>CAJZBQ010000020.1:0-1250314 GCA_914767885.1 Blepharisma stoltei | reverse complement strand
ATAACACCCAACAATAACATAAACCCATTAAACCCTCACCCACACCTACCAAACCCCCCAACACCCTAACCCCCTAACACCCTACCACCCTAACACCCTAACCCCCTACACCCTAACCCCCACCCTACACCCTACACCCAAACACCCCCTACCACCCTACCCCCCTAACACCCTACACCCTAACACCACCCAACACCTAACACCCTACACCCTCACCCTAACACCCTAACACCCTAACACCCTAACACCTACACCCTAACACCCTACACCCACCCTAACACCCTAACACCCTAACACCCTAACACCCTAACACCCTAACACCCTACACCCTAACACCCTAACACCCTAACACCCTAACACCCTAACACCCTAACACCCTAACCCCTAACACCCTAACACCCTAACACCCTAACACCCTAACACCCTAACACCCTAACACCCTAACACCCTAACACCCTAACACCCTAACACCCTAACACCCTAACACCCTAACACCCTAACACCCTAACACCCTAACACCCTAACACCCTAACACCCTAACACCCTAACACCCTAACACCCTAACACCCTAACACCCTAACACCTAACACCCTAACCAACCCTAACACCCTAACACCCTAACACCCTAACACCCTAACACCCTAACACCCTAACACCCTAACACCCTAACACCCTAACACCCTAACCCACACCCTAACACCCTAACACCCTAACACCCTAACACCCTAACACCCTAACACCCTAACACCCTAACACCCACCCTAACACCCTAACACCCTAACACCCTAACACCCTAACACCCTAACACCCTAACACCCTAACACCCTAACACCCTAACACCCTAACACCCTAACACCCTAACACCCTAACACCCTAACACCCTAACACCTCCCTAACACCCTAACACCAACCCCTAACACCCTAACACCCTAACACCCTAACACCCTAACACCCTAACACCCTAACACCCTAACACCCTAACACCCTAACACCCTAACACCCTAGAATGCCACACTAAACATAATTTATAAATTTCGCAATTTATATATGTTTTATCATTTCTCTCAAAAATATCCATAGCGTACTTCAAATTTAAAACTCAAAAGAAATTATTTTCTGTGATTACTATATACCCACTGCATGAAGTAACTGCAAATTTCATGATAGTTGTAGCTTTATGCAAAGAGCTAATCCTCAATACAACATTTTCAGTTTCTAAATGTCATATAGTAATTAATTTATCCTCTTGGCATGCTATGAGATATCTTTGACAATAAGAAAATGCAACTTGACCAATTTCTTCAATTGAATCAAAATTTTTTCAAAAAGCGCAGCCTATGCTGGACAATTCATTGTTCGCATAATTTACAATATTGAATATTTTGACAGTTCTCTTCTCCTCAATTAAAGCAAAAATAAATTGCTGAGCAGGGTATGAAGCTGCAAAGTCTGTAATACTTTTCATATTTGTATCAAAAGGTGCCAACTTTTTCATAATTTTCGTATTCCAAATGCTAATTCTCCAAAATTTCGAGTTTAAAGAGTATTTTGAGAAAAAATATGTCCCGCAAGGGCTAAAACCAAGTGGCTTAGATGTAGACTTCATCAATGAGGATGCTCTTTTTGTAGTGCCATTTTCAATGTCAAGCACTTTTAAGCATCTAAATTTGCTTGAATACACAGTTAAGAATTTATCTGGAATATAGCCACTGCTCCAATAAGAAAATGATGCATAAGAGAAGCAGTCTTTAAATGTCTTTTTTATTACTTTTCTTTCTTTAATATTGCCGATAAACATCCAATTATCGTTGAATACCAAAAAATAGCTATCCGTACTGGATATGGCTGAGCGATGATAATTGCCATAATGATTTATGGATAGAAGCTTTTTGATTTGAGATTTATTTTGAATATCTCATAAAATTGATAGATCTGTGCTAGATGTAATCATATAGTTGCCACTTTCAGAAATTTCAACAGATTTTATAATCCCTAAGTGCCCATTAATTTCAATGTTAGAGCAAATATCTGGGGATTCATAAGTTTCAATTTTTAGCGAAGACACAACCGGAGCAATATATTTACCACAAGGAGAGCAAGCAATTGAAGTTATGGAATTTTTAGAGTTTCCAAAGAAAGTTTTAGCGATTTTTTGATTTCCTAAATCAATCGTTTTAATGGTATAGCCATCTGGCTCATATATTAATGGCTCTTTTTCATATAGAGAAATCTCAATTGAGGAAGGTTCTTTTAATATTTCTATTGATTCTTCTGATCATATGTTCATCAATTGGACACAGTTTAAGAATGTTAAAAAAATATAATCTGAGGATGGTGTAAATGATAAAGAAAAATATGAATATCAATTGCATTTGATCTGCTTTATTGGGCTTCAAGGGTTTATTTTAAAAATATAGATAGCTGAAGAATTTCCAATTATCATATAATTTTCACAATTAGAAAATAAAAACTTACCTCCATAGTAATATTTGTAAAACTCTTTACCATTTGACATCCCATAAAGTTTTTTCCAGGGATTTACACTATAGCATTGGATTCCTCAGGTTTGCTTGCAAGAGCCTCAATATTTCCAATTCTTAGAAAAGCAAAAAGATTTTGGGTTAACGTCAACTTTATGCTTTACTTCCTGATAGCTATTTTTCGTATCAATCATTTTCACATTATTTTCGCTAACTCCCCCCCATTTAATAGGGTACCATTTAATGACGGACATTTTTTTAATATAAAAAATTTTAAATTATATAAAGATAATCGTTCATTATAAATTTACTAGATCTAATGAAATAAAGATGGGGAGAGTTAGATAGAATTCATTAAGCGCAAAGGCATTAAAAAAATTATGAGAGCTAATAATATGCATCTGGCTTTCTTTTCTTTAAACCTTGATCTCCCCTTTTCAATTGACGAATGTCTTTTACCCATTCGCCAACACTTGACTTTGATACATTGAAATTGTAGGCTATATCTTCATATGAAAATCAGCTGTTAGTCTTTTTCTCTTTCTACTTTCTCCATTCAACTCCATTTTATTAGATTTAGTGTTTTCATCAGCTATTGAATGGGTGGAGGAGTAACAGAACAAATAAAATTTCCGCAGGGAGACCAAAAAATTTTTGAAGATCCTTCATGCTTCATTTTCCGGAAATTTTTACATGTTTCCATATCCCTTATTTTTAAGCTTTTGCTCGTTGAAATTGCTAAATATTTTCCACACGGAGAAAAGCAAGCTTGGCATTCTTTAGTTTTGCATGTTTCTTTAGGCAAAAATTCTGGCAACTGGCCAAACTTGCAGTTATCCATTTTACAACTTTCAAAATTCGTAAAATAAAAGTGTGATTGAGAAAGAACTGTATTTGTTAAATCGCTATTTTCTAGGTTAGTATTGATAAAAAGGCTACCTGATAAGTTTGCATTGGGAATTTTAATCCTGCTTAAATTTTGATTTACAAATGAGTAGTTTATTCTTGCTAAAATAGTTGCTGCATTGCTGGATGCAGCAGTTATTTCGTCGGATTCCCTGGATAATAGGATTAGATTAAATAAGAGTCCTTGAGATTTTGAAGAGAGCAGACCTTTAAAGGATGCTAAAACATTTGATAAAGAATTAATGTTGATTTTATTGAAATAAGTATTTTTTGTTGTTTCAATGCTTGTTCAATCTGATAAATCTCGGACGATGATTTGAGCTATCTTATAATCGATACTTGAGAGAGGCTCAATTAATTCTTTTGCTTTTCTTTTGTAACAACAATGAGCATTAAGATTGTGGCTTGAAAATAATTTTGATTCAATTTTATAAGTATCGGAGTGATTTCCTCGTTTAGGAGAAGAACTGATTAGGATTATTTTTGACAAAGTTTGCAATTCATTAGCTACTCTTTCAAGAGTTTTCTTCTCATTTAGATTAGAAACAGCTCATTCTCATAATTCAGATTGCTCTGATTTATCACATAGCTCTTGGAGGTATTCCATTAAATTTCCATTAGCAATTCTTAGATCTTTTGGGCTGGCCTGATCAGAAAGCCCACGCTCTTGGAGACATTCATTATGATTTCATTCCATAACTTAAGATGCTTTATTTAAAATTAATTATAACTAAGATGAACTAATAATGCTAATTTTTTCGATGCAACTTCACATGACACTTAGCAAAAATTTAATACGATTCTCAACATAATTTGTGAACTTGGCAGGTAGCTCGAAATGATTTTCTATTGATTTTGTAAAATTTTCTGATGAATAGCAGTAAAGCATTTGAAACTTTAAATATTATGAACACAAAAATTCTCCATCATTATTCTTCTCAATGCTGAAATTATTTTTAGACTTATATTTGTCCTAATTATTCTCTCACCTATTATATTGTGATCCAGACCTTTTTGATATGAAAGCTTTAAACACAGCATTTCACTTCTGAGATATAAAGTGGGTACTTTCTCTAGTTGGGTATGAAAAGAAAGCGGCGATGTTTTTCTCTCATGCAGACCTAGCATGCAGGGCATATGGATATTAGACAACTGAAAAGGACAGTAGAAATGAAAGTCAGTCAAGGTGGTAGGGCTGATGACTGTGGAATAAAACTCTCAAATTATCTGAAAGATAAATCAAAAAGAAGGTTAACTTCCAAGGCAAGTAGCAGCTTATCGATCTCGAACTAAAAACTGCAGGTTATTGGGCATAATCGAGCCAGAGAAGGATGCTTTCACCAAGAAAATTGTTGTGAGATGTGAAGATAAGCAGCCTTTCTAATCGAAAGCGATATGCAATTAATGCTTTAAGTTTTATAATAAGGATGTCGCTTTTTCCTGAAGAGTTAACAAGCACTTTTGAAGTTAAGGATCATCAAAATTTTGGAACTTATGGAGCTATCTATAGAGCTATAAAGAGAAGCAATCGAAAAATGTACGCAATGAAGGCTGTAGTCAGAGCTGACACAGGGTCAAGCTGGAAGGATATTGAAACTGAGATGCAAGTACTCTCATGGGTCAATCCATATAAGCTTCACCTAGACTCCTTTTTCGTGAGCGGCAATACTTTCTTCATGGTCATAGACTATTGTCGAAATGGCAACCTTCTTAAAGCCATCGCTGACAAGATTGAAGATCATGAGCTGTTTAAAGAAGACGAAATCTGAAAATATTTTATCCAGATCTGCTTTGGGCTCGAGTCTTTGCGCTACAACGGATTTATTCATCAAGATCTTCATCCACAAAATATCCTTTTAGACGAAAATAAGGATATTAAAATAGCAGATTTTGGCATTTCTTGCTCTTTACCGATAAAAACAGTTCAGGGAGTTATCAATTACCAGTCTCCTGAGACTCATTGTGGAGACATCCAAGCTGAAGAAAGTGATGTTTGGGCAGTTGGCTGCATTTTATATCATCTCTGCAACCTTGAGGAGCCTTTTGACCTTAATGTAAATAAAATAGGATATGAGCCTCATAAGCCAATAAGAAGTGAATATTCCAATGAATTGAGGTATTTTGTTGATTGGTGCTTAAAAAAGCAGCAAACAGAGAGACCAAAAATACTCGATATCTTAACTCATGAGTTTATAATCAACAAAACTCTAAGTTTAGGCATTACAATCCCACAAACATCTGCTATTAATGCAGCTATTTGCCAAATTCAACTTAATAAAGAAAGGGAAAGAAATGAGCAGCTTGAAAATGAGCTATCTAAATATAGAAAAGAGAGCATGGTCCAAAAAACGGAAATCGAGTGGCTTAAAGAAGAAATAGCTCGCCTAGACAGCATAATAAATGAGAGCAGCAAGATTTTAAAAGGGTCTGAAAACGTAAAAGATACAGAAAACGAGGAAAACTTGCTTAATTCCCAAATAATTACCATTACTAATGATCTCAGCGGTAAGCTAAATGAAGCAGAGAGTGCTTTAAACGCTATAGACACCTTAAGAAATAAAAAAGCTGAGATTTTGAGTATGCCAAACAATCCAGAATTAGAGATGGATTTTAGAGCAACTTGCTCAGCATATCAGAGCAATTCTAATCTGTATGATCCACCACTAATGCAAGCTTATCAAGATTATCTTAATGCTTATCAGCAAAAGACATCTCTTTATAATGTTACAGAAGATGCTGAAAACAACAGAACTAATTTAGTTATTTACAACACTGAAACTGAAGTCCAAGAAGAAGTCAGAATCTTGCAGACTCCAGAACTACTAAACTGAAACACTTGCATAACTCAACTTCCAAATGGTAAGCTATTCTGTTTTGGTAGAGCTGTTTCAGTTTCTGGAATCACACTGCTAATTGATGTGAATGGTGGAGTCGAAGAGCTACCATCTGGAACTCCTTGCTTTCACTCATCATGTCTCTATTTTAACAATAGCGTCTATTGCTTTGGAGGATATAATGGAAAAAATTTAACTTTATCAAGTAGATTTGACTTGCATCAAAAACGGTGAATTCAATTAACTCCAATGCCAAGAGCTGATTATGCTTGCAGTAGTATAGCATTTAATGGAAATATTTTGATTTCTGGATTGATTAATAAAAATCTTTTGCTATACTCAATTGATATTAACTCTTTCTCGATAATTCCTTATGAATATGCAGATAATAAAGTAAAGATCCTTATAAATGCAGGGAGACTCTATTTGATTGAATGCGAAAATGGATCAATTTATGAAAGCGAAATTGCAAGTTACACGAATTGGAAAAGAATAGGAAACTCGATAATCGATTATAATCCTTGTCAAGTGTATTGTTCATATAATAAAGGATTTATATTCATTGGTGCCGCATCTGATTATTACAAGTTCGATTTGAATGGAAAATTAATCAGAATACTTTAAAATACCATTTTTATTAAAAGATTCTTTAAAGTATTTTTATCAGTCATTATATATATTTAAGGCTTAATATTATGAGCTCAGAACGAGCCGAAGCTCTTTGATGAGATTAATTTAATCTAGCCTATCATATTTTTTTCTTCAGGATTGTCTTAATGTTGAGCCAACTTCACATATATTAATTCAATGCTTATTATTGTTTACTATATTCAATATTTAACCTATACAGTAGCCCAGTGCTATCGATAGCGCTTTCAATTTCAAACTGCAGCACATTCTCTCCTATTATTAACATTTTACGCGATCATTAGCATATACCTACTAATCGGACCTTTTCGTCTCCAAGAGAGTAGCCGACGCTGTATACACATACGCCGAAGTTAAATGCCGCACTCCCACCCTCGCGAATTATCTGGTGAAGCTCAGCTAGCTAAAGACTAGACCCGTTGGATAGAGCAATCTGTCTGATGCCCCTGGATTAATAAAGACTAGGTCAAGCCTGCCTAACTCATCTAAAAATCTTCAGAGAAAAAGGCTAACCTCCTTTGCAGGCATCCCCAAGCCCCAATGTCTATTCCAAATAATATAATCACTCAATTCCTGCCATATACCTTACTTCTTAAAAAGTGCTCTTTGGAGTACTTCTTCCATCAATGCCGCTATATTATTTCCTTCATGTTCTTAGGCATTGCTTAATGTCATATATGCTATAGAAATACCAATTTGCAAGACAAATCATTCATGTTCTATAATTAGCACTGAATGAGTGTATTGTCTCATTTGTGTGCTAGCGTTACATTAGTTAAAGCCAGCTCTAATTCAATATATATTGCTTATGACCGCCTTCTTAAATCTTTCTGCCGTTTTATTTTTAATTTTGATATATTTACCATATTTAATTATTTTGTTGCTTCCTCCACCTCTTAAAAATTAATGGTAAGCTCAAATTCTACAATTGATTTATTAAAGGAAAGACTTAAAACTATAATCCATTTACAATTAGAGGACAACAACAAAACCAAGAATTGCGCTTTCGACAGACAATTGGAGAAAGATGAATGTGAATTTATGCGAATTATGAAGATTTGGAGATGAATTTAAACGTAAAAATGAGTATTATAAAAAAGCATTTTTAAGAGTCGTGAAAGCTGGCTGTGCTACTTCAAGTAAAGTTATTGATCAAGAAGGAGATCAAAGTGAAAATGAAATAAAAGTAAAATAAAATAAAATAGGGATGAAATTAAGGTGAAGACTGAAAGAGTGGCGAAGACAAATATCATGATACTTGAGATATATCTGAAGGAATTAACGAGCTATGCAAATACAAATGGAAAGCAGGAAGTAAGTGACTATTTACCCGTGAAAATTTTCTTTACTCCCCCTCCGTGAGCGAAAAAAAAATCTTGTTCGCTCGCGGAGGGAATTAATTTTTTTTTTAAAATTTTTTTCATTTCAAAATTTAAAAATATTCTAATTTGTAAAAATTGAGAAGCAAAAATTAATTTAATTTGCGAAATTTATGATTTAAAATACAAGCTGTTAAAAATTAAACGGAATTAGCTAGAGATTTCATTATAATAATTATCATTTATATACCAATTTTTTTCATAAAAAAATTTTCCATTAAAATATTTTTGTTCACTCACAGAGGGTTTTTGGACAGAAAATAGGGATTATCTAACTTGTTTTCACTCACAGAGGGAAGGAGTTAGAGGAAAACTTGGAGGGAAAAATGGCGATAATAACTAATTGAAGGTGAGGAGCCAAACCTCCAGCTACGAGGAGATGCAAGCATAAGGGTACACTAAAGTATGCTCGCGATATTGCTAATAAATTGATATTATAATATCTTTTATAAACAAAATTTCTTGATTTTTTAATCTAAATATTAAATTTAGCAGATTTTGCCATTTTCTTTATGCACTTGACATGACTAATATAAATTAAAAAAGGAGAACTTCAAATAATAAAGTTCAATTATACAAGTATTATAAATTAAAGCTAATATTTAATTTCTAGAATATATATTATGATGAACGCTTTAGCTTTATTGGTGCTATCTACGCTACCTTTTAGCGTTAACTCTAGAGTGTCTTCAAGATTTATTGCTCCCAGAACTCTAAAATCATTTCACATTATAAGTGATATCAACACTTTAGTGCTTAACCAATTCTAATCTATCATTTTGGAAGGATGAGGTTAATAGCCTAAAATTTTTATATTGATTTTTTTTTTATAAGACATATAACAATAGCGATATAACATAGTGATGAAATATATTCGCAAATATGATAAAAATTGTATTAGAATTTATTTTGGGAGAACTAACGACCTAATATCTAACTCCCCTCTGTCAGCGAATGAAACAATTTTATATTTTGAAAAATTTATATAAATTTTATGGTAAAATATTTTTTTAGGAATTTAAAAAATTCTTAATTTGGAAAGTGTAAAATTTATGTTAAAATGTAATAGAATTCTTTATAAATTTCATTATCCTAATTATCACTTATGTATCAAAATTTTTATATTTAAAAATTTTTTGTTCGCTCACGGAGTCCGTCCCAGTTGGCCGTAGCAATAAGGTCTAGACTGTTGCGCAAAGAGGGCAGTTGGCACGTGCCACAATTTTAATGTATATATATGAGTGACTTAGATAGCCCTCTATATTTATTCATCGCCTGCACAAAATCTCCTGAATCTATCACCATTTCTTCTAATCTAGCTCCCCATCTCAGCACTGCTTCTTTTAGTCTCTCTTCCTCTTCCTCTTTCTTATCCTCCCTCTTCTTCGATTTCCCCAATTTCTTCTTGCCTCAGATATTCTCTCTTCAGAAGACATTCTGCTAGCAAAAACTCAAGGGCATCTCGCCGTTGCCTTCACACACTCTCAACTCTTCTCTTTTTGTCTTCTTCGCTATAACCTAGTTCCTCCAAAATTTCAATGTTCATATCTAATTTTTCCATCTCATCATGGTCCACTGAATAGTCTTCATCAGTCAGAATCAAAATAAAATTTGTTTACGTCAGATATTCCAATAGGCTTTTCCGCACCACTGCTGAATCTCCAATCTAAATCTAACCGTCTTCGTGAGTATTTATCCTTTGTAAAATCTTCCATTGAAAAAGTAGAAATCGTTTAATCAAGGATTGGGAGTTAGCAATGGCTCAACTCACAATGCAGGACTTGTTCCAGGTATGGAAATTTATGATTATATTCCAGGATCCTTTTTTATATGAGATCGAATTATTATTCAACTCATAGTGTGGTTACCTTTATAAGAGCATTTAATGTTCAAGGAACACCTTCATTATGCAAATTTACAGCAATTGTCGATGATTTTTATGATTTATATGTTAATGATATTTTTATTGCAAGTAACACATGGAATGACAGAATGGAATATGATGTCACATCTTATATTGTCACTGGTGCAAATAAGTTCAAGGTTGTTGCAGCAAATACTGGTGGGCCTGGATGATTGCCGTTTTCAGCTGATATTGAATATTGATCTGGAAAACAATAATAGTTATTTAATTACTTCATAGTCTATTTTAAAGATCTCTGCTGATTAATTCATAAAGCACTTTTATATTTAACCACATATTAATAATATTTTATTTGTTATCCAAATTTTTGAATTTATCTTTTTCAAGAAGAATTAATTTCAAATGCTATAAATAAGAACAAAAATCTTTAAGTTTAAATTTTAAAATTCATAGTAATTATTTCTAATTATCATAATCTATCATCCAATCTGTATTATGAACATAAAAATATTATTTATTCCTTTTTTATTATAGTCAGTGCCACTAAAAATGTTAATTTCTTACTTTTTATTAGTGCTGAAATTATAATATAAAACTCCCAAATCCTTTCTTTATTCAATATATTTCATTTTTTATAAAATATTAAATGGATAGGAGCGATAAAGAAAGAAAGGATAAAGAAAGAAGAGACAAAGAAAAGAAAAATGAAGAGCGCAAATGAAATTTAAACAATTTAGCTCGAACATTTATTATCAAGAAAATTGAGCAATACTTAGGAAAGTACTTAAAAGACATAAAACAAAAAAACCTTAAAGCAACATTAGGAAAATCCCCTGAAATAACAATATATGAGATTAAGCTCCGCAAAGATGCATTAGATGAGCTAAGACTTCCTGTGAACGTTCTGCCTTCTTCAGTAGTCAGAGAAATTATTTGTCAAATTCACATCGCCTATTCAACGTCCCAAGTTAACATAATTCTGAAAGGAATTCGCATTATAGCGCGCCCAAACTCAACCGATTGGACTTTTGAGCAGTGAAAAAACTATAAAATAAATAAGCTCCGCGAATGGGAACAAGCCCAGAAGCGAAATTTCAAAGAACTAAATTCAAACAGCTTTCTTAAACGAAAAATGCATATGCTAATAAAGAACATGAGCATTTCTATTGAAAATATGACTTTATATTACCAAGATGTAGAAGCACTTGGATACCCTTGCGCCGTGAGATTATTCCTGCAAGAAGTTAGTATATATACCACTAATGAAAATTGGGAAAAAAGTTATTCGAATCAAAAAGACGTCACTTATAGAAAAATTGAAATAAAAAATTTTTCTATCGCAATGATGTGTGAAATGCCAAATAACCCAGCATTAGACGTTGAAGAAATTTTTGAGAATATTCAGTTCAGCGAGCGACATTATTTGTTGAGGCCTTGCAACATTACAATTTTATATAAAGTGAACCATAAAGAGTTTATTGATGAGCCTATTCATAAGCTAGAAGTGACCTCAGATAACATTTCTATTTCTCTAAATGAGCTCCAAAAACATTTTCTAGATGGTGTGTTAAATTTAATTACCCACAAAAAAGCATATAAACAATATGAAGTTTTTCGACCTGTCAGCATTATTAGTGATAGTCCTAGAGATTGGTGGCAATATATAATAAAATCTGGCATACAAGATTTGAGGGCAAGCTTACAAGGATTAATAGGTGCGAAAATTAAACGAGAAAGATATGTAAATTTATATAAATAATAGTTATTTAAGTGTGCAGGCTTTATTTCCAGGCATTTATATAATAATATATATTCCCCTTAATTTAATAAAAAACAGTATAAAAGATACCAAAATATTATCCACGCTCCATGGCTTGAAATAATTGACAAAGCCGGCATCAAGCAAATGGAAGAAATCGAAGATTTCTTCAGCTTAGAAGAACTAACCTGGTTCCGAACTTTAGCTCTTTATCAGCTGCGCATTGAAGCTATGTCTTATGTAAAAGCACGCGGGAATGTCCGTGGAAAAACCCATCTCGGCGACTTATGAGATTACTATCTTAATGATTTCGAAAGCTTACTTGGTGATCCTTATAAAAAAATAGCTGAAGAGCGCGAAATTGAGCTAACTGAAAAAGAAAAAGACGAGCTTACTTGTTTACTAAATATGGACAAGCTTGATATTGTCAATACTTATTTAAATGGCAAGAGCAGTTCTAGAAAAGACAAGCTTTTTGACGTAAAATTCAGTATTGCCCATTTATCATTTTATTTAGTCGCCACTCGTGTTCCCGATTTAGAAAAAATTTCGATGTACCAAGATCAATAATATAAATTAAAATGGTGGCATGTATCAACCTGCCCTCTTGATGTAACAGTCCTTAGTTGTTAGGGTGGCTAGAGCCCACTTTTTTAACTCGGCTACTGAGGATCCATCAGGGGATTTATTCTTTTGCGGTAACTTCTACTTCCGCTCGCAGGAAAGACAAGTTGCCTGACCGTAACCTCCTCCTTGCTACTTCACGATAGCTCCAATTTAGAGTGGACAGACTACAGGCTCCGGAGCCTTGCTTCAGGCTTCAGCGACGAGGTTGCCTGCAAAAAAAATCCAAAAATGAATTTTCTGGCAGACTGCTGGCAAAAAGGAAAACTTGTAGTCCAGGCCGTAACCTCTGGCTTCACTGTGGGAAGTGCCCGATAGGTCCTAAGAACCTTACTGGATAACCCTTTCCAACTTCCAAGCCTCCTTTGTCCTCGAGGTAAACCCCAAACCAGAAAATGGGAAGGCTAGGCTCTTAACAAAACAGGAATTGCTTGATAAAACCTTGCCGGATATAATTATATATATACCCTAAGGTTGAATGGCCTCCCGGCCATGCTTAAGCTGAGGCACCATATTTAATTATGACGCAACAGTCTAGATCTTATGACTGCAGCGAACTTGGACGAACTCCGAGTCGAGAATCAAGTGCAGGCTCAAGAGATGTGTATCCGGGTAGGTTTTGGCTGCTTTTCTGTGGTTTGAAATAGAGGCACTCAACAACGTCCTTTGGATAGCCATTACTACTGAGAAACTGGGGGGTTCGGCCCAGGCCACAGGGAATTAGTCTTTTTCTTGTAGCTGTCGAAGGAAGTCTGATTAATGGAATCAAAATATTCCAATCTCGCGTAGGAGGGCGCAGAAATTCATAAGTTGCTCACTCAAGACTGAAGCCGCAAGGATAAGACAGAAGGTTCGGAAGTGGCCCACGTTTTGGGAATAGACCCTCTGGACTGGAATCGAAAATAGGTAGAACCTTCTCTACGGAAGCTCTTGTATGACTGCATCACCAATATGGCTAACGCCTTATTTAAAATAACCTGACCTAACTAAGATCAATGTTTCTGTGAAAAATGCATACGCGCGCCTAGGGTATTTGACGATGCCCCAAGAAAATTTGTAAGGCCACGGCTGTCTAATTATGAAGAATGCGGATATGAAGAAAGAAATTCTTATGAGCCAAGAGAGCCCTGGGATGTAACTATGCGAAAAGGGGACGGAAAATGCATTGATTCTAAGCTAGTTTCTGAGCAAACAGTATGTTTAGTAGAGTTTGGAAAATGTGAAGGAAAACTTTGCCTGCAGCGAGACTTGCAGCTGATATCAGAAAACATAACAATTTCCAATTTTTATGTTTTTGACCCACTTTCTTTAAGGTTTACTGAATATTTAAACGAATTTAAAAAGACTTATAACTACAGCTCAGGGAAAAATTTAACCCAAATATTTATTTGGAATGGAGTCAATGATATTATTGCTGCAAACGCCTTAAAATCTTATATGACGGAAATTGGGCTATTGTCAGAGCTTGAATATTTATATCACTACGAAGAGGTCAGAGCAAGATTTCCAAAGGATCATAAAGACCCAAAAGACCAGTCTACTACGTCTACAAACCTTTGCATTTGTGGAAAAGGATTTGAGACTTATGAAAAATTATTTGATGCATTTTTAAACCCACAAAACGAGCTGTTTTTGCATATGCCGTTAGAAAAAAGAAATGAATTAGTAAAATATTCTAACAAAAAAGAAGCTGCAGGGATTTTATATACCTTTAACAGCTATATAGGAAATTAAAATAACGGCTTAGCGGCAATAACATTTCAAAGAAAATGGCATATGACGAAATAATGAGTTTTTTTAACGAAAAAGTAATGGTAAATTTCGTTAAATGTTGCATGAGATGAATTACACAGCAATATAAAGAAATTCCAAATACAAACTCATCGGGAAGAAGAAAGCCTGCATCAGGCGGCGCAATAAATATAACCTTAACACTAAAAGGCCAAACTAGTCCTCTGCAAGTACAATTTATAGATAAAAATAGAAAAAGAAAAGAAGAAGAAATTACTGATAAGGAAGACGTGGGGAGAGATTTTATTAGAATAGAGGCTCATACCCTTGATATGGCTTTGACAACACAGACACTTGGCTCTCTTGCAGACTGGCTCATTAGCAGTCCACCTATAGGAATTTTTACAAATATGCAGTTTAAGGCCAATTTTTTGACAACTTTGACGTCTCCATCTCAGCCATTATCTAATATATATGACATAATAAAATACGCCAAAAAAACTCCTAGCCAGCTTTATAGTATCCTTAGAGACGTTTTTCTTAAGTCGAGACGGTTTAAATTCGAGCTAAAATTGATGTCTTTTACGCTTGGAATTATCGAATCAAATTTTAAAAACGAAAATTCTCGCCCGACCTTCGTAAAAGTCTTGCTAGAAGTAATTAAATACGAAATAAAGCAGCCAGATTTCATGAAAATTGAAAAAAGCTCATCAAGTCGCTTTCGGAATGATTTTATAAGGGACAAAAAATTCTACTCAAACCAAAAAATTACGATAGAAAATATAAAATTTGAGACCAAAGATTTAGGAAATGATAGCATCCATCTCCTGTTACAGACCAAGCTGAATTTAAAGATAAAACAATGCATTATGAAATACCACCCAAATCTTCCAGAAACTATCATTGATTGCTATTTGGACCATTTTAAAGTTTTTATTAAAAAAGAAATGATCACAATTTTATGCCTGTTGTCGACTATGAATTTTTCGAGAAATAATTCACAGATGAGTGAGGAAAAATATGAGAGAAATAAGCTGGAAAAATCAATAATGGAATATGATAGACGGCAACTAGAAAGATTATTGCTGAGCTTCCAAAATAAACATTATGCTGCCCCAAATTTAAAAACCTGTTTACATTGCTTATTAAACACTAAAAAAGTCATGACAGTTTTTAATTTTGCTTTAGGAAGAAGAATCCAAAAAGATATGCCGAGCGATGAGGACTCGAATTTTGTGGATTTTAAAGTCATTGGGATGCACCAGAAAAAAGAAATTTTGAACTTAGCTTGTGCCTCTATAATTGGAATGTATAAGAAAAGGCCCTTCAAGCAGACGTTTAGCTTGTTTGCTACAACCTTGAGGAGCAATATGGGGGAGACTTATAAAATAACCGTTTACCCAGGGGTTACATCACAAATTCATGAAAGTTTCTCCAGAACTGAAGACCTCGATTGTCAAGATATTACCCCACTATTTGACCCTAGCGAATTCAGATCTACCTCTCTTGTAGCAAAAGCTTCAGGAATTTATGATTCTGCTTTAAATAACCAAAGACCTGAAATTTTGCCTCATTTTTACGAAATTTTAAAGCTTGACCAGAGAATCAATATAGAGACTTTTGACGAAAATAAATGGAAAGAAAGGGAAACTCAACTAGTAAAGCACAGAATACGGGCTATTGAAACCAAAAAATCAACATGAATAAGGCAGTCTTCAGCGCCTATAGACTGCATAGCCAAAGATATTGTCCCTTTAAACGAATATGACAAGGTAATCCTGCATATTTCTTCAATAAATATCCTTTTAACTGAACAATTTAACCGTTCCCCTGTTTTTGAAGCATTTTTTATTATAAAAAATATCCTTGACTTGTATGATTTATATGGAAAACACGTAAAACCTACAAATCTTAACGTAAAAGTGGCTCAGGCAAGCAAGCTGTATATAAATTTCAAAATTGACAAAGTGGAGTTCATTTGTGCTTATGAGGGCAAGATTTTGTCTATTATTTCTGAAGGATTTATAATGCAAAAATTTTCTGGAATAGAAAGCCAGGAAAA
This sequence comes from Blepharisma stoltei, assembly GCA_914767885.1. Lineage (NCBI taxonomy): Eukaryota > Ciliophora > Heterotrichea > Heterotrichida > Blepharismidae > Blepharisma > Blepharisma stoltei. The sequence continues at coordinate 1,234,027 of CAJZBQ010000020.1, read as the reverse complement.
TTTGTCAAAAGATGCAGTAAAAGATGACAAAGGGAAAACCATAGAAATAAAGGAAGAAAGGAAAGAAATCATTGAGGAAAGGAGCAATATTTCGCTAAAGCGGCTTAATATAGAGTTTGGTAATAGCTTATACGGCTTTATTGCTGGGTGCAATTTCTTTACAAAAACAGTAATTTATATATAGAAATATGAGCAGGTTATGGTGTATTGCAATGGTATGCTTTATGAAATTTCCTCAGATATTCATATAGATAAAGAAAATGCTATAAAAATTACAGAAATAAGTGTATCTAAAGGGCAAGAAGGAACGAAAATTATGATGGCGCCTTGCAATGTTATTGATAAAGACAGGTTTGAGGTGTCTTCAGCAAGGTGAGCGTTAAAAATAAACCAAGTGGAAAATAGTGTAGAAGGGCTGGTTAGGAAAAAAGCCCAAGGTGAGAGTGATTTTAATATAAATCCGATAGGAATACTCATTTCTACAGAAGAAATTTTCGAGGTGAAAAATGATATTGTGCACTTTTTTGATATTTTGGACACAGAAAAAATCAATGAGTATTTAGCAATATAACTTGGGTGTATATTTAGCATAATTAGAGTGCAAAACTTAGAAAATTTTTGCTGTGTTAGCAGGAAAGATTTATATAAACTCTGAGGGCGCGCTAAAGAGTGCCCAAGCTATACCTTCTCAATATATTTTTCTTGATCCTCCCATAGAAGATTATAGCCACAATTCATGAAGGATAAACTTACTCCCCCCCATCCTTGATCGAACGATTTTCATATCATGAAAATTTTTAGAATATAAAAATATATTAGTTATCAAAAGCTTGGGAAGATATACATAATAAAGTTGTTTTCAGAGACTTTGAGACGACAAAAAGCTTCGAAACCAACCGTATGAAGTGATTCAGTCATTAGCCTAGGCTTAAAAACTCGATAATTTAATAAAATAGAGATTTTTTAAAAAAATAAAAAAAAAAATTAATTTAATAAGGAACAAATTAAAATTTATACAGTTTAAAGGGGTAACCAAAAAATCAAAATATTAAAAAATTGGTATTTTATGAAATTAATTCAATTTTTTGCTGTAAAAATAATTATTAAATACTCTTAACCCTCTTATTTAAAAGTAAATAAAAAGAATATATATATTTTTTTTTTTATATATATAAATTTATTTCCCAAAAATTTTTTTTTAACCCCCCATCCTTGATCGAACGATGGCGAGTCTTTCGATCAAGGATGGGGGGGGAGTTATCGAAAATTTTTATTAACATGAAACACTATAATAAGCCAATATCACAGCTATATTTCGATAAAGGGACTATTAAAGCATCCATTAATACAATAAATAATAACTCAGAATATTTATTGGAAGGAAATATCGAAAATTTACAAATTTCGCCTGAAAATTCAATATATAGCAAATTAATAGAAAAATGCGAAAATAAGCAAGGCACCAGTCTTTTATTCAAGCTAGACCCTACCCAAGATAAGCTTTCTCTGTTTATAAGTGACGCAAAAATTTACTTTTTAAGCTCTTTTATTGACGAAATAATAGGCTTTGTCGACGAAATTACCTATCAACTCAAATTTTCGAATGAAATCAATGTTTCTGAAGAGCCAAGTAATTTTAGCATGGGCTTTGAATTTGAAAACTGTGAAATAATTTTCCCAAAGCATTCAAATAGTGATGATAATGTGGCTATTAAAGTGACTAAAGCCATTCTGAGAAAAATTGAAGAAGAATCTTGCTATTTGATTTCAAAAAACAAAATAAATAAAAATCCGCCGATTAAAGAGAGCAGCATCGACAGTGAAGAAAAATTCAATAATTTAAGGTCAGGCTCAGGCACCCCAATTGATAGCAATAAGCATACAGAAGAAGACATCATCGCTTTTCGTCCTGCACGACAGTCAATGAAACTTACTGATAAATCCTCAATTGCTTCTAACCCAAAGCACAAAAAACCCCAAGCCACTCTTCTCAGCAGCTTATTCGGCATCAGCATTTTTGACGCGAAAGCAGAAATGAATATAAATAGCTCTATTATCCCAATCGCAAACTCTAAGCAAGCAGAGCTTTCTATTTATACACCTAAAGATATCAGAGAAGGTAAAAAAACAAAAATGATACTTAAATTATATGAAACTAATTTAGGCGTTTCTTTTGCAAGAATGACGCAGATGACTGAAATTATGAAGGGGAATTTTGATGAAAAATCGCAGTCATTTCCGAAGGCGGAGACAACGAAAAAAATTAAATTTAAGTTTAAGGTGAAAAATAGTGGGATTAAGATAAGAAGATGGCTGACTGCTGAGCTGCCCAAGAGATTAAGATTAAACGGCTTAATATCTCAATGCTTGATGCCTCCGAACGCTTGCGACCATAAGACCTATTTACCTGGGTAGCTCAATTATCTGAGCCCCATATATATAGCGGTCTACTCAAGGGATCTGGGGCTCGCACTATGTCATTGAGTCTCAACGGTTAGAAAGACTTCTTCTTGCTCTAGATCTTGCAGGTACTATGGAGGCAGAGGTTAGCCCGATGCTCCTGTCGACCACATTGATAAAGGGGACACCAAGAAAAAAGAGTCACAGCCCTCTGGAACTTGTAGGAAAGAAGCTGTGGCCAAAAAATATTCGGATATAATCCGTTGTTAAAAATTTCTTATGGGCGTTATACGCGCCATTTTCATATGAAATTTCAAATTATGAATTTGCCACACTAAAATCTGCGTTTTGAAACGCATATTTGGTTTTTACATACCAAATTCAAAATGGCATGCATATGAATGATAAGAATTATTGCAATACATAATAACTAATACCTGGACTGGAATGGCCACCAGCTGGCTTCCAAGGTTTAACAGCCCCATATGGCTACTCTAAGAAGCTAAGGTGAGGATTAAAAGGGTCTGAATATTGGTTTGGCTGCAAAGTCATTTTGGCTCAAAAAGTGGTGCGTCTTTGGAAAGGACCTATTTTGTCGCCACAATTATCTACCAAGAGAGGCAAGAGAAGAAACTCAGGAAGCTTGCCAAGTAGATGAGTCAAAATATTTGATTTCTGGAAGTGAGGTGGCGGAAGAGAAGTCTGAAGATGAAGAACCAAAGTTTACACCTTAAATTATGACTAAATGATTTCTTATTTAATATTCAAATGGATGCAGTTAGTGTGCTGCTTAATTGCATTTATGGAAAGCTATTGCTTTGAGATAAAGTTTTCTATGCAATAATTATCTAGATGGAATTCATCTTGCATGCCAATATTTCTGGCATGGTCTGCTAATTTTTTTATATATCCTCTCATTTCTTTACTAACCCTTTAAATTGGCAAAAATTCCACTTTTTGGATAAACTAACCCAATTTATATAAATAATTTTTATATAATTTAATAGAGGGAGTAGAGTAGAATGCTGCTTAAGCAGTTGAAATGCTAAAATGATTAATATTTTTTAATTAATTCTTCTTAAAATAAATTAATTCCCAAAATATTTATTTCAAATTATATTTTTAATTTAAAATATTTATAAAAATTTTTGTATTATGAAAAATTAATACGCTTTATAGTTGGAATATAATTTTTGTTCCAATTTAAAGGCGTGGAGAGTCATTGAAACCTTTTTTGCAATATCTGCATTTGTTTCCGCTTGGCCTTGTGGATTTTTTATGAACTTCATTGTAGTTTTTATTACTTACGCTGCAGTACAAGCAAACGGGTTTATGGCAATCTGAGCATTTATAAGCTTTATTAAATCCATCCAATCCTTGGTTTTGATTTTTATGAGGCTCCACTTTTCTATATAAATCATTTTCTGTAGTATAAATACTTTTTTTAATAGTAATTAATTATATTTCAAGCCAAAAATAGCAATGATTAATTTTAATATATATCAAGCGATTTAAAATAGTATACCTTTTTTTCTTCATAAGAATGGCTATTATCAATATCTTTTTTATTTTGCTCGGGATAACTAATTTTTATTTCAGCTGAATATAGCCTTTCATTACATTTTTTGCAGCTAATATTTGTACTTGAAACCCTATTTGGCTCAAAATGATGTCCACAGTGCATAAACAATTTATCCTTCTTTTCAATTGTATTTGCATAAAGATTTTGGAGATACTGCGGATTAGAAGGATACAAAACATAAAAGTTCCCTTTTCTTCTAAAAATAGGAATACAAAAATAGCTGTCAGCACTTTTATGGAATAGTTTTCTTCTATTTTTGTTAAAAATAACTATATTAAACTCTAGATCTACAGTAATAATCTTCATTATGTGAAATAAAACATTTTTTTCAGAGAAATCTTTTGATATGCTCAATTTATCAGCCACCTTCTTTAAATCTTCAAAAAAATCGGCATATATTTCATTTAAAAAGTTTATTCTTTTTCATTTAAAATAATAAAAAAATACATAAAATTATAAAATAAGGAATATTAATATAATTAGGATATTTTATTGGCCACCGTATTTCCAATGATATAGTCAAGCTCTTGAACAGTTCTATTTCAGATTGCTTTACTCAAAAGAAAAGCTCGAAATTTAAGGATAAGATTTTGATCATTGAAATAGCTTACTGAAAATTCCAAATAAGTAAATATATTAATTCCATTAAATTGCTCGAGGATAATAGCTTAAAATTATATTGGAAAACTCAAGGGAAAGCCATATAGAAGTGTAGGAATTAAATCTCTTAAACTCGATTTTCGTATAAAGTCAAAGTCAGAAAAATCGTTGGGGCCGAGAAAACTAGCAATTTCGTGTTGCTCATTTAGGAGTTGCCTTATGTTCATTTTTATTATATTTTGATCTTTATTGTTTGGAATAATAGAAATCTTATATATTTCGTTTAATTGTGATAGCACTCGTAAATTAGATAAGTTCAAATTTATGCTATATCCATATAGCTTGGCTCTTAATATGAAAACTCCTGAATAAATAATCTCTATTTATATATAATTCTATCGATTAATATTATTATTCATAGTTTTCTGGCATGCCTTAGTCTATTATATTTCTGTTTACTCCAATATGATTTTAAAAATATTTCAAAAAGCAGGCATAAACAAAATTATATAATTATTCAGTAATCCATGCTATTCTTTTCCCATCTTTCCACTCACCTTTCTTTTTCAACCCATTTGTAGTTGAATACCAGCCGACCCCATTCTGATTGCCATTATATCAGTTTCCTTCAAACTTTCTTCCATCAGGCCACTCAAAAACTCCAAATCCTTGCTTTTTATCCTCAGCATACTCCCCTTTATACGATCTCCCATCACTCCAAGTAAAAGTCCCTCTCCCATGCATTTTATTCTTTGCCCATTCTCCTATATATTTTCTCCCATCACATCATATATTTTTTTACCTAAATATTCTTTTCCAATTTCCTTTCAAAAAATAATCAAAACTATCACAAAAAGTATGTATAAACCCCAAGCCCATGAATATCATTGTCTTTAAAGTCCCCTTCATAGGTACTTCCATCTGCCCATTCGAATTTTCCTTTTCCATGTTTTAGGCCAGCTAAATACTCTCCTTGATATTTCGCTCCATCAGGCCAATACTCAGTCCCTATGCCATTTTGTTTATCATTTTTTCAGTCTCCTTCATATCTTGCCCCATCAATATATACATAAATTCCATATCCACAAGCCTTATCGTCCTTTCACTCGCCATCATAGACATCGCCATCGTCGTGGACTAATCTTCCTTTTATGTTTGCTTTATCTTTTATCCAATACCCTTCATATTGAGACCCGTCAGTAAAGAGTTGCAGCCCAAACCCGTGCCTTTGATTATTTTTATTCCATTCTCCTATATAAATAGCTCCATTTTCCAGCTCGACTGGGTTGTGCTTCATTCTAGGCTCATTTTCAGGAAATGGTTCATCTATTTTATAAGGCCCAAGCTTGGCTAAGGTAGCTCTACTTGCTGCTGTGGAGTAGTCAGGAATATCTTCTTCTGGGATTTCTTTTAAAAATGATCTGGTAATTGTGGACAGAGAAGAAGGTAGAAATTGTTTTTTTGGCTTAATTTGGGGAGAGCTTTCAGTTAAGGGGTCTGGTATGGCTGAGCTAAATTGTGCTTTTATTGATTTTGTTCTGTTAATGATATGAGTTTTTTTACGCTCTAAATAGCCACGAAGGACACTTTGGAGGCGGACGATTTCCCACATGCTGATTTGAATTTCAGTTTGAGGCTTTTTGTCACCACATAGGAGTTTTTGTTTGAGACTGGGTTTTTGCATTTCGTGGAAATTTTCCATAGTAGATTTTTCGTTTTCGCCAGGACATTTGAGGCAAGAGCAATTTCCCATAATTTTTAAAATAGTATAATAATGGTATGCTTTTTGACAGTTTATTCTATAGAAAATAAGATTTTGTAGTCTATTTCTTAATAAAATCAGTGAAATTTAGCTTGGATAAGATTTCTCAAATACATTAAAAATCATTTTCCTAAAATTTCAAATTTATTATCATATATTAAAATATTACTTATCTAGATCGTTAGTCATCCATTTCACTCTTTTGCCGTCTTTCCATTCTCCTTCTCTTTTACTTCCATTTGAAGTATAATAAAATCCACTCCCATGTTGTTTTCCATTATATCAGCCACCTTCATATTTTCTTCCATCAGGCCACTCAAACACTCCATATCCTTGTTTTTTATCATCAACATATCCTCCTTTATATGACCTTCCGTCACTCCACGTAAAAGTTCCAGTCCCTTCCATTTTGTTATGTATCCACTCTCCTACATATTTTCTGCCGTCACTCCACATATAAATCCCCACCCCATGAATGTCATTATCTTTAAACTCACCTTCATAAATGCTCCCATCAGCCCATTCAAATCTGCCTCTTCCTTGCTTCTGCCCGCCTGCATATTCTCCTTGGTATCGTGCTCCGTCGGGCCAAGTTTCAGTGCCTTCTCCATGCTGTTTATCATCTTTCCAATACCCTTCATATCTGGCTCCGTCCATATAGACATAGACTCCAAAGCCGTGGGCTTTATCATCTTTTCATTCTCCTTCATAGACGTCTCCATCTCCATGGATCAGTCTTCCTTTTAAATTTGCTTTGTCGTTTAGTCAAAATCCATCATATCGAGATCCATCATTTCAAAGCTGGACGCCGAAGCCATGTCTTTGATAATTATTGTTTCATTCTCCAATATATATAGCTCCGTTTTCCATTTCAACAGGCCCATGCTTGGTTCTAGGCTCACTATCTTTAAAAAGCTCTTTTGCTGCAAATGGCCCTAGCCTTGAAAACGCAAGTCTTGTAGCCGCAGTTGAGTAGTCAGGGATCTGGCTTTCAGGAATTTCTTTTATGCTAGATCTTACGATATTTTCACTTGCAGGAAAAAAGTTAGTTTTAACTTTATACTGAATATTTGAATCTGAAGGGGCAGAGTAGGCTTGATAGCTACTAGGAGCAGCTTGGGTGAATTTCACTTCAACTGATTTTGTTAGGTTAATACTTTGGATCTTTTTGCGATCTATATAGCCTCTAAGGACACTTTGCAGCTTTACTATGTCTCATAAGGAGATTTTTAGCTCTTTTAAAGCGACTGTTTCTTGGGATGCTAAGCGGCTTTGAGGATCGGATTTTTCCATCTCTACAGTCCCATCTTTGTTAATTCGAAGCTGCTTTTCGGTCGAGGATTGATCTTTGAGGCAAGCACAGTTTCCCATATTTGTATATAAAAATGAAAATAATAGGAAATAAATCACGAAAAAGAAAATTTAAATATGAACTTTTCTGATTATATTCTATGCATAATCGAATTATTTTGTATTTTAATGTAATTTTATTGCTAAATTTATTATTTTTATAATAAAAATTTAAATCGAAGAAGAACTGCTATTGGAAATGCTGCCCCAGGTCTAAAAAATATTTTTCTGCAAAATTATTTCAGCCTCCTCTTAATCCAAGCAAATTATTGGGCTCTAATAAGAAGAAAGCCAAGTCTTTGGCCAATTTCAAGATATAGCAAGAATTCCTGGCTCTTAAAATAAAATTTATATTCAAGTCATCGACTAAACTCTGAAGATACCGTCAATTTTTATCAAATTTTTTGCAAAGCTTTCTTTTATAGGGAAAAATAGCAATTCTCTCTATGAAACTTTTATCGGAAATGATTGCTGTTTCAAGACATAGGCTTGGATTTATTCAATATAATGCCAGCGATAATATGAAAAGAATGAAAATCCCTAATAATTGCCATTGCTTGATTGGGATAAAAAATTTTGATTTATATCACCAAGAGTTATGGAATTTTGTTTTTGATCCCGCTGGAGGGAATAAAGGGGTTCGCATTTGCAAGCTTTTTAGATAATAATTTACGTAAGATGAAGCAAAGGAGAAAATATTGCTGAGGGCAAGCAAAACCATGACCTATGAGATTTTTTCATATGTTTGGGGTCTATCATTGTGCATTTATAAATGCTTGATGAATGAGTCCAACAGCTTGGATGAGTCTGGAAGAAGGACTGGAATTTTATACCCCGTCTGCTTAAATAAATTGCAACCCATTAGGATACGGTCTAAAAGAAAGATGTGAGCAATTTTAAATGCTAAAAAACTGAGAAAACAGTTGTTCAGTTAATATAACAAATTTTACCAGTTCAGCGCAAACTTATAATATCCTTTTTTGTATACAAATAAATTAATTTAATCTTCTGAATGCTTCTTTTTACTTTTTTCATTTCTTATGTGCTCCTTTTCTCTATGCTTATGATGCTTCTTTTTGTGCTCTTTTTCTCTATGTTTTTTATGCTTTTTCTCATTATTTTTCATAAATTCTTTTTCTCATTTTTCGTCCTCGTCGTACACTAATTTCTCTGTTCTTTCTTCATGCTTTTTTAGTTCTTCTTCATTTAGCCTCCTAAATTTGCCTCAGCCTTTCCCTTCAGGTCCAGATGGCGTATATAGATTTTTGATCTCAGTTTCTTCATCTACTTGCAAATATTCTTTTCCTACCCTATAATCATTTACATGATCTACCTTGATCATTCTTCCACACAGAGTAATTCCATTAAAATTATCAACAGCCAAGATTGTGCTCCTCTGATCCTCATACGCAATAAATGCAAATCCTTTACTCTTTCCTGTATCTTTATCTCTTATTAAATTGCAGTCCACTATTTCTCCACATTGGCTCATAACTTGTATAATATCCCCTTCATTCATGTCATAATTCAGTCCTCCTACAAACACATAAGCGCTATCTTTATATTTCGCATGCCAAGAGGCATCGCCTGAAATATTTAGCTTCAGCTCTTCTTCGTTTAATTTTTGTATAGCTTTGACATTATGCATATTTATTAATCTAAATTAGTTAGTTCTGGTTATATTAGGGATTGCCCAACTGCAGTCTGTTTCAATACCGAGATTGTCTCTGTACATTTGGATTCTGAAGAATCCACTTTCGCCCCACATTGTGCCTTGTGAGTTTCTACCAATCCAATATTCAGTGCCTGCTTTATTGACTCCCCAACCTACTAAGGCGACTTCATAATTGACCTTTGTAGTCATTGTTAGCTCGCTGAAAATGCCACCTTTGTAGTTTTCAAAAGATTTTGAGTAGTAAATTCCGCAGCTGATTGGCCCGTTTGTATAAATTTCTTGCTTCATTTTCGTAACTCCAGCTAAAAACCCATAAGACCCAACATACCAGAGAGGAGGATTTGTTATAGCTGAACAATTAGAAGTTTGTCCCTCTTTAGGAGGAGGCGGGATGCAGGTTTCACAGACTTGTCGTGCTGTGCAAGTCGCATTTTCTACTGGCTCTGCAAGATATTGTTGGCAAGTATCATCCGGAAGACCATATTGCTGGGCGAATTTATAAACCCCAATTGGGTCTCCACTTGTGCAGTTGCCGCCTGCATTACAATTGAGAATTACCTGTGGAGATATAGAAATCTGGGCAACAGTGTCATTTCTTAGAATATTGATTCTGTCTGCAATACAAGACGTAGCTGCGTGTGCCCAGCAGGCCCCACAGAACTGTGGGTTATTCATGTTCCTTGTCCAGGACATGTAGTTCAGCCCAGACATGTTTCTCCAGTCCCAAGCTGCTGGGAGTGCTGGAGCAGCGTTTTCTTCTATCACATACCCATTTGCTTCTGCCTGCAGTTTTAGTTCTGATTTTTCTACTCTACAGCCTGCTTTTTCAGGTCTCTCAAAAGCTTCTAATATCTTGAGCTCCGCTACTGTCTTTTCCTCTACCAAGGTCTTATTTACCTGTTTTACAACTGGATCTGGGGTTGCCCAAGCGCAGTATTCTTCAATAGCTAGGGCATCTTTTCCTCTAATGATCCTAAAGAGTCCTTTTTCTCCCCAATAAGTGCCCCAGGAATTTCTCCCAATCCAATATTTGGTATTATTTTCTACCCCATAGCCTACAAGCTCTACGACATGATTGGTGACAACCTCGTGGTCTGTAGGAATGAAAATCCCTCCTGTGTAGTTTTCGAATTCATTTGTAGCATCCATTGCACAGGCAATTGGACCATTTTGTAAAGCGTTTAGCATTTGGGTTTCGCCAATGGCTGAGCCATAAGTAGTTACGTTGTAAACAAGATGGGTGTCAGGAATGTCGCATTTTCCGTTACTGTAGCAAGTTTTACATCTTGATAGCCTTGTGCATTCAAGCCCATTGTCTCTATCTTTGGCTTGGTAAGTGGCACAGGTTTCATCAGTGATCCCACGGTCATATATGTACTTATAAACAGTCATAGGATCTCCCCCATTGCAGCCAAAACTCAGATAATCACAAGAGATTGGAACTTGTGGGGCAATATTGTAATCAGGCCATGTCGCATTACGGAGAATCTTAAAGCGGTCAGCAAGGGCAGAAGTGGAGGCAAAGGACCAGCAGCCACCGCAGTATTGAGGGATGTGCTGGTTTCTTGAAACTGTGAGGTAGTTGATGCCACTGTAATTTCCCCAAAATAAATAAGAAGGAAGACTTGAAGGCTCAACAAGGGGTGAAGCGGAAAAAAATACACTGTATTTTTTTTCCTACAGTTTCCCACAGTCAAATTTGACATAAAATTTTCCAATTTTTTGAAACGATAGGAAAAAAATACATGGAAAAGAAAAAAAAATTCGAAACCAGGGCGGAAAAAAATTCAACCCCCAAAAATGAAAAAAAACCGCATGAAAAAAATACACATAAAAAAAAATATTAAATTACTAATATTTAAAAAGAAGCAAAGAAAATGCTTTATTAAATATGAATAACAATAGCAGTCATTGCATTTGCTATAAATTCACATAATAGATAAAAAATAGATGCAAGAACTGTATCATATGCTTTATAGTAAAAAAGTTTTTCTGTGTTTTTTTTCCAAACCGCATGAAAAAACTACTATAAAAATTTGAAATACAGATCTTTAAGTCAAATAGAGTTAAAAATAACGAAAAACAGTCCCAGCTTAAATCTCTCTTTAATAACGAGATTTCAAGAATAAAATTAATGCCTAAATGTTAAAGATCAGTTTAAATAAAAAAATTAAAAACAGAAGGAAAAAAATTCAAAATTTTTTTTCTAAAAAAACAGCATGAAAAAAATATCAGTAAAATTTTAACAGTCTAAATTTCGGCATGAAAAAAATACAATAGAAAAAATTTAGTAGGAAAAAAATACATATAAAATTTATATATATTTTTTTTAAAAATTTTTTAATTAAAAAAATCCAAAATATCTAAGGATGAGTTATCCAAACTCTACTGTGTGTGATTAGTAATAATAACTTATAATAAAACGATTAATTATTTATATTTCTAAGTTTTATTCCTTCTGGTTTGGAGTCGATTACACTGCGCTTAAGTCCACCTGATCAACTCTTCTTTTAATTGCCTATTGGATAGTTTCTAACTCCCCCCCCAATTTAATAGCGAACGAAAAAATCGTCCGCTATTAAAAAAGTTCGATATTTATAAATATTTTTCTATTTAAAATTTTTTATAAACGGCTGAAAAAAAATGCATTTTTAAGTCAAAAGAGAAGCACTAAATCTAATAAAATGGAGTTGAATGGAGAAACCAGAAAGAGAAAAGACTAACAGCTGGTGATAAGCTAGTTATTGCACAATACTACCTGGATCATCAAAATGAAGGTCTTTCATATGAAGATATAGCCTACAAGTTCAATATATCAAAGTCAAGTGTCGGCGAATTAGTAAAAGGCATTCATCAATTGAAAAGGGAGATCAAGGTTTAAAGAAAAGAAAGCCAGATGCATATTATTAGCTCTCATAATTTTTTAATACCTTTGCGCTTAAATTAATTCTATTTAAATATTCCCATCTTTATTCATTGGCTCTAGTAAATTTATGTTATGCTTTGTTATGTTATGTTATGTTATGTTATGTTATGTTATGTTATATGTTATGTTATATTATGTTATGCTATGTTATGTTATGTTATGTTATGTTATATTATGTTATGTTATGTTATGTTATGTTATGTTATGTTATGTTATGCTATGTTATGTTATGTTATGTTATGTTATGTTATGTCATGTTATGTTATGTTATGTTATGTCATGTTATGTTATGTTATGTTATGTTATGTTATGTTATGTTATGTTATGTTATGTTATGTTATGTTATGTTATGTTATGTTATGTTATGTTAAGATGCTATGTATTTTTTAAGTCCCTACTTCGCCGCCGTGACGTTTTATGGAGATAACCCCGTAAGGTGGCTAAGGCGTGGCCGCTTCAAGCCCGGTCCGAAACCCCGGTTTCTCGGTAGAGGTGATGACCAACTGGCCGCCTCCATTTCCAACTTGATTCGTCGCCCTGAATCTTGCGTCAACTCTGTCCGTACGTCGCCAAATCTGCCCACTGAAGGGCACCTTTTAATTGGGGAGAACCCCGATTTCTCGTCTAATTTGCCTTCCCCTCTTTTCCGGTCATCCCGAGAAAGAACTCAACAGCTTTCGCCATTCGGGGCAAATCACAAAAGCAGCTTAGGCAGGTATGTCGCCCTGCCTCATTTCTGACACCCACTAGGCTGGGCTCTGCTGGAAAAAAGGAGTCACGAATAACTGCCCAAGGGTCTTGGTCACAAAAACAGCGATCTTTGCGCTTAGACCTCTCGCCTTGAGGTACAAAGACATAGCTGGGCCAATTCCTGGCTCCAAAAACCATGCCCGGATATACACAGGTAACTGTCTCAAGAGGACGGGTCGGAAGTCATCCGCCATTTTATGTATATTAGTAAATTTATAATGAACGATTATCTTATATAATTTAAAATTTTTATAGTAAAAAAATTTCCGTTATTAAATGGTACCTAAGAGTCCATTTTTAGGGAAAAAAAAACATTGATTTCGTCCGCTATTGGGAGTTAGATATTTTGGATTTTTTTAATTAAAAAATTTTTAAAAAAAAATATATAAATTTTATATGTATTTTTTTCCTACTAAATTTTTTCTATTGTATTTTTTTCATGCCGAAATTTAGACTGTTAAAATTTTACTGATATTTTTTCATGCTGTTGTTTTAGAAAAAAAAATTTTGAATTTTTTTTCCTTCTGTTTTTAATTTTTTTATTTAAACTGATCTTTAACATTTAGGCAGTAATTTTATTCTTGAAATCTCGTTATTAAAGAGAGATTTAAGCTGGGACTGTTTTTCGTTATTTTTAACTCTATTTGACTTAAAGATCTGTATTTCAAATTTTTATAGTAGTTTTTTCATGCGGTTTGGAAAAAAACACAGAAAACTTTTTACTATAAAGCATATGATACAGTTCTTTGCATCTATTTTTTATCTATTATGTGAATTTATAGCAAATGCAATGACTGCTATTGTTATTCATATTTAAATAAAGCATTTTCTTTGCTTCTTTTTAAATATTAGTAATTTAATATTTTTTTTTTTTATGTGTATTTTTTTCATGCGGTTTTTTTTCATTTTTGGGGGTTGAATTTTTTTCCGCCCTGGTTTCGAATTTTTTTTTCTTTTCCATGTATTTTTTTCCTATCGTTTTCAAAAAATTGGAAAATTTTATGTCAAATTTGACTGTGGGAAACTGTAGGAAAAAAATACAGTGTATTTTTTTTCGCCTCACCCCTCAACAAGGGTTTCTGGGGCCGAATGCGGAGGGACGATGTCATTGTTCTTAATAAAGCAGCCAGAAGCAGAAGAAATAAAAAGAACTATCAGTAAATGTTGAAGCAAAAACCTCGACATATTATTCTCCACGTATAAAATGTGAGTAAATAACAGAGAAATGTGCTTATTACGATAGGAAATATAATGAAGCAAAGATTCGCTATATTTTTTCTTGCAATATATAAAAACGGTTTTATTTGAAACTTAAAAATTGTGGCGATGTTTAATGAATTAACTTATTGCTTAAAAGCTTGGAATTGCCCAAGTGCAGTCAGTTTCAATCCCAAGGTTATCTCTATACATCTGCATCTTGAAGTACCCATACTCACCCCAGCTGGTTCCCCAAGAATTCCTTCCAACCCAGTACTCAGTGTTCGTGGATTTTTCAATTCCCCAACCCACAACAGACACAAAGTTGCTGATTGTGGTGCTTCTAGAAATTTCCTTAAAAATCCCTCCAGTGTAGGCTGCAAAAGCTTTGCTTGCATAGATTCCGCATGTGATTGGCCCATTATTGTAAATTTCTTGCTTCATCTTGGTGACTCCTGCAAGATTGCCATAATTCCCGACTTTAAATAAGTGTGCAGGAGTAGTTGGATTGCAGACTGAATTTTCAGTGTCATTAGCTGGTGCTGGAGATATGCTATTTTTATTGAATAAATTATGAACTGTTTATAATTAAAATTAATTTTTATGTTTTTTTAATAGAATACGCAAGCTTGGCATACTTGTGCACTATTGCAGGTTTCAGAAAAGTCGCCTACATATTGTTGGCAGGTGTCGTCTGGGATTCCATTCATGCGAGCATAATTGTAAACTGCTGTTGGATCTCCACCAGTGCAGTTTCCGACTCCACAGTTTAGGAGGACTTGTGGTGAAATGGTGAATTGAGGAAAAGTGTCGTTGAAAATCAAAATGTTGAAGCGGTCGGTAAGGGAAGATGTGGCAGCAAAGGCCCAGGAAGCTTCACAGTATTGTGGGATGTTTTGGTTTCTGACCCAGGATAGGTAGTTTTTACCTTTGACGTCGCTCCAGACCCAGCTTGCAGGAACAGCGCTAATTCTTCTTCACATTTAATGACGAAGTTTTTTTGGGTAATTTTGTTATTTATAATCTATTCTGGACTTGATCATTAAATGATATGGATTTTTGAATTTTAGGCTTGATATTACGAAAAAAAAATTATTAATAAGTCCTTAATTATTCTAGTCTAATTAAACAATAATTTTTTTTCCTATTAAAAAATAATAAAATCATTTTTTATTAAATGGAAAAAGTAAGAGTTTCCTCAGTTACTGGCTTGGCTCTAAGATAGCCTTGAATTGGCTCTTCTTCAAGCTTATGGAGATCAGCAATATCTACATAAGATCTTTTTTCTTCTCCTTGATTGTTAGTAGTAACTACAGTAATTGTTTTATTAGGAGTTGGATAAACACAATAATCCTCGACTCCCAAAGCGTCATTTCCACTGACCAAGTTAAAGAAACCTGCATCTCCCCATACAGTTCCCCAAGAATTCCTGCCAATCCAGTAATTAGTCCCAGTAGCACTGGCTCCATATCCTACAATTGAAACGTAAGAGGTAAAAAGAACTTGAGCGCCAGCAGTCGGTGTAAGAATTCCATTCTGATAGTTTTGGAATTGGGATGTTACACCAATCCTACAGACAATAGGGCCGCTTTGTAAAGCGTTTACCATCTGAGTTACTCCTTTGGCGACTGCGAACCCAGTGATATTGTAAATGAAGTATCTGTTAGGAATGTCACATTTTCCATTAGGTAAACAATTCTTGCATATTCTATTATAAATTAAAAATAATTATAATCATTTTATAAAGAAATGGCTGCTATTTTAATAAGAAAAGGATACAGCTAATCTGTCACATGCAATTCCATTAGAAAAATCGCGGGCTTGGTAGCTTGCACAGGTTTCGTCAGTTATTCCATTTTGGTAAATGTACTGGTAGACTGAAACTGGGTCACCTTCTGTAGTGCATCCTTGAACTCCTGAAATGCAACTTAGGGCCACTTGAGGAGAAATGTTATAGTCAGGCCATGAAGAATTCCTGACTCTTTCTTAACAAGAAGTCAAATCTATAAATTTGTTTTTTGTGAAATAAACTAAAATTTGTGTTGTAAAATATTTTCGAATATTAATGAAATATTTCTGTTTTATCTTATTTCTAAAATATATTTTTAAATTAAGGCAATTTTTTACTTTTCAGAGCTTTGCTGGCACACAAATCATATAGATTTAAAAAATAAAAATTAAATACACTTGACAGGAAATCTTTTTAATTTTTTCATTGGGGAGTGAGGACCTTGAAGCGGTCAGAAAGGACTGTGGTTGAAGCGACAGCCCAAGAGCTTGTGCAGAATTGAGGAATGTTGTGGTTTCTTGTTACTGTAAGATAGCTGATGCCATTATTTTTACCCCAAAATAGGCTTGTAGGAGCACTTAGTTCCTGAGAAGCATGGTTGCTGGGACCAGCATATCTGGAAGCCGTAAAAACGATAAGGATAGCAAGAGTTGCAAAGGTTAGCTTCGAGCTAAACATTATTTCCCCATAAATGGTGTTGAATTAAAAAATGGATATTTGGCCTTATTAATTTCTTATGATTTGCACAAGCTCATACTCTTTTTGCCAAGTGTTTTATTTATTACATTATTTGCCTTAATCATTATTCTATAAATGAAGTTTTAGATTTAACTTCTGATAGAGCCATATAATAAACCCTTTTTAATTAATTGAATAATTCAATTAATTTATAAAAAATAGGAATACAGACACTATAAGTATCAATACCAAGGTTATCTCTCAACATTTGCATCCTGAAAAATCCATACTCGCCCCAAAATATGTCCCAAGAATTTCTTCCTATCCAGTATTGAGTTTTCGTGGGCGTGTCTATTCCACAGCCTACAACTGACACAATTGACTAGCTCTAGAATCTCCTGTAATTTCGATATAAACTCCTCCAGTGTAGTTAGCAAACTTTGTGCTTTCGCAGATTCACACATAATAGATATATTTGCATAATTATTTGCATCATTTTTGTCGCCCCAACAAGGTATTTGTAAGCTGATTTTAAATAAGAAAAGAGGCTTAATACTTATGTAATTTGAATTCAAATCTTTTTAGGTGTTGGCGATAGAAAAATCAAGTATATTCAACATATTGGGCTCCAATATACTGGTGACATGCATTATCTGAATGACTATATCTGCAAGGAAAAGTAAATTCTGCCTGATCCCCATCAGTTTGATCACCAAATCTTGTATAGACATACTAAATCGAGTAAAAGTGCCCTTTCATAAATTAGATAATATAGCTAATTTATTTAAAAGCTTAGGCTGCTCAATCAGCAGGAATTCCATAATTATCTCTAAACATTTGCATCTTAAAAAATTCATATCCATACAGCCTATTCCTAAATAATTACTTCCTGATCAATATTTAAGATTCTGAAACGCATTTACAACAAAAATATACAAATTAAGTCTAGAGATCCTTGCAATTTCGCTAAATTCTTCCAGAGTGGTTCGCGAATATTTTTAATTATATATATGCATGCAATATACTCATATTTTATAGTTTATAAAGATGGAAATATAATTAGGCCTTGATTTTCATATATTAAAGCAATAAGAGCATAATTCTAAAGAATCATTGAGCTACCTTTCATTTTAAATGCTATAATTGTAAAGTTATTTGTTTCAGATAGCCATTAGAATAAATTACTATGCCAATCATTTTTGCATATTTGCTTAATATAGGGTTACTGAGCAAGTCGAGCCTACTTACAAACTTTTAATTCTATCAAAAAATTATGACTTAATATTAATCTATCATTTTCTGAGCTACTATAAGCCTTTAAATAGGGTTATAATGAGTATTAACCAATTAAATGCTGATCTAATATGTATAAAAGAGCTTTTGGGATAGAAATGTAAAGAAGAGTATATATTTAAATAGCAAGAGTAATTTATCTATCCAGGTACCAGTCTATAGATATTTACTTTTTATTAAATGGGTTTTTCAATACTAGCGATTTTGCTATGATTCAAATCAGATAAACTCCTATTATTTAATGTGAATAAACTAATTTATTTAAAAGTTGGGATTGCAGCCGTACAGTCAGTTTCAATGCCAAGGTTATCTCTAAGCATTTGCATAAAAAAGAATCCATAATCACCCCAGCCTGTGCCCCAAGAATTCCTCCCAATTCAATATTTATTGTTTGTTGATGGATCTACTCCCCAGCCTACAACTGATACATATTGACTGATTGTGGAAATTTTTGAAATTTCGCTATAAATTCCTGATGTGTAATTAGCGAACTTTGCGCTTGCATAAATTCCACATGTGATTGGTCCATTTGTATAAATCTCTTGCATCATTTTTGTCGCCCCGGCAAGGTTTTTGTAGCTGCTGATTTTAAATGTTATAGGGATCGGAGCAGAACTGCAGTATGAATTATCGCTTACATCAGCGGGTGCTGGAGGTATATTTGAACTTTAGAATATATCTTCTAGCTCTTCTCCGAAGCTGACCTCCAAAATCCAATTTTATTATTTATTTTTAAAATGTCAGCCACTTGAGTACTTGAGTCTTTAATTAATTTCTTATATCAAAACAATTAATTTACACAAATAAGCCTCATTATAGTCTAATTTCAAATAAAGGATTTTTCACTGTTCTATATCACTATAAAGGAGTAAGACAGTAAGGGCTGTAAAATAATTATTTTTTAAAATTTTTATTAAAACAAGCTTGCCTTATGTTTTTAGCCTAAATAAATAGTATACACAAATGCTGCAGTCAAACGAATTTCGGTTTTCTGCTACATACTGCAGGCATGTGTCATCTGAAAACCCAAATTGTTGGAAATATTTATAAAGTGAGGATAGATCTCCAGAACCGAATGCTCCTATAGTCCATTCCCGGCTATAGATCGGGCTTAGCCCGATCTTTGTGGGAAACTCGGGGGTTGTCTCCGTCACTTTGAGGTGACGAGTCAACTCCCCGAGTTGGCAAATCACCATATAGCGGCTATTTGCCAACTCGAGGAGTTGACTCGTCACCTCAAAGTGAAGGAGACAACCCCCCGAGTTTCCCGGCAAAGATCGGGCTAAGCCCGATCTATAGTCGGGAACGGGCTATACAACATTATTGATCATGTCTTGTGGGGATATAATGAACTGTGGAAAAGTGTCGTTAAAAAATAGAATATTTAAACGGTCAGTAACAGAAGAAGCAGTTGCAAAGGCCCAAGAAGCATCCAAGTATTGTGGGATATTTTGGTTTCTAGCCCATGATAAATAATTTTTACCTTTTACATTTCTCCAATCCCAGGATGAAGGAACGGCAGCTAGAGTTTCATCAGCTACTGGTTTTACTCTGAAAGATTTGGCTGGCTCTTGAATTCTGGGGAGATCGAAACTACTGATTAAAGTTTTTTCTTCTATCCCTTGGTTAGTGTTCACAACAGTAACTATTAGAGAAGGAGTAGGGTAAACACAATATTCTTCAACCCCTAAAGCGTCAGTTCCTCTTATAATATTAAAGAATCCTGCATCTCCCCAGCCAATTCCCCAAGAGTTTCTGCCGATCCAATAATTATTGCCTTTAGAATCGACTCCATATCCAACAATTGATACATAAATGGTGCCATTGCTTGCTGATTGTGTAGGGATAAGTATATCATCGTTAGAGCTGTACTGCACAAACTGATCTGTGCTATTCAGTCTGCATACAATAGGCCCACTTTGTAAAGCGTTTAGCATTTGTGTTTGGCCTTTGGCTACAGCATATCCAGTGATATTGTATACATAATATTTGCTAGGAATGTCACATTTTCCATTAGGGAAACAAGTCTTGCATCTGGCTAATCTATCACAAGGGGCTCCATTTGAAAAATCGCGAGCTTGGTAAACTGCGCAAGTTTCTTCAGTAATTCCATTATTTAAAATATAATCGTAGACTTGCGCTGGGTCTCCTTCTTCAGAGCAGCCTTGGACACTTGATATACAACTAAGTGCTACTTGTGGAGATATGTTAAAGTCAGGCCATGAAGCATTCCTAAGGACCTTGAAGCGGTCTGAAAGGACAGTTGTGGCGGCCATGGCCCAAGAGGATGAGCAATATTCAAGATTTTTTATGTTTCTTGTTACCGTAAGGTAGCTGGTACCATTTACTTTACCCCAAAACAAATTTGTAGGCAAGCTTAAGGACTGAGAAGTAAAATCAGAATTTCCTTGATTTGCAAAAGTCAAGAAAGTAGCAAGTGTTAAAATGGCTAGCTGAGCTTTAAACATTATTTCCCCAAAAATGGTCACCAGTTAAAAAATAAGAGTTTAGGCTATTATAAAAGCTTTCTTTATGAAATACACAAGAAAATATAAAGGTTTTAAAGAAACAAACGTTTGAATATTTTTTTTATTTTAAAGCAAGCTTAAACCTTTTAAATTGAATTTTCTTAGGAATAACCCAATTAAAGTCGAGTCCAGAGCATTGGGTTTTTAAAATATAATTTTCTTTTTCAATATAGGTGCTAATTAGCGCTTCCTTGCTTAATTGGCTTCTTTGAAGGATTTTTAACTCTTGAAAATAGCATATAAATTTATATTTTCTTTTTCAGCTGTACTTTTGAAATATTGTATTATTTTATGCATTAGTGATTTTCAGAATTCAATTATAAAATTTCGGCTTCTAGATATTTTAATTATTCTCTTTGAATACAATTTAGTGTCGACTAACATATTTGGTGACATTATTTCTCTTTTTTGCTAATATTAGTCAATTATTTCCATTTCTTGAAATTACATATCTAAATAGCTAATTAGAATGCTTGAAATATTTATTCTAACAGTTATTTAATTTTTTCTCTTTTTAATTTATTTAACCAATTTTAGGCTAAGCATATTAACTTTGACAGAGCTATATGAAAAAATACAAGCTAATTAAACTTTCATATAACTGAATAAATTAATTAATTTATCCAAAAATCGGAACTGCAGCCACGCAATCAGTCTCAATCCCAAGGTTATCTCTAAACATTTGCATTCTGAAAAATCCATACTCACCCCAGCCTGTTCCCCAAGAATTTCTTCCAATCCAGTATTGAATTTTCGTTGAAGGGTCTACTCCCCATCCTACAAGAGAGATATATTGGCTTATTGTGGAAATTTTTGAAATTTCACTATAAATTCCTCCAGTGTAGTTAGCAAATCCTTTGCTTGCGTAGATTCCACATGTGATTGGTCCATTCGTATAAATTTCTTGCATCATTTTGGTCGCCCCAGCAAGGTTTTTATACCTGCTGACTTTAAATAAGAAAGGAGGCGCAATAGGGCTGCAGTATGAGTTTTTACCTTCCTGAGGTGCTGGCGGTACACAATTATAACAGTCAAATGTGCTTGAATTGTCCGCTACATACTGCAAGCATGTGTCGTCTGAATACCCATTCTGTAAGAAATCTCTATAGAGTGCTGACACGTCTCCAGAGCTGCAATTTCCTACACCGTTATTAATTATATCTTGTGGCGATATAATGAATTGAGGAAAAGTGTCATTAAAATGCAAAATATTTAAGCGGTCAGTGACAGAAGATGCAGGAGCAAAGGCCCAAGAAGCTTCACAATATTGAGGAATATTTTGGTTTCTGACCCATGATAAATAATTTTTACCTTTTGCATTTCTCCAATCCCATGCTGAAGGAACAGCAGCTAAAGCTTTATCTTCAGCTTGCTTGGCTCTAAAAGAATTAGCTGGTTCTTCTAGATACTTAGGGAGCTCAAAATTATTGATAAATGTTCTTTCTTCTATTCCTTGACTGTTAGTAGTGACAACAGTAACTGTTAAGTTAGGAGTAGGGTAAACACAATATTCCTCAATCCCTAAAGCGTCTGTTCCTCTTATTAGATTAAAGAATCCTATATCTCCCCAGCTTGTTCCCCAAGAGTTTCTGCCCATCCAGTATTTTGTGCCAAAAGAATCAATTCCATATCCAACAATTGAAACATAAATTGTACCATTACTTGGAGATTTTGTAGGGACAAGTATATCATCCATAGAGTTGTATTCTACAAACTCATTTGTGCTATTGAGTCTACATGCAATTGGCCCACTTTGTAAAGCAGTTAGCATTTGAGTTTCACCTTTAGCTACAGTATATCCTGTGATATTATAAAGATAATATTTACTAGGAATGTCACATTTTCCATTAGGGAAACAAGTTTTGCATATGGCTAATCTATCACAAGGGGCTCCGTTTGAAAAATCGCGAGCTTGGTAAATTGCGCAAGTTTCATCAGTAATTCCATTATTTAAAATATAATCGTAGACTAGTGTTGGGTCTCCTTCTTCAGAGCAGCCTTGGACACTTGATATGCAACTAAGCGCGACTTGTGGAGAAATGCTATAGTCAGGCCATGAAGCATTCCTTAGGACCTTAAAGCGATCAGAAAGGACGGTAGTGGCAGCTAAGGCCCAAGAACCTGAACAATACTCAAGATTTTTTATGTTTCTTGATACCGTAAGATAGCTAATTCCCTTTTCTTTACCCCAGAACAAATTTGAAGGCAGATCTAAAGAAGAATTGATATCAGGGTAGCTTCCATTTGTAAAAATGACCAGAACAGCAAGATTTATAAAGATTATCTTATTGCTAATCATTATTTCCCCAAAATGGTGTCGAATAAAAATAGATATTTAAGCCATTATTAGTGTTATTTTAGATATAAACAAAACAGCAATAATAATACCTAAAATTTACAGCCTTCAAATATCCTCATTTTGCCTTTAAATTATCAATCCATCCTTTCTCGCTAATATTTAAAATATTTTGTGTTTATTTTTGAAGGTTTTGATGCTCCTTAATTATGACTATCTCAACAAAAAAGGTGCTACAAAATTGGGGAAAATAAATCCTAGGTGATTTCTCCATGGCTGAGATAACTATCTTACAAATACATTGCTCTCTCTCAAATATAATCTAACTATTTTCTTCATGTATCACTTCGTTTAATAGAATTTATATTTAACTTCAGATTCGCTACTACTAAAGATGTAATTATAAGCTATGGCTTATAGATATCTAGAGCTTTTTCTTCAAATTCAATTCAGATGCAATTAATCAGTTTCACAGTAATTATTTCTCTAATTTTACTAAATTATTAGGCCATTCTGAAATTTTATCAATTAGAGAAATTACCCTCCTCATAATGCTTACTTAAATTTTGGTTAATAAATAGAGCATTTAGAGCAATTCTTGATTTTATTTTTGATTTGTACAAAAGCAATGAAATATTGCTGCTAATTACGAGGAGACCGATTGCAGAAAATCTGGGAAGGATATGAGCCAGCCAAATGCACCTAATTCATATTTTAAGCGTACAATAATTAAAGAAGCTTATATATTAAGCTATAAATTCTTTTCTGACTTATATCTAAGTAATGAGGTCTTCTGCTGATTCTCCAAATCACTCGGGTCAGTATTCAAAGCTTTCCAAAATAAGTTGACTCGGTCATAAAGCTTTTCTTCCTTATTTAGAGGGTTTGGTGGGAAAACAGCGCGAGGGTGGAATCTATATAAGAGACGATTTTCTTGGTGATATTTCAATAGAATTTCTTTGTATTTATCCGCAACTCTATATTGGGCTATTCTTGCTTTTATCTTTGAGTTGTGCAGGAAAGGATCTTTTAGAAACATTAAAGACAAATACAATGAAGCATTGCTGCCAATTGCGAGTGGAAGACCGATTGCAGAGAATCTGGGAAGGACATAAGCAAAATTTAGCAAGCCAAATGCACCTATAAATATAGAATTATAGATGAAATGATAGAAATTGTATACTAATTTACTTTAAATTCCTTATTTTTTACAATAATTAATAATTTTTTTTATTTAAATTAAAATTTATACCACCTTCTTGCAGAGATAAAATCTTTTTCATCACTGGTGGCTCCAAATTCAGGCAAAATATTCTTTTTATAAGCTAGTAAAAGGAGTTTGCGAATGACGAAGTTTTCTCTATAATTGTCGACACCTGAATAAGAAGTCAGCAAGCACTTTTTTTTGAACTCTTCAGGGTTATTGTCAAATAATTTTTGAAGATCCTCTGGAAGCTTGGGATCTGGGCGACTCGCGACGAGCTTTTCTTCGTACTCAGTGAACTGCATGTTAAACTTAGGCTTCTGAGCAACAATAGCGATCAGCCAATCTGGAATTGAACTGTAGTCTACCATTATTTTACTATGGCTTTAAGTTTAGAATAAATGAAATCAGGAATTTATTAAATAGTTCTTTTTGGTTTAATTGAAATAAAATATTTAAGCTTCGTTATTTTTTCGGTTGATACTTAAAGTTAACCTCAGGAAATATATCCTTTCTGGAACATTATTTTCGAGAAATTGATCCTGCTTGTTAGCTCTAAAAAGATCAAAATTGCAAATTTGGCGAAAATGAGCCATTGGATCTGGATTTACCAATAGCTTATCCATTTAAATCTAATGAGACAAGAATTGGTTTCGGATCATAAAAGTTATCATCTTTCCACGGATATATTTTATTAAATCTTTCATTATATTTTTCGGAGTATAAGTTTATTTTTATTTACGAATTTCATATACATTAATATGGCGGAGGCGACCACCCGAACTCTTGACGCAAATTCCTCAACACCTGCAGGGAACGCCCAGGTGGAGGAACCAATTTGAGATACAGGCTCGGCATCCTTAATGCATTCCTGTAGAGGCTTTCTCCGTTGCCACAGGGTATGATATCTGGGGCATGGGTTTTTTTCCTCCTGACAATGGAGTTGGAAAGGGCACAGTCGGCCATTGCCCCCAAGATTAGGTAGTTAAGTCCAGGCTCCAGCCGATAGCGAACGGACGCCCCAGGAGCAAGTCAGGTAGTCGATGCCTAAGCGAGGCAGACGTGTCAGTAGGGCGCTCTTAACTGATGCTGATTAACTTGCAGAGGTGAAAATAAAACCCTCGGCCGTTTTTAAACAAGGCTCTTAATTTAATTTAATTTATGAATTTCATAATTAATGCAAAAAAGATTGCAAATAATTTATAATTACTGAGAAAACTAGTAAACATCTTTAAAATTTCTTTTAAAATATATTAATAATTAAGAAAAATGCTTAAACCTCCAGCACCAGATGAAGAAATAAATTTAAATAATGAATCAGTTTTCAGCGTTTCAGAAATCGCGACGAATCAAGAAGAGAAAGGGAATTTAAGTGAAATGCTAAGAGACGAATACAGTGCAACTGAATGCCTTATAAATAAAGAATATGGAAGCCATATTGTCTCTCAAAGACAAAAAACCTCACAATATTTAGAAACAAAAACTCTTTTCAAAGCCCTTAATGAAGCCACAGCACGAAATACACAAAAAGAAATCCAATTAAATTGCTTATCAACACTCGTATCTGAATTAAAACAAGCGCAATGAGGAGATTCTGATTTTTCTGCTTATTCAGTAGCTATAAAAAATAGAAATTTTTTTTTTTTAATTTTTGAAATTTTAAAAAAAATAATTTTCTCTTATTTGGAAAAAATTGAAAAAATCAAAGGAGATATTAATGAAATGAATGAAAAAATCGAAGAAGAATTGTTTGAAACTGAAAGACTTAAAACAAAATTAGAAATTAAAAGAAAAGAGATGGGGGAAAGCAAAAAATTGTCAGTTGAAACTGCTGATGCTTTCAAAAGACTTACAACGAATTATACAGAAATAAAAAATGCTCAGTTTTTAGCTTTAAATGAGCTCACATCAGCACAAGGGCAAGTGATCCAATGCAAAAATGATGGAGAAAATATGAAAGAATCTTATAGAAGAGCTTATGATTTAATGCTGAGAAAAAAAGAAAAAGTTGAAAATCAATATCAATCTTTAATAGAAAGAATCACCTATGCGAGAATGAAAAACAAAGCAAAAAAAGAAGCCAAAATCAATTTAATAAATGAGCTAGAAAATGGAGTAAAAGAAAAAATTATTCCTATTTAAATTGCAATTATGCGATAATATTATAAAAATATATTAACTTTTCTATTTAATTTTAATAAGAGTAATATTAAAGAATTATCAAAGATGAATGCCCAGAATTTAAAAACGTATCACGAAAAATTCAAAATAATTGAAGAAATTTTAAAAACTCAAGGCTACCATATAAATTTTATGAATGGAATTGCTGATGAAGATACATTAAAAATAATCGAAGGTTTTAAAGAATTAAAATCTCATGAAATTTCATTATCCACTATGTTTACTGAGCTTACAAGCCAGCATATTCTTGACGAAAACTTGTGTGAGGAATTAAAAAATGAATTAGAACTGCTAAAAATGGACACAGACTTAAATGAAATACCTAAAAATCCTATGACTTATAATGATATTAGGTCAAGTCTTAATGATGTTACAGTAAATTTTTCAGTTCAAGAAGCCCATGGAATTGATAATTTAATTATGAAAATTTATTATAGAATTTTCCCATAGATGGCGCTGTTTGCCCTTGATTACCCATGAGGAAAAATTTTTTGGTTTGACCAAACCATATGGTACTGGTCGAACCAAAAAATTTTGCCAGTAGGCAAATCAAGGGCAAACAGCGCTATCTATGGGAAAATTCTATATCAAGCACTTGGCGATATAAGCCAGTCATTCAAAGTTTTGGGGCTAATTAAAAAATACAGTAACGATTTAGGCACTAATGTAAATGAAGTTTATGAATATACGTCAATAGAGCTCCCAAATTTAAGAAAAGGCTCAATAAAGCGAATAATAGTTGAGCAGCTTAAGCCACAAAAGCCTATTCAAAAACCACTATCTCGTGTAGAAGCAGCGCGATCTCGTGAAAGTATGAAATCGACTGCTACCTCAAAGCATGAAGAAGAGAATGGTGAAAGCACATTTGAAGAAGAAATGCTACCTTATTTACCTTTGTCTAACGCAGAAATTGATGAGGTCTATTTAAGGATATTTCCTAGTGAAAAAGAAAACTCAAAAAAATTCATTGAATTGTTGAATTCTATACCTATTATAAGGCAATTATTGACTGAAGAAAATTTAATAAATTATCTGAAAAATGAAAAAAATAAAGAAAATCTTGAAAATTATTGGGAAAATATTGAAAAAAATATCATTATTTTGTTAGAAGAAATCCATAGAAATTTCAAAAATCAAGTTTTGACACTTTTTACTATTTTTCTTAGATTTTTTACAGCAACTGAAACATCCACAAATACTTTATTTAAAGACATAGTGATTTTATATAAACAGCGCTATCCGAAGAAAATTAATGCATTCTATGAAAATCTAAAAATTAATATGCCAGGAGGAGTTTATAAAGAGCCAAGATTTAAAAAGCAAACACAAGATCAAATGAAGCAAAGAATCTTTATCACTGAAGACACTGAGCCTATTTCTAGATACAGAGTGATAGAAAAAGTTTATGAAGCCCCTCCAGATCAAGAAAAAACAGAAGATCTTAAAAAAAGCCCAGGAAAATCACAAAAAATACTAAAGCGAAGCCTGTCTAATGGGCTTCCCCAGCTTTCTCCTACAATGCGTTACCAAGGGATTTTCCAAGAAGCTAGAAATCTAGATAAAAGGCTAAAAGACTTAAAAATCTACCATAAGCGAGCATCACAAAAATTAGAAAAATCAGCTTCAGCTGTCACAAGTCCCCAGCCTTTTATGAAAAAAATTTCAAGATTATCAACAAGAATAAAAAATAATATCCCGCAAAGCCCACAGACCGCTCAAAGTTCTAAAGACCGAAAATTAAAGAAAACGCGATTTAAGTCTGCACACAGTTCGCCACTAAATTCTTTATCAACAACAGCATATACAGTAAACACTTCTTCGCTTATTATATATACTTTTTGTGTTAATTTTTCATATAAATTATCCATTATTTTTTTAAAAAATTAAATTAGAAAATATTAAAAAGTTATTGGAATATCATAATTTTTACATTTTAAATAATTCTGCTTGTAGTCTTGGGAATTTTGTAATAAGTTCTCGTTGTAGCCCAATTTTTCTTAAATTTGTGTTTTGTGTAGGCAGCTGGCCTATTGGTCTTCCTAGTGATTTGTTTACATATGCTTCCATAAGGGAGCTAATAACTCTTGCTAATACTGTTTTAAACATATATTGTGTTTGTGCTCCACCTTTAGCTACTATTAGCGCGAACATATCTTTACTCACCCCCCAGCTGCTTATTTCTGAGTATTTAAATTTTAATAATTCTTCTCTATGGTCGCGCGTATATAATATTCTGTATTATTTAAGTATAATATTGGTAAGCCCAATAATATTTTTATTTAACTCCCCCTTTAAATTGGAACAAAATTCCCTGCTCGATTTAAAGGATTTCATTTTTTTTTTCAAAATTTATATTAAATTTTTTTCTTTTATAAGTAATTAAAAAAAATAAAATTGAGCTAATTGCGTTTTGAATTTTAATTTATTTATATAATGAATTAATTGAGATAATGAATGAATTAATGGTTATCGCCCAACTATGTGGACCAATTAAAAGATCTTCAAAAAAGTTCCAGAAATTTGTGAAAAATTCCCAAAAAATTTCTAAAAAGGAAAAAATAAAAATAAGAGTAAAAGGTAAAAAGTAATTTCACAAAAAATCAATGCACTACCTGCTTGCGCCTCCAATGCAGGCCACTGAAATTTTTGCCCTGTATCATGTGCTGTCTCCATGCCATCACCCATTGCACCACGCTTCCATCTTCGCTTCAACTCCTGCAGTCATGAATTCAGCACTGAAGAGACTACTGCTGACGCAAAATCTCCTCTCACACTGCAACTCCTTTCAGAATTGACAGGATAAGCACTTCCTAACTTTTGGCGCAAAAAGCGCCATTGTGTGCGGGAAATGTTTATAATTGAGATAATACTTGAACTTTTTCCATTAAATTAAGTCAAAATTAATTTTATAAAAATAGTATTTTTATTAATAAAATTTTCCTATTGAAAAAATTTGTTCCAATTTAAAGGAGGTAAAGTATCCTAAACAATGGAAATTTCACATATATTTTGCTCCAATTTGAAGGGAGTGGAAGTAAGAATTAAGGTACCGTCTAGGTAAAATCTAAAAAGGCAGAGTTAAATAATATAAATCATCGCTCCATTTGAATTTATTACCAATAATACATCATACGGAAGCATTGTTATTTCTTCATTTAGGTCATATGAAATCAAATAAAACATATTTGACCCATATAGCGGCTCAGAGCTCAAAACTTCAAGATATTTCCTTTGCGCTTCGATTTTCGAGTACTTATCAAAACTCATCCTTTTTTGAAGTAATTTCGCTATTCAGTCTTCTTTTGCTAGTAAATGAATAAGTCTTTCTGGAATATAATTAAATAATCTTTGATACAAAAATGCATCTAACTGCTTAGAATTCCCCATATCAATATGCAGCTTTAATGCCCCTAGCAGTAATGCAATTTTTAAAGAAACAGGAATTTTACAAGAAATTACATCAAATACGCTTTGAATATGTAATAAACATAGAGATCCTATATCTTTTGGCCCTGGTGTATACCAAACTCTGATTTTTAAAACCAATTTAAAAGCTTCTGGGTTTTCATTTTCATTCCATTTAGAAATTATATCAAGAATCAGCTCACAGTCTTCTATGTATCTTTCTTCTAGTTCGGAGGCTTCACAGTACTCGTAAAATCCGAAATAAGAAAATTTTGAGACTGAAATATCGAGTCTTCTTAGTACTGCACATTTTAAATCATTTGAATTATCATAAGACTCTATAGCTGCAGGATTCAACTTGATCCCTATAGCCAGATTCAGACTAATTGATTAAATCTGATTTGTCAAAACCTATTTGGCTTGCTAAATTTGCCCTATGCAAACTTATAAGGCTGCATACCCTATATAAGCATACAAATATATGAGCCACTCATTAAATAAACTTTTATAGGGATCGGCCTCATAGCTTTCATGCATTTTAGCTCCATTTCAGTTGGATGCACCAATCTTGAGCCATTTTGGTATATTTTTTCTAGTCTCGTAATACAATAGCAAGTTTTGCTCGAAATTTCCTGACTTTCATTTTCTACTATTTTTACTAAATGGTTAAGCAAAGGCAGCCTTAAATTCGGTGATGGCGCAAAAACTCCTGAGCATATCCCAAACAAAGTCCAAGCTCTTAGCGTGCTCTTTATTTTAGGGTTATTATTAGTCTGCTTTACCAATTGGCAATAAATTTCGTCACAAATTTCAGGCGGCGACTCCATGCCTATTTTCAGCAGTTTATTAGCATGATGTATTGAAGGTCTTGAAGAGCTTCTTTCCTTCATGTATGAAAGGATGTCTAATTATTTTTTACTTTTAAAGGTCTGACGTGCTGACTTGTGGTATTTTGAGTTCATTTTAAGCAAGGGCTTTTTAATTACGTTGGAGCTGAAACTTAAAATGTCGGTCAGTGGGACTTTGACTCCTCAAGAAGTTTTTCCTCGAAAATTCAGCTCACAGTAAGCTTCAAAAGGAAATTCTCTGACAAGCCCAATTTTTTCATTGGACATGTGAGTCTGCATTGCAGCTTCTGAGATGGGGATGGCTTCGAATTGAGGGAAGGCTTCTTCATAAGACCAAGATGTCACTTGTTCAATTTCTGTTTCACGGAAGATTTCTTTTTCACGGTGATTTCCTTCAGAGGAATCTTCATTCAAAAAATCTTGAAATTTTGGGTTTAGATCTAAAAATTGTTTCATAAATATACTTTCGCTAAATAAATAATATGGATCAAAAATCCAATGAGAGTAATACTGAGAGCATTGCAGCAAAACCCCAGAAAATTACAAAATATTATTATGAAAGATTACTTACAGAAGCTTTTCGAAAAAGCTGATATCAAAATAAGCTTGAAAAATTCAATAACCAAGAAGATGTGAAATATGATAATTATCTAAAAAACTATGCTAAGAATCAGAAATTGATTTTCGCTGTAGGAGTGGTAGGAACAGTTTGTTTTGATTTTTTTGTATGCGTACCTCGAAATTTAGATTCTAGAACACGATTTCGATGTGCTTTGATTGGAATTTGCGCAACGATTATTGCTAATAATAGACTGCAAAAACCTTGAAAAAGATATGCCTATGAATTAGAAATGGGTAAAATATATGAAAAACAGCTGAGAGAGAATAACCCTAATCTAGAATTAGCCTTTCAAAATATCAAAGAAGAGCATAATGCTTTCATAAAAGAAGCCAAAGGAAACCAGCAAACCAAAGAAGACTCAATCGAAATCGCTACAAAAACTGATGAAACATCTTAATTAACTTAATAATCGGTTCTTCTAAATGATAAAAAAATTAAATTTTATTCATTAGAATTAACTTTTTTCCTATCATAGTTCTAAGAATTTAATAAATTATTTAAATCAATGCATTTAATCCTATGATTTTCTTATAAATATCCTGCAGTATAAATGGATCCTCACAATAACCCTGTGTACAAAAAAAAGCTCCTTGACTTTTTTGTTGATGACGAAAGATCCGGAAAATTAAAAATTAAAGAAGAAGAGCTCGATCAAGCCTTTGAAAAAATGGAAAGAAAAACCTTCTGAAAGCAATTAGGAGTGTGTGCTTTTGCTATGGTCGGCACTGTTTATGCTGATAAATATTATTTCAAGTTTCCCAATGAGCGAAAATTTAATAAAGGAAAATATGCTCTATATGCAGTATCGTCTATACTGACGTATAGCCCATACCCTTATATGGATTTCTTATTGAACAAAATCTAATGGATAGATGAACGACAAGGCAGATTCTCTAGATGAACTCAATCTCTATACTAGGAAGTTTTAAAAAGTGGCATGTCAAAAAATGGCACAACTGTGAAAAAGTTGGCAAGCAAAAGTGCTAATTTTTAAATGACTTTATTATTTGAACTTATTTTAAATTTAAGATGCACAATTAGACTGGGATTGACTAATATCGTCTTAATTTTAAATAAATAATGCCAGTTTGAATGTGATCAAATTCTCTATAAAAGACAAAGCTATGCTAAGCGCTTGCTGCTCTTTCTCAAGTTCTTAATGACTAATATAATACTCGTTAGCAAATTTAAATGAACTTAAAAAATACAAATTTGTCGATCAAGTTACTTTTTTGCTGAAGGATACATTTTTTAATAAACAATGCTAATTTGTTTCTGATCAATTGCTCTATAAAAAAAGTTTTTATTTAATGCTCATTGTTCTTTATAAACTCTTAACGACTCATATTAATGCTCATTAGAAATTTAAATGGAATTGAAAATTAAAAACTTATCGATCGAATTGCTTTTTTGTGGAAGGATGCATTGTTTAATAATTAATGTCTTACTTACTTGTTACTTACTTACTTAATTATTTGGTGTTTAAGGTGTCTAGTGCCGCAGCCCAAAAAGGACCTATGGCAAAACTAGTGATGTAGGCGAGCCATCTTGGAACAGGTCAGCCCTGGCCAAGCCTTCTATCAACTCCTGCTTCATCAGCCTTGCTGCACGTCTCACCCGGCGCGATGCCGTCGCCCTTGTCGCTCGACTCAGCTCCTGCGCGTGTTCCGCCTAAGGGTCATCCTCCCGTGGGGATGTGCTGAGAGGTAAAAGCCCGAAATCTTGAGAGGACTGAGGAGCAGTTCCTCTGGTTATCCCCAGAGTTAAACCGCTATTGCTGTCCAGAAGTTCTCGAGTGAAAACCTAACCCTATAAATAAAATGGCATTCGGTTTCGAGAGAAATTAGCTTTGCTAATTTTCTCTCCCTCATGGAATTTTATTTATAATAATTAATGTCAATTTGATTATGATCAATGTCTTTATAAAAGCCAAAGTTTTGTATTGAATGCTCGTTGCTCTTTATGAAGTTCTTAATGGCTCATATTAATGCTCGTTAGCAATTTAAACGGATTTAAAAAATTAACAAATTAACGATAGAGTTTTTTTACGGCAGTATAAATTTTTAAATAAGCAATATTGCTTAATATTTATTATCTCAGTCTAATTAATTTAAAATTAATTTAATAGTAAAGTCATTTCACATATTAGCGCATTTGCTTGTCAATTTTTCCACACTTGCAACCATTTTTTTGCATACCACTTTTTAACACTTCCTGGTAGAGAGATTGAGTTCATCTCTTTTGAGAGAGTCTATCTTACTCGTTCAACAGACCATTTCATTTTGTTCTATAAAGAAATCTATATAGGGGTATCGACTGTATTGGGTGGAATTATGAATATGAGGAGGAAAATCGAAGATGGATCTGCGTGCCAAAATGGCTGAAAAATATGAAAAACAGCTGATTTCTATGCATAAAGAGCTTCAGATTTATCATGAGCAAAAGAATAAACCACAGATTTACTATCAACAAAATACTAAACCAGAGGTATTTAATGAGATAAAAGAGAGAACTTATAATGTGGATTATAATTACAACAAAAACTTTTTCCCAAATAATAAAAATCCGAATTTTCCATCACAATTTGCATCACCAAATACACATCCAGAAGTCCCTTTTGATACTTATAACCCTCAGGCACCTTATGGAGAGCTATCATATGATAAAATGCCTGTGGAGGAGCCATGATATAGGAGACCAGTCCAAAGCCAAAATAATCAAGACACAACTCAGACCTCATACCCTAGGGTAAGTGAAAACAGAAACCAAGGCAATTTTAACCCAAAAAATGAAGGAAAACCTGCACGTTAAAATCTATTTAAAAATCATTTAAAATTGAAAAATCTGCATTATTTTAATAGTTGCCCTGCCTTTTTGTCTCCAACGATTCTCTGTAGCGAGTACCCATCAAATTTGCAATAAACTGATATCACTTCTTTGCTTTCCCTTGCAAATTCTTCATAAAAATTATTAAACTCTGGTAATGAATAAAACACCAAATGACCTATATCATCAAATTTCTGTGGTCTGAAATATAAAAATCTTTCAGTCACACAAATGGCTTTATTTTTCCCATTTTTTCAGTTTGCAATTGACCTTTGTTTGTCTGATTTTTGTGTGTATTCACTTATGCACAGCACTCCTGGGTCATTTTCTTCAAGATAAGCTTTAACCCTTATATACTCAAAATAGCTTGCTACAAATAAAATTGATTTTGGGTATAGATCTTCTTTTATGTTCGGCCACAAATTTTGTGTGAAATATTCGAATCTTTCGTCGGCTGCTGAAAGCTGTGAGCTTGCCCTGAATTTTCTGTATTTTTGGACGACGTCATATTGGTTTACTCCTGGATAATGGTCAATTGTTTTTGCCTTTCCTTTATAATTTTCATTCCTGTTAAATAGAGATAAAAGCAAAGGGGATATAAATTCTGAGAAAATTATCAATTGGCGGTATTCTTTGCTTTTTTCTTCAATAAAAGGATCCCTTATGCGGTTTATGTCAGCTGTCATAGAATCTCTGTCAGGGATTCGATTCATGGCTTTAAAAATAGTTTCTATGTGGTCCCAATTTTGCATTAGGAATACTTCAGAATTTTCCATGACTACCATTTCAATTGAGCATAAAATTCCTAATTTCTTCATTTAAATTAGTAGATTTTGTAAAATTTCTTAACCTCTTTAAATTTCATATTTTATAGAAAAATAATAATTTTTCTATTTAAATAGCTTTGGTACTTAATTTATTGTCACAAAAATCATTGATTTATATATATCTTGTTCAATTGAAAAAAGCTAGAATACTATTTAACCAAATAATCACTTTGAATCAATAAAGTTCAATAAAATTTTATAATAATTTGAAAATAATTATACTCTATTTGGACAGATTTTTTCCTTATTATATTAAGCAAGGGAGTAAGTTTTCTTTTGCGTTTTCGTCTTCACTTTCGTTTAATATTGCTTGCCTAAGCGACATAGGACTAGCAATAATCATATCAGAAGCCTTAAAAGGTGTAAATAGCTGCAATTCTCTTTTATCTCCTAGCACCACCCCTAACTTAAACGCATCAGAAACCTCTGCGTCTTCAGCTTCTTCAAAAACCTCAGTAAATTTCCTTCTTGATGATTTTGTCATTTTTTTCTTCTTGCCTTTGCAATGAATTTCCACCAATTTTTCAATAAAAACTTTTGCATTTTTTTTATAACTCCCCCCCCCCTCCGTGAGTGAACAAAAAAATTTTGTTCACTCACGGAGGGTTTATTTTTTTTTTTAAAAAAATTTTTATATATAAATTTTATAAAAAATTTTTTTTTTTCGAAATTTAAAAAAATCTAATTCGCAAAAATTGGAAAGCAAATATTAATTTAATTTATAAAATTTATGTTTTAAAAAGCAATTCGTTTGAAATTAAACAGAATTAGCTCTAGATTTCATTATACTAATTATCATTTATATATCAAAATTTTTTTCCATAAAAATTTTTCCTATTAAAAAAATTTTTGTTCACTCACGGAGCTTGGGTTTTTGGTCAAAAAATAGCGATTTTTCTAATGGTTTTGTTCACTCACGGAGGGGGGGAGTAAGGAAACAACACTAATATTTTTGTGGGAGAAAATCCTTGGTCTTTAACTGGATCAGGGAGCTGATCATTTTTGGTGATTTGTGTTTTTGTTTTGTATAAGTGATTCAATATGTGAAGGATATAAGCATTTTGATATTCTTCAAAGTAAGAGGAAGAAAGGGTAAAGAAGACATCAAGATAATTGCCTAAAAGGTCGAGATATGAGGACGAGGAGTCTGTGTGTAATAATTTTTTGTGAATTTGTGGCTTGATAAGGGGGGTGCTAACATTTGATAAAGCTAGCTCTCGGGAAGATAGAAGGCAGGTAGATTTTGATGAAGTAGAAGAGCGGTGAGAATAATGTGTCTGAAAAGGATCATCTCCGTCAATAAACTCAAGGCTTTCAAATTTTGGCTTTGAAGAGACGCCTGGGTCTAGTGATAAAGATGATGGTCTTTTCATATTTTAATTACTAGAATTTATATATAGTCAAATTAGATTTGACCAAAATTTTTATGTTTACTTTTATAATTGACAGCACAAGCTATTATTTTTAGATGAGTTCAATAACACATGCACGTCTCATTTGCAATAATACTGTAATAATGAAAAATACAAAATGCCTACAAATTTAAGGCAAAATTAATATTTTTTGAAAATTTAGCAGCTTCAAACTCAAGCCATTATTTTATATCTGTACTAAATATATTTGATAAAAATGGTCAAATTTCTGGCCTATAATTTGCTATTAACTTTAGCATACACGGTAAAATGTGGTGTTGGTTCTGACTGATCTCCTACCCTTGAGCCAAATGTTCATATAGGCCGAGAACTTCAAGATAAATCGCTTCGGGGCACAACACTTTCTTCTATTCGCTTGCATTTTGAATATTCAGAATTATATATACTCATTTTAATTAGATATAATTAACTAACATATATATTTTTTGATAGAAAACAACTGTTTTTTATTTATTAAAAAGAGTATATGAACCAAACTGAAGAAAATATTTTTAAATACCAAGTAATGACAGCTTGCTTCAATTGATTTTCCAACCTTTTATCAGTATATCCACTTATTGACAATTTATCATTAAAAATAAATAAATGCAATGGCATTCAGATTCCTCAGGATAATAAGAAATAAAATGGCGAAATTGACAGAAGATAGATTCTGAGACACATTATAGAGCAAGTCGGACCCGTCCTGATGAAGCTAAAAATAGTGCATCTTCTGATTTGGGATATCTGCAAAAAAGGGAAGTTTTATTTTTGACCTGAAGGTTTTTCCCTGTCCCTATCAGATGGGCTAGACAGACTTTGCCATCCACTTAGTCTTTGCTTATCAAGGCTAACAGGGATCTTCAAGAGGTGGGCTCTAACCTAGGGGAGCTAATTAGATGGGTTTATACCTAATAGGCAGGCTAGTGGTCTACCCGCTTATGATCTTAAAACACCTAATTTAACTATCCTCAGGACCATAAAAATGAAGGCTTACCAGTAGATTTTATACTCTATATTCATGCAACAAATAATTCTGGAACTGAGTATATAGCTAGAGGTGGCGCTTGTGCACATCAAGCAAATAGTCCAAATAATGTATTAGCAGGATCTTTTGAAGTAAATTTAAATTCATTTTTAAAGCTTCCTCTGCAAGACCAAATTATGGTTTCTATCCATGAAATCACTCATGCTCTTGCTTTCGCCCCAGAATTATTTGACCTTTTTAAAAAGCCAAATGGGTTGCCTTATTCTGATGACGAATAACTAACTCACCTCCCCTTTCAATTTGAAAAAAATCTGTTCCAGTTAAAGAGGTTCATTTTTGTTAAAATTTTTAAAATTAAAAAAAATAAAATTGAACCAATATTTTTGATTTTTATGGAGAATTAATTCAAAAAATTAATCGATTCAATATGAAAACTGTTAAAATAACTAAAGAAATTTATTTTCCCAATAGAGAAAAATGAGTGACAGTATTGACTTTACCTACAGTCGTTTCCAAAGCTAGAGAAATTTTTGGCTGTGAAAACCTTGAAGGGATTGAGCTAGAAGACTATGGAGGTTCAGGGTCAGCTGGCTCTCATTGAGATATGAGAATTTTGCCTGGAGATTACATGTCTCCTCAGCTTTCCTTTGAATCAGTCTTTTCTGCTATAACTTTAGCCCTATTTCAAGACTCTGGCTGATATGATGTCAATTTTGACTATTCCCAGCAGATCTTATGAGGACACAAAGCAGGATGTGAATGGCTTGAAGATAAATGCTTTCGTGATGAAAATCCTAAATTTTCAGGGTTTTGCAAGCCAAGTAACAGGACTGGCTGTGACGTTTATCATCTTTCAGAATCTTTTTGCGCTTCAAAACTTGTTAATAATATTCCTACAAATGAACAGTATTTTAATGACCCTGATTTAGGTGGCTCAGTTTCTTATGCAGATTTTTGTCCTTACATGTACCCTTTTAGCAATCGAAAATGCAGAGAATTATCGTCACTTTCGTATCCAAAATATTATGGGGAAAGTGTAGGGGTAAATAGCAGATGTGTTGAGTCGACCCTGCTGAATAAAAAATACAAGTTCAGCCCTGAAATTAAAGGAAACTGCTATGAAGTCATTAATTGTACTTATACGTATGCTACGCTCAGAGTAGGGGATCAAGAAGTTAATTGCCCATTTGATGGGGGTAATATTACGATAAAAGGCTATAATGGGGTCTTAATCTGTCCTAATAGTGACGTTCTCTGTAGTGAAAAGCCTTAAATAATTTTTTAAAAATTATTTTTTAATAAAAAGCATAAAATAAATTTCAAAAAAAAAATAAAAAGCCTTGCTTTCATGCTTGTAGTGGCCAAGGTAAATGCATAAATGGGAAATGCCATTGTAATCAAGGATTTGAAGGAGATGATTGCACCCCTGGTTGCGAATTAACTTGTAAATCATGTAAAGGGCCTGGAAAATTTAATTGCAGTTCTTGCTGAGAAGGTGCTGACTTAATTGATGGCGCTTGCTCGTGCAGACCTGGGACTGAGTTTAGCTACTATAAAAAAATCTGTGTAGAGTCTCCAAAGGTATCATTTTCTGTAAATTCCGAGAAATTAATTGTTATAACTCTGTTATATTTATTTTTCTAAATGACGTTTAAGTTAAGTCGTCTTTGGCTTATCGGAGTCAGCCTTTTTGCTCGTAAAGAAACTGATGGCTTGAACCGCCACCCAAATTATTACGAAAGAATATATAAATAAAAATGGTGATGACATACCACCCGACCTCTCGACCTTATTTCTTCAACACCAGCAGGCAACAGCCCAGTGATGGAAATTTAGGCGGAAAGGGATTGATAATCCTTTATGTATGTCGGGCTTGGCTTTCCTCGGGCCTCAGGGAGCTAATCCTTGGGATTTAAGTTTTTTCTCCAGAACAATCATTGGAAAGGACAAGGTCGGCCAATGTCTGAAGGGATATATGACCCTCAGACCCTGAAGACGGATTTTCCTAACGAGAAACTGGGAGTTTAGACCTGGAAGGTTGGCTGTTAGACTCCAGGAGCTATGGATGTCAAGACTGGTGCACGAATCTCCTGTTTGCGGCAATAGGGAGTGTGCCCATCAAGCCTCCTCGGGAGGGATGAACGTGTCGGGGTGGAAATCCCCGGCCCTGCAAGGCGAAAGGCGAATCTTAATCTTAATCTTAATTACGAAAGAAAAGATGATTCCACCATATGTTGATAATGACTTACTGGATTTAGCCGTTTCTTCATACCCAGGCACATAAGTGGGTTCAAAATCAAATCCGTCATCAGTGGTGTGCATATCCTAAATAAAAATTACTTTTGCGATCATGCCAATGAGCTCTTTTTGAGACATTGAAAGTGATAAATCACCTTTATACGAGTTTTTCTCCAATGTAACCAAAGCCTTAATGTCATTTCTGTTTAAATCAATTTCTCTAACTTCTCTCGAAATCTTTTTTTTTTTGAACCTCCCTGGATCAAGTAAAAAATATTTTTATCTATTCTGTGATTATGCAATAGACTATTTATAATTTTTTTTTAAATATAATTATAGCCTATTCTAAGCTAATATATTAAATTTTAAACAGTATGCATCCAAAAATATGAAAATCAATAAAAATGGTCTAATAGCAATTTATATGATTTAAAACTCTTCTAAGAACAAAATATTTTCTGCTTGCTTTCAAGTTAATACGTCATAGCATTTCCCAATGATATCAGCCACAATCTTTTTTTCCAAAAGAGTTCTATTCACTTTATTGTCTGAAGCGATAGTGTCTATCTCACGGGCATCCTGATCGAGTTTGGCTGCAGCCAGTGACATGCATGCGGTTCATTTTGTCCGAGTCTGAGACATTGCAATTTCATCGTGAAATTCTGATTCATTGATAGGTTCTGGTTCTTCTTTCGACAACACACAAACAAGTAATAAACATAAGCCGAAGCTTAGTTTGGGCAAGCCCAAGTTCATAATTTTATTAAGTTCTCCCCATTATCATTAAGCCAACAAACACTATTTTCAGTGAATATTGAGTCTATTTTTATCAGAAATTTCAGAATAAATAAGCAAATCGCGCAATCTCTTCAAAACTTTCTGTTAGACCAGATTTTTTGCTATTTTTCGAATTCATTTTCTGATGTATTAAAAATAAACTGTTCATGATGCTTATTAGATATTATTATAATGTAATGATATGCTTTTTGTTAAAAATTAATATAAGCGTGTTATATCCGATAAAAATATAAATACTTTCTCATTTAGCAGTAATTAATTATATTTTATATAAAATGGTATTTTTGATAATCATAAATTATTTTACCCATTTAAAATAAATAGAAAGATTTTACTTGTAGAAATTATGTGAAAAATAGTCCAAGGCAACAATATTAATGCTTTTTTTATTGTGAATAAAGTATAAGCATTGCTAATAGAATACATATTTTTGAAAAAATCCGTTTTCCAATAATGAAATTGCTTATAAATGGGTAAAGGACACGATCTTGAAGGTGAATGTGATCAAAAATGAATTGTAGGCTTTTTCTATATCTTAAATACCCAAGTAGGAATAGGGGTCTTAAGTCTCCCATGAGCCTA
Source organism: Blepharisma stoltei (assembly GCA_914767885.1). Taxonomy (NCBI): domain Eukaryota; phylum Ciliophora; class Heterotrichea; order Heterotrichida; family Blepharismidae; genus Blepharisma; species Blepharisma stoltei. Next base: position 1,193,270 of record CAJZBQ010000020.1, on the reverse strand, counting down.
TTCAAAAGCAGGCTGATCAATAGGTATTTTATCAGCTTTTATCGTTTATATTTATTCCTCTTTACTCGTTTTTCAAGTATTACAAACATTAAGTCGCATGAGTGTTCTCTATGAGCTAAAAGACCGTGGATATATAATTAAACCATTAAAGCCAAACCAATTATACAATTAAATATAAATTACCTAAAAAAAAGCCATATTTTATATAAAATTCCGATTTAACTTATATAGAATAACTAAAAAAGTAAACCCTAAAGACTTTTTAATTCCTCCTCAAGAAAATGCAGAAGAGCAATATCTTATAGAGCCTGAAGACCTATTACCTTATATAGACAATAAACGCTATGATTTTTGTGAAATCGTAATAACTTTATTTGGATACAGAATTGGCGTCCTTTTTACAGTTATCATATTTCTCGGCTTTTATGGGACACTTATCGGCCTCGCCACAGTATTTGCCTCTTCCGCAATAAAATATTTGCCGATTTATCATGATACCTGCAATATTTATGATGACTCAGATTTCGATGGCGACTGCAGGGCAAAGTATTGGATTTTTTTAGCATTTTTTGCTGCGGTGACTACATCTTTGACAGTTTTAGGTCTAGTTAAGCAAGCAGTGCTACAGATCGCCATGTGTTCTATAAGATTAATAGCTTATATTACTATATTAGTAACGTCATGGTATGCAATTTTTTCTGACACAAAATTAGATGACACAGGCGCCAATGAAGCTGATCCTGATACTATGGACTTTTATTATATTGGGCTTTGCTTTCCGATAGTTCTTATGTCGACGTATTTTCATAGCGCTATTCCGACGTGTATACAGTATGTTAAGGATAAACGAGAAACAGCTCCTAAGATATGCTTTTTGTCGCTGTCTATAGTGTCATTATTATTTTTGTGTATTGGATTATTGGTAGATATGTTTTTAAACAATTTTTTTTTATTTTAAAGAAAAAATATAATTTAAATTACATAAGTTTTGTTTTTCCCAAAAATGGATTAATTGTACCTTTTGCTGTTGAAAATGTAGAGAAAATGATCAACCTAAATTGGTATGACTATTCCGCTGGAGATAACCCATCAGAAAGGCCTACGTGGGCTTATATTATAGCTGGATTTATCGTTATATGCCCAGCTATTGATGCTATGTCAATTTTTCCAATTTGCGCAATAAATTTGTGTGATAATCTTACAAGCGTTTTTCACAGCCACTTTGGGGAAAGAGAGCTTACATGTCGACAATTGACATTTTATAGGCTAATTTGTTCCCTTCCACCTGTTGTAATTGCAGGGATTTTTTATGATTTAAGCTATATTTCAGCATTCAAAGGGATTATATCGATTTTGGTGTCTGGAATTTTTATCCCGCTTTCAGCGATTGCAACGAGAAAATTGGTACCAAATCAAGGAGGCTATGATACGAAATTTAATGATGTAAAAACTGCTTGGGGAACGTTGGTATTTAGTGTTGCTGCTGTATCTGCAATTTTGGTGCTCATTATCATTTATTTGTCTTTGGGAGACATATAATTCTATTTTATAAATTATTTACTCACGTTTAAATAAAATTTTTGAATAAAAAAAATTTGCATAATAAGCTATTACATAGAAGACTGAAAATTAAAGTAATAATAATTACTAAAAATCATTATTTATTTTTGCGTATGAGTTACATAATAAGTCCAATTAAATGTAAAATAATAAATTAATAAATCTAAACCTGTTTGGAAGGCTCTCCATACCCCTTCATATTCGACTCTCTTGCCGAGGGTGGGGCCTCGCTTGCAGTTTTAATCTTAAAACACGTGAAAAATAGTATAGCAATTAGCAATTCACACACAAATAGTTCAAAAAATGCCACAATAACAAAATTAACTATCCATTTAGCAGAATACTCTGCACAAAAATCAACATCTAAATAAATAACCACAACGACAGAAAGTATGCTTAGCCCTATGCTTATGATAGTCGACACTATCCTTGGAATCGAAATACATATAGGAAAAGTATTTAAAATTCCAAGAAGAAAAGCTACTACTTCTCCACAAATTATTCCAATAACAGCTTTTAATATGTCTTCTCCATCATAACTTTTGGCTAATTCTTCAAAATTTCCATCTTTGCCTGAAGAAGTCGCGTTATCAAATTGGTAATGCATTGCTCCAATAACGGCTAATTCTACTAATAAAACAGTCATTAGCTCTAAAGTCATCTGTGACCGCTTTACAGAAGGCTGCCTTGCTCCGCCCCTTTAATTGGAACAAAAATCGGCAAAATTTTGCTTTTTTTTGGTGCTTTTCAAAATATGAAATTTTATCGATAAAAATAATAATTTTCATAAAATAAGCTTAACCTAATTTTATATCCTATATTTAAATAAAATGTTTTTAAACAACTTTCACACTGAATCGATTAATTTTTTTATTTAATTCTTCATAAAAATAAATTTAAATTTTAATTTATTGCACTCAATTTATATTTTTTTAAAAATAAATTAAAATGAAAATTTAACCTAATTTAATAAATTAAAATTCAAATTATTGTATTTAATCCATACTTTAAAAATTTTAAAAAATACCCGTTTAAATTGGAACAGGATTTTTGCTCCAATTTAATGAGATGGAGTTAGAAATTGGCTTATAAATAAATGGTATCTGAAGAATCTTACGCAGTTTGATTTGAATAACTCGTCAGGATCATCTGGGGCTTTTCGATCAAGTAATAGGAAAATAAAGCACATAATAGTCCACAAAAATACAATAATGCACATAGTGATAATTGGGTATGAGCCCATATCACAAGAGCTTCCTTCATCGCATGTGTCAAATCCAGTATTCTTAATTATTTATTTTTAATCAAAATTTTATATTTATTTTTCTATATTTATCTAAAAGCTATTTTTTTGGATGATAAAAATGAGGAATATTTACTCTAATAAATTATAGGATCTGCACAATTTGCATCAAGACTTAAGACACAGTCAGTGGTTCTTAAGCATCCATAAGTGCATGTGGATAAACAATCATGGCAGGTATCATTTTCATAGCATTGATTTCAATTGCAGTTTGTCAAAGTAACACTTGATGATAAAGATAAGCTTGATGAATAGCTGGGAGCTTTTTCTGTGTTATAGATTTTTGCTGATGCTATAAAGCCTGCATAATAATTTTGATAATTTTTGGCTGAATATTTTGCTCCAAGTACAAACTTGTCATCAGTTTCAGATCCTGAATCCAAAAATATTGCATTTGCAATTGTACAGTATTATATTTTTAATTTTTTATAAAAAAAAAGATTAAAAAAAGATAAATAAGAATATAATTATATTAATTAAAAAAATTTTTAATTTAGAAATATTACTGTATTTGTTTGTATATCAGAATTTACTTGCAAAGAGACTGCTGTTGAAAAGGTCGTGGTGTCATACTTAATAAAATATGCTATCATTTGCCATGCTTCTGATGTAACATTTCCATTGGTAACTGTGTAAGTTTCTGTTTTGGAATTAGAAGAAGAGTCTTCAATATTTGTTAATAAAATATCTAGTGTCAATATTTTATTTACAATTTTTAGTTCTATAGTAGAATTTCCAGAGAATTTATGAAGGATTGTTTGGTCAGATAAATTATTTGGCCGTATCCAAAATGAAGCTGAATGTGATGGAGATAAAATAATATGTTTTGAGCTATCAGGATTTGGTGAAAACAGTGCGTAAGATTTTCCTGTGTAAAATAATCCTTGGTTATACATTAAAATTGGATCATTTGCATCAGGATTTGGCATGAATGCAGAAGATGACCCAAAATATAAAGTTAAATCAGAATTATCACTTGGGTAAGAATTTTTCCAAAGATCAAAAATAGCATCAAAAACTTCTGAGCTTTCTGGGACACAAGAATTTTTACTTGCTTTAAAACCATAAGGACATTTTTCAGGGTTTCAAAAGAAATGAAAATTAAATATAAAATAAATTTTACATATTTTAATTAATTTTAAAAAACTATTTAATTAAACCCATTTTCAGAACAGTAATTATAAAGTAGATAAGTTCCAGATTTGCAAGTTTCACAATTATAGTCGCTTGAAGTGAAACAAGTTTTGCATCCACTTAAACAGATGGCTCCTTTTACACAAGATTTTGAGCTAGTATCCAAAACATATCCATCATCACATACGCAATCCCCTTTGCTTAAAGTCGCATTCGAATAGCACGAAGCACAGCTTGCTCCATCAGAAGTGCATGTCAAGCACCTAGCATTGCAGATTACCTCACAATCATCTCCTCCAAACCCACTATTACAATTACAAACGCCATCTACACATTTCCCTTGCCCTCTGCATGCATGCAAACATGGTGCTTCTCTACACAAAATGTTCGAGTCTGGGCAAATTAAAACTCCATTATATCCATCTACAGTTACATTTCCACCAGAAAAAGGACATTTTGTAGTCTCGCTGCCTACCTGAATAACAGCATATGTAGACGTACAGCTTAACACTTCATAGCAAATGCCTTGCATTGCTCCATGATAGACATTGGTTTTATTTAATAATGTTGATTCTATACACCTACTGCTAAATCCTACTTTTTCTCCATAATAAAGAGGCTGGGACATTGCTGTAGTTTCTCTACAATGTTTATTTGAGTATGCATACATATAAGGACAATAGTCAGCAAATGGGTTTATTCCGCCTATTTTAGGGTCACTGAAATATTGCTCATATTTATGAATATCTGGATATTTATCACTCTGCGCACATAGTGCTGAGGAGAGATGAAAAACATCACAGCCTTTTTGATCATTTACTGTGCAGAACCCAGGGAATTTGGCTGAGCCGTCTTCTATACATTTTTCTTCAAATCAGTCACAGCCTTCGCCATTTCCCCAGATAGTTTTCTGGGCATAGTCAAAATTAACTGTATACCATCCTGAATCTTGGAAAAGAGCTAATGTGATATCGCTGAGGACTGATTCAAATGAAAGTGTCGGAGACATGTAATCTCCGGGCAAAATTCTCATATCTCAATGAGACCCAGCTGACCCAGAGTCTCCATAATCCTCAAGTTCTACTCCTTTTAAGCTGTCACAGTTAAATATTGATTTTGCTTTAGCTAAAACAGTGGGTAAGACAATTGCTGTAACATTCTTTCCTCGGTTTTCATACTTAATGCTTGTTGTGACTTCATCAGAAGCATATTGAGTTCCATCTGATTTTACATAATGTGTATATAAGCTGTCACTAAAAACTAATGCGTGAGTCATTTCATGGATTGCTAATATAATTTGATCATACACTTCGTAATTCCAAAAAAGATCTAAATTTATTTCAAAAGATCCTGCAACAGGGTTATTTTTCCCTCCCGTCTCTCGCGCGCATGCCCCAGCTCTTGCTATAAAACTTTCAGAGCTTCTATTTCCATATATATAAAGAACATAATCAGCATCGACCCCAATTTTCTTATGGTCTGACGGAACCTGAGCTCCATTGCAATCTGAAATTGTGATAAGTAGTGTTTCTGAAACAGGGTAAACAGATAAAGCATTTGTAAAGAAATTGTCAGCAGCTGACATTACCTCGTTTTTAAACTGGTCTTCTTGAGTAGAGTTCATCCCTAAATCCAAATACTCGTAATAAATACGAATCGGGCTGAGAGAAGAACCTCGGGTAATAGATGATGCAAGGCTCCGACCAGGGTAAGTGTTTCCCTGAATATTTGGTTTTCAGCTTTGATTCACCCCACATAGAAAAGAACTAGAAATCCCAATAAAACTGATCAGTCAAATAAGCATGTTTAGCAACTGTTTATGGATATTTAAATTAAAAGAAAATATATATATTTTTTATATAAATAAAAAACATTAGTCAAAGCTATTTTCTAAGAGTATAATTAAAGACTTTTTTATTAATATTTTTGATATGTAGCATAAAACAAAAGGCTCTTGCAAAATTATTGCTCAACAAATAATCTATTTCAAGCAAAATTGTATAGAATATATAGGGTAGTTATATTAACACTATATAAAAGTGGAAATAGATTAATAAAGTATTTTAATCATATTTCATTTTTAATAAAAAGTAGACAGACTATTCCGGGATTTTAGATAAAAATTTTAAATTTTAATATATATATTTATGCAGTATTTTAACTATTTAGAAATTTAAAGTAATTATAATTTATAATAATTTTTTTAATGCTTTATGCATCTAAATAATAGAAAATTGCTGTAAAGCATATTATTTTTATTTCTTATTACTATCAAATCTTCAAGATAATTTGCTATCTAAATAAATGCTTGCTATTTAAATCTTTTTCTATGTTTACTTTATATTTATGCAACTATAGTCTAATATAAATAATAATAGAGAGTTGATTACTCAAAGACAATAAATAAACCAGCAGCAAATTGGTCATATTCTATAAGTATATATTATAACAGAATCCATTTCGAATATTTTAGAAAAATTAAATCTAAAATATTGGTTATTAGCTTTTATTTATCATAAAATGCAATAAAAATGATCATTCATATATTGCATATACTTATATTTAATTAAATTTCAATTTATAATGTTTTAACTAAAATCTTAAGAATAAGGTTAATACCTGTTAAAATCAAGGGTCACTGTTAATGGTAAATCACTGCTTGTTAAATCTGTATGAATTTTGTAAATATTATCGCTATAACGCTCAACCCACCAGTATTCAGTGTCATATAAAGTGCCATTGTTGGATTTCACGATGAAGTTCTGCTTAACTTTCTGATAATGAAATTTTGTATTTATTAAAATTTAAATTATCGCATCCTAGAGTTGTAATAAAAAATTTATTTTTCAATGAAAAATATATTCATGATCTTAAAAGGAGATAATTAGTCAAATAATAGTTAAGATTTGAGAACAAAAGAGTGATAACCCCATTCTTGAAGCTTGACTTGAACCCAATGCTTATATCTTCACACTTATCATCAGTAATAACTGATGTACTTGCACATTTAGTACATGGTGCATTTGCCCCACAGGTTTCATCGCAAGGATCAGTACAAGCTAAATATTTTTTACATTTGCAAATTGCTGTATTTCCGTCATAATAATCATAATATCCAACTCCGCAAATACATTGGCCGTTTTGCAAAACGTAGCCTTCTTTACAATCTTTGCAATAATACTCATCATAGCAACTTTCGCATCTTTCATTGCAAGCTAAATTATATACTTATAATTCTAATTATATAATATCAAAAATAATGTAGCCTTAATATCCCAATTTTATAATTAAGTATATATTACGTGAACATTTAATATTGGTACTATCTGTGTCATTTATAAACATTCCATTAGGGCATTCGCAGACGCCATCATTTAGAGTCATCATTGAATCCATACATTCATTACATTCAAAATAGCCATCACAAATTTTGCAGCCAGTCCTGCATTCTAAATAGATGTTACCATAACAGCTTAAAGTCGTGTTATCGCTATCATTTCAATAGCCATCTTTGCATATGCATGTGCCATCATCCTGGATAACTCCAAGAACATCATCACAATATTTGCAAGTAGTCAATGACTCACAGCTATAGCAGCCATCATTGCATTCTATTTAGAAATTACTGTTACATTGAGCTGACCCTAATGCTTCATCAGGAAAATACCCAATTTTGCATTTGCATTCTCCGTTATAAAGTACAGCATTTTCATCACTGCATCTTACACACTCACTGGAAGATTTGCAGTACTCGCAACCTGCGCTGCAGCCTTCAGTTAAATAAGCTTGGCAAACATTGGTGTCTGAGATAAAGTAATGCCCTTCTGGACAGAAGCACTCACCATTTTGTAAAGTGGCTGTATCATAGCAAGATAAGCAGGTTTGAGGTGTGTCACATCCATTGCAGGAGTCTGGACATCCTTCGATTGTTTTGCAACTGTTGGAGTCTGTGCTAAATGCTTTCCCACTTGGGCATTCACATAAATTTTTATCATTTAAAGTCATGGAATCATAGCAGGCTGCACAATTTAAATCATCAGCACAACCATTGCATTCTTTAACCTCCTGATCAAAAAAATGCTGGATTAATTATATAAAATTTTATTTATTTCAAAATACTTTGGGAAATAGAGGATAAAATTTATATATTTTTAGCGAAATTATTAATAAAACATTATTTATAAGAGAGGGTTAGGGCATCCAGTTATCGAGCCTGGCATACAAACTTTTTGAATATCATCCCAAGTTGAACCATCAGGACATGAACAAATTCCATCTGCAAGTGTAGCAGTAGAGTAGCAAGAAGCGCATGAAGATTTATCATCACATGATTTGCATGTTGATCCACAAATTATGCTACAGTCTTTTCCTCCGAATCCAGGATCACATATACAAGTTCCTTTACTCCTCTGTGAGGCTAGTATTTTTTTGGTGTACTATAATGGAGGTATTTTATTTATGGACTTGTCTAATCTGAAAAGGAATTTATTTATAAAATTTACCTTAAATAGAAGAGGCATTACTTAGATATAGAATTTTTATTAAAATAATAATTATAGCCAAAAATTACTTTTTTTTCTCACAGGGAGTTAGGGCATTTTCCTTGTCCATAACAGCTATTTATACAAGGAACAATACCTTTACAAATACTCGAATCCGGGCATGTGAGAACTCCATCATACCCAGGGACTGTCACATCCCCTCCACTAAATGGACAATCTACAGTTTGATCCCCAACGCCCACCACAACTTTATCTTCCTCACAGCTGACTACTTTATAGCACGTTGGCCAAATCTCAGATTCTTTATTTAGAGTGTCCAAAACTAAAGACGCTTCAAAGCACCTACTTTGTTCCCCAACAATTTCCCCAAAAGAACTATAGCCCAACCCCTGCTTTGGATCAGGCCTAATAGATGTTGGGAGGCGTCAGAAAGGAGTTTGCAAACCAAATTTTGCTCGCAAAGTCAACTCCCCAGATGAAAATTAACAAGAGCAAGAGTATTTGTAATCTGGGGAGTTGATTTTGCATAAACTTTGGTTTGTCAGACTTCAGACAAATCCGATTCAAAGCAGGGATTGGGCTATATCGGCGCTAGCATCTGGATCTCTACAATTTTTAACATCTGAAATAATTATAGGACAACCATCAGGATATGGCATTCCAGCCTTATAAGGGTCATCAAAATATTGGTATTGTGTCGGTAATTCGCTACTATAATTGTATATTCCGCAAATTCCTATATTAGTTCTAGTATAGTCACACATCTCTTTAGACTCAGTGCAAAACCCAGGCTGGGCTTTGCCATTAGCTATGCATTTGTCTTCAAATCTTTCACAGCCTTCGTTATTTCCTATAATAATAGACTGGGCATAGCTGAAATCGACCTTATACCAGCCAGAGTCTTGGAATAGAGCTAAAGTCAAGTTTGAGTAAGCAGGGAAATCAGGCAGCACAGAAACCATATAGTCTTCGGCAACAATTTTCATTTCCCAGTGCGCGCCTGCAGAACCACTTCCATAGTCTTCAAGCTCCAGCCCTGGGATACTACTGCAACCATAAATTTCTTTAGCCTTTTCAGCTACAGTTGGCAGAGTTATTAAAATAGCAGATTTTCCTCGATTTTCATAGAAAACTTCTTGATAAAGTTCATTTTCTTCATAATGGCTTCCGTCTGCCTTCACAAATTTGGTATAAAGATCAGGAGAAAATACTAAGGCATGGGTCAATTCATGAATTGCAACTGCAATTGCTTGGTGTTTTGGCAAGGTGTTGAATATTGCTGTATTTATAGTAAAAGACCCCGCCAAAACATTATATCTTCCTCCTGAGTCTTGCAAGCATGGCCCAGCATAAGCAATTATACTGCTTTCAGTTTCATTTATATTGGATAAATAAACTGCAAAATCTGTATTGGCAATTCCTTCAGTTTTGTGGGATTCCGGAATCGGTATTTCATTGCAATCCTCTTGAGGGACTTGTAAACTGCCAAGAAGTGGGTTTACTTTTAAAACGGTTTGGAACCAGTGCTGGATTGATGGAATTATTTCGTCTCTAAGAGTATCTAATTCTGTAGAAGTTAAGGTGAGGTTGCTGTAGTCAAAATGAATGCGAATAGGCTCAAATGTGGTGCCACGGTCTAAGCCAGTTTCTAAACGGCGGCCTTGGTGTGGATACTGTTTTATGTCTGGTTTCCAATCTGGGCCGACACCACACTCAAATTGGAAGGATAAGGGAATAAAGCTTAAAAGCAGCCAAATAAGCATATTTATTATAATCCAATAAATTTTTTTGAATAAATATCGATTCAATATCCATTTTGATAGTGATAGACTTTCAATTGTTCTATGATTTTTTAAAAATTATACAAAAAATTATCTATATCGAAAATTATTGAAAATTTTGAAAAATCATGAGGTGAGATGCTATACCAACTGATAAGTTTAAGTATATAACTTTTAATTATGGAGATGACCTTATTTACTGGATTTCTTATCGAGACAAATGGCAAAATCTTTACAATAAATCTGAACAAATTTTTAAGATAAAATAAAGCTTGATGCTAATATTTCAATGTCTCATGATTTCTTTGTAGTTGTTTTTATAAATATTAAAGGAAGTTTCATTTTAGTTATTATAAGTTCGGCTCTTGCGAAATAATAAAATTATTTTCATTTGTAGCTTGTAGATTTAATTTACGAAAAATTTTAGTCATCTCTATTTATGATTATTGAATAGTCCAGAATAGATACCTGAAGGGCCTTATTCCCTTTGATATGCTTTGCTTACTAGTCTCCATAGGGTCTTACACTTTGTTGGACCTCCATGAGAGGTTATCCACTGCCCCTGAAGTCGGAAGGTTTGTGCTATCTAGCATTACTCTTCAAATTAAAACAATATTTAGTCTCACAATATAAATCAGCCAACTAATTGAAAAATGAAATTCTTATATAAGCTTAATTTATATTTGGCATTTGTGATAGGCTGTGATGTCTTATTGGTTGACTTAGGTTCATAGTGGCACCCATTGTAACTAGACATCCCAATGCAAAGGAGCACCTTTTTTCCGCGACTACACCCAACGGAAGATGCAATACCTAGGACTTTAGTTAGGTGCTCAGGGAGGAGGAGCGGCAGTCAATCACCTGTGATCCCAAACCAGCTACAGAGGAAACCGGCTGCGCAAGAGGATGCCAGTCGTCTGGCCGGATAAGTCTTCCCTTAGACAATCCTAAATCGCCATTTCTTGGGAGCTATGATTGGAAAATGATGTTAGGTGGAGTTAGTGTTAAGGCTCACAAATTTAAAGCTGGCCTTCGGTGGAGGTACCCTGAAATAATGGCCGCTACCCCTCACCCTAAATTTAATCTTAATAAGAACTTTATATAGAGCAATAGAGCCAAAATCTTTAAAAGTAATATATATTTGAATGCAAAATTTTAATATAAGTTTTTAAAAATTTGCATTGATATGGTTTTCATTTAACTTCTCCATAAATTAGATTTAAAGAGTCAATGACCCATAATTTTATTTTTTAATGACTTTAAAAAGAATTTATAAATAAACTAATTTATCCACGATTAAAATCAAGAACAACGCTTACTGGCAAATCACTTCTTGCCAAGTCTGTATGGATTTTATAAGTTTTCAAGTTATAACGCTCTACCCACCAACTTTCTGTATCAAAAGTTCTTCCGTCATTAGAATTTACCTTGAAATTCTTCTTACACCTCACCATTCTTAATAAAACGATTCTATTGAAAATTCGAGAAAATTAATCTCAATCCTTTTTAGACGATTTTTACATAGCCAATATGATGATAATCACTCCTAAGCAGTTCTAATGATTTCTAATATATTGGATACTGCATCTCTTATAGCTAGCAAAATACTTTACGTGAGAATTATAAAATTACTAATTTCAGTTAAAAAAAATAGCCTCCTTTCTTTAGAGAGTTAGTCAAATAATAGCTAATATCAGAAGCAAAAAAGATTGTAATTATTCCTTCCTTAAAGGCTGTCTTATAACCAAAATTAATTTCTTTGCACTGCTGGCTGTAATTAATAGCGGTATCCGCACATTTATAGCAATCTTCACTGCCCCCACAAGAACTATCACAATTATTATCACAAGCTAAATATTTTTTACCTTTGCAAACTGTATTTTCTCCATCAAAAAAATCATAAAACCCTGTCTCACAGCGACAATAGCCCATCGCGTCCATTATATATCCTGCCTTGCACATTTCGCAATAATACAGACTATAGCAGCTTTCACATCTATCAGCGCAAGCTAAATAATCCTTTACGTAAACAAATTCTATCTCCGTCTTGATCCCATCCATTAAAATATCCAATTTTGCAGCCACAATAGCTGTCATAATTTTCCCCATTAGGGTCGGTGCATTCTAAACAGTTATATTCACTGTCACAAATTTTACAGCCGCTGACACATTCTATGTAAAAATTACTATAGCAACTTGTAAAGCCATATAAGGTTAAGCCATAATAGCCGTCTGGGCATATACAGGAGCCATCAGCTTTAGGCGTCATTAGAGGATCATCACAACTGGTGCAGGATTCTAAGGAAGTGCATGATGTACAGTCATCGTTGCATTCTATATAGAAATTACTGTGGCAATTAGCTGACCCTAATGACTCATCTTCATAATATCCTTTTTTGCAGAAGCATTTATTATAGAGAATTATAGCATTTTCGTCAGTACATTTGGCGCATTCACCTGAATATTGGCAGGCTTGGCAGCCTAAGCTGCAGCCATCAGTTATATAAATGTCACAAGTTTTGGTTTCTGGGTTAAAGTAATGGCCATCTGGGCAAATACAGTCACCATTTTGTAAGGTAGCTGTATCATAGCAAGATAAGCAAGCTTGAGGAGTGTCACATCCATTGCAGGAGTCAGAGCACCCTATAATAGTTTCACAAGTATTAGAATTCACGTTAAAAGATGTCCCACTTGGACATTCACAAAGGTTTTTATCGTTTAAAGTCATAGACCCATAGCAGGCCGCACATGTAGTTTCATCAGCACAGCCATTGCATTCTTTAGGACAACCAATTATTGTCCCTGGCATGCATACTTTTTGAGTATCATCCCAAGTTGCCCCATCAGGACAATAACACACTCCATTTTCTAGTGTAGCAATAGAATAGCAAGACGTGCATGAAGACAAATCATTACAAGATTTGCAATTTCCCACACAAACAATACTGCAGTCCTTTCCTCCAAACCCTTCATCGCATCTACAAACCCCATTGTCACATTTTCCCTTGCCCATAGCATAACTAATATGGTAAATATCCCCTTGCAAGACGCATCGCTTTGAGTGTCAAAATGGCTTTATAGCCTAAACTAAGGTTCAGGCCCTTTGATTTTAATCCTAAGCTTGTATATAGCGGCCTTATGAAGTGGGTAACCTTCAGAATCAGCTGATGGCCATTCCAGTTCGGGCATTGATGACCCGGATGGTTTTTGTGCCGCAAGTTCTTTCCAGAGGGCTGTGGCTCTATTTTCCAGGGTATCACCCTTCCTCAAGGTTTCCGATAGGAGGCTTGCATCCATAGCACCCTCAAGATATTCAGCACAGAGTCTTCCTAACCCATCGAACTCAGAGGCATTGTGTAAGCCTTAGTTCTTGGAAGACTACTGCTGATGGGGCCAAGATAATTGATGCAACCTCTAACTATTAAAGATCGGTGGTCAAAAGCATGCGGAGGCATCAAATTTGGAAGACCTTAAGACTCTTACTTTAATTTGATTTGCCCATAACAACTATTCAAGCAAGGGACTATTTCGTCACAAATACTTGAATCTGGGCAATGAAGATATCCATCGTACCCAGGGACTGTCACCGCTCCTCCACTAAACGGACAATCTATATTTTGATCTCCAATCCCAACCACAACTTTATCTTCTTCGCAGCGTATTACCTCATAGCACGAAGGCGCAAAAACAGGTGATTGCCCAGCTGATTCTAGCACTAGAGAAGACTCAAAACATCTGCTAGAATACCCATATTTCCACCCATAAGATGTATCATAATTTTCATTGTTATCTCTACATCTCTTCTGATTAGAATACATTAATGGGCAATAGTCAGAATACCTTCCTCCTCCATATATTGGGTCTTGAAAATATTGATAATTTGAAGGGATGCCTTCATAATAATTATATAGATCACACCTAGTTGGGGTAGTCCTGGTATAGTCACAAGTATTAGTTTTAGTGCAAAACCCAGCCTGGACTATGCTACCAGTAATGCATTTTTCTTCAAATCTTTCGCAGCCTTCATTTTTTCCTATAGTAATAGGTTGTGCATAGCTGAAATCTACTTTATACCAGCCAGAGTCTTGGAATAGAGCTAAAGTTAAGTTGGAATAAGAAGGGAAATCAGGGAAAACAGAAACCATGTATAGCTTGGGGATGCATATAGCTTTTATAAACTATCATTTAGCTCATAAATCGCTCAAACTGGCAAGCCAATACTGGTAATTTGGGTCTGTGGCTATCAGCACTGACTCATCAGCTGGCTCATTTTCTAGGCTAATGATCTCTTATAGAAATCTATATGCCTTACTGAGGCATAGTCTTCTATTACAATCTTCATTTCCCAATGTGCACCTGCAGAGCTACTTCCGTAATCTTCAAGCTCTAACCCTTCGACAGTTTCACAGCCATATATTTCTCTAGCCTTTTCTGCCACAGTCGGCAAAATTAATAATGTTGAGGACTTGCCTCTGTGCGGGTAATAAACCGTTTTAAAAATTTCTTCTTGTTTATAACGGCTGCCATCTGGTTTTACAAACCAATTATAAAGCGAAGGTGAAAAGGCCAAATCATGGGTTAGTTCATGGATAGCTACACCAATTTGTTGGTATCTTGGCATGTTGTAAAAATAGTAGACATTTATTGTAAATGATCCAGCTAATACGTTAAATCTACCCCTTGATTCTATTAGGCACGGTGCTGCATATGCAATAAAATTGCTAACTTCCCTTTAAACTAGAACCAATAATTTGTGTATATTCCAATTTTGCAAGTAAATTAAGCCCAATATATTTTAAGCCTCTGATAGCCAATTTAATGCAGCTGAAATTTTATATATAATTATTCTATTTTAAAGTGGGAAGCATAATACAATTTTATTTAAAAAGTCAGCACATTAATTTTTTTTTATAATAATTAGCATAAATTAAAACCGATTTTTTAGAGTACAATTTAAAGAGGGGGTAAAAGGGCTGTCTTCATTGTTTAAATAAATAATAAAATCTGTATCTGAAATTCCTTTAGTTTTGTGAAGAGAGGGAACTGGGAGGCCATTGCAGGTGTCAAAAGGATTAATTAGATTATTTATAAGAGGGTTGACGCTGAGGACAGATTGAAACCAATGTTGCACTGGAGGAATAATTTCATTTTGGAGAATTGATAGTTGGTCTTCAGTCAAGGTAAGGGCAGAGTACTCAAAATGGATGCGGAGAGGTTTAAAGTGCGTGTCACGGTTTAAGCCCGATTCTAAGCTGCGGCCTTCATGAGGATATTGCTTAAGGTCTGGCTGCCAGTCTGGGCCTACACCACATTCATGCTGAAATGAGTAAGAAATGAAGCTCAAAAGCAGCACGAGAAACATTTTTATATTATAGCTCAATGAAAATTATTGAAAAATTATCTCTTATTTAGCGATTAAAAAAATGCCTGGAGACTATTTGCGCAGGTGTCTTATTTTTCCTGTGCAGGCCTTTCGGAGTATTATGACTCAGATGCATTCCTAAACACGCCACTGTGTATGGGCATAGTAAAAAGAGTCTTAAATATCTATCATTAATGCCATCGTATATTTTATGCCTCCATATTGAAATTTTGTAATATGGATAATAATTCTATAAATTCTTATAAAATGTATAAGATATACCCTTTTAAGCAAGTAAAAGCTCTACACTCAAAATCAATATACTACTTTTTCAATAAATAGAATAATGGATGACAAGTGGAGGATTTTCTATTCATCATGTTGCGTATACAATTTCATTGGAAAACACTGAAGATAAAAGTCATTTAGGAATTTAGACTCAGGACACTAAAAATTATAATAATTTAAGGATAAAATTGCTGAAAATGCGTTTAAGTATTTTGGATTTAAATAGCTTGATGATTTTCAAGTTTGCTCAGTTTTATTTATTTTTATAACGGAACAATCGTTTTATCCTTGAATAATTTTAAGTGTTTTAGGTTATTTACTACTTTATTTTACTATTCTTCTTTTAGAATTAATATCAATTTCATAGTGAATAAGCATCAAAATGAGCTT
Source organism: Blepharisma stoltei (assembly GCA_914767885.1). NCBI lineage: Eukaryota > Ciliophora > Heterotrichea > Heterotrichida > Blepharismidae > Blepharisma > Blepharisma stoltei. The sequence continues at coordinate 1,176,950 of CAJZBQ010000020.1, read as the reverse complement.
TTATTATATATAATTTAACTTAATTCAACTAATTATTTTAATTTTTATCATTTAAGAAAATATTTGATGAAATATTCCACACAAAAATTAAATATGATTAGATTTTCTTTATACAAAAATGTTGATTAATTAGTGAAAATTATTAATGCAAAGTTGAAAACTACAATGATCTAAAAATCGATATTAATTAGTTAAAAGCAATGAATTCCTTTATTAAAATTGCCAAGAAATTAAAAATAAATTTATACCACTCATAAGTGCAATCACTTTATACCATAAATTAAACTCCAAATAAAATAAATAAAATCTTACTAAAATTTTTATCTTCCTCTTGCAGCAATAAATGAATTATTTACCGTCCAAATTCCATTTTTCATAATTAAAACTATTTTTCTAATCTGGTTACTTATAACTTATTCTTGATTGAAATCAAGCACGACTGAAATCGGCAAGTCACTCTTCTTCAAATTTGTCTCTATGGTATATTCCTTATCTGACACCTTTGTCAAAGTCCATGACGATGTATCAATTGTCGAACCACTAGTAGAGATCTGGAAATTTTTCTTCGTTAAAGTCTTTGACAAGTCTTCTGCAAAAGTAATCGTCAAAATTCCATTGCTGAATTTTGATTTATACCCAACTGAGACATCTGCACAAGTCGACCCACTTGTGGTTCCTTGAGCTCCACATTGATAGCACTCAGGATCTGAAGTGCAGCTATTGCAAGATGCAGAGCAAGCTAAATTAACTCTTACATTTACAAGTTTTGGTAGTTCCATCATTATATAAGAAATAGTTGTCGTCACATGAAATTGCTCCATTAGCGTCACATTCTTTTGCATTATCTCCACAAGCTATGTAAAAAATTACCTTCACAGGTGGTATCCTTTAAATAGAACCTTGAATTGCATCTGCATATTCCTTCGACAGGTCCAGCGTTAGCATCAGAACATGTGGTGCAGACATTAGCTGCAGAGCAGTCAGTGCAGTTAGCAGCGCATGAATCACATTTCATTTCCCCTGAGTTCCAAACAGTTTTAGAAGGACACTCGCACAATCCTTCAGTATTTTTAGTTGCTGTATCATAACAACTATCACACTCTGTATTTGAGACACAGCCATTGCACATTGCATCACAAGTAAACTCACACTTCTTGGTGTCAGGGTTAAAGGTCTTGTCACTATTATCACATTTGCAATTGCCTTCTGTGTCTAATGAAGCGCCCTCATAGCAAGCTTCGCAAGTCGTTTCGGTGGCGCATCCATTGCAACTATCTGCACATCCAGTTATAGGGGTTGATTCTTCTTTGCACACTTTATTTACTGCGTCGAATTCATACCCACTTGGACAGACGCATGTGCCATCTTGCACCTCAGCTGTATCATAACAGGAAAGACAAGTGCTAGTTGCAGACTCATCACAAGTTTTGCACTTGGAATCGCATTTGACACTACAGCTTGTGCCTGCGAACCCATCATCGCAAGTACAAACACCTTTTGAGCAGGTACCTTGGCCAAAGCAGAAATCAGGACAAGGAGTTCTTCCACACACAGTCTCTACTTGTGGGCAGGTTATGGAGCCATCATAATTAGAAACCGTTAAAGTATTGCCATATGCGCATTCATAACTAGTGCCATCAATAATTACATATAGTTTGTCAGACTCACATTTTACCTCATAGCATCTTGGAGCATCTGTAGGGCTTTCACCAAGACTGCTACTAACAATGCTTGACTTCATGCATCTGCTGCTAGATCCTGCAACTTCTCCATAGTTACTATCAACACTAGTGTTTGGGTCAGTGCAAATTTTAGTCTTGTCAGCCTTCACTGTTGGACAGTAGTCTGAGTATGCGTCACTTCCTCCTTTCTTCAGATCCGAAAAGTACTGATAAGGTGTATCAAGATCAGCGTCATATTCTTTAAGATTGCATTTACCTTTACCTAGAGAATAGAAATCGCAATCATCATTAGTATCGTCTATACAGAAGCCGTCTGAGGGAGTGCCATCAACAATACATTTCTTATTGACCCAGTCACAGCCTTCGTCTTTACCCCAAATCATAGGCTGAGCTCTGCTGGTATCAACAGAATACCAGCCTGAGTCTCCAAATAGAGCTAAAGTTAAAGCAGATAAAGCTGGATGCTCACTCCCCCCCCCCCTCCGTGAGCGAACAAAAAAATTTTTGTTCACTCACGGAGGGGGGTTAATTTTTTTTTTAAAAACAATTTATATATAAATTTTATAAAAAATATTTTTTTTTCGAAATTTAAAAAAAATCCTAATTTGCAAAAATTGGGAAGCAAATACTAATTTAATTTGCAAAATTTATGTTTTAAAACGCAATTTGTTTAAAATTAAACAGAATTAGCTCTAGATTTCATTATACTAATTATCACTTATATAGCAAAATTTTTTTCTATTAAAATTTTTTCTATTAAAAATATTTTTGTTCACTCACGGAGGGTGGGTTTTTGGTCAAAAAATGGCGATTTTTCTAATGGTTTTGTTCGCTCACGGAGGGGGGGGGGGGGTCAGGGATTTCTGCTGTCATGTAATCTTCTCTGACAATTTTAGCTTCCCAATGGTTTCCTGCAACCCCAGTCCCGCCGTAGTCTTCTAGCTCTAGTCCTTCAAGTTCGTTACATGAAAAGAATGCCGCAGCTTCTGATAAAACATTAGGCAGAGTTACTATGGTCGCAGTTTTTGACCTATCTGATAGGGTAACGGTCTTTACAACTCCATCACTTGCATAAGCGTCTCCATTTGAGTCTGTAAAATCGCTAAAAAGGTCAGAGGAAAAGACCAAAGCGTGGGTAAGCTCATGCATAGAAATGATAATTTGTTGTGCCAAAGTTGTATCACTAGAAAAGAAGGCGTCTGTATTGATTGCAAAAGACCCTGCGAGTGGGTTTTTTCTGCCTGCAGAGTCTTGCAAACAAGTTCCACCAACAGCTACTTCAGCTGCAGATCCTTGAGCTGATCCAGTAATATAGACAACGAAATCAGTGTCGGGAATTCCTGTCGATTGGTGATCAGCAGGTACAGATGCGCCATTACATTCTGAGATTGAGACTACTAAGTTTGCTGTTAAAGGATATAGAAGTTTCCTATGTTTGGCGCTGTAAGGCCGATAAATTCTGATCGGAATTTATCGGTTGGTTGCACCAAATCAATGCCTTGGTCGGACCAAAAAGCGATTTGGTCCGACGAACTTTGGAAAGCTCCTGGGAAAATGTCTGCACTTTCAGCGCTATATAGAGGAAACCTCTATATATAAAATTATTATAATTGCAATATAATTAAAAAGGGGTTGAAAAAAAAAATAATATTAAAGAGAAAGAATAAACCTTAAGGGTAGTGTTAAACCAGTGCATAACTGCTGGCATTACTTGATCCTTGAGGATAGTTTCTTGTGATGAGTCCATGTTAAGGTCCAAATACTCAAAGTGGAGACGAAGTGGCTTTAGGTCTGCACCACGGTCTAGGCCTGTTTCCAGCTGGCGGCCTGAATGAGGATATTTATGAATTGTAGGCTGCCAATCCTCGCCTACACCACATTGGTGGCCTAATACGGTTGAGAGCAATGTTAAACAAAGCAAACCAAACATTATTTTTATAATAAATTCGAATTATTGATCGATGATCACACATTTACGTTTGGATTAGCTAAAGAAGTTAAATATGGATTAAGAAGAAGAAATAAGAATTTGACTAAAGATGAAGAAATTCAAAAGCTATTGAGAGTTTAATAAACAATTCTTAGGAGGAAGTTATTTTTATTGAGGTCGAGATGTAGAAAAAAATTGAATAGAAGATAAGAAGTTGGCTTAGAGTTTTTGAAAATAGGCAAACTGAAAGATTTTCATCGCCAATTCTTAAAAATAAATAATATTTCAGTTTGGTGATTAGAGTCTTATATTTAATTTTAACTGCAAGATTTTAAAAATATTTAAGTTCATTGTGTTTGAACTCTTAAAAAAAACCGCATACTTTAATAATTATTAAAAAGAAAAATCGAATTTCTTATAGAGCTAAAGGATTAATCTTATTGCTTAAGGAATTTTGTAATAGATGATATTTAATTAAGATGGTTAGAAAAATTTTTCAGTTAACTTGCAACTAATTTCTGTCAGAAAATCAGAAATTTTTACAGGGACTTATAATTAATCAATTTTAAATCGAATTAAGTAGTTGATTAAGCAATATTCTTAAAAGCCTCAGGCCGAAACAGCTTTTAATAATTAACCAAAAAATTTATAATTTTTACTTCTAAAAGGAAATAATTTAATTAATTCTATTAAGGAAAAATTTCTAGCCAATATAATTCTAGCATCTTACAGTGTGGCATTCAATATCATTAATTTTGCTAGATAAAATTTTTCAACTATCACATCTGGAAGTAATATTTTTGAGAACAATCTAATAGAATTTCGCAATTGTTTTAAACTAAATTTCTTAAATAAATATTAATAAATCTATTCGATTAATATTTTAGTGAGATAATAAATGGCATAAAATAAGAATGATAAACTTGACAGAATTTTAATAAAAATTTGTTTATTGAGAATATATGATTATTAAGCTCTTACACATAAGAGCACTATTTTGGAATTCAATATTGATTTGGTAAATAAGATTTATAGGGAATTATTGCTGTAAAACTTGTTTTCGCGATTTTTAAAGGAAAAAAGCGAATGCTGAAAAATCATCATTATCATATAGGTTGAAAATATATTTTCTTTAGATAGCTATTTCGCTTAAGGCAATTGTATATAATAAAAACCATTTTGAATAAGGAAATTTCAAATAATATCTTAAAATGAAGAATTATCTAATCCTTTGAAGTCCCAACAATATATATAAATTTAATAAAAGATTATCTATTGATCTATTTAATAAATAATTAAGAGTGTTTAATAAAATTATAATTAATAAATTAAGCTTTTGCTTATGTAAGCTAAATAATCTAATTGAAAGAATATGCTTTTCTTTATTCAATTTCTTGCATAAAACTGATAATGCATTGCTGTAATTTCTTGCTGCCTTACGCGTGTGGAATTCTACTCCACCTGCTCAAAACTTTTTAAAATTTAAAAGCAAGCCAATTAGCAAGTTTGACATGTGCAAAAAAATATCTTACATATGGAAAGCTTTCTATTTGTTATAAAACAGCTAAAAATTCTTTCATTTAGTTTTATTATTTTTATTTTTGATTTCGATAAGAGTTTATCAATTAATCTATGCTATTTGAGTCATCTTTTAGTTCAGAATGATGTAGGCTATATGGCAAAGAATCAATAAGGCTATTTTTTGGAACTAATTGCCATATCTCTATCAAATATAGGATTTTCTCAACTAAAACTATATCAAAATTTTGAGTTAGACATGTTTTATATTTTGGCAATGACATCTTCTGCTTTTACTCCAGCATCAAACTCCAGAAAAAAATTTATCAGCAAAGCTTTTTTCCTTACACACAGAGGAAGAAGTTAGCAATTTATTTTAATATATTCAAGGCTTAAAATTACTAGAGTCTCTCAAATATGCTGCTAGGGCTATAAAGCTATCAAATAGCGTTTAAATGTCTTATCATATTTAAAATTTATTGAATATAATTTAATTCCTATGAGCTCTATAGTGGAGATAATCCCAAACCGTCTTTTTTGAATTTGTGATTACGCACCTCCGCCTTCTGACGATTATACCTGTTGTTTCAGCATTGACGATGTAATTTACAACTCAGGAACTTCAATATATCGCATTTTGCCAAGATTTTGGCCCATTAAATCTCTCTATGATTCATCGGTACTGCTCAAACTTGGAGAAACTTCTCTGTGACTCTCGCTATCAAAATCTTCAAATTTTTCACTACTGTTCCACAAATCAAGCGAAAAGAGCAAATGCAGCGTTTTTAATCTCTGCATTCCAAGTAATCGTTTTAAAAAAATCTGCGAATGAAGCTTGGCGTCGCTTTGCTTTACAATCTCCTTTTGTCCCATTTCGTGACGCTTTGTTCGGACCCTGCTATTATGATTGCACAATTTTGCACTGCTTGCGGGGTCTTGAAAAAGCAATTCAATTAAATTGGTTTGATTATTACAATTTTGACAGAGAGTTTGTGGAATATCATGAAAAAATAGAAAACGGAGACCTAAACTGAATTATTCCAGGGAAATTATTGGCATTTAGTTGCCCTTCGAATAATTATGAGACAGGAAATTGGTCGCCAGAGGATTATGTGAACTTATTTAAGAGAATAGGAATTTCAGCTGTAATAAGGCTTAATGAGAAGACATATGACGAAGGGAGGTTTATTAGGTATGGGATTAACCATTATGAATTATATAGCAAAACAATGAAAATTAATAAGGTAAAAATTTTAAAAAATATAATATTTCTGTAGATTTTATGCAGAGAATTTGACAGAAATTGGAATATTTTTTTTAGATGGAAGCTGTCCCATAGATGAAATTGTGGAGAATTTTAACCAAATTGTGGACTATGAAGTTGGCGCAGTTGCTGTGCATTGCAAAGCAGGCTTAGGAAGAACTGGGACATTGATAGGCTGCTATGCTATAAAAAATTATAGTTTCCCTGCTGAAGATTTCATAGGATGGTGCAGAATTTGCAGACCTGGAAGTGTATTAGGACCTCAGCAGCAATTTTTAGTTGATTATGATTTAAGAATCAACAAAATAAAAAATTTTTTGTTGTTGCAATATTCCTATCTACATATATATAAAACTGTGAATAAATTGAGAATAAACCTCCTAGAACAGCACTTTATTTTCTATTGCAAATTAACTATTAATTACAAAAATAACAGCTTTCAGTACCAAAAATCATATAAAATATTTATTTTTTTATTATCAACAAAAATCATGAAGATTACAAAAGAAAATTCACCTTTGACTTCGACTACTCAACCACTGACAAATTCAAAGCAATTTATGGAGACCATGGCCAAGCTCATCGGCTGATTACAGCTAAAAAATTATTTAGCTCTCCACAGACATCTCCTACAAGTTCGCAGCGATATGAGGATGAATTTACTTATAATTCCAGGTCAGAATTATCATCTCCCACTTGGGATTATTCAACACAGTATAATTATAGATATCGATATTAATTAACTATCCTCCCCTACCTATTAATATAAAAATTATTTTTTTATCCAAATAATTCTCCTATTTACCCCTTACAAGCATATTTTCTAATACTTCATCAGTACATAAACAAGTATCCGCTCTAAGCCCCGCATTAATTGCAATAAGTTCGCATTTTCCTGCATATTTATCAAGCCTCGAAATATTAATAATTTTGCTTCTTACTCTTGAAGACCTAAACACCTCAGCATTTGAGTTATATCTCATAGAAGAATACGTCAATAAATCAGAATAATAAGAACTCACAAAGATAGTTGCCTGGAACCTTACTTTTGGGTGTCCAATCACAGACATTTCAATGCGGATAAATTCTTCGACATTAGAAGTTTGTAGAGAATAAGCTTTTTCTATTTGATTTATATAGACTTTTTGGCAGATAGAGCCTTTACTGTGTATAGGACTTGCATAGGACTGAGCATTTATGGTTACTTCTACAAGGTTTTGCAGTCTGGTTAGAAAATGCTTAAATTCAGGGTCAGGGTTTTCAACTGGTAGCATTTGAGAGCAGGAGCATTCTAATGGTTTGATACCTGCGTCTTTGCAGGTTCTGGCTTTAGGAGAGATTTCTTTCATTAAATTGACCCCAAATTCAGTGTTTTCATCAATTCCTGCCATGTACAGCAGGGTTTTTCTGATATCACGCTTTGATGTCAATCTTAAGGTGTTCATTGATAAAGCTTCATAAGCATTTGGGAATTTTGATAAAAATTCTCTATTTGTGATTAAAAATAAGCTTGGAAGCTTATGCTCTTGATAGGCGGAAAGCTCTTTAAACCAGTCTCCATAGCGCATGCCATGGTCAGCACCTAAAAATATTGAAATATCGTGAGTTTTGCCATAAGAAGTTAAAAATTTTTCTATATAAACTGCATTAAATTGACTGGTATTTTTAAAAAAAATTACTTATTATAAGGTATAATCTAGGTAAATTTAGAGGAAAAAAGAATAATCAGGCAAATCCTCATCAAGTGTAGCTGCATGCAGCCCTGTAGCTTCGTGGGCAGCATTTAAATGCAGATAAAGAAACTGATTTACCCCTTGATTCATCCCTGCCAAGTTATAAGTATAATTTAAAGCATAATAATGAGTCATATAAGCTCCTAAACATCTTTGCTTCAATGCAAATTCTATATCAAGTTTATAATCTGTATATTTATAAACAGCACAATAAAACGGATTTATCACATAATCCGCATGTGGAATTCTTCCTAACGACTTAGGAAAATAATTATCACAATTTTCTAAGCCAATTAAGCTAATATATCCATGCTCCCTCAATATATTTCATAAAGCAGTTTCTCCTATATAATCAATATTTTTACTTCCGCCATAATCTTCATTGTATTTTTCTTTTTCACCAAAAATCGGCACCTGGTTGCCTACTGACGTGGCCCCTAAAATATTGTGCAGCTTAAAATCAAATACAAAATACTCGTCTTTTCTATTAAGTCCGTTTAAATATTCTATTGTCTTTGGAAGCTTTCTGAAAAAGTGCCGTCTAGATACTGAGTCCAAGGTCAGCAAAAATATGATCTTTGGCTTACCTGTGACTTTTTGTTTTGCTTCTTTATAGGCTGGCTCATTGAAATTCGGGGTCATGTAAGCTTCTTTGTAAGTTTTTGTAGGGTTTTCTTCACATGAACCAATAGCAAATTCTGTGTTTTCAGAGAGCTTTGCAGGCTTTTTGTAGTCGTGGACTTCTCAAAGGTCATAAAGCTCATCTTGGGTTGCCAATTTCTGACTATTGACTGGTCCAGTCACATATCTCCCTTTAAATTTTCCAGGACAGTCCATATAAAGAAATCCGTCATTGATTTTTAAGCGTGTGTCGTTTTGGTTGTTTACTTGAGAACATTTTGGGTAAATATACTCTGGAAAAACTAGCTCCCCTTTTTCTCTAGAATACCCAAAAGACTCCGGCTCACATGTCAGTTCTTCAGCCTTCAGCAAATCTGTATCATCTAACCGAAAAGGCAAAGATGGGACAGGAAAATCTCTATTAAAATCAATTATTTCTGTTGCATTATTAATTCTCGGGGTAATATACTTTTTCGATACAGTGCTTACTTTTGGGTTATTTGGAGAGTACTTAGGAGGAGTGACATATTCAATGAATCCCGAGATCTTGCTACGGTTTATGATAGCTTGATAAGCACAATAGACAAGTAAACAGACCAGTAAAAGACCATATGCTATTACTTTAAACATTTATTCTAAAAGATCTATTAGTCTTATTGGAATGCGAAGAATAAGCCAAGTCCCAAGATTAAAATTCCAGATGATGACGTGTCGTTGTGAGGAGGAGTAGGAGGGGTTGGTGTAGGTGGGAGATGAGTCCAGAAGTCATAGGTAATTATGGATTTCACACAGTTGTCGTTGTTGATATATAATGGGTAATTAGTGAAATTCAAAATTGCTGAATAATACACATTGGTATTCTGTCCCAAAGTGGCAGCGACTCTGTCTAAACAGTCGGAATAATGCCTTCGGCTTGTCTGGCAGTTTGTCATACCTGGTGAAGAGTAAAGTACCTTTGCAACAGTCAAATAAGCTTTTCCTGGGGCGTCTCCAATGTGAGCTGAACAGTAGCTGGTCCCAGTTGGGTTATATCCACATGTACAGGTTCCCTGGAACGTTTGACCCAAAGAATTCATGGCCATGCAGCTGTTACTTGTAACACAAGAGTTAGGCAATTGCTGAGAAACTGGGGCTGGGGCACAAACTCCTAAATCGCTGAACCCAGCATTATAGCAAGCTCCACTCTGACAGAAACTTGAATATCCTGAGACTGCACATGGGACTGGAGTACCATTAGGTGCTGAAAAATAAGCGACACAGGTCCCTGGGAAATTATTCATAGTAAAATTACAGTTTGCGTTAGGCACACAGTCAAATTCTGAAGCACAGCCAGATTGTCCTACTTTAATAAGTGGCTGGCAGGTAAATTGTAAAACACTATTAGCATTTTCTACACAGTAAAGCCCTGGGTTACATTGAGAATCATCAGCGCAGGTTGTTTGATTGTCCCATCCGATGCCTACACAAAGGCCTTTGGTGCTGCAAACGCCTGAAATGCAGTCAGTGTTGACTTTGCAAGGGTCGCCTGGGTATAATGGAGCTGAGGTAGGAGGGGTTGTGCAGGTCGCATTAGTCCATTTGTTAGCTTGTGATTGGGCGACGTTGCAGTATTGGCCTGTTGGGCAGTCTTTTAAGGCGAAGTGGTTGGTAGCTTCTTGGTAAGCAATGCAGGCTTCATTTGTCCATTGAGCACCAGTACCGCAGCTGTAAGCTTTGCATGTAAAAGAGTTGGTATTTACACCCCAGTATCTTGTGTTAAAAATGGCCTGAGTGCAGTCGTCGTTACCTTGGTAGCGGGCAGTTTCTTGAGCTAATATTCTGTTCTATAAAATAGTAATTTTAATAAAAATTTGTGAATTCTATGATTTTTATAAAAAAATAAATAAGATTTTTCTGAAAAAGCTCGAATTTATTGGAAAAACGATAAATTGTTTTGGGTGAAATTGTAAATTTCTGGTGGTGTCAGTGTTTGGGCTAAGCAAGATTGGCTGAATCTTCTCATAGTTTGACAATTGTTAATTGCAGTTGAGTTTACATGCTGTTTTAGTATGCTTCTAACTGTATAAGCTGGTAAATCACCACTCCAGGCACTGCAATAAGCTAAGCCGTCCTTATCCATTCCACATTGGCAAGCTCCTGTTAGTTTATTTACCCCATTGGTTCCTATACAGTCAGAATCAACCTGACAAGTCATCGGGTAAGTTCCTGCACTTCTAAAGCTTGGCTGGCAAATTCCTTCTGCGTTAGTCCCTGGATAAATAGGCATGCATGACCCTGACTCACAAAGATTTGAGTTTCCTTCCCCTAAAACGTCCACACAGATCCCTACTGCTTCTCCATTCTGGACTCCATAATAAGGCAAGCATGCGCCTGAGGCATACATAGTCCTGTTGCAGCCAAAGCCATTCTGGCAGTCGTAGTCTGAGTTGCATTCTTGATTGTAAGGGTGCTGTTTTGTGCACAGTCCACCCATCCCACAATGGAGGCCGACATTGCAATCAGCATCACTTATACAGCTGTAACCTAGAGCTTGGCCTTGGCAGGTGGAAAAAAAATTATATGTAAATATTTTCTCAGAAAAATCATTAGAAAAAAAATTAAAATAAAAATTTCATATAAAATTAATAATAAATTCGTGTCTTCACACGAGGTCTACTCCATAACGACTATTTTTTTTGGCATATTTTTTTTTGGCCTATTTTTTTTGGGCCTATTTTTTTTTGGCCTATTTTTTTTTGGCCTATTTTTTTTTTGGCCTAATTTTTTTTGGCTTTTGGCCTATTTTTTTTGGCCTATTTTTTTTTTGCCTATTTCATAACGACTATTTTTTTTTTGGCCTATTTTTTTTTGGCCTATTTTTTTTTTTGGCCCTATTTTTTTTTAGCCTATTTTTTTTGGCCTATTTTTTTTTGGTCTATTTTTTCTATCGAGGATAATTCATGAAGCTGCTGAGAGAACTAAATAATATATGGGTAACGGATGTATTTCTCATTAGTATAAAATTAGGCCCAAATATTAGTAAAAAATAGCTTTTAATGGCCAAAAAAAAGTCAAAAAAAATAGGTTACAAAAAAATAGACCAAAAAAAAATAGGCTAAAAAGAAATAGGCCAAAAAAAAATTAGGCCAAAAAAAAGTAGGCCAAAAAAAAATATGCCAAAAAAAAATAGGCCAAAAATATAGTCGTCATGAAATAGGCCAAAAAAAAAATAGGCCAAAAAAAATTTAGGCCAAAAAAAAAATAGTCTTTATGGAGTAGACCTCGTGTGAAGGAACCAATAAATTATATTAAAATTTGTATTGAAAAAAAATTTTATAAATGATCATCATATATTTTTTTAATATTTACCTGCCTTGACACACGTTTTGGTAGCATTGCCCAGATCTACATTGGGAATCGGCACGGCAAGATTCTCCAGGATAAGCCAAAGGAGCGGTGTATGGAGGAACTTGGCCACATGTGAAGTTATTGAAAATTTGTGGATTCACCATACACATGGGTGCGAGATTATTTTCGTCGCAGATCTGCATCAGGACGTTTTTGCTCGGTGTAACAAATGCGCACGTATTTCCTAGGTCGAATCCTCCGGAGTGACAATTATAAGTTGGGCATAAAGAAAACACCCCAATGCTTAGAAAGAGAATTACTCTCCACATTTATATATGTTGAAGAAATATACTATTTGGACTGTAAAAGAATATATAGGTTTATAGAAGGATTTTAAATTAATTTAATGTGGATTGGCTTAGAGAATGAAAAGTAAAGCATGTTTGAAGCAGGAGAGGTAAGAAAAGGTGAAGGAAGATAATTTATATACAACTTAGCACGCAGCAAGTGGCAATATAGATAGTGCTTGATAACTAGAAAGAAGGTTATTTTTAGCTAGGCAAGAGATTTAGGGTCTATGGTGAGCTAAATGATATTATAGGCTATAGTTGAGAAGAGATAGAAAAATCGAGAAATAAAATAGGAAATTGAATGAAATTTGATGGGGAAGAAAAAAGAATCATAACTCTGCCCTCTGGGAGCGAGCAAAACCATAGAAAAAATTAAAATCTTTTAGCCGAAAGCCACCCTTCGTGAATGAGCAAAACTTTTTATGAAAAAATATTTTTAATATATTAATGATATTTGCTATCATTTAACATCGAGCTAATTCTGTTAAATTTTAAAAGACTTGCATTTTTTTAAAACTTAAATTTAACAAATTAAATTAATTGGATTTTTTTAAATTTTGAAACAAAAATTTAACAAAAAATATGTAGGAATTCTCTAGTTGGCAAGTGCTTGGAGACAGAAGCTTTCCAATTGGTTGGGCCAACAAGTATAGTTAAACCAGCTGGAGAGTTGGAAAAATAAGCCTCTTTCCAGTTGATTTACTGACTTGAGCAGATCCAGCCAATTAGAGAGTTTTTGTCTCCAATATCTACCCTTTCCTGGTAATTTTATGAGAATTCCTATATATATAATTTTTAATAGAAAAATTTACCCCTTTGCAAGCGAACAAAATTTTCTTGTCGTTCATCGAGGGAGTAAGAAAAATCAAGAGAACTATAAAAATTGTTGATGATTGGTAATAGCATTTTCGATGAGGTTAGAATTTATATCTTTTGAATATAATTTAATTTTTAATAATATATGGAGCTTATTTTTATTTTAAGAATGCTCTCTCTTACCTATTAAGTGCCATTTTATTTAAACTAATATACATTCAAAGTGAATAATATAATCACATTTTAAGCAGATAGATATAATTTGCATTTTAACACTCTATTTCAGTTTTATAATTGTAAAATAATTACAGCTAATCATTTCTTACTATTATTTTTGAATTTGAAAGTAAAAATTTATTCTTGGGATTTTCAATATTTTTATCAGAGCCATTTTCATTATAGTTTAGGACTCCACAGGTTGGATTATCAGAATGTCCGAGCTCTCATCATTGACAATGGACTAGGAATGCTAGGAGCTGGCATAACTGGCGATGATGTTCCGAGGATAGTATTCTCAAGCATCGTCGGCCGTACAAAAAAAACGGAATTATTGTAAGATCAGAAGAAAAAGAAGTTTACATTGGTGATGAGGTACAAGCTAATAGAGGCTATTCTCAAATTATATATCCTATTGAGACGATCAAAGCTCAGGCTTCCTTAGAAATCGAAAAAATTACTACCAAGTATAATTAAAGTTGTGGCTTCGCCCCAAAGAAAGTACTCAGTCTGATTGGGAAGATGCATTCTCAGCTCATTTTCAAGTTTTCAACAAATATGGATCACCAAGGTTGAATAAGATAAAGAAGAGTTAGTATAGTTCACCGCAAACACCTCTATTAAAGCTAATTTTTTAACTTTTAAGATAAACATCCTGAATGATTTTGTTAGAGTTCAAGTAGATACCTATAAACAATCTGCCCATTTTATTCTAAAATGCTAGTATTTTTATTATTCAGACTTTCGAATTATCTGTTCTAAACTTACACTTTTAAATTGGAAAAAATCTGTTTCGATTTAAAGGGTTCATATTAATTTATATTTTCAAAAATGCATAAGTTGATATAGAATTTTAAAATTTAATTTCTTTTTATGAAATTAATTCAAGAGATTCAGCGTGACTGTTTAAATAGTATTTGCATTTTCGCCAATAATGCATATAATAATTCGTAATATCACTATTGAAAAATTAAAATTGTTTCAGGGCTTCAAAAAATGGAAATTTTACCGTAATCTTATTCCAATTTAAAGGAAATAGGGATAAGCTAAAATATCTTGATCTCAAATTCCTATCACCATTTTGCCTATGAACTCCAACCTTAATTCAATTTCTCATCCTTCTTCCCATCAATTAATTTTACTTTTAAATCGAAGACATCTACACTTTCTACATTAATTTATTATATAAATCACTAAATACTGGGTTTCTTATAGCTCTTTCAATCCTTTTTAAACATTCGCCATTTTGGCTTTCCAATAACTTAAAATTAGAATTGTTGAATAAAATGTTAAATCTACTTGCTCTTTTTATTTTCCTTAAATAAACCCTCCTATCAGAAATGAATAAAATCCTTTTGAATTTTCCCTAAATATCTCAACCTTATGTCAGCTAATATAAATATGGTAGCCTTGTTGAGTATTTTCCTTCTGATCCCACTTATTTACGGTGCTGTGAATCCAGGTGTTCGTTTCACTCTTGATCAAGCAGCAATCGAAAACTTTAAAAACGACTATTCTTCTACAAATAAATATTGATTTATTTATATACCCATTAATAGCAATTAATTAATTTTAATAAAATAAATATCATAGGCAATAACTTATTATAAATTGGTATAAACTTTCACATAAAATATTTATTTATTATAAAAAATATACATCCAAAGCTATATTAAGAAGTGTGCAAGTTACAGTGTCAAGCAGCATCTTGTCACCACTTCTGTGTTTACATACAACGTCACTAATCTCCATTTCTCAAGCTTCACTCTTAAGCCAAGCAACACTCAGATTGTGTTAAACCCAAAAACAAATACGATTAACTTAGCCATAACCAACCTCAGCTTTGTCATGAATGGCAACTTGACTTTCTGGCTTTTGGCCTCAAGCAAAGGAACCGTCGAAATTTCTTTGACAAATGGAAATTTCACGATCCCACTTGCTGTCACTGTAAATTCTGATGGGACTTTATCCGCAGCAGTTCAAACTATACCAGTTTAATTGTATTTTATCCTAATTATTTATAGAAAAAATATATATAATAATTTAAGAAAAACAATATATCACTGGTACTTTAAGCGCTATTAAACTGAAAGTCCATGCAAGAAACCCAATTTACAAAATGATGCAGCTTGTCGGAGATATCTGGCCTTTCAAGACCAACATTGCTTCCAACTTCTTCAGCACTATGGGACAATACTTAAGCCCAGCAATAAAAACAATCCTAGCTAAGATTTCTTATGTTGATTCCTTGAATGGCGCCAACATGACAGCAGACTACCACTTCCTCAATTTTGGAGTCTCCTCCTCTTATATTGAAGGAGATCTTAACGGTACCTGCTATCTTGGTCCGTACATTGAGCCTCCTTACTATGCAACTTCCCCTCCAAGCTTCCAGACCACTAATACCTTAAAAGTCCAATACTCCGAATACTTCTTTGACACCTACATCTGGGGTCTTCAGCAGTCAGGACAGCTCAACCTTTATATCCCAAGTGCAAAAGCTCCTAGTTCTTTACCATTCAAAATGACTACAACTGGCCTAGCCTCCATTCTTCCTAATATTGCCAAAGTTTACGGCCAAAATATCCCAATTGACACTTCTTGCCAAGTTTATAACCCTCCAAACATTTTTATGACTGACGAAGTTTACATTACAGCTCCTGTTTACTGTGACTTCTTAGCTATGCAAAGCTCAACATCCCACCCAGCAGCCTTCAGGCTCCAATTCCAGCTAAATTCAGTGCTTACTGCTACCTTAAATGAAGAAAAGACTGGACTTTATTTAATTCCAAATGTCGATTCAAGCAGCACAACTATCACTAATATTGTAGCCCAAAACAGTAATATTGGAATTATTAATATCAGCAGAGTCCAAATGGCGCTTAACTGGTGCATTTATTCAATTGCCACATATTTAAATGAACAATTGACACTGTCAGGAGGGTTCAAGCTGCCTGTGCCTGCAGGTGTAACATTTACTGATGAACAAATTGTGGCCTACCCAGGCGCTGTGGAGATTTCAGGAACTCCGCATTTTGATATGATAGTTGATGAGATCGTCAGAAATCATTAATTTAATCATATTACCTATCATTTTTAGTCTAATTAGTGTCTATTCTTGTGAGGTTAGAAGGATTTTGCCTTCATTATTTCTTATTTTTCCCAGATTTTGATTAAATTCTTTAGGAAGGTATATGAAAATAGTTTTCAATAGAAAATCTATGATTTGCATTTGATTTAAATAGAATTCATAATTATTCATATTATCTACTATTAGCGGTTTATTCTCATACGGGCAAGCAGAAGTTCAAGCTTGCCTTCTATGCTTTCGAATTTTATTTTATTGTCCTCGCGTATCTTGGAAAGCTGCGTTTTTACGTTATCGCTAAGCGAGTCAATCTTTACCTCATTTCTACTTGTAAGTGTCTCTAGCTTTTGGATCTGCAGCTTTAATTCCCTCACTTTTCCTTGCCACGAGTCTTGGACATATTCTTTTTCAAAGACTGTGCAGCCTTGGAAGTACATTTTTTTCGTTTTATTTCGCTTCCAAAATAGCAATGACTCGTATTCTAAAATTACATCTGCAATTTCATGCATATTTGCAACTAAAAAGGAATTCTGGACTCTATCGTAGGTGTCTCCCATAATAGCAATCAATAAATTCAGCATAATCAGAGGGTTTAATACAGACGCGATTAAGAAGCAAAACCATTGAGAGGTTGTGTAGCTTTCTGTGTCGAAATCTCCATAGTCAAGGCGATAAACTTGTAAAAACGCGTCTATAAAAGTCATATATTTATAAAGAAAAATAAGCTGCCTTATTAAAAAAATTAGCTTTATTTTGTGTAGGAATTATGATATTTTTAAAAAACAAATAAATAAATTTTCTAGTAAAAGAGATATCTGATGAAAGACTTATGAATAAAAATGAAAAACCAAGGGTAGAAAATACCAAGATTATCATAAAGGGGACGATGTCTAATATAATTTCTTGAATCATTCGGATTAGGTATCGGGTTGGGTCAAATGCACGAAAATAGGTGAAGCCTCGGGTTCATACCAGCCCAACGACGATGCCTAAAAATATAGGTGAAGAAGAGTCTGCGAAATAAATGATGCTATAAATATAAATAAAAGTAACTTTAAGCATGTCCAGGATGTTTGTGTAGCTTTTCAGATATAAAAGAGGCCCAATCGTCATTTGAAAAGCCTCATAGACTGTAAAGATGGTATTTATAGCTAAAATTCCTCCCATAAGTCCTGGATATTCGTCTTTATATATCACATGCAAGCTTAAAAGAAGCATAAGAATTGCATATAAAATGGCTTGACATTGTAAAAAAATCTTGACGATATTTCATTTATATTGTATTCTCAAAGTAGTAATAATATATTCTCTATTTTGCCGAAAATTAATTTTATTACATAAAAATAGTTAATTTTTAATAATTTCCTGTATAAATTTATAAAATTGGCTATAAATATCCTTGGACAAAAGGAGTCCCAAAGACATCAGCGTTTTTGCATTTTGTCAAGCTTTTGACAAACTGCATGCCCTGATTAGAGCCCATCTCAAAATTCATACGGAATGCTGATATCCTAAAAACGACCCTTTTTTCATTATGAGACTCATCAAAAGTATCGCTACTCCCTGGCTTGTTATGTTTGATAAAATGTTTAGGCTCAATTAAAGGTGCTTTTGACAGATGATAAAGGGGGACTTTTCCTTTTGGGATCCCAAAGGGTGGAAGCACCTGTTTTGGCTGCTGAAAAACTTTTTGGTAAAAAATTGGTAAAGACTTAGGGGCAGCTAAATTTAACAATGGCAGCTCATCTTCTAAAATATTAAGCACGCCAGGATAAAATTCCAGCTCAGTCGCTACATGTTTTGCAATGGCTTCTACACAGTTCTGGTTCCCCCTTTTCATACTCATATATAGTGGTGTCTCTTCCAGCTTATTTTTAATAAAGCTGCAGCCACTTGACAATCCTTGCTTCACATATTTTGCATTTCCATAATAACAATATAAATGGATCATATTTATACGTCATGGCATAATAGTCCATTTATTCATATCTTCTCGAAACTGAGGAGGATGTGCAGAATCATCAATAAATTCTTTTATATACCTCGCTAATGGTAAAGAATAAGGAACTGGCCCAAAGAGCTTGATTTTTGACTGTTTCGACAGAGGGTTTTTCATAGCCAGGACACTTTTACCCATACCTGCAAATAAAAATCCAGCGCATAAGGTGACGCTTGATATAGGACTTCCTAGAGGAACTGAGGCTATTTCTTTTCGCCACGTAATATCCCAGAAGCGAATAAATCCATCTTTTGAAGAAGAAATCAAAAAGCGGTCATTATGAGTTTTGGCTAAACAGGTGATTTCTGCTGTGTGGGACTGTAGGACGGTTTCGAACATTTCGAGCTCAATGCTCCAAATAATGATTTTTCCGTCAACACTGCCTGAAATTATATGGGTATCCTGCACCATTAAAATGGTGGTCACAGGCAAGTCATGCTTTTTTAATGAAACCTTAAGCTGCAAAGAAGGAAATTTTCTGATTTCTACGTTAGAGCCACAGCCGACGACTAGGACATTTTCGTCATGTGAGAGAGCTGTACAGATTACTATGTCGTCGCATAGCTGTTTTCTGAGCTCAACTGCTTTTTCTAAGTCCCAAGTACGTAGACTGCAATCTTTGCTGCCTGAAATTAAGTTTTTTCCTTTATTGTAGAAACTTAAGCAGAAAATTGCGTCAGTGTGGCCAATTAGTGCCATTTCGCTGTTAAGTTCATCTATCTTTCAGATTCTTACTGAGCAATCTTCACTGCCGCTAGCTACAGCGTTGATTTCTTTGTTATAAGCTAGTGTTCAAATAGAGCCATTATGCCCTTTTCCTTGCTTTAGCAGGCTTAAATCTTCGATTCCTCACAGGCACAGTGTTCTATCATTTCCAGCTGAAATTATTCTATCTTCGAAAAATATTATAAAAAAAATAATTTTTTTATATTTTGGCCTTATTCTTTATTAACTCCCCCCCCCCCCCTCCGTGAGCGAACAAAAAAATTTTGTTCGCTCACGGAGGGGGGTTAATTTTTTTTTTTAAAAAAAATTTATATATAAATTTTATAAAAAATATTTTTTTCGAAATTTAAAAAAATCCTAATTTGCAAAAATTGGGAAGCAAATATTAATTTAATTTGCAAAATTTATGTTTTAAAACGCAATTTGTTTAAAAATTAAACAGAATTAGCTCTAGATTTCATTATACTAATTATCACTTATATATCAAAATTTTTTTCCATTAAAATTTTTTCTATATAAAAAAATTTTTGTTCACTCACGGAGGGTGGGTTTTTGGTCAAAAAATGGCGATTTTTCTAATGGTTTTGTTCGCTCACGGAGGGGGGGGGGGGAGTAAGAGAATAATTTTTCAGGACTTGATGGGACTGTTAATAAACATGTAACCTTCCCTGTATGTGCAGAAAGCTCGAAATCAATGTATTGCTCGCTTAATCTTCATATTCAGACTCTGGAATCAGCTCCACATATTAAATACGTATTCTTTTGTGACACAAACATAGTGGTTGTGCTTTCTCCTAACTCTTCAAGATTGCATACTAATTTTCTATTTTGACCATCCCAAATTTTTATTGACTTATCTCTTCCTGAAGAAAAAAAATATTTAGCGTCATGCGTAGCAGCTACACAGTAAACTTTGTCATTATGCCCTTCCAGTACATCTATACACCTTAATTCACTTACGTCTCATATTCTAACTGTATTATCCCACCCTCCTGATATTAGGTATAGAACTTTCTCTTCAATAGCGCGATAAAGCGTGCATCCTGGTTTCACTAAAAGGTCTTTGGACCATGAAAATCTGCTGTTCCTTCTCCATAAGAGAGGCAAATAGTGGAAATGAAGAGTTCTGCCCGATCCAGCTTCGAGAACTGGAAGGGATTTTTTGTTCTGAATTAAGAATACCTGAGTTATTGTGGAATTTTTATTTCTTGCAAAAATTTTTTAATTTTAATAGGTTTTGGTTCGTCAAATGGTTCTGACGAGTTAATTCTGGCTAGCACATGAAATGAAAAAAAATAAATAATTGTCATAATTTTTTATTTTTCTGATGTTAAGGATGATCAGAAATTTTAATAAATCGCACAAGATCAAAAAAACAAACTTAAAAAATAGTGAAAGTAAGCATAAATGTTATTAATTTCGCTTACTCCCCCCCCCCCCCCTCCGTGAGCGAACAAAACCATTAGAAAAATCGCCATTTTTTGACCAAAAAACCCACCCTCCGTGAGTGAACAAAAATTTTTTTAATAGAAAAAATTTTAATGGAAAAAAATTTTGATATATAAGTGATAATTAGTATAATGAAATCTAGAGCTAATTCTGTTTAATTTTAAACAAATTGCGTTTTAAAACATAAATTTTGCAAATTAAATTAATATTTGCTTCCCAATTTTTGCAAATTAGGATTTTTTTAAATTTCGAAAAAAATATTTTTTATAAAAAATTTATATATAAATTTTTTTTAAAAAAAAAAATTAACCCCCCTCCGTGAGCGAACAAAATTTTTTTGTTCGCTCACGGAGGGGGGGGGGGGGAGTTAGATCTTTGCTTAAATATGCGTCATGTTGATTTAAATTTTTGATTATCAATTAATTATGCTGCTGGATTGATAAATAATTCAACACTTAATTTTTCATAGAAACTCGCTCCCTGAGGGGTATTTTCATATTTAAAGTCACAGATGATATGAATTAAAAAATTAAAATGGAGTTAATAATTAAAAACTTGTTGATCGAGTTGTGTTTTTTTAAACGGAAGGATAGATTTCTAGATGAATGATGCCAATTTAATTATAATTAACTGCTTTATAAAAGCCAAAGTTTGTGCTATGCGCTTGTTGTTCTTTACGAACTTAGTAATGACTCATATGGTTTTCGTTAGAAAATTAAAATGGAGTTAATAATTAAAAACTTGCTGATCGAGTTGTGTTTTTGAGGAAGGATATATTTCTTAATAAATGATGCAAATTTAATTATGATCAACTGCTTTATAAAAGCCAAAGTTTGTGCTAACTCCCCCCCCCTCCGTGAGTGAACAAAACCATTAGAAAAATTCCTATTTTTGCCCAAAAAACCACCCTCCGTGAGTGAACAAAAATTATTTTAATAGAAAAATTTTTTATGGAAAAAAATTTTGATATATAAATGATAATTAGTATAATGAAATCTAGAGCTAATTCTGTTAATTTTAAACGAATTGCTTTTTAAAACATAAATTTATAAATTAAATTAATATTTGCTTTCCAATTTTTGTGAATTAGGATTTTTTAAATTTCGAAAAAAAATATTTTTTATAAAATTTATATATAAATTTTTTTAAAAAAAAAAATTAACCCCCCTCCGTGAGTGAACAAAATTTTTTTGTTCACTCACGGAGGGGGGGGGGAGTAAGCGCTTGTTGTTCTTTACGAACTTAGTAATGACTCATATGGTTTTTCGTTAGAAAATTAAAATGGAGTTATAATTAAAAACTTGTTGATCGAGTTGTGTTTTTTTTAAACGGAAGGATAGATTTCTAGATGAATGATGCCAATTTAATTATAATTAACTGCTTTATAAAAGCCAAAGTTTGTGCTATGCGCTTGCTGTTCTTTACAAACTTTACTAATGATATTAAAATTTTCTTCTTATAATATTTTTAAATTTTTTTTCAAATGTTAAAAAATAAAATTTTAAAATAATTATATCAATTTAAAAAAATTTTTGTAAAAAAATATTTTTAAAATAAAATACTAATTTTTTAAATTGTTTTAAAATAATTATTTTTTTTTAAAATTTATTAATAAATAAAATTTCTGATCATCAAAAATTTAAAAACAGCCTTTTAATTCCTTCATTTTCCGCTTTCTGGACTCGAGCACAAATTCATTTTTAGAAACTTTTTAAAATACTAAAATTAACTATTCAGTAAAGTTTTATAAAATTAAATTTATTTCGAATAATGCTACTTGCATTAAAAATTTTAGTACATAGTCAATATCTAATTTAATTTTACTAATATAGTCCTACCTTCCAATATGTGAAACTTGCCTTTTATCATTGATTATATTCTAAAGTTCAGACATTCTGATCCTATGCCATTTATTAAAATTTCTGATTATCCTTGTCATCAGAAAATTAAAAATTATGGGAATCATTAAATTTTTTTCCAAGTACTGGCCAGAATTGGCTCGTCAAAACAATTTAAATTGCAAAATTAAAAATTTTTGCAAGAAATAAAAATTCCACAATAACTCAGGTATTCTTAATTCAGAACAAAAAAATCCCTTCCAGTTATCGAAGCTGGATCGGGCAGAACTCTTCATTTCCACTATTTTCATCTCTTACGGAGAAGGAATAGCAAATTTTCATGGTCCAAAGACCTTTTAGTGAAACCAGGATGCACGCTTTATCGCGCTATTAAAGAAAAAGTTCTATATCTTTCGTCAGGCAAAAAGGCGAGGGATATAATTTTATCTCTGTGGCCTGTTAATATTGATAATCTTTGCAGCTTTCCAAGGCTTCAAATTCTAATTGAAGAGTCCTCACAGGCTGCTGCTATCAGTCCTCCTACCTTTGTGTATGAAATTGAGTAGATTTCTTCTTCTTCCTCTAGCTTTGCTTCCAGTTTCATGTTAATTAAGTCCCAAATCCTCATAGTTTTGTCTATGCTTGAGGATATTAGCTTGTTATCATCAACCAGGACAAGTGCTGATATCGCGTCTTCGTGGCCTTCTATACTATTTTTTATATATAAAGTCTTTTTCTGGTATTTTAAAGCCAGATTTCCCTATAAATTAGACTATCAAATTTTATATAGACATATAATTTTTTTTACAAGGCATAAAACCTTATTATTTCTATTCGTCATATCCCATCTTCTTATAGTTTTATCTCTGCCGCCTGAAAACAAGCACGAGTTATCAGATTTTATCGCCAGCGCAATGACCTCTTGTTGGTGGCCTTTTAGCGTGAAAAGTTTTTCATAATTAGACAACCGATAGACATCAATAGTCCCATCCCCTCCTATAAATAAAACTTCTTCTGATGGGTCAGTCAGTATAGAATATATAGGCATATCCCTAAGATAGCCCAATATGGGCGAGGGATAGAGACTAAAACTTCCCATTTGGTCTGAACAACTCAAGTTGGTCAAACCAAGTGGTAAGTGGCGAATGAGCCTCCTTCCACTTGGTTTGGCTAATCTGAGTTGGTCAGACCCAATGGAAAGTTTTGGCCTCTATCCCTCGCCCATATTGGGCTATCTTAGGGATATGCCTATAGGCAATAGTGTCAATTGTGGTGGCGCGCTTGCTTATTTCTTCATAAATATTTTGGACTACTTTGTCAATTGAAGTTTTCCTTACTATTGAGTTGCGAAGAAGGGAATAAGGAGTTGACATCTCGACGTTCATATTAGAGATTATAAAGAAAATATGAAATTTCTGTATACCTTATTACTTTATTAGATCTATTTTGAATCAAATATCCCTGAATTTCTATACTAATAGGCAATAAGTTTTATTTTTCTAGTGATATTACCATGATTCGCTATATAAATTTTATATAGAAAAGATATTTAATTCTGAATTTAGTTTATCAGTGATAAACATATGCCCAGGAGCATGGGTTATCGCAAATGGTAAATTCGCATCAATTATAGCTTTCATCGGCGTTACCCCACATGCCCAAAATATAGGTATTTCTCCTTCATTTATAGTCACACTTTCTCCATAGTCTACTTTATTAATATCTTCAATCCCTATTTCCTCTGGCTTACCAATCTGCACAGGAGATCCATGGACTGTAGGAAATCTTGCGGTCACATTTATAGCATCATTAACCATTTCAACAGGAATTGGCCTCATAGACACTACCAGCTTAGAATTCCTGAAAACCCCAGAATCCCTACAAGGGATTGAAGTAGCGTACATAGGAACATTTTTATTTTCTTCAATTTGTCTGACTGGGATTTTGGCAGATAATAACGCTTCTTCAAAGCTAAAAGAGCAGCCTAATAAGAAAGACACAAGGTCTTCTGACCAATATTCTGAGATATTTGGTACTTGGTCAGTGATGGTCCCGGATTGTAAAATGTTGTATTTAGGGAGATCAGTGCGGAGGTCAGCTGATGGGGCGAGGATTGAAGGGGTGTAGCTGCCTTGTTCAGTCACTTCTAAAAGAGGACACGGTTTTGGGTTTCTTTGGCAGAAAAGGAGAAAATCGTAGGCGTAAGATTTTGGGAGGATTACTAGATTTGCTTGGACGAATTTCATACAGAAGCCAGTTGTAGGGCCAGAGTGTTCACCAGTTCTGCATTTTCCTCGAAATTGTTGAGCTTCTGAGCGGTCAAAATCAGTGTTTGTTAAAGAGTCTAAATAGTCTGTTCTCATATTAATCATATCTATAATAATTTAAGATTAATTAATCATAAATTTGTAAAATTGATTTTTTATCTCATAAAGCACCAATCCCATCCTCGTTTTCTTCTAAATCAGTCAAAAGACCCAAAGTTGCTTCTTACTTTCACAAAAATTATTTTTCTATGATCCCCCATATCAATAATGTCGTATTTAGAAGAAGTCCTGAGCTCAATCAATTATTTCCCCATTGAATTAGCACGTTCTCTCGATCTTATCAGGCAGCTCGACTACAAAGCAGAAGAGCTCACCAAAGAGCTCCAATACTTAACCACTGACTACTTTAACACCCTCACCAAAGATGGCAAAACCATGCTCGAAAACACGAATCTTTTACAAAAAATCCGCCAAAAACAAGAAGAAGTCTCTAATTTATCTGACGAAAAAATCGCTATAAGTAAACAAATCCTAGACATGGCCGACACAGAGTCTAGGAGGCTTGAAAAAGACTTATTAACATACAGCAGTGACGTGAAATCTGAAGAAGGGTCCCCTTTAAAACGCCAAAAATCAGAAAAAGACTCGACAGTAGCTGACGAAGAGTTTAGCGTGTATTTAGATGAGGAGTTCCAAAGCAATATAAGGCATAATTATTGTTATTGTAATAAGCCGTGCTATGGAGAAATGGTAGCCTGCGATGGGGGAAATTGTAAATATGAATGGTTTCATTTTCAATGTGCAGGACTGACGGCCAAGCCAAATGGACAATGGTATTGTAATGAATGTAAGCCAAAAAGCAGTTAAATAATATCAGTTATATTTATAATTCATAGATCGCTTTTATGCGGCCGATGTAGTCTTGCATTATGATGGATTTTGCACTGCTGGTAGGGCTTCGCTTACTGGGAGTACTTGGGACTGTTTTGGCGGAAGGGGTAGAGGTGAGCCGCTTTTCTTTTTGTAAAGGGGGGAGCTCGAGGTTTTTTATGTGCTTGACTTTAGGAGTCAGCACAAATGATTGAAGTTTATGCCGCTCTCGGGCTAATTTTATTCTGAATAATTATTATACCAATTAAAAGAGACCATAAACTAATTATGCCTTGCTGTTAATAATAAATATCATTAATAAATATAATATAAATCTATTAAACATGAAATACCTTTTTTTGGCTAATTCTAAGCTTAAAGTTCTTAAGCTTTCTTTTTCTGTAGACAGCACTTTTCGAAATTGGTGAGCTTTTGCTGTAATAGTCTGCAGTTTTTTATTAATATTATTTATCCCTGTAATTTCATCAAATTCTCTTGTAAAATTTTCTGAGACTGGGCTCAATAAATTTTCATCTTCTTTGTCTTGATAAGTATCTTCATCATAATCAGAACGCTTTGTATCATTATTTGTATCAAAAATCTCAGCTTTTTCTGATAGTTTTAGCCTGTTTTTAACGAGCTTTATAGCATTTCTCTCTATATCTTCAGCCCCAAGGATCATATCAACGACTGAGCTTTGTCGGTTCATTAAATCTTGTCTTAAAAAATGCGAGGAATTTTTATCCTTTTGTTTATAAATATTTTTTAATTTTTTTAAAAAAATTATAAAAAATATAATTTTCCATAAAAGGTATAAAAGTACTTGTAAGTGATTGAGGAGTTTCTGTATATTCTCTTCTAGGCACAGAGATTTCAATATTTACATACGGATGGCCATTCTCAATTTTTACTTTAGGGTTAAACGATCGGGCCATCTTCGATTTATTAACTGAGCTTAACACATAAGTTTCAGCAGCTGAAATCTGTATAGATAAATATTCCAAAAGTTTTTTCAGCTCTGTTTCATACTCCCTTTGGGTATTTGGAGAAGGAGTTTCTATTATAGATTGGTCTGAGATTTTATTTATGCTTGTATTATTAATTTTTTTTGCGACTAATAAAACACCTTCATATAAATGCACTAAAAGGGCATATAGGGATTGGAAATTTTTTTCAATAAACTTTGAGTCAGTTATAGCTTGGTGGTATTCAATATAAGCATCTTCATTAAGCAGCTCCATTTTTTTTTCTAAATCTTGTCTAGGATCTGTATTTTCTGTTTTTAAAAGCTGTGATTTTTCTATGAAAATTTCTTTTTTCTTTAATTCAGAAGATTTTATGTCATTTAAAATAGAGTCAGCCTGCTGACTGAGACTTGCGTTCATTCCAATAACTTTTTCATATTCTTGTAAAGCTTTTTCCAAGCTATTTGTTTCAGTGATTTTGTACATTTTATTGATGATTTCTACCTTTTTTTCGTTTTCTTCTTTTCTTGAGACTGTTTCTTTGTCGAGTTTGGATAATTTTGCGTATACAGATTTCATTCTTTCTTTATGGACAAAAAGATCAAGATTTTTTGATGATTTTTCAGTCTTTTTTAAGTCAGGCTCTAACTCAGATTTAAGGGATTTTGCGTCATTAATTCTTGCTTCCATTTGAGCTGTCCTTGTAGTTCTTGTTAGCTCTAAATGGTCATTTAAATATTTTACTTTGGCTTTTTCTTGGTTACAAGTGCTAGAAATATCATCCACGATAAGCTCAGCCCCACTCATTTTCAGAGCAATCTTTTTTTCTTTATTATACAGATCGTTGGCCCTCATTTTTCATATTGATGCGGTCATTGCTGATCTATGTAAAGCATTTTTCAAAATTTTTTCATCATTGATTTCCAATTCTCTAATTATTCCTATTAATATTATCTCTATGCTCAATATAAACTCTTTCCATTTCTATTATATTAATTATATATGATATAGATTTTACATTTTATTTTCCAGCTCCTCTATCTTTTTTTCTAGGTCTTTAATTTGTTTATGTTGGTCCGGTACAATAGAATCTCTTTCTAGCATTTCACTTTCTGTGAGAAGTCTTGATAGAAGCTCTTCACGTTTTTTTATTTCAAAATGCAAAGCGTCAGAACTAGTAGAGTCATTGGTGCTTCCAAGAAATTTAGAGTAAGTTGATCTTTGGGATCTTGTGTCTGTTGCAGTAAGGTCTTGCATAAATGGATTTATTTTTTTAGTTATAATTATTATCAGTTGTAATTATAGGACTTTTATAAAAAATTTAGTATAATTATAGAATTTTATGGATAAATAAGCTTTCAATTGGCTATTAAAATAAAATTTTTTTGTTTTCAAGATAGAGCAGAAACTGATAATTTTCTTATTGATAAATACACAAAATGGAATAATAATAATACACAGGTAATGGTAAATTTCCAAGGCATATTGAAAAAGATATGGACGGAGCCTTACTGTAACCTCATTCACTCAAGATATCCTTTAGCCATGGCATTCTTCAGAGTATTAGCTTTTCTCTATATTTTTGTGTTTCTCATAATTGGATTTACAACTAATCCTGCGATTTATTTTTTATTCCTCACAGACTGAGGAGTTTTGCTTACGACTACTTATTTTCTGATATCTTTGCTTTCCTATAAATATTTTTCAATTCACAGTTGGGCTCATTTATATCTCGAACTCGTATTTCCAATAGAGTCGACCATTTTTATCGTCTACTGGACCTATGTTTACCCTTTGAGAGAAATTAAAGTGCCACTTATATAACTCCCCCCCCCCCCCTCCGTGAGCGAACAAAACCATTAGAAAAATCGCCATTTTTTGACCAAAAACCCACCCTCCGTGAGTGAACAAAAATTTTTTTAATAGAAAAAATTTTTAATGGAAAAAAATTTTGATATATAAGTGATAATTAGTATAATGAAATCTAGAGCTAATTCTGTTTAATTTTAAACAAATTGCGTTTTAAAAACATAAATTTTGCAAATTAAATTAATATTTGCTTCCCAATTTTTGCAAATTAGGATTTTTTTAAATTTCGAAAAAAATATATTTTTTATAAAATTTATATATAAATTTTTTTTTAAAAAAAAAAAAATTAACCCCCCTCCGTGAGCGAACAAAATTTTTTTGTTCGCTCACGGAGGGGGGGGGGGGAGTAAGGACCCCCCCCGTCATTTGTCCAATTTTCTAGTCTTTTATCATTTGTCCATTTTTCTAGTTTTTTTTATAGGAAAAAAAAATTTTTTTAGGACCTCATTTGTCCAATTTTCTAGTCAAAATTTTGATAGAGAAAAAAAATTTTCAGGACCTCAATTGTCTCATTTTCTAGTTTTTTTAAAGTAAAAAACTAGAATTTAGGGCATTCGAAAAAATGCAAAAAAAGACTAGAAAATTGGACAAATCATTTTTGACTAGATTTTGGGACAAATGAGGTCCTGAAAAAAAAAATTTCTTATAAAAAAAAGACTAGAAAATTCGACAAATGAGGGGGGGGGGTCGTTATAATTTGACCGTGCACGCTGCATGCCCTATCTTTATGCTTATTGAAGTGTATTTAAATAAAGTTTATTTTATTAGGAAACATTGGATTTTTGCTATTGTATTTGTAAGCGCTTATTCATTGTTAATCAATATGCCTTGGACTTTGACACATGAAAGGCCTTTGTATCCTCTTATAACTTATAAGAATATATGGACTTATTTAGTGATGGTATATGAATTTATAGTTTTGTGGTCCAGCTTTGAACTTTTGAGATGGCTAAAACAAAAGCCAAAAGAAAAACAGCCTATATATCAGTCTATGAGTCTGCTTCAAAGGACAATGGAAATCTAATAATTTATTGCTGCTGAGTAGCATTAATAAGTTAAATAATTATAGCTTAAATAGAATTAGGAGCCTTGATTTTTAATTTTTTTATTCTAAAAGCTATTCCTATTTCAGCTAGCCAGTTTTATGATATTAAATTCATAATTATCAATTAATTATATATGGCTGAGCAAATAAACATCTTTTTCTATATTTCACGCTATCATGAATAATTTTTCAAAGATTAATTAAATTCTCAAAATGGCGGTAATAATTTTTATATGGAAAGCATCACTGTTGCAGTTAGATTTCGTCCACTTTCTAACGCAGAATTCGTGCAGCAAGAAGAAATAATTCGCTCCAATCAAGAAAAATTCAAGGCAAATTTTTCATCAGAATTTTGAAAAATTTTCCAAGAAGAAAACACAATTTTGAATACAAAAACGAGGCAAAGTTTCACATATGATAAAGTTTTTTCTGAGTATTCTTCAAATGAAGAGGTTTTTGAGTCTATAGCAAAGCCTTTTGTTTTAAACGCTTTAAATGGTATCAATACAACAATTTTTGCCTATGGTCAAACCTCTTCAGGAAAAACCTACACAATCCGAGGTAACCCTGAAAATCCTGGCATTATCCCTCTCTCAATCAGAGAAATTTTTTCAGCAATCCAAAACCAGCCTGAGCGCGAATTTTTATTGCGCGTTTCCTATCTTGAAGTCTACAATGAACAAGTAAACGACCTTTTAGACCCTACGAAAGCCAATCTTGACATCCGAGAAAGGCTTGATAAAGGTGTTTATGTCGACAAGCTGACTGAATACACTATTTCTAATGAATTTCAAGCTTTAAACCTCCTCACTACTGGTGAAGCCAACCGAAAAATTGGGGAAACCTCTATGAATTCTCAAAGTTCCCGCTCCCACACCGTTTTTCGGATCTATATAGAGTCTTCCTGCAGCTCTGACGAGTCAAAAATCCTTTCTTCTCAGCTAAATCTTGTAGATCTCGCTGGAAGTGAAGGCGTCCAACAAACCAAAGCAGAAAACCCCTTACTCCCCCCCCCCCCTCCGTGAGCGAACAAAAAAATTTTGTTCACTCACGGAGGGGGGTTAATTTTTTTTTTTAAAAACAATTTATATATAAATTTTATAAAAAATATTTTTTTTTCGAAATTTAAAAAAAAATCCTAATTTGCAAAAATTGGGAAGCAAATACTAATTTAATTTGCAAAATTTATGTTTTAAAACGCAATTTGTTTAAAATTAAACAGAATTAGCTCTAGATTTCATTATACTAATTATCACTTATATAGCAAAATTTTTTTCTATTAAAATTTTTTCTATTAAAAATATTTTTGTTCACTCACGGAGGGTGGGTTTTTGGTCAAAAAATGGCGATTTTTCTAATGGTTTTGTTCGCTCACGGAGGGGGGGGGGAGTTAGGCTCCGAGAAGGCTCCAATATAAACAAAAGCTTGCTATCTCTTTCAACTGTTATACAAAAGCTCTCAGAAGGCGCTGCTAAAGGGATTAACCCTTTTGTAAACTACAGGGATTCTAAAATGACAAGACTTCTGCAGCCTGCACTATCAGGGAATTCAAAAACTTCAATAATCTGCAATGTGACGCCTGCAATTGCGTATTTCCAAGAATCAATAAATACGTTACAGTTTGGGGCCAAAGCGAAAAGAATAAAAACTAATGCAAAAGTCAATGAAGTGGTCAGCTCAGAAAGTCAGCTGAAAAATATGCAGGACGAGATGAAAAAGCTGCAATGCAGAATAGAAGAGTTGCAAGACTCATTAAATGACAAAAACCATGAACTGACGAGGCTGAAAATAGAAAATAATGAAAAAGATACATATCACTCAGCAATTTTAGAAAAGGTCGAAAATGATAACGAAAATCTAAAAAAAGCGCTAATTCAAAAAGAAGACCAGCTCAGAGAAATCCAAAATAGGATTGTACATTCAGAAAGGCCAAGCCCTGCAAGCTTTAATACTCCAGCTTCTAACGAAGAAAGAAGAAGCAGAATCCAATCAAGCTTGTTTATGAGCCGAAAAACGAAAAATCAAACAATTGAAGACAAAGAATACATAGCGACCTTAGAGACCATGCTTATAGAAAGAGACGAAAATATAGCAAGTTTAAGAAAAGATATAGAAAAAATAAAAAATGACTATGAAGAAAAATACCAAATTATCATAATGGAAGGCGAGCTTTTAAATGAACAAATCCAAAATCATGTAGAAAATACTATCGATGTCCAGCAGTATATAGACTCAATAAATTCTTTGGAAAATGAAAAAGAAATGCTAATGTTTCAAATTGAAGAAATGAAAATTCTGAAAAATAAAGAAATTGAAGAAAAAGTGGCTGAAAATAATAGACTGAGGGAAAATATAGGGTTTTTGAATGCAAAGATTGATGAGTTTATAAGGAGGGATGATGTGCTGATGCTAAGCAAGCTGGAAAGAGACTATCAGGAGCTGCTTCAAATTTTGAATATGAAAGAAGTAGAAAAAACTGAAAGGCAAACTCAGATTGAAATCCTTAATGAAAGAAATAAAGTTTTGCTAGATAAATTTGAGGAACAAGCTAGAATTGTGAGAGAGCAAGAAATCCAGATAAGCGAGCTAGAAAAACAAATAGAAGGAACCTTTGGAATGGAAGCTAAAGTCAAGGAATATGAAGAAGTTTGTTTAGCTGCTGTATCTTCATATGAAAATTTAGAAAAAGTCAATAAAAATCTAACTGAGGAGCACGCTAACTCCCCCCTGCGTGAGCGAACAAAACCGTTAGAAAATCCCCTATTTTTGCCCAAAAACCCACTGTCTGTGAGCGAACAAAAATTTTTATGAAAAAAAAATTGATATATAAATGATAATTATTATAACGAAATCTTTAGCTAATTCTAAACAGTTTGCATTTTAAAACATAAATTTACAAATTAAATTAATTTTTTTTCTTCTCAAATTTTACAAATTGGAATTTTTTTAAATTTCGAAAAAAAAATTTTATTAAAATTTATACAAAAAATAACCCCCTCTGTGAGTGAACAAGATTTTTTTGTTCGCTCACGGAGGGGGAGTAAGGATTTAGAGAAATTAGAAAGTGAGCTGAAATTTCTGTATGAGTACATTGAAAGCAAAGATAAGCCATTAAATGAGACAGTCAGAACTTTGGAGTCTCAGCTGAAATTTGAAGCAGATAAAAATGAAATTTTGTGTGGCGAAATTAATGAGTACCAAGGAATAATTTTTGAAGAAAAAAAGAATAATGAAGAAAATTGTAAAAAGTTAGAAAAAATGCTAGAGGAGATGAAAATAATGAAAGAAAAAAGTGATGAGGATAGAGAAAAGCTCAAAAATTATGAAAATATTGAAAATGCGATAAGGGAATATAAAGGGATTATAGAAGGTTTTGAAAAAGAAAAAGAAGAATTAAATAAAAAAGTATTAGAATCACAAAATAATTTAAATGAGCAATTGAACTTTATAGGAGAGATCACTAGTCTTTTAGAATCCACTCAGCTAGAAAATGATGCACTTCTTTCCAAAAACTCTGAGCTAAGCTCCATTTCCACCAATTTCCAATCAAAAATAGCTGAGCTATCAACCTTATTATCATTATCGCAAGCAGAAAGCCAGTCTTTAATGAAAAAATCCTCTGACCTAGAAATCTCATACAACTCTTCTCTATCAAAACTTGAAGAATTTTCAGTTCTAATAAAATCTCTCCAATCAGACAGCCAATCTCTTATTGACCAAAAATCAGAACTTGAAGCTTTATACAATGCTTCTCAATCAAAACTTGACGAGCTTTCCAATTATCTACAAGAGAATACAAATGAAAAAGAAAAACTTGAGCATGAGATGAATGAATTTAAAGCCAGGATGGCAGATTATGAAGCTTTATATACAACTGCTCAGTCAAGACTTGATGAATTGTCTGATTTTTTGCAAGAAAACTCTAATGAAAAAGACAGTTTGGACACTGAATTGTCAAGCTTAAAAACAAAAAATGAAGAACTTATACAGAAGCTGGAATACTGTGAAACAGAGTTAAATGAAGTAAAATTGGCTTATGAACAGACAAATGAAGAAAACTCAAACTTGGTGTCAAAAATAGAAGAATTAGAAAAAAATAATATAAATAAAGACCATGATAAATTGCAGGCAACGCTAGACAAATATTTGCAAGAAAATTCATCATTGAACCAAGCATTGATACAGAAGGATATAGAATACTCAAAGCTCAAAGAAGAATTTTATCAGAATCAGCAGGCAGCTATTAATAGAAGTAATGAGAAAAATAAAGAAAGGATTTTTGAGCTTAAAGACCAGGTAGAGCAATGGAAAGAAAAAGTACAAGAGCACGAAAAGGCCTTAAAAGACATAAAAGATGACAAAAAGAAGCTCCAAGACACCCTTGAGCAGCTAGAAAAAGAAAACTCTGATTTATCAAATTTGCTTTCAAAAAAAGAAAAAATAATCTCTAAAAGTGAAGAAGAAATCACAAACTTAAAGAGGAGGAATTCTTATAAAAGACTCCAAAGTGACTTGATTGATGAAAACATGGTAAAGTCAATCTTTGAGTCTGAAAGGCATGATCTTCACAAGAAAATCCAAGACGCTGAATTCAAGCAAAAATGCTCAGAAGAGGACTTACTCTGCTCATCAGCAAAATTATTAAAAAAAATGCCTCAATTTTTTTTTAAAAAAAATCCGATACTAAAGTATATAAAACCATGCTAATAATCAAAGGAAATGCTAACAAAATTCAAGAAAAGCTATGAAAGCATCAAAATTGACAACGAAATGCTTCTCCAAGGCAGCCGAAACCTCACCAAGCAAAAGCGAGAACTAGAAAAATCCTTACGTCTCCTCGAAGACGAAAACTCCGACCTCAAATCAGAGCTGCAAAAGTTCAAAAAACTCCAAGAAATGTCCCCAATTGACATCATGCCTCGCAAGCGTGGTGAAAAGAAAAAAGGCTTCCTCCCGAGCGAGCTAAAAAACAGCCGAAAGGACCGAAAAGAGCTGAAGCAGCGTGATTCTGATTACTCACAAAATTGTGAAACTCAATAATTAATTGTTAAATTTTAGGACTCTGATGTTCCACTCTTACCACCATTTTTCCGAAATTTTCGCCAGTCATGACCATTCTTAATGCTCTTGGGGCGTTTTCAATGCCGTCCACGATGTGCTCTTTGTGCTTTATTTTGTTTTCTTTTATCCATTTACTCAGATTTTTTACGGCAATGTCGAATTTATTTCTGTGTTCCCATACAATAAATCCTTCAACTGAGGCTGATTGGGAGATTATGAGAGGGTAATAACGGATTGGCGGGGCTCTTTTGAGGTTATAAGAAGAAATGGCCCCACACATGACGATCCTTGCGTATTTTTTGATATTTAGTAAGACTGCGTCCAGGATATCGCCACCGACAAGGTCAATGTAAATGTCGATACCTTCAGGGCAGAGGCTTTTTAAGGCTTGTGTCAGGTTTGGCACTGTTTTGTAGTTAATAACACCGTCGACACCTATTTCTGTAAGCCACCTATTTTTGGCGTCAGAGCCAGAAATACCGATAACGCGGCAACCTCGGATTTTTCCCAATTGGCAGGCTATAGACCCGACTGCGCCTGCGGCTGTGGAGACAACCATGGTTTCTTTTTTTCTTGGTTTCGCTATTTCATTTACAGCTACATAAGCAGTCAGTCCTGTCATACCTAAAACCCCTAACTTTCTCCTATTAAAAGCGAGTAAGATGTTTCCGCTTGCTCTCAAATGAGGGCAATTTTTTTTTTTTGAAATTTTAAAAACTGAATTGAGATGATTAAAAACAAACTCATTTAATTTATAAAAATTATTTTTTAAGGATACAAGCAGCACCAAATTCAATATAATTCTTGTTATAACTATTATATTAATTTTTGTTTCACTATTGATTTTCACAAAAGTAGGCATTTTTCTAATCGTTTATTTCTCTCTTAAAATGAAGAGTAAGTGAAGCTGTGGATTTACATATGAAGGAAGACGAATTATGTCAGACGCTTTGACTTTTGCGTATTCCTGCCAGTGTAAAAACCCTGTGACAAAGGAGCCACGCTTAAATGCAGGGCTTTTAGAAAAAACTACAATGCCAGCGCCCATTCCTTTGACGACAGATCCGACACTTACAGGGGTTATATATGATCTTCCGGCGCCTATTCAGACTCTTTGGGCAGGGTCGATAGAAATCCATTCTACTTTGACAAGAACTTCTCCAATTTCTAAAGCTGTGTTAAGGGGTTCTTCAATGAGCTTGAAGTCTTCATCTTTAGGAAGTCCTTGGGGTCTTTGGACTAAAATGATCTTTCGATTCATTTTTTGGCACAGAAATTTAATATACTGTTTAAAATAAAACCTTTTTTTAAAAGAGAAATAAGGCCATTTGGGGAAATTTAATAGGAATTACATAATATACTTAAGAGGATTTGTGCTAATAAAAAATTTTTTAATGATTTTCGCTTATAAATAGCTCGCTATTTGTATGAAATTTTAAGTTTTATTGTTTTTATTTCTTTTCGCCAAACTTAAATAGTAATTTTGCTATGAATAATGCTGCCAGAGAGCCAGCTGCAAGCTTAATGCAATTAAAATGGCCCTCCCAGCTCATTTTTTCACAGTCTAGCCAGCTTCCAGCATATTCTATAGCGAAATAATGCATTATAAAGCTTAATGCTACTACTGCAATTGCATTGAAATTCTTAAAGCTCCAATTCACCAAACTCAATTCATTGAATATTTGCAAAAAAATAAACGTATGAAAAATTAATGAGCTTTGGCTTCCGAAATATAGAAAAACAAGTACCAAGGCCTGATAAAGAATTTGAGCTCTTATCAAGATCTTCATATTTCCATTCACAATTTCGTCTTCCCTTTTAAAAGGCTTAGTCTCACTATCTCCATCATAATTAATCGTAAAAACTAAAGTTCCTAGTATATCAAGCAAAAAACACATCCAAATCAATTGGACGCCATTAAATAGCAGCTTTCCAGATGTAAAAACTCCAATTAAACAGATAAAAAGCAACACAAAAATTGACGCTTCTCGATGAACTATAAGCTTTTGAGTAGATAACACAAGATTTCGGCCTCTTCGTAAAAAATGAATAAAGGCTTCATAGTTGGTGTCAGGCAAAAAAATAGTGGAAGCAGCCATACAAATTTGACTGTTTGAAGGTGTAAAAATCCCTACATCGGAAATTTCTAATAATGAAGAATCAGTTTGGCATGCTTCTATAGAGGCTATGACTTCTCCAGAAGCTTGCAACGCTTGTTTTATAATGATTTTATCATTTGGTGCACAATTCGCAAAGACTTTGACATTTTCTGCTGCCTTTTTGAATGATTTTATAATATATTCTACTTTTGGGTCTTCTTTGTTTGAATCTAAAATACTAATTAGCCCTGGGACCCGTTTTTTTAATATTTCTATGTCCATTATAAAATCATCTGTGATCCCACAGTTTTCACAAATTTCTTTCCCTGTTTTCACATCTTCTTCAGTAACAATTATGACTGCAATTCCTGAATTTTCAAAATTTTGCATTAAATTGCATAAACTTTTTGCGCTTTCCTTGTTACTGCTTATAATCACAGTTGTAACCTCTCCAATAAGTTCAATTTGGCTAACATTTTTAATGAAAATATTGTCTTTTTCAATTTGTTTAGTAGTATGGCAAAAATATGTACTGACGAAAACAGTAAAATTTTCTGGAATCGAAACAATAATAAGGGCTAATCCTGTTACAAAAATAGACAGCACCTCAATTGTTCCTGCAGCTCCCCATTTTCAGGCAACAATTGAATGATAAAAGAATATAATGAGAAGCACAAAAATAATAATTATTGATGAAATAAGCCCGATTTTTCCCCAAGATTCTGCTTTTTCTTCAATTTTAGTCTCAATTAAAGTCTCTTCTTCGTCACTTGGCTCTGGAATACTTTGTGGCTTGCTTGTGTATTTTCCTACAGCACAAACAAGCACCACTCCATTGCCTTCAAGGATTTTTGAATTAAAATATATAAATGGATTTGAGGGATTTTTAGACTCTAAAGGAGAAATTTCATTCGATAAATGAAGATTTTCTCTTTCTTTTATGTCTAGAATTGACCCTTTTATAAGAATTCCATCTACCTGCAAAACGTCTCCTTTAGATACTATTAATAGATCCCCAGTCAATAAGTCATTTTTCGAAATCTCTTTTTCTACCCCAGCTCTTATAACCTTTACTTTCCAATTCGGTGCCTTCAAAGTACTTAAATTTTTTTATACCAAATTTGTTTAGCTCTAGCTTCCCTAGGAAAAAACAATGTTTTAAGCAAAATTTATTTATTCAATTTATTCTAATATGCTTTTTTATAGTTGAAAACTGCATAAATCGCATTTAAAATTCAGACCGAAACCAGAACTTTAAAATTTCCTATATATTCAGTGGTCCCTGCAAAGACTCCAATAATAATGGACACTGAAGAAAGAAATAGTATTAGTAATAATGTATAGTCCGTTAATTGGTCCTTTAAACACTCAAAAAATGATGCTCTCTGGACTTTTGGTTCAAATTTATTAGTTCCAAAATGATTAACTCTTTTAGAAATCTTTGTAGGACTGTCGTCAATCCCATTGCATAAATCAGTCTGCAATTGATGGCAAAGACCTTCAATCCCACCATAAGCTTTAAGACTTTCTAATGAGTTTTGGATTTTAGAGTCTCTATTTTTAAATATTTCAGACAATGAAGATGGGCTTATAGAAAAGTCTCTTATATCTGCCATTTATTTTATAATGATATATTTTAAAGCTGTATTAATAAATTATATACGAAAAATGAAAGATTTTATTTTTAAAGCAAAATTTTAATTAAAATTATTACCCTGCTTAATCATAATTTTTACCTTGTAAATTTATCATTTCTAGAAATTATTCTTTATACCACCAAAGCAAAATCATAAAAATTATCCTCTCAATAATTAAAGAAAATTATATTTTGGCTTTTTAACTCATTAATTATTTAAATTTCGGATCTCATCTTCATAAGGCACTTATTCCTATGCTTTAAAAGCACATATTTACTGTAAAACACCTTTTGGCAATCATCACACTTGACTCTTGTAGTTTTATCATGCACCTGCCTTATATGAAATTTCAATGCTGAGCCCTCTCTAAATTTTTTGATGCATAAATGGCATTTTACTGATCTTCGATTGAAATTGTGGACTTTGCCCACATGCTGATTTAGGCCTTTTTCTGAAGAAAAAAGTCTAATTCCTCTTCTCCTTTTGCAAAAAATTGCTTCTTCTCTAGTAAGCGTAGTCTTAATTTTTTATTTTATATAGATTTTGGTATTAATAATTTTTTTAAATTTAATATGTTTTAATAGAATTAGCTGAAGTTTTAATTGTTAATTAATATAAATATTTTATTAAATATAAAAAATTTTTGTAAATTTTAAATAGGCTCTGCTCGCTTAGGAGTAAGGCATTCATGGCATTCAATTGCTTTAATTTCACTTCCAGTAATTAAAGTCGGTTTTTCAACGTTTGAAAATATTTTCACTGGAATTGGGGTCTCAATTCCAGTGGGTATACTAGTAACTGAATATTCATAAACTGAATTGTGATGCAATAAATCATCTGAAGTAAGAAATGAAGTATTACAGTATGAGCATTTGAATTCAGACTCGGGGTTCTGGCTGCAAAGGATTTCTTTTGGAGCTGGGAGTGGCAATGTATTTTTCATTTTAAGTAATGTCAGAAATATTTTTATGTAAGAAATTAAGGTCATTCATTATTAATCAATATGTCGTAATAGATATATAATTATAAGAAAAGTGTCTATTTTGTGGTTTTTTCATGGTATAGTTAAAAAAAAAGTAAAAAAGCCAAGATAAGAGCGTTTTTTAAGTAAAAATATTGTGAATATATGTGTGTTTTTCAGTTATAAATAAAAAGTAGATTTTATAGCGATCAGATCGGTAGCTATAAATTAAAGATATCCATTAAATTATTAATTTTTATAAATTTTAGTCCTGTATGAATTCAATTTTTCAAATTTACAAAGATTTAGAATTCATAAGCTTTATGAATTAATTATTTTATTGTTAATTAATCTTAAATCAAAAACTTTTTATCAGAAAAATATGTATTAAAAACAGAAACTAAAATTTGTGAATATTTATAAAATAATGAATGCTCAAAATAATCACTCCAACAAAAATAGATATTAATTGATTTTTAAGTTTATAATACCCAAACCTATATTTTTTTGTAAATAATTTTTTAATATTTAATTTATCTAATTAATTTATCAATTAAAATTATCAATTTTTGTCTTTTTCCCCACAAATCTTCAAATTATTCCTAAAAAATTATTTATAATTAGCTTCTCATTTCCTTTTAATTAATTCAAAGAGTTGAAAATGGAAATTTCAGACCTTCTTAAAACTCTTGAGAACTTTAAAACAGACCTCGCTAGAAAAAAAAGAATGCGCACCCTCTCCCGGTCTCCTCTTCGTTCTAATCCACATCGCAGTACATCTCCCCACCAAAAATCTCAAAAAATAATCAAACCGGTTTCCAACGAAAGCATGCGCAGCAACACCCCTCTTTTTCACTCTTATGGACCTTCAAAACCCCAATACAATATTCCAGACATGTGTGCTACTGAAAGGACACATTATTCTCATGTCCCCAGATCTACCTTAGAGCTTCTTGAAAGATTTCGATATCCTAAAGAAAAATTGCGGACATATAAACTAGATGCAGCCCAATTAATTTTTTCTTGCATTAAAAGGTTTATATGTAAACATCTGTGAATATGAAAAAAAGAAGCCTCCAAAAGGACTGAATTGATTCTTAACTCCAAAAGAATTTCTAGCAGCCGAACAAGTATTAATGAAAAACCTGAAGAAATCAGCTTTAAAGATACAACTATGCCAGTATGGTTTGATGCTAATAGTATTGATGGGAGAAAATACCGAAAAGTGTTTTCAGCAAATGCAAGCTTGAGGGTTTTGCCAGAAAACAATCAGGAGATGCCCAGGAATTTGCAAAATTATGGAGAGAAAAAATCTGTTATAGCCCGAACTTCCTTTTGGCTTGGACTATACTGAGGTCTCCCAATATCAGAGGGGAGTTGGCTTTATTGATATTTTTGGTAAAACAAATTCCCCAGATAGCAAATTCGAATTGGTTTTATCAACAGCAAAACCAATTTCCCTACTGACGTCAAGAGATATCGGAATAGCCCGAGCCAAAAGGATGCTCAGGTTATATAGAGGTGAGAAAGGTTAATGAGGCAGAAATATCTAGCCCAGTTACAGAAAGAAAATCAATCGATTTATCACCTATTTCTAAAGAATTAAACGTGTTTAATAGGACAGAAGGCTATGTCAAAATTATATGAGTTTTAAATAAAGCAGCAAAAAAAGCAAAGAGGGATTCTATAGAAATCATAAAAATTGCTTATAGGAAAGATTTAGTCACAAAAACCCTGTTATGCTACACTGAAAAAATGTACAAAAATACCTTAAAAGTAGTATTCAAAGCTATGAAAGAGACAAATTCTATTAATTTTCTTACTCCCTTCTGTGAGCAAGCATAGCCAATCTATTTTTGGGGTAAAAATCCACCCTCCGTGATAGAAAACAAAAAAATTATGAAAAAATATTTTACTATATAAGTGAAATTAATATAATGAAATCTCTAGCTGATTCGGTTGAGCTTTAAACAGCTTGCATTTTAAAATATATTTATTAATTATGCGAATTAAAATTATAAATAAATTTTAAGAAAAAAAAATTAACCTTTTGCTTGATCGAACAAAACTATTTTTACTGGGAGTTATGAAAAGTCTTAAAAAAAGCGAAGCAATACAAACAAGTCTTGAAGAGCAAGATGGGAAAAAAACCAAAAGAATCCACAGAAGAAGTATAGAAGATTTTTCTTCAGGAGAGCATAACAGAAGAAGAATTACAGGGGAATTCGGGATGAAAAATCACCACGAGTCTCCAGA
Organism: Blepharisma stoltei; assembly: GCA_914767885.1. Lineage (NCBI taxonomy): Eukaryota > Ciliophora > Heterotrichea > Heterotrichida > Blepharismidae > Blepharisma > Blepharisma stoltei. The sequence goes on along the minus strand of CAJZBQ010000020.1, from coordinate 1,135,363 downwards.
TTTTTCAATTTCAAATCACAGTAGGTCAGCTCATGAAAATTCCAAAAGAAACCATGCTTCAAATTTTTTTTCTTCTTTAGAAGACACAGACCCCATTCTAGTTCAAGACTATTTAGATCATAGTGAAGAGCACACAGCTAGAACACTCCAACAATACATAGACCAACAAACTGAAAGGACCCAAGGAACTGACCATAAAGATGTAGTAGAAAGCTTATATTATAAAAAAAAAGATAGGAAAGCTATTTTAGACACCCAAGGTTCAAGCAAAAGTTCATCATCAAGAGATCATAGTCAAAGTATTAGAAAAGTTGTAGACAATGAGCAAAAACAGTATGCAAACACTTCATCACGAATTGTGGCTCAGTTTAGCTATGAAACTTTAGACAAGACTGAGCGCGCTGACTCTAAACGAAGCTCTGCTAATAGTTCTTTTGCAAAAAGTCTCCCACTTTCACAAAGCCAAAACCACTTAAAGCCACCATTGCATGTGCCAAAAGCCCATAATGTAAAAGAAAAAGACCCATCCCGCAGCAAAACTCCTTCGAAACAGTCCTCAGGGAACGCATCGAGCTATGAGTCTTTATTGATTTCATCCAGCAATAATTCTGATGGGGAACGATTAAAAAGCAGCAAAAAGCCATCACGAGAAAATTCAGCCAAAAAGAGTCCATTTAAAATATATCTAATTATATAGATTTCAAACTGTTGAGTATTTTCTTATTTATTATAAAATAGAATAAAGCTAAACTAATAAAAAAAATTCTCTATAAGCAGGTATAAGTAGTTTCAAAGAAGACAATTTAGCACAAACAATCCATTTAAGCTATAAAAATTCAGACTCTGAAAGCGATTTGATTAAAAAAGCTGCCAGCTATATTGATATAGAAAAATCAAAGAGACTGAAAAGAAGAGGATATGCTGAGTCCGCAGAAAAACGAGGCTTGAAGCTTTTAACATTTTTTATTAACCGGAGACTTGTCAAAAAGAGCTTTATGATATACAAAAGGCACACAATGAAAATGTTCGTATTTAATTTGCTAGACAAGGCAACTAAAAAGCTTTCAAATATTTTTTCCAAAAAATTGTCAATTTCTTTCAAAATTATATATAAACATGCTGCATTTGTGCAGAGAATCCGAGAAAAGCTAACAACTCAAGCCAATAAATATCTTTATAAAAGATTTAACCAATGAAAGATTTCTACAATCCAAACCCGATTTGAAGAGAAATACAAGCAGCAGGCATGAAAAAGCGAAACCCATATATATACATTAAAAACTGAAAGCTATTTAAAATCGCTTACTGATATAATTGAAGCCAAGCTGCTTTCTAAAACTCATGAGTCTTTTTCTCACTTAAAATCCTGCTACCAGAAAACAAAAGCTTACCAAGTTTCTTTGGCATTTTTGGGTGCAGGTCCAATGGCATTGCCTTTTTGATAGTGTCCATTTCACCGAAGTATTTTTGGCTAAAAATTGAAACTTTTTGACAGTGAGACATTTGACCCAAAAAAACTGTAATTTTTTGACCAAATGTCACACTTTTAAAAATTTTCAACCAAATGCATTTCGATGAAATTTACACTATCAAAAATCCACTGTCATTTGACAACCGGCATTTTTATTTAAAACTATTAATTCTGCTTATAAAGCTACAAACCATAGGAAAATTTCTGAGTCTTTTCAGACTTTGTCAGCTATTGCGAATTTGCAGAAAAAGAAAGCGAAACAATTAGAAATTCTGCTGAAAAATATATCAAAAGATATAAATTATCGACTTTCTGTGTGCTTTACTCATTGGCATTCTTCAATAAAGCAGAAAAACTATGATTCCCTCAAAACAATTGCCCATGTACAAATCTTGGAATCATTAATAAGAACTCAAATAAAATCTGCTATGAGCTGTTTTCATATTGCGAATAGAAAATCGAAACAATTTGATTCAGAAAAATATAAAAAAGTTTCAAGATTTGTGAAAGCAATTTCCAATTATTTATCAAATGAAAAACAAAAGTCATTAATTATATGAAAATGCTACTTAAAGGTCTCCAAATATAAACTCAGCTATGTCAGTTGTGGGCTCAGACATTTAACATCTATTACATTCAGTATCAAGAAAAAGCATTTCAATAGCTTTTTCAGCAGGGTTCAAATGTACTTATCCCCTAGACGGCGACCTAAAACTGGGACAATGTTTCTTGCCTTAAAAAATATATCTTTTCCTATAAATAGCACACTATACAAAAATATAAAATGACACCAAAAAGCGCGCGAAAGCGCGCAATTATCACTAAATCTATATCCAAACTGGGCTTAATTGCTTGGACAATTTTTTTAAATCAAAAAATGTTTCAAAATCCGCTTATTTTCAAATTTTAAAGCAGGATTTAAAAATTTTCAAGTTGCAGAAAAAAGCTTTAAATAGAGTCTTGAGAACACAAAGAATCGCAATGAAGATGTGGCTGAAGGGTAAACTTGTAGCATGGAGAATTAATCAAATGAAATAATAAGAATATCAAATAAATAATGTCTGACAATTTGCATAAAAAAATTTTCATTAGTTTTGACCACAACAAACTCTCATTTCCAGCGACCAAGCTTTTTGCTGAAACTCCTGTGCCTTCAAAATCTTCAAGCGTAGATTTTGCCTCTCCTGCAGGAACTTTTCGGCCTAAAACAGCTAACAAAAAGAAAATGCATTGAAAATCAACAGCGACTTTGGCGACACTAAATCAGATTTCACCAAGGCAGAATTTTGGTAGAATCAGCCTTTCGCCTGGGGTTAATTATCATAGAAAACTTGAAGAAATTTCAAACCATGACCAACATTTATTGAGCAGGGCAACTCCAAGTCTTCCAAATATTGCAAATCGTAGCACAGGACAGCCCTCAGAAAGGTTTGATATTGTAGCGAAATATAACGAAAAAATGCAAAAAAATCAAAGCATTGAAAACGATGTCCAGATTGATTCTGGAAAACCAAGCACTGTTGACCCATTTTACCTGCTAAAGCTCGTTAAAACTTCTCCACAGCCTTCTTACAGTGAATACCATTCTTTGCAAATAAACTTGCCAAGACTTACCCAGCACCAAAAAACGGTGATTTTTGACCTTGACGAAACTCTGATTTTCTGTTCAGTAAATCTAAAAAACCCTGACAAAAAATTGCAAATCCCGCTAGGCATCACAGTGACTGCAGGAATAAATATCCGCCCATATGCAAGTGATATATTAAGGATGGCAAGCCGACTGTTTGAAGTGATCATTTTTACTGCAAGTACCAGAAATTACGCAGATCCTGTTATTGACTTATTAGACCCTACTAAAAAGTATATAAGTCATAGACTATATAGAGAAAATTGTTTATTGGTGAATGGGCTTAGGGTGAAAGATTTAAGTATTTTGGTAGGTAGAAGTCTGTCAAATACTGTTATCATTGATAACTCTATTTATAGCTTTGGAAATCAAATTGATAATGGAATCCCTATTAAAGCATGGCATGATGATAAAGATGATAGAGAATTATTGAAATTAATGCACTATTTAAAAGATTTAGCAGTGGTAGAAGATGTCAGGGAATTAAATAGGAGAACTTTTGGGCTGCAAAAAGCCTTTGAATTTTATATGAAAAAATCGCAAAAATTAATGCATAATTAAATTAATTTTTTGTTATTAGTATATTGGTGTAATGTGAGTAATAACAAAGCTGAGTAACATGCGAAATTGGTCTAACTGTAAAAATTTAAATGAGCACTATAGCTGAGCAACTGAGGACTGAAACTGATGAAAAAGTCATAGAAAAATACTACAAATATTGAAAAAATGAAGGGAAAGCGCATCTCTTCATAGATTTCAGCATAGCCTATGCAAATTTGCCAGCCCTGAAAGTCGTTATAGAAATAGAGGGTATCAAAATCTTTACAAATCCGTATTCAAAGTAATTTTTATTTAGTTCCAATTCCTCGCCAGTGCAAATTGCAAAATTGCTGAGAAATTCAAACCCGAAGTTTGTAGCAGTGCACGAGTATATTTTGAAAGAAGTAAAATCAAGCTTGCCTTGGGAAAGACGAAAGGGTTTCCTATGGATTGTTCGCTTGAATAAAGGAAAAAAGGAAGGGATTTTTAGAATTCCTCCAAATATGCTGAGATATCTTGCTGAAAACTTTTTGTAAATTATTTTTATTATTATTCCTGATTAATTTAACGCTGATTTTCAGCATTTCTCTTTTATAAATTGCCCACTTTCTCTGCCTTTTCTCTATTTTCATCTTCTAGCCAATTCCCAAATTTCTCTTATAAAGCACAATCTCATGAATTTTAAATTTTCTTCCCTATAACTTCTTCTAAAATTCTGACTCTTTCAATTCCTCCCATATTTGTAAATTATAAGTTAAATTTTAAATCATAAAAGATTCTAAAATATAATTGCATAGATAAAGGTAAAATTAGAAAGAATAGCATAGACTAAGGTAACGATAAGAAAGATAGAAGCTAATTTGAGGTTTGGGGTAATAAATTACTATGGATAAGAAGGAAAAACTTAATCATGCAGATAACGTGGATCAAGCCAGCCATTCTAAAGATAAACCTTATTTGACCACAGAAATAAGACTTCTGAAAGAAGGCTAGGCTTTTTTGGATCAAGCTAAAAATTTCAGATAGAAATAAAGCCTGCATAAGATTAAAAAGTAAAATGTTGCACGGCTATAAGCGGCAACTTACTACCGGGCTAACTTGACTCCAGAATAGTTGGCCGATGCTGGGTACGTATACACCGGACTGCAAATGGTGTAAGACCGAACCTTCTCACCCTCTTGAATTTTCTACGATAGTCCTGATAGACGAAGACGACACAAGAGGCAAATCTGTCTAGCACACCTGGTAAGGCAGGCAAAACCTCCGGGAAGAAATAAAACTTACCATTTTGTCAAAACCTGAAGGCCGACTTCAAAAAGGAACAGATGCCCTATTTTCAGCTTCATCGGGATGTTCATACCTGCTTTATAGAGAGTGTACCTTGGAACCCAAATTCTGTCAACACCCCCATTTTATTTCTTTAAAGACTGCATAAGAAATTTCTTTATGGCAGCTGAATGAATGAAATTTATTGAATTGTTTGAATGTTGCTATGCATAGATTTGCGTGCCTTAGTGTAGCTAGCCCCGTCTCCCGGATAGCAATGGCTATCAGGAACCAGACCAGCGTATAAATTTGTGCCATTTTAATCATTATTTGCCTAAGAATTTTACACATTTTAATCACGCTTATTTTCAGCTCTTTAAATTTAACTTTTACCTTTTTATTTCTTTTATTTTATTTAATTTTTTAGTATCGCCTCATCTAATATTTTTCTATTTCAAAAATTTAAACAATAAAATTTATGTTTCATTTCTTGGCAAATAAAAATATTTTTCCTTTAATTCTTAAAATCAAGATTTACATACCCATACCTTACCTTATAATCTAAAATATGGCTACTAGGGTACATATAAAATAGACTGTAAGACTATTTGATATTGCTGCAAACCTATCAGACAAAAGCTTTGCACATGACTTAGAACGAGTTTTCGAGCGAGCACGCAACGTTGGAGTCTCAAAATTTCTCCTTGCAGGGCTTAATTTACAAGAATCACGTCACGCATATCAGACTTCTTTACATAATGAAAATGCTTATTGCTGCATTGGGGTGCATCCTTGTTATGCAAATGTAAATAATAATCAGACTGTGGATCCTGCAGATAATTTTGAGAAATTCGAAGAATTAATAAGAGAATGCGGGAATAAATGTGTAGCTGTCGGGGAATGCGGCCTTGATTATGATCGGCTGAATTTCAGTGGCAGGAATTGCCAATTGTCTGCTTTTCCTAAACATTTTGAGCTGGCTGAAAAATTGAGGCTTCCTATGTATTTACACAACAGAAACACAGGAGATGATTTCATAAATTTAATGAGGACTAACAGAGACAGAATTTCAGGAGGTGTTGTGCATTCTTTTACTGGGACTTTAGATGAGCTACAGCAGCTGCTTGATATGGACTTATATATAGGAATTAATGGGTGTTCTCTTAAAACATTAGAAAACATTGAAGTTGTGAGACATGTCCCTATTCAGAAAATTATGCTAGAAACAGACTGTCCTTACTGTGAAATCAGAAAATCTAGCCCAGCTTATCAGTATGTAAAAACTCATTTTCAGTCAAAAAACAAAGAAAAAAAAGACCCTAACTGTTTGGTGAGAGGGCGAAATGAGCCATGCAATACAATGTAAAATTTATTTAGACAAGTATTAGAAGCTGTTGCTGCAATTAAAGGTATTGAAGAAAGCGAGCTAGCAGAAGCCTCTTATTTGAATTCCTGCACATTATTTAGGCTAGACCCTTAATAATAAGTATCTAATTTATCCAGGGATATTCCAAAAATAATCTGTAATGAAATTTGGTTTTAGGTAACGCCAAATAAAATGGTTTTATATTTATTACTTCTCTCCTTAGCAAGTGGTTTCAAAGTAATTGTCAGAGACAACTATCCTCTTTCCTCTTGTGACCGTACAGGCTATGAAGTAGAATTTTTATTACAGTCATTTGCCAAGAGTAATTTAGTAGAAAATACTGATTTTTCGATATCCTGTGAAACTTCAACTGATGATACTCAAAATTCTTTATTATCAGATGATGTAATTGCAATAGGAGGCATCCCTATTACTTCTACCTGAATGGAAAAATTAAAGAAATTAAACGATTATGCTATAGAAATTGCCCCACACGGGATTGAACCCACGTGTGGGGTCATTTTTGGTACGTGGAAGTCAATATTCCTCACATACCAAAAATGGCCCCACACGGGGGTTCAATTCCCGTGTGGGGCCTGTTTTTTGAATTGCCCGAGGATGGCGCAAAATTGCGCCATCCTCGGGCAATTTCTATAGCTGTAAGCGGATAATCCACTGGTCATCACCTATCTTTATTCCAACCTGAGCCACCTGTTCAATGAATTAGCTCGCTAGTCAGAGCCACTGTCATAAGGTGCTCCAATGGTTTTGATATGAAGCATCCATGTGCTTGGCAAAACCTGTCTAGCCCATCTGGTAGGGGATATGGGAGAAACGAAATATCCTGCTTCAGTAGGCTCCCCATTCAAATGGTCTAATTAGCTTAAAAACGGCTCACTTTCGCAGCCAATCGCACCGGTTCACCACTTATCAGGAAGTGTCACCTCTGGGTCCTGTTCCCATCAACGCCACCATTTTATTTCTGAATGGAAAAAGGAATATCATTTTCCTACCCAACAATGACATCAGGGCTAAATGTTCTAGTAAACAAACAAGAATCAGGCAGCCCATGGAAGCTTTTTAAAGTATTTGCTATAGAAATATGGATTTTATTGCTAGTTACTCCACTTATTTTAGGATTTATAAGCTGGGGGTATGCGAATATTATTCATGGGAAATTAATGCCAGGGCTATCTGATATTGATACTTTAATTGAACTTATATGGAATTCTTATTCAAGCTGAATGCTATTTTCCCCTGAACAAATAAAATCAATTGGAAAAACCACCTCTGTGAGTAGCAAAAAATGTTTTGATATGAAAATGATAAGTGCTATAATGAAATTTCTTACTAATTCTGCTGAATTTAAACAGGGTTTGCATTCTAAAGCATAAGTTTTGTAATTTTTTAATTTAATTTTAAATTTCAAAAAAATTAACCCTCATGTGGATAAAATTTTTATTTGCTTAATGAAGAGGGAGTAAGAAATGACGCAGATGACAAAGGAGTAGGAAAATTATTAAGCTGCGCCATAGGAATTGCGATGACTATGATGTTTTATGGCTATATAACTTCTTATGTTATAACAACATATGAAGAGCTTCAATCTTTTGTAGTCAGTTATGCTGATGTGGTTGGGGAGCTTGTGATTGTAGACCCAAATTATCAAGACATGGCTGGGGAGTATGCTTTTTATTATTATGTGTTTGATGATAACTTTTATGATAAATTTGATGTGGCACTAGAGTACCTAAAAAATAAAACTGTTTTAGGACTGATTTCAGATCATTGCTTTCTTGCTTATAAAGCTGAGCAGTATTCTGACTATGTATTGCCAAGCAGCCCATTTTTGCCTTACAGATTTGCAGCGGCAATTGGACAAGTTAAGTTAATGCTTATTCATAAGCGGACTTAACCCACAGGCATCGGCTTGTCTTAGCTCAAAAATCAGTCTGAATATACCTCTTATTGCAAATGAGGTAAATGTCTAGCCCCATCTGGCAGAGACAGGAAACCTTCGGGAAGAAACAAAATATCTCTTTTCGGCAAGGCTTCCTAAATAAAGCCCGGGGCCTACTTCAAAAAGGATAGAGTCACTATTTTTAGCTTATAGGGATTAATCCGACCCCCTCCATATTAGTTTCTCGAAGTTAAATGGACAAGGAGTGTCTTCTTCTGATATCAAAAAAATTAATAAAGCTTTTTCCGATTTTACTATGACAAACTCGCCTACAGATTTAACAGAAAAATATAATCTTTTTATAGACCAAGCTATTCGAAAGCAGCGCTCAATAGACGCAAGGATAGCTCAATGACTATTTGTTATCGTAATAATTGTGTCAATATTTTCAATAGGCCTTAGTATATGAAATCACCCCAAATTTAGAAGCAAAACATGGGGGAATTTTTGCGTAAAGCAAATTTATTCAGCAGAAACTGACTATGATAACGCGACACAGCGTTCAGATATAAATCTTGTAAAAAACACGAGAAGTGTATCAGAAATTCAATTGACGATTGATAACACACAAGATTTCTCAGAAAGAGAGCTTCCTTTACCATTTATTAGTGATATGAGAGAAGAGCAATTAAAGCTTATTAGAAACGCCACGCTTTCCCTTATCATGTATGAGCACAATTTTCTTGCAAATATTGACAAATTGATATCATTTGTGGAAGACGAGACTCAAAGAAAAGGAAATATGACTGACTCCCCCCCATCCTTGATCAAACGACTCGCCATCGTTCGATCAAGGATGGGAGCTAAAAACAAATTTTTTGGGAAAAAAAATTTTATATATAAAATACAAAATACATATATATTTTTTTTATTTACTTTTAAATAAGAGGGTTAAGAGTATTTAATAATTATTTTTACAGCAAAAAATTGAATTAATTTCATGAAAATACCAATTTTTAATATTTTGATTTATTAGTTACTGTATAAATTTTAAACTTGTTCCTTATTAAATTAAAATTTTTTTTTTAATTTTTAAAGAATCTCTTTTTATTAGATTATTGAGTTTTTAAGCCTAGGTTGATGACTAAATCACTTCGGCTGGTTGATTTCGAAGCTTTTTGTCGTCTCAAAGTCTCTGAAAGCAACTTAATTATGTACATCTTCCAAGCTTTTGAAAACTAATATATTTTTATATATATAACAATTTGCATGATATGAAAATCGTTCGATCAAGGATGGGGGTTAATTTCCCCAATTTTTAGGAATTTTTACAGTCAATCGTTCGATCAAGGATAGGGGGGGAGTGAGCAAATGCATAAACTTTTAGAAAAAATTGATAAAATGCCTAAATATTAAGTTTACTTATAAAAGACAATTCTTAACTCTCCCTGCCTCTTTTAATTGAACAAAATATCCTGTTCCAATTTAAATAGGGTTAATGTTTTTATTAAACAAAATTTATAATTTCACTTTATATAAAGCATTTTAAAATAAAAATAATAAATTAAACATAATAATTTTAATTATTTTTATGGAATTAATTCAATTTAGTATGAATTTATTTAAATAAAATTATAATTGCACTTTTCCATTAAATTAGAAAACTAAAAATTAGTATTTTCTCACCATAAAATTTTCTATTTAAAAAGAGTTAAAGTACCCAAAAAATGGAAATTTTACCGATATTTTGTTCCAGTGTAAAGGGTAGAGGGTATTAAGTTAAGATTTATTAAAAATGGGAAGAACGAAAGGGTTTAAAGTCTTAAAGAAAGCTGCTGAAGAATTTGTGAATTTTAAGCCTCCAAAAGTAAGCGATAAAATTCACACACATCCCAAAGTACTTGAGATCCACAACCAATTGACTAAGCCTTTATTGCCATTAAAATACAAACTTCAAGAATTGCCAAGCCCTGATACCACATGGAATACTCCTCTAGGAGGAACAAATGCCATTCCTTTTCAAATTTCAAGAACATGGACAGGGAATTTGCCAGTGTACACTGAGTTTAGAAATGATAGATCAAGAAAATTGACAATTATTAGAAAAATCTTGGGAGATGTGGAAGAGTTCAAGACTGAGCTGCAAAAAGTTGTAAGCAACTCACCAATATATGAGAAAAACGGTAGAATTGAGGTGAAAGGATTACATTCTGAGAGTGTCAAGCTTTGGCTGAGGAAATTAGGATTTTAAGCTAAATAAGCGATTTAGAAATATTATTGTGAATAAATGAATATTTTTATTTTGTGAAAATTTTCTACTTTGGAAATATTATTTAGACCTTATTCAGCTATTTTGATTTATAGCATGATTCCTGATTTAGATCGGACTTGTCTGACACCTTCTGTCATCAGTCAAGTCCGATCCAAAGCAGAGATCGGGGACGGTTTCTTGAGTTGAACGAAGGCTTTCCGCACAAAAATCAAAAAAATTAAATTTTTAGCCGAATTTTTGCAAAGGGAAAAGTTTGTAAATCCATTTCGAGTTAGGAATTTGTCCGATTGCCTGTAAACCTTACTGAGCTTCCTTCGAGGTAAAATCCAACCCTGAAAGTGGACTAGGGCTGGAATTGTTTTAGGGCGGCTGCATATTTCTGAGCTGGCAAAACCTTGTCAGATATAATTAAATATGTACTTGGGGGGCCGTGTGGCTTGGAATCCATGCTGGACCAAGATGCCATATTTAATTATGAAAATTATCTATCAATATTAAGATTATCTCATTGATATAGAGAACGTAAAAATGTCTAAAAGTACTTATTTCTATATTAATTTATGGCAAAACATTAATTCATCGTCAGTAATTGCTGATCATTTTAAGCTTTTCTGAAGTTTAAAAATAATAAATACAAATATATCTTATTTTTCCTTATGAAATGACAGCAATGAAACCGATTTTTCGACATTTTACTGTTTGATTATTTTATTGATTGTTTTAAGCTTGAATACTGTAGCATCCACGCTACATATAGAAATAATTATTTTTCTAACTCCCCTCCATGAAAGAGCAAATTTATTAGAAAAATCCTTATTTTCGCCTAAAGACCATCCTCTGTCAGTGAACGAATAAAAATATTTTTAATATAAAAATATTTAAGATAAAAAAAAAATTACATGTAAGTATCGTTATTATAATGAAATCTCTATCTAATTCTGTTAGATTTAAACAGCTTGCATTTTAAAACATAAATTTCGCAAATTAAATTTTACTAGAATCGGAATTTTTTAAATTTTCAAAAAGCAATTTACTATAAATTTTTTAAAAAACAAATTAAATCCCTGCCGTGAGCGAACAAAACTTTTTTTGTTCGCCCATTGCGGGGAGTAAGCATTCGGACGTCCTTTTAATACATTCAAAAATGCCTGATATCAAAAATCCTCAAACCTCCATAAAATTCGTTTTCTGTCGAATAATTTTTTTAAAAAAAGGCAGTTTCTTTATATTCTTTTCCTTTTAATAACACCTTTAGATTTGAAGAAACCTTATTCTGTTTTCCTTACTTCCCCCCCTCCGGGAGCGAACAAAAAAAATCTTGTTGGCTGACGGAGGAGGTTAATTTTTTTTAAAACAATTAATTATTTGTAAATTTTATAAAATTTTTTTTTTCAAAATTTAAAAAAATTCCACTTCGCAAAATTGGAAAGTAAAAATATTAATTTAATTTGCAAAATTTATGTTTTAGAATGCAATTTGTTCAAAATTAAACAGAATTAGCTCGAGATTTCATTATACTAATTATCACTTATATACCAATTTTTTTCATAAAAAATTTTTGTTCGCTCACAGAGGGTGGGTTTTTGGGCAAAAATAGCGATTTTTCTAATGGTTTGTTCTCTCATGAGGGGGGGAATTAGTTAAAACATAAATATGAATAAAAGTACAAGAGCAATATCAAAAAACACAAGGAAGATCTGAGCTAGCACATCTATAGCTCAAAGCGTACTGAAACGAGCCGTGACGAGTACATTTGCCACGCAAAACATGACCGCTTCAACATTAAGAAGTTCTTATTTTCCAGATCCTCATGCCAGACATAGGTGACATCTAAATTTCGGCGTTTTTAAACCGGACAGTAATTGAAAATTGCTATGAGACATTTGCGGAATTTCTCAGATTCTTTATTTAGCTTTTATTTTACCTTTTGCTTTAAGCTATGGAAATGTGCGTCACTTTAATTTTATAATCAAGTTTATTGAAGCTTTTTTTTACTTCGATATTTTGGTGAATATGAACACAGGCTTTTATTTTAGCGGCAGCTTTATTACAGACCACAAATCAATTTGGAATAGATATTTGAAATCTTGATTTCCTTTGGACTTGATTTCTTCTATTCCACTTGAAGATATCATGCCATATATGGATTTGGGAGATGATACTCGGGGAAACCCTTTTGAATTCCATGCCTTATATTTTGTAAAAACCCTTTGATTATTACGTCTCTTAAGATTTGTAAAAATAAAAAAAGTCTTATACCAAATCATGGATGAGTTTCCCCACCCAATTTTGATCGCTTTGGTGAGGATATTGACGTTTTTTGGAATTGCTTTTTTTGCAACGGGTGCAGGTCCAATGATCGTGCACTTTTGATAGTGCGCATTTCACCAAAGTGCATTTAGTCGAAAATGGGATGAAACTTTTTAATACTGGGATATTTGATCGAAAAAAAAAGTTTAAACTTCGACCAAATGTCACATTATTTAAAATTTTCGCCGAGTGTACTTCTATGAAATGTACACTATTAAAAATCCCCTGTCATTTGGCATGGAGCCTTATGCAACACACTGGATGTCCTGCATCATTTATGCTTCACATCGTCTTGCATTCCAAACGATTCCAGAAATATGAATTAAATATGATATTCCTAGAAGTGACAAATGGCTATTTTATTTCTTTTATGTCTTTGAGACTATGGCGACTGTTGGCTATATATCGATATACTAATTGCCCGAGAATGGCGCTATTTACTCAATTCTCTGGCAATACGGAAAATCGGCTCCACATGGGAACGATTTTCCACGTGTGGAGCCATTTTTTTCACACGTGGAAGTCAGGATTCTCACGTGTGAAAAAATGGCTCCACACGTGGAAAATCTTTCCCGTGTGGAGCCGATTTTCGGTTGCCCGAGGATGGCGTAAATAGCGCCATCCTTGGGCAATTTCTATAGTTACAGACCCCAGAGAAAAAATTTTGATATTACTTATAATGTATATGTCAGGGCTTATTTATGGCTATTTAATAGAAGGAATTCGAGAAGCCATTTCGAAGTCCCAGCAGCAACAATCATATTTTCGCAGTGCAGTATTAAGAATGAAGTTTTATATGACAAACAACAAAATACCATCTAGTCTGCGATCTAGAGTGTTTTTATTTATTGAACATCTTGAAAGGATCGCTGATGAGAACATTTTGGATGAAACTGAAATTTTACAGTCATTATCTTTACCACTAAAGGAAGAAATCCTTATAAAAACTAGAGGATATTTCTTGTTTAATAGTGCTCCATTCAGAAATTATAGTCATTATTTTTTAAGATACTTACTCCCCCCTTCCGTGAGTGAACAAAACCATTAGAAAAATCCCTATTTTTTGACCAAAAACCCGCCCTCCGCGAGCGAACAAAAATTATTTTAATAGAAAAATTGTTTATGGAAAAAATTGATATATAAGTGATAATTATTATAATGAAATCTCGAGCTAATTCTGTTTAATTTTAAACAAATCGTTTTTTAAAACATAAATTTTACAAATTAAATTAATATTTGCTTTCCAATTTTTGCGAATTAGGATTTTTTTAAATTTCGAAAAAAACATTTTCTATAAAATTTATAAACAAAAAATTAACCCCCTCCGTGAGCCAACAAGATTTTTTTGTTCTCTCACAGAGGGGGGAGTTAGTGCATTTTTTAGAAATACAAGTTTTTGGTCCTGGGGTTTATAAAGTATTATGGCGAACCAGCTGGGGAGACCGGGGTATTTATGGAAGGAGGATGACATTCATTAAGTGCTTGCTGCCAGGCTTTACCCGGTTTGGTGGAGCGCAATGTCCGATTTAGCGGACAACATGCTTACATTCAGATCAATTTTTTACTTGGAAGAAGATGAAGTTCGGAATTGGAAAGGGGTTTCCCATCAATACCAGTGAGATTCCTCCTGGCCAATAAGAACGCTCCCTACGCTTTGCGTCCTGGGCTACAATTTTTTCATCTTGAAAATTCGAAAAACGAATTTTCTGGATGCCATATACTGTCGACGTATGGTATGGCGGCCAGCGCCTCTGAATCACGGGTGGAGAGTGCAAGTCCTAGGAGCAGCACAGTGAGAGGCCTTGCTCAGACTAGCAAGCAAGCGGCTGAATGATAGGGAGGCAAATGCGGCTCAGCAGGGCCTACCGATAATCTAAATTAGGTTTAAGGTCCTGGAGATTTAATCATAAAAGAAGGAGAAATTGGGAAAAATATTTATTGAATTTTCAATGGATCTGTCGAAATCTATGACCAAAAAACTTTTTCCACTTTTAGGGATCTTTTTAAAGGAAAATATTTCGGGGAAATTGGTTTTTTTCTGAATAAGAAAAGATGTGCCTCGGCCAAGGCGAAAACTTATACTGAGCTTTTTGAATTGAAGCGGTATAAGTTCAATCAGCTCACAAGCACTCGGCATTCTGAAGAAGAAACCACAAATCTCTTAGTCAACCCTCTGTGAGCGAACAAAAAAATTTTTGTTTTTGTTAAATTTTATAGTAAAATATTTTTCGAAATTAAAAAATCCTATTCGAATAATTTTAAAGCAAATATTAATTAGTTTTTAAATGCAAGCTAGAATTATCTAGAGATTTATTATAATAATTATCACTTATATATCAAAATTTTATATTGATTTTTTTTTTATTCAATCATAAATGGTATAATCCGTTGGTAAAATTTCTTATGGACGTTATACGCACCATTTTCACATGAAATTTCAAATTATGAATTTGCAGCACTAAAACCTGCGTTTTGAAACGCATATTTGGTTTTCACATACCAAATTGAAAATGGCATGCATATGCATAATAAGAAACTATTGCAATACATAATAATTTTTTATTCAAAATAGGATTTTTCTATAGTTTGGTTTGCTCACGGTGGGGGAGTTAGCAAAACAATGTGAGCGAGATTTAAGTGCACTGGGAGTTAGATGCTATTTTTGTTCTGAAATCGGGCATGCAGCTAGAGACTGTAAAAAATACGTATTTATTGTTGATCATAAAAAAGTAATAAAAAAGGCAGATCACAGAAAATACCAAATTTCTAAAATAGTCAGCAGAGACAAAATCGCTGAAAAAAACAAAATGTACAGAAAAAAAATTTCACAAGTAGAACAATTCCGAAGATATGATACAAAAAATCTTCCTGGGCGTGAAGAGCACTTGGCTAATTTCCAAGACAGAAGCTCCTTAGTAGCGAAAGCTAGATTATACCAAATGAATTCTTCAAGGTACTCAAACGCTTCAAGTTTGGCATTAATAGAAGAAGAGCTTGGTGAAGTTTCCCATGATTCTGAGATGCCAAATGAGCTGCTTCCAGAATCTTTCCAATTTGGAAAAAATTTTGTGAGAAAGCATATGATTTCAAGATCAGAAAATATGGAGCCAAGTATTGGAGGCTCAATTGTATTTTCTAGCGAAATTCCAAGCACAGAATATAATTTGACACTTAATGATGATGTGTTTGACTGCCAAATTAATAATAATGCTTGGAGTTAACTGCGAATACGAATTCACTGATACAATTCAAATGAAACATTACTTTAATATTTCTTTTGTTAAACGTATAAAATAAAGTTGATTTAATTTGTAAGGATTTATTGTGTTTATTTAAAGTTTTTTATATTGATTAAAGAATTTTATTTCACTTACTCCCCCCCCCCCCTCCGTGAGCGAACAAAAAAATTTTGTTCGCTCACGGAGGGGGGTTAATTTTTTTTTTTAAAAAAAATTTATATATATAAATTTTATAAAAAATATTTTTTTCGAAATTTAAAAAAATCCTAATTTGCAAAAATTGGGAAGCAAATATTAATTTAATTTGCAAAATTTATGTTTTAAAACGCAATTTGTTTAAAATTAAACAGAATTAGCTCTAGATTTCATTATACTAATTATCACTTATATATCAAAATTTTTTTCCATTAAAATTTTTTCTATTAAAAAAATTTTTGTTCACTCACGGAGGGTGGGTTTTTGGTCAAAAAATGGCGATTTTTCTAATGGTTTTGTTCGCTCACGGAGGGGGGGGGGGGAGTTAGAAATTTATTAGTTATTAGGCTTCTGGAATATACTCCTTGTTCTCCACATACTTTGCCTCCCTCTGAGACGTCTTCTCAAACTTTGACAGGAATTTCAGTCTATTGTTGACAATTCTCGAAATGATGATATCAGTGTCCAAATCAAACGCGCTTTCTATTTGCCTATAAATTCCCATTTCTTTTGGGATCTGATATGGATCACAGTCCTCTACCTCAATGCTGCCTTTTCTCCAATGGTAAGCTCCTGAAGTCCCTTTTGTCACTGTTCCTCCACATACATATTTTATATTAAACCCAGTCAGTAATTCTTTAGAAATAACCCAAGGCGCGCCAATTATAACTTCGTCAACATATTTGATTGAGAGCACACACATGACTCTATCATGGAGCGACATTATAGGGTAATTTGACCCCTTATAATGATTTACTGTTTGGTCATCATGAATTCCTACTAATAAATAATCCCCAAACTGCCTGGCTCTTCTCAAAGTCTCTACATGTCCAGCATGGAACAAGTCAAAGGTCCCGTCAATATACACAATGGTGTCACTATTTTTTGGTTCTTTTTTATTCGAAAATTCGCTTATTCTACGACTTGTGGTGAGAATTGACTTCCTGTCCAACTGTGCTTGGATAGAGTCATTTACTGAAGAAATTTCATTTGATTTTCGAGGCTGCTCTATATTTAGCAGCTCATCACGGGTCATTAGTAATAATTTTCCAACCAAAGTGGTTGTTGAAATCCCTTCAGTCCTTTTGAAAATTTTGCATCTTCCAGCCCGCTTTAGTATTGACATACAGTCAGAGCCGTCTGCATTAATACTCAAATCATCCCCATGAGCTGCATATTGGCAGTTCAAAGAGTCTAGAAGCTGAATTGTGGGCGAATATGGGGCTTCTTCCATAACTTCGTCGACCCATTTGCAAGCTCTGACTAATTGGTATCTTTCTTGCTCGTTCATCACTGGTGGGCCTTTATTCCTCGTGATTTCTGCATCAGAGTGAACACCGACCACCAGAACTTTTCCTAGAGATTTGGCCTGCCTGATGGCATTGAAGTGTCCTGAGTGCATCAGGTCAAAGCAGCCGTCCATGTAAATTCTGTCCATTTTTTCGTGATTTTTGGTCTCCTCTGGGATTGAGGCTTCTGTTTGAACATTTTTAGAAATGTTCAGCGAGGTTAAAAAGTCTTGAGTTTTTGGTGAAGATGAATAAAACTCGTCTAGAAACCTGAGGGCGTCTTCTTCTGGAAGCTGAAGGAGAGTGCTAACAAAGGATTTATACCTGTTTATATTAATTATTTTTTTTAAAAAAAAATATATGATAAATTTTCTATTTATTTTGAAAAAAATATCATTTTTCACGATTTCTTCGGTTGATATGATTTCTGCCATCAGGTCGATGTAGGACTTTATGTCAGAATCAAACTTTTCCAAGGCACTTTCCATGTGGGTTTGAATTTCACGGATTTCTTGATTGGAGTCCACGACAGACTTGGTTTTAGACTTCTTGAGATCGCTGATTTTTTTGACGATGTGGAGCAACAATGATTGCTTGGTCTGGGATACCGGTTGGGTGTATATATTTTCGAGCTTGTGATCAGAAGAGGAAGTGGATTTTAAGTGAAGATCTGTATGGGAGTCGCAAAGGTATTGATTTGACTCAGTGCAGCTGCAGAAAGATTTTGCCTTATCGGAACAACCTTGAATGGAACACTGCATAAATTACAAAAAATGGAGGAGTTTTATAAAATAATCATGTCCAAATATTTGGCGAAAATATATCATAATGGCTTAATTTAATAAAAAAGAGGTTAGATGCTAAAGATAAAGCTTAGCTGTTTATTGCTGATTAGTTAAGCAAAGATAAATGATTTGATTGAATCCTGCTATTTTATTGGCTTATAGCTATATAAAAATCTGCATTATTATTATATATAAAATTGACAGTTTTTATTATGCTTATAATAATTAGCAAAAATTAATTTTTAGTTTAAAAATAGAAATTTATTATACATAAAAAAATTGGGGTGATTTTTTGAATTTAATTTTAAAATTAAATATAAACATTTTTTATGGATAAAGAGCCAAAGCAAAAGCCACCAAAGCCAGAAAACCCAGACAAGCAAGATTCCACTCCTAAAAATAACGAATCAAGAGTAGCTGAAATAAAAGAAATTAGGCCAAAAGCTGAAGAAAACAAAGAAGAAAATAAAATTCAAAGAAATGGTCCTCCTCAGGTTCGAAAAGAGCAAGATTTAATCACAAAAGAAAATGAATCAAAATCAGATAATGACCAAAAGATGCTTGAAGCCGAAGTAATAGCTCTACGAGAAAAGGTAAAACAGCTAGAAAAAGAGAATTCTGCATTACTTTCTTTTAAAAACGAACTTTTCCAATGTCAAGCCCAGCTTAAAGCAACAGAACTACAACTAAGAGACACAGAAATAGAATTCGCTGAGAAATCAGTCAAAATACACTTACTTCCCCTCTGTAAGCTAGCAAAACCATTAGAAAAAAGTCATATTTTTGAGAAAAACTCACCATATGTTTGAGGGTAAAATGTTAAAAATATTTTAATATATAAATAATAATTATTATTATGATGTAATTTCTGTTAACTCTATTTAGCTTGAATTCTAAAGCATAAATATTATAAGTTTAATTATTTTTTTCAATCTTTTGAGAATTATTATATCGTTATTGCAGATTTTTGAACTTTGCCACCTAAGTGTGGAATTTTTTCCGCGTGTGAAAAGGTGTTTTTCACGTGTGGAGCCCTTTTGATTTCACATGTGGAATCCTCTTTTCACACGCGGAAAAAATTCCACACTTAGATAGTAAAGTTCAAAAATCTGCAAATAACGATATTAGATATCATAAAAAATTATAGAACAAAAAATTAATTCATCTTTATAATCATAAAAAATTGCTTGTTCATGGGGTTGGGCTGTTAGAATTTGACAAAGAAGTCCACAATCGCTTCTTAAAGAACCTAAAAAAGTGATGTGATGCCTCGCTTAATATCCAAAAGATCTGAAAAGGCTACAAGCAGCGAAAAATATTCTATCAAATGATCATGAACGAAGTTAAAAAATCTAAAACCTTCGAAAAAAGCCAAGTTTCAGATGAACAAATCATTAAGCAAGTAGTCTCAGCTATTTCTGAACGAAAACTTACTCTTGAGCAATGCTTTAGAGCAGCAGATATCAACGGTGATGGAGTCGTGACTTGTGAAGAATTTTCAAAATTTCTATCAAAACTTGATATTGGACTAAATAAATCTCAGCTTACCAGATTTATATTGATTCTTGATGAAGACTGCAATGGGACTATTGAAGCTAATGAGTTCTATGAAGCACTGTCAGCCTTTAAAGTAGAAACAGAAAAACAGAGAAAATCTAATAAAACATATGAACAAGAAACCCTGATGAGGTTTATTAATGCTATGAATTCAAAAAATATCGAACCCAGTGAGCTTTTCAACTTATGTGATACAGACAATTCAGGAAAAATTTCCTTACTCTATGAAAAAAGTTTTTATAAAAATATATTAATAATTTTATGGCTAATTCTATTATGCTTTAGGCCGAAAATTGTTTTTTTAATATCTAATTTTATATCAAAATTAAAACCTCTCCACCGCGACTAAACAAAAATCTTACCCTAAATAGAGAGTTAGAAGAACTAGAAAAACTCATAAGAAGTATGAATATTGGATTTAAAATTAAAGATTTCCATGCATTGGTGACATTTCTTGACACTGATAAAAGCGGCGAACTCTCCAGGGAAGAGTTTTTAAAACATGTAGGGAAAGCTGTCCAGTATTTTCATATAGAAAAAAATATAGCGACTTCAGCAATTCCTGAAAAAGGTGGACCAAATACAAGGAGAAGTGAATGAGTAAAGGCAACAGTTGACAAAATGGAAAGCCAAGGACTTGGGATTCCTGAAGCTTTCGATCTGATTGAGACTACCCGAAACGGAAAAATCACGCTTTCTACCTTTGCAAGAAATTTAGCTAGACTGTACCCACATATGGAACAAAGCGACCTGCTAAAGCTGATTGGGTATATGGACATTGACCAGGACAATATGATTGATTTGATTGAAATGCAGGATTTTCTTACAATTTATTCAAACTCTGACAAGTTTTCTATACGACAAACCCTCGGATCAATAGCAAAAACCATATCTAAACAAGGAGATTTTTCATCATTTTGCTCTGGAAACCGAATTCCTAGTGTTATTGATATAAGTACCTTTATTAATTTTAGCAAAAAATTTTTTTCTTTGTCTGAGGACAACTCAATTCAGCTTTTTAATTATCTAGACTCTGAAAGACGCGGAGGAATTTCTTTAAAACAACTAATTGCCGCTCTTAAACCATATGAAAATAAAAATAAAGAAGACTCTCTTATCCTTGAAACCCCTAGGCCCTTAAGCCCAAGAAGTGCAGCCCAATCTTCAGTTGACGAATTTCTCAATGCTCTCCACAAGTTTGGCTTAAAGCCAATAAATTTATTCAGAATTGCTGACAAAAATAACCAAGGCGAAATTTCTTTGGCTGATTTCCAAAACACAATAGTAAGGTTTGCAGGACATATTGACCCAAATTTGACGAGAGAAGCCCTGAAACTTTTTAATAAAAATAAAATTACTATAAAAGATGTGGAAGCAATTTTCCTGCAAGCTGCCAAAAAAGAGCCAAATAAGATAGATCAGAATGGACTTAGTGTAGAAGAAGTTTATTGGCTGAGAAAGCTAGAAAATGGGATTTCCAAGCTTAAGGTGGCGCCTGAGACTGTTTTTTATTATGCAGATGCCAATAGGGATGGGAAAATTGATTTACAAGAACTCAGGGCAGCTATTAAAAAATGCTTACCTGGGTCTTTACTGACATACACAGATATTTGTTATATTTCTCAAGCAATGGATATTAATAAAAACGGTACAATTGAGCTGCCGGAGTTTATAAAAAGGCTAAAAGACGGAAAAGAGTCCAGTCACAGTGACGCATTCCTAGAGGAATATGGCAAAACTAAAGCTAATAGAAATGATGAAGAAATTAATTTACTGCCTCCTATACCAAGAACTCCTGGAATCTCAATTAAACCGAAGCGATCTTTACTCCCACCAATTCCATTAAGAAATTTATTACAAAATGAAATTCTGATAAATAAATTCCAAAAATTGATAATCCAATGCCCAAGTTCTTTTCCAATCCACCAATATTTTGAAAATTTTGGGCTTTTTCCTCAAAATTTGATAAATTTAGCAAGGCTTGCAAAGATAGGTTTTGCCCATGACCTTAATGAGATGGATTGTAGAGAAATATTAAAGGTGCTTGATACAAGTAACCAAGGAAGCGTTTATGCTTATACTTTATTTACTGTACTTGATTCTTTTAGATATAATATTTCTAATTTGCCGATTCCTCAAAACCCAGAAGCTGATAAATCTATTATTTTTGTATTAGAAAAAGCAGCGGAAACTTTTAATGAAAATCGTCCGTTATATAGACAGCTACCTGATTTATCAAGCCCGATTTTAGACTGGGGACTTTTAACATTTTTGAATGTAGAATACCATGAGCTTGAGCTTGTCAAGCCTTTTTTTCCAGCAAAATGCTATATGTACCATCTAGCAGCTGTTTTGCAGTCTTATCAGTACTCAATCTCACTATGTGGAGAGCAAGTGATGCTCTGTGCATTTAATATAAACAATATTCGGCAGCAGGCTCCAATTTACTTTGCTCCATATAATTTAAGTGTCAGTGACTATTTAAACAAAGATGAGCTTATAAATAGAATAATTATTGCGCTTAAGCTGAATGGGGTTGAATCTGATACTTTATATCGAGTTGTGTATGGAACTGATAACGAAAATCAGCCAGTCTATCAATTTTTTACTTATTTTGATATGTTTTTAAGCATGTTCCCAGAGCCTGGCATCTTGCTTCCATTTCCCAGAATCCCGATTTCTCAACGAGAAGACCTAGATATCCGAATAAAATCATTTTATAAAAGAGTTTCTGATATAATGACCCAGCCTCTAGCGGTCTTTGGCATAAACCTTATATCTCAATTAACAGAAGACGAGCTTGGCAATCTATTTGAAAGGCATTTAAACTTACGAAAACAAGAAGCGTCCACTTATTTGTCATTATTGAAATTTAATAAAAATACAAAAATTGCGATTTATCATCTGATAACTGTCTTGGACACTTATAGAAACTCGTCTTTATTAGCAGTTTATGTGCCGAAACAAGAAATAAATGAGATTAATAAATATGTCTCAAAAAATATTTCAGCACTAGGCTGGCTTGTGTCGAAAAATTTGACGATGGACTCGACGATTACGCTACAGGATTTTTCAGGACTTTTTCCGCTGTTCCATAAGCCAATGCTGGTCAATATTTTTGATTTTCTTAATCCTTATGGGAGAAGCTTTATTCATGCTCATCAAATAATGGCTTTAATTGATTTAGCTCACTTTGCCAGAGGAGAATTAGGGAGTTTTCCTTTCAATAACAATCAGCAGGCCCCAAAAGACGTAAAAAATATATTAAAAACAGTTGCGAAAAGCCTAGACGAACATAATAAAAATGCTTATCATTATTATGTAGAAAATAACATAGACTCTGAAGAAGTTCTTGACTTGTCAGGATTTATTAGAACTTTTTCTAGTGATTTTACCCCACCTGAAGCAACTGCGCTTTTTAGGGCATTAGAAGTCCCTACCTGCACTGGTATCAAAATTTATCATTTTTTCGCATGTCTTGAAACTTATTGTAAAAATACTGGACTTAAAATTAATCAGACAGAGAGCCTCACAACTTTTGCATTAAAAATCCCTGAAAATGTTAAAACTGCTGACTTTTTCAGTGACATGAATATTCATGATCTTTTTGATACACAAAGATTTGCTAGATATATGTATGTAAAACTCGGGCTGAGTCTTGAAACTGCAGAAAAATTGTTTAGAGAAATAGACAAAAGAGATAACAAGAGGATTTTTGGTTTTCAAATATGGACAAGAGTTGATTTGTACTCTAAGCCAAATGATTTTGTATTTTGATAGTGTGACATTCATCAAAGAAATTTTGTCGAAAATTTTTAAATAGTATTTTGATCGAAATTTAATAAGTTTTTCGGTCAAATTTCTCATTATCCAAATGTTTCGGCCAAATTGTATGATGAAATGTGCATGACTGCACCCATTTGATTTGTATAGAAGCTGCATAGAATTAAGTTAAGCTATAAAGACAGGCGTTAGCAATATTGATAATGCAGTCACCAAAGACCTCCCTCCCATACGGGAGGTTCATCAATTTTTCGACTCCAGCCCAGAGGGTCTATCCCCCAATAATGGGTGCCACTTCCGGGACCTTCTGTCTCCTCCTTGGCTCGCGGTTTCAGTCTTGAGTCGGCTGCTTCTGAATTTCTGCAGCCCTGCTACGGGTGATTGAAGTAGCTTGATTCCAAGGATCAACGCCCTGGGGTCTGTCAGACGATTGACTGCAACAGGAAAAAGACTACTCCCTTGCGGTCTGGGCTGAAACTCCCCAATTTCTCGGTAGAGGATGCCCATTGGGCCCTTTGAGCAGAATGCGCTGTTGGCATCTCCATTTCAACCACAGGAAAGCAGCCAACCTATATGTTTCACAGTAGCTCTAGTATGGATTGTTGTGCCAAGAGTACAGGTTGGAACAAGTAACCGTCTAATGTACATAGAAGCTGCATAGAGAATGGAAGAATAATAAAAGAAATCCCAGCGCTTCCTTATGTATGGGAATCAAACACTAGTGAGCAAGTCCAGCTTTTATTGAAATCAATAGCCCAAAAATTAGACGTAAATGAAATAGGAACATGCGAAAATTATTTAAATTCAAGAATAAATGTACTAGGAGAATACGGAATCGGGGATTTTATTAGTATAAATGGAGACTTAAATGAGCAGCAGTCAGCAGAAATTTTTAAAGCGCTGGATATTAAGAAGCAGGCTAAGATAACGTTTTATCATTTTCTGGACACTATTGAGTCTTATAGAGCAAGACAAAGGCAAAACAATGTGGAGACAAGATTTAATGGAAATAAAAGAAAATAATGTAATCGGTATTTAAATATAAATAAAATGAATGAAGTCCAGGATCTAGGCTGCAGGATTTTAGCAATTTCTATTGATGTGAGAGAAGTAGGCTATAAATAGTCGAAAATACATATAGGAACAACACTAGGCTTTCGAGCTTGAGACACTAATAGCAGTAACGCAGTTTTTAAATATGATCTGCAGAAAGGGATCAATTTTCCAGGAGGATTTTCGTTAATTTGCAATGTCCCTAACTCTAATACAACTTTACTTGTAGCTAGTGTGCTAAACCAACGCCAAAATCCGAATACTCTATATTATTGAAATGAAGATTCTAACTCTCTACTCCTTTAAGGCAAATCATTATATAAATTACTGCTACTGGAAAATTAATCCTTTGAGCAAGTAAAATATGGTTTAATATTATTAATAATTATTATAGCGAGATATCTTGTTGAGTCTATTAAATATTAGACAGCTTACAATCTTAAACCTAAATTTTACAAATTAATTAGATTTTTCTTTTGCTAACTCTTAAAGGTATAGAGTAAAGGAATTTCAGATGAGAAAAATTTTGACTACAAAATCTTGAATATTTTAGCTAGATACGATAAAATTGTAGTAATTTGTGAAAATATTGTAAAAACTATTCAGATTTTTATATATGCTGATTTAAAGAGCTTGAAAGCTAAGAGTCTTCTTGCTACCCCTTTGAGTTAAGAATTTTGTTCGCTCATGGAGGTAATTAATTTTTTTTTCAAAAATTTATATATAATTTTTAGTAAAATTTTTTTTTGAAATTAAAAAAATCCCAATTCGCAAAAATTCGAAATCAAATATTAATTTAAATTGTAAAATTATGATTTAAAATGCAAGCTGTTTAAAAATTAAACAGAATTACCTAGAGATTTCATTGTACTAATTATTACTTATATATTAAAAAAGTTTTTGTTCACTCATGGAGGGTGGGTTTTTTAGGCAAAATATAGGGTTTTTTTCAGTAGTTTTGTTCGCTCAAGGAGGGAGAGTTAGCAAATTTAAATGGATTAAAAATTAAAAACTTATCAATCGATTTGTTTTTTTGCGGAAGGATAAATTTTTAATAAAAAATATCAATTTGATATTGATCAAATGTCTATAAAAAGCCTAAGTTTTATTAAACGCTTATTGTTCTTTGTGAAGCTCTTAATGGCTCATATAATACTCGTTAGCTAATTTAAATAGATTTAAAAAGTAGTACTTATCAATCGAGTTGCTTTTTTGCAGAAGGATACATTTTTTAATAAACAATGCTAATTTGTTTATGATCAACTGCTCTATAAAAGCCAAAGTTTTTATTGAACGATTCTTTTTCTTTATCAAGCTTTTAATAGATCATATGATGCTCGTTAGCAAATTTAAACGGATATAAAAATTACAACTAATCGATCGAGTTGCATTTTTGCGGAAAGAAATTTTTCAATAAACAATAATGTTTTATATTTAAGGATCCCCCCCTCATTTGTCCAATTTTCTAGTTTTTTTTTTATAGGATAAAAAAAATTTTTCAGGACCTCATTTGTCCAAAATCTAGATAAAAATGATTTGTCCCATTTTCTAGTCTTTTTTGGATTTTTTCGAATTAGTTTTTTACTTTAAAAAACTAGAAAATGAGACAATTGAGGTTCTGAAAAATATTTTTTTTTCTATCAAAATTTTGACTAGAAAATTGGACAAATGAAATGAGGTACTAAAAAATTTTTTTTCCCTGTAAAAAAAACTAGAAAAATGGACAAATGATAAAAGACTAGAAAATTGGACAAATGAGGGGGGGATCCTTATTATCTCCAGTCTAAAAGGGTATCTTAATTTTAAAATTAATTAAATAATAAAGCCATTTTAAAAATTGGTGCGTTTGCTTATCAACTTTTTTTTTACACTTTGTCAATCCTTAATTGGCATGCCACTTTTTAACACTCACCTTTGTAAGATCCAGCTCGTCTCTTTGAGAGAGTCTGTCTAGGTTTTTCTACAGTCCATTACATTTTGTTATATAAAGAAATCTATATAGGGGTATCGGCTATAAAATTAATGTTTTCGAATCTTAAAAATAGTATATTCATACCCAGACAATCAGCAGCTAAAATTGATAAGAATTGAAGGGAATTCTTATGGAGCATGTGCTATCTCATATGAAGGAGAATTTATATTGGCAACTACCACACAGATCGGACAGATCAGAATAGAAAATATTGATAGTGGCGAAATCAGGCAAAATCCGATGCACGAAAACCCTATTGTCTATATCGCTTTAAATTCTGATTCAAGAATGGGAGCAAGTGCAAGCGAACAAGGCACATTGATAAGGGTTTTTGATTGTAATTCGCTTGCCGTTTTGCATGAATTAAGAAGAGGAAATACCCCTTCTAGGATTTCAACAATTGCATTTGGCCAAAGTTTTGTAATAGCTGCAAATACAAAAAATACTGTGCATTTGTGGGATATTGATGGGGATCAATCTGGTTCGTATTTTGGAATAAAAAATTATTTGCCTTCATATTTTACTAATAAACCAAGTAGCTGCAAATTATAATGATTTTTATTATATAGAGATTAAAATAATTTGACTTAAAAATCTAATAGGCTATTTATAGGGATTATTTATATATTTGCCAAATGATGCTAATTGAAGCTGCCCTTTTTCAAAAACAAATGGCCCAGTTATAGGAATTCAAAATAATGAATGCATTTTGATAGGGTCATTGAGTGGGGTTATTTATAGATGTAGATATAACAGAGATAATAAAGCTATAGAAATAGAAAGCTCCGCTACATTTTTAGATTTGGACACTGAATTTATTATTGAAGGACAAAGGGCATGGGGGAATTTCAGCTAAAACTCTTCTTTTTGTAACCTTAAATTATCTTATTTGAATCCAAATAATCCTTTTAAAACAAATTATTTCATATTTTTTGCAATTTCTATGAAAATTCTAAGATTGATTTAAATCATATGCTATTATCTCTAATATAAGTTTATAGGACATACACAAATTAAATATTTCAGCGGCTCTCTATTTAGAAATTCACATATTTTTAAAAATTAAAATTTCTATTAAATCACTATTGTTGATTTATTAAATTTTAGTTTTAATGAACAATCCCATAAGTTTCGTTTCTTTTCTAAACCAATATGTTATTTCTTTTCAATTATACTTCTCCAACCATCACTCTTTATTTTCTCTAAATATTTATGACGCCATAATACCAAAAATCTAATTAAATTTCTTCCTCTTCATTATTTAATTATTTTAAAAGCCATTATATGCACAATCCTGGGTATGTTGAATCCGATCCTGAAATGATACGTTACAAAGACTACTCCATGCTAATCCACCAGAAAAAATTACAAGCTATTAAAGAAAAAGGATCGCACCTAATAGACGGCTCATCCCCAGACAGTTATACAAAGTCTCCAACTTACAAATCCAAAAGGCCACAGATAGTCACTACAAATAAAATGAAAGAAATCGCAATTTCAAAAGAAAACCAAATGCTTTTAGACAAACTGACAAAAATATCTCGCAAGAAATATGTAAGATTTAAACAGTCTCATATAACTTCCTACATGTTTTGGCCGAAAAGCATGAACGGCGTTATGAGGAAAAAAGAAGCACAAAAAATCGCATATGAGAATTTGAGGATTGCTAAAAGAATTGAAGAAAAATCGCCTTATCTTGAAAAAAAAGCTATGGATAAGGGCTGGGAAGAAAATAAAAAATATAGGTGTCAGCTAGTGAAATTTCAAGGGAAAAAAACTAAGACAAGCAAGCTGCCACCTATAGAGAGGACTCTTTCACAGAGCCCGACTTTTGAAAGACTTAGCCCTATAAATGGCTGCGCAAATGAAAGCTTAGCGACTATTTCGAAGTCTGTATCGCCTTATCTGAAAGAATATGAGTCATATAAGAAAAATACACTGAAAAGATTTAAAGGATTTGAGACTTCCCGAAGCCAAATTACAAAACCGAAAGCTATAAAATCGCTGAGTCCTAGCCCAGAGCTGAATTATTCAATGGCAATCCCGTTTGAGCCGTATTTATTTAACAAAAAGCATGATCCTGATATGTCTATGCTGTAATAAAAATAATAATTCTTTATTATGGGATGGACTGTAAATTTATATTCTCGCGTAGAGTTTAATAATGTCTTTGAAAGCATAATAAATTAGTTAATGAGTATTGAATGCTATCAGGTTTCTAACTTTTTATCATAAAAAAAAAATATTATAAATGACTTAAAGCTAAATTATTTATTTTTCAAAAATTTTACCTAAGGAGTAAAGACTATTTTAACTTAAACAGTTACAATCTCGAAAATCTGTCAAAGTTCTTTTCAGCTTATACTGAAATCACTGAGGACGCAGCAATTAAAATAAGCAAGCTTACTGAAGAAATTAAATTGTCTGACAATACATCGTCGTTGCAGTCCTTTTTTTCCGACTTTTCTGAGTCCTTGAGGCTTGAAGCATCCCATCAATATAACTTTGCAAAGTAATTTTCAAATTAGGACGCTAAAATCCCTGCTTATTGAGCCTATAGAAGGTTTCAGAGAAAATTTCGCCAACAGCTATGTACATTTTATTAATGAAGGCCACAGTAATGCTCATTCACTTTCTAAGGCAAAAAAGCAGCTAGAGCTCAATAAGAATGCATATTTTAAAGCCAGTGTCCAAGCTGAAAAGGCCCAGCGGGTTTTAGAGCTAGAGGATGAATTTGATAGGGTAACTCTTGCATCATTGAATGCAGAAGAAATGAAAAACCAAGCCCACAAGGCCTCAGAAATTTATTTTTCTTCTATGGCTGAAGAGAAAAGACATTGGGGCGAATATGAAGCCTTGAGGAAAAAAATATGCTGTGCCTTAAGAGATAATGAAGAAACCAGGGTCCAATTTATTAAAAAAACAATAGAAAAATATTTGAAGTCAAAAAGCAGCTTTTATCAATCACTGCAAGCTGATACTGCTGAGCTGACAGAGACAATAAATGAAGTTTCCCCTAAAGACATCAGTAGCTTTGAAAGCGAATGCTTAGACTTATTCAAGCCTTTCCCTCAAGAAAAATGGGCGATCTATGAAGACTGGAAAAATGACCTTAAAAAACTAGGGCAAGATCCTCTTGCTATGGAGCAAGGGTATATCAGTCCAGGCATTGGATATGTTCCAATGCATACCACTCTTGCTTTAATTAAAGAAATTTTACATAGGCTGTTTCCGAAAAAAGAAAGGAAAAAATCATTCAGCAGCTCAAGCTCTGATAGTATGAGCTCTTCAACTGACACTGAAGAAAGAATTAATAACCATACCATTGTCTCGTTAACAGATGTGCTTCTTACAACTGAAGGCAGAAGAATATTTATCCAGCTCCTAGAGTCCAAAAAATCAAGCCCAGATTTAGAAATCCAGCATCTGCAAACCCTTGCGAATTTTTTGACAATTATTTTAAGCTCACTTATGAATGAAGCTGACTGTGATTATAATTTATTTTACAAAATTGTGGTACTTTCTCATATATTCAGGACCGCTGGGGTAAAAAAAGGGTATCTTTTTGAGCATTTGTCACATCATCCTATTTTCCAGATAAGAAAAATGTGAAGCCAGACGATTGAATGTGCGATTAATTCAAAAGTTTTGGCTGATAATGAAGCTTTTCATAGGGCTCGAAAAAGAATTAGGAAAAATAAGGTCCAGCCGAAAAATTTCAAAAATTCTAAATTTTCGGTAGAAAAATCAGAAAAAAATACGGCGACTTTGCTGCTGAATCAATTTAACTTTTACATGGCTAATTTGAAGGTTCCTTTAGAACTAGCAAGATCAATAATATCTGAATCAGCCCAAAGGACTAAAGTGGACGAAGAAAGAAGGTTTTCATTGATGACTGAGCTTCATGCAGCGCAGATTGAATTTTATAAAAAAGAATTCGGAAAGCCAAAATCGCTTAAAAAAAGATCTGCTGAAAGAGATGAGTGAGGCAGGTTCATGCCTATAGGTCTTTCTCTCCAGTTTCTCACAAAAGAGTGTTATTTGCCGCTTATGCTAGTTTGCAAGCACTGATACTCTAATTTAAAGCTTAAAATCATCAAGCGAGCTCTAATAGAAGACTTAAATGACAAAGTCCGACTCGAAGCATGAACCTCAATTTTATGCAAGCCAGGAAAAATTTCTTATACAGATCTTGTTAATAAGCTAAAAGTCGACAAATCTTCAATTGAAAAAGTCCAAGATGTCATTGTGATGGACATATTAAGGTCATACCCTAACGACCCTATTGTTGATAGTGAAAAACTCAGAAATATCCTCCAAGCTTATGCTTCTTATAAACCTGACGTAGGGTACTGTCAAGGGATGAATTTTATAGCAGGGACACTTTTTTACGTTCTAAGAGATGAGGAAAAAGTCTTTTGATGCCTCTCCACTATGATCCAAAAATTTAAAATGGAGGAACTCTTTTCTTCCAACCTCTCCAAGCTAAAACTTTTCTTTTTTACATTAGATCGATTTTTAGCGTATCTTTTGCCTGAAGTCCATAAAACTTTTAACGCTGAAATGATCAGTTCTAACCATTTTGCGTCTTTATGATTTATTACATTATTTTCAGGGATTCTAAACAGCAAAATAGAAATATTGCTTAAAATTTGGGACCAGTTTTTTTATGTAAGATTTATTTAGAAAGGCTGAAAAGTTATATTTAAAGTCAGCATTGCGCTGCTAACTAGGATATCGGGACATATTTTGCATAAGAAATTTGAGGATATTTTGTCTTTGATGTCAAGCCTTCATGGCCCGTTTGCAAAAGTGAATGTGTTTGATAATGATTTGTTTAAAGAAATGGGGTATATAAAAGTAACAAATCAAATGATAGTCCAGGCAAGAAAAGAGTATGAAAAAATTTGTGAACAAATGAGGGAGAAATAAATGAAAATAATAATTTTACATATAAATGAAGATAAATTTGAAAAATAATATTGCTATGAATAATTTTTTGATAGAGACTGTTTAATTGTGTTAAAAAATTGTAAAATTAGCATTCCTCCCATGAGTTATAAAGCCTTATCTCATCATCTTGCCTCTGAACATCTTCATCTTGTCTTTCACTCTCAGATTCCTGCAGCTTTACTCCATTCCATTTTCCTTCTATATTTTTCCCAAAAATTTTATAAATGTCATGAAAACTGCTGCAGGAAATAAACTTATCATTTTCTTTGCAATACTTCATAAATTGAGCCCAGCTTTCATCATTTTCCAAGCAAAACTCATTTCCAACCACCCACAAGCCAAACTTAGCTCTTGTAAGTGACACATTCATTCTCCTCTTATCAACTAAAAACCCCACATCTGTGGTTCTAACCAAAGACAAAATAATCACATCTTTTTCTCTCCCCTGGAACCCATCAACGGTATTTATTTCCATATGGCTATCCCAGTTAGAATGCCTCAAATTTAATTCTTCTTCTATTTTTTCTACTTGTTTTCTATAAGGTGTAATAATCCCTAAATCTGTTTTCTGATTAGCAAAGGATCTTTTTATAAAATCATACAAATCAGCAATAAATGCAGCTTCAGCGTTATTTTTAAAGCTCATTTCATTGCCAATTCGAGATTCCTCTGAACTTTCTAGATTAATAAAAACTGTATTTAAAGGAGGAATCCATTCAGGAGCTTTGCGATTTTCAAAAAATCCAGGCTCACATTCGAGCCGCTCATTGTAAAAAAATTTATTGGGAAAATCACAAATTTCTTTATTCATTCTGTATTGGATGCTTAAAAAATGGCATTGGATTGCCCCATTGAAGCATAGTCTTTCAAATAAAGATCGATCATAATTATGGTCAACTGCTGACTTTGAAAATATTGTGGCTGGGAGCTGATTGGGGTCACCGACAAGAACAGCGTGCTTAGCACCGTATTGGAAAGGAATTATGCAGCTTAATTCAATGCATTGGCAAGCTTCGTCAACAATCACGTAATCGAAAGAAATTCCTTGTTGCAATGCTTCAGATCCAGCTCCACTTAATGTACAAAGAATGATATTTGCTTTATTTCTAATTTTACTTCTTTCTATATTTTTTTGTTTATAATACTCAGCCAATTTTGATTGTAAATTTGAAATTTTGTATTCTAAGCTTTTTATTGAGCAGATTAATTTATTTTTTTCTTCTGTGTTTCCTTTCATATATTTTATTTTTTCGTTATTTTTGTCCATTTCTGCTTTTAAATTTTCAATTTCTATTAAAGGATTTTTAATTCCTTTAAGCGATAAACCTTTTTCTGTCAAAAATTCTAGTCTTATTTGTTTTACTTCATCTGGTTCTTCATATTTTAAATCTTTATCTTCTTCTCATCCATTGCGCTTCCCAATTCTGATTGGATAAATGTCGTCAGTGCATCTACCCTCTACTAGAAGTCCATCACGAATAATTCTCAAAGCAATTTCATCAATAGCTATATTACTTGGAGCACAAACTAAGATTTTCGGACGCTTAGTGCCTTTTAAATTTTCGAAAAATCCAGAAATTAGTCCCATTATTGTCCTTGTTTTTCCAGTTCCTGGGGGTCCTTGGAGGAGCGAAATCCCTTCTCTAACTTGTAAAATCTCTCTGATAGCTGAATATTGTGACTCATTGAAAAATTGTTTGTTTTTCTGCAGAAATTCAATAGAGTATTTTGATAATTCTGATTTTATAGGTGGAGCTGGGTTGAGAATATAACTGAGCAGATTAAATCTAGACAAAATTTTTAAAGCTTTAAATTCTCTCATATCTGGAACTAATTTCTCTATAAATACAACAGCAAATTTATCAATTGAATTCCATCTATTGAGCTCATTGGCTTCTTCTTTACTTGGTGACGATGATGCTCCATTTAATCCTTTTAGATTTTGCTCCTTTTTGAGGAGGATTTTATAGTTTTCTTTTTTGTTTTTTATTATAATTCCAATCTTATACTCTTTTGCAGATTCAATATAGCTTGAGAATAGAGGTATTTTACTATTTTCTAACTCCCCTCAGGTTAATTTTTTTGTTAAAAAAAAAATTAACCCACTTCGCAAAAATTAGAGAAAGCAAATATTTATTTAATTTGTAAAATTTATTATTAATTTGTTCAAAATTAAACAGAATTAGCTAGATATTTCATCATTTATAATCAAACTTTTTTCCTAAAAAATGCTACATTAAAAAATTTTTTGTCCGATCACGGAGTGGATTTTTTGGCAAAAAAAATAGGGATTTTTTCATTGGTTTCGTAGGGAGGCGGAGTAAAGGAATAATTATTACAACATCGTGATTTTGAAATTTTACTTCAAAGCCTGTAGTATCACGAAATAAAGCTGTTTTTTTGGTGAAACGTAATTTAGAGCAAATAAACTTCGCTCTATCTATCAGTGCAAACCCATGCAAAGCGTGCTCTTTAAGCTCTTCATAAAACCACGGCAAAAATAGCTTTTCATATTGTGCAGCATCTGTAAAAGTATCAGGAATTTCAGGCAAATCTTCACAGCTTAATAAGGAAGGATTAAAATTCGTAATAAAATCAAAAATAGGATCATAATTTATGTCATTCTTCAATTTTTGATTAATTATTTTTGGCTGTGGAATAGCTGGCTGCTTCCTGAATTCATATGAAGCACTAAATTGACTGTAAGATTTTTGTTTTGGATCTGGGATAGGCTGAGCTTTTTTTTCTTCAATTTGGATATACTTAATTGGTGGGATTTTTTCTGGCAGTTTATAAATTTTTATTTCTTCTGAATTGTCTATTTTTTCATCTTCATTTCTAGCTGAAAATATATCAGACAAAGCGTTAATTAAAAGAAAATTTCCTTGTTCTTCTGATCTCGGCTCAATTTTTTTGACTGCTTGCTCTTTTAAAAAATCGGATTTTTGTTGGAAATCTTGAGATTTTGGTAGCTGATTTTGTGGTGGGATTGAGATTTTTGAAGATTTATTTTGCAAACCGCCATTTTGATAGTTTTCGGGAATAATTATTTCTGTAGAAGGTTGACTTGGGTAAGCTGCCTGAGTGGGAAATAATTTTTGATATTGATTATTCTTTGCAGTTGGTGGCAGTATACTCGGTTTTTGAGGACTGATATATTTATTTTTGGGGTTTTCGATCTCTTTTGCTTCAGAAACTTTAGATTCTGATGTAGCGCCTTCAATCTTGCTGCGTTCTTGAAAGAAATTTGGATTTTCAGGCTTTTTCCTTTGAGGTGACAAACTGAATCCTTTATTTATTACTTCTTTCTTCTCAAGGTGATGATCAGTTTGCTTAATTTCTAATACATTATCTCTTTGGCCCTGCAATTTTTGATTTTTATCACTTTCTTTGTCTTTTTGATTTGTTCTTGCTATTTTATTAGCTTCATTTTCTTCAAAATACCAATCCCTTGTGCTAGTTTTTGAATAATTAGGTGCTTCATCTCCTTTAGGTGTAATCATCATAGGAGACTTAGAATTAGCTTGCCTATTACTATCCTCCTGTGGAGACTTGTATGCCATCGGACACCTTTTTGTTTCTTCTTTCGTTAGAGATCTATCAATTTTCACACTATACCTTATCATAAAGTTTAAAACTTCTACAATAAAAAAATTAGCTCAATAAAAAAAATTTTTAATTTCCATAAATAAATATATCTTTTGGCTCAATGCCAGTAGCGGTTTCTACAAAATCTTTGGTGCTTGAACTGTTTTTAGGCTGCTTTGCAGATTGAAAGATTTCACTCAAAGCATTTAAGCTCCCGATACTTAATTTAGATTTATCCATTATATTTAGGTAAATTTAGTATTTCATGATAATCAAAATGTGAGTAAAAAATTTAAATAATTGATAATAAAATAATAGAATGGGAACAAAGTGCAGTTGCAATACAGATCAAGCTGAATATGAATTTAACTTAGAAGATGGTAAAAATTATTTAGAATCTGCGAATTCTATTATAAATCTTAATAGGACACTAAATGGAGAAAGCAGAACTGAGGAATTGTTTATTGTTTCAAATTCTAATTTTCATTCGTCTGATTTTACTTATTCAATTTGTTCGAAATATTCAAAATTATTAGGTAATAATAAACGATAAATTTGTTTTATTTAAATATAGGGGCGGTGGAAAAAGGAAGTTTTGATAAAAGGTTTGGCTGTTTTTCTAACAAATTTGAGCCTAATTATATTAAAGTCCACATCATAGTGATAAGGGATGAATAGAACTAAATGGTACATATGATCTACTAATAAATGGGATGGGATCTTTTTCCAGACTGCTTCAAGTTCAGGAATTTTTATATTTAAAATAAAACTATTCTTACTTTAGAAGTACTCAGTTTTAAAGAAAATCCAAAAAGCATAAGCATTTCCTAAAATTATAATTCATATCAATGCTTTATTTAGCTTTAGCTCGATTTAATAAAATAAAAATCAGTCATAATCTATTCTATTATTCCTTCAAAATTAGTCTGTATTATAATCTGAATTCGAATTTTATAATTTGACATAATTATAGAACATTTATTGAGTTATGAAAAAGTTACTGGTTGCTCTTTTTATCTTACTCAGACAAGCAGAATGCGATTGACTAACTTGCGCTACAGATAATGGGTATTTAGTGATTGGATATAGCTGTGTAGGCTGTTTTGAAGGATGCAAAACTTGTTTTGGAAATGCTTGATGGTATCAATGCAACTCATGCTACCCTAGCTATTACTTTTTGAATCATCTTTGCTTGCCTATTATTCCTCTACAAAGCACACAATTTCCGTTCGGAAACCAACTTACTCTTGGAATGGATGTGAATGGGATTTTTCAAATTGGGTCAAATAAAACAAACAAATACCCAGATTTTGATGTAAATGATCCGATCCCTGCTTATTTAAGAGGATATTATTTTCATACAAACTCGTATATGACTTCAGATAAATTTAATTTTTCGCCTTGATTTACAGTTTCTTTCTGGATAAAACCATATTCAAATGGAAATATTTTTCTTAAAAAAGACTCCACAAAAGTATGACTAAGTCTTTCAATCGACTCACATCAGGAAATCTATTTAAATATGCTATTTCATAATGGGAATAACTTAAGCCTACATATGCAAAGCTTATTTAAGAACTGGAATCAGATTAGCATCACATGCAATTTAATTATCGATGAATGATTCACAAATATTCAGCTTATTTATAACGGAGTAATAGCTAGTCAATATCAAACACCTTCTACAGACTTATATCGCGATCACAGCATAGGGTTTATTGGAAACGATCCTGCAGTAAGCCAATCTTTTATTGGTTTTTTATATAAAATAGGATATTATGACAACCCAAATGAAGGGCTTAATGATTATTTACAAGATTTATCCTGTATGTCAGGATGCTTATTTTGTGCTTCAGATTTTACATGTCCAGATGACTGCGAATTTAACGAATTCAATAATAATGGCACCTGTGTAAACTGTTTAAGTGAATGTGCACATGGCTGCCGAACACTAGAAAGATGTAATTTGTGCGAAACCAAAGAATGCTATTCATGCAATCATTTTTCAGTCTGCAACACCTGTGTAACAAGAGGAAATCTCACAGGATCTGTATGTGAATGCAATTTAAACACTTTTTTTAATGAAACTACAAGCATTTGTGATTTATGTGACAGTAATTTTTGCAGCCAATGCTTGACGGTAAATTATTTTGATTGCAAAAAATGTGAAGGAAATTATCAATTAATTGATGGGGTGTGCTTAAAATGGGTCCCAACAGGCTGAGATAGCGAAAAAGACAAGCCTTATATTGCGATTGATACACAATTAGGGGATGGAGAATATAAAGAAATATATGGGTTTTTTACGACTGGGAAATTTAAAAACTATTATCATCCTTTTAATAATCCAGAAATAATAGACCCCTTCCCGATAGAAGGCCGTGGATTGTATTTTAGTGATGGAAAATATTTGAATTCTAGCCAAGAGGCTTATTTATCTTGTAGCTTTACTCTAATATTTTGTATCAATCCTAAAAATGGGGACTTTTTTGAGAAAGGAAATACAAGTATAGCCTGAGCATTTTTTTGGCTCAGGCTTCCTAATCTTTCCTGACAGAAAAGGGGACCTAATTGAATCAACGATGCTTGCCAAGCCAATTCCCTTTTTCGTGGGAAGCTTGAGCCAAAAGAGTGCTCGGGCTATATCAATTCTAATGGCAAAGCAAGCATTTTTCTTCAAGATCCATTAAATAATTTGACACATATTATTACTCATAGTGATTTTCCACTTAAAAATTGGACATATTTTACATTAATTGTTTCTTGCTCCCGCTTTAAATTGGAGCAATATATCGATTATTTTTTTGGTGAAAATTAATGCCATTCAAATTGGCACAAAATTTTATTTTTTAATTGGAAAATTTTTTTATAATGAAAAATAATTTAATATAAATAGCTTTGGCCTTGTTTAATAGAGAGTAATCTTTAATCATTGAGCAGTGAATCAATTAATCTTTTTAATTAATTCTTCATAATATAAATTTAAAAATATTGCATTCAATTTATTAACCCCATTGAAATCGGATCAGATTTTTTGGTTTCAATTTAAATGGGGGAAGCCATTACAATTCGACTACTACATTATCGATATACTCTAATAGAAATTTATTATTTTTATATTCCTATTATCCTCTACTATTCAGAGATGAGGAATTATCTTATATCCTTTTAGGCAAGAATCAAGATAGTAGCTATGATGGCTATATTTATATTTTCCAGTATTTTATTGGAGAAATAGACATATTAGCCTATGCCATTTTAGATCACTAAAATTAAGCAAAGGGGCTATATTTCTTCTATATCCCTTATTTATAATTTTTTTATATGTGAAAGAGCTCTTACAAGCCAACAAGAATTTGACGCTTGAATTATTTTTACCAATAAACTATAATATTTCAAGCTTAAAATAGCAATTCAATGCATAAAAATAATAAAAAATCAACACTTCAGATTCTCTGAAGAAGGGTACTTGAGCAATGATTTAATTTTAAATTCATTACCTCTTTGTGATTATAGTTACATTTACAACCAAAACAGCACTTGCTTCCCTTGTGAATCTTCATGCTCCATAGGATGCATACGAGAGTCAAACTGCAATTTATGCTATGACCAATTATGCCGCAACTGCTCTGGGCCTTATGAAGAATCTACTTGTTTTCATTGTGCAGAACTTGCCCATAATTTATATACCAATGAATGTATTTGTGATGATAATGCTTTTTTTATTAAAAATAGTTCAAATTACTATTGTGAAAATTGTGATTATAATTATTGTGCAGTCTGCGATAATAATGGGCATTTTGAATGCTTAAATTGCAGCATGGGTGTTCTTGTAGATACAGTTTGTCTTGATGAGCCTCCAATTGGATATTATGAATGCTCAGGCCAGCCTTGCCTTGTCACAGAAATAGACCCAAATAAAGGCTTTAGTGAAAATTATGGAATTTTTATAAGCGGATCAAGCAAAGAGACCTTCAATCATTTTAATAACCATGAAAAAGATGACCCAGTTCCTACAAAGCAGCGGGGTTTCTATCATGATGGGGTTAATATGTTTTTCCAAACTGAAAACTCGACTTATATAGGACATATTTTTACTATAGGCGGCTGATTTTGAGTTTTAGGGACAGGAGATGTTTTAGAGCATGAAAATAGGCTTTTATTGGCAAGCAATGGGTCTTTGTCAATAACTTTTCAAGACAGGGATTTAAAAGAATTTACGTTTGCTACTCCAGGCATGAACTTTTCTGAGTGAACTTATATTTCATTTACTGTATAGTAATTGCCCGAGGATGGCGCTATCTTGCGCCATCCTCGGGCAATTCCACACCGGAATTGAACCCACGTGTGGGGCCATTTTTGGTATGTGGAGAGCATCAACTTCCACGCATCAAAAATGGCCCCACACGTGGGTTTCAATTCCCGGTGTGGAGCCATTTTTTAAATTGCCCGAGGATGGCGCAAGATAGCGCCATCCTCGGGCAATTACAATATCTTATGTAAATTCAACTACCTCTTTAGGTATCTTCTTAAACGATATCAGTATGTATCTGTGGAGTTTTCAAAATTTACTATTCAGAGATATTCCTGATTCCAAGATTTTTCTAGCGAAAAGCCCGCGATCGTATTTCAACGGATTTTTATACAGATTTAAAATGTGGGATTTCTCTAAAATATTATAAAAAAATTATTTTTAACAGAATGGAATTGATAATTAGTATATATGATTATTTAACTTTTTTTTTATAAATAGCATCATAAGGTCATGATTAGAATACAGGGGTAGTTTTTTGGTCAAAGTTTTACTTAGTTGGATCAAAATAGTTATCCAGCCAGCCATTGCCCTTATTAGGCTATTAACAAGAAAAGCCCATATACAATGATAATAGATAATTTAAAATCTGTACAAATTCTCTATCCCAAAATGTGAAATTTTGAGAAGATTGATTTCTCTTTTGAGTTTAATGATGAAATTTGTGGGATTGAAAAAGATTCAGCCTGCTTGCTGCTTTGTAGTATTGACGAATATTATCAAATATGGAATGGATCAGAGCCATCTTGCGAAAAATGTCTTTCTTCATGTGATAGAGGTTGCATTAGAAAACATTACCATTAATTATAAATTAGGGTTTTCCTCCTTTTAGGTCTAATCCGAGACAAGTTATGTCAGCATTTCCACCAGAGATCGCTCTCTTTCGGCTTAGCTCTTAATGCTGTCTCGGATTTTGAAGCATACAGTGCATTAGAAAAGATACATGCAATATTTGTGAAGACGTTCTGTGTGCTGTTTGTCCTAATTTCGGGCAAAACCTCTGCATCCAATGTGTCCCTTATGCTTATGGAGCCAAAAAATGCAAATGCATTGACAAATACTGTTTATCTCTAGATAGATTATCTTGCATTAGAGTTCCATTTGAAAATAGCACAGAAAAATACTGGATCCATTTTTTCCAGATATACTCCAGGATTCCTTATTTCTTATCTGATGCCTAGCTTCCCTATAAAATGCAGGTAGTTGGCAAACACCTAATATGCATTTTTTGGAGCTACCAATCCGGGGAGTTGTGGAAGTTGCGGGAATTGTAGGGATTGTGCCAATTCTTGGCATCGATGTTGTGGTTGCGGTATTTTGATGTTGTGGTCTTGTCATCTTGTGGTGCTGTGGTGGATGATGTGGGGATGATGCAGATACAACGGTTAAAGTTGGCATGTGAAGTGATAACTTTATTATTAATACAATTCATCCATGGATGAAAAATATAAAGTTCATTGACAATGATAATGTAACCTTTAGTAGCAATTCTTGCGATTTCAGCCCTTTTAACGAAAACTTTACATGCTCGTTCAAAGTATTTGTAGATCCAAGCTACAATAATAAAAACGGTCCTATTACAATTAAACTGAAATATGAAGGATATATATATCCTATTACGTTTCCTGTTTATTATGACGATTTCTCTATCTCCCTCATGAATCAGCCTGAACGTCTCGGTGTTGTGTTTTATTTAGGCTACAATTATATTCAAGTATTACCAGATAAATGGCTATCATTTAATAATGACCTCTGCAGTGATGAAGACTGCACACATGTGGCTTGTGAAAAATTACTATCCCAAGATTCTATTTCCTCAATTGGAAAAAGCATTGACTGCGTATATACTGGGATAAATGCAATTTTAATATACGTAGGCCATATAAATGACCATACAGATTCTATAACTTTTAGAGAAAAAGTATTTATTAGTGAATATAATGAGACAAATTTTAAATATTTAAATATCCCTTGGAAATATAAAAATCCACCTATGCCTACATCTTTGATTGAGCCAATTCCTGAAGTTTGCTGCTCATGTAATGTTATTTTTGATGGCTCAAGATCTCCAACACGCTTGGGAAGTCTAAAGTATCAGTGAGTTTTAAGCGATTTTATGCTATGGTCAGGAGATGATACCCAGAGAATTGCAAATATCACATTGGAAAGCTGCAATGTAGCAGATAAGCATCGCCAATTTAATGTCACTTTAATTGTGACGGACAAATTTGGCCAGCAGGCTTCTTCTAGTATTACAGTAAATATGACAGTTGAAGATGTCGCAATTAGCGCATGAAAAGATCCTAATATTCAGTTCAGAACTGATATTATTTAAAAGCCATTTAAAGCTAACTTTGATATGAATTCTTAATTTTTGATAAAAAATAATTAAATATATGAATTTTCCTATTAAAAATATTAAAGATATAATACGATATCTAAGCTTAAATTTCAAATAATAAAAAGCCCAAAAATCCGTCTTGACCCAAACTATAGTGTTGTGTGAAGCTTATACAATAGTTCAATATCAAGACTACTATTAGGAAATAAAATCTATGAGTCTACAGGGATTGAGTTCTCTTATTTATTTACCCAAAAAGGAGAATATTTATTAATCGTTGATGCCTTCTTTAACGACAACACCTACAAGATCTCAGCAAATGCTACAATAATTGCTACCCTCCCACCTCCAAACATAGTCCTAAATGGAGTTAACACCTACGTCTATGCCAATTCAAATATCACAGTAAACATTACTGCAAGCTATAACAATGCACCTATAAATCTAGATACAGGCTTCGCCTTTATTAAAAAACATGACTGCTCAAATGGCGAATTTATTGAGCTTGCCGGAGACTCTTTTAAACTTAACGTATTTAACAAAGAATCTCGATTTAATTGCTCATTTACCATCAAGCTTCGAGATTACCCTGAATATGAATCTGAAGTCAACTGGCTTAATGTAGTCGAAGGGAATATCCCAAGGGTCTACATTGTATCACAGTTTCCTTATTTAGACCCTTCATCACCCGTAAGACTAATAGCTGAAGTCCCTGACTCTCTGAGGATGATAATTTATTGAATAGAAAAATATGGCCACCCCTTTATAGCTGCAACTCCTTTGAACCAGCCTAGCATGACAATTAAAGAAAATAGCATGCTCTGTGGAATTGACTATGAATTTGAAATTAAAGTAGTCGATCCAGTCTCTTTTGTACCTGTTAAAGCTTCTATTAAAAGATATGTAAACTGTCCGCCTAATTCAGGGACTTTTGAAGTAGACCCGAGTGAAGGCAGCGCTTTGGACAGCCATTTTAATGTTTTATTTGCAGGGTGAAGTGACTTGGAAGGCGATGAACCTTTTTATTATCAAGTTTTTAAGGAAAAAGAAGGCAGAATTTATGCGCTAACCCCAAAAACAACGGGAAATAGCTTTCAGATAGTGCTTGGAGAGAGGGGGAAGACCAAACTTATAGGTAGAATTTATGATGCACGTGGGACTTTTAGTGAGGTTGAAGCTTATGTAAATATTAAGGACACTGATTATGTGGATG
This sequence comes from Blepharisma stoltei, assembly GCA_914767885.1. Taxonomy (NCBI): domain Eukaryota; phylum Ciliophora; class Heterotrichea; order Heterotrichida; family Blepharismidae; genus Blepharisma; species Blepharisma stoltei. Next base: position 1,092,331 of record CAJZBQ010000020.1, on the reverse strand, counting down.
CTAAAGAAAGATCAGAAGTGTTGCTGAATAATGGGGCTGACACAATGGATTCAAATATGATAATTTCTTCAATAAATTCTGTAGCGTCATATGCATTTCATAATGTCCAGGATCAAAAAAACCTAACTTTACTTACTCCCCCACCTTGCGAACAAAATATTGGAAAAATCCTGATTCTTTGGGCGAGCCACTTAAGTTAATAAAAATATTTTTATAAAAAAAATATTTGATATATAAGTAATAATTATCATAATGAAATCTCTAATTATGTTGAATTTTAATTTGCTTTCATTTTTACAAATATAGAAATTTCCCATAGATGGCGCTGTTTGCCCTTGATTTGCCCATCAGAAAATTTTTTTGTTTGACCAAACCATATGGGACTGGTCGAACCAAAAAATTTCCCCAGTGGGCAAATCAGGCAAACAGCGCCATCTATGGGAAATTTCTATAAATTAATTTTGCTTTTGAAATTCGAAAAAAATTTAATATAAAATAAAAAAAATATTGTAAATGCTTTTATTAACTTATGGAGTTAGTAAAGCGTTGAAAAGTTTAGATTGAAAAAATTATTAATTTCAAATTGGAAATATTATAAAGTAAAGAAATAATTTAATTTATATATTTTATGTATAGATTTCAAACTGTTTCAAATTTAATTGAATTGCTTACTCACGTATCAAAGATGTCATATAAAAATAATTATATATTAAAAAATATATTCTTAAAAAATTTCAATTAGTTTTCCTTGAGGAAATGAGTAACTATTTGTGTCCAAAACTTGGTTGGAACCCTAAACAAGTGGATGAATTCTTCAATGCCAAGCACAGGACTATCCGAATCCAGCACTGTAATTGATGCTGTCCACACCTTACTTGGAAAATCAGAAACCTATGATAAAGATCTTTTGCTTGACATTCACAGCACACATAGCCAAGCTTTGAACCACACAAAAACTCTTGATTTCCATACCTACAACACAACTCTTTATACTCTTGATAAGCTGCTTGACAGCCTTCAGACACAATTAATTAACAATAAAGATAACTCTTCTATATCAGAAACAGATCTTTTTAGACTTATCAACCAAACTTATAGTGAAGGAAGTTTAAAGTACTTAATGACCACAAATCCAAACGAAAGTCCTATAAAATATAAAGGCCAAAAATACAACTCAACTACTCTTTCTGTTGATGGTAAATCAGCAATGAACAGTATTGAGTTTGATTCCCCTTCAGGAGAAAGTTCAGCTCAGATTAAAATAGATACTTCTAAAAACTCTGACTCAACAACATATTTTTTATCAATTCTTTCAGTTGCTCCACTAGATAACATATCTGATTCTTTTCAATATTATGCTAATCACTCTTATGTTGCTTCAGAAAATGTTGAGTATCGTGATGGGTCAATTGTGATCTCAAATATTACTGTAAGCAAACTTTATTCTTATTCAAATGAATTTACGACAAACTTGGTACAATCTAGTATATCTAAAAATACTGGGACTTTAATTAACCCAGTACTAGAGAGCTCTGAAATTGCTGAAGTAAATAATAAGGTCTCTTATGAGATTGTTGATAAAAGCTTGAGTCCAACTTGTGCTGTTTATGATATGAATATAAAAAAATTCTCATTTAAATTTTGCAGGACAGCTTTGAAAGAAAATGGAATCGCTTCATGCTATTGTGACATTGCAGGGCTTGTTGGAGTTCTTCCTTATCCAAGTATTTGATCTATTTTGAAAGAAAGAACTCTAGAAATAACTCAGCTTGATATTCCTACTGTTGGTACTATTCCTGCATATGCTATCTATGGATTCTTCATAGTTTTATACCTAATTGCAAGAAAAGATGTTAAAATATATGATAAGTTCTATGGAGAAGATTTAAAAAAGAAAGTATTAGAAGCTAATAAAGCTATCATTGCAGAAATCAACGCTATTTGTACTGAAAATGAAAACTGGGAAAATCTCTTGGAAATATGAAATAGGGAAAAGCAGTATTATGATGAAGATAAAGAATATGAAAATAGTAATCAGATCTATTATAAACTTAAAGAAAACATAAAGACAAAATTAGAAAGTTTAATGAAAGACGAAATTATAATCCATAACTTGCTGACTCCAAAAAATGTAAAAAACTATATTGAAAATTGCATTGATATACAAAATTTTGATGATCTAAAAATAGTGATGAAGGTTTTATGAGAAAACTGTGAAAAATTTAAAGATAAAGTAGAAGAATTGTTTAAAAAGCAACACTGAATAATTGAAATGATAAAATTAGGCGAAGCTATTAGATGATATAAAAGAAAATTTAAGTTTCAAGACATAGCTGATATAATAAGATGTGCTGCTATAATAGCCTTGATAAAAAAAGGCACAAATAAAAATCTCGACAATAAAGAACTCAAGAATTTAATTGAAGAAAAAAATAATACGGAAAAATTGAATATTGACAAAGACTTAATGAATGATCCTTATAAATATGCCGAAATTCAATTGGCAAGCACATCACACATAAATTTGACGAATTCACTAAAAAGATTGAATAAAATCGCATTAAGATTCTTAGAGAAAAAAGCGATTCCTCTTGATCCACCACAGATTCCAGCTGAATCCAGGTACATATTGAATCAATCGCCTAGCATAGACCAAACTTTTATTGAAGAAGAACTAAAAGAGAACCCTAATAAGCATTCTAGCTCACCTAAAAAATCAGAAACCATTGATAATAATAAAGAAGCAGGTGAAAGTGCCCTTAACATTGAAGATATTGGTATAATTGTAGGTAATCCTTCACACAATGAAGACAAATTTGAAGATGAGTCTTCAACGCTTTTATCTAAAGCAATGACAGCAATTGAAAATGAAAACATAAATAACGTTACTTTCAACAAACGTTTTATAGAGTATTTTATGATGCACAATGATATTTTAGGAGTTTGAGGATTCACTAACTTGAACTCCCCACGAGAGTTTAGGCTTACTTATTTATTAGTTGCGGTGCTGACAGAAATCACTATTGCTATTTCAGCTTTTGATAATAACATGCGGTATATAAATAAAGAAGTAGACTTGATTATCATTTTTAAAGAGCAAAAACTTGTTATTTTCTTACTTTCAGTTCTTTTTGGGCTGATACCATTGATATTAAAGCTGTTTTTCAGATATAATGTTTTAAGCACCCAGTTCAAGAAAAACAAATTAGATGAGGGTTGGAATACAAGTGTCATTTTAGGATTTATTATGAGCTGGGTAATGATAGTTGCTGAATTTTGTTATTCGCTATCGAAAATGCAAAAACACTCTCTAAATAATTTGAGTGCATATTTAGACTATATAACAAAAGCATTGATTTTATTTTTGTTTACGAATGGTATAATCCTACCTTTAATAATTGCATGAATTGATAAAAAATGTGGAAATTCAATTTGCCGGGGTCTGAAGGGGTGTGGAAAATATTTTAAAAGGTTCACTACTGAAAATGAAGTTATTCCAGGCCACGAGGATAAAAAAAGAGCTTAAATATTATAAATTTTAACTTTATGCACTATTCTATGATCATTATGTAGCCAAGCAATTTAATATTTAATTATCAGCTCCTTAGTAGCTACTACTATTAAATACTTAGATCAATAAGATACTTTATTTTTAGCTAGCCATAACTTAAAGTTTAATTCCAGAATGAATGGCAACAACTCCAAACGTGAGATCTCTATGTGTGATATATTCAAACCCAGCATTATTCATCAATGCCGCAAACTCTTCTTGGCTCGGGAACTTCTCAATGCTGTCAACCAAATACTGATAAGAGTCTCTATCATTTGCAATAATTTTCCCCATGGCAGGTATAACATTTTGTGAGTAAAGCGAATAAACCTGGTCTAATACAGGGTAATTAATTTTTGAAAATTCCAGACACATAAACCTGCCTCCAAGTTTCAGCACTCTTTTGGCTTCTTTTAGTGCTTTTAGTCTATCAGTGACATTTCTGATCCCAAATGCAATTGTATAAAAATCAAATTTGTTGTCTTCAAATGGGAGCTCTTCAGCATTAGCTTGTACCCAGTTAATATTATATCCCAATGCAGAGGCTCTTTGTTTTCCAACTTCTAGCATTTCTGCGTTGATGTCTGAAATGGTAAGATCCCATGTTTGATTTCCACTGTAAAAACTAGGGATATCTTGCTTTAGCTTCTCCACAATCCTAAAGCCAATGTCTCCTGTCCCACCGGCGACATCAAGAAATGAAAGATTGGAATTTGTGTGGAAATTTCCCATGTCGCTGATAAACTGGTCCTTCCAAAGTCGGTGAATCCCCAAACTCATGGCGTCGTTCATTATGTCATACTTTTCAGCAACTCTGGTAAAGACTTCATTGACTAGTTTTTGCTTTTCTTCTTTAGGGACTTCACGAGAGCCAAAATCAACTGTTGCGAAGAGTCTTCTTAATGCTCTCATTTTAGTGCAAATCATAGTCAAGAAAATTATAATAAATAATGAGTCAGAGGCAAAAATAAGAAATTTTTTGATATCTGAAATATTAGGTGAAGATTTTTTTGGATGAAATTTTGACTTCTAAGGGTGGGAAAAATGATGCCAGACGAGGGCCTTACTGATTTCCACATATATACAAAGATACAAGAATAATTATTCTGGCTACGCGCCAGGCGATAATATTAAACGTACTAATGCAGAAGAAGTAAGGGTTCGGTAAGAAAAAAGTCAAAAATAGAATAAGGGACATGATGTCCGGCCTGAAAGCTTCAAAGGCTGAAGCAGAAGATTTTTAGGAGATGCAATAACAGCATCAAAGAAAGCTAGAGCAAGATCAAAAAACGGGAGCTAGCTGAATGGCATGAGGAAAATATAATTTTATATATGAATGCTGCTTATTTGTTGATGATATAAGAGTATTAAGCCTTTTTAATTACTATAAAAATATATATGTCCAAGACTTAATTAGCACAATTTCAGGGTCTATTACGACCGGTTTACAAGGTAAAAAGCCTGGATTTAAAATCAAAGAGTAGAATCAGTTCAAAATTTTCTCAACAGTCGCAGCAGGCAAGCCAAAGCCAAAAAGCTGCCTTCTTCAATTCATACATGAAATTTGAAGTAGTTAATATACGCCTTCCTATAGATGGCGCATTGCGCGCCATCTATAGGAAGGCCGTATATACAATTTAATTTTCTAACTCCCCCTGGGTTAATTTTTTTTTTTTTAAAAAAATTTATATATAAAATTTTATAAAAAAATATTTTTTTTCTAAATTTAAAAAAATCTAATTCGCAAAAATTTGAAAGCAAATATTAATTTAATTTATAAAATTTATGTTTTAAAAAGCAATTCGTTTGAAATTAAACAGAATTAGCTCTAGATTTCATTATACTAATTATCATTTATATATCAAATTTTTTTTTCATAAAAATTTTTGTTCACTCACTCACGGAGGGTGGGTTTTTGGGCAAAAAATAGCGATTTTTCTAATGGTTTTGTTCACTCACGGAGGGGGGGGAGTAAATAATTTTACCCAATAGCCTAAATCTTAAAAATTAATCCAAGAATTTTCGTTTATCCTCTAATTTTCTTACTTATTTAGGTATTCTCCCCATTCTATATGCTATCTCAGCCAAATTTTGTGGAGGATTCATAATTTTATTTTTAGATAGAATTTGAGTGATCATCTGGTTTGCTTCCCATCTAAGCAGTTGTCTTGATTTTTCATTAAACCGCGTTCTTCTTTCTTGTCCAGGTGCTCTACTCCATTTAATTGATGATGGGGTCTGGTGTGGCCATGATCTCGAATCTTTGTGGAACCTCAGATCAAATAAAGCATTTTTTATAGTTCTGCTGACAAATCCAGGATTAGATCCATCCTTTCCGCTGAAATTTATTGTCCAAGCAAGCCTGCTCATTTTATTTACAAATTAGCTTCAGAAATATGCTTTCACTTTGCAATAGAAAAATTTTAATTATTCCTGGCAATCATTAATTATATGAATAATTTTAATAAGGAAATAAATTTCTTATGAAGGTATTTAAAATCACAATATGAAAGAAATTATTCTGGCATATAATAAATGATCATCCAAATAAAAAATCTGCGTGGTGAACAAACTAGCTTAGAAATCGACCCCCAGATCAAAGTGATTGAAGTTAAGCGCTTAATCCAAACAGGCCAAGGCCATCCTATAGAGTCTCAAAAACTCCTTTACAAAGGTAAAATTCTTGAAGACGAAAAACCTCTTACAGACTTCCAAATCACAGAAAACGCTATTTTAGTGCTAATGGTTTCCAATAAAAAGCCTCAAGAGCGACCTCAGCCAGAATCCGTTCCACAAGTTCCACAGCGCCAAGAGCAAGCCCAATACCAAGTCAACGAAGCTGAAGTCTCTCGCCTTATGGAAATGGGTTACTCCCAGCAAGAAGTCGTCGCTGCCTTGCGAGCTGCCCACAATAACTCTGAGCTCGCTATAGAATACCTCGTGTCCTCTGCAATCCCTATAACAAACGAACAAGGCGACGAGCTTGAAGTAGACGAAGAAGATCTAGAAGAAGCCGGCGGAGAAGTCACATCCTCCACATTTGACTTTTTATTGCAATCCCCTGAGTTCCAACGGATAAGAGAAGTTATCCTGCAAAATCCTGAAGAGCTCAACGTCTTTTTACAACAATTAGAAGCCACCAACCCAGAACTATTGGCACTTATAAATAGCAATATGGACGAGTTTATCAGAATTTTAGGCGGAAGACGGCAGCCAAGAGGAACTATTCAAATCCAGCTATCTCCTGAAGAACAAAATGACGTCCGAGAACTGATCCAGCTTGGCTTTTCACAAGAAGACGTCATACAGGTATACTTAAGCTGTGATAAAAATAAAGAAGTGGCCGCAAGTCTGCTGTTTGAGAATTTCCAGCAAAATCCTCAAGGATTTCAATAATATTAAGATGAGTTATCACACAATTTTTTTAAATTAAGCAGGGGGTTTTGGTTTTATAAAGTAGCTTTGGTGGACTCGGTCAATTGACTTGGCAGCTACTTCTTTGTTGAAGGTAAATTCGTATAGGCCTTCAGCATTTCTTTCTAGTAAAGTTTTTGTCACATCACTGACATTGATATCGCCAGGTTTCCCATTGCTTTCCATTTTGTTTGTAATTAAGACATCAGGGCCGTATATGTCATATCGGACAATATTAGTGCCGATTACACCTGCAATTACAGTGCCAGTGTGAAGGCCGATTCTCATATTCAGCTCTGACCCATGGAGCTTGTTCATTGCATTTATAATTTCAATCATACTTTGTGCCATTTTCAGCATATTTAAGCATTCTTGGCCTATATCTCTGTTTACGCTGCCATTATAGCCCATAACTACATAGCAGTCTCCAATGGTATGGACCTTATAAACGTTAAGTTCTACACATTTTTTGTCAAATTGTGTAAAAAGCTCGCTAAGCATTTTGACAATTTGTTTAGGGCCTTTATTAGAACTCCAAGCAGTGAATCCTACGATGTCAGCAAATAGCAAGGTCACGTCTTGGAGTTTGTCAGTGATTGACTTGTCTTGTTTCATGTTTTCCAGGACATGTGGCGGCATCATTTGTACTAAAAGTTTGTCAGTTTCTTCAATTTCTCTTTCAGCCAAATGCTGCAAATTGAAATTAATTCTGACTCTTTGCTCTCTTGAGTATGCTGCAAAGGTGTTAATTATGGCAAATCCGAAGACCAAAATTGCATTAGCGACGTCTTCAGCGTTTGAAGATACTGATACGACCCATGGTATAAAAATTCCTAAGCTTACAAATATGACCATTCTTACAGATAGGTTGGAGGCGTGGTTTAGGATTACAAGAATGTACATAATTTCAAGACTGATATAGTCTCCGTTTATCTTTTTTAAACGGAAATTAAGGTAAATATCAGTTGCCAGCATCAAGAGAAGGACAGGGACTGCACCAAGCTGATAAAACCTGTATTTGTTTTTGGTTAGGTGGATAATTATAAGGATAAACAAAGCCCCAACGACTGTAGATCGCATAATAATAGTGTCTTTATCAGAATAATCGTGTAGGTACTCTTCTTCTAGGACAGAAATTACTAATAGCAAGCCATATGTAATAAAAGCAGCTATAAGTCCTAATAAGACAGTCACATAGTTTGCCTCCATATGCTGTATCCTAAACAGTCTTTGGTTTTCACTTTCTTTTAAGGAAAAATCAAACAGATTGACTGGCTTTATGATTTCTGGATCATTTTTTTTAAATACATCTTTTCTATTATCAATGTCAAATCTAGTATATTTTCTAGTTTTTTTCGGCTCTGGGGACTCTTCTTCTTCCTCTTGAAGAGCAGAAGTTTCAGCTTGTAGTACTTGAGAAATTGGATTTAATAAAACTGTGTCCATAAGCTGAGATGGGTCATAATCAATATTGCCTTCGTTAATTTCTGATAGCAGAAAAGTGTTCATAATTCCTTTCCCTTTTGCCTCAACTTGGTTAGGGATAAATTTCAGCCCATCAAAACTTTCTAATAATTCATAAGTCTCATTAGAGATTTGGATTGTATTGGTCTGTTCTAGCTCCCCCGGCTCTTTATATTGGAAAAAAATATTGGTAAAATTTCAATTTTTGGGTATTTTATCTCCCTTTAAATTAGAATAATTTTTTTCAATTGGGAAATTTTATAGGTAAAAATAATAATTTTAACGAATCAGTTTTGACCTAATTTAAGGGTAAAAGTGCAAGTAGAATATTATTTAAACTGTTTTCACACACTGAGTCAATATAAATTTTTTAAATTAATTGTTCATAAAATAAATCCAAAAATATTACGTTCAATTTATATTTTTAAGATTTTTAAGAGTTTAAGAATTTTTTTGAAAAAATTAACCACTTAAATTGGAGCAGGATTTTGTTCCAATTTAAAAGGGGGGAGTAAGGTTGAGCACATACGGCTGGCAGTATTGACTGTATCTCCAACTAATGAAAACTGAGGCTTATGGTACCCTACAACACCAGCAATTACCGGTCCAGAGTTTATCCCAATTTTCACTTGTAGAGTTGATCCATATTTTAGCTTGACTGATTGGATTTCTCTTATAATTGCTAATCCCATTTCTATGCATCTGCGAGCGTGAGTCACTTCTCTCAGCTGTTTACTCATTTCTAGCTCACTGTCTTTTAAACCTGCACACGCCATATAGGTTTTTCCAACTGTTTCTATTTTTGCGACGCCGACTGTGTCACAAATTTGGTCGAATTTTTGGAAAATTTCGTCTAAAAAGGTAGTTAGCTCTATAGGCGAATATTCTTTGCAGATTTTATCAAAATCGTAAATGTCACAGAATAGGATTGTGACGGTTCCTTGGTCTTCTGCAATGTATCTGATACCTTTTTTTACTCTATTTCTGACAAAGGCAGGTAGTAAGTATCCTAGGATTGTTTGGATTTTTTCTACTCCGTTTTTAGCAATGTTAATTAATTTATGCTCTTGCCTTTTGGATTTATCCAAAAAATAGCCAATAAACCCTGATGTTGCAGTGATTGCAACTACTAATAGCAGAGCTGTCAAAAGCAGTAAGGTTTCTTCAGTTCTGTTATACTCTGATGAGCCAAGATAATAAAATAGGTTTAATTTAAACTTAAATTACTTATAGAAGTTCTCTGCAGGACCGCAGACAACTAATCATCTCTGCATAAAGCCTCACCGCTTGTTTGCCAATCCGATATGGCCTTACTTATTACTCCTCACAGTTGAGGGCTTGAACTCGCTATAAGATAGTAAGAGACGCTAGGCTAACATACCGTATGCAAATAGGGTTTGCTTTCCAGAAAATTCGAAATCAGATTTTCTGGTGTTAGCGCAAAGGATGTATCGTCTGGTATCGCACTAAGGATTTTACCCGATTGGTCAAGTAGCATCCTCTGGCTTTGCTGGGCGCTCCCTTCTCAGCTCCAGTTAACCATTTCCCCAGAGTATATCATTGACCTGAGATAGTGCCATACGAAGCCTTGTAAGCCCGGCCTGTCCAACATTTCTGAATGTTGTTCTCCCTTTCACAAGGTTCCCGGCTGTCCCAATTAGCCTACAGGCTAGACGAATTAAGAGAGCAGGTTGGTTTATTAGCAATTTTAATGCAAATAATAATTAAATAGCAATGAAATAAGGAACAGTAGCACATTAATGATGTTCAAAATCGTGATATATTCGAAATCTACATTGAAAAGAATGTAGCTGATTGTTGGTACCATTGCTGTTGGCACAAGTCCTAGCTTATAATAAACAATATCAGCAGCAACTATAGCTGCGATAGCTATAGATATAATAATGAGTGTAATTATAACGATTCCTTCCCACGGCACCTACGCCTATAAGCTTTTTTTAGGCTATTTTTATTTTGCCATCTTTGCTGGACTGTTTTTTGGATTATTTGTTTAGCCTACTTTTTCAACTATTTTTTAGAGATATTTTTTGATGCTAAAATTTTATAATATAATTTCTATCAAAAACAATAAATTAAATAAATTAAAAATCAGTTCAAAATAGCCAACATAGAATCATTTCCAAAGCAAATAGCTAAAAAAATAGGCAAAAAAAAACAAAAAGGTCAAAAAAAGGCCACAAAAATAGGTGAAAAAGCAGGCCAAAAAAATAATCGTTGTTGAGAAAGCGTCATATGAAGTTACGGATTATAACATAATGTTTCCTAAAAAAATCAAACATTACTATGACTAAAACTGCTGAATACCCAAGTACCAAAATAATTCGAATAACTGTATAAGAGACCGATGTATCAACTGCTACTAGCTCATAAACTGTCCAAAGAATCAAAATAACCCAAATTACGAAATTTGCTAATCTAAACATAAGAATATGCTCTTTTATATAATGCTCTCTATAAAGCTTCTCCATAGATCCAGAAACAAATCTAAGAGCCCAGTTCATGTCAAATTGGCTTTTTCCATGAATTGATTTCCAAATTGATGAAACCCTATACATTCCTCTGAGACCATCTGCAAAGTCCTCCAATCTATTAAGTTCCGGATCCTCTATGCTTTGAGCTGCGACTATAATCATTTCTTTCGAGTTATGTCTGAATAGAAAAATATGGGCTTTTATTAGATATACATTTTTATACAGATTAAGATCATTAGATTTGATAAATCCTCACTACAATTGGTAGAAATAGAGCTCTAATTATAATTAAATTTATAAAAAGTAATCGTTGAGCAGTATCATTGAGCATAACTTGGAACAACAGCCACAAAGGGAGTTATAAGGAATGCTATAAGTGATATTGGAAATTTCGAGATTTCAGTCCCCACTCCAAGTTGTTCATAATCAGGAAATGGCGTAAAATTCGAAACCACCACATATATGATTAACAAAGTTATCGATCTAATATACGACACATATAATGGCATATTATTTGTATAGCAGTCAATCCACATCTGTGCCAGCACTGTAAGAACAGTCGCAATATATAAAGTAGTCCCAAACAAAGCATCATCCTCTGCATAGCCATTTTCATTTATTGCGCTATGAAAAGCATAGCTTATTAAAAGCAGTAACACCCCAGCTTGTACTATTGACAAAAAACTATAATACATAAGTGTTCTCCAGCTAAAAAGCTTATTTAAAATACCTTGTATATAAAGCTGTGGAGTCTCCAAAAGTCTCTGTTTATCTACATTTACGTCAAACGTAGCAAGTGAAATCAAAGGAAAAGTAGTATATAGCAAATTATACCCAACCAATAACCCAGAGTTATAAATAGTAGCTCCTGAGTAGTCACTCATAAAAATATACCCAAATGTTATAGCAATCAATACAAAGTTCTTATAAAAGAACAGTAATATAATTCTCGACATCCTCGAATAATTCCTATATCCATGCAATAAAATCAGTTCGTTTAGAACAGAAAAATGGCATATAGAAATTTCGCAAAAATTTGAAGCATGGTTATGCTCTTTATCCTGAATTCCAATGCCTATATCAGCTTCTTGGATCATAGAAATATTGCTATTTCCTTCCCCAACTGCTAGCACAGTTGGCTTAAACGATAAGTTCTCTTTCAGAAGCTTTACAAGGTTACTTTTATCTTTAGGCAGCATATCAGAAAATAAAGCACATTTAGAAGCTACTAGTAAACAAACCAATAATTTTCTTGAGTCTTCGTCAGATAACGCAAACTCAAAAGACTTTCGGTCTATTGAAATCGCAAAACTGACTGTTTTGGGAGAAAAAGACCGGGAAAGAAAAGCATCATAGAGAGAACGAGAATTATTCATTGCCATAAGGGATTGGTAGGCAAGATGAGCACCTTTGGCTTGAATTTCGTCTTTTATGATAGAGGCTTCTTCGAGGAATTCGCTTACAATACTTTCTGAGGCGGCGATTTGAGCCTCAGCGTCGTTATCAAAAATTTCATTGACGATTTTGGGAGCTTCAGGCTTGCGGTATACAATTGTTTTAGACCTGTTTCTGGAGGATTCGTGGTAAATGTGAGTGCCAATTGCCCGCTGTAGAATTTTGGTGACCCCATAAACACTGGTAGCTTGTTTGATTTGGACTAGTGGGAGTCTAGAAGTCAGTAGCTTTGTGCTATAGGCAGCTTCAAGGGTGCATTCTTCTGAGTCTCCGCTTACAAGCCATAGCTTTATTCCACCTTTTTTTAAGGCTTCTACACATTCAAGAGTTTCAGGAAGAACTTTATCTCGAATCCCGGCAACTCCTAACTCTCTTGCTTGAGATAAAAAAATTATAAAAAATATATAAACAGTTTGCATTCTTAATAATAAATATATAAATTAATTAATTAATTGACTTTCTAGTTTTTGTTAATTGGAATTACTACAAAATTTATATATAAAAAAAATTATCCCTCCTTACTCCTCCCTCTGTGAGTGAACAAAAAAATTTTGTATACTCGCGGATATGTTAATTTTTTAAAAAATCTATATATGAATTTTTATAACAAAAGTAAAAATTAATTAATCTATAATTTATGCTTTAGAATACAAGCTGTTTTAAACTAAATAATATCATCTAGATATTACTATAATAATTATCACTTATATATCAATATTTTTTAAAAAATATTTATATTTAAAAAATTCGTTTGACTACGGAGTGTGGATTTTTGATCAAAAAATTAATGGTTTATTTGCTACGGAGGGATGAGTTAGACTGAAAAATATGCATACTTATAGAGGATGAAGTAAGAAAGTAGGGTTCTTTTCAAATTCAGAGTAGGCTGCTTCATATTTGTGGTTCATATTTACAGGAGAATATTTTGCGAGTTCTAGTTTGGTGAGAAAATCCTTTGTTTGTGAGTCAGTTACTCCCTCCAAGAAGAAAATTATCATTGCTATTGTTTATTATATCCATATGATTCTAATATTTTTATATATAATTAATAATTATTTTTTATAAAACTCAGTTTTTAAAGATAAAAGTAATAAAAATTATATTGGATGTACCATGAGCATACAAACAATATTGTTCATTTTTGGAGCGAAAATAGGATTTTATAAGCTAATAAAACAGGTCTTATACCTTCTGAGCTCAATTTTTTGGATTCATAAAGCAAACTTGCTTGCAATTCTTCGTCGTCCAGTAACGGGATAATGGTATCATATGATCCTTTTATATATAATATAGCTGGGTCTTCAGGCTTTCCTTTTACTAGTAATCTGGTCTTTTTAGAAATCGGTTGAAAAGGCCTTGATCCCAATATATTAAAAGTTTCCTGGCATCCATTTATATCAATTTGACAAGCTTTCTGAGCTTTTACTACCAAATTTACACCAAGTTCAGAAGCTAAATTCACTAGTGCTTTTTCATCAGCAGTTGGCCCTATGATTTTATCCCTAGACGGTGTCACAGAATTGCATAAAGCCATACACTTAGCAAATTGGAGCTTTTTTTCATCATTATTATTCAGCAATTCCAGCCTTAAATTACAAAAAGTAAGTGAGTGCTCTTTAGGAGTATTAAAAGTTACTCTCTCAGTAGACAGAATATTATTTCCTATTGCTTGTTTGCATAATGGACCATCCTCATCAGAAGCTAAACTTGAATCAGGTGAATCACTTCTTATATATACATCAGAGTCGATAATACATAGCTGGACATAATAATCATTTTCAGTAATTGTCCTACTTTTATCTAGCAAAATATATTCAATTTGCCCTAAATCCTCATTTACATCTCCTGTTTTAAAATGGACAGTGTGCTTCATATTTCGCTGGATACACATAACTTGAAGAATCCTTATAAGATCCATTGTTACAAACAGAGAAATAGGAATGATGTTATTATACAAAAGAATAAAACTCACAAATGCTTCTGGCAGAGTAACAGAAGAATAGTTGCTGACTGATAAATAATAATAAGTACAAATAGAAAATATTACCAGTCCTATTAAAACCAGCAGTATTATCCCTACTCATTTATTGATACGTTTTTCTAGCAGACTTGTCTTTTTTTCAGGCCTTTTGGTATTCATAAGAGTTTTAGTTTCATGGCCAGTATAAACAACCAGCCCAGTTACCCATGAAGTTCCGCTTACTCCCCTTTCATGAGTGAACAAAAAAATTCTGTTCACTCACGAACTCACGAAGGAGGGTTAAATTTTTTTTCGAAATTTTAAAAAATCCTAATTCGCACAAATTGGAAAGCAAATATTAATTTAATTTATAAAATTTATGTTTTAAGATGCAATTTGTTTAAAATTAAACAGAATTAGATCGAGATTTCATAATATTAATTATCACTTATATATCAATTTTTTTTTATTAAAAAATTTTTCTATTAAAACAAATTTTTGTTCACTCACACAGAGCGTGGGTTTTTTGGGCAAAAAATAGGGATTCTTCTAATGGTTTTGTTCACTCACAGAGAGGTGGGGAGTTAGTTTTCCACCTCTAAATAAAGCTTGCTCAGCATTTATTTCAAATGCTTTTGGGAAACCAGTCAGTTTTATCCTTCCTTTAAATTTCGAAAAATCGTTATTGGGTTCCTCCATTTTGACTCTACCTTGAAATTTTTTTAAAATTGCATCACCTTCAGCTGAGTTTAGGAATCTCTGGATTTCGGAAATCCCTTTAACTTCTTTAAAATTGGCGCTTCCTATGATACTTGTGATGTCTAAATATGCATTTTGGTTATCACTTTCTGACGATAAAAGAACCATATCTGCTGGTACGATTTCTCCATCTCTCAATAGGACAATATTTCCTACTAGTAAATCTTTTGATTTAATTTTTTCGAATCTCTCCCCGTTTCAGCAGCTATAAAGCATTGAATTTATTTCTGTTTTATAATAGATATAGATAATTTACTGCAAAAATAGGAAAAAAAAGCTTATATTTGGGATTGATATATTTTTTGATCGTCTTTTCATCGACGAAAATCATTGAGAGCATCTTTTATGAATGTAAAAAACAGTAATAATGCAAGAGGTGCAATAGTGCTTCATGAATCAGTTGGGTTTAGGTTTATAGGTATTAATTGGAAAATAGAAACGATAAGGAACCACAGATTAGACGAACGCTGAAATTGCTCAAAAAGGTTCTTACTGTTGCCTCTGTGAGCGAGCAAAGCCAGTGAAATCTTTGTTTTTATGATCGAAAGAAAAAATACTTTAATATATATATTTATTTTATATATAAATTATAATGAAATCTTGAGTTAATTCGAAATTTTAAACATTTGAGATCAAAAAATAATTTAAAAATTCAATTTTCTAATATCTGAACTATCAGGATTTTAAATATCAAACAAAATTTAAGCATATAAAAATTTTAAAAACAAAATTAACGTCACCATATCAAGCACCTGCTATAGAGATAAGGATGTAGGGAGAATTGACAGAAGTGTATACCGTGTTGATTTTGCCAAATTTTTAGGAAATATTGAATCCTTAATGCTTGAATTTCCATCAACTTTGAACTCTCTCCAGTTCGTTTCGGTATTATTTTGCATTTTATTTATACTGAGATGTGATTAAAAAATCAGTGGTGTATTTCAAAGATGAAGCATTATAAATTATTAAGTCTAGAACAATCTGTTTAGTGATTTCATATTTCTCCGCTATTAAACTCATGCGATATTCCATATTGGTCTTTGTGCTTCATCAAAATAAAGCCGAGAGGCTCGGGATTTAAACTATAAACATTAGGGAGATTAGAGTTTGCTAAAAATATATAGGCTTAATTAGCACGCGACTTAAAATTTTGGATGCTAATTTTAAAATATTTTAATTACAATAATGAATGAAAAGTACTTAGCATGCTATATTTCGCTTTAAGCTTATATTATATCGATGAAAGTTAACAGTTTTTTTTTAAAATCTAATTTAAAAGTGGGTCATAAAACTGCTTAAAAAAAAATTTTGTATAGCATTGATAAGTTTTCATAAATTAACCACTTGTATTTAAACTCCTTTGCATAAGTTAATGACTGAAATATCAAAATAAAAAATTCAAAATTTATTTGTGTGTTTTAAGTTGCATTTTAATTGAAAATTATCTTATCTCACTTGAATAGTTTAAAGCGAACCTTAACTATTTACAACACAATAATGGGCATTAATGTATATTCCTCAGCCCTGAAAGATGTGGCTTCCATGACTTTGGCCACTTAAGTATACATAGATTGGCTTCAACAGTGGTTTCTTTGAACTTAGCCTGATAGGATCTTTCACCAGTCTTCCAGCCTGGATATGAGGAATTAAGTTCACTAAAATTCCTGACTTGGCACAATTTCAAGAAATGAATTTCTATTTGGCGAACAGAGAAATCGATGCCATTATTTATAATAATTGAAATTGATCAGATTGCATTTATATAAAGTCAAAATTGTTAGTAAAATAATAGAAATTAAGATAATTATTAAGCTCAATTTTTTTTAAGTTAATAGGTAACTGAAAGAATTACAAATATGATGTTTCTATTAATTGTAAAAATGGAAATTTTATTAATTCACCCTTTTTCTTTGTTGAAAGCGTCATGGTGATTCCCGAAAATTCATAATCTTGTATCCAATAACTGAAAAGCTTTTAACAATATAATAATTAAAATAAATAATTTAATTTTAAATAATTTTTTTAAAAATCAAATCTAAAATCTCTGAAAATAATTCAATCTCTGTCTTTAGAGTAGCCAAAGAGTATTGATTATCTCAAAACACTGACTATAAAAATGGAAGATATGAATGCAGACTCATCTTTAAGCGAGGAACAGGATAAATTTTCTCAAGAACTAGCTAATAATTTAAGCGTTATTGAGCATAAAATCGAAGAAAAAAGAGCAGAATATAATAAATTGATAGATAGTGAACAAGCTTTAACTAACAAAATAAATAATTTTGATTTAGAAATCCAAGAAATTGACAGTAGGCTTGGCACAGCTTCTTACTCTGAAAAAGCAAGGCTTTTATTAGAAGAATATAATGAAAAAGACCAACTTTGCAAGATATACATATTACAGATAGAAAAGCTACAAAAAACAATTGAACAAACCACTTTAGAGATTGCGGAAAAAGGAAAAAAATTGGAAAGGCTAGAGGAAAAATACCTTAAAATTAAAGCTGAAAATCGATCGAGCAATGAATCTCAAGAAACTCTTAGCCAAACTCCTACTAATATTGAAATCACAGAAGACCAAGGAAGCACTATATCGAATGATGATGAATTGGTTTCTCAAGAGATAGTTAAATTGGTAAATAAAAACGTTCGTGAGCTTACAGGCATTAGCAACCTTAAGGAATTAGTCTCAAACTGTAAAAAAAATATTTCTGAAAAAGAAAAATTAATTATAGAAGCTAAAATTAGATTTGCTGAAAAAAGAGGAGAATTGTTTAAAGAAGTTTCTATAGACTAAGCCAGATTTTAGCATTATACCACCCATCTAATGAAAAAGTGGCTTGGCAGTATCGCTTGCTTCCTTGCCAAATAACTTAGGTGAGCAAAAATCTGTCCTGGGCTATAATAAGAAAAAGATCGCAAAAGAAAATATAAAAAGCCAATTAAAAAAGAAATTTTCAGTCGTAGAAGTATTAGAAAAGAATTTAGAAAAATCAGAAACTTGGATAAAAGACCATATCGTAACTTCAAATTTGATTGATTTTTACAGAGGGAAGATTTCTGTATTTTCTAATCAGGATCTTAAGCCGAAAATAGAGAACGTTAACCGCAAAATATGCAATATTAAAAAGAAAAGACAAAGGCTCAGCCTTGCTAAGATAGAAAGACAAACTGAAATTGAAAGTATTGAAATGGAAATAGGTATGGCCAAAGCCAAGGTGTTTGAGGGTAATTTCTATTCAGATTTAAAATGCTAACTGCATTTGTAAGATTTCTTAAATTAATATAATCAAGGTAATTAGCTATATTAACTATTTTTTATTTCTCTGTTACGGGAGGTCTTTGGTGACTACGTCACCAATATGGCTAACGCCTGGCTTTTAATAACCTAACCTAATTTAACTATTTTTTATTACATCATTCTGAAATGCATAAGGCGATATTATACCTAAAACTCTGGTATTCCCACCTTTAATCATCTTTTTAATTTTATTGTGTGCTCGATTTGGTAAATCATCCTTCATCTCATTCAATTCTTTTGAGAGAACATTATTTTTATATTTATACCCATGAGCCTGCTCACTTATCTTAGTAAGCTGTTTTTCAAGCTGCTCAATTCTTTCAGTTTTTCTTTTTACTTTTTTCTCAGTGATTTCATTTTCCATCTTGGCCATAGCTTTTTGTGTGTTCATATTTGAATACATCAAAGTAAGCAACTCTAAGTTACGCTCTAATGTATAGGCATATCCTGTAAATAGCCCGATATGGGTAGGGATAGAGACAAAAATGGGCTGGTCAAGCCAAGTGGAAAGTGGCAAATAAGCCTCTTCCACTTAGTTCGACCAATTCATTTTGGCCGAACCAAGTGGGAAGTTTTGGCCTCTATCCCTAGCCCATATCGGGCTATTTACAGGATATGCCTATATTTATTTTGCTTTTTACGAAAAATTCAGCCTGTTCATGATCTTTTTTGGTTTTTTCCAGAATTCTTTTGAGGTCTTCTATTTCTGTGTTAAGTTTATAAATAGTTTCATTTTTTTCTTCAATTTCGGCTGCTAAGTTTTCTTTTTGGGAAATTAAGACTGATTCGGATTTCATTTTTCTTCCATTGCTTTCTGTTAATAATTTGACTCTAAGCTGCTCTTCTTGGCTCTTTAATCTTCGATTGAGATCAGCTATGATTTCATCTTTTTCTTTTACTGATAACAATTCACTTGCTAATTTTTTTATTTCTGCTTCTTTTTCTGTTATATATTTTAAGTTAAATTATGATTATAATAAATTTGGGGGACTAAGAATAAGAAATTTAAGGCAAAGAATATAATTTTTCTTCAAGCTGCATATTGCAATTTGTAAAGCTTAAAATTTGGTTTTCCAGCATCTCATTTTTGGCTCTCAGCTGCTGAATAGTATCTTCATAGTCCCTAAGCTTGTCTTCAATCGATTGTTTAGCCATCACAAGTGCCATTAGTTTTCCATTCAAAATATCATTCTCTTTTACTAAATTTTGATTTTTTATTGTCTGTGAGTTCAGCTCCTGCTTGTATTTTGAAGATTTTTCAATTTCATTAGAGTATTGCTGCCTTTCAAACTCCAATTCCTGTAGAAGTTCCTGATATTCAGCAGATTTTATACTTTTTTCTGATAAATAGACTCTTTACGCTCCTTTTTCGACTAAATTTCCACCTTATATGTCTATTCATAGGAAAAGTCTATAAAAACTCATTTGATGCTTCAGAATCTTCCGTTTGATTTGGCAAAGTTTCTCCTATATCTTTAATATGTCTCTCTAATAGTGTTATTTTTGAGTCTTTTTTAATAATTTCTTCTTTAGCTTTTGCTAATAAAATTTTCAGCTCAGCCACTGTATGCTCCTTATTCACTTTTGGCTTATTTTTAATAGCTTTAGCTCTGATTCCAAACCTAAGTGTGCTTATTGTTTCTTGCTCATTATAAAGTGATGGCGAGCAGGTCAAAATTAAACATGTTTTAGAGTTTCCCCCAAGAGAATCTTGAAGAATCCTTGTGAGCTTTGAATCTCTATAAGGAATATGTGTAGATTTTCCATCTGTTAGTGAAAAAATTACAAGACCCAAGGTGGATAAAGACCTATTGATTTTTTTAAGCTCATCCAGTCTTTTTCCTTCAGCTCCTGTTTTATACCTTACTAAAGGCATTAAAAATTTCAATGCCGATTTATCATTTTTTTATAAGAAAATAGGATAGCACTCAAAAATCCATGAAATTCGCAATCTTTGTAATAGGATACTAATTTTTTCAGATCCTGCTAAATCTACTAACTCCCCCCCCCCCCCTCCGTGAGCGAACAAAAAAATTTTGTTCGCTCACGGAGGGGGGTTAATTTTTTTTTTTTAAAAAAAAATTTATATATAAACTCTATAAAAAATATTTTTTTCGAAATTTAAAAAAATCCTAATTTGCAAAAATTGGGAAGCAAATATTAATTTAATTTGCAAAATTTATGTGTTTTAAAACGCAATTTGTTTAAAATTAAACAGAATTAGCTCTAGATTTCATTATACTAATTATCACTTATATATCAAAATTTTTTTCCATTAAAATTTTTTCTATTAAAAATATTTTTGTTCACTCACGGAGGGTGGGTTTTTGGTCAAAAAATGGCGATTTTTCTAATGGTTTTGTTCGCTCACGGAGGGGGGGGGGGAGTAAATAAAGTTTCCCAGTTTTTGCAGAAAGGTCAAGTGTATTGCTTTGTGATATGGTAATCATAAAAATTGCATGAGACCTAGAGCTTACTTCATTCATCTGAGTTTCAGCGACTTCTCGATTCCTAGTTCCGAATTTCATTAATTGGTACATATCAGATTCCTGATATACATAATCTTCAGTGAGATCTTCAATAAAAATCCCTTTAACTTTATCTTCCATTATTTTAAGTGACTTTTTTGAAGGGTCTAACAGGTCTCTGATTTTTTCAAGGTAAATTTCACAATAGCCTACTTTAACGGTAAATTCAAGATGCTCGCTGGCTTCATCAATGTTTTGGAAAATGGTTTTTACCATACGAGGAATAATACCTTGGTAGAGGGGGTCGTCAACACTAGGCCCGCTCATGGTAAAAGTTTTGCCTGATGAGGTTTGCCCGTATGCTAAAATGGTGCCATTGAATCCTTCAAGAACTGATTCGATTATAGGCTTGCCAGCAGCGTCATAGACTTCTTGTTGGAGTGTGCTGGATGGAAAGACTCTGTCGAAGCAAAATAATAAAGGAGCAGTATCGTGGCCAATCACTGCTACTGATTTTTGATCTGAATTAAATTCAATTGACGTTTTTTCCCCATATTCCTTTTCTTTGTCGTTGAAAGGGCGGAATCTGCAGACAACGTTGATATGTCCTTTGCTTTCTGCTATTACTTCGTCAGCTGCAGTGTCCTTTTCTGGTAGCTCTGAGTCTTTGCGGCTAATTGATCTTCTTTGTGTCAAAGTACTTTGAGGGCTTTTATCACTCATATTTTTATTTCGCAGTTAGAAAAAATTTTCTATAAAGTATTACAAATATAATTTTTTTTAGGAAAATAGATCATTTAAAGAATGCAAATTTATAAAGAATTTTTTGTAATATATACTGAATATGAGCAAATAATATAATCTTATACTAATTAATAGCATGGAACAAAGAACTGCTGCAAAGAAGCCAGAAACACGTGAAAGACCTGAGATTTCAGCTGTTTCTAGAGAAAAAGCTGAAGCTGCAAAAGCTTATATTGAACAAAAATACTCAAAGTTAAAAAGAGAAGAAACAGAAAAACGCGAAGGGTGGAATGAACTGTCACGCAAAATGAATGAACTTAGCCTGTCTACCACAGATCAAGAGCTAATTAAGCAAGAAATCCTCCACAAGGAAGCTGAACAGCTACGACAAAAGCGAAAAAGGACAAGTGTTTTCGACTTTGAACCTATTGCTATTATAGGGAGAGGTGCTTTTGGAGAAGTCAGAGTTGTTCGCAGCAAAATAACTGGTGAAATCTTAGCCATGAAGAAGATGAATAAGTCAGAAATGAAAAAAAACTTAAAAAATTATTTTTTTCTAAAAATTTTTAAACAAAAATAATATTAATTTTATAAGAAAAATGGCTTTAAAAATAGTGATTTTTCTGCCTACCTATCAGAAATGATAAGGAAAAACCAAGTGCAGCATATTAGAGCTGAGAGAAATGTTCTAGCGCTGGCGAATAATCCCTGGATCGTTGAGTTAAAATATTCATTTCAAGATGAAAGATACCTTTATTTAACTATGGAATATCTCCCTGGAGGTGATTTAATGACAATCCTTATAAAGCGTGATATTCTCCCAGAAGCTGAGGCTAGATTTTATCTAGCTGAAATGATCATGGCAGTAGACTCTGTTCACAAGTTAAATTATATACATAGAGACTTAAAGCCAGACAATATCCTTGTAGACTCTGAAGGACATGTAAAATTATTATTTATTAAGAAATCGTGTAATATCGTAAAGAAGCTAGGCTCTTGATTTTTATTAAAATTAATTAAAAATCACGGCCTATTAAAACAATAGAAACCACAGGGTTTGCCGAAAAATAGAACTTAATGAATCTATAGAAAAGATCTCATTCAAATCATAGTCAAACGAATCCATTATTACCTACAAATAATAATCTAATAAGTAAATTTACTATAAAATCTAAAGGAAAAATTTGATTTTTTTCTCATACTAGCAATAACAATGCACATTCTTAAAATATTAATCTTTGAGCCAATAAAAAAATAATCTGTTTTTTCAATAGAGGAAAGTCTCACCATTTTATAATAAGAGAAATCCTAGGAAGTTCATAAAATAAAACCCTTATCTGACTAACAGGTAAAAACGATAAATACTTGTTTCGTCAATTTATAATAGCCAATATATTATTAAATTGGGTTGCTCGACTGTTTAATAGAAAAACAAAAAGAGTTCACTTTTTGAGTAAACAAAAGGGTTTATTACATGCCAAAGTGAAATTGCAAAAATTATATCTCTGTTTATTTTTGGGCATCAAATAATAATGCAGAAACGCATGGCAAAGAGTGAAACATATTCTCTAAATATAATGCAAATTCAAGCCATAGTTATATTTCTATTTTCGCGTTCTTTTTACGCATAAATAAGAATAAAATTTAAGAATTTATTTATTCATTAAAATAAAAAATTCTCTTTCTTAATATCAACTTGAAATTGGAACTCATTAAAAACAATTTTTTTTAAATGCTAAAATTTTTACACATATGTGCAATTTTACAGGATAATATAGATCTTTTTCCATAAATTCATTAGGTTCGAATTTTTAGGCAAATTCTGTGGTTTCTATCCGCATATAACACCAAAAATCACCAAAGTCATTAATATATTTATTATCAAAAGTATATCAGATTTCGGGCTCTGCAAAATGAGCGAAATCCAAACTGACCACCCTTACTCAAATTTACGAAAAATCGAAGAAGATGCAAAAACTAAACAATACATCGAAAAAAAAAGTGATTACAAAAGAAATAGAGCCCTAGCTTATTCAACTGTTGGAACTCCTGATTATATAGCCCCAGAAGTGTTTGGAAGGAATGGCTACACTGAAACAGTCGACTGGTGAAGCTTAGGAGTAATTTTGTATGAAATGGTCGTTGGGTATCCTCCATTTTTCTCAGACGAGCCTTCTATCACTTGCCAAAAAATCCTGCACTGAAGTAAAACTTTAGCAATCCCACGAGAAGCAAATTTAAGTAGATCAGTCTCTGATCTTATAAGAAAATTAGTATGCGACCCACAAAATCGGCTTGGTGTCAATGGTGTAGAAGAAATTCAGAGGCATCCTTTCTTTTTAGGGATAGATTGGGAACGCTTAAGAAGTTCCAGAGCACCTTGGGTGCCAGAAGTAATTTTTATTTACTTTTCACTTCTGTAAGTGAATAATTTTTTTTGGCTAGTTCGCTGAAAGGAATTATTTCTTTATATGCTAAAATGAAATTTAATTATAAAATTTATTTTAGAATGCAAACTATTTCAAATTAAATCGAATTTCTATTATAATATTTTTATTTATATCAAAAAAAGTTTATATTATAAAAATATTTTTGCTGGCTATTTGAGATATATCCTTTGCATACATTTTTTTTGCTTTCATAAGTGAGATGATTTTTAAATTTTAAAAAACTTTAACACGTCATAAATTTTATATGCAATTTGCAAAATATAATTTACCAATTCATTATAAGTTTTATAGAAAATAAAATTTATAGAGAGGAATTAGTTAAAAAGTGAAATCGATACCTCGAATTTCGACCAATTTGAAGAAGTCGAGCCTTTTTATCCTCCCGAAGGCGAAAGAAAGCGAAAATCAAAAAAAGACAATAATTTTATTGGTTATACATATAAAAAGGAGCTAGAAAACCAAAGGACTAGTTTAGTCACAGCCCTCCAAGAGCTTGATGCAGTCAGATCATCAATCCCCGCACCAGCTTCTCAGCCAGTACAAAAATATAATAAGCCTCAATTTGTAATGAATTCCCAAGAACTTTACTCAAGTTAACTATAAATAATCCATTCTAATTAATATTACTATGGCTGGACGACTCATAAAGAGATTTGTAAGTTTAAAAACCCCTTTATATGACATGCATTTACTTAAAGAAGCGAGGTTTGAAACAAAAAACGACTATTGAATGCCAAGATTCTATAACAGCACCCAAATAGATGACGAATATTTATCATGTGTGAATAATTCAGTCATATATGATCAAGGAGCTATGGGGCAAGTTGTTATCTCTGGAAAAGATAGATTAGAGTTTATTAACCATATATCAGTTTCAGATTTTAGCTCTTTGTATCCAGGCTGCCCATCGCATTCTTTACTGTTAAATGATAATGGACACATTCTTGATAGAATTATTATAGCTCAGAACGATGACTCATCTCGCATTATTTCTTTTAATAAAAACACAGAAAAGTATATATATAAATGCAGAGAAGATTTTATCAAGAAAGGCAAAAATGTGGAGGTAGAAACTCTAGCTGAGAGTCTTATAAGTATACAAGGCCCCAAATCAAAAACTTTCTTAGGCTCAGCACTAAGGCATATTAGGCCGTACTCATTTAGCTCAAAACACTGTTTCTTAACTGCATTTAAAGCTTTTAATAATGAATGAGCGTTTATTACATGGCTTGATTTTAGTAGACATAGCGGGTTTTTGATATCAATGAAAACAGAAAAAATACCAATGCTAGTTGATTTTTTGCAAATAATAAGCAAAAAACAAGCTCAGATAGCTAGCTTGGAAACTCAAAGGATTATGAGAATTGAAGCAGGATTTTGGAATGAAGAGGAGTTGATTGTGCCGATAAATCCAATAGAAGTTAACTGAAAACTTACTGAAGAAAAGCTAAAATCTACTAGTTGGATTGGTGCAGAGGCTGTTAAACAGCTGCTATTAAAGGAAAACCATGATAAGCTGGTAAAATTCGAAATTAATGGTAGTCATCATGGTCTGCATGGATCTAATATTTTTGACGGCTTTAAAAGACAGGCTGGAACAATTCTGTCAATCGTTTATCACCCAATACAGAAAAAAACAATTGGATTTTGCATAATCAAGCAGAAATACATAACAGAGCCGAAGAAATTATACATTGTTGGCGAAGTCCCACTTAATATTATAATGTAGCCAATTACACACAATATAAATTATTTATTAGAATCCTTTAAAGTTATGTCAAACCGTTATAGAGCTCTTCTGATGTAGGAATATAGTTCTTTGGTTGGCTTTCTCTTGAGGTTGTAGATTTAATTGAGTCAAGCTCCTGCAAGGCTGACGTAAGTCCAGTCTGCTGAAACTCTACTTCTCGCTTAAAAGTATATCCAATAAAATTCACATCTTTTCTCTGTGGTCGTTTTCTATTACTAACTGGCGGATAAAACGGTTCCAGCTCTTCATATTGCTCAAAATTCGACACATCTGTAGGCCCATTTAACTCCGGGACATATGGTGCTTGGCTGCTTCTTATATTATTTCAATCAATCCCAGCAAAAAACGGATGTGCCTTAATCTCAGCAACACCTCTAATACCAAGCCTTGTGCTGGGTTCACATATTAATTTTCTAATAAGATCTATAGTAGCATTGCTAAGCCTGGCTTCTCTTGGTATAGAAAAATATTTCTGCCACGAAAGGATCTTTTGGCATACATCTCTCGGCTTATCTGCATAAAACGGCGGATACCCCACCAGCATTTCAAACATAATCACTCCAACAGACCATCAATCTACTGTTTCTGTGTACCCCTGCCTAGAAAACACCTCTGGGGCTATATAATCAGGTGTCCCTACCGTCGAAAAAGCCAATTTTCTGTTTCTCTGAAACTCATTTCTCCTTTCCACATAGCTTTTTATCCTAGCTTCTTCAAGTTTTCTCAATGCTTCTCTGCTTTGACTCGGGTTTATATCAGCGTGCTTTGACAGTCCGAAATCAGAAAGTTTTAAATGCCCTTGATTATCTATTAAAATATTGTCAGGTTTAAGATCTCTATGTATATAATTCATTTTGTGTATGGAATCAACAGCTAAAATAAGCTCAGCTATATAAAACTGTCCTTCAGCTTCTGTTAGGACGTTTCTTCTGATTAATAAAGTCATTAAATCCCCGCCTCCAAGGTAATCCATAGCAAGATATAGGTATTTTTCGTCTTGAAAAGAATATTTCAATTCTACTATTCATGGATTTCCAGAGTTCGCAAGGACGTCTCTTTCTGCTTTGACGTGCTGGACTTGGTTTTTGAGCAGCATTTCAGCTTTGTCCATCTTTTTTAAAGCGAAAATCTCGCCTGTGTTTTTCTTGCGGACCACCCGGACCTCTCCAAAAGCCCCTCGGCCGATGATCGCAATCGGTTCAAAATCGAAAATTGTGATTTTTTGTCTTTTTTGGCGCATTTGTTCGGCTTCTCGATGAAGGATTTCTTGCTTGATTAGCTGCCGCTCAGTGACAGATAAGGAAAGCTCGTCCATTTTGGTAGTGAGTTCTTGCCATCCGTCTTTTCGCTCTTCTTCATTTTGTTTAAGACGGGAGTACTTGCCTTCGATATAAGATTTGGCGAGCTGGGCTTTGTCACGGGTGTTTGAAGAGATTTTTTCTTGGTCTTCTTTACGACGTTGAGTTGTAGGTCTTGGAGATGCCATGTTTAATTATTTGATTTTTAGATAATATTGAAGGAAGAGGATTTTTGATATAACAATTGTTGTTTTTATAGAAGGATGCGGTTTATATTTGAAAATAAATGACTGGAAATGGAGAGGAAGAGGAAAAAAATTGAATTATATTAGTAGAGGATTTTGAGGAACTGGTAAATAAGTTAGGATAAATAGAAGATAGAAATAGTGATGTAGGAGCTATTATAGAATAAAATTTTTTATTGAGAAATAAAATTTTAAGAATTATATATGAGCGAAACAAATTTTCAGTATGGGACAAATTTTACTTCAGTAAGAGTACACTATGCCCCTGGAGGTTACTCCAATCTAAAATTAGACTGATATGAGCCTGAACCAAAACCTAAAAAGTTACCAAAAACACAAAAATCTAATGATATTCCAATAAGACCTCCAATATCTCAATCCCCAGACAGAGATTGGACAGAATCTCCAATATGAAAAGATGACACAGATTATGGACAAATTTATGCAAACAACATCGACAATATTTTTCAAAAAAATTACCCAAAAATGATTTTCTCACGAAATGAATCAGCAGAATCTGCATATCAGCTTCAGACTCCCCAAAAGAGTTTCAAGTTCCAAGACTATAAAACACCTTACAACTGGCGGCATTTTCGTTCTGAAACTCCTCCAGAATACAGAATAAGGCAATCTCTTGAAACGAGGTTCAAAAACTCCCCTGATCCTTATCCCTGCCAGAAATTGGAGCAAAAGCCTGCATTCGAATCCCCAAAACCAAGAATAAAATCAAATGACCCTTTTAAGAATAATAGCTCTTCTTATTCCTCAACCGGAGAATACCTCTTAAAAAATAACAATTTTCATGGCGAAAATGAAAAAAATTTAAGAAGCTCTTATCTTGAACCTCCCAAAAGACTTAATTCATTCAAGCTAGGCTGATAAACAGCTATATAATTAAATAGATTATTATAAACCTATATATAAATAATAGAAATTTGCATAAAATTAAATGAACACATATTCCTGGTCAAGTTTCAAGAGCGCCCTAGCCAACAATTCTAGTTGGTCTTTCAGCTTCTTTATAACAGCTTCATTATTTTCAATTGTTTCCTCATATTTAATTCTTGATTCTATTTTCGAATAAATTAGCAGGCATTGCTCTCTGTCTAAAGTTGGCAAAATCCTTTCTAAATCGAAATTATGTATAGCATTTTGTACTAAAATATGGACAGACGCATTAGCTTTTTGTCTTTGCTCTGCAAACCAATGGTTAAATGTAGAAGTTTTGATGAATTTTTCGTAAAATTTCACCGCATTTTGCTTAGAAATGAACCTAAAAAGCGGGACTGCGGTAGAGTCTGATGAGCCAATTTCTCTTAAAAATTCAAAATCTCTGAAGTCTTTGAATGTTGGGCTTTCTATATATGGGGATTCCCTTAACTTTTGCAGGTTTAAGGAAAAGTATTGAGAAAATGGGTCAAGCAAAGCTTGGTTTAGCTCCCGAAAATGCCTTCTGATTATGGAATTATTGATTGCTGAAGTCTCAGCAGACTCATTCTGAAGAAATTCTGATACAATTTGATTTATAGGATGTATAAGGCTTTTATGTTTAGAAATCCTTGACTTTAGCACAATTTCTCCATTTTCTTCGAATTCAAAAATATTTTTGCAAGTATTGAGAGCCTAAATAATGGTTACTTTTAAAAAGAAGGGATTTGTTACGCCTAAAATGACGGCGCTTTGGCTTTGGCTTTCTATCATCTGTTGGATATAGAATTTTCCCATAGATGGCGCTGTTTGCCCTTGATTTGCCCATTGAAAATTTTTTTTGATTTGACCAAACCATATGGTACTGGTCGAACCAAAAAATTTTCCCAGTGGGCAAATCAAGGGCAAACTGCACCATCTATGGGAAAATTCTATATCTCTGAATTCACTATCAAATATAGTAAAATAAGGATGGAAATTTCCTTCATATTTCAAAGGTGATAATAAAGAGACTAATCCCAGAACCATAAGGCTGCAGGTTTCTGGATAATTAGTAAGTATCAATAAAGGCTCCCCTAAAACCACAATTTCCCATAACCTCCAAATATATTTTTTTATGTTTTGTGACCCAAAAATTTGGTATATATTTATATCCTGCAGCTGGCCAGGGTATCCTTGGTTCACGACGTCTAAATTCATCGATAAATTGCTTCCACAGGCTTGAAGAGAAGAAAGCTCGGACTCTGAAGGAATAGAATAAGCTACTGACGATCCTAATATAGAAAACTCTCTAGTTTCTCCTGGGTTTAAGTTTCCCCAGCTTTCAATTTCTTCCCATGAGCTATTTAATATATTCCTCCCTTCCTCAAAATAAGCTGGGGCAATTATATTGATAATATTCCTAAACAGCGATATAAAAGGATTTTGGGTTATTATAGTGTAATCACCGCTATTGGTTGGCTTAAGTAGGCTTCTTCACAGTAATTTGAAGATCTGATGACTCATCTAAAGATGACAAGTC
This sequence comes from Blepharisma stoltei, assembly GCA_914767885.1. NCBI lineage: Eukaryota > Ciliophora > Heterotrichea > Heterotrichida > Blepharismidae > Blepharisma > Blepharisma stoltei. The sequence continues at coordinate 1,062,532 of CAJZBQ010000020.1, read as the reverse complement.
TACTCCAAGTTAATAAAAGCACATCCTTTTTACAAGAATTTTCAACTTTGAGTTGACTTGTCGCCTTTATGTTAATTCGTCAGATCTGAAGAAACCTACTTTAAAGCAAGCAATCACGATGACGACGTTATAAAATAACTGATCTTTGATTGTATCCTCGTTTATTTCCTGTATCCTTTTGTTGACGGAAATATACAAATCCATAATAATTTTCTTCTTTCATTCTAAACACATATGAAGAGTCTCCAATTTTATCCATTGAATTAGAATCAGGGAATGCTAAAAACGCAATAGCCTGCTGCTGTTCTTCATTGAAGATTTCAGGATATTGCCACTCAAGTTTTTGTCCGAAATCTTCATCAAATGAGACTATACAAAATGTCTTTATTCATTGACTTGAGTTCATATTTTTATGAAAATGAACAGTAGTTAAATTTTAAATAAAATGTTTTTTTGGCCTAAGATTTATTAGGAAATTCTCCAGGACAATACTTGCTATCTTTATCAGTTATAGGCGATTTACATTGATAATCCTGTGCACTCTGTATAGGTGACTTAGGTGGCATCCTCAAAGACCCTGACTCTTTAAATAAGTCTTTTCTTCAAGCAATTAAATACATTAAAATATAAAAATTTTCATATATAAATTATATGATACATTTCCCTATAACTGCTCCAAAATCAGCCCCAAAAACTCCAAAGCTACGGCCTCTCCATTTGAGTATGAATCAGACCTTAAACCCATCTATACACCATACGCGGCGGCTAAGTGATATCATCACGGACAGAGAAACTTCCAGGCTACTTGATGCTCCTATTGCAATTACATTTGACCCTTCTCAGTTTAAAATTGACGAAAAATCTGAAATCAACACTCAGCTGCGGCTTTTTAAAACAAATTTTGACAAGCATCGTCTTCATGGCTCAAAGCGGTCAAATTTGCTTCTAGGACTGAAAAAAGAGCTTGAATCTTTAGAACAAGGAGAAAGGAAAAAACTCAATTTTATGAAACAAAGCGAAAATCGGATAGAAAATCTTGAAAAAAGTATAGAAGCTGCATTGGTTTCACAGAAAGAAGAAAATGAAAACAAAGAAATATGCTTTTTTGCCTTGAGTGGCGCGGTACGGGCGCCACTTCGGCAAGCTCCTTCTTCCAGTTGGTTCGGCCAACTCAGGTTGGTTCGGCCAACTAGAATTGACAAGTCTCCCCCAAGAGGCCTCACTTGTCAATTCTCCAGTTGGCCGAACCAACCTGAGTTGGCTCGGCCAACTGGAAGAAGGAGCTTGCCGAAGTGGGCGCCCATACCGCGCCACTCAAGGCAAAAAGCTATATATATTCATATATTGAAGAGAATGAAAGAAAATAGGGTTCATCTAGAAATGAAATATCTGAAGCTAAACCACAGCTTAAACAACCAAATTTCAGTAGTTTTTAGCGAAATTTCTAGAGTTGACCATTCAAAAGAGTCCCAATCTAAAAGCTACTATGCGTGAAAACAGTTTAAATATATTGTGGATAGAGACCAAAAAGAAAGAAGTTTACAGATGAATAAGCTTGAAAGAGGAATACAGACAGCACAAGCTGGGGTAGCAAGAAAAGATGAATGAAAACAAAGAAGAGCGGATATGCTAGAAAGAGCAATTATAGAGGACAGAAGCCAAAGAGATGAAAGGCTGAGAGAATCTTTGATGGTCCAAAGATTGTGGCACAATTATATTATACCTATTTGCAGTAAACATAAGAATTTTTTTGTAGAAAATGATAGAAAATTGATATTTTCATTGTAAAAGGCATAATCAAAGATTTGAAAATGAGCGTCAAAATTCAAGCATTTATGAAAATGCTTATCAGAGAATAAAAATTTCTACTGGACTACAAGAAATTGGATCTATTGTAGGCAATTTTTTAACAAAAGAGCAAACTTATAAAGAGCTTATGAACGCAGTTAAGGTAAAAGAAGCTGAATGCAATGTCTATAGACGAAAAATAGACGAAATGCAAGATTTCGTAACAAATTTTGCTATACAGAACTCAGAAATTCCTGCTAACCTAGTAGATGTTAAAGGAGAAATCCACAATAAAAGAAAAGATGTGATTGAACTCCAAGCCAAAAAAGTGGATCTACAAATAAAAAAAATAAAAATCCAGACCTGGCTAAACAGGCTTTCAAATAAAATAAATGCCCTCACCAACGCAAACATAGAATCTACTGACAACAAAACTGTAAAAATTTCTGAAATTATGGAAAAAATAAAAGACCAAGTTAACCTTATATTAAGCCTTAACAGAAAAGAAGCCCTTGAAACCCTGTTAGAAAGCAGAAAAAAGAGCTTATCAAGCATCATCAATAAGATTCCAAAGGAAAATCTGCATGCTTCAGAAGACCAAAATGGCGAATTAGCTTCGACTGATTTAATTGGAAACGAAATGTAATTTTCTTCCTTAATATTATTTCATATTTAATTAGTTAAAGCCTAGGAAGTTCCAGTCTTGGACCTTCTTTATTAGCGAAATACGGAAGAATGCTCCCATCTCCGAGCTCGATTAAATCGTCAGGGACCCAGTTTGGCGTCCCGCTTGCTTTGACTACTAACTTGTGCCTGACGCCTTCTAAAAAGTTGATTGACCTCTGTGACTGCATTTGGACCACTAAATTATATTCCATTGCTAGACAGTCCTTATAAGTCATTGATTTTCCTCTCCTAAAAGCTTCATAAGAAATTTTCAAAGATAACGGACACATTGTTTGGATTTTTTGTAAGGTTTTTACAGTCCATGGGGTGTCTAATTGACTGAGTTTTTTTACTACTAGTTCTACGGTACCATCAATAATAAAGCACTGCTTGATTTGGTCTAAGTAAGGGATAATTGAGGACTTTTCTCAGCTTGGGTTTACGTGGTATACTTGTAAAACGTTTTCTATTGACCCTTCGTATAGTCCAGAAATGATTAAATCTGTGTCACATTCTATATAGTATTGAGCAAGGCCAAATAAATAACAGTCGACGCCGCTCAGTCTTTCACCAGTAAGTGACAAGTAAAGACCAAGCTCTGGAGGATTCATACGAGATAAAAAATAGGAAGCTCCGACGTCAGGGATATAGCCAATAGCTCCTTCAGGCATAGCAAATGCTGTATTATTGGTCGCTACTCTTATGGAGCAAGCCATAGATAGCCCAACCCCTCCACCCATAACAATGCCGTCCATGATGGCAACTCTCTCAGTTAGCATCCTGGAAACAAAATAAATCAGGGTAAACTCTTCTTGGTAAAACTCTTCAGGGGTTATATCAGCTTTTATAATGCTCATCACTTCGATACTTAAAATGGTGGACTAGGTACATCCGGCCTTTTGACACAATTTTCTTAGCCTTATGGTCAAGGCGAACTGAGCAAAAAATCAGTCTAGATAGAGGTTCGATATGGCTTTATGCGTTCCGGGTAAGTTTATGACTCGGCTCCTATGGTTGGAAATACATTAGAATGGTAATGTGCCAATCTGCCCTTTTTGCGCAACAGTCCGACTTTAAGGTCTCGGCGAACTGGGGAGGGACTCAGAGCCGAGAATCAAGTACAGGCTCGAGAGATGTAGGTTTTGGCTGCTTTCCTGTGGTTGGAAATGGAGATGCTCAGCAGCGTCCCTTGGATACGAGGATCCTAGAGATTCCTCTATCGAAAAGCTGGGGTTTTCAACTCATGCCACAGGGGAGCAGTCTTTTCACTGTAGCTGTTGAAGGAAGGCACTTCAACACCCGATAGCTCAAAGGATCCATGGAATCAAACTACTCCAATTGCTGCAGCAGGGCCAATTGAAAACATAAGCCGCCAATCGAGACTGAAGCTTCAAGAGGAGACAGAAGGTATCGAAGTGGCATCCACCTTCGAGGGAAAGACTCTCTGGGTTGGAGTCAAAAAGCGGTTTGACCTCAACCTCCTGTAATGGAGGTCTTTGGTGGCTACATCACCAATATGGCTAATGTCAGACTTAATAACCTAACCTAACCTAGCCTAATCCTATTGTTGGAAAGGGGTAGCCTGGCAGTGTCCTTCGGGGCCCTTAAGGTGGACCCCACGTGATGCCAGGAGTTCCGGCCTGGGCCCAAAGAAATTTCGTTAAGCACAGATCCAACCTTCCGTAGATGCACCCCTCTCGTCCCCTGGCATCATAAATCCCACCCCAGGTTTGCTTGTCTAGTCAAGTGTAAGAACCCTGCCCTATCCCCTCAATACCAAACTACCTAGCCTTGATAATAAGAAATATAAGAGATAGCAGTATTTTTACTTTATATGATATTAAAGCGCGATTTATAGCATTTTCTATAATATCTTCTTCATATCCCTACTATATATAGAATTTTTATATGGTAAAAAATTTTACACTAGTGGAAAAGAATTAATAGAGAATACGCTCAATCCGAGTTTAATATGATCATAGGTGCATACAATTTAGCATCTTGGTGACTGCATAACCAATAAGGCTCTATGCCTGTCTGTTAATTAAGATGCTCACCACATCTCCGCCTGCAGAAAAAGCTCTTCCTTCGCCTGTGAATAATACATTTTTGCTTTGATTATGCGCCTCACGAACTAAGCTTGCAATTTCCCTAATGATTTTCTTGTTTAAAGCATTTAATGCTTTCGGTCGGTTTATGTGAATATGTAAAAGGTCATTGTGCTCAGTTGAGCGTACTAAAGAATTATGCTTAATTAAAGAGAACTCCATTAATAAATTCTTTCTCTATTAATTATTTTATAAAATATAGTCATATTTGCTTTTATTTAAAATAATTTTTTAGAAAAATAGTTATAAGTTTTGCTTTTACCATTATTAAAATCACATATCATAATTTTATCGATGGACAAAGAGCAGTAAGAAATAAGCAGACTTTTAGAAGACGAAAGGCTTGAATGGTGAAAAGCTTCAGCTAGGGATAAATATGATCTTTTGGCGTTATTTTTGATCGGTTTCCACTAGCCAAAAATGGGTTTCCACGTGGAATTTCTGGATTTTCACGTGTGAAACCCATCTTTGGCTAGTGGGAGCCGATCAGAAATTTACGCGACTGATAATATGATATTAATGAAAAGCTTTTGAGAGTGGGATGCAGGCCATTAAAGAGAAAACTTATTCTCTGCAAAAAGGAGCAAAGAGAAAAAGATCATGCTTTCAGCTGCATGGATATGGAAGAGGAGCTTACTCCTCACCTTTAAATTGATACAAAAAATCTGTTTTAATGCAAAGAGTAGTTAATACTTATTTTTTAAAGAATTTTAAATTTATGAAATTTATCAATCTAGCTTTGTTTAAATGGTATGCTTTTTGCAATCCTCATTTAAAATAAAAGAATTTTTTATTTTTGTGACATTAAATTAGATATCATAACTATTTAAATATAAATAATTGTATTTTCTTATAAAAAAATTCAATTTTAAGATTTTTGTCTTGGGGAATTAAAACTTGTATAAGGCTGCTTCAGTATGTGCAATCAACATATGTGCAAAAATCCTAATAGAATTAATATCAGGTTATTATGTTTAATATTTTTGCAAGTCTCTATAATAAACAAAGTATCAAGACTACATACTTAAATTATTTCTGGTTGATAACTATAATTGCACATTAATGAAAACAAATGAAATTATTCCAAATCTATAAGAACCTAGTGCAATTAATTTTCTCTTTCATATTCGCATTATTCTTCCCCAGCATTGTGTTTCGACTTTATGTGTGAGATTAAATCTCTATCACTGAGTTTGACGCTTTCTTCACAATTTTCACATTCAAACTGATTGGGATTTTCAGTGGCTCTGAAAAAATAAATCCGATTTGTAGCTTTACTTTGAACAGAAATCCTGTCTCTGCATTTCTTTTTACTAACTTCAGCTTCGACTTCTTTTCCTTGAGACTCGTCATAAGCATCTTTAAGGCGTTCCACAAAACCTAAACTGTCTTGACGAGGGAGCTGAAGAACTTCGATTAATTTTATAAGTTCAGCAGAAGCTGAAAATAAAGATTCTAGATCATAGCCTTTCTTTTGCAGCATTTCGTGCACTCTTCTATTTCTACCAGATATATATCTTAAATCCATTTTAATAAAGTCATATATTCATTTGTTCGGTATAATACTTGGTAGTCTTAAATGTATTGTGTGACCAAACTTAAAGGACTGAAGATAGTTTTTATTAGCTGAATTTATTCGATTTTTTATTTTATGAGTTTTTTTAATGAAAATTCTAAATCATAATCATTTAATTTTAAAATCTATAAACTGACCTAAATTTGCACAAAAATAACCCTCAGGAAACAAATAAATTAATATTTTAATTTTTTTATGCTATCAGAATCATATTCTATGCGTTTATTTATAAAATGGAGGATTGGGTTTCACGTGCAAATGCACTTATCAGCAATGGATTAAAGGAATCAGACCAGCTGAAGAACAGTGAGTGGACATTTGAAGAGGAAAAACACAATGCTAAGATTTACACTCGACCTTTTTTTAACAACCCAGTTCATGCAGGAAAAGGAGAAACTGAGTTTGCTCACTCTGCTGAAGAAATGTTTAACTTTTTCATCTCAATGCCTCTTGAAACTAGATGGGGCAAAGGAAACCTTGTATAGGGACGATTTTATTTTACTTGCCCTAGACTTTGGGGTTCTGAAGAAATCTAAATGCTTCCAAGTCATTATTATACTAACATTAAAATCGGGCAAATCCATTTATTATGGCAGATTTTCCTTGATTATGCCAATATTAGACTTTTTTGGAATGTCTTGAGCTAGCTAAAAGAAGTTTTACAGTATAAACCCTATAGCTGATGACGGTCCTGCCAGTGCTGAAATCGTCGCTGAAGAGGGCAGTCTAAAATTAATTTTCATTGTTCTCCAGATGAAATGGCCAGTAACCAATAGAGAATTTATTTACATTCAGGATTACAGGACCAGAGGAAACTCATATGTCATATTTGAAAAGAGTTTAGAAGTGCCTGAAGTGCCTATTACAGAAGGATGCGTTAGAGCAACCCTCAATCTGTCAACTTTATATATTGAGCCGATTAGCGATACTAGATGCAAAGTTACATATCTAGTTAATCTTGATCCTTGTGGAGACATTTTGGATGCAATGAAAGAAAAAATTCAGCTAGGATGGTCCACTCTTATTCCAGCAATTCTTCATCAGCATGTCGATTAAAAATAGCATTAAGATTAACATTAATTTAATATATAGAGAATCCGCTGTAATTCCCACCTAAGGGCGTACCTTCACCCGTAACGCTTCACTCGGTTGTTCACCACCAACCGTCTCACGGCTTTCAAAGTGCTGCTTCTTTCGGACGAGGATGTGCACTCGCTACCCGAAGTTGGATGAGTTGCGCCACAGTGCAGTACATCAACAGAGTTGTCCATTCCGAAAATTTGAAAAACAAATTTTTAGTAGAACTGTCGGCCAAAATGGAAATCCAAAGCCTGGGACGTAACGCCCAGTTTCACGCTAGGAAGTTGCCCAATTGGCCAAGTGGAAGTCCTTGGTATAGCTGAGCCTCCCCTTTCCAACCTTGGAAACCATTTCCCCTAAGGTAAAAACCCTGGCATCAGAATGAGCTGCGGTCAACCAAATTTGACGTTTCCTTCCACTGTGCCAAGGAATAACCTAGCCGATACACACATACCGAGCGCAAAATCCCTTCCATGAGGTCCCTGCCACCCTGTGGGATGTCGGCTACAGGTGTTGAGAAAAAGGGCTGGTTCGCCACCGCCATTTTAATTCATTATTAAAAATAGCCAATTAAATTAAATTCTTGCATATTTGACTTTCTTTATTAGTAAAAAGCCTAGTATTGACTTGTGTGATAAGCCGAACCCATGTTTGGCTTGCTGAAGATGGCTGGCATTAACCTTACGTTTAACAAATAATAAATTTATTGGGTATAATAAAATTAAAATTATTCTGCCTAATTAAAAAGCTCAGGAAATTCTTTTTTGAAAGTTTTCATTTTTTGTTTCCAATACTCATTGCTTTTAGCTTCTAACCTTTCATCTCTAAATAATGATTACATCATTCCTTCTTCTCCTTTAAGAAACCATTTCGAAGCCTCTTTTACTGCGATTTTTGTAATTATTGAGCTAATTTTGTGTAAATCTTTAAATGATTGGACAAGCCTATATATAAAATACTTTGATTTTTCTAAAAATCCTTTTGAAAATAATATCGCTAAACAGACGTCTCTGATTTTTTCAGAATCCCCAAGCTGCAATAAGTCACTTTTGCATACCCACCTGCCCCTAATAATTGTAGCTTTCTGAGATAAAGCTTGATCTATTCTTGAGTCATTTTTTCCTAACATTTCAATTAGAAATTCATAACTAATGACTTCAGCTTTTTTTAATATTTCTTCAACCTGAAGTGATATTGGCATTTCTCTTAATGTATTTCTGAACCCAAAATTTTTTGTTTGTTCAGGCAAAAGATTAGCCACATATTCAGCTGAATTTGTAGTTATTTCAATTTCTTCACAATTTTTAGGTATCAAGCTTTCAAAAGCTTCTATACTTGATTCATTATTCATATCTAAAACTTCGACAGGCTTCAATTTTTCTTCTTCTTCTACCTTATGTGCTTCTTATCCTGGTCGGGACACCACGACAGGGTTTTTTACCATGACTCAGAGACAAGTAGACCAGAGTCCATAAGAAACTCTACACTTCTGAATGCGAAGGGTAATTGAGCACTGAAGGAGGATTCGGCCGCCTCTTCTAGGAGTTTCCCAAGGAAGTGCCTGGGTGCATCTCCCCGATAGATGTTGACGCCGCTCTAAGCACCGGGTCGAACTTATGCACTTTTCTGTCGACATCACCAAAGCCTGAATGCAGAGAGGGACTGAAATATAAACCCTGAAGACCCATTACAGCTTTTAATCTAAGATAATATAATCTACCTTATGTGCTCTTTTTTTTCTTAAAAATCCTCATTTTCTTAGACTCTTTTTCAGCTTTTAGATTTTCTTCTTCATCTTTGTCTTCAATATATCTTGTCTTGGTCGAAGCGTCAACATAGTCCATTGCAGGTCTCATTTGATAGACTTTTTCTAATGGAGAAAGCGAAAGAGTGTTTTCTCTGATTACTCCAATCCAATAGTCATTTAAAGGGACAATGGTTTTGCTTTGGAGAGTCTGTTCTTTGTGATTGAATTCGTTGGATTTTTTATCATAATTAGGACCAGATGAGTTTAGAGTATAATTTAATTGTAAAGAGTTGGCTCCGATTTTGCCAGAAGATAGAGTGCCTTGGTCGCCATAAGGTCGGTATCGAGGTCGAAGAGGGTATTGGATTAAAAATAGCTGGCCTTCTGATTGGGAGTTTAATACTACATCAAGCTCGCATACAACTTCATCTTCTAATTCCATGCTCATTTTATCAAATAAAGAATAGTAGGATAATTTGAATTTTAAAAATTATTTTTAATAACTAGGTCGTGCTATAAATATACTGAATTAAATCAGAGCATTAAGGCATATTAGTTAAGAACAGAGATAAATATGGGAATGAATTAAAAGCATTAGAAAATTGAAATTACCTTTCCTCTACGAGCGAATAAAAACCATTGGGAAGATCACTATTTTTTGCCCAAAAACCCATCCTCAGTGAGCGAACAAAAATGTTTTATTAAAAAAAAATTTTGATATATAAGTGATAATTAGTATAATGAAATCTCTAGCTAATTCTGTTTAATTTAAACAGCTTACATTTTAAAACATAAATTAAATATTTCAATTTGCGATTTTTTAAAAATACTTACTATAAAGTTTATATATAAAAAAATATTAACCCCGTCCTTGAGCAAACAAATTTTTGTTTTTCGCACACAGAACAAGGGAGTTAGAAATTTTAAATGTGATTGAATCTTTTAGGATATTAAAATTCAATATTTATCATTTTAATAAATCATTTAGTTTTTGTGGAGTGTATAATGATCATAAAGCATAGCTTAAGTATGAAAGTGGGTTAAAGTTTCAATTTTTTGAGCTTTTTTACCTTCAGGAGGCTGAAATTTAAATAGGGAGAGTAATGACTCTTTCTCTCATATTTGTCTTCCATTTTTTATTTTGTTATTAACAGTTATCAAAATCAAAACTTCGCCAATTTCATAAGAGAAAAAGAACTTTAATTAGTTGCTAAATTGCAATTCTGATTACTTACTTCCAAATTAATCTATAAAAATTCGCATTTTTATATAAATTATTAGCCAAAACTAATTATCAAGATTTAATTAGTCAATTATTGAGTTATATACAGTACTTTGACGATTAAATACTTATACAATTTTTAAAGAATTAAGAATTCGTTTGAATATTTTTCAATAACGGCATTCTTCAACCTCCCCAAAAAATCTATAAAACAGCTTAAGCAGTAAACACCTGCAATTTCCATATCTCCATATCCATGAAATCATCTTCTCATCTCTGTATAATAAATTTTTAACATGGATCGATACAGAAAGCTTACTTCTTCCTCTATGAGCGAGCCAACCATTGAAAAAAATCCTATTTTTTCAAAAAAAATTTATATAAAAAATGCTTTGAGTTACAGTGATAACTAGTAACGATGACCCCCCCTCAATCTTCATGTCTATTGCAACAAAAATGTAATTTTTTAAATATAAAATTTTATATAAAAAAAATAATAATAATTTTCATGTCTCTTGCAACAAATTATATACATTAAAATGGCGACACGTGCCAACCTGCCTTCTTGGCGCAGCAGCCCAAACCTTATGGCTACGATGAACTGGGATGGACTCCGAGCCGAGAATCAGATGCAGGCTCAATAAGTGTGTATCCGGGTAGGTTTTGGCTGCTTTCCCTGTGGTTAGAAATAGATGCGCTCAAACGACGTCCTTTGGATCCGAGGATCCATGGGCATTCCTCTACCAAGAAACTGGGGGTTTCGGCCCAGGCCACAGGGGAACAGTCTTTTTCCTGTAGCTGCAGAAGGAAGGCACTTTGACGCCCGATAGACTCCAAGGATCCTTGGAATCAAGTTACTACTCCTATCGCCCATAGCAGGACCGCAGAAATCCATAAGCTGCCCACTCAAGACTGAAGCCGCAAAGGCAAGGAGGAGACAGAAAGTACCGGAAAGCACTCGCAAGAGGGATAGACCCTCTGGGCTGGAGTCGAAAAGCGGTAGAAACTTCCGTACGGGAGGTCTTTGGTGGCTGCGTCACAAATATGGCTAGCGCCTGTCTGTAATAATCCTAATCCTAATCCTCTTGTGGCAAATTTTCGATGCGCATCTTAAATTTTCCGTATTTTTTTAGCTAGATAAGTTTGTGAGCGATGACAATAGCCGTCTAAATCTCGATGAGAAGGTCATTGACACGCCTACAGCAGCGCCGTTTTATGATTTTTTTGAGAAACTCATCTAAAGTAAAATACATTAATTTTTTTATAAAAATGTTGTGTTGCAGTAGGCATGAAAATTTTTGAAAAATTTTTGTTGCAATAGACATGAAGATTGAAGGGGGGGTCGTCTTTATATGTCTTGATAATTTCTGCTCGATTTTAAGCAGCTTGAACTCTAAAACGCAAATTTTATTAATTAAATTAATTTTTTGCGATTCTAATTTTATAAGTTTCGAAAATAAAAATTTTATTATAAAATTAATTATATAAGCCTGCAAAAATGTTTTGATTTCTCATAAAAGAGTTAGAAACTTAGGCAGAGGTCGTTATGGAGAAGTTTGGCTTGTCGAAAGAGAAGACGGGGCTCTGGTTGCGATGAAAAAGGTACCTTTAGAGACAGAGCAGCCCAATTGCAAAGAAGTAAACGTATTAGAGCAGCTTGACCACCCATATATCATCCAGTATCACGAAAGCTTTATCGATGACGGCTATCTGTGCATTATTATGGACTACGCCGAAGGCGGAGACCTCGCTGCTCGAATTCGATCAGTGAAAGACCAAAACAGCAGTTTTAACGAGTCTCAGGTTTGGAAGTGAATTGGGCAGCTTGCTGAAGCGTTAAATCACATTCACAACAACAAAATTATCCATAGGGACTTGAAAAGCCACAATATATTTTTGACTAAGGACGGAGGTGTCCAAGTTGGGGATTTTGGAATTTCAAAAATCCTCAATTTTAGTGATGAACTAGCCGTCACTAGTGTAGGAACTCCTTATTATTTAGCACCTGAAATTTGTAAAGGAGAACCTTATGATAATAAAGCTGATATTTGGAGTCTGGGGTGTATTGTATATGAACTTTGTACATTGAGAAGACCGTTTGAAGGGGAAAATCTGATTGCGGTTGTAAATTCAATAATAAATAATGAGCCAAATCCAATTCCAGACAAGTATAGTCAGAATTTGAAAAATTTGGTGTCATCAATGCTGAGCAAAGATAAAGAGCTCAGACCTTCAGCAGCAGCCATTTGGACAATGCCGATATTTAATTCTACAGAAGAGCGAAAAGAGCTGACTTCCCCCTCGGTGTGCGAATAAACCCATTAGAAAAAACCTTATTTTTTTGGGTAAAAAACCCACCTTTGTGAGCGATCAAAAACTTTTTATGAAAAAACTATTTTGATATATAAATAAGCTAAATATTAAACAGTTTGCATTTAAAATTAAATTTTAAAAATTAATTAATATTTGCTTTAAAATTAATTTTTAACAAAAAAAATTTACTTATGGAGGGGGAGTGAGCGTAAATACGAGGAAGACTAAAAAATATCAAAAAGAAATTTCTATTAATATTCCAACCCCTACCCATATTCCCCACAAATCAAATCCAGTCCACCCTACATCAGCTCCTTCAAGTCATAAGCCAGAAACCCCTATGGACTCAGCAAATGTCCAAACAGCTACTCATTTGCAGCAGGGCAAAAAATCTCCTCCATCTAAAAACGATGGTTCTGCTACATCAAGATCTTCTCAAAAATGCTTTACATTTTCAGAAAGCATCTTAAAACAGTGCCCAAACTCTCCAATTAGACCAATGCTAATGGGAGACTTCCTAAGAAGTAAATTGGGCGATGACATTTTTGTAAGAGTCAGAAGAGTTCTGATGAATACTAACTTCCCCCTCTCTGTGAGCGAACAAAATCTTTGGAAAAATCTCTATTTTTTGCCCAAAAACCAAACCCTCCACAAGCTAACAACAATTTTTGTAATATAAAAATTTTATTTTTAAAAACAATTTAACATATAAATGATCATTATTATAATGAAATCTTAAGCTAATTCTGTCTAATTTTAAAAGCTTCCAATTTAAAACATAAATTTTACTTACGAACAGGAATTTTTTTAAATTTTGAAAAACAAATTACTATTTAATAAATAAATTAACCCTCTCCTTTGAGCGAACAAAATCTTTTGTTCGCTTACGGAGGGGAGTAAGGACCCAGCAAAGCTTATAAGTGAAGAGCCCTGAATTATTTCTGATATATGTGGAGAAGAAAACTTGAGCATTATTGATGTGGGCATTGCTTTTGATGCTTTTAATTTGGAAAATCAGGTTCCTTATCCACCTACAAGCACAAGCAAAAGAACAAATTCAAGAACTTTTGCGAAATTGACTAGAAAAGCTAGCCAATAGGTGCTGTATAAGATATGAAATTAGTAATGGTTATGTTTATAACTTTCATTTAATACTTGAAGTTTATATTAATTAAGATTTTCATCAAAAAAATTATTTATTGACTCGTTTGAACAAAATATCTGTTAAATTGCAATTTTTGGTTATATAATTCACCTTTAAATTGGAACAAAATTTTAGTCAATTTTATAGGTGAAAATATTAATTTTTACATAAATAATTTGATAGAAGAAGTAAATAGAATATCATTTAAACAGTGGCTAAATTAAATAAAATTAAAATTCAAAAATATTTCAATTATATTTTTTTAATTTTTATAAAATCTAGCCAAAATATTTTTCAACGAAAAAATTAGCTCATTAAAATTTGAAACAAAGGTGGGAGTAAGTATTTTTAAGTTATTTTATAGATTATAATTCCAGTTTTTAACATTATAATAAGTTTTTAAACGCAAGATAATTATTTCTACCTAAATATCGTCTAAAAATATACTTCTGATATTAAAATTTTAATTTATTAAGAAGATTTATTCAATTTAAGAAATTTAAATTTATATATGAAGTATAACTCTAACAATTAAAATATGACGACTGATAGACGCAATATAAGAGTTTTGAAGCCAAAAGAAAATCTATCAGAAAATATAATCCCTGAAAACAGTTTTGTTGAAAGAGTTAACAAGCTTTTTCAAAATTCAAAAGTAGCAGGCAAACAAGTTTTCAAGCTAAATTTGCAAGAAAAACTGGGTAACGTAAGTCCATTTTTGCAAAAAAAGCTAGATGCTCTCAGTACAAGTCGACACAACCGTACATTTGCAGCAAACAAAGAATTCTCTTTTTATGAAAAATACAACAAAGAATGGAAGCATCCCAAAAATAATTCCAAAGAAATAAAAATTTTAAGCTTAATTTTAGAAAAACTGGTTTTTAAAAGAACCAGAGATTCTATGCGGAAACTCGAGAAAACCCAAGTACAAAATTACAATCCTCTAGCATTTACTAAATGCAGCCATTGCAATGCTGTAGCCTTGACACTTCTTACAAGTTCCACCAAAGAAGAGCTCTCACCAAGATTTCACGAAAAAATCTTACAAATTTTGCCATCAAAACCAGAAAAATTAGTAAGAACTCAGCCTATGATAAGAGATTGCAATATAACCACATCATGTGCAGTAACTGAGCATAATGCTTCAAAAAGGTCATTATATTATCAAGAAGGAGGGTCTCCAGAGCCAAAAGAGATAATTCACGACAATGAATTAAGCCTTGTAATGTACTCTGAGGATCAAATAGTCGCATCTCCGCGTTCGAAAAAGAAAAACTTATCAGATATGAATGAAATCAGTGAAATAAAGCTGGATTTCTATGAATCTTCATTAGATTCCCCTGGAATTGCGTCAAGTAGACAAATCGAGCCAAAGCATACATTGAGATTCAATGAATCCATTGGGTCAAAAAAGCCCAAAGAAGAAGCATCATTTGAGTTTAACCCTGATATAACAGAGCTTCCAAAAGGGCTTGAGCTTGATATTGAGTTAAGCTTAGAAGGCATGCCAAAATCAAATGCTGTAAAAGTCCCAAAGCTAGATTTCAGCGAGCTTTTACCTCCAAAACCCCCAAAACAGCATAATAAAAATCCATCAAAAGCATGCAGTATTGCAGAGCAAAAAAAAGGATTGAAAATAGTTGATGGAATTTTTAAAGAAAGATTGAAATTATGTATGGGAAATTTTAAAAAAGCGCTAGGAAATGATGGAGAACAGTCGTTAACGTTTGATTTTAGTAAAGAAGAAATACAGAATAGCTCTATTTTGCATAGTCCGACGATGACAGGGACCTTTGGGGCTTTTGAGAATAATAGAAAATGCAATTTAAGTGTTATTGAGCCAGCTACCAAAGAGCCGGAAAGTTCGGTTTGGTTTGAGTACCCAACACCTTCACAAAGCCAGAAAACTGCTTATAAAATATGCCATGCGAGACTGGAAAAGTTTATTTATAGGAGAAAAATGCAAGCATTCTTTTGCTTGTCTGATTTTATATATAATATGCCATTCTTGAGCAGTACGAAGAGAAAGTAAGCATTTGAGCCTTTGCATTTAAAATATTTTGATAATCTTTTATTTTGTAAGTAATAGTCTACTTCTCTAGCAGCTTATTAAACATAATTTTATGCATTTAAAAATACTCTATTTAACCTTGAGCAATTTCTATTATTCTTTTTAAAATATTC
The DNA here is from genome assembly GCA_914767885.1 of Blepharisma stoltei. NCBI lineage: Eukaryota > Ciliophora > Heterotrichea > Heterotrichida > Blepharismidae > Blepharisma > Blepharisma stoltei. The sequence goes on along the minus strand of CAJZBQ010000020.1, from coordinate 1,046,704 downwards.
CAATTTGTATATTTTAAAATTTTAATTGCATTTTAAAATCCAAGCTATCTAAGATTTAAGAGAATTAACCAGAAATTCCATTATAATAATTATTTATTTATACGACAAAGTATTTTTTCATATAAAAAATTTTTTGTTCGCAGATTAGGGTAAAAGTTAGATTTTTGCCATACTTTGCATTTACTATTTTATAGCTTTGAAGTGCAATTAAAATATAAACATTCCCATGAAACATTATGCATATCTCGTAAATATATACTTATTTATTACATCTGAATGCTCTTAATGTTTTCTTTCTTTGCGCATTTTAACTCAAAATATTTTATGACATTCTTACTCCCCCCCTTCCGTGAGTGAACAAAGCCATTGGAAAAATCCCTATTTTTTACAAAAAACCAACCCTTCGTGAGTGAACAAAAATTTTTTTAATAGAAAAAATTTTGTATGAAAAAAAATTGATATATAAGTGATAATTAGTATAATGAAATCTCGAGCTAATTCTGTTTAATTTTAAACAAATTGCGTTTTAAAACATAATTTTATAATTAAATTAATATTTGCTTCCCAATTTTTACAAATCAGGATTTTTTTTAAATTTCGAAAAAAATTTTTTTCTATATATAAATTTATTTAAAACAAAAAAATTAACCCCCAGGTGATGAACAAAATTTTTTTGTAGTTAGTAAAACATATATTATAAATAAATGCAAATTTTCTATATATTAACATATTAACTATCTGAACATTGATAAAATTCATTTTGATTGCGACTAGCCTAGAAATTAATATCATTTATTATGACTAGTTGCTTTTAAAGATTGATTAAACTATCAAAAATTTAATCTGACTTAAATTTCATTTTGATGATATAATTTCTGTTCAAATACTAAAATATTAAGTTGACATTAACATGAATAAAAAAACGAATAAAGCAGTAATTCCGAAGAAAAAAGTTTTAGAAGAGTCAAAGAAAACTACAGAGCCTAAAATCAAGCAAAAACATGAAAGCCAAAAAAAACAAAACAACATAATCCATGCACACCAGAAACCACGTACAAAAATAAATAACCAGAAAAAGTCAAACAAAATAAATCAAAAAGAAGAGTCAAAAATTGTGGAAACTGCTGAACCCTCCTATTCAACACTAAAAGAAATAACAGATGGATTAAAACAATTCATTGAAGAAGGACGCGATACTTCAGATCCGCCTCCATTCTCATTATCATCAAAATCAAAAGAAGTGCTTAAACTTATGAACTTTTTAGGAGAAGAGCTATTTTGCCTTAATACGCCTTTCCAAATAGAATCACTACCAATTTTCAGTCTTTTTTTCCAGCTTTTAGGCCAACCACTTCCGTTTAAAATTGATGAAGCTTCGGCACAGTGCAGAGCGTTTTTTATTGATACTTGAAACAAAGCAGCTCTTGAAGGAAAATTGTTGAGTGAGATACTTGAAGAAAAAATCAATACTTTTGATTTTTCTTTTAACAATATAAGCAGATGTGGTGCGTTGGTTAAAGGGCATCATTCGAAATTAGATCCAAATTTTCATTCAAATACTTGCATAATAGCTGGAATTATTGCGTTTATAGTTCGCGATGCTTTAGTATATGGAGGCGTTGCAAAAGGGGAAGGACCTACAAAGCTTTATGGTTATCTTTTATACAAGAAAAATCATATTTCAGAGAGATAGGAGAAATCCTTTTTTATAATTAATTTTTTATTAATAGGTATAAAGAGCTCAATATTATTTAACTTTGCCGGCCCTTAAATCGCAATAAAATTCTGTTTCAATGCAAATTGATATTAAAGTTTTCGTAACTCCCCCTCTCCGCGAGCGAACAAAACCATTGAAAAAATCCCTATTTTTTGGCCTAAAAGCTTCCCTCCGTGAGCGAACAAAAATATTTTTTAATATAAATTTTTTTTTGAAATAATACTAGATATATAAGTGATAATTAGTATAATGAAATCTCTTGTTAATTCTTTTTTTATTTTAAACAATTTGTTTTGAAAATATAGATTTTGCAAATTAAATTAACATTTACCTTCCAATTTTTACGATATGGAATTTTTTTAAATTTCGAAAAAACAATTTTTTTATAGAGTTTAAATATTAAAAAACATTAACCCCCTCCGTGTGCGGGGGAGTAAAAAATTTTCAAAAAACTAAAATTGAGCCCAATACTTTGAATTTTTTAATTATTTATTTAGAATTAATTTAAAAATATAATCAATTTAGTGATAAAATAGCATTTTACTACTTTTTTTTCCTTTAATTTAGATCAAAATTAATTTTATAAAAATTTGTATTTTCATCGATAAAATTATAAAATTTGTTCCAATTTAAAAGATTTAAAGTGCCAAAAAATGGAAAATTTTACCGATATTTTGTTCCAATTTAAAGGGGGGAGTTAGATAGCCTTTGCTTAGGCTGCCCAATTAAAAAAGTAAAAATACAGTCATCGGAATTTATTAGTTTAAAAATTAATAATAAAATATGGACTGGACTTCAGGGAAGAAAAGCCGAAGATGAAGTAAAGAAAAAGAAGAATCTAACTCCCCCTCCGTGAGCGAACAAAACCATTAAATAAATCCCTATTTTGTTGCCCAAAAACCCACCCTCCATCAGCAAACAAAACTTTTTTAATAGAAAAATTTTTTATGAAAAAAAAATTTGATATAGAAGTGATAGTTAGTATAATGAAATCTCGAGCTAATTCTGTTTAATTTTAAACAGCTTGTATTTTAAAACCTAAATTTTGCAAATTGAATTAATTTTTACTACAAATTTTTTTTTTAAATTTGAAGAAAAAAAATTTCACTTTAAAATTATATAATTTTTTTTTAAAAAAATAAATTAGCACCCCTCCGTGAAGGCCCTAAATGCTTTACAGTATCTTTTATACTATTAAAATGAATTAGAGCAACTAGCAGCAATAAATATGTTTTCTTGCTAATTTTGTCGATTAATTATAGATTTCAGTTTATCTAAATATGCTTTTTATTTAATATAATAATTTTATTCTGCTATTATAACCTTCATAAAGTATAGATGTTAGAATGGTTTTCATTCTCAGAAAATTTTTAGACTTAAGAATCAATTGATATCCAAAATTGTTTACCTGAAATTTAATATCTGAAAATTGTGATTTGATGAGAATTCAACAGCATAGATCTTGTTCTCTTTATGATTAAGATGAATATTTATTTGGCAATTTTTGATAATCCTTAAAGTTTATTGACCTATATTACTACTGCAAAATGTAATTTCAATAAAAAACAAATTTTTATTATATAAATATAATGCTGATTACTTAATATAAAATAAATCTAAACTAATATTAGAGTGGAATTTTTATAGAGATTAAAGGAAAGTAGTGTAATTGAAGAAATAATTAGGGAGAGATTCATGATGCGTGAAATTGCACTTATTCTCAGACATTTGTGGAATGGATCAAGAATGGAGGAAAAAAGTAGAGGAAATTGGCAATTAATAAAGAATTTATTTATGCAGCTATGAAGATCAAAAAGAGAAATGCTGAAAAATCTGTGTTAAAATAACGTAATGATAATAAAATAAAACAAGTAATTTTTAAAAGTTTTTATCTGAACAAGTTCTAACTATAAAAAATAATTAAAAATTGTATTTTTTAAGGTAATTTAAGGAGTCTGTTTATGAAGACTTTGGAAAATATTATTACCCTAGGAATCTACACGGATGCCTTATAAATCATCAAAAATACAGTCATTGGACTATTTTAGTCTCAAAAAATTCATAATAAATATGGATTGGACAGCAATCAAAGGAGTAGTTGATGAATTGATTACTGAAAAGCTTTCAGGTCTCCAGGAAGCTTTTCACGCTCAAACAATTTATCTCGAAGATCTAATCAACAAATTAGAAGCTTCTAAGAAAGCTGAAAAAAGAACTGGATCAGCTGGCAAAGTCAGACCAAAGCCGAATGTCGAAGATCATTCTTCTCCAGATAACCCAAAGCGGCCTAAAACTGCACAAGTCTCTTTAGGAAAAGAAGTCTTAACTGAAGAGGTGAAAAAAGAAAAAGAAGAAGAAGCCAAGAAAAAAGCTGAATTCAAAGCGCAAAAAGATTTAGAAATCAAAAAACATCAAGATGAAATCAAAAAGAAAAAACAAGAAGAACTAGAAAAGAAAAAAGAACAGGAGGAGAAAAAGCGCGAAGCCAAAGAAAAGGCTAAAGAAGAGGAAAATAAGAAAAAAGAAGAAGCAAAAAAGAAAAAAGTTGAAGAAGAAGCAAAGAAAAAAGAAGAGTTTAAGGCAAAACAAGCCCAGGAAGCTGAGAAAAAGAGAAAAGAGTTGGAAGAAAAGAATAAGCAGATTGAAGAAAAGAAAAAGAAAAAAGAAGAAGAAAAGAAAAAGTCTGGAGAAGAAGAGAAAAAGGAGCCAAAAAAGAAAGAAGACAAGAAAGAAGAAAAAAAGAAAGTTAGCCCTACAAAGAAAAAAGAAGTAACCAAAAAAGCAGAAGAAGAAAAGAAAGAAGAGCCAGTTGCTGAAATAAAAATTGACAGGCCTTCATATTCAACTCTTGCAGAAGTGCAAGAAGCCCTCAAACAGCTCACAGAAAATGGCTCTGAAATTCCTGACCCTCCTCCATTCACACTTTTATCAAAATCCAAAGAAGCCCTTAAAGTGATCAATATTATCGAAGAAGAGCTTTTTTACCTTACACAGCTTGCCCCAGTAGACACAATTTTAATATTTACTCCCCCCCCTTCGTGAGTGAACAAAACAATTTTGTTCACTCACGGAGGGGGGCTAATTTTTTCTTTCAAAAAAATTTATATATAAATTTTATAAAAAATATTTTTTTTCTAAATTAAAAAAAATCCTAATTCGCAAAAATTGGAAAGCAAATATTAATTTAATTTATAAAATTTATATTTTAAAAAGCAATTCGTTACAGAATTAGCTCTAGATTTCATTATAATAATTATCATTTATATATATAATTTTTTTCCATAGAAAATGTTTTTTCTATTAAAAAAATTTTTGCTCACTCACGGAGAATGGGCTTTTGGGCAAAAAATAGCGATTTTTCTAATGGTTTTGCTCACTCACGGAGGTGGGGGGAGTTAGATTATTCTTCCAGCTTGCTGGCCAATCTCTTCCAGAAAGTAATGAAGAAGCTTGGGCTCAGTGTCAAACATATTTAGCTGATATTAGAAATAAAGATGCCCATGATGGAAAAACATTGAGCGAGATGATTGAAGAAAAAGCGAGTACTTTTGATTTCTCATTTGAAAATATAGAGAAATGTGAACAATTAGCTAGAGGGCATCATGGAAAATTAAACCCAAATTATCATAAAGATAGTTCCCCATTAGCAGGATGTATGGCGTTTATTGTGCGTGATGGGCTGGAGTATGCAGGAATAGCTAAAAGTGAAGGGCCGTCAAAGCTGTATGGCTATCTTTTATATAAGCAAACTAAATTAACAGAATCAGCATAATTGTGGCTTAATTAATAGTTACATTTATTCAAAAGAAGTCCATTGTCTCTCACCTTCTACAATAGTTTCATTGAAATTTAAAAATGGCTTACTCATGCCCTTCATGAGCTGGGAGTTAATTTTTTTTTTTGAAATTTTAAAATAATCCCAATTCGTGAAATTTAGAAAGCAAATTAATTTAATTATGTTTTAAAATGCAAACTGTTTAAAATAAAAAGAAACAGTTATAGATTTCATTATAATAATTGTCAATTATATATTAAAAAAATTTTTTTTTGTTCGCCCAGAGTTTGTTTTTTACTCAAAAAATATGGATTTTTCCAATAATTTCGTTCGCTCACAGAGGGATTTAGTATCTAGCACAGTTATAGTGTTCTGAGTCTCATTGATTTGGCACTTATATAAGTTCCCATCCAAATGCGCAACAAAAAAGTCAGTCTCATTCGCAAAGCATGCTTTTGGGCCTTCATCAATTGTAGTTGGGCAAGTTCAAGCTACCTCAGGCGGCAAATTCAGCTTGGCAAAGCTGCGTTGGTACTGAAAATAAGTCGGCAATAATTTACTAATAGCTCCACTTACAGATACTGATTGGAAATTTTTAATATTTCAAGCATGAATTGTAGCTCTATTGCTAGAAGAAATGAGAAAGCTATGATCAGGGCTAAACACAAGGGCCGAAATTTTGGCAGCACTGCTACCTCTTCTAAGCTCATGCAATATATCTAAAGTAATACAATCAAAAACCCTTATAATAGTCCCCTGTTCACTTGCAGTAGCTCCATATGTCCCACTAAAATCAATACTTAGGATTGCTATCGGATTTTCATGAATTGACGCAGTCTTAAACCCTCCACCTGAAAAGTTTTCTATTCTAATCCATCCTGGCTTTGTATCCAAAGTCCCTAAAACGAACCTATCTTTATCATAAGAAATCGAGCCAACCCCATTTGTGTTATCAATTGTAGAAATAGAAGCAACTGGCTTGAGATTATTAAGCTCATATACATATGTCTAAGTAATAATTACCATGTTTTGTAAAATAATGACGACTTTATCTCGTCTGATAAGCACATTTTTGACTTCTGACCTAAATCTGATTTCGCCTTTCATATCTACTTGGTATTCGTCCCAAAAATAAACCACGTTTGGATGGTAACGGGGGGATAATTAAAATATGGCGTCTCAACTTGACTTGGCCTCTCGGCCAAGCAGTATCGAGCCCTATTTTAATTATATCTGGCAGGGTTTTGCTAGCGAAGAAATGGACAGCTATGCTAGATAACTAGCCCTAGTCTATTTTCTGAGTTAGATTTTACCTCGAGGGAAGGGAGACTTGGAGTTGGAAAGGGGAAGCCCAGCAAAGCCTTTCTAGGCCATTCGGGCAACTCTCTAGCGAGAAGCCAGGAGTTTCGCCCTGGGCTACAAGTTTTACCCTTTTGCGAAAGTCGGCCAGAAATTCCATTTTTTGAAATTTCTGTGCAGGCAACCTTCGTTGGCGTACGGCATGGTGACCCAAACTTTCCGACTACGGGGTGTATGTGCGGGCCCCATATCCGTAGGAGCGAGACTTTGAAGGCCGTGAGACGGTTGTTGGCGAGCAGGCGAGTCGAGCATTATGGAAGGGAATAAGGGCTTTCAGGCCCCGACAGGGAGCTTTTCGATAATCTTAATTAACATTAACATAGCTGGATGGTAGCGGGGGTTTTCACGGCTGCCGACCAAGCAGATAAGCTGGGTAGAAAACATAGGGGCTAAACAAGTAAAGCCGCCTGGAAAGTGTAGTTCAGACTCTTTGTCACGACGAGATGTGATTTTGCAGTCTTCAAGACGGACGATTCTGAAACCTTTAGAAGTTCCTGCGACAAGATTGGACTGAGTAAGCTAGTTAAGTTAAAATTATAAGTGGTAGACCCAATAGTCTGGCTAGTTAGAATAGACTCTAACCTAAGAGTTAGCTCATTATTAAGTAAGAGCAGCCTCTTGCGGATGTCCAAAGACTGACTGGGAGGCAAAATCTGTATATATCCCATCTGGCAGGGATAGGAAAACCTTCGGAGAGAAACAAAGCTTCCCTCTTCAGTAGGCATCCTCAAATTCGATGGCCTACTTCAAAAAGTGGCAGAGGCACTGTTTCAGCTTCATCGTGACGAGTCCTACCTGCTTCTAAGGGAGCATGTTTCGGAGTCCATCTTCCGTCGAAGCCACCATTTTGCTTGACTGAGTAAGGGTTACATTGGTCTGGTTAAAGACTAGACGAAGAATTCTATTCCCAATATCGTCTGTGGGATTCATATTTATAAAATTTGTTGTTGATAAATATAAGACAGGAATAGGAAAGCAATTAAGTTATTTGCGACAAAAATAAGTAAAAGATAATATGATAGGCTAACTCTAATGAATTGAGCAATTTTGATGCAGGTTATATGAGATTAACGCAAATAAAATTAAGTTACAATTATTGTCTAATTATTATCTGAAAAAAATTATGATTTGATAGACTATTTATAATTATTTATAATAAGACTGCTGATGATAATCTATAAATTATAATAAAAGGCTAAATAACTGAAATAGCCCAGCAGTTCAAATAAATTATAGATTTTCCACAATAAAATGCATCTCTAATTATAAAAAATCAATTTAATTGATTTTAATGGAACTTTTGAATATCCCAGCTTTTTCTTTCATCAAATTCAAATGGAGATAAGAAAATTCCATTTAATTTATAAGAGGGATCAAACGGTAAAATTAAAGTTATGTCTCATTACCAAAACGGAGCTCATAGCCGAGGGACATTTTCATCCCAAAGGTCAGCACGCCAAGACCAAAGTCTCTCTAACATAAAAGAAAGAGTTGACCAAATCTCAGCCTCCATGAAGCAATCTCAAAGCTTGCTTAAATCCAAATACGGATCTCTGCCACAGACACCTGAAAATCATGCCCAAAAATACCCAGCTCGCAATCCTAATAACCTAAGCTCAAGCTCCATGAGATTTAATCATGAAGAATCTGAAATCCGAGCCCGAACTCCTCCTAAAAAACATAGTCCTGATAGATGAACAAAGACAAAAGCTGACGACCCACTGAGTGAATTTTTAAATGATTTGGGCTTAGAAGAATTGCTGCCGATTTTTGATGCAAATCAGGTTTCCTATGAAGATCTGCAGTATTTGACTAAAGAAGATTTAAATGATATGAATGTTCCTATAGGGCCTAGAAATAGGCTGTTTAATGCGATTTCTAGCATTCAGAATAATCCTCAAGCTTATGAGCAGATGCCTAGTAATCATACTTCTCCGAAAAGATTGCAATTAAAAGAAGAGGTCGATCAGTTTATGAATGAACTTACACAACTGTCGAAGAGAAATGAGTCGAGAAATAGGCCTTCGTCAAGGCAACAAAGCATTGATAGCGCTTCGTTTGAGTCAGCTCAGTCGCAGAGGTCTTATGAGTCATTGAAAGCTATGCTGATGGATATTAGTGAAAAACAAGAATTTATGATGAAGGCTATTAAAGAAAACCAGAAAGCAATTGCAATTTTGGAAAAAAAACAAAATGAAAAAATATCGCTGTCAATGTCGAGAGGAAGAAGCAGCAAAAGTCCTGGGAAAGCTAGTGTGAAATAGGCTGCATGTCTTTTTCTAGAAGCTATTCCTTCTTATAGATATTTTCTCTTACTCCCTCCTTAATTTGAACAAAATATGGGCAAATTTTCATTTTTTTGTTAATTTAACCTCCTTTAAATTTGAACAATTTTTTTCGAAATGAAAATTTTATAATTGAAAATGATAATTTTATAAAATTAGTTTTGACTTAATTTAATTGAAAGGTGCAAATATAATATTATTTAAACATTTTTCACACTGAATTGATTAATTTTTTTTTGATTAATTCTTCATAAAATAACTAAAATACAAAATATCGTATTCTATTTATATGCTTTTAATTTTTTAAAATTTTTAATAAAATTTGTTTTATAGATTAAAAAATTTACCCCCTTTTAAATTAGAACAGAATTTTGGTTCCAATCTAAAGGGGGAGTTAACTATTTCGTTCAAACTTTTTCTTCGTCAAATATTTGATAGAAAAATAGCGGGTTCTCCAAGTTAATGTTTGGCGGGAAAAAAGTTTTAGCTAAATGATTAAGGGAATGTCTGCTGGAGAAAAAATCATGAATAAGACGCGCTAAGGTGAAATATGCCTAAATGTCATATCACATATATTGATGTCATGGCTACAAAAATAGATTAAAAATATTGTTATCGTTATAAATAATAGTGTTATTAACAGATTTAATGCAGTTTTAAATTAGAAAAAAAATATTGTAGCACATCAATACTTTTAAACTCCATCACTCTTATGTCCCCCAAGACGATCAGAAGGTTGGCTTTAACATTTTATTTTGGTGAAATCAACCTTTAATAATAGAGATTTACCAATTTAAGTTTGACTTTCGCAACTTAAGTTGGTAAAATCAACCTCCAATTGCATCAGAAGACATCTCAACAAATGAGCTCAAAAGTGTGGAGACTTTATATAAGCTAGTCTGTATTAAGCCTTAACAATTATTTACAAAAACTAATAAAAAATACGTTAAATCAGTATATTAATTTCAATAATTAAAATTTGAATATTATAATATGGAAAAAGAAGGAGAGTGAATCCCAGGAATTTCAAGAAACGTTAACAACAAAGACATTCTTGATTTATTAGACGATAAAACAACCAATAAAATAGTCCAAAATTTTAAAAAAGCTCTCCCACCAGGAGGATTGCCAGGTAATCTTTATCCAGCATCAAAACCCATAACAATCCAAAATCAGCAAAATTATACAGGAAAAAGATCATCAAATCCTCCTCATCCTCAGGCGAAACCAAAAGCCTCAGATACTGATCTCCTCAGCCAAATGGCTCAAAAACTCTCTAAAGTAGAAAAGCTTTCTGAGCTTCAAAGAAAAGAAATAAAAGAAAAAAGTACAATAATTTCAGGTCTCCAAAATGAAATTGAAACACTAAAGATTACAAGCTCTCCTGAATATGTTGATGCCTATACAAAACTGCAGCAAGAAAATGATAGATTAAGAAGCCAAATCAGTGAAATGGAACATTTCTTATCAGACTATGGACTAAAATGGGTCGGCGGACAAAAAGAAGGGAATTTTGATATAAATAGCTTAAAGCAAGATATAGGAAGCAATGAGCCTGTATACAGATATAACTTGCCTAGAGAAATCGATGTTATTGTGCTTGAACGAAGAATTCAAGAACTTAATATGATCGCTGAAAAAGACGCTGCAAGATGGGTCGCTGAAGGGGCTGTTCACCGTTTTAAAGCCCCTGAAAGCATTTCTATAGCGTTTTATAAAAACGGATTAATACTGCAAGGGTTTCAGTTTAAACCTTACTCTTCTAATGAAGCCCAAAGTATTTTGAGCGATATTTTAGATGGGTATTTTCCTTATGATTTAAAAAGAAAATACCCTGATGGAATACCTCTCAGGCTTGTCGATAAAACTGATTAGATTAGATGAGATTAGATTAGAGTTGAGGCGTAGCAGCCTTATTTTAGAGTTTACCTCCGTCGAGAGCTTGCTTCGCGTTTGTGGGTGCTAACTGCCCCCCATTTAATAACGAACAAAACCGTCATTTTTTTTTCCCCTAAAATTTTTCCTTAGGCCCTATTTAATAACCAACAAAATTTACTATAAAATTTATATAAGCTAATTTAGTCTTTATAGTTTACTAATTTTTTTAAGTAGTTAGAATAAGATAAGGACAAATATAATCGAGGAAAGAATAATAAATAAGAGCTAATAAGTTAATAGTGGCTTAATCTTAAGCTGATGCTTTACTCCCCCGCTCCGTGAGCGAACAAAAAAACCTCGTTCGCTTACGAAGGGGGTTAATTTTTTTTGTAAAAAATTTTTTTATAAATTTTTCGAAAATTGTTTTTTTCGAAATTTAAAAAATCCTAATTCGCAGAAATTGGAAAGCAAATATTAATTGAATTTGTAGAGTTTATGTTTTAAAACGTAATTTATTTAAAATTAAAGAGAATTAGCTCCAGATTTCATTATAATAATTATCATTTATATATCAAAAATTTTTTCCATAAAAAATTTTTTTATTAAAAAAAACATTTTATTTCGCTAACGGAGGTGAGGGATTTTTCTAATGGTTTTGATCGCTCATGGAGGGGTGGGGAGTTAGCAATAGTTATCTTTTCGCTTTCATTTAGGAGCTTTCTCTTTCTGCTGCCATCATTTGAATCCTTTATTTATTAACTCTTTAATTGAAATTTTTATATAAAAAAAATCATAGATATTAATATAAATTTTATATATATATTTTTCCAAAAATTTTATGAGTTAGACCCCATTTAATAACGAACAAAAAAAGTGTTCGCTATTAAATGGGGGGGAGAGTAAGCGCTAACTCCACCTAGCGCCATTTTTCAAACCCAGCACCAAAAATGCTGATGTAAGGTCTCTGTCAAAGTTCTTACCTGGTAAGACTTTGGTCTTGTCAGCGCGCCCAAGTTCCTCTCAGCTTAGGGGGACAGCAGATGATTTTTTGATGATTCTCCTCTCCCCGCGCTTCTAACTAAAGTCCTAGTATAAATCTTCGCCTGGATAAGTAAATCAAGGCATTGCTTTCTCCATTTATGAGTGTTCAAGGCTCAAAAAGGTGTCCCTATAGTCTGGGCACACAAAAAAGCCTACTCCAGATGCCTACTGCTACCCTACACAACACTCCATTTAATTAAATACTAATAAAACTGAAGAAATGTATAAAGCAGGCTCCAGCAATATTTTTGGGGCAAATGACCCTGGAAACGGACTGTTATCAAAAGACCAATTCTTAGACCAGCTGCCTGAAAACGTCATAAGAAATGGCAATATTGTTCCTATAAGAGAAGATATATCAAAAATGTTTGATAAAGGAAAAGCTGGGACTATTGAAGTAAAAACCCATATTGATAATTATCTTCAAACTCCTGAGGGCGCTAATAATAAAGAAGCAGCCAAAACAATTACAACGCTGAGGATTAAAACTGAGACTGGAATGAGAAATCTTATAATAAAATTATGATTCTCTGATACACTTCAGACACTGAAAAGGTATATTGATGAAAATAGAGAAGGAAAAGGAAGATATGAATTAAGGTCAACATTCCCTGCTAGGGTGTTTGATTTATCTGATGGAAAAACGCTGCAAGAACTTGAATTGATTCCGAATTTTGCATTGGCAATGAGGCTAATAAGTTAATTATTTTGATTAGCATAAAAATATATTAATCAAATAAGCTGCTTGGGATGCCTCCATAGGCGAAGCCAGGATTTTTGTTGTTTGTTAGATTAGAAAAAAAATCCTCACTCCCCCCCTCCATGAGCGAACAAAACCGTTAGAAAAATCTCTATTTTTAGCCCAAAAACCCACTCCGCGAACAAAAAATTTTTTTAATATAAAAAATTTCTATTAAAAAAAAAAATTTTAATATATAAGTGATAATTAGTATAATGAAGTTTCTAGCTAATTCTTTTTTTTTTTAAAACAAATTGCATTTTAAAACATAAATTTTACAAATTAAATTAATATTTGCTTTCCAAAATTAGGATTTTTTTAAAATTTCGAAAAAAAAATTTACCATAAAATTAATATATAGATTTTTAAAAAAAAATTTAACCCCCCTCCTGTGCGAACAAAATTTTTTTGTTCCTCACGGAAGGGGGAATCAGCACTTTCTTGAGGTTCAGGCATAAAGCTAGAAGTTTTAGTAATTATTTGACTTTGAGAAGATTTGTGAGCTTTGGGAATTTCAAATCTATTTTCAATATTTTGATTATATTGAGGGAAACTTGATGGGTTTGAGTTTAAATTAAATAGACTTTCTATGTTTTCATCAAACATTTTTTGATTAGCTTGTTTTGTGCTTTGAGATGCTTCGGCTAATTTTTTCTGAGCTGGATTTATTTCAAATACATTTTTCTGATTTTGGGGTGGCTGAGGTTTTATTTCAAATAAATTTTTTTGATTAGGCGGCTGAGGCTGGATTTCAAATAAATTTTTCTGATTTAATAGCGGCTGAGGCTCAGGGTCAAATAAATTTTCTAGGCTATTGTTAAATAGATTTTGAGGAGACCCCGAAGTAATTTTAGAGGATGCATTAATTTTAGGATCAAATATGTCTTCAATATTTTGGTTAAATCAGTTTTGTTTATTGCTTTGTTGTAAGGAATTAAGAGCCTGGGTTGAAGGCTCACAAGAGTTAAGCTGGTCGACATTATTAAAGAAATCTGTCACATCAGCCGGTCCATTACTAAAAAAATAATCAGAATTAGTCTTTTCCTCAAATAAATGCACTTGAGGATTATCTATAATTTTTTCATTCTCATTTTCTTTAGTTTCCTCCTGAAACCAAGTTTGGATTTCAGGTTCCTCAGATTTAATTGCATCATGAGACGGAATTCTTGTTATTTCAGGGTTTATATCTTCCTCAAAAGGAGTTGAAAAACTACCAAAAAGGTTAGAAATTGGCTGAAAAGTCTGATGTGAGGTATTTTCTTTCTTTTTCTTATTTCCATTATTACTAGCTATAAAAGGGTCTGAATAGCTGATCCTTTCAAAATAATTTTCTGAAGGAGCCGAAAATTCGAATTTCATTTCTTCAGACTCAGGAGGTAAAATTTCTTCTACTATGCTTTCTCTTATTTCTTCAGCATCTGGCGCATTTTCACTACGAATTTTCACTACTTTTTCAGGCTTTAATTCTTCCACTTCAGTACTCGGTGGCAAAATAACCTCTGGAGGTCTTTCTACTAAAGTTTGGGTTTCTTTATTTTCATTTTTCACTTTTCTGCTGAGCTCCTCCTTCTCAATCTTAGTACATAGCATAATTTCTTCTTGTTTTGATATAATCTCATTAAGTTTCCTTATTTCTTTATCTTTTTTCTCCATTTCTTCAGTTTTCCCTATCTCTAAATTTTCCATCACTTTTTTCATCTCTCCGATCTTTTTCTCCGCTTTTTGCAGTTCTGACGCAATTTTATTTTTCTGTTGCGTAATCTGAGAAATCGCTTCACTCTGAGACCCAAATCTTTGGTTAGCCGAAACTTCTTCTAAAGTCTGCTGCAGCCTTCCTCTCTAAATAAATCTCACATTTTCTTCGCTTTGTTTTTTAAAAGCTTCAAAATCTAGCCATGACACTCTTATATGCTCTTTAAGCTTTTCCCTTTCATTTTTGCTACTTTGAAGTTCTTTTGTGATTAATTCAATTTCTTTTATTTTATTTGCTAAATTTGCCTTTAGTCTTTCTATTTCTCCTTCAGTATTTTGATTTCCGCTTTTATCTCTTTCTTTTCTTCTGATTTCTCGCCTGAGATTTTCATTTTCCTCTTCTAGTAAAGCTGATTTTAAACGCTCGTTTTGTAGTTCGCTTTCTGATTGTATGCAGCGTCGCTTGACTTCTTCTAGTTCTCTACGCTTTTTTCTGACTTCGAATTGCAGAGCTCGAGGGTCTTCTCATATGCTGCCACTGTCACTTTGAATGCTGTGTTCGTAAGAGTAACGAGGATTGTGAGACCTGAGGGGGTTTCGAGAAAGGTCACTCCTTTGAGGGGTTCGTTGGGCGTCTAATGAGACTTCCAATGTTGGGATTTCATTTCGGAAATCGTGAGGCTCAGTAGAAATAGGGTCTTCTGCATATAGTGGAGCAGCTTCTTGGCCTTGGCCATGCTGAATTTCGTGGGCTTCTATTATTGGGGGTGGAATACGTCGATGTGACTTTCGCTCTTCTCTATTCATTTTTATTGTAAATTATTTGAGTTTAAGCTAATTCTTTGTGATCTTAGATAATATCATAAGTCATATTACCTAAATAATATTTATTAAAAATTGTGTATATTATTGTATAGTTAATATTATTATTATCTTTATATATATTATTATATGCATATTCAATATAAAAAAATTAAATTACACATCATATTTTCCTTTACTTATCATCTGCCTTGGGCTAAAAGGAGAGATTCCCCCATATTTCCTTTTTAATCTTTCATAGTCAAGCTGCTTTGAAGAAATAGATGACTTTTTAGAGAGTTCTTCAGTTGGCTTTCTTGCCAGCGGCTTAGCTTGAGATGGCTCTTTTGATTTTAGAAAAGGTGAAGCACTATGTGCATGAGACGCTTTTACCGAATTTGATTTTCTCATAACATTGCTTTGATCTAATGCTCTAGAAGCTCTTGATGTAATTTCTCTTAAATCTTTCAATACATCATTGTAGTTGAAATGTTCAGTGTGGAGGCTTTCTTCAGATTCAGGGGCAACACTGTTAGCTCTTTTCCCTAGCTTTCTAGTCTCTTCTTCAAAGGCCTGTTTGCCACTATATCCATTTAATGATCCGTCAGTAGCAAGTGATAGCCTGCTAGAACAATTTTTTTCGGATTCAAGTTTAAGATGCTTTATTTGGGTTTCTAATTGTGAAATATAGATATCTTTATTTTTGATAGACTTTTTCAAACTTTCGATTTGGTCGTCTTGAAGAGCATTTTTCTTTTCAATTAAATCTAGTTTTATTCCTAAATTGGAATTTTCGTCTGAATTTTTTTGTTTTTCTTCAAGATTTTTAATGGTAGAGTTCAGGAAGTTTATGCTGAAAATCATTAAATTGAATTTATTATTCAAAATGTTAGCTTTTGTATTTATTTTAAACTAAAAAATGTGCTTATGGTTATAGAGGATATATCATGCTGCAATTTCTCAGTTTTCGCTCTATATCTGTGCATCCTTGACCTTATAATTTCTAATTTGCTGCAAATATGATTAAATAAATGAACTCCAGGTCTTGCCATTTTGCTCCTTTGAGTCACTCCTTCATCTTCACTAGCATCTTCAACCAGCTCCAAAATTTTTATCATCTCGTCCTCCATAACTTTTTTCCTCTCCAAAACCCCACTCATTTCATACTTTATTTTTTTCTCCGCCTGCAACAGATCTTGAAGATCTTTAGAATTTTGCTGGATTTCACAAATAAGCTGGGAATTTTCTTTGGCATATCTTTCACATTCAAATTTATACAAATCTAATGACTGTTTCAAAGCTTCGTTTTCTTCTTTTATTAATTTTGTATTTTGCAACGGCTTAATGGTTTAAACTTATTTAATAGGTGGGCTTGGGCAATAGGGGTTATACAGTCACAAAGAATTCTTGTGGGCTCATCCGTTTTGTGGTACTCCCTGCTGGATACTTGAACGGTTGAGATTGCTGGCAAGTTGCCCCGAAATACCGTCATGCTCCTTCTGTGGGCCCAGATACCAGGTATCGTGCTTTGGAAATGCTGTCTCCTTGCCTTTTCGGCTTCAGTGTTGAGTGGGTGGACTATGACTTCGCGATTCTTCATTGGGCGATTGAAGAAGAGTTTGATCTAGGAAAGAAAGCCTGAAGCCTAGTAGGTGCTGGTGCTTGACCTCAGTAGTTGCAGGTAAAATGCTCAATTCTAGGCCCAAACTGCATCCCCTAGTATCGCGGTGAAGGTCCACCTTAAGAGTCCCGAAGAATATGTAGGCAACCCTATCCAACCATAGAAATCGAATCAAAAACTACCGGAATACATATAGCGCTTTCCCGAGGATGGCGCGGAATGGTGCCATCCTCGGGAAAGCCAGGAAGGCATCCACACGGGGACTGGGAGTTCCACGTGTGGATGCCATTTTGACATGTGGAAGTTTGGATCCCACATGTCAAAAATGGCATCCACACGTGGAACTCCCAGTTCCCGTGTGGATGCTTAGTTGACTTTCCCGAGGATGGCGCCATTCCGCGCCATCCTCGGGAAAGCGCGCTATAAACCTTAATCGGGCCTGAATCTCGACTGATGGTTTCTCACCCAATTTTCCTTGGCCATAAGGCTGAGAAAATTGCATCAAAGAGGTTCTGATGCGCTTCAGCCTCCATTTTTATGTAATCCAACGTCTTAATGTCAATGATTAAGCAATTTTCAGTGCTCATTGCATTAATTATTTTTGCTGGCATCATGCAGTCAGTTTGATTTATGCTATTTTGGTCTCATTTAGTCATATTTTCAGCTTCAAATATTAAGCCTTTATATTCATTTTCTGGGGTTTGAGGAAGATAGGTTATAAAGTTTTATAACAAATTACAATGAATAAAAACATTCATACTAGCCTTTATTCTATTTTATATATCAAATATAATAATTTTTGTCAGTTTATACGCTTTTTATTCATTAGGTATAAATCCTGAGAAGCTTCTTCTTCATTGTGGCTTTGTTCTTGACGGGTATCTGTATTTGATTCCAGGTCATCTTCTGTATAAGTGACAGAATTTTTGTGTGAACTTAAAGATCCAGAAGGAAAATAAAAAATTTCCTGTTGTGTAGGAGAATAAGATGTATTAATTTTGAGGTTGGAATGTGATAATTTCGGCCCGGAATAAGAGTCAACTTCGATTCTTAACTTTGACATTTAAAAATATGAGAAAATTATATATTAGCCTTTCAAAGGCTGCTTATATCTTATTTCATTTCAGTATTATTTTAATAATCTTATAAACTTTGACTGTGCTTTTATATTCCGCTTAATTATTTGTCCATGATAATTCATCAGTAATAAAAAAATCAATAATTTTTCCAACACTTTTCAATACAATATTTGGCTTTTGAACTGGCTCAAGCACAATGGGATTTTCTTCTTCAAACTTCTCAAATGATGCAGTTCGATCAGTAACTGTTTCTGAGGTATTTGATTGGTTTAAAAATAATGGATCTTCATTGGGCATGTTTATTCTTCATAACTGGAGCAAAGTAATGCCTTCTTCGTTTTTATCATATAGTAATTCAGTTAGATCTCTGCCTCGTATCAGTTCGTCAATAATTGCTTTTTTGGCCTTTTTTTTAATTGCCCAATGCAACGCTGTATCTCCGTAAATGTCTTTAATAGTTGGATCTGATTTATATGATAACAAAACTTTGACAAGTTTTCAGTGCTCTTTTTGGACTGCGTACATGAGAGGTGTAATTTTTAAGGCATTTGGGATATCTATGATTGCTCCATAGTCAAGAAGTAATTTAACGATATTTATATTGCCAATGTCGCATGCATAGTGCAAAGGAGAATCTCCATTGTCAAATTGGTTATTGGTAGTATGCAATGCTCCGTATTCTAACTTCTCAATTTATGAGGAGCAAATTTAATTTTTTAATTATAATTATTAATAGCAAAATTTTTTTATAATTATTTAATTTATTAATATTATTAGTTGCTTAAATTGAAACATTGCAACCTACATGTGGAATCTTTTCCACGTGTAAAAAGATGATTCCACATGTGAAATCAAAAGGGCTTCACATGTGGAATCATCTTTTCACACGTGGATAAAGATTACACATGCAGATTGCAATGTTCCAATTTAAGCAACTAACGATAGAACAATAGACAAAATAATAATTTTTTTTTTAATTTTAATTGATATCTTGTGGAGTAGCAGCCTTTCACAAAAATATATATATGCCTGATAACAGTGGATATAAATATTTCTACTGACTAGTCGCTGTCCTATTTTCTATTTAAAAATAGAATAACGGCAACCAGAGAAATTTTATATTTACTGAAATTAAGTATGTCTTCTTTTCGAATAGAACTCATCAATGGTGTGTAGCCATTGTTGTCTTGGATATTTAAATCAATATGCTCGAATGCTTCAAATACAAATTCTAGCAAATCATAGTTTTTAAAATAGCAAATCAAGTGCAGAGGAGATGGGTGCCAATAATAATGATTAATTAAACGATTAAGCTAGCCGTAAGCGAGTCTTTACCCTTGTTTTGGCTCCATAATAGCTGTCTCCATCGCCCCATGAGACAAAAGATGCAAATGGAGAGCTGTTATTTTGGTTTTTCGATCTAAACCACCTATCCAAGGGATCAGCTCCCTAGGTCAGAGCTGCCATCTGTAGAGGGGAGAAGCAAGGTTCACTCTTCTGCAAGCATCTCCAAACTGAAGTCTTTTTGAAAAGGTACAGAGGCCCTGTTTTCAGCTTTATCAGGATATCCTAAACCCCGATCCAAAGCAGTGATCAGACTATGCCTGCTCCATAAAGGGGTGCACCTCGGATTCCGTTAACGCCACCATTTTTTTTTTTCTGCCAATGATAAGGAATCTTAAATTTTTCTCTCAAATCACTTGGAATATCAAGTAAAAAATCTAAAGATTTAAAGGTTTTCAATGTGACACTTAGAGACGTTATGTCATTTTTGCAGAGTTCATACACTAATTCTTTGGCTTTTACATTTTTATTTCCCATTTTGATTTATTATCAATGGAAGCAAACAATCGAAAATGTGTCAAAAATCAATTGCTTTTATATAACTCCCCCCCCCTCCGTGAGTGAGCAAAACCATTAGAAAAATCGCTATTTTTTGCCCAAAAAACCCACCCTCCGTGAGTGAACAAAAATTTTTTTAATAGAAAAATTTTTTATGGAAAAAAAATTTTGATATATAAATGATAATTAGTATAATGAAATCTAGAGCTAATTCTGTTTAATTTTAAATGAATTGCTTTTTAAAACATAAATTTTATATATTAAATTAATATTTGCTTTCCAATTTTTGCGAATTAGGATTTTTTTAAATTTCGAAAAAAAAAAATGTTTTATAAAATTTATATATAAATTTTTTTTAAAAAAAAAAAAAAAAACCCCCCTCCGTGAGTGAACAAAATTTTTTTGTTCACTCACGGAGGGGGGGGGAGTAAGATATTAAAATCTTATCATATTATAGTGAAATAGATATAAAAATAAGTTTGGCTCTATTTTCATTAACCCTTAATTTATATAATAAATTAAAAAATACCTTCAATCTATAAAAATCATATATTTTATTTTATAGTAATATTTTATAAGGCTTTTAACCCCATCTTTTTACGAGCTTTGATAGATCTTTGATTAAAGATAAGAGATTAAGAAATAAGTCTAATTATTGCAATTTATAATTGATTATTTATTTTTTAATTGTATATAGGAATTGAACCCACGTGTGGGCCATTTTTGGTGCGTGGAAGTCTATGCTCTACACACACCAAAAATGGCCCCACACGTGGGTTCAATTCCCGGTGTGTAGGGCAATTAGTATATAAAATAATTGCTTTTTAATCATGCAAGATAATAATATTTTTCCTATTTATTTTGTTTTCGGTCTATATATCGATGAAAACTAAATATATTTAATTTATTGTTAAGTTATTAACGAACATCACGAACTATTTTCCTTCTTTTGCCCTTAAAGTTGTTTCAAAATATACATGCCGCTACATATTAGCTTACATCATCAGTAGGAACCCATGTATGTCCTTTTTCCCAAATTTTTACAGGCGAAGTAATCATATCTTTTTCATGTGCTGTAAATAGCGGTCCATGCTCCAAAAACGTTGTCTTTGAAAATATTTCCCTAATTTATCCTTACTGTGATGCTACAGTTCCCAGAAAATCTTTCTTTTTCTTCAAGCCATCAATTTTCGTGGCAAAAAGTTTTTGTGTTCTTTTTTGCTTTTTCTTTTCTTCTAATTTCCTTTGCTTTTCTTCTTGGCTTTCAGCTCTGCATTTTTTCATGCTTTCCAAAGTGCTTTTGAATTCTGATATTGAGTCTGCGATTCTGCTTTGCACTTCAGCCCTTTCTTCTAAAGCAGACTTTTTAGGTTCAACATTTGATAACTGTCCAGATTCCATTTAGATATAGAAAATTCGAATATTTTAGCAAATATATTAATCAAATTCCTAAAAATAGCTTAACAAATAATTGAGAATTTAGCTTTAATTAAAGATTTAAGTACCCTTTGAATTTTTGTGAAATTTCTCTTGAGATCAATTCGTCGATTAAATGGCCGTCTCGATTGCTTATTCATCTTTCGTTATTTTTGTCAAAGGAATAGCTGTGTGTAACACTATCTCCAACCATCAAATGAATTTCTTGGTTTTTAGGGTCTTTTGTCACTTCTAGGAGAAAATTTGTGTCTTCCAGCTTCAGTCCTTTATCGATTCATTGCAATTTAGCAGTCGGATTGGCTTCCAGCATCTCTTTTAATGAAAAGAAAATTCTGTTCATAAAATCTGTTGAGATCCTTGAATAATCTTTAGGCTCCATAAAACCCTTTTCTAGAGGCTGATATGTTTGCCTTTGACGGACATTATATGCAGGTATCTTTATCTTTTTTGAAAAGAATCTGCGTAAAAACATTTTATTATTCTTTAGAATTGAACCTCAATAAATATCAATAAAATGAAAAATTGTTTAATTTGATTTTTGATTTTCTAAAAGTTTTGAAATTATTAGATTTAAGAAATAAAAACTAATTAGATGCTTTATTGTTTTAAGCAAATTTTCAGATTAAATTAAGCTGGTGATTGTCTTAGTTTTAAAGAAATATAATTACTCTTACAACACTTGATTAAAATAAAATTTTTGAATTGTTCTGAATACTCTATAGTGCGTTATACGCCCTTCCTATAGATGGCGCGCGCAATGCGCCATCATCGGGCCATGTCGGGAGAGGGTTCTCCACGAGGAAATGTTCCACGTGTGGAACCCTCTTTTTCCACGAGCCAAAAAGAGGGTTCCACACGTGGAACCATTCCTCGTGGAGAACCCTCTCCCGACATGGCCCGATGATGGCGCATTGCGCGCCATCTATAGGAAGGGCTTATACACTAATATTGGGATAGTCTCCACACGTTGAATAATTTTTCACGCGCGGAACACGCAAATCAATATAAGCACAATGCACTATAAATTATGCAATATAGGTCGCATCAGTCAAATTCTATTTAATAAGTAGTTTTATGATTGGGTTTATATTCAAATAAATCACGATTCAACTTTTAAACGTCTTAAAATGGAACTCATCATTCAATATTTATTTTGATACTCAAAAATATGTCAATTCTGGTTGCGACCATTTATTAAACAATATTTTTGAGTATTTATAAATTAAATCCAAAAATCACTTTTACAGTTCCATATCCACAAAATTTTAATTTCTTTTAGTCATCATTTTCAATTCCTAGTTTTTTGCATAAGATTTTTAATTTCATTTGAATAAATTTTTTCAATTTTATAAGGGCCATATCCTACCTTTCTATCAATCTGCTTATAATTTCTGAATTCTTACTGTCAAAAATTCAAAAAAGCTCCATTAAACCCTAAAATCGAATATTCTGTTAGTTAAGAAAGGTAATAATGTCTGTTCCTTATAGCCCACCGTTTCTTGATCCAGGTGAAGTGGCTCTTTCTAGATCAATTTCTGCTCCACCATCACTGGACTCCAACATGCTCTTTGCATTCCCAGTGGCCTCAGAGTATTCATCAGCCTTTTCAGATATATGGAATATACGCTCAATCAAAGAAAAATCTGAGAGCCCTGACGACAAATACACCCTTTCTACTCAGTTCAGCGACACTTCATCTAGTGACAAGCTCCAATCGCTCGATTCCAAGCCAAGAACTTACTCATCGCTTTCAGATTATGATGAAAATCAGTCATCTACGTTATCAACAAGCCATTTAGTCAACGATATCGTCGATCAATGCATAAAAGATGAAGAACAGCCAGCCAAGAACGGGTTTTTTAACCCCTTTAGCTCAGGGATGACTGATTTCAATAATCATTTCCCTCCTGAGTACTATTCAAACTACTCCCAGTTCACCCCTCAGCACATCTACACCCAAGCTTTAGAAATGGCAAAAGACCAGTTCGGGTGTAGGCTGCTTCAAAAAAAACTAGAAGAAAGAAACCCTTTTACCTTGCAGACAATATATGACCAAATTGCAGCCAATATAAGTGATTTAATGCTAGATCCTTTTGGAAACTATTTATTCCAAAAGCTTATTGAGGTCTGTGAGGAGCCTACATTAGGCTTGATAATCCAAAATATTTCAGAAAAAATTTCAACCATATCTTTAAGTGCCCATGGGACTCGAGCTGTACAAAAACTTATTGATATTGCTACAACAAGCTCAGCTCATATAGAAGTCATTGTTAAAGGGTTAAAAGAAAGGGTGATTGACTTAATTAAAGATATCAATGGAAACCACGTCATCCAAAAATGCCTGCATACTCTTGGAGCTGCAAATAATCAGTTTATTTATGTTTCTGCAAGCAGCAATGTTATTGATATAGCGACACATAGACATGGCTGCTGTGTCCTCCAAAGGTGTATTGATGCAGCGTCTCCTGAACAATTAGAAATGCTGATTGATAAAATTCTGGAAAATGCTGTAGTTTTGGTCCAAGATGCCTTTGGGAATTATGTTGTGCAGTATGTGATTGATTTAAACAGGCCAGACGTCAATGCGAGACTTGCTCAGATTTTTATGGCGAGTATACAAGAACTCTCTACTCAGAAGTTTTCATCAAATGTAATTGAGAAATGCCTCCAGCAAAACAAAGGAGAAATCCAACAAGCAATGATCCAAGAAATTGGAAAGCCAAATAACCTAGCCAAGATGATTTCTGACCAATACGCAAACTATGGTAATTCCTAAGTAGTCGTTCAAAGAGCGTTAAGTTTAGCATCCCCACAGCTGCTGAAAAAAATGCTAAAAGAAGTGAAGTCATTATTAGAAGAATTAAAGCGAAGTCCATTTGGGAAAAGAATTTATTCCAAGCTAGTGAAAACCTACCCTGAGCTTGAAAACCAGTAAAATTAACATAGGCTTGGGTTTAGCTACTAAGAGATCCCAAATTATCATGCCATTAACCATTTGTTTAAGTATAGTAATTTGACTTAAATAGTCCAAAATTTTAAATATTGTTATGCGCCAGGGCGATTCAAGATAAGCCACTATAATTTTAAATTAATGATATGATCTTTATTATAACAATAAGTTGCCGAAATGGACCGATATAAAATTATCAAAACTCTTGGGGATGGGACTTTCGGCTCAGTTTACAAAGCAGTTGTAAAAGGAACCAATGAAATTGTTGCCATTAAGAGAATGAAAAAGAAATTTTACAGCTGGGAAGAATGCTTGGAGTTAAGAGAAATCAAAGCACTGAGAAAGGTGACTCACGCAAACGTAGTGAGGCTCAAAGAAGTGATCAGGGCCAACGACGATTTGCATTTGATTTTTGAATTTTGCGAGAAAAACGTAGTCCAGCTGATGACAGATCAAGGAACGCCTTGTACTGATATACAAGTGAGAGATATAATTGGGCAGATCTTGAATGGGCTTTCCGCGATACATAAGAATGGTTTTTTTCATAGAGATATGAAGCCTGATAATATTTTGGTCAGTGAAGGGGTATTTAAAATCGCAGACTATGGGCTTGCAAAAGAAATCAGAAGTCAGCCGCCTTATACAGATTATGTAGCTACCAGATGGTATAGAGCTCCAGAAATTTTACTGCATAGTAGGCGGTATAACTGGCAAGTCGATATATATGCAGTTGGTTGTATTATGGCTGAGCTATATATGATGAGACCTTTATTCCCTGGGACTAATGAAGTGGATCAGCTTAACCGCATATGCTCTGTACTAGGCACTCCAAATGACTGGCCTGAAGGACAAAGGCTAGCAACTCAGCTGAGTTATTGCTTTCCTCAGTATATTCCTATGCCTTTACATGAGTTAATGCCAAATGCTTCACCTGACGCAATTGATTTTATAAAACAAGTTCTTACGTGGGATCCTGCTAATAGACCATCAGCAGACCAATGTTTGCAGCATCCGTTCTTTACGGGAGGGATTAGGGTACAGCAAAATTTTAGCTTTTTAAGTGTTGATATGGGCCCGAAGTCTGCTATTAATAGGGTACACTCACTTTCTGCAGAAAATCAGCATAATTTATCAGATGGACCTCATACAAGGTCAGGAATTTTAATTGGTGTTGGAGAAATGAGGAACCCAGCTACTAATATAGCGACGAGCAGAGCAAAAATTGGAGGAGGGCTAGGACAGTTTGGGGCAAGCTTGATTGGGAGACAGAATGGAGGAATAGGGATGGGGAGGCATAAGTTTTAAATATTTGCTATAAACTGTTAAAATAACTACTATATGATTATCTTTATCAAAACAATAATTATATTTTCTATATCAGCACCATAATTATCCATAATTCTGTATATTTATTATTTTTTAAAGCCGGCGCTTGCTTGAATCAGTCTGATAGCTACTATACGATTCTGCTTTCTTTTTCATTTTCCCTTCTTTCGCTCTTCCTTCTGAGCTAGCTCCTCTCAGCATCTCTTTCAGCAGCTGAATTTGTTTATCTTTTTCATCTAAATCCTTGCTGACTTTACTTAAAATGTCAGCTTCAACAGTTTTCATTTTAGAAAATGCCTTCTGCATATTTTCGTTTTTACTTTGCAGCTCAGCCTCTAACTTAGCTATTTCTTTTTGCCTTGCAATGACTTCTGTATCCTTTTTATAAATTTCTTCTCTTAATGCATGCAGCTGATAAATAGTTTTCTTGATTTTTAATTCTCTTTGAGCATTAGCTCCATTGCTTCCTCTTTTATCCAGGGCAATGCTTGATTGCTTTGTGCGCAGCTGAGAAATTTCTCTTTTAAGCTCGTCTTCTTTTCCTGACTGTTCTCTTGCTCTTTTAAGCAAAGTTTCAACTCTGTTATTAGTGTTCGCTAATTTAGTAAGAGTTTTTTGGAGCTCTGATTCCTTTTTTTCTATTTCTTGTTTAGCTAAATCCAGTTTTTCTCTAAATGAGTCGTTTTGTTCTTTCATTATATCAGCGTGTTTTCGGATTTTGGCTGTGTTTTCGTCATACTCAGTTTTCATTTTTTTCAATATATTATTCAGTCCTTCGATTTGGCTAAGGAGTGGGCCTTGAGAAGTTAATGCAGTTTTCATATTATCATTCATGATTTTCAGCTGCTCTTCAAGCTGCACAACTCTTTCTCTCACAGATTCTTCATTATCGCTTATGCTGAAACTTTTAGGCATATTTTGTTTTAGTGACGATTTTGCCTCATTTAAACTTTTTCCTATATTTTGAAGGAAAACAGAAATATGCTGAAATTCTTCTTCAATTTGTTCACTTTTTATTCCTGGCAAGCTCTGTGCCTTCTGCTTAATATTGTCTTCTATTGATTTAATTTTATTAAAAGTGTCTTCAATATTTTCCAAATAATTTTTCATGTCTTCTTGCTGGCTTAGCAATTTCGCATTGCTTTTTTGCAGCCTGGTTTGTTCTGACATATACTGTGCAATTGTGTTTTCAAAATCCTCTACGTTATCAGCTTTAACTTTAGCTTCATAATACCTTTTATTTGTCTCTTCCATATCTCCGTTCATTTTGTCAATTTTCTCATGTAGATCTTTATTAAGGGTTGTCATTTGATCAACGATTTTAGATATTTGACTCCCCCCCTTTAAATTGGAACAAAATTTAATTTTATAATAAAAAATTATATATAATTTTTATCTAAAAAAAGTTTTAATATAAATTAAATGTTTCTTATTAACTAAATTAAAAAATTTAGTTATATCTTGCTCTTTTTTAAAGATAAAAGTATAAAGAGCATCTTATTTGAATAAATTTATATCCTTGATTGTAAATTTTAAAAACAAATTAATTTTTTGTTTTTTTTAAAAATTTTCAAAAAACATTTTTGTTTTTTTTTGATAAAAATGATATTTTTTATTTAAATAGCTTTGACATAAATTCAATAGGAATTCTTTATAAAATTTCAAAATTTACTTATTTCTTGCTTTATTTTAAAGAATAGAGTATATAATATTATCTTATTTAAACAAAATTAGCACTTTGATCCATAAATTTTCTAAAATTTTTTTTTTAATTTTTTTTATCAATTAAACATAATAATTTTTGTGTAAATAACTTTGATACCAATTAATAGTGGCGTATTAACTAATAATGAAAATTTAGTTATATCTTGCTTTGTTTTAAAGGATAAAGAGTAAATAGCGTTTTATTAAACAAATTTATTGATCTAATTCGAAAATTTTTTTTTTTTAAATTTTTATATTTTTTATAAAAAATTTTATATTGATATTTTTTTTAAAAAAAAAAAATTAACCCCCCCTTTAAATTGGAACAAAATTTTTAGTTCCAATTTAAAGGGGGGGGAGTGAATAATATCGGATTTGATTGAATTTACTTCATTTTGTTTACTTAGGACTTGAGCTCTGCATCCTTCTAGTTCTTCTGTGACTGCTTCTTGAAGAAGCTGAAGAGACTCTTTTTCTTCTTTTCAAGCTTCAGTGGCTTTTTCGAAATCGTGCTTTAAGTCATAATACTTTTTTTCTTCGTTTAGCCTTATTTTTCGCTCATTAGTGAGCTCTTCTTCAAGCCTTTTTGTTTCTGAGGCTAATTCTTTGGCTTGCTTCATTTTTTCGTCTTTAAGCTTTAGGCTGGTTCTTAGTGATAAAATTGATTTGTTGAGCTCGTTTATGTATTTGTCTCTGGCTTCCAGCTGAAGCTGGAGATCTTGGTCTAAATGCTCAGTTTTGGGGTTTAATAAGTCTAATGTTCTTTGCTTGGAAGCTACTAGATTTTCTATTTCTAGGGCTTGGTCAGGAATCCAGAAGTCAAAATTTTCTTTAGACTCTTCTTGTTCAAGAGAATGGGGAGGACTTGGTTCTCGCTGGACTTCTATTTTATTTGCGGGGGATTTTCTTAGGGTTGCAGGAGATAAATCTGCAGTTGAACTTGCTTGGAGTTTTCTTGACTGTTTCATGTTTATAAATAACTGATAGAAATTGATTGGAAATTTTGAGTTTTTCTAAAAATTTTAAATGAGCTAAGCATGATTTATATAAAATTTAGCTTTTCAATGTTGATGTGGATTATAAAAGAGATATTTTGTGAAATCTTAATTCAAAAAGAGAAAGCAATCTCTATAATTATATATTTTGCTCTATAGGATTTTTTTGAGGCGTGACAATAAGAGTTTAGAGTTTATAATATAATAAAAATTGATTAATTTTAAATGAATTAGAGCAAAACATTTTAACAATCCATATTCGTTTTCAATAATATATTTCCTATTTAATTTTTATACATGCTTTTCATTTATTGTGCTTCCTTACACCTGAAATTTATTAATTTCTATATACGCAAAATCTAAAGACATAGCTAAAATAAATTAAGCAAAAGGCTTTTAGCATCTTTTTAACAACATCTAAAATACATATTGAGGGGTATGCAAAGCATACAATAGCATTAATTATTGTTATTGGTATACTAAATTTATGCAGCAGTGTGAGCTATTTAGTGTATTAATTTATATACACTGATTTAAGTATTTTTTTAAAAATTTAAGGATGTAAATAAGAACATAGCAAGATCAAAATATTGACTAAAAGATTTTCTTTATAAAACAAAAATGAGTAAGCATCATCATGAAGATATTTAACAGGAATTTTTAATATTAAATTAATTATTATTTTGCATAAAAAATTTAGAATACTAAGGAAAAAATAATTTTATAATTATAATTAACTTAATTTACTTATAGATATTCAAGTAAAAATAATTCATAATTCAGATTATATTGCTTTCGTAATTGATAAATAATTGATGGAGAGTGTCGCAAAGGCAGCAACAAACTTAAGCAATCGAATAACCAAATCAGAACTTGAGCTTCTTATAATAGATTGCACAACAGATGACGACAACACCCCACCAAAAAATGTTCAACTTGCAATTGCACAAAGAACGACTTCTGGAACAGATATCGAAACTATTATGAAATCGCTTTACGAAAATCTAAATCCTACCTTTAAAAAAAATCATAATAAAAAAATAAATAAATTTAAATTTCAAAAAACAAAATTAGCTCAAAAAATGTAAGAGCTCCTGATAGAGAATGGAGAAAAATAAATAAAACTTTAGGCTTAATCCACACACTCCTTTTATCAGGAAGCCACCAACTAGTAGGCGAGCTGAAAAACTCCTTACACATCTTAAGAGGATTTGAGTCATTCAGCTATAGGGAAAATGGAATTATTGAAAGAGGAGGCACTATAAGAGATAAAGCGCGTCAAATCAACTATCTTTTATCAAATAGTGGAATTCTTGAAGAAGAAAGAGGAGAATCAACAAGACTCCCAGAAAGGCATGCACCCTCATCACAAGCGCAATATAATTCGTATGAACCTAGAAATGAAAGCCACAATTATCAAGCACCTTCCAATGAAAGGATTGATAAAGGATTTGACCAAATTTTCGGAAATCAAAGCAGCGCTGCAGAAATTAGACAAAGAAATACTAGAATGAATGCAATATCAAGCGAAAATAGAGGAAATCACCCTCAAAGGCAAGAACAAAGAATTCCTTCAAATGGAAATTCTTGGCCAGCGCAAGAGATTCAAGGCCAGCCATCACATGATATTTTTGCTCCTTTGCCTGCACGAAGGTCAGATCATTATCAGCAGAGAAATGTGGTGAATGAGGTCGAATTAATTCAAGACGAAGAAGAAAATCACCAAATGCAAAGTGATTTGATAGCAGATAGCAATTTTCAAGGAAATGCTAACCATGAGCCATTTCAAAAGCCAAACGATATTTTTCAGCCGATTCCGACTCATTTCCAAAAGCCCCAGGCTGGAAACCACAATTTCCCTCCTATTCCTCAAGAACAAAAAAAGCCAATGGGTGATGTTTTTCAGCCAATTCATAAGCCTCCTCCTACGAAAGTGCAAACAAATAATTTTCAGCCAATTACTCAGACAGCTCCAAAACAAGTAATTTCTCCTTCAAAGCAGCAAGGAAGCTTATTTAAAGACTTAAATACAAAATCTCCTCCATCAGCTCCTAAGTCAAGCTGGGAGCAAGAAATTTCAAATTTATCTCTTAATCCTCAATCCCAAACTCTTTCTCAACCAAAATTTCAAGCCATTCCAGAGTTTCCATCTGTTTCTATTTCCCAGAATATCCCAGCACATCCCACAATTCCATCTAGTCAAAATATCCCAGATCTATTTCAGCCTTTGCCGCAGCCCAGTAATATTCAATCCTCCTATGTGCAGCCAACTCAACCGTTGTCTCCTGCGAAATCTAATTCTCATATAAAGGTTTCTCACAATTTAGATACTACTTCTGGGGTTTCTATCAGCCAGCTTAAGCTTAGCCCTTCTCTTGTTCAATCTCAAGCTCCTCAAACTCAGCAGAAGACAGAAAAACCAAGAAATTTGGAAGATGCTTTGTTAGGGTTAGAAGAGCTTTCATCTTCTTTGTCAACTTCAAAAGAAAAAGAGCAGAAGCCAGCAAGAAGTCTAGGGTACTATTAATTAGCATATCTAAAATTAATTAAGCAAATAATATAATCTTTGATATATCAGAAATAGCGCTTTATATAAACAAGTTTTACAGTAAAATTACAGCATCATTAAGAATATAATTAAATTGCTAAAATTAATTTATCTGAAAATCTTGTTTATTATTAAATTGAATTTCTTAGTTTTAGAGATCTTAATCAGCTAAAAATTGAAATAATAACAAACCTCAAAATTTGAAATGCAGACTCATAAAAAAGTGACATCTATATAGGCTGCTTTATCTATAGCTTCACCTCATTCCCTAATATTACCAATCCCTTATATATATTCTCTACCTGACAGCCAACAAATCCAAGATTTTATAAGCAGCGATTTCTTTTCATTAATCCTTACTCATCAAGGAAAGGTATGAATCCTTGGAAATCCTACCGATAGCAATGATAATCCAGATATTGATGATATTTATAAAGAAATAACTATCCCTCGGCAAATAACCTCCATTTCGTGCAACTCTGAAGCGTCTCTTTTGCTATCTATATATCATGAAGTTTATGGATTAGGGAATGACTCTTTACGCTCTGGGATTTTTATTAATTTTGATAGAGCGTCAATGCCTCGACTAATTGAAGGACTTACTGCAAATGGATTGAATCAGATAAGTCTGGGATCTGGCCATGCAGCTGGAATAGATGAACAAGGATTAGTCTATACATGAGGCAGCGGGAAATTCGGAGAACTTGGTGGGATAAACTTAATAGAAGAAAGAGCACTTCCATTGGTAATTGACAAAGCCAGAAATTTCTCTGTAATAAAAATCATTTGTGGAGACAGTTTTATTCTACAAAAAATAAATTTAAATTTTTCAATTTTATTTGAAATCTTTAAATAAATAGTCTATAGCTGAAAACTGGCTTAAAATTTTATAGCATACATGTATGTGCACAAGTGGAGGCTACGTTTATATATTAGGTGTTATAGGGAGCCATCATCAATCAAGCAAAAAATCAGAAGCATTTTTAAGAAGTTCGCAAAAAAGTATGCAGTCCCCAAGAGGAGTGCTTTCACCGAACCGAGAAATAAAAAATGCTCCATATACACTTCCTGAGCTGGAGCAGCATTTTGTTGTTGATATATCTGCAGGAAATGAGTTTATAGCTGTTTTATCAGAAGAAGGAGCTGTTTATGCTTTTGATGATTGCATGGAACTGTATCGGCTGCCAAGTGAAGAAAATTCTAACTCCCCCTCCGTGAGTGAACAAAAATTTTTTAATAGAGAAAAATTTTTACGAAAAAAATTTTGATATATAAATGATAATTAGTATAATGAAATCTAGAGCTAATTCTGTTTGATTTTAAACAAATTGCTTTTTAAAACATAAATTTTGCAAATTGAATTAATATTTGCTTTCCAATTTTTGCGAATTAGGATTTTTTTAAAATTATATATAAAATGTTTTTAAAAAAAAAAAAATTAACCCCCCTCCGTGAGTGAACAAAATTTTTTTTGTTCACTCACGGAAGGGGGGGAGTAAAGTAAAAACAATTGCAGCATGCCACAGATCTATTTTTGGACTGACTTCAGAGCAATGCTTATATGAGTGGACTGAGCCAGTCATGGAATATTCAGCAAATAACATGCTTAACACTCTAATTATCGCTGGAAAAAGCATTTGCTCAATATCAGCTTGGCCAGGATCACAATACAAATTGGATCCTGCCTACATCAAGCCAAATTTTGCAAGTAACCAAAAAAGAGGAATTGCATTTATTTTTGAGTCAAAAATCAATTTTAAGCCAGTAGGGCTAGGAGAGTTAATAGGCACTTATGATCCTTATAAAAGAGATTTATTCACTCATCAGCTCGTTCATTCCGTTTTTGAATCTTTAGATGCCCCTCTGCTTTCTACTCCTCCTTATATCGGATCTCCTAAACGATTTGTTACAGCTTCTCAAGAATCTCTTTATCCAGCTGATTTTGAGATGGATAAAGTTATCAGATACAGATTAGAACACGAAAGAGGAGAACAAATCAATAAGTCTTTAGCCCCTTTAATTTCACCTTTATTCAAAGAGATTTTTGGAAGAATTAAAATATATTCTGAAAAAAACCAAGCATTAAATAAAGCTATAAAATATGCAAGCTTACCTAATATTTTGCTAACTCCCCCCCCTTTAAATTGGAACTAAAAATTTTGTTCCAATTTAAAGGGGGGTTAAGAAAATTTTAAAAAAAAAAAATCATTATAAAATTTTTATAAAAAAAAAAAATTTCAAAAATTTATCGAATTAGATAATAAATTTGTTTAATAAAATACTATTTACTCTTTATCCTTTACAAAAAAGCAAGATATAACTAAAATTTTATTATTAATTAATACGCGCCGCTATTAATTGGTTTCAAAACTATTTACACAAAAATTATTATTTTTATTGATAAAAAAAAATAAAAAAAAAAATTTTAGAAATTTATTAATCAAAGTGCTAATTTTGTTTAAATAAGATATTATTTATACTCTATTCCTTAAAATAAAGCAAGAGATAAGTAAATTTTCAATTTTTGTAAAGAATTCGTATTGAATTTATATCAAAGCTATTTAAATAAAAAATATCAATTTTATTAAAAAAAATAAAATTTTTTTTGAAAATTTTTTTAAAAACAGAAAAAATTAACTTTTTTTAAAAAATTTACAATTAAGGATAATAAATTTATTTAAATAAGATGCTCTTTATACTCTATTCTTTAAAACAAGAGCAGGATACAACTAAATTTTTAATTTTAGTTAAGAAGAAACATTTAAATTATATCAAAACTTTTTACATAAAAATTATGATTTATATATATAAAATTTTTTTATAAAATTATTAATTTTATTCCAATTTAAAGGGGTTTATTTTACCAAAAAAGTGGAAATTTTACCTATGTTTTGTTCCAATTTAAAGGGGGGAGAGTGAGGGTATTTACAAAAGAGAGAAACAGAAAACTTATTCTTGGATTTACTTCAGTAAGAAATTTTTGGTATACAAAAATTATTGCTGATAAAAAAAGAAGGGAAAATAAGCAGCAGGAATTTATGGATAATGGAGTAAAATTGGTAGCGAAAATCATTAAGAAAATATTAAAAAAGAGACTGTATAAAGCAGAAACTGATTTTATAGAAACACTTAAGACTTGTGCTGTTAAAGAGAAATATAAAGAGAATTTGTTGGAAACTATTTTTAAAAACTCAGAAAAATGACATTATTGGATTTTAAAAGAAAAATGATCAAAGTGAATAAGAAAAACTTCTTCAAATAAGGTTTTTCAATCTGCAGAATATGATATTGCAAAATATTTAAAAACAATAATTCTTAAAAGATATTTTAGAAATTTGAAAGGAGAAATTGATAAATACAAATTGAAAGGAAATGCGAATAAGAAGCTTGAAATTATTTTGAAGAAAAAATACAGCAAATTGATTAGGATAGCAATATCAAAATGAAAGGAAAATCGCTTAAAATATATTAAACCAAAATTAAAAAATCAAAATATTCTAATCAAAAACACTGGAAATGCAAGCATTAGTAGGCAATCCTTACTTTGCTTTACAGCAATAGTGCAAAAAATAATTTCAAAAAGAAAATATCAAGCATTTAATTGTGTTTCTAGATATAGTTGTGATTACAAAGATAAATACTCAAAGCTTCAAATAGCAGATCCAGATTTAACTGAAAACACAACCTTTTCTTCAAAATTTGCGTTTGGAAGCCCGAAAATGGTTCTAAGTCCTCCAAGTTTCTCTAAGGACGAATCTTATGAATTCCTTAGAATGGAAGATTTCTCTAAGTTTTCATCTTCTAAGTACAAAGAAACAGACAATGATTTCAGCATTTTTTCGATAAATTCTGATGAAAAAGGACAAAATAACATGACTTTAAAGTCATC
Source organism: Blepharisma stoltei (assembly GCA_914767885.1). NCBI lineage: Eukaryota > Ciliophora > Heterotrichea > Heterotrichida > Blepharismidae > Blepharisma > Blepharisma stoltei. The sequence continues at coordinate 1,012,026 of CAJZBQ010000020.1, read as the reverse complement.
ATCATTTTCTGCTATCGATAAAGAAATATATAAAGAAAAAGGAGAAAACAGTGATCAATCCAATGAAAATATTATAGTCATCAACCAGCCTTACCAAAGAGAAATTATTCCAAAGCTTCCGCTCAGAATCATTACTAGTCCTCATGCAAAAAGAAACAGTGAAAATTTATCATCACCAAAGCCTAAGGCTCAAACAACAAGAAGCAGCTCAAATATTCCAAGCAGAGAGCCAAGGTCCATAGTAAAGTTAACCCCAAAAAGTAGTTCGAGGTCTGGATCATCAAGCTCTATGAAATCTGAGCAAGCAAGTTCAGCAGCTTTAAGGCAGCAGTATGATTTTAATTTGAAGGAAAGATTAAAAAGAATTAGACAGACTTCAAATTCTAAGCCAATAAGATCCAACACATATGATGAAGAACAATTATCCTATTTATTATTAATAGTTCATAAAATAGGAGGTATTATCCTATTATTAATAATATGTCTCTGGCTTAGGTTATATATTCATAAGCCATTCACTAATACAAGAATAGTAAATAAATGCACAAAAGTACTTGGAAACCTCAAAACAGAGACACATGCGAAACCTCCTAGACCAAAAAAACTTGAAATTAAGCTTAAATCTAACGACACTACAAAGCCAGTTTCCAAGCACAATACAAGTTTTGAAGACATCTCAATGAGATTTTCTCTGGGACTATCTGCTCTTCAAAGAGTTACAGAAAAGACTTCATTTATTCTAAAATATTTTAGCTTTATAACAATGAAAGACTACAAGCCTTCAAAAGCAATTAAAATACCAATCAATTTACAGACTCAAAAAGGCTATATTGAAAGTATTAGTTCTGATGATAAGAAGCTTGAAAACATATGACATCTAAAACTGTATTCAATAGGATTTCAGCGTTCTGTGAAATTTTATAACAGGTATTTGTTGAAAAGATACTGGGAGATTTTTAAAAAAACCTAAATTTAATATAATATTAACAATAAAAATAAGATTTTTATAATAACAATAAGGTTTTAAAGTAGTTTGCTGATTACTTTGCTATTCAAATCGAACTAATAGTATGCACTGAAATTATTTGAGATCATACCAATGTATATTCCTCCTTTATTATATGAACAATACAGTTGAGAACTAAAATCAATTGTTGATTCTGCTATTCGTTGCCAATTTATGTAACTTTCAATTTCACTTTCATAGATTGATCCATTGCCGCATTCAATTAAATACAATCTATTTGTATTTATCAGAAACTTTGTTTTATGTGCTGCAAATTTATAAGGAATTATTGAGAAGGAGTCAATATCAATTGAGTATAGCAAAAGATTTTTATTAAAATACTCAGAAATCAAAATATTCCGCTTAAATATTATGCTAATGCAATAAGGTTCAACGTTTGGAATTGAGGTAAATCTTATTCACCGATTTTGATCCAAGTCAAATCTCCTAGATAGACAATAGTAATTATTTGCTCTTCCAAAGCAATAGATGCTATTGTCAAAATAGATACATGATAAGGAAGAGCAAGGAACCCCAGACGCCAAAATTTCGACCTTACCATTTACATCAACTATCGCTGTAATACCAGAACATGGATACTTTCCATAGCAGAATAGTTTGCCATTTGGAAGTTGAGTTATGCTAGTTTGATGGTTTAGTGATTGTGGAGTCTCCAAAATTTTAACTTCTTTGGTTTCAGTTTCAGTGTTATATATATGTAAATAAGTCTTGTTGCTTTTACACTCTGAAAGATTATAAAGAGATGTCTTTTGCTGATAAGCATTAAGATAATCTTGGTAAGCTTGCATTAGCGGTGGATCATAAATACTAGGACAGCTTTGATATGCTGAACAAGTTGCCCTAAAATCAGTCTCTAATATTGGAGTGATTGGTATACTCAAAATCTCAGCTGTCTTATTTTTTAAGGTGTTAAGAACGTTTAAAGCGTTTTCGGTTTCTATGAGCTTGCTGTTGAGATCGTTAGTAAGGAAATTTATTTGAAAATTAATCAGGCTTGCTTTGGTTTCTGTTTTTACGTTTTCAAGTTTTTCTAAACACTTACTGTTCTTATTGATTATCTCTGAAATAGAATTTTTAACGATTTCTAACTCTGCGTGGTCGCTAGCTTTATTAGGCAATTCAGAAGAATTTTGCATATAATAAAATCATCCTATTTAATTAAGGATTTTTTTATATGTATGAGCATAATGATGAAAATCGCTATTCTAGTTAATATTAATCAAGTTCACCAATTTTAAGATAATCTGGAGGCACTCTCCAATACTCAATATCATTATATTCAAATGCATCAGTAGTCTCATAGTTTTGCTCACTCGTGCTCAATGATTCATTGCTTTCTACCTTCATTTCATCTTCTGTATTTGTTTTACTTTCTTGGGTATTCAGCATATTTCTAATATACTCTTCAGCAGGATCACGATTTGCTTCAGTGCTCAAAACCTCTGAAGATCCTTTTCTTGGGCTTGTTATTTCTGTATCTAAATTCATGAGTTTATTTCTCGTCAAAAGTGATCTCTCCACAATCCTATCTGTAGGTTTGGATGCAGGATTTGTGATTTTTAAAGTTTTCGCAATTTTTTCAAGCTTTTCTTTGTTTTCTTCTTTTGGATTTTTCTCTACTCCTTCTAAATCCATGAATTCAGCAGTACTGATGTCATATCGTTTTTGAGCTTGTGCTAAATTAGGTTTTGCTTCTTGAATTTGGTTCATCGGCTTTAAATAGCTATCCACAAAATTATTCCATAGAGGATTATTTTCAATTATTTCTTTAATTATAGGAGACATATGTTTTGCAATCAAATTTCCGATTTTTGTAATATATCCAGATAAGCCTTTCCGGTTACTAATAGACACTGTAATTGCTAACTCCCCCCTCCGTGAGTGAATAAAACCATTAGAAAAATCGCTATTTTTTGCCAAAAAACCCACCCTCCGTGAGTGAACAAAAATTTTTTTATGGAAAAAAAAAATTGATATATAAGTGATAATTATTATAATGAAATCTCGAGCTAATTCTGTTTAATTTTAAACAAATTGCTTTTTAAAACATAAATTTTATAAATTAAATTAATATTTGCTTTCCAATTTTTGCAAATTAAGATTTTTTTTAAAATTTCGAAAAAAAATATTTTCTATATAAAATTTATTTTAAAAAAAAATTAACCCCCTCCGTGAGTGAACAAAATTTTTTTGTTCACTCACGGAGGGGGGAGTAAGATTCCTGCTGTCTCCATAAATTCTATTAATTTTGTATTATTCAGCAAATATTTAGCTGCTTCTAAAGAGCTCATGTTCATTATTGATTGAACAGTATTATAAAATAAATTATGAAGCATCGAGTTTCATTCAAACCTAAAAAATATTTCGATAAATAAATCAAGGATTTCTTGGTTAATCAGCCCTAAAGTAATATACCCAGATTGAGCATCAAAAGCAGTAGCTATTATTTCTAAGACAATAAATCTTGATTCTCCAAGAATTTCAATAGTCTCTTTAAAAGCTGTTATTCTACTTTCATATGGGGCTCTTAATATGTTGGCAAATGCAGACAAATAGTTAACAAAGTATCGCATTAATGGGGAAATTCCTTCTTCATCGATGCCTATGCTCATTATTTCAGATCGATTTGGCATTGATAGGCAGCTCTTAAGTATTTCTGCTTCTCCGTTAATTCGATGGTTTCCATTAAATTTGCAAAAAATAGCATTTAAGTTTTCTTCTCGTAAGAATAAGCATACAAGTTGTTTTCAGCAATTCACTTTTGTGCTGCCACTTAAAAATCGGCTTATTACTATTCCAGAATTTAAGGCTGAAAAAATATTGGAATTATTCAGTTGCTTTACTAAATCAGATATTAAGTTTGACCTTTCTTCTAAAAATATGCATATTTATGCGGATTAATAGTTTAATATGATAGTAATTGGCTAGTTTTTTTATATAATTTTAGGCTAATATCTTTTAGTTCTTGTATAGCAAATCTCTTTTGGCATGTGAAAGTCTATATATTCTTAACTTTCACATGCTAAAAGAGATTTGACATACAAAATACAGATTTCATTTCCCCAGCAGACTATATAAATAAGGAGTCAGCTATTATTCCTATATTACCCAGCTTATATAATTTAGCATAAATCCTCTAAATCTTCTTCAAGCTGTAAAGTATGAAGAGCAACCTGTGCCATACTCCTCATATAGATAAACTGCAAGATCTTGATGTCAATTTTTTTTTCAAAAATATATTTAAGGATAATCTTTGGATTTCTGCTTATTAAAGCTATCACTAGCTTTGAAAAATAGCCTGAAAGTATATCGTTTATATCAGGCCCATCAAAAATCGAAAAAATTTTATCTAAAATAGTCTCATCTGCTAAGATTTTATCATGCAGAGGTGAAGCAGCTATACAAAGCAGCTCTGAAGCGTCAAGTGGATATTTGAATTTCCTTTTATCAGTTGAGTCTTCTGAAGGAATAGTCACTATCATATCAATCAATTCAACAAGTCTTGCACTATTAAGGCTACATAAAATTCACTATTGGATAATCCTGGGATTTTTATTTTTTAATTCTTGTGCTGCGTTTTCGTTATCAAGTAACTGAGAAATTGATGAGTCCTCTCGGGATAAGATAACTTCCAAACTTTGAGTTAGCTCAGAGCTTGAAGCTCTTTTCCACATAAGATCTTCAATTGCCGTCATCTAATTATTTAAAAAATGGACTTTACTGTATTGTGGATAATTATGTTTAATGAAATATTGCTTAATTTAACTTGTGAGTATTGGAAATATAATAATCGGGAAAAAAATTGGAATGGCAAATAATTATAGGGTGGAAACTGATTATTAATAAAATTTTAAAATACTTGCTCCCCCTCCGTAAGCGAACAAAAGAATTTTTTTTCCCTCACGGAGGGGGATTAATTTTTGTTTTAAAAAATTTATATATATAAATTTTAAAGCCAAATTTCAGAATTTCAAAAATTTCAATTCATAAATATTGAGAAGTAAAAATTAATTAAATTTTCAAAATTTATCAGGCTGTTTAAAATTAAACAGAAGTAGCTAGAGATTTGATTATATTAATTATCACTTATTTATTCGCCTAAGAGGGCGGGATTACCCAAAAATAGAGGTTTTGTGGTTCACGGAGGGGGAGAGTTAGAATAAAGAAATTTTAAATTTTTTATCAGTTGATTAAAATATTTCCGCAGCAGTAAAATTGAATTTGGTGGATTATCTTCTTTTTTTCCTTGCTACGTGTTTCTCTTTGGATTTTTCAAGCTCATATCTTAGTCTCTCTATAAGAGAGTGCTGCTCTTTTAATTGTGCTTTAAGTTCTCTTATATTATCCTCTTCCTCTTGGCTTAATGCAAACAAGCCTTTTTCCGATGATCTCGACACCTCTCTCTTTAAATATTTGTCTTTCGCACTTTTCAGTTTCTCCTTTTTCATCTCCACTTCACCTTTTAGCTCCCCTAGCTCATTTTTCAGCGCTTGATTTTCTTCCATTTCCAATTTTTCCCTTTCTTCCAATTTCCCCAGCTTCACCATCATTTTTTCATCTTCAGAGTCAGACTCTTCATGGCTTTCCAAATAGCTCGACAATTCCTGCAGCCTCAATTCTAACTTTTCCCCTTCATTTTGATACTCCTCTAATTTATTTTTTGCCTCTGCTAGCTCATTTTTCTTCTCAGCCACTTCTTTATTAATTGTTTCAATCCTCGTAGTCAGCATAATTCTTTTCTCATCTTTTAGCTTAATTCTATCTTCCACCTCACTTTTTTTTTCTTTTAAATCTTCCTGCTGTATTAGTAAATCTCCTTTATTCCTTTCCAGCTCATTTAGTCTTGACATCATTTCAGAATTCTTTTTCGAAAACTCCGCCTCACAATTATTCAGTTTTTCTTCCAGCATTTTCCTTTTTGCGATAATTTCGTTTTTCCTTCTGGTTTCTTGTTCTAATTTAATCTCTAATTCTTCTTTTTGTGCCTGATTTTTTAAAACTTCATTACTCATGCTTTCTGAAAACCTATTTTCCAGAGCTGCATTATAGCAGCTGCTGCAGATTCTTTCTTGGGTATTTGTTTCAGGATGCATTGATTTTTGTGCTGAACATTTGTCACAGACTGCTTTATAGCAAAATTTGCAGCATTGTTTTTTTGTGTAAACTACACCTACGACCCCAAATTGGGCATTGCAGATTTGGCATCTTTTTTCGCTTTTTCATTTTTCTTTGTCCATTGGCCTTTCGAGGTTTGATGAGTTTTTTTCACTGAATCATGATGCAGTTCCTGATGATCCTGAATTGGTTTCGTCTTCCATTTTAATTCTGTAAGAAAATGGCTTAGGATTATAGTAATTTTGCTAAATGGCGAATAAATCAGCATAATAATTATGGAGGATTGGGAAATTGTATGACTGACTTTCGCAATCTTTGGGGCTGTTAAAATCCTTTGTGTAATATTGCCTTGGCTTTATTGGAAACTATTCTGCTGCATTAATTTAAAGCAATACAGCGATGGCTATGTCTGTATTACTGGTGCAACTGACGGAATTGGCAAAGCACTTACCAAAGAGTTCGCCAGGCGTGGGTTTAAAATATTAATGATATCACGGAACCAATCGAAGCTTGAAAATGTGAAAAGAGAAATTGAGGCTTTATACGCAAACTCAGAAATCCAGTTTATTCAAGCTGATTTTTCTATGTCTCACAAAAATGCTGACTCCCACCCCCCATCCTTGATCGAACGACTCGCCATCGTTCGATCAAGGATGGGGGTTAAAACAAATTTTTTTTGGGAAAAAAATTTTATATATAAAATATATATATATTTTTTTATTTACTTTTAAATAAGAGGGTTAAGAGTATTTAATAATTATTTTTACAGCAAAAAATTGAATTAATTTCATAAAATACCAATTTTTAATATTTTGATTTATTAGTTACCACTTTAAAACTGTATAAATTTTAATTTGTTCCTTTATTAAATTAAAAAATTTTTTTTTTTTTGTTTTTTAAAGAATCTCTATTTTTTTAGATTATTGAGTTTTTAAGCCTAGGTTGATGACTAGATCACTTCGAATGGTTGATTCCGAAGCTTTCTGTCGTCTCAAAGTCTCTGAAAACAACTTCATTATGCACATCTTCCCAAGCTTTTGATAACTAATATATTTGTATTTATATAAAAATTTGCATGATATGAAAATCGTTCGATCAAGGATGGGGGTTAATTTCCCCAATTTTTAGGAATTTTTACAGTCAATCGTTCGATCAAGGATTGGGGGGGGAGTGAAGAGTTTTTCGCAAGTCTCAATGAAAAGCTAAAAAATTATGAAATATCAGTATTGGTTAATAATGTTGGGGTGTCAGATAAAAAAGATCTTTTGAATGAAGATGATGGAATTATTGAGAACCAAATAGGTGTATAGCCCCTGAAATATTTTAGATCATTATTGTTCATCTATTTAATTTCCAAAATTAATTTGCACTTGTCAGCTTTTTTGAAAAGTAAAAGTGAAAATGGCATGTCTCTGTTTATGGTTTTAAGGTGCCTAATCAGACTTATACTGTATAAGGCAGGTGCTCGGAGCCATATTTTTTCTGGTCGGTATTCTGCTGGGGTATAGAGATCTATTAAGGTGCATGAGCTATAAACATTTACCCATCGACTCTGCTTGCTTATTACTTAATTCCAGAGTTCTTAAAAAGGTATGAGGTAGGAAAAAAGAGATCGTTGATCATTAATTTCTCGTCAACCGCGGAGTTAGGTTATTTTCCGAATAGTGCTGTTTATAGTGCGACGAAGAAATATAATCATTTTTTCAGTGAGGCTACGGCGTATGAGTATAAGCAATGTATTGATACTGCTACTATAAGGCCAGGAGTTGTAATTACTGACCTGTCTGCGACGATGAAGATTCAAAAATACCCGTTAACTGTCCTCCCAGATGACTATGCAAAATCGCTGTTAGGAAGTCTTAGGACAGGAGTTAGCTATGGGCATTGGAAACATTTCATTTTTGGGAACTTTTTAACTTTTCTGCCATTCCCCATTCAGAGCTTTATTATTCAAAGGCTAATGCCGCTTTAATTATTATGGTATACCTAAATAGCAAGTTAATTATAGATCTATTTAGAAATTAATCTCAATTTATATAAGGATATGTTATGTGCAATTTTATTCAGAGAAGAATAAAAAAATTCTATAATAATTTTAAGTTTATAAATTATTAATATTTGATAATAATGAAGATAATTTTGATAACAAATCAAAAAACTTATGCAATTTTAAGCATTTTATAGAACCTTCTACGTGGTAGAATATTTTTTCGCATTCTTCAGCCATTAATTGTTTGATATTATGTGACATAATCCATTAAACAAAGTAAAAAAAATTTAAGTTATAATTAATTATAGGGAACTTGCAAAAATTGGTAAAAATCGCTACATTTCTGCTGATATTGACATTTAAGCGTATAGTTCAAAAATTTTTCCATAACTTGCTTTCTCTGTTCAATTCTTTCTTCACTAAACTTATTGCTTCGTTTCAAATGAAGAAAAGAAAGTGCCGTTTTCCCTGGAAACTTCAGTTCTTTCAGCTCAGGGAATCGTTTGATCATATTTTTCCTTACTTTCCTAACTCCCCCCTCCGTGAGCAAACAAAGATTTTTTGTTCGTTTACGGAGGAGGTTAATTTTTTTTCTTCAAAATTTAAAAAAATTCCAATATGTTAAATTTGAGAAGCAAAAATTAATTTAATTTGCGAAATTTATGTTGTTTTAGAATGCAAGTTGTTTAAAATAAAACGGAATTAGCTAGAAATTTCATTATAATAATTATCATTTATATATAATTTTTTTTTTCCATAAAAAATTTTTCAATTAAAATAATTTTTGTCCGCTCACGGACGTGGGTTTTTTGGTCAAAAAAGGGATTTTTCCAATGGTCTTGTTGCTCACGGAGAAGGGGGAATAAGCTGCGAATATCTGAAATTGACTTTCCAGTTAAATCCATCTTTTCTTGTCAAAACCATTTCATATTCTGTATATGTTTTTCCATCCCTCTCTATAATCTCACTATTCACAATTTTCGAAGAAATTTCCCTCAAGCTTTCAATCCCAAAATATGAAATTTCTAATTTTAATATAGGACATTGGGTATCCGCCGGGTTATAAATTTCCATATCTTCTGTAAACGTAAGAATATTATCTTCTTCAGCCAAATCCTGCACAGTTTTTGGATCAATAAGTCTGACTCACAAAACTTTTTCTTCTCTCCATTGTTTTAATAACTCCATAGGAAATGACAACCCAGCCAAAACGATATCCCCGTCAAATTCATCATGATCCATCAGACAAATTATCAAAGAATCAAAACCGTCGCCTGAAACTTCAAAATTCTCGTTCCATATTACATCATCAGAGGTTGTTGCAGATTTTGTTTGGCTTTTGTGAGAGCCCTTCGAAATTTTTATATATGGTTTTAGCTCTTGACTGTATTCACTATAAGCCTGCAAATTTCTGGCTTCACAGATCTTGATTGAGACGTAAGGGAATCTGGAAAATCCGATCTCAGAGCAAGAGTCTGATGTTGTATAAGTAGAAACCATTTTATTATTGTGAAATACACTATTTATGCTGTAGAGAATTTAGTAAGATGGTAAAAATCAAATCATGGACCAAAACCATGAACTAGTTTCGAAAACGACAATTTTAAGTCTAAAAGTAAGACCTCAAAGTGTCTCAAAAAATGAGAGGCAAGGCAAAAGGTATTCTGATAATGGAAGCGAATTGGCAAAAAGAAAATTACTAGATTTTGATTCTAACGAAAAAATAGTAACCCCATATCGGTTACAGAGACATTCTGTTTTGGGAACAAATTTTGAGACATTAATTTTGCAGCCTCCTGTAGAAACAATGTTTTGGACTGTTAGTAATAATGAGAAGACCAAGTTTTTCTATGATTCAAGTTCTCATGAAGCTCAAGCTTTAGATTATTCATATATTCGAAGACCAATTGAATCACTGTATGCTAAACAAACTAAAGGAGATAAAAGTATTTACAATAAAGTTTTAAGCAACTATCACGATATTTCTGTTGAAGGCATGCAATCTCCTAACTCCCCCCCATCCTTAATCGAACGATTGACTTTAAAAGGGAAAATTAACCCCATCCTTGATTAAACGATTTTAAAATCATGCAAATTTTTTTATATATAAAAAATATATTAGTTATCAAAAGCTTGGGAAGATGTACCTAATGAAGTTGTTTTCAGAGCTTTGAGACGACAGAGAGCTGCGAAATCAACCATTCGAAGTGATTAGTCATCAACCATGGCTTAAAAACTCAATAATCTAAAAAAATAGAGATTCTTTAAAATTTTAAAAAAAAAAATTTTATTTAATAAAGAACAAATTAAAATTTATACAGTTTAAAGTGGTAACTAATAAATCAAAATATTAAAAATTGGTATTTTATGAAATTAATTAAATTTTTTGCTGTAAAAATAATTATTAAATACTCTTAACCCTCTTATTTAAAAGTAAATAAAAACAAATATTTATATATTTTTATTTTATATATAAAATGTTTTTAAACCCCTATCCTTGATCGAACGATAGCGAGTCGTTCGATCAAGGATGGGAGGAGTAAGCACTCTAGAGCTCAGAAACTTAGCCAAAAGCAAGCCAAACCATCAATTTCACAGTCAAAGTTTAACTCACAAATTATAACAAAGGTAAGACAAATTTCAAAGCAAATTCAGGATGCCAAAGAGATTTTATTTCATAGCTGGATTAAATTAATTCAAGCCAGCAATGGCTATGAGTCTCTAAACCAAGGGCATGTTTATAAATATTTTATTGGAAAAGGGAACAATTCTGCTTTGGTAGATCGACTAATGAAGCAAAGATGATGGTGAATAAGAGTGGACTCTCCAACTAATGCAAATTTTATATGAACACAACTTAAGCAGCCTCTTGTATTAGAAAAAATGTCAACTTGCAACAATTATTCCAAAATAGTAGACTCAACACCCTCAGCCACATCGATTTTGCCCAAATTTAATGCAGAAAATCTTGAAAATGAGCTTGGATATCATAAAATTACAAACTCAAGAAGTTACACAAAATTAAATATCATATCTCTATTGTGTGGAAATGATGAAATTATCCATAATCATCTCCCTGATAATGGAAACTTAGGACTGAAAAAGAAACTCTTTAAAAATCTTTCCAAATATTATCATTCCAAAGGTGTATATTAATTTGAGAATTTTAAGTCCATTATTTATGCTAAAATCTGAATTAAAAAAATAAAAATTCCATATTTTTTAAAAATTTCTGTGCTTGGATTTAAAACAATTTACGCATAATATCTGTTTTTGACCATATTCCATTAACTTTTCATATCGAAAAAGGCCTTGATGACGACAATTTAAGACTATTTGAAAACTCATACACTCCAGGCAGCCTTTGAATTGTAAAGCCAGGGGAAAACACAAATAGAGGAAACGGCATTTTGGTATCCAGCGATTTAACTGAAATTCGGAATTTAATATATAAAAACGAAGGATCTCGAACATATATCATACAAAAATATATAGAAAACCCGCTTCTTGTTAATAAGAGAAAGTTCGATATAAGGTGCTATGCCTTGATTACTGGAATTGAAGGCCAAATCCAAGGATATTTTTACAAAGAAGGCTATTTACGAACTTCATCAAAAGAATTTTCTTTAAAAAATTATGATAAATATGTACATTTAACGAATGATGCAATACAAAATAAATCAGAAGACTATGGAAGATACGAGTCAGGGAATAAACTTTCATATGCAGAGTTCCAAAGATATTTAAACGCGAACTATTCTGGCACTGATTTCTATACAGATATTTTACCACAAATTGAAAAATTGATTTTTGATAGTATTGCAGCGACTTATCAAATATTAAATTTGCAAAAAAAGAAACAGACTTTTGAAGTATTTGGATATGATTTTATGATTGATCAGCAATTTAAAGTGTGACTAATTGAAGCAAATACAAATCCTTGCTTAGAGCTAAGTGGATCTTATCTAGCTAAATTAATCCCTGAAATGCTAGACAATGCGCTTAGAATTGCTTTGGATCCACTTTTTCCTCCATTTGTAAATCATAGTTCTCCCTCCATGAGCAACCAAAATAATTTTGCTCATTCACAGAAGGGGTTATGTATAAATTTTTGTTTTAATTTTTAAAATATCCCAATATGTAAAAAAATGGGGATTGCATTAACTTGAAAAATAATTTAAAATGCAAACTTTTTAAATTCTTTACTCCCCCCCCCCCCTCCGTGAGCGAACAAAAAAATTTTGTTCACTCACGGAGGGGGGTTAATTTTTTTTTTTAAAAAAAATTTATATATAAATTTTATAAAAAATATTTTTTTCGAAATTTAAAAAAAAAATCCTAATTTGCAAAAATTGGGAAGCAAATATTAATTTAATTTGCAAAATTTATGTTTTAAAAACGCAATTTGTTTAAAATTAAACAGAATTAGCTCTAGATTTCATTATACTAATTATCACTTATATATCAAAATTTTTTTCCATTAAAATTTTTTCTATTAAAAAAATTTTTGTTCACTCACGGAGGGTGGGTTTTTTTGGTCAAAAAATGGCGATTTTTCTAATGGTTTTGTTCGCTCACGGAGGGGGGGGGGGGAGTTAGAATTAAGAGAGATTTCATTATAATAATTTTTGCTTATTTTAAATAAAATTTTTGTAGGAGGGTGGTTTTCCTAAAACAAAAAGGCTTTCCTTATATATCTTTGCTGGCGGGGGTAAGAAATATAAAACCTATGTCCAGGAATGCAACCTAAAAAACGATTTCACACTTATATTCAGCTCGACAAAAATGTCACAATGAATAAATTAATAGAGATTAAGTAAACTGTTTTAGACCAAATCTGAATAATTAAGCACTAAATGATAAATCTATAGGCATCGCATAAATAAGCTAATAATAATATTAGTTACATTTTAAGCAATTAGACTTAAATATAATTTATAATGGTATATATAATTATACACTTTAAAAATTAACAACATAAATTATTCATATTTAATATGTGTTCTTATTGAGTTTATTAGAAAAATATTTATCGTGCAAAATTTGGCTTGACTTATAACAGCATTGCATTTATGCTGGCTTATATATTCTAATAATGGCTTTCTTATTATCTAAATGAAAATATAACTGTAACTGCTACTCGAAATTTAACCAATAATAAAATAAGAACCTCTTTTAATTTTCTCATATATCTTGATACTAATAAGCCAATTGCTTATTAGGAGTAGCAAGACCTGCAGCAAAATACCATAAAATATAATAAAAATTCTAAAATTATTGATTAGAATAATAAAAAATACAGCCGATGATATCTGACGAAGAAATCATCAGAGAGTTAAATACAATAAACCAAATTTCAACTAATCTTCAGCCACGAGCAGTTTACTTAGCTGGGTGCATGAGAACAAAAACATTTTTAGGAACGCAAGTCATCTACACCTTTATAAATAGACTCTACGAATCAGTCAAAGCAGGAGCTATATCTGCAGAAAACCAATATAAAATAGAGTCCAAGCTTTATCAGGGAAGCATCGGTGAGGCAAATGAAATGCTGAATTCTTTGCCTCTAGTCAAAATCCCAATTAAGCCTCCGCCAGAAGTTGTAATTCCAAGTCCTATGGAAATTCCAATTATAATCCCACGACCGCCAGCAATAGTCAAGCCTCCTGCTCCAGTTATAAGACTCCCTCCTGAGCCGATTGAAATCCCGAAAGGTCCAAATTGCGGCTACTGCACAGGCAACATACCTTTAGAAAATAGGTGTTCCTTAAGGTCATGCACTCACTATTTTCATCGAGTTTGCTTAAATAGTTACTTTGAAAGCCAAATAAATGCTGAAATTGTTGATATCCTCTGCCCTCAAGATAATTGCAAAAAAAGTATTCAGCCAGCCGATATTCAAAATCACGTATCCAATGAGTTAATGAAAATATACAATGACTATGCCTTCAAAAAAAGGCTCTTAAAAGGAGAGTTCGGAAATATCATAAAATGCCCTAATAATCTCTGCTCTGAAATTTTCGAACTAACTGATGTTGACTCAATGTGCCCAAAATGCAAATACTTAATATGTGGCCGCTGCAAGACACTGAAAAATCTATGCAGCTGCAACCCAAAGCCAAAAGCCAAACCTCCACAAAATAAATTGTGCAAACACTGCTATAGAATAATAAGATCAGTGCCAAATTCTAAACTCCATTATTGTGATAGATGCAATATTTATTATTGTTCTATTTGTGAAAGCAAAAGAAATGAATGCACTTGTGGATTTGCATCTGTAACCTATCAAAATTGTCCTGTTTGCCGTGATTTCATCCAGGTGAGGGATGGACTTGAGAGAGTGCATTGTCAGACTTGCAATTATGTAATCTGTTTGAAATGCCGCCAGATGCTTAACAATTGTCTATGTCCAGGCTACTATTTTCAATAAAATTCATTAATTATTTTCTCACCTAATTTTATTATAAATAAATAAGAAAAAAGTAAATTAACGAGTTATCTATATTGATCCGTTAAAAATGACTGATAGATCGAAAAGCGCTCCGAGGCCTTCGTTTAAAGATTTAGTTGAAGAAGCTAAGAAGAACTCAGGCTTGATGCCTCATGACATTTTCTACTTATACAAAAAGCCGCAGCCTTGCAACTTAAGTAAAATGCAGCCAAGGCAAATCATAGCCCAAAGACCACCTTTGCCTCATCTCCACATTGAAAAAGAATATAAAAATACGTCGCCTTTGAGAAATAAACTTATGATTAGAGAAGCGAAAATCGGATTAAGAAAAATAATGAAGAGAAGATCTCTTAACGAATCCGATTTTTTTACCAGCTCAGGAACAAGTTCAGCGAAAAGAGGGACTATTTCGACAGCAGTGTCTAGAGGGAATTTAAGCCCTAAAGATGTTAATCAAACCTTTGTAGAGTCTATATCTAACTTCTGTGAAAAATAAATAAATTATTTATAAATTAATTTTTATATAAAAAAATAAATTAAATATTTGCCCACTGAAATGTAAGCATATTTCAACAATATTTAGCAAAGAAAAAGAATGCACAAACTCCCTTTTTAAAAGATGCCAGGAAACTTACATGAAGCAGATTAAAAATATTACATCATCAGAAAACACTGAATTCTTTTCTGAGCAAGACAAAACTGAAGCTTGCAAAGACTATTTATCTGTCCAGAAAAAAATAAATATCATTTCTAAAGGCAGAGTTAATAGAAGTAATATCCATCCGCGGCCTGCTTTGGCGGTCAGAAATATTTAGTTGACAAAACTATTTTGTTAATAAATTATAAAAATTATTAATAAATTTCATTAATTATTTGATAAATTATCTCTAAGCTTTGATAGCTTCAATCTCCCTCTTGTCATTCTCATTGCATTTGCTTTTTCAACACACTCATTGCAATACCAATCTCCTTCTGGGATTTTTTCAAGCATAACACACTCTTGATGAACCACTTTTGGACAGCCATCACAGCATAGCAAAGTTCCGTCATCTTCTCCACAAATAAAGCATTCATCATCCTGCGCTTGGTTGCGATCTTCTTCATAATGCTTAATTTTACTTAGCCTGGCTAGTCTATAAGATTTTCTTGCAAGATTATATGAATTTTCTTCTCTTAATCCTTCTCCTATCATGGATCGAACAATTTTCATATAGCTAAGTGTGGTACCCACTTCCCTACCCTGTCTTAAATTAGCTATTTATATTTGATAGTAATAAATGTTGGAGATTATGCAGCATAATCACTCTTATGTAATTCTAATGTGATATATAAGATATTTGCTAAAATATTGGATATTCTATCTTTTGTGGCTAATGCATAAAATATTTTATGAATAAATTTAATATTAAAAAAAATCTATATAACTTTTTAAGCCTATCCTTGATCAAGCGATGACGATCGGTTAAGGATAAGAGAAGTTAGGGTTGGGTGATGCTGGTGCTCTTTTATATATTTTTTGACAATTTCTGCTAAAATATGATAGCAGATGAAAAACTCGTGAGTGTCTTTGGCTTCTTCTAAGTATTGGGACCAGTAGTATTGAATATCGCTAAAGTCTGACCATATCTGGAGCTCAATTTTTTGACTATAGTCTTTTCCTAGAGACATTTCTTCTTGAAGCCATTTCCTGGCGCCATTTGTTCGAAGCTTTTTAACTATTGAAAAATATCGGTTTTTGTCTTATGAGTAAGAAATTCAATAAAATTGCGTCAAATAATGCCTTATTGAGAGCGTCAAACTAAAAGATGTGCTGTAAAAATCAACCAAAAGACATAATATCAATTTTTCTATGCTTTGAAGGCTCTTCTTCTTTTTCTTTTTCTTCATCTGACTCTTGAAGCATTTGTTCGCAGCCTGTAATTTCTGAAATTGCTTTGAAATATTTTTTAATTGATTCTGCACTGGCTGTTTCTTCATTGAGTATAAGTTCAATTTCCGAGTTGCATACTCCAAGATTATTTTTCATTAAGACATATAACTTTTTGAGCTTGGATTTTAGATCTTCAGTTGGGTCTTCAAGCTCAATTATTGATTCTAAATCTGAATGTTCCACCTCCTCGCTTTTTGATGAAAATTTGAGTCCATCTTCTGTTAATTCAAGGCCTTCAAGAGCTTTATTTAAAGCTTCAGTAAGTTTTGCTTCCCTTTCACCCTTACTATTAAAGTATTTTGCTCCCCCCCTCCGTGAGTGAACAAAACCATTAGAAAAATCCTATTTTTGCCTAAAAACCCACCCTCCGTGAGTGAACAAAAATTTTTTTAATAAAAAAATTTTGATATATAAATGATATTAGTATAATGAAATCTAGAGCTAATTCTGTTTCATTTTAAACGAATTGCTTTTTAAAACTTAAATTTTATAAATTAAATTAATATTTGCTTTCCAATTTTTGCGAATTAGGATTTTTTTAAATTTCGAAAAAAAATATTTTTTATAAAATTTTAGTGAACAAAATTTTTTTGTTCACTCACGGAGGGGGGGAGTTAGTAATTTATTAACTTCTTTTTTCTTATCATAATAATACCAATACCCTGATTCAGATTCCTTTCCATCTTCAATCGGCTTATAGCATTTAACAAAAATATATCTTTTTTCCCATGGAAAAATAAAATATTCATTATAATCCCTATCCTTTCCAATGCATTCTGTCCTCGTTTTAATTTCTTTAATTTCTCCTAATATTTGTTTAAGTCTGTCTTGCAATTGTAGCTCTTCTTTATTTTGTGATTTTTCTGGGTGTGATTTTTGGATGGCTCTCAGTTGAGCATTAATTTCATGTTTTTCTTTCTTAAGGTTGGATAAATTTTCAATTCTATCAGTGATTTCTTGATAAAAAGCTAAGGAATCAAGCAAAATAATTATGAGGGTTGAGATCAGCTGGATTTTATCTTCAATTGAGTAGTTTGTGTTATATTGAGAAAGCAAGGGGTAAGCTTTTAAAGACTCATTTGCTTCGATGCCAGCACTTTCAATAATTTCTTTTCATAACCCTGAAAACAATGCATAATCATATATAACAAGATATGAGGAATCTAAGATATCATCCAAGTCAATTATTTTGGATGATTTATAAAGAAGATAGCTTAGGCCTCGGTTAATGGATTTATCAGTGTTTTCTTTTCTTGCCATATGCTGCAAGATAGGTCTTAGTAAGGAAACGTGAACTTTTTTGGAAATTTCGTTTTCGTATTTGGATGATAATCCTTTGTAAACGTCCTCAAAGCTAATTGGATCAATTTGGAGAATTTCTTTAAAGGTATAGAGAAAATCACAAATAAATAAAATATTGCCCAAGATTTTAGGGTCAATATGAGATTTATTTGGGATTGGCTTTTCTTTTAATGAAATCTCATGTATTCCTTGGTTTTCTCATAATAGCTCATCTGGAATAGGGTATACTTATGCATAGTTAAGTATTATTTAATGTTAAAATTTAAAAATAAATACTTTATATAATAGTGATTAATCTGAAGCTCAGATTAACAAAGTATAATTAATCTTATCGCCTTTAATGTACTCAGGATATTTATTCTTGAATTTTTGGATTTGTGTTTCTTCTTTGATTTCTGACAATTTATTAAAGATTTTCCCTGAAAAACTTTCTTTTTCCTTTTTTTGTAAAGTTAAGTGCTGTTTTGCCTCAGTTGATAATTGCTTATCATATGATCCCAAACACTCAACACAAATTCAATTAGTAAATGTAACTTGATTTTCTGACAAACCTAGGCAAGCTAAATGAAATGATCCAGCGCATTTTTTACAAGAAATGAGCGAGCCAATTTCTTTGCATTTAATGCATGTCTTTGAAGTAGGTTTGGAAGATTTAACAGTAAATGGTATTTTTGTTTGCAATGGGTCAGCATCAAGCTTCTTTTTACTATTTTGTTTACTCCCCCCCCCCCTCCGTGAGCGAACAAAAAAATTTTTGTTCGCTCACGGAGGGGGGTTAATTTTTTTTTTTTTAAAAAAAATTTATATATAAATTTTATAAAAAATATTTTTTTTCGAAATTTAAAAAAATCCTAATTTGCAAAAATTGGGAAGCAAATATTAATTTAATTTGCAAAATTTATGTTTTAAAAACGCAATTTGTTTAAAATTAAACAGAATTAGCTCTAGATTTCATTATACTAATTATCACTTATATATCAAAATTTTTTTTCCATTAAAATTTTTTCTATTAAAAAAATTTTTGTTCACTCACGGAGGGTGGGTTTTTGGTCAAAAATGGCGATTTTTCTAATGGTTTTGTTCGCTCACGGAGGGGGGGGGGAGTTAGAATTTTTTGCATTTGGAGCCTTTTGTGTTTTTACCATTTTTTGGCGCTAACTTCTTCTTTATTTAAATAAATAATTTAATGAAAATAGAAATTTCTATTATATATAAGCCACCAGAAAATTTTTCTTGCCTTGTAGCAACATTTTGCATTTTTATATATAATCCATTAATGATTAGTAGGGACTAAGAAATTATAAACAGTTCAGAGGTATCTTAAATGATTTTTCGATAATAAATATATTTTGTAATTTCTTCTGATCTAAAAACTATCATTTATAATAGTCTTTTAATGTGACAGCTTTCCAATCTTTTATGCAAAATGAAAGTATGACGAATTTATCTTATTATCCACATTATAATTTTCTTAATCCTAAAAATCCTTCAGCATGCAGCTCTCCATTATAAATAATTGTTATTCTAGCTCTTGCAGGAAGAGCTATAAAATCAATCAATGTAAGCCCAGCAATATTTCCATTAGAATGATTTCCTACAGATCTCAATTTTCCTGAACTATGATGAACTGCATAACTTGCTGAATTTATTGCTGTTAAAATTGGCTCACCATTAACTAAAATCTGTATAGTTGGCTTTTTTCTTGCATAAAATCCAATCATAATTTCATACAGCCCAGGCGCTACCACAGTTAACACAGCTTTATCTTTTTCCCACATATAATTATCTGGAGCAGTATTTACGCTTTGAACTTCCCATGGCACACAGCTATTTCCATCTAATTCTCCTGACTTTCATATTCATCTTGCGACACAATTTTCAGCACATAGTGCTTCTATTATTCCTTGCTGTTCATTTATGTATGATGCAAAGTTGTCACCTCTTGCTTTTGAGTCAAGTTCTTTATGAATATCGCTTACTCCCCTCCGTGAGTGAGCAAAAGTGAAAAATCCTTTTTTGCTAAACCAACCACCCCAAACAAAATCTTTTTATGAAAAATATTTTGATAAAAAATGATAAATAATGTAGAATTTTTAACATCTCTCATTCTAAAGCATTAATATTAAAAATTATATTAATTTTCCTTTTCCTTTTGTAAAATAGCGATATTATAAATTTTGAAAAATAATTTACTAGAAAATTTACCTTCAATGATCGAATAAAATTATTTTGTTCTCTCACGGAGGGGAATCTAAGATTTTATTGACATCATCAACGTTTGCTTTCATATCAAGCAAGGTGCACATATCTTTAATATTTGCTTTTACAAGCATATCTCTTGCCACTTCTTCAAGAGCTGTTTTAGTGTATGAAATATGAGCATTAAGATCGTGCAAATTACTTTTCTTTTGAATTTCGGCTTGCAAATGATCAAGGCTAGTTAAAAGATTTTCAAAGTCTTGCTGGTCTGCTTTTTGAGCCAAAAAATTATTGAAAATGCTGACATCTACCTTAGGCTCGAGCACTTTAAAGAGCTCAGCTACACTTACTTTATTTTCTAGAGACTTTTCAAGGTCAGCTTCAATTTTCAATAAATTATCTTTAATTTGGTCTTCCAGCTCTTCAATATATAAAAATATCTCTTTTTTATTATCAGTATTAATTTCAGTATAATCCTTTACGTCTACTTTTGTTTCCTTCATCAAATCTACTGATCTCTCTAATGAATCAATTTTTCCTTTTTGAAGGTTTTTAGCGACTTCTAAATCATTGAATTTTTCAATTATCGTGGTCATTTCTTTTTGAGTTTCAGTCTTAAAAAATGCTGTTTCTTGCATTATGAGCTTTCTGTGCTCATCTGACTCTTTTTTTCTGTCTTCTATTACTTTAATCATTTGCTCTCTAATATAGTGCATTTCTTCTTCAAGACTTCTCTTTATTTCTATCATTTCTTCAATTCTTTTTCTTTTTTCTATTTTCAAATCTCTTAAGCACTCACCAATGAGCTCTTTAGCCTCTGATTTAGTTTTTTCAATCAGCTCAATTGTAGGCTCGTGGTCTGCTTTTTGAGCCAAAGTTGACATAAATTTCTCTATGTCTTTAGTTTCAGCCTTTTTAGATAGCGAAGTCGTCAAAAATCTGCGAAGCTGCTCAATTTCAGCCTTTATTGGGATCATCGAAGTGTTAAGCTCCATATAAAAAATTTAAATTTGTGCTTAATAATTTATTTGATAAAACAAATAGCTTGATTAACTAGGTTTAATCAATTATGCTAGGAAATAAATCAGGTTTTGTATCTAAATAACGATCAATTTCATTTTGTACAATTTCAAAGTCGAGATCTTCGAACACATCGTTTTCATCAATTTCTATAATACTATCAGGGATTATGCTTATTCTAGGGGATT
Source organism: Blepharisma stoltei (assembly GCA_914767885.1). Taxonomy (NCBI): domain Eukaryota; phylum Ciliophora; class Heterotrichea; order Heterotrichida; family Blepharismidae; genus Blepharisma; species Blepharisma stoltei. The sequence continues at coordinate 990,804 of CAJZBQ010000020.1, read as the reverse complement.
CAATAGGACTTTCAAGCTGAATTCCTAAGCTCTCCTGGGTGATTTCTTCAATTTCGTCTAAATTCAAATGAATTTGTCCTTTGATTTCTTCTTCGGATTCAGGGAGTGGCAACTGTAAAGGTGTTTTGTATGCACTAAAAAGCAGTTTGTGATTTGAAATATCTCCCAGAGCAGGCCTTGGGGTATGAGGTGTGAAAGGAGTGAAAGGTGTGTCTACCATTTAAATTTTGTCATCCCTCCATTTCGATAAATTAAGGGAGTATTTATATAATAAGATTATGCAATTATTGCATTACTATCTTGTGTACTAGCCCCCCTTTAAGATAGAGCAATATTTTCTGCTCGCTCTTAAAGGGAATTTGTTTTTTGAAAAAAAATGTATTTAAACTAACTTTAAAAAGAAAAATCTGCTTAAACTTATAGAGATCGAATTTAAGAAAAAATTATCAAAAATCTAATATAATTAGCTAGGATATAAAAAATTTTAATGATACCTAATAATATTATGCAAAAAAAATGACTATTTTTCTATTTTAAGGTGATTATTTTCTAAAAAATAGGCATTTTTCAATAGGCTTTTGGTCAAGCATAGGTAGCAACCCCACCCCCCCCCACCCCCCCCTTAATAAGGGAACCTCCCCCCACCCCCCTAAAAATGGTACCCCCACCCCCCTTTCACAGATGGCACCCCCACCTCCTCTCGTGCTTATTCTATAGAAGTAATTGATAGGAAATAAGCAGAATAAATTAAATATAAACCAATTAAAACACTATATTGATAAATTAAGTCCACAAATTACTTTATATTTATGATTAATTAATAAATTTAAATTAATTAGCAATTAATTAGAAAATATATTAAATTTGTTTTTTATATTTATAAATATAATGCCAAAGATATAGATAATGGCATTAATTATTAAATGAGCCAAGCACAACACAATAACTTGGATTAGATTTATTGATTCATACATTAAAGCTAATCTGATGTCCATTGTACAAAGGATTGCAGGACTGAATTGGTAACAGGATTCAATAGTGGTAATAAAAATAGTATTTGCTATTGTCAGTTTTACTTTTAGATCTCTAATTCGACTTTTAGCCATTGTTCCACAAAGTTCATAAATATATGCAGGATATATTGCTAATTAATACCAAAGATCATTATTATGCTTGCTAACAAATTTTTCATATGTGGTATGCTTAGTAGTTATAGGAAATTCTCACCTCATTCCACCTACTCCTTAATTGATTGTGCTACGCTATGTGGATATTGTATAAATCAGTAATTTTGAATATTTAAAATAATAATTTATTTATTACGTCTGCTCTAAAATGGCATTTGTCATATATTTATGCTATATTAAGGGCGGTGGGGGTGGGGGTGGGGGGTGCCATTTTTTAGGGGGTGGGGGTACCACTTTTAGGGGGGGTGGGGGTGTGTGGGGTTGCGACCTATACTTGACCAGGCTTTGTCACTCTTAAAGGGGAGGAATAAATAAATAAAATTTAATACTAATAAACGAAAGAAAAGTGATATAATGCTTGATTGAATTTAATTGAGGCACACAGCTTTTCAAAAACATTTTGACACGTAGATTCTATATCTTCATCCTTTCACTTACCAAAATGAAATTGAAAGATAAAGTGCCTGCGTGAAAATCATGTAAGGCATAATGAATTAATAGTAATGCATGATGAATTTAATAGCAAGAAAGAAAGTTTGAATAAAGGATTCTATTAAAGCGTGTAAAAGTATCTTGGAATCTTCTCTATGTCGTCAGGCTTTTGTAAACTTGCTTCCAGCTGATTAATAGGGATGCTCTGCAATATATTTTCCTGTGATTCAGCATTTTCTTGTCTTCTTTCATCAATATCTTTAACTGCCGGTACTAAATGTGGCTTGCTTTTGATCTTCGGAATTTGAGTTTCAGGCCTTGGTAAATGCACAGCTTCAATATCCCATATTTCTTCTGCATAATCAGTAATCGTTCTGTCACTTGAAAACTTCCCCATTTGCAGTGCCCCTAGAATAGTCATAGTTAGCCACTGGTCATAGTTTCTATAAACCTCATCTATTTTGTCCTGAATTTCTATATAAGATATAAAATCATGCTTAAGGAGATAATAATCATTGTTTTCTACGTTATCAGCAATTACTGAAAGCTCCTTTGGGTTTCCAAAATTTCCACGTCTAATTGCATCAAATACTTTTTGGAGCTCAGGTATAGCTGTTTCATGAGCTGTTTTTAAGGCTTCCACTTCATGAATCCGGGCTCCGAATATAAAAGCATTTTCTTCTCCTATTTCTTGGACGATTTCGATATTGGCGCCGTCCATTGTTCCTACAATAATAGCTCCATTCATAACGAATTTCATATTGCTGGTGCCTGAAGCTTCAGTCCCTGCAGTAGAAATCTGCTGACTTCCCCTTTAAATTAAAACAAAATATCGGTAAAATTTGCATTTTTTGGGCACTGCTATTTAAACATTTTTCACATTGAATCGATTAATATTTTTAAGTATTTTTTTTATAAAATAAATTAAAATTAAAAGTATTTTGCTCAATTTATAGTTTTAGATCTTAAAGAAGTTTTTATAGAGAAAAATTGAAATATAATTTTTTTAACCCCCTTAAATAGGAACTGGAATTTTTGTTCCAATTTAAAGAGGGAGGGTGAGTCAAATCTGCAGCGGGAATTATAACTTGGGCATTGGATACGTTATAGTTTGGAAGGAAAATAACTTTCATTATGTCACCAATATCTTCGTCATTATTGACGACTTCTGAAATAGAAGTAATCAGCTTGATAATCCTTTTCGCTGTAATATACCCAGGCGCTGCTTTTCCTCCAATCATAAAAACCCTTTTAACTTGCCTCTGCCTATCATCAACAGTCATTTCTTTTAGCTTAAGATATCTATAAATCATATAAAATGCTAACAAATGCTGCCGCTTATATTCATGAAATCTTTTTACCATAACATCAAACATAGCATCCACAGGTACAATAACTCCGCATTCTTTTTCAATCCATTTTGCAAGTCTTTCTTTATTTTTCATTTTAATTTCTTTAAATGAGTTTCTAAATTCTGGGTCTTCATGGTGAGTTAAAAGATTTCTTGTCTCATGTAGGTTTGTGAGCCATGAGGAAGAGCCAAGATAACGAGTATAAAGATTAGAAAGTTCAGGGTTGGAGCAATGGATCCATCTTCTTGGAGTGACCCCATTTGTTTTATTTTGGAATTTATTAGGAAAATACTCATTGAATTTTTCAAAAAGCTTGTCAGTCAGAAGCATTGTGTGGAGCTTGGCAACTCCATTGACAGCATGAGAGCCTATAATAGAAAGATTTGCCATACGCACCATTTTGGGCTTTGATTCTTCAATCATAGACATATCGACCATCATATCGTGAAGCTTGGGGCTATTCAGATACCTGGCTGTTATCTGATTCATAAAAATGTGGTTTATTGTGTAAATAATCTCCAAATGCCTTGGCAGTAATTTCCCAAAAAGATCTACACTCCATTTTTCTAGAGCTTCAGACATGACAGTATGATTTGTGTAGCCAAAAATTTTATAAGAAATATTCCACGCCGTCGGCCAATCTAATCCATGTTTATCAACAAGGATCATCAGCAGCTCAGGAATGGAAATTGCAGGATGTGTGTCATTTAGCTGAATCGCAATTTTTTCAGGAAGCTCATCCCAGGACCTTTTCCGCTTCAAAAATCTGCGCATGATATCTTGTATTGAAGCGCTACAAAAAAAGGGTTCCATGATAAATGACAGTCCATTTTGATATTGTGCATTGAGTGCATTTGGTTGAAATTTAATGGATTTTTTGGTAAAAGACTGACTATCTAAAATTTTCAACCAAATTCGACCAAATGTACTGCGGTGAAATGCACACTATCAAAAGTGCACGATTATTGGACCTACACCCCAAAAAAAGTACTGCTGACGAAGCCTGAGTTCTTTGCCAGCTATAGTACTATCATTTGGGTAGAGAACTGAAGTGATATATTCTGCTTTTTGTCTGGACTCAATAGCTCTAAAATAATCTCCTTGGTTAAAAGATTGAAAATCAAATTCATTGGTCGGAAAAGATTTTCAAAGCCTTAAATTAATGGTGTTAAAAGTGTCGTAGCCTGGTATCGGATTGTCATAAGCCACAGCTTTAATGGTTTCTACAGGGTACCAGGTGGCTTTTTCGATGCCATTTTCTAATCTTTTTTCAACTCTTCCCCCGAAATGGATATCATATGTGACATCTGATCGTTCAATTTCCCAAGGGTTCATTTGTGATAGCCAATAATCAGGCATCTCAACTTGGTAGCCTTTTAAGATCATCTGGCGGAATATTCCATAGTCATATCTAATACCATACCCTCAGGCTGGGTAATCTAAAGTGGCCATTGAGTCCAAAAAACAAGCTGCGAGTCTTCCAAGTCCTCCATTTCCAAGTCCTGGATCTACCTCTTCTTCATATAGCTCTTCCAGCTTAAATCCCATTTCTTGTACAGCTTCTCTATACCCATGCTCCAAGCTTAAGTTTACTAATGCATTTTGTAGAGATCTCCCAATAAGATACTCAATTGACATATAGTAAACTCTTTTAGAGTCTTCTGCAGTAAATGATTGCTGAGTATCATTCCAGCTCTCAATCAGCCTATCTTTGACAGATAGAGCGACTGCTCTGAAGCAAGTGTTCTTATCGAAATTAAACCTGGTCCTTGCAAGCGTGTATTCGACGTGGTTCACAATTGATTTTTGGATGGTGTCTTTTTCAGTGTTTTTGTACTCTGCCATAAGTTCCCAAATTTTTTCGTTTGCTTCTTCGCCTCGCTGGTTAGTTGTGAATTCGGGCCGATAGCAGCGCTGGCATTGCACTTCATTTCGGGAGAACCTCTCTTTGACGAGCTTTGGCTGGATTCCGCCTTCTAAAAAAATCCCTGAGCTGTATAATCTCCCTGCCATCTTTATTTTATGGCCAATGAATATTGTCAGGCAATCTGAATAGGATTTTCATATTAATTTTCTAATTTAATTAATTAAAAATTTGCAGAGATTATTAAAAATTTGGAGTTTAAAGCAGCATAAGCTGAGGTTATCTATTGGAATTGCCTTATTAGAATAAATTATTGATGGATATGATAATAAAATGCCTGATGGAATATGGAATTTTTTAATAACAATAATAATTAGTTTTGCATTAGAGATAAATTATAATTTTCCTTGAAAATATATTTGATATCTCTCTGAATTAAAATTAATAGCAGTCTAATTTCTTATACTGATGAATGCAATTCTTACACAATTATAAGCATATCCTATTTAATAAAATTGTAATCTCCATCAAAAATTGATTTAATAATGAAAACAATAAAACCACACTAATAATTTATCTGCTCCTACAATTAAAATTGTCAAAACCTAATATTTCCAAAACCCTTCATCCTTTTCCAACAAAATGGAAAAAATTATTTCTAAATGCATTTTTCATCTAATCTCCTATAGTTTACACCCCGTTTGGATCGTCCTTTAGCACCCACTCCCTATGCCACCCACCCCCTGCCGGTCCCAAATATTTTAAATGTTAAATATTAATTTGACAAGTTAAAATATTTGAGGGGGACTTGTCAAATAATATTTTAACATTTCAAATTTTCAGGACCGTCAGGGGTGGGTGACATAAGGAGGGTGTACATAATGGCGAGCAACCACAAGGGGTGTGCTATATACCCAAAACTCCAATAAAATTATTTAATATGTTGAGCTTAATGACCAATCCCAATATGATGACCTACCTAACTTTATAAAATGGAAGAGGAAAGCAGCGGATTTACTATCTACGCAGTTGCAATTGCTATCACAATTTTCTGTCTCAGGCTCTACTTCTACATTCGTGGCCAGTTCAGGCCTCTTAACTTAAATCACAAGCACGTCTTAATTACATTAACATTAACATTAATTAGTATTATAGAGAGGCCCGTCGTATTGGCTCGGGTTTCCCCCTGCCCTACCTTCACCCGTTGCTCACTACCAGTCGATCACGACCTTCAAAGTGTTGCTCCTACTGGACGAGGATGTGCACTCGCTACCCGTAGTTGGATGAGTTACGCCACTAGCAGTACGTCAACAGAGGTTGCCCATTCCGAAAAACAAATTTTCTGGTAGGACTGTCGGCTAAGATGGAAATCCAAAGCCTGGGACGTAACGCCCAGTTTCACGCTAGGGAGTTGCCCGATTGATCAGGAGGTACCTTCCTGATGCTACTGAGCTTCCCTTTCCAACCTTGGAAACCATCTCCCCTGAGGAAAAACCCTTGGTGTCAGAATGAGCTGCGGTCGGCCTAATCCGACATTGCGCTCCACTGTACCAAGGTAAAACCTAGCCGGATAAACATTCCGAGCGCCTTCTTCCCTTCCACAAGGTCCCCTGCGAACGCAGGCTACAGGTGTTGAGAAAAAGGGCTGGATCGCCGTCGCCATTTTAATGTATATAGCACGTCTTAATCACTGGAGCAAGTTCTGGCCTAGGTCGAGAGCTTGCCCAAGAATGCTTCATGAAAGGTGCAAAATTGACTCTCATAGCTCGTGACAAGCTAACCTTAATTGATACCGCAAAAAAAATCTGCAGAGGCGTTGATAATTCAGGCCAAGGCGAATATGTCCAAGTTTTTGATGTTGATATAAGCAATGCAGAAAAGATGGAAGCTGTCATTGAAAGGGCGGAAAATCGATTTGGAGAAATTTTCTTATGTTTTGCATTTGCTGGGAATATTTCAGGTGGATATTTTTTAGAAACTGGCTTGAATAAGTTCAAAGAAATGATGGAAACAAATTATTTAGGAACTATTAATACAGTCATGCCTGTAGCCAAAAGGATGAGCAAGATAAGGATGGGACATATATGCTTGGTAGGGTCTGCCCATTCGTATTTGCCAATCCCTGGCTCTTGTGCATGGGCGGCATCAAGAGCTGCTGTATCGTGTTTGGCGAATGAAATCAGGCCAGAACTTGCCCGATACAATGTAAAAGTATATTTATTTTCTCCTGGACCGATGGACACACCTGGATATTATCAGCATAAGCAGTCCTGCACCAAAGAAATTGAAGACTTAGAAGGCCCTCCAATGAGGCATGAAACTGTGTGTGAGATTTTACTTAATGGAATATCTGCAGGTGATTTTCATATAACAAGTCATGATTATTATAGCTTTTTGAGAATAAGCTCTTTAGGAGGACTTTCTAGGAATCATCTATTATTAGACCTCACTTTTAGCTGGCTGAGTGTTTTAGTCGGACATTTGCACTCGCTTTATATTGATTTTAAGGTAATTTTCTATGTAGTTGTCAAGGGCAAAATTCAAAAAATAAGAGTCTTAGCTTCCCTCTCAATCCTTGATCGAATTATTCAATTTTAAATTTCCTAAAAATTGGTAAAATTAGCACAACCTTGATTCAACAATTTCTATATGGTCAAGCTTGAAACCCAGCCCCAATCTCAACTTAAATCTAAGTGCCTATCTTTGATAATAGTAAATATATTGTATGATTTGTGCTAAATTAAATAATGATTTCAATTAAATTAGCGGCAATTTTGGTTTTAGGGTGCTTTAAAACTGCAACTGGTAGCTGCATTTGTGACCTAACTGCGGAGTCCTGTGACGCTTTTTGCTGCTGTGATCCTGACTGTTCTTCATCAGTAATAAGTTTATGACAAAGTTCAAGCAATAATCTATGTGCACCTGAAAAATTCACAAATTACCCTACTCGGTGCAAAAATAACCAAAAACACTCAATAGACAATGGAAGAAGAGCAATGCAAGTCGCGACCGATTCAATTAACAATTTATTATGCATTTATTATGATAACTCCCCTGACCAGTTCAACACTTATGACTCAGTTGATGAAAGCAGCATTGACTCCAGCACAATCTCAGACCGTCTTGAAAAGTCAACTGAATATTCTGACTTAATTTATTTTAATCAGCCAAATGCGACTGGCAATGCTTTTTCTCCTGGAGACAGCATGGCAGCTCTTGTTAATTCTTATAGTGGAGTATGATCATTGCCTTCTGCTGACTCTTTTGGAGAATGCAATAATATGAACTCTGCAAGTTGGTTATACTCACAGACTTTTGACTCTTGTACAAGGACAATAATGGCATCTAGCTTAGAATCATTATGCAATACTGAATTAAATTATGTTACTTATGTTTCAGGCCTCTCTATTTCAAAGCAGCCTTATCCTAGCAACTCTGACCATATCAGCATTACAATAGGAAATATCACGTTTAGAAATCTTGATGACGAAAGTATTCGTAAATATGACCAAACCACAGCTACAACAACTTTTGCTAATTGCCTTTGCTCTAATGCTTTATTAGAAGCAAATTATATTGTGTACACAAATACTGCTCAAGATACACCTAGTGAGATTTGGGTGAATATTGTCATTGGAAATGTGGGGTTTTCAGCTACGACTTGTCCTAGTGAACAAATTGTGATCAAGCAGAAATTTTCAATCAAATTTTATACTGGAACTGCAGACTTGCAGATAAGGTCAGGGAATATTGGTTATATTTCAGGAAAGCCTTTAATAATAGGCTATAAAAATGAAACAAATAACACCATGAACGTATATGAAGGTGGTTTTCCTCTTTCAGGGGCAAGCACTATAGGTGAATGTGTAGATACCGATCTTTTGACATCAGACTCCCCAATTATAAACTTCGGCCATGAAATGATTTATAACTGCTACTTAGAAATGTCCTACGAAGACCTAAAAACTTATTGCACTTCTACCACAGATAACACCGAGTTGCCTATTTTTTCCACTCATTCAGAAATAACCCATATTGGAAAATTTGGCAGCATTGATTATTCAAATCCTGATGACTGAGTCGAAGTTTCTACAAGTAGCAGTTCTTCAACGCCTACATTTTCAGAAACAACTGGGACATGCACAATACCAAATTTGCTGCACTATGAAATAATTGTTGCTAAAGTCGGGATTGTTAGCAACCCTCAGCCTAAAGTGATTTATGCTCAACGTAGCTATCAAGCTAATACTCAGTGGGTGTTTAGGATGAAGGACAAAACCCAAACGCAAAAGTTTTATAACACGGTGGTCATCAGCTATGTAGAATATGACGATGAGACTCAAAATTATCATGCCCCAGCACCAAATCCGATACCTGCTATGCCTGATGATATTATGTACCCATTCAAAATATCGCACAGCTTCATATTAGAAATTCTGACACTCCCTTTGATTATATTCATAATTTAATTAAAGAAATTAAGCTAAAGTCTCATAATAAAAACAAAATTTTCTTCAGATAAGAACTATTCCTTTTCAAAAGTTATTAACTGCTAGTCTGACAAGCTAAAAAAGGTATTTAGTCTTTATAAATCAGCATAAAAATCTGTGGGTATAAAAATAGGGATGAAGTATTTGTGTGCTTATGCATTAGCTTGGCTGAGTGGAAAGACTATTACTATTAAGATTTATAACGCTTTACGTCCCTTACGGGGTAGGCATCCCAGACCTTTCCGCCATCTCTTCCATGTATCGGGCCCACAGGCTGCTGGGACAACCTTTCTTGATCTCCAGGACACGCTTGGAGCAGTGTTGCCAGCTTCGACAGCGGCTGAGTGGAAAGACACAACCAAAAGCTTCTGATTTAGCAGATATCATCAACGCCATTGGAGGAGATTTCGACACAAGCCGAGCTGAATCTCTTTGTGATCTATTGGCAGAAAGAGACTTAACCCAAGTCATTAAAGCTGGTATTCCAAAACTCCAAGCTTTTGCTGGCGCCGCCGCAGCTAGCAGTGCTCCAGTCACAACTACAGAAGGTGCAAAGGAAGAAAAAGCAGACGAGAAGAAGGAAGAGAAGAAAGAAAAGGAAGAAGTCGAGGATATTGAGGGCGCAATGGACTTGTTCGGAGGTGATGAATGGTAATTTCATAACAAACTCTAATCTTCACTTTTTAATATCAACTGATAGGAGTTGTTAAAGAAAATAAGCAGTTTCTGCAGATGCCTATTTCAGAGGAATTTGTGGGATAATAAGAAAGACCATGCAATCATAAAAATCAAGGAAATTTAATATAAAAATTAGCATTTATGCTAAGAAGGTCAATAAAAAGATTATTTTCAACAGAGGTGCACTGTGCTTTAGAAAGCCTTTCTAATGGTGTCAAAGTTATTTCTCTTCAAAACCCTGCAAGAAAAAATGCATTAGGCACTTTATTGATAGACCAGTTCATATCTCATCTGCAATGTCTCAAATTTGACAATGAAGCTAGAGTTGTTATACTAAAAAGTGGAGTTTCTGGGACTTTTTGTGCCGGAGCTGACCTTAAAGAAAGGCTTCAAATGACTCCCGACCAGGTCGCTGTTTTTGTGGATAAACTGAGAAGTTCATTTACAATGCTAGAGGACCTTCCTATCCCTTCTATTGCTTGCATTGATGGTTATGCGCTTGGAGGCGGCTTAGAGCTTGCTTTATCTTGTGACTTGCGAGTTTCAGGCCCGAATTCTAAGGTTGGTCTCCCTGAAACTGCACTAGCAATCATCCCAGGCGCAGGAGGAACTCAAAGGTTGGCGAAACTAATCGGAATTGTCAGGGCAAAAGAAATGATATATACAGCTCAGCAGTATAATGCAAACACTGCCCATTCATATGGGATCTTTAATAGTGTCCATGAGAACCCATATGAAAAAGCGCTCGAAATTGCGAACACAATAGCAAATAATGGACCAGTGGCTATAAGAATGGCGAAAAAAGCTATAGATTTAGGATATGGAAAAGACAAAGCAACTGGGATGTCAATTGAGCAGCTTTGCTATGCGCAGGTGATTCCAACTGAAGACAGAGTAGAAGCACTTAAAGCTTTCAATGAAAAGCGAAAGCCAATCTTTAAAGGTAAATAATTTTCAAAAATATCAACATACACCAATTTATCCTGTTTTTAATAATAATAGTATTTGATTTTATTGTTATCCATATTTATTCTGTTTCTATATAATAAATTTAACGGATATGGATAGTCCACCTCCAATATCTAACAGCCCATTGCCTAACGAAGTCCAAACTCCTTCTCCAAAGAGGTCCATTTTGAAAAATCTCAGCACTACAGGTGATATCTCCTTCGTAAAAGAAAACGCAAGCCCAAGGCGAGAAAAAGCAACAAAAGGCCGTGAAATGTGAAATGCAACCAAATCCAGAAAAGACCTCGAAGCCAAAGTCAAAACTCTCCAAAACAGAATCAACCACCTTAGACTTCAAAAAGAAAGGTCTTTGAAGCATATTGAAATCTGCAAACAAAGACATGAAGCAGAAGCAAAATCCAAGAGTGAATGGGAACAAGAAGTCAAAGCTTTGCAGACTAAAAAGATGGAAAAATTAATTGAACAAGAAGAAAAGAAAAAGCTTGTGCATGAAAAAATCAGAAAGCAAAAAGAACTTATAAAAGAAGCCAAGGAAAAATTGTTGCAGAAAAATAAAGCCAACTCGTCAGCAGCAAAAAGAGAAAGCAGAGAATTTGAAGAGATGAAGAAAAAGCAAGAAGAGGAGGAGCAAGAAAAAGTGCAAGAAAGAGCAAGATCAGCTGTAAAAGAAAAAAGAGCCCACCATCATAGAAAAAGCACAAATTCGCTGCTTTTCTTAAAGTCAAAAGAAGCTGAGTTCCATCAGAGAATTGAGCTGGAAGCTTGTCTATCTGGAGAAGCCAAGCAGAAAATTGATGAACTTGAACAGTTAGAAGCGAATTTAATTGATGAGCTCAGAGAAACCAAGCTGCTTGAAGAGTTGGAGCTCAGCAAGACTCCTGGTCTTTCTTTCTTTTCTCCTCGCTCATCTAAAACAAGCAGAGATAATTAATTGAATTTTTTTGTGAATTATTTAGCTATTTCATTCTCATAGCACATTGCGATCCCTTTATAGCCTTCTTCGATTTCTTTGACTCCTTCTACTTCTGGGGTCAGTCCTTTGAAAGATCTTCTAGAGAATCTTTCTGCGTTTTCGGTAGAAGATAGAGGAATGTGCTCGGTTTCATAGTCTCCTTCGAATTTTGTAGAGTAGCTTCCGTCCCAGTTGTGGTTTAACCCGACTTCAAGCTCAAATGGAGTGATTACAGGCTTAAAGAATTCACGGTTGTCAGGAAGAGGGGTATGGGGGCAGCCTATAAGCACAAACATATCAATATCTGAAAAATTCCCCAGCTTTAAAGGTGTGATTTTTCCTAGGTAAATCGGATACGCCTCTTTTTTGTTTTTTCTCAACAAAGCTTTGATTTTCGCAGAAATTGAGTTGTAGTAAGGCAGAGAGAGAATCAAGAGTCCAAAAATCGTTGCGTCTTGGACTATGCTTACATAGTGATATCTCATTGAAATAAAAGAGTACGAGTTGTGACGAGTCAATGAAGAATTAGTCAAAGTCCAAATGTCCTGCTCAGCTTTTTGGATTAAGCAGGGTATTGAGTATCCATTTCCTATAAATAAAATTCCGTCAGCTTCATCTCTGCTATTTGTGACTTCTTTTTCAGCCTGGCGGATTATTTGAGCTGCTTCTTGCTCAATAGCATCATTTGGATGGCTTAAAACTAGGAAAATTTTATTTGGGAATGTGTGGATATTTTCCCTTAAAGCTTGGAAATTAGGGGACATTGGCTCTGGCAGAACTAAAACTGGGATTGAAGACTCAGTTGAGCAGGAGTGGCCTATGTGGATGATTCCTTGGGCTGGCATGTGTTTGGCTGAAATGTAATCTGTGCAGCATGAAGAAAAAGGGCTGTCTCCGATTATGGCGAATTTTACTTCTGGGAATGCTTCTCTTAAAGCGTCTGATACAGTGATTGATAAATCTGAAATTGAGCTGTGTAATTGTAAGGCGACTCTATATTGTTTTTACGTTTTGGCATTGTGTGTGGCTATAAAGCTTCTAACTTCTTCTAAATTTATCATTTTTAGTAAATTAGCAGGAATTATCCCATAATAAAATGAAATCAAATAATTTGGAAAATCAGAGTCAAATTAGAATCTTTATGATTGAAGCCAGATGCATTGAGCAATTAAAAAGTGATGCTGTAGTTTAAGATTGACAATAATTTTACTTTCTTCTGGTTTTTATATATCGTAGATAATATCAGGATTAGAACTCAATTATGAAAAAAATAAAATCCATGTGTAAATACATTTATATTTAAAGGCCATAAAATCATTTTATACTAAAGCTATAGTCATTAAACTAGGCCTTAAGATTGATGAAACCCGCTAATTGCAATACAAGGCAGATTATCTTTAAATTTTGCACATGCTATTTATTGTATTCTATATGCTTACGCCCAATTAACTTGCATTCGTGAATTGGAGCTCGATGACCAACAAAAATACTTCCATCCTGCCTCAGATCCAACTCTTTGCAGACTTTGAATCCACAGACTCGTGCAACCTCATTGCTCAATCTTCGTCTTATATGCCTTGATGCCAGTCCTTCTCTCAAGATATCTTATCTTAATATTTACGGCCTGTCAAAGGCTTAGAATGAGAAAAAGCTTACCTAGGAGAAAACTAATTTAATAAAAGACAAAACTGAAATAGTCGAGCTACTCATTTTCTGGCTCATATTTTTAAATAAAATCCTATTTCATATACTCTTTGCATAATCCACCATCAGTTTGATATTGCTATCAATTAAAAATTAATCATACTCAAAATGCATAAAATTTCCGCATATTTCGAAACAACTTAATTTTCTAAAAATCCTTTAAATAAATTTCTTCTATGTCAAAATTTCAAATCTTATTTTGAGTTCACTATATTATTGATAAACCATTTTATATTGTTTTTAAAAAATTTATTGATCATTCATGATTTATTTTAACCATTAAAATGCAAGATTACTTACTCTTGATCTTGCACACTATGCATACATCAAATTTTAACTACCTACCTTTGAAAGACATGAATATTAGAGCTTACACCTATATTCACTCCTACAAAATTCATTGTGATTCTAGGAATATATTGCACATTATTTCTCTTGTCTTTAGTGCATAAAATATTTCATATTGAAAAATTCTGATTTAAAATTTCAAGTTAATAATATAATTGTTTTAATCCCATCTTTGAACTAGCAATAGCGATTAATTCGATTAAAGATAAGTGAAGAGTTAGGCAATGATATGACACCATGCAATTCTGAATCACTGCTCGTCATGAACCAATACATCTTAAAGGATCTAAATTACGAAAATCAAGACTATGACCAACTAAAAGATGCTTTGCATAAAGACAGCCAAAGCCCAATGCTAAATATTCTTTTTGCTCACATGAATATCCTTATGGAGGCTGAAAATTCAAGAGAAACAGTTAATAATCTCCTTTCAACATTGACAAATTTCAATCCAAGAGAAGAGCTTTGGAAGGAGGCATTAAGGGCATTAGTGAATCATGGAATGTGCGCTGCCATTCCTATCATCCATAGAATTGTTCAGCAATATCCAAAAGACTATTTAGCTGTAAGATATGGAATATCTCTTGGGCTGCTTTCAGGAGAAAAGTCAAGCATGCTTTTAATTGTAGAGTCATTAAAGCAAGATAATAGCTACCTTGAATCCCCAGAGTGTTGCAGCTTTATCAGCTTTGCATACGTAGAAAACGGTGACCTTAGCCAAGCCGAGATATTCGCGAAAAGAGCATTACAGCTAAACCCTCACAATGCATGGGCCCAGCACAACCTTTGCCATGCATATGCAGGGAATAACCAATTTGAGCTTGGAAAAAGAGTTTTAGAAAACCGGTCAGACGATTGAAAAGGAGACTTCATTTATACTCACAATTTCTGGCATCTAGCAGCTTTTCATATATTTTTGAAAGAATATTCCGAAGCTGAGCAGCTGTTTGCTACCCATATTATAGGAAAAAATTGGTGGGTACCAATAAATATGATAAATATCTTGGCAATGCTTTTGTACTTGGATCATTCGAGAAGAAATTTACAACAATTTTTTACTGAGAAATT
This sequence comes from Blepharisma stoltei, assembly GCA_914767885.1. Classification (NCBI taxonomy): domain Eukaryota; phylum Ciliophora; class Heterotrichea; order Heterotrichida; family Blepharismidae; genus Blepharisma; species Blepharisma stoltei. Next base: position 975,760 of record CAJZBQ010000020.1, on the reverse strand, counting down.
TAGAGAAACTATTCAAGATAAAAGAATGCAAGGAAATACCCCTATATTGGATGCTATGATTGTATGGGCTTTAGCTAAAGTGGGAGAGCAAGATAAAGCAGCAAAATTAAAAGATAGCTTAAATGGGGTAGCAAAATCGGCAGCAGAAGCTCTGCTGCATTATGCATCGAATAATCTGGTAGAAGCACAAAGGATTGTGAATGAGAATTATAATGAAATGCATTTCTTGGGAGGCAGCATTGAACAAATTCAAGTTATAACAGATTGTTTATCAATTACAAGAGGCAGCATTTTTAATTTTTTGGAATAATCCAAATTATACAGAAGCGATAAGATGGTTATCTGAGAAATAATCATAATCTTTTTTATTATTTGAAATAAGCTTTAAATGATTTAATATAAAATGTTCATTAAGAAAGCGATTTTTCAGCAACGAATAATTATCATCCATTTTATGTATATATTGTCTATATTCCCTTTATAGGCAAATATATGGCCATTTATTGCGAGCATTATAAAAAAATATAGGTCAATTTAAATTGATATAAATGATTGATTGTCTAGGTCTTGAAGTAACTGGCTCTAAAGAAGAATCACTTGCTGCCATTAACGATTGCATTAAAAGAGATTTGAATTATGGAGATACTAGCTACACCACCTTCCAAACCTTAATTGACAATGATCCTGAATGTCCAACGCTCAAGATCCTTTATATCTACCTCATGATTTTACAAGAAGCTGACAATAAAGAAATTGCAAATACCCTTTTACCTCAAATTCAAAACTGCAATAGTAGAGAAAGACTATGAATAAGAAGTCTTCTTACACTATTAAATGAAGGAGTCTGTGCGGCTATTCCAATCCTGTCTCAAATTGTGGACGAAAACCCTAAAGACTTTTTTGCTGCCAAATTTGGCATTTTTATGTGCCTCTGCACTGGGAGAAAGCCTGAAATGCTAAATATCGTTAGCTATCTCCAAAGAGAAAGTGATCATTGGCAGTCTGCAGAGTGCTGCAGCTTTATTTGTTTTGGGTATTTAGAAAACAATCTTTTGATTGAGTCTGAAAATTATGGCAGAAGAGCTTTGGAATTAAATCCTCACAATGCCTGGGCGCAGCATAATATTGGCCATATCTACGCTGCTAAAAATGAGTTTGAAAATGGAATCCGAGTCTTGGAAGGACACTCAGAGGATTGGAAAGGAAACTTTATTTATACCCACAATTGGTGGCATTTGGCTATATTTAATGTGTTTTTAAGAAATTTTGGAGCAGCTGAAGAAATTTTCAGGACCCATGTGTTGGGAAGAAATTGGTGGGCTTCTGTAAATGTCATTAACAGCTTAGCAATGCTGCTTTATTTAGATTTCTTTGGTAGAGACGTAGTTGGATATTTAACCCCTGAATTTTTAGAAATTCTGAGAAGCAAGAAAATCCTTGGAGCAAAAAGAGGCTTAGTTTGTGCAATGGTAATCTGGGCTCTTTATAAAGCCGGCCTTCATAGTGAAGCTATTGAAATAAAGGACAGCCAACAAGGAGTCATTAAAAAAGCAGCAGAAGTGCTGCTGAATCTAGCAAGCGGAAATAAAGCTGAAGCAAGAAGGATTGCGACTGAGGAAATCCCAAACATTCAACTACTTGGAGGCAGCATTGAGCAAAACCAAGCCTTGACAGACTGTCTTTCTATGACCCGTACTGAAATCTTTTATAGTGAGGGATAGATAATTAGGTAAGCCTTTATTAAATATTGCAATCTCATATTGTTATCTTTATTGATTCAGCAAATATATTATGGTTAAATAATAATGCTTGCTAAATACTCACTAAAATTCTTCAGAATCCAGCCTTACAGGCTATTTTCAAACATAGACGAGTCCTCTGACCCAGATTTTTTGCCTAAGTCCAAAGCTGCAGAATCCGCTCATGAGTTCATTGATAGGATTGTTAAGGCAAATAAAGTAGTTCTGTTTATGAAAGGGACTCCTGATAGCCCACAATGTGGGTTCAGCAATTATGTTGTCCAAGCTTTAAAGTATTACAGGGTGGAAAATTACCAAGCTGTGAATGTCCTGGAGGATCCAGAAGTTAGAGAAGAAATCAAGAAATACTCAGATTGGCCGACTCTGCCTCAATTATATATAAATCAAGAATTTGTGGGAGGATGTGATATTATTACTGATATGCACCAGAAAGGGACCTTGATGGAGTTCTTTGAAAAAAATGATGTAGTTAAGAAGCAAAAGGAAGAATAATTTATCATAAAAACTTTAAATATTTAGAAAAATTGAAAAGTGTGAAATAAAAATTGTTCAAACTATGGGTTTCCTTTTTCTAAGACAGCCATTTTTGCTTTGATTGAAAGAATAAGCAAGTTTGAAATCTTTTGGTTAAGCTTAAACTGTTTTAATGTGTCGTTCCGGCCGGATTTTAGAGCGAGCTCATTTTCTAGAGCTTTGGCTTCGATTTTGTGGATTCCTGATTTGATTCGTTTAATACTGCTATCATCGTTTAGCCCGTTTTCAATGATTTCTTGGAGGTTTTTATCCTCTTCGCTTATATCAAGCACTTTTTCTCTTAATTTTCGTTTATTGGCTAGAAAGGAATAGCCATAAGATTCGTTTGAAGAATTGGGTAATCGGAAAGATCTTTCTGTTCTTTTAATGTGTGAGGGTTTTTGTGAAGCATTTTTTAATGATAGTGATCTCTCTTCACTTTTATGCTGTTTTGAGTTACGTTCATATGGATAAAAATAATTATTTTCTATTTCAGGAGTTTTGGATGATAATTTTTGGTCTTCAGTAGTTCAATGATTTTTATTTTGTAGTGAATCAATGCTGAGGTTTTTATTTATATCAGAAAACTGAGGAGATGCATTATTTCTGATCCGGGGTGTTTTTGTTCCAATTAAATGTGCAGCATTATTATATTTCTCTTTACTCCCTCCTTAGGTTGGAAAAAAACATCTTTTTTCAATTGAAATGAGGGGTTAATTTTTTTAAAAAAAATAAACTTAAATGCAATATTATAAGAATTAATTTCAAAATAATAGAATCAGTGTGGGAAAATGATTAAATAATATTCTACTTGCCAAAACTAGATTGGTATAAAATTTTCCTATTGAAAAAAGTTTGTTTCCAATTTAAAGAGGGTTAAAGTACCAAAAAACTGGAAATTTGATTTATATTTGTTCCAATTTAAAGGGGGAGCTAGACAATCTTCGTTCAATTCGCCTGTCTAATTTATTGCTAAAATTGTTCAATAATTCATCTCTGCTATTTTCATTTTTGTCAAAAAAATTAGAGAAATCGACTACAGGGCTTTTTGATCGAGAAATCAAAAACCCTTCGTTTTTAAGGTAATTTGCCTTTTCTTTTATAATTATTTTATTTTCAATCATTCTTTTGAGCCTCTCCTTATTTCGCTGCTCGAAGTCATTCATTTGCTCAGAAGTAATTTTATTTTCAAAATTTTTACTCCCCTCTTTATGAGCAGCAGAAAATTTGACTCCGTGTCATTTGATTGTATCATTTTGGTAGTTTTGTAATTTCTCGGTATTTTGATCGATTTTTTATCCCTCAAAATTAATTTGATAGAGCTTTTAAGGTTTTTTGCTGAGGAAATGCCACACAAAGAAAAAATTACAACCAAAAGTCCGAGACAAGGAAAAAGTTCCTATAAAATGACAGAAAAATTTTTGCTCGTCATGGTTGGATTAATTTTTTTTATTGTGGTTGTTAATATTTGATCACCAGTAAACTTATCTACTAGTCATGACCAGTGGGACAAGTTTATTGTGGTTTAAATATATACAGCGATATAATAAATTTTTTTTAAAATCTCAACTTGCAAAAATTAGAAACTAAAAATTAAATTAATTTATAAATTTTATGTTATTAAGTAAATAAATTTAAATTAACTAGAGATTTCATTATAATAATTATTATTTATATATTAAAATAGTTTTACAAAAATTCTTTCTCGATCACAGAGGTTTTTTAGAAAAATAGCGATACTAGCTCATGGAGGGAGAGAAGTTAGCGAAAGGATTATGGAAATTTGAAGCATTAATATGCTGGCCTTTTTCTATGCTTGCTCTTGGTGTACTTTTTTGGTTTCGTTTTGGAGTGCTTATACATTCAATAGATACATTAGACCTAGGACCTTGTAAACTAGGCATACGCTCTCTTTCTACTGATTTCGCTTTTCTTTTGACTCTTTGCGCTGAATTTTCCATTGCAATTTTGAAATTCATAATGCTTTCATATCTGATTTTTCTCTACATAATTTGTGAGAGTATTTTTAAAATAAAACTATTATTTTCAATTAGAATTATAATTTATTACTTAATACATTGAATTTTGCTAATGAACAATCTAATCTGCGTCATTATTTACAAAAATCTTAATTATACTATTTTTTTTCGATCTCAAAAATACCTATTAAGTATAATTGCATTAAAGAAATTTATTTTGCAGGCTTTTCCATATTGCATTGTATTATTTTCTTATCGGCGCTCCATATTTCAAAATTTTTTTGACACGTTAAGACCTGAACTTTACAAACCTTCACATGCCAAACAAAAATTTATATATTGAGTGTCGATCAAAAATAATGCAATGCACTATATCATTTCCCATCTTAATTTATTATAATGCTTTCCAAGGTTATAGCTAGATTTAATCACTGGGGCCAAAAGCGATTTGGAAAAAAGAGGCGCTTCAACCCTAACCTCAACATTAAAACTCCAGTTGTCCTCCCTCCTCGTCACGACTTTATAAACTTTAAGCAATTTACAGGAAATGAAATTCTTTATCACCTCAAAGACGCAGATGCTTTCAGAGATGGCGAACTAAGCTGTGCACTCTTAGAATTAGGGTTGAGAAAAGGCGCTCCTGAAGGCTATGACTGGAACACCCATGAAAATGTTAAAAAAGCTATTGCTCAAGCGACAAAGAAGGCACCTGAATATAATTGCCTAGTTTTAACATCTCTTGCACATGCATGCTCGAGATTGAAGATTAATGATCAGGCCTTGTGGAGTGCCCTTGAAAGAAATATCAATAGAATTATCCACAGCATCAAGCCTATTGGGATGGCTTATACGTTCAATTCATTTATTGAGACAGGATCTCCAGAATTTTATGAGAAATTAGTTGAGGTAGCTCCAATCCATATAAAATACATAAATGGAAGAGATTTATTAAAATTTTTTTTATAAGAATAGTTATAAAATAATTAATAGAAAATCCTATATTTTATAAAAAATGGTATATAGCGTAATTATTTCAATTCTCAATTCTGAGACAAAAAGCATAAACGTCGTCAGAGGATGCGTTAAAAGAAACATTTTGGCTGAAAAGCTCTTCAGCAAATGGATTTATCCTATATTACTTGAAAAGAAAAAGATGTGTTCACCTGTGCAGCTTGAAGAATACTTGCAGCTATTAAGCAAGCGAACTGATTTTACTCCTGAAATCAAAGCTCAGTTAGAAGATGCTTTACAATACAAAATCGCATATAGAGCCAGAATGGATACAGGTCAATACATTAGTTAATCTTTAATCCATAATAATCGTTGTCTAGACAGATTTAAAATGGAAGAAGCCCGCCCTCTGAAGAGGCAACTAAGCGATGAAGAACAAGACAAAAGGTTTAAAACCAATGAAAATGACACAGTTATGGTTCCAGGTCCAAAAAATGCTATCAATAGTAATGATGAAAAAAATCAAGAAGAAGTTAACACAAACCCAGCTGGGCTGAACTTCGTAGAGCTCTCAAAACTCATAAAAGATACCGAACCAGGCAAATCTGCCTTAAAAACTATTGAAACCAATCATTCAGAAACATTTACAAATGAAATTTCTAAAGCCCAGAATTTAAATGTGGACTCGGCTTTTTTCCCAATCAATAAAAGATCTGAGGAATTAATAAAACTTTTTGAACTGAAAATAAAAGAAAAAGAAGAATTATTAGCGAGAATTTCTGAAATTAAAGCTAAAATCCATGAGAAAAATAAGGTATGTGAAAAAATAAATTTAAAATCTGCAGAGAAAAAAGAAGCTTTGAAATGTGAAATAAAAAGAATTAGAAGGGAAAGAGAAAATATGGATAAAGAGCTGCAAAGAGATAATGATAATTTGAGGAAAATAATTGAATTTTATAAAACTCTTACGTCCCAGTGAGAGAACAGAAAATTTTGTTCATTCATGGAGAGGAGTTATTTTTTTATTTTACAGTCATTTTTTTGAAATTAAAAAAATCCAAAATTCGAAATAATTGGAAAGCAAATATTAATTTGTAAGATTTGTGTTTTAAATGTAAGCTGTTTATAATTAAACAGAATTAGCTAGAGATTCCGTTATAATAATTATCACTTATATATCAAAATATTTTTTCATAAAAAATTTTTTGTGTTTTGGTCAAAAAATAGGAATTTTTTCTAACGGTTTTATTCACTCATGGAGGGGGAGCTAGTGGAGTCACAGTTGAAGAATTAGGACTAGGACGATTTAAGATAATTGTCAGAAATATCCAGGATGAGTTTGTATTTGTGCTTGGAGAGGATGGGAACACTTTTAACTATGAGCTGCTCTCAGCCACAATTTCTGACTCAAAAATTCCTTCCTATTTGAGAGCTGAAATTAATATTGATAAGCAAGATGCTTCAGTTCTTTTAGATAAGGTTATGTCTATTTTGCATTATTATGTCTTAAATAATTTATTTCTATATGCATACCAGGAAAATACTGGCATTCATAGCTTAAAAGGTTTTTCATCAATATTTTTCTATCTTAAAAATTATTACGAGAATTAATAAAAGATTAATAATAGATTTGATATAATCCAACTCTTATAAATATAAATATGAACCCATTTTTGCAAGAGAATGAATTTCCTTTCGATAAAGACATTATTGACATGTCCACTGAAATTTTCAGGGACAATCTAAGCCATTCTTTAAATCAAGGACTAAAATTTACCCATCAGGCTAAGTAAGCTCTAAATAGAAAAAATAAAAAAACAATCGAGAACGAAACCTTGTCAGGTATTGAGCCAGCTGACAAAGCTTTTCAATTCAAAAAAATTATTAAAGAACTCTTCGTTTGGATCCACAAATCAAAAGCTGTTTCAATAACCGATGAACAGTTTTGAGAATGGGCACGCTCAATTAACCCTGAAAGCTTAAATAAAGAAAAAGAATTAAAAATCACCTGCACTGACTTTTTTGAAAGAATAGTGAGCAGCCCACAATTCAGAACAATAATTAGGGCTTGGATAAAGGACTATGAAAAAACACTTGATGATGGAGAAGAAAATTTAAAGACCAAAATTCTCCTAGAGTACATAAAAAAGAGAATCCGAGAAGCACCTCAGGGCCAGAGCAAGCTAAAAAAAAGATGTGTGGGGCTACAAGTAACTCAAAAGACCAAGGAAAGCAAAATACAAACTGAAAATGAAGAATATGAAAAGACAGTGGACGAACTAAATAATGAATTGGAAGTAAAATCAACAATTTTAACAATTATGAAGAAGAATTTTAGAGACCAAGAAAAAATTATTGAGGGGTTAAAAGAAAAGATTGAGAGTGTGGCTGGAAAGTGCTATGAAAGTGATTCATAATTTATTAATCATTCGGTTTTGAATAGACCATTTTTTTATAAAATAACTACGAAATATTTAGTTATTTATATTTCATTATAAGGAATCACTAATCTATATGAAGAATTTTAATTTAATAAAAAAGCTCATAAAGGCTTTTTCTTGATAAAATAAGTATCCTAAATTCGGTTCCTTAATGAAGCTAACAAAATTAATAAACAACATAAAGTGATAGTTTTGTATATAAATATTTATTAATTATCTTCAATTTTTGCAGTTTTACTGTCAAATCGTGTAGATCTAAGATCTATTATATCTTCATCCTCATCTGTGTGCTTCTGTTTTTTCATTTTTATTGGTTCATATCTCACTGGTGCAGGAGCTTTCTGCATGTGAGAAATAAAATAAACAGCAGCTAAACCAATTGTGATATAAAATATATAATAAACATAAGTGCTCCATCCTATTTCGTTATCTCTTTTAATTTTGATATTATTACTAAACGGGTCTTTTTTGGCTTTAGCAAAATTATCTTTCATTCCATCGTTATTTTCAGATTCTATCTGGCTTTCATTATTAAAATCATTTTTCTTATTTTCCCCAAGCTTTTTATGGCATTCAGAAGGTTTTTCTTGTGAATCTTTTTCAATATTATATGGATCTACAGGATCTGTTGGTCTCACATTTTCAGGCTCATCATTATTTTGATTTTTAATATCTTCTGCTTTCTTAATAGTAGCTTTAATCTTATTTTCATTATTTTCTTGTACAGCCACAACTTCTTTTTCCTTTATTTCTTGATTAGTGCTCTCAATATTTTCCTTTTGTGGCTTTTCTACCACTTTAATAGCATTAATCACAATTTTGAGGTCAAAAGTTGTGCTCTTTTTAAATGATTGCTCTTTTGTGTATGTCAGCAATAAATAATATGGTTCTTTTCTAGGCTGCAATTCATAAAAATGGCTTTTAAATCCTTTTCTATGCTTTATTATATCTAAAGGCTCTCTGAAATTTTTATCTTGATATATCCCGCTTTCAATCATAACGTCAGGGCTATTAGAGACAGTTTTTATATTAACTGTAGCATGCTCCGGTGCATAGATTTTCATGACCTCTGAATCAATATTTTCTTTTATAATAAACGTTCCTTCAAAATCTATAGATCCATCTTTAGCTTGAGGCCCTCCAAAAGCTTCAGCATCCTTTGATTTTAATGATCCAGGCAACATTGCACCTACAACAGGCAGTTCTAGCTTAGATTCTTCTGTTTGAATTGATAATTCTAAAGGCCAGCAGGCATTTGGAAGCTCTGCATTATAAGATGAAATTATTTGCAGTTTATAATTCCCTTTAGGAAGCGGCAGCAATAACTCGCTGAAGTTTTCAATTCCAACTGATTTTCCAATAACCGCATTATTTTTAAGCAATTCCATAGAAATATACCCTGAAAAGATGTTTTCAAATGCAATTCTTGCCTCAATTTCAGTATCTTTATCTAAATTTACCTCAATTAAATGGTTAAGAGGCTTTGAATTATGCATATATGACATCTCAGATATGCTTGTTTTACCATCAAAAACAGTCGGCAACTCAGCAGTCCCAGAACAAATGAATTTTGATGCTAGTTTATTGTAGTCTTTAAGCAGTTTTATATCTAAATCCATCTCAAATGTAGGGCAGAGCTTATGAGATGTCATGCCATATTCACTAGAATATGTGATTTCTAATATATAATCTCCTGGGCTTATTCTTGAATGTAACCCATCAGAAAGCTGTGAAATATCGACAGTGAACAATCTTTCAATAGGTCGGGATTTTTTAATTAAGTTGATTGTAAATAAAATTTCAGTCTGTGGGACTATAAAAACTCTTATTATTGAGTCCTGGAAAACTGAAAACTCAAAGCTTGTGGACTCAAGAATTGTGTCTAATTTTAAAAGTTTATGCCAATGCAAATTTCCTGATTGAAGCTGACCTACAAGATTCAGAGACTGAGGCTGGTCAATGTATGCACAAGTTTCTGTTTTTCTTACAAGAGCTTCTAAATCATCTCATAAAGAAACGTCCTCAGCTATCACACTTGCAGAAAATGATGCACAGGTTTTTATAGCAGATTTTTCAATTTCTTCAATAATCAATGTGTACTCACCTTTAGGAACTGGTATTGGTGGAAGCTCAAAACGATGGGATGCATAGAAACTGCCCCAATGGACTATTTCGTCATCTTGTGCTAGTTCTAGGATTATTCCAGATAGTGCAAAATTTGATTGCAAATGGCCAGTCATCATAGCAGCTTCAGTTGTTACCGTAAAAGGGATTTCAATTTTCAATGGTTTGCAAGATTGCAAAAATTGATAAGAAGGCTCATTTGACAGTGAAGATAGTCCATTTTCATTGTTAAAGCCAAATAAAGAAAATGTGGAAGTATCCAATAGTCTTTCAGTTATAAAATTTGCATCTGGAAGGAGGTTTGTGCACGATTTTAGGTATCCTTTTTCGATATCAGCTGTGGGAATTAGAGATATTAATGCTGTAAGGATCCCCCCCCTAATTTGTCCAATTTTCTAGTCTTTTATCATTTGTCCATTTTTCTAGTTTTTTTTATAGGAAAAAAAAATTTTTTTTGGACCTCATTTGTCCAATTTTCTAGTCAAAATTTTGATAGAGAAAAAAAAAATTTTCAGGACCTCAATTGTCTCATTTTCTAGTTTTTTTACTTTAAAAAAAACTAGAATTTAGGGCATTCGAAAAAATCCAAAAAAGACTAGAAAATTGGACAAATCATTTTTGACTAGATTTTTGGACAAATGAGGTCCTGAAAAAAAAAAAATTTCTTATAAAAAAAAGACTAGAAAATTCGACAAATGAGGGGGGGGATCCTTATAAGTATGGCAAAAATCAGAATTAATGGGGTAATATGAGATTTCTAGGGTGTATAATTGATGCTTTTCTAAAACTTGGTTTAATGAGTAGATAGAAGGAAGCCTCTTTGTAGCTGATTCATCAATAATTTCAATTTTGCTGCCTTTTTTAAGGCTAATTTTCATTGGTGACGATTGGCTTTCAATAATAACCCTAAGAAAGGTTTCTGCTTCAAAGTAAAATGTAATGTCATGACTTATATCATTTTGCTTAGAATTTGGAGCAACTATATTTAAAGAAAAATACTGACCCCCCCTCCACAAAAGATTTTTTTTTCCAATTTAAAAGGTTTAATTTAATTTTTAAAACAAATTATATAAAGTTTTTCTATAAAAAAATTTTTGAATTTTGAATTTATTTTTATAGAGAATTGGTAATCGGTTCAGTATGAAAATTGTTTAAATAATATTCTGCTTGCATTTTTTAATTAAATTAGATCAAAACTAATTTTATAAAAATTATTAATTTCATACATAAAATTTTCCTATTGAAAAATAAATTTTGCTCCAATTTAACGAGGGTTAAAGTACCTAAAATATAGAAATTTTGCCGATATTTTGTTCCAATTTAAAGGGGGAGTGAGTCGCTGGCAATAAGCCTGTTGGAGTATCTTTAACTCCTAATTTATCAAGAGTATTAAAAGTTGAAGGTATTAGCTGTGCATCTTTTTCATAGCAAGCCCAATTTCTTAATTTTTCTTCTTTTACAGCAAATACATGAATTCTTAACTGAAATGCTCCACAATTTGGCAAAATGTTTAAATTGCTGTCTTTTTTGGTTTTAACTACGCTTTCACCATAAACTATTTCTTTAGAAGTTGGCCCAGTCCATATTTTAAAAGTATAAATTCCAGGCCCAAGCTCTCCTTGAAAAGATCTTCTATTATGCTTCCCTAATTTTAGCATATCTGAGGTATCTCCTCTTATCAATTCTGGTCGCTTTTTCTTCGAGATTTGTTTTTCTAACGAAATAGTGAAATCATTAATAACAAAATCAGAATAAATGTCAAAATAGCAATAAGCAGTTGTTTCAATATTAAAATTTGCCCTAAAAACCTCTTCTTCGCCTATCCATATTGATTTTATAGGAACTTTATAAAATTTTTTATCATCTGCATTCATCTCAAAATTCGCATTTTTTGAGCTTAAAATAGTATTTATTTTCAAAAATTCATTTTGCAGCTCATCTGAGTCATCCCTGCACGAATTAAGTCCAAGATACTCAACTAATCCTTCAACTGCTTCAAAAGGGGAAATTCCGATTTCCAGCATAAAAGTTTCACAAAATTTATGTCTTGGATTAGACATAAGACTATTCGCAAGCCTATACTCAATTCTGTATTTTCCTTCATTTATCACCTTTAATATCCCTTCACTTTCTCCTGTAGCGCTGCTTTTTTCGATTTCTTTTCCATTTAATTCTTTCAGCAATATATCTACATCAATTCCTGAAGGCTCCACAGTAACAATCCTTATAACTGATTTTTGGCTGATTTCAAACTCAGTGTATTGAATTGGAGAAAAAAAATCAGCAATAAGTCTATCAGAATATCTTAAAAACCCTTTAGAGTCTAGAAGACCTGGAGAATTCAAAGAATGAGGAATATGAGCAGCCTCACAGTTAAACCTATCTTCTTTATCAAGAACCGGCTCCAAGTTTGCATGGATCGAAAATGGGATTTTATTTCCAATTGACTTAAGCATTTCTTTTTCTTCTGAAGTCATGCCAGCATAAAATATTGTCAAATAAAAATCTCCAGTACTAAACCCTGTATATAAAGTTATTGCATTTTTGTCAACCCTTTTTCCGATCAAACAGTCTCCTTTAGCTATGCAAGAGAGCTTTGAAAAATTGGTGATCTTTTTTTTGTTATTGTTAGAAAGCAGGATTCCGATCCCTCCACTGGTTAAGAAATCATGATGGATTGACAAAGTAACTTTCCAGATTCCTGTAAAACCAATATCTTTCATATCGTCATTGATAACTGGATTATGAAAAGTATAAGTTTTTAACGCAGAATCTTCATTGGGGATATCAGAAATTTTTATATAATTTTCTGAATAAGTTTCGCTAAATAAGTCTAAAGATTTTAATGCGTCATTCACTTTTGATAAATCAGGAAATCCTTCTTGGTAGTCACTTAAAGTGGCTGGGATTAATTCTTTTAGTCTTGTGTAAGGATGAATTCCGATGTTCAAATATAAATTGGGCAGCTTACAGTCGTTTTCATTGAGGCTATCTGTTTCTCCATTATTTATGGTATTTATAAACTCAAATGTTATTTTATAATTCCCAATATTTAATTTTTGAGAAATGGCGAGAAATTCGTCTTGAACTGATTCTGTTGCCTTAAGAATAAAATTATTCTGATAAATGGATAGCTGTAAATCATGATTAAGAGGCTCTGCTTTGATTCTAAATCATGAATCAACTGAAACTGATATATCCCAAGTAATTGAGGTTTTTGGGACTAAAAATCTTCCTGATGCTTCCAAATGATTTGTTTCGTCGTATGCAGGCGATAAATAAGAGATTAGTGGAGGCAAATCAGGGAAATCGCATGTTAATACTATTGGCAAGATACAGAAAATTAGCAGTGCCATTTATTTTTATTGCTGTCGGTATCAAAGTTATATATTAGTTTAATATGGGTGCACCCAGAATCAAGATCCAATGCTCGAAATTTGATTCCTAGACGCTGACTTTTTTATGCAAAATTCAGAATCCCAGTAATAGCTCTAAATTCAAACAAAATTAATAGAAATTTTAATATAAGCTGAATATGGGTTTTTATTGTATATTTGTTAATAGAAAGTTAGTCCCCTTACCCATATTAAAGATCTTTTCAATAAGCCCTACCAATTCTAAAGAATTTAAAATATCTGATTCCAAATTCAAGCCAAAAAAATTAACTTTTAAAAAATTTTTTGACGATTTATTGTTTTATGAATTAATATTTGAGTAAAAGCATCTTAAAACTATAATGGGCATATAACCCATACCCTTATAAAGATTTCTTTATCAAACAAAATGTGATGGACGGCTAAACAGCCAAGACAGACTCTTTCTTTGGGACGAGCGGATTTCGATACTAGGGAGTATTAAAAAGTAATATGTCAAAAAATGGTTGACAAGTGTGAAAAAGTTGACAAGCAAACGCGTCAACTTTTAAAATGGCTTTATTATTAAATTAATATTAAAATAAAGATAACCGCTTAGAATGAGATTGATTAATATCTTACTTACTTTTTTCTCTTTTCTATAGAATTTAAACTTCAAAAGTAAATTAGATTAAATTAAGTAAATTTTTAAATATATGATTTTCTTTACCTCCCCCCTTCCATAAACGAACAAAAATTAGATTTGCTCACAGAGAGGATTAATTTTTTTCACTCAAGAGGTTTGGGTTTTTACCAAAAATAGGGATTTTTCCAAATGGCTTTGTTCGCTCAAGGGGGATAGGAATCGGTTTCAAGCATTTGAATCTTGAGTCTGAGTGAACCCGTTTAATCTACCTGAGCGGTATTGCTGAATAAAATGAATTTTTATATATATTAATAAATTTTATGCTTAAAATTAAATTTCTGACACTATTTCAGAGGAGCAGAAAATTTTTGAAATACTTACTCCCCCCCCCTCCGTGAGTGAACAAAACCATTAGAAAAATCGCTATTTTTTGCCCAAAAAAACCCACCCTCCGTGAGTGAACAAAAATTTTTTTTTAATAGAAAAATTTTTTAAGGAAAAAAATTTTGATATATAAATGATAATTAGTATAATGAAATCTAGAGCTAATTCTGTTTAATTTTAAACGAATTGCTTTTTAGAACATAAATTTTTATAAATTAAATTAATATTTGCTTTCCAATTTTTGCGAATTAGGATTTTTTTAAAATTTCGAAAATAAAAATTTTTTATAAAATTTTATATATAAATTTTTTAAAAAAAAATTAACCCCCCTCCGTGAGTGAACAAAATTTTTTTGTTCACTCACGGAGGGGGGGGGGGAGTTAAAATAAATTAATTTTTGGTTTCTGACTATTTTTGAGCAAGTATACTGATGACTATAAGCTAAATAAAGAATAAATTAAAAAGTAAATGAAATTGGCGATGATGTCTACCTCTGCAAGCTTATCAGCTTTTATAAAGAGCTACCAACTGGCATCATTGTCTTGTTTTGGCTATGTCGTATCTGACCTGCACTGGGACATCTATTTGCCTAATGTCTGGAGTCTGGAGCGAAACTCTCAGTTTCATGCCGAGCACCTGCTGTGTTAAGAGTCACTAATTCAAGTAGGGATGGAATTTAATCTCGGGACGATTTCCTATTTGCTATTTTAATTCCATATCAGGAGAAAAATCCCATCATATCCTATGGCTTGATTAAAGCCTCTGCCGAATACAATAAGGGCGCTAACTCTATTTCTCGACTTGATTCTCCTGGCAAAGTCTGCAGGTTTTGAATAAATTGCTTCAAGAGGTCTAGTACCTCCGCCATTTTAAAATTATATAAATAAAGAATATAAGAATTAAATTATTAATGAGTCCTAGCAGCAAGGCTTATTTACGGGCTTATCCATCCTCAAGTTCACTTGTGGGCCATCAGGTTTCGGAAATACATCCATCGATCCTTTTCTCTTCTTCATCGAATTACTATAAATTTCTTCCAAAAGCGTTTCAAAGGCTTCTTTAATCATAGTAGAAGTTACCGCAGAGGTTTCAATAAACATCAGCCCTTCAGCCTGTGCAAACTTCTTAGCTTGATCTGTACTCACTTGCCTAGCTTCAGGGTTTTTTGCCGCTAAATCAATTTTATTCCCAACAAGCATAATAACGATATCTGGCTCAGCCTTGGATTTCAATTCTTCAATCCACCGCTGTGCATTGCCAAAAGAACGGGCATTGGTAATATCATAGACTAACAGTGCTCCAATAGCTCTTCTGTAATGTGCAGATACAATAGCATGATATCTTTCTTGTCCTGCAGTATCCCAGATTTGTGCTTTTACAGTTCTTCCAGATTTAAGAGTCACGACTCTTGTTGCAAATTCAACTCCAATGGTAGGATTTTGATTCTTTGGTAAAGAATTTTTTATGTATCGAGAAACGATGTTGGTTTTCCCTACACTTGTGTCTCCTACTAGAACAATCTTATATAGAAAGTCGTAGTCTTCTTCTGGAGCACTGTTCATTTTTTCTTTATGAGTCTAATTTATGAATCAATTTGAATTATTTTCATTATGCTTGATATTTTGGCTTATAAAATATAAGGAAAAAATTTCGAGTCTATCGTTTTTTATATGGTGAAATTTTATTTTAGATTTATATAACTTCGGGCTAATTTTTAAACAGATATATTACCATGTCATGATCTTAAATTGATTATAAAAAATTTTCAATTTCCCTTCGCACGCTACTACAACTATATGACTTACTATATGGTCACTTTTTGAACTTTTATTGCGCGTCTGGACCTCCTTTACAACTTTATCAGGGGCAAAAATCGCAGAGCAAAGAGCTCTTGTGTTGGAAGCAGGGAAACACTCATAACTGTAGTTTTTGAAGTTCTTTTTCCTTGAAAAAATAGGATTTATTTTAGGCGCCCATGTGCAGTAGGTGTTTCAGACATATATACATCCATTTTCTGACCCAGATACTGCATGCATTAAGTTGTGGGAGAAAGTCGATTTTATAGGAAACTTCTCATTGACTAGGCCTTTGTATTTTTGTTTTAATGTGAAATCCTTTAAGTTATATAGCCTCATCCTTGAATCATTTGTAGTTATAAGTGCCTGCTGCTCATCTAAAAAGTCAAACCCAGTCACTCTTCTGCCCATACTTTTTCTACCTCTACTATTTTTACAGTTAATTTGAGTGAGTAAGTTTAATTTTTCCTCTTCAAACTGAGGCTCATATACAAGACACTGGCCATGGAGTAAGCCAAGAAGTATCAAATCTCCATTAGGTGTAAAGCTTCCCGCTGTTATAATTTCAGGAGCTTCTGCTGAGCATACAACGGTGTAGTTCGGAATATTCCAAATCCTGACTGTCTTATCATGACAGCCTGATAGAAAATGATTTGCGTTAAATGGGTGAAAGCAAACACAGCTCACAGTATTTGGGTGCTTGAACTGTAAAACTGAAGTAGAGTTTGCAATACTCCAAAGAAAAACATTCCAATCTTCACTTGCAGAAAGAAAGTAAGTCGAACTTTGAGATCACGAAATATCAAGAACTGGCAAGGTATGCCCAATCATAACATTATAAGGCACATCATAAAACAAATTCTGAGGTCCATGGACCCTCTGTCTGTACACTTCATATAGCTTAATCTCAGGATTTTGGCCACTTATAGCTAAAAATCTGCCGTCGGGGCTGAATTTAAGTACTAATATTTTATTGCTGGTGTTTGAATCCAAATCTATCTCTTGGATTTGTTCGGCATCAGCAAATTCGAAATAATCTTTGTGATGCTTTTTAATAAGATTTTTTATTGAAGGCGTAGAAATGTTAGATTTCGAAAGATCTGGGTCTTTATGGGATAAGGAGTTATAGGTGGAATAGTCAGATAAAAAAATTTGAGGAGTTGAGTCGTATAAAGGACTATGAGAATTTTCTATTTGCTTAGGCTCTGATTCTGCGACACTCAGAGAGTCCAAGCTTTTTGTTTCTATGTCAATGTTGGATAGATTCAGTTTCAGCTGCATTGTGGTTTCAAATGCATCAAAAAATTCTTCATCGTCGCTCACGCCAGGGGTTTCCATTTACTTGATTATTTTACAATGAATAAATGAAGATGAGCAAAATTTTGTTACAGCATCAGAAAAAAATAATGCTAAAGTGTTATCAAAAGATTAATCTAGCAGTAAGTTTTTTTAAGGAAAATAAGTAGCTTGAAAAATGAGAGTTTCAAATCTAAATTAAGAAGAAAAAAGATTAATAGTATGTCGGGAATAAATGGAAACTTTTTTAAAAGTTTCAGGGTGATTGCTGATTTTGATAATTTAAATTCATGTTATACTTAAATAAATTTATTTCTGAAGCTCTTACTTTATATCTATAAATATTTAGGCATATTTTATTCATATGCTAAATATTAGTATTGAATGAATAAGACAGAGTTAGTTTATGAAATTATATGGGATATCATTGATAATTATATCTTAATCCTAAATCATTAGACAAAAGTTAAGTATCATTTCAAATTAGCCATAAAAGATTGCTATCTTGTAATAAAAAAGAAATGCAAACGAAGCATTTCTAAAATTCCCATACAAAATTATAAATTTTTTATTAAAGTAGCATATTATAGTAGAAATTTTACTTTACTATAAACTGAATTTTTATATTAAGCTGCTTTAGTTTAAAATATAATCAAAAACATTATGATCTGGTAAAAAGATCAATCAATAGAATTACTATACTACTCTAGCTCAATAAAATTCTTACTTATTAGTCGGCTTTTGTGAATATATTACTGGCTTTATAATTTGCGTCGCAGCTGCTTTTTTTGCTATCTTATCTGTATGGCTTCCTGGCAGAATTTCTGGGATTGTCAATAATTTTCTACCAGTTTTTGTATAAACCAAAGAACTGCATATCAATTGGAAAAAGCTCATAATAAACCAATTTAGCACAATAGCGGCAGGCATCAGCCCTGATACCGGAATAGTTAAAAGCGTAAAATATTTCATAAATTTAGCATATCTAGCTCATTGGCCTGCTGCTCCCGATGTAGTTGGACTTTTAAGAATATTCAAAAAATTGCAGACCGAAAACGCTATTGGTAAAATATAATAAGGGTCTGGCTCTGTAAGATTTTGAAACCACAAAAAGCCATCTGTAAGCATCCCTGGATAAATATCTGGTGAGTATGCTATTTCTTGCAAGGTAAAAAAGAAAGAGATTAAAAATGGAATTTGAGTCAATGAATACAACTGAGCATCTTGCCTGATTCCAAAGCTTTTTTTAAGTCTGCTGAAATTAGCGTTCAATACAGCTAGCTGTTTTCTATTTCCTGTTTGATATACCTGCTGCATATCGCTTCTATGTTTATTCATTTCTGGCTGTATCATTTTAAGCTTAAGCCCAATAATTTGCGACCATAAGAGAATTGGGCTGTAAATTATACGGAAACCAACAGATATACATATAATGCCAACTCCCATTCCATAGCCCATGTCGTTAACTGCAGTAATTATGTCCTATGTAGCTATTACAATTGCTAAATCACGTGTGGCTTCATAGACTCCTGAAAGCATACCAACTTTTGGGAGGGCTGCATACTCAGCTGCTGGGGACAAGCCTGGCCCAGGGATACTGCTCATGTAAGAGTCTAAAAGCGAGGCTGAGTTTTTGTAATCTAGTATTGAAAAAGACCTTGCTAGAGACCTGGCTCTAAACATTTTTATTTACTCCCCCCCCCCCTCCGTGAGCGAACAAAAACATTAGAAAAATCGCCATTTTTTGACCAAAAACCCACCCTCCGTGAGTGAACAAAAATTTTTTTTAATAGAAAAAATTTTTAATGGAAAAAAATTTTGATATATAAGTGATAATTAGTATAATGAAATCTAGAGCTAATTCTGTTTAATTTTAAACAAATTGCGTTTTAAAACATAAATTTTGCAAATTAAATTAATATTTGCTTCCCAATTTTTGCAAATTAGGATTTTTTTAAATTTCGAAAAAAATATTTTTTTATAAAATTTATATATAAATTTTTTTTAAAAAAAAAAAAATTAACCCCCCTCCGTGAGCGAACAAAATTTTTTTGTTCGCTCACGGAGGGGGGGGGGGGAGTTAGATACTAATTTAGCTTGATTTTGACTTAATTAAATTATTCTTTGCTTTTCTGATTTGAAAAGAATAGAGGATTGGGACAATTGTGATAAGGCACATAAAAAGCCAAAGATAAAATACTTGTGATACTTTCACGTCATTGAGGAAAGACTTTCGCTTATCCCAATCTTTGATTGAGCCGATTGGAATAATTGATAGAATAGAGAACAAAAAACTTCTGAAGACATTTATATATAAATTTCTTTATTGACCTTATAATTATTTTATTTAATGTGCAGGTGACTATGCTAATTTCCCCATTATTAAGAAATTTTCAATTGAATCATTCGATATGAAGGAGTTAGATATTACGTTGATTTCCCCTTCAGAAAATAAAGGAATTGTCTGAATAGATGAATCTGGAAGCTCATAAGTAGCATTTGCTATGAGTAATGGTATTTTATTTGGAGATCTAGGGATCATGTCTAAATCAACATGGTAAGCTTTCCCAGATTTTATGGTGCCATATGTCAGCTTCGCTTTGGACTTGCCTTCAACAAAGATTACATTTGATCTTGTAAAGCTCGGGTCGAAAAGAGCCACATTACGGATTTCACTAATTTGAGATTACTGTTCAAAAGTATTATTTAAAACATACCTGACCCTAAGAAGCTCTCCTTCTACAGCTGAACTCGTCAAAACTGTTCTTTCTCCTAAAAGTGCTGCACTAGCAATGTGTAAAAAGATGAAAAAAATCATATGAATATTTTTATAATTACTCATTCATAAATACATTTAAATTAAAGACAGCAAATCTTTCCTAAGCTTCCTATTTATCTCTTTTCCTATGCTAGAAGTGTCAGATTTCATGTCTACAAGCATGTCTAAAAGGTTTTGCTCCTGCTCTTTTTTATTGTGCAAGTCGATGTATATATTTTCAATCTCATTTTTCAGGCATCTTATCAAATCAGCTGCTTTTGCTGAATTGGTTTCATTTATTGCTTTTTCAAGCCTATCTATCAAAAAGATTGCTTTTTTATCCTCAGTAGCTAGGGAGCTTTTTTTGGGCATTGAAGATGTCTCTTTAAGAGATTTTAATTCCTGCATTAAAAATTCACAATCTTCTCTAGCCTTTTCTAGGCTTGTTTTAAGTCACAAATTTTCTTGTTTCATTGCGTTGTAAGTATCTTCTGATTCTTTGTGTACTGATTCGCATTCTTTTAGGATTGAGCTTTTTTTTGTCACTTTATTTTGAAGCTGCCTCACCTTGCTGTTTGTAATCTCAAGAGTTTTTCTATTTATAGTGAATATTCTATCATGTTTTTTAAGATTATAAATTTCCATTTCTTTTATTTGCAGTTCTTGCTGGAGAGTTTTTATTGTTTGAATTAGCATAATTGTTTTATGCTTATTTGTAGTAGGCTGAGGGTTCTTTTTTTCTACTTCTTCACAAAATTTGATTAAATCTGCCCTTAAATTCTGAATATTTTTTTCAAGTTTTCAGATCTCATCTTCATAGACTTCTATTAATGCAGAAATTTGGGGATCTTTTTCAACTTTACTGATGCTGCTTTGCAATTTAAGGTTCCTTATTTTTTCGTTTTCTAGTTTCACAGCATTATTTACTTTAAGCTCTGATATTTTATGCTTCATATTATCTATTTCGTCGTCTATCAGAATTTTGGTTTCTTCTTGTTTCCTTAAGTGTGATGCAAGTGATGAATAGTTTTTATTTAAGAAATAAGACTCTGCGACTGAGTGGGGACTGTTTTGGGAAGGTGAGGCACCAGCTGATTCTATGTTTTTTAAATAAAGTGCAGGAGGCTTTATGTCACTAGCTCTTTCGGTGTAAGGCATATCCTGGTCGAGAGATTCTAAAATATTCATAATTTGTTCTTTTAAGATTTCTTTTGATGTTTCTGGCTTCTTGATTGTTTCTTCGAGCTCTGAGTATTTGTAGTGCAAAGCATTAAATGATGAGTCATTCTTGCATGGAGTTGAGGTGGATGAAAAATTCCTCTTATTCCCCTTATTTAATAATGAACACGTTACTTGTTTATTACTAATAATTGGATTATAAAATAATTATTTGAATTTTTATTTATGAAATTCAGATGTACTTGATTTCAAAAAATTATAAGTAGAAAAAATACAGAATAAGTAAAGAATTATATAATTAAAAGCGCCAAAAATATTCACAAGTATTATTTGAGATACAAATTAATGATAATAGGATTTTTAAATATTTTAAAAAATTATTTTTTCAATATTTTAAAAGAATTTAAATGAAAGAATGTGTAAAATAGTAGTATAAATAATAAAAATTTTAGCTATACTCGAAAGTATTATAAACCATTGTAATTATAGTTAAAATCAATAAAAAATAACTTTTTGAATTAAATTTTAAAGTAAAGTTGCTCTTTATTAAATGGCGCCTAAAGAAAAAATGATGGTATTGCTCGCTATTTAAACCGGGGAGTTAGTTCTAGGAAGCGAGATATTTCTGATTCTTTCAAGCACTAAGTTTGTGTTGCTGACTTTTTGATATTTTGGTGAATCGTTTTGTCTTATGCCTTTATAATCTTCAATAGGTTCAATTTTAATTTTTTCACGAATCTTTTTAATATCTGATTCATTTGAAATTCTTTCTCTATTAGTTTCAATTGAAATTTTTGAACTTGGGCACTCTTCATTCAGCCCATTTTCACTTAATTCTCGAGTTGGTGTGCTTACTTGTTCGCATTCTCCTCTTTTCATCCTTCTTAAATTTTCTAGTTCTTTGCTAACTCCTCTCTTCATGAGCGAGCTTAATTTTAGATATTATTTTTATTTTATTAAAAAAATGCTAATTTAATTAAAATTTAATATAATTAATTAGCTAGAGATTTCATTAATTATATTTATAAACAATTTTTTGCTTGCTCACAGATGGTAATAAAAAAAAAAAAAGCAGGACTTTTCAAAGGGTTTTTCTCACAGAGGGGTAAGAAGTTTTAAGTCATCTGTTATGGGCTTAAATCTGCTCATTTTTATAATTATTTTCAAAACAATTAATAAGTTGGCTATTTATAAAGCTTAAAATTTATATTATTTGAATTTTCTTTTGTATTTAATTTTACAAACACTCGAATTCTAAAAATATCAGCCGTTGAGCCTTTTGCGCGCAAGTAAACTGGTATATTTTCGCAACCAGTCACCTATTCTGACTGGGAAATAGACAACTATTCGACCCGTAAATCAGTTTACTGGTACCCAAAAAGGTCAATAGGCTATAGTATTTTATATTGAGCATCTACATAAATATGATGATCGACATATCTAGTCTAAAAAGAATTTTTGTAATATAAAAAATTTATATGTTACTTTTCGGATATGCACCATTAGTAAAATGAGATACCGATATTATTTTAAATAGAAAATATCTTAATAGCAATGTCAGATATCACTATAAAAGTGCCTCTTATTCAATCCGATACAAAAAAGAAGCACTGCCATCGACGAAATAAGCAATCATTAACTAAGCTTTATATTACGTCTGGTATATGCTTTTTCTTTATGATTGTTGAAATAATAGGAGGGCTTTTAGCAAACTCACTTGCAATTATGACAGATGCTGCTCATATGTTTTCAGACCTCTCAGGTTTTGCTATTTCGATAGCGTCACTTTATATCGCAGTAAGGCCAGCTTCTATGATAATGTCTTATGGTTATCATCGAGCCGAAATTATTGGAGCAGTCATTAGTGTTGCCCTGATATGAGGGTTAACAATTTGGCTTGTTTATGAAGCAATCGAAAGAATCCAAAGTCCAGGAATTGTTGATGGATGAATTATGATGATAACGGCACTTATAGGATTATTAAGCAATATTGTTATGGGGGTTATCTTGCACTCTTCTCACAGCCATTCAGATATAAGCACTGGGCATGACCATGCTCATGAAGAAGATGTCAATATAAAAGCGGCAACTTTACATGTTTTAGGTGATCTAATTCAAAGTATTGGAGTTATTATAGCTGCAGCCATCATTTTATGAAATCCTGACTGGAGTATTGCAGATCCTATATGCACTTTTGTGTTCTCTATATTAGTGACATTTACGACTTTTCCAATAATCAAAAAGTGTATAGGAATACTTATGGAAGGAAGCCCAATAGATATTGATGTTGATGCAATGTATATGGAACTGCTAAGCGTATGATTTATATAGATTGAAGAGGTAAAAGAAGTGCATGATTTGCATGTTTGAAGCTTAAGCCTTGGGAAGAATTCAATGTCATGCCATCTTATTGCTAGAGATACACATGCTGCATTGCAGAAAGCTACATCTTTATTACAAAATAAATATGGAATAAACCATAATACAATTCAGGTGGAAACATCTGACACTCAGGAATTCAGCTGTGAAAATACTCTTCATTAAGCACCCTTATAGTGATGTGATTATATAACTTCTCTTCTTTAATAAATTTTATAAAAAATAAATTTAGTAAATTCTTCTGTATATTTTGCTTATTAAGCGATTAAAAAGTATGAAAAAATGACTAAAAATAAGCTCATTTATCATAAATAAAATTTCATCATATACTGACCTCTTTAATTTTTTACTATTCTATTTATTCAGGACTTAGCACTTGTTGATATTTCTATTTAACAGCTCTATAACCCTTTTCAACATTTCTAGCAATTATACCTTTAGGTTTTATTCTTGCAAAAATATTCGCGCTTTTTTCCTTTTCTTTCAAACAATATTTTCCTTTTTTCTATTGTTGAGATTTATTAAGTATCTTCCAAAAAGTCCAATCTGTCTTATTTTTAACTTAAAGAACAGAATCAAGGTCAATCCGCAAATCAAAATTTCAGAATTTTTTCAATTTCTGTTCTGGATCGAAAGAGTCCATATTATGAATTTATGAATCAAAGCCTGAGTTTCTTGCTTTGGATTGTGTTCTTTATTAATAACAAATTATTTATTAACAGCAGGTCTTGTAGGCTTCTGATCTTTCTCGATTTTCTCGGAATTGATAGCGAAGGAGAACTCGCTATTGATTTTGGCAGCAACATCCATTCTTGCCTGATCTGTAAACAGTGAAGGTTTTAATACAATTTTTGGCTTTGATAAGTGTAGAAGAGGTCTGAACATCTTGATATTATTATACAAATAATAGAATTCTTAAACGTTAAAATGTCAAAGAAATGTTCACCAAGCTAGAGTAGGACTTAAATTATTGTTATAGAATTAATTCAGAAAAAGAAAATTAACCGGATTGTTAAAGTATGTGAAATGAGCTAAGTTAGCTTCATAATTGTAAAATAATTAAATATCAAATTGCTTGAAAAAATATCTAACTTTGTGAGGATTTAACAATTATTTATAAAATAGGGCTAAATTATACGATTTTTTTAAATATTCTAGAAAATAAGTAATAAAAGCTTGATGCATAAGGATCCTTTATAATTGCTAACAATCCCCCCCTCCGTGAGTGAACAAAAAAATTTTGTTCACTCACGGAGGGGGGTTAATTTTTTTTTTAAAAAATTTATATATAAATTTTATAAAAAATATTTTTTTTTTCGAAATTTAAAAAAATCCTAAATCGCAAAAATTGGAAAAGCAAATATTAATTCAATTTCAAAATTTATGTTTTAAAAAGCAATTCGTTTAAAATTAAACAGAATTAGCTCTAGATTTCATTATAATAATTATCATTTATATATCAAAATTCTTTTCCATAAAAAATTTTTTCTATTAAAAAAATTTTTTGTTCACTCACGGAGGGGTGGGTTTTTTGGGCAAAAAATAGCGATTTTTCTAATGGTTTTGTTCACTCACGGAGGGGGGGAGTAAGCTAAAAAACTCGCTCACTCTCGAAAACGCAAAGCAAGATAATATCAAAGCATATTTTTTCCAACAAAATACAGATGAATGATATTTACTATTTATATAAATATCTGATTATTCATCAATACAAGCTCATAATAAATTAAAATAATTCTATAAACAATGAGAAGACAAGAAGGTTTCATGCATAACCCAACAAGTCAAGCTACGGCAGCTATTTCTCCTTGGCAGCTTCCTTTTGGCACCAAACTGTAATATCCAACCAGAGAATCCATGCTGCGAGCTGGTACAGCACCTCTCCAAGAAGATAATAATTTTGGCAGAAAATCCAAACAAACCCCAGAAACTTCCACTAAATTGTTTTCATACACAAAACAGCAAGGATCAAGAAACCCTATAAAGCTTTATCAAAATAATATAAAACCATCCAACACAAAATCCAGGAAATTCGGACATCAGACATCCCCTCATATGTCTCCAGATCGATCTGGGAGGCTAGAAAAAGGAACAAGACAAAGCAAGCTGAGACTGGGAGAGCTAGAAGACGACTCAGAAGGCAGCGATAGTGACATAGAAATATCAAGGCCTCCAAGCAGGCAGAATGATAAAGCTTTTGATCTTGAAGACAGATTTTTCACTGTATATTTTAAGTAGAGGCTTAATGGATTTATGCATAATCCTAAAGAGCAAGTTGAAATCAGACCAATGAGAAACACAATAAGCAACCCAAGGCCTCCATCAAGACATAAAACGCCTCCAAAAGCGACTGGTCTTGAACTTCCCCCACATCCTGATGGAGATTTCATAAGTGTAGAAAACATGTACGACTGCCATTTCTCTTCAGATTCTGAAGAAAATGAGCCGTATTCCAATACACAAACAATTTTCTCAGAAAAAAGTAAGCCAGCTTTAAAGGATTCTTGAAAAAAGCTGGAAATTCAATGTGAAAATAAACAGAAAACAAAATCAATCAGAGATGAAAATGACCCCACTATGAAAATGCAAAATAAAGCATGAACAGAAATACCAGTTAAAAAAAGTAATAAAGAAATTCCTATAATTCTCAATAAAAGAGAAAAGAGATGGACACCAATTTCGCCAAAAAGGGGAAAGTCCAGGGATTATGAAACAGAAGAAAAAGAGGAAGAAAATAAATTTGACAAATCGCCGAAGAGGAAAGGAAATAAATTTAAAGAAAAATCTGGAAGGGCTATAAGCAGTGCTAATAAGCAAAAGCAAAAGGAACCTTTGATGTTTCTAAGCTCGTTAGGAGCTGATTTCCTAGATTTATTTGCAAGAGATAATGAATTTATGTAAAATATATGCAAAACTTTATCTTCTTTCATACATTTGTAGTAAAGAACAGTCTAGATCGCTAAAGTAAGGATGCTTCAAAGCATTTTTGGCCGAAATCCGTTTGGACGGGTCATAGCAAATCATGCTTGACAATAGATCAAGTCCATCTTCACTGATATTTGGGACAAGAGTTCTCAGGCTTTCTCCTCTTCACTTACATCCGCTATGAGCCAGAATTCTTTGATAGGCTTGATTTTTTTTAAAATATCCATATCAATTGATTTTAATTAAAATATTATTAATTATGGGCCAACACTCTTTATATATATAATTATCTATATTAGAATATCTGTTTGCACGCTTTGTAGTTTCTTAATTTTTTTTTAATAAAACTCGTCTAAGAGAGTTAGGAAAAGTTGGCTTAAAATCCGCAAATGATGTAACTCCTGGGAAAACTTGATCAGTAGGTGTTCCAAGCACTTTGAATATCTTAAAAAGCTGATCAATCTCCGAGTCACCTGTGAAAAGCGGCCTTTTTTGCACCATTTCTGCAAAAATACATCCAACGCTCCATATATCAACTGGCACCGAATACTGTTTAGCTCCAAGCAAGATCTCCGGAGCTCTATACCACAGTGTCACAACCTCATGCGTATACGTTTTCATTGGCAGCCCAAACGCTCTAGCAAGTCCAAAATCTGCAAGTTTTAAAGTTTCCCCTTTATCAATTAGCAAGTTTTGAGGTTTCAAATCTCTATGAATAACTCTTCTACAGTGGCAATAATAAAGTCCTTGTAAGAGTTGATAAAGATATGATTTAATTTTTTCTTCTTCTAGCATTCCTACAGAATCCATGTGACGTCTAAGGTCATGATTTAAAAACTCAAAAATGAGATACAGCTTATTTGAGGTAAAAACAATGTCTTGGAGCTGGACTATGTTGGGGTGTCGAAGCTCTTTGAGCAACGAGATTTCTCTTATAGTGGTAGAAGGGACTCCTTCGTCTTCAGACTCAAGTCTGATTTTTTTTAAAGCTACAATGCTTTGAGATTGGATATCTAAAGCTTTATAGACTACTCCGTAGGTTCCTTCCCCAACCTTTTCGATTTTTTGATATAAATAGACTGTTGGGATAACCAGGGCATTTTTATATGAAAATAAGAATTTGTATAGGCAATACTTTTATATAAGAGGATATCTATTGTCTTGGCTAATTTCCATATTATTATATGGCAATAGCAAATAAAAGATTTAAGCAAAATAATTAGCTATACTAAAGAATCATCTTCTTTTACATTCTCTACCTCGGTAAGCTACATAAAAATCACTTTGTGATGTCTTCTAGGCCCTGAATTATCTTCTCCTCCAAGCCTATATCCTTGCCCGCCAAAAGGTACAAAAGGCTGAGACCTTTGGACTTGTATGTTTGGCTGCTGAAGAGCAATCCCTGAGCTACCTTGTTGGACTACAGACATTGGTTCCTCATTTCCTGCATCAGCTAAATTGATGAAGTTAGTAATATTCTTAAGCCCACTCATCAAAATAGAATTTTCAAGTGCTGCAGCTTTTTCGTTTGAGATATAAGTAAATTCCATCAACTTATAGACATCTAAATATAGGTTACGTAAATATCCTAGTATAATCCCTACAAGTAAATCCCAGAGCACGCCAGCAAATAATGAAAATAATAAGAGAAAAGCCCATGGCATATATTTTGCTTTTATTTGAATAGGGAAGCAAAAAAAAGAAGTGGGAGAATCTGGGTTCATATTGCATCTAATAACCATTTCAACCATTATAAGTGGCCATAGTCCTGCTGTTGGATTTAGAGACAGCCCTGAAAGTGATGGTATAAACGAAAGCCCATATAATAACGCAGAAAATGCTAGCTCTAGTATCAGAAAATTTATCATAAAAAAAGCTACGTATTTAGCCGTCCCCAGTCTTCTCTCTGTTTTACATGCAGTTGGCAAATATGACATCATCTCAAAAAGTAAAGTAAGTAAGCTATAAGCGATAAAAGGTGATGTAAAAAGCCTCCAAAACTGGAAATATTGGATAGTAAGGATCGGGATGTTTATCAGCTTACAAGACCCATCTGTATCGAGCAATGTTTTTGCCTGCATGAAAGGGGAGTTCATATGCTTTTGAATGTTTAGAAAACCAAAAATCCTAAAAATTTTAAAGTAAAAAATATAATTTATTTTATAAAATTATTTTTAGAAGTAAGCTATTTAAAATTTAACATAATTAGCTAGAAATTTAATCTATTTAATCGTTATATATATGAATATTTTTAATAAAAACATTTTTTTCTTTTGCTCATGGAGGCTTAATATCCAAAAATAGATTTTTTCTATTGGATTCCACTTATCGAGGGAGTAATTTAGCAATAAAGCCAAGCATTACCCATGACAAAATATAGGTTCCACATGCGACATAAATAATGAATCTTGTATATGCTGGCACACCACTTCACCAACTTTTCAAAACAGCTCCATAATCTCTATTCGGGTCTGTAAAAAACATTTATAAATGATTCCATTTTCGTCGTTTTATTTATTAGCTAATAGATCTAAAGACACTCCCAAATTTTTATTGTTTTATCCACACTGCCAGAGGCTAACAGAGGATATAGTATTGGCACGCTTTTAGCGTGCCCTAGCGTTTCTTGCTCCTCAGAAGCTGGGGGATTTGACTCGTCATTGAAGGTGGCGAGCCAACACTAAGCTGGAAAATCCAGTCATAAGGGTCTTGCTTTGTCAACTTGGGTTTGATTCGTCACCTTCAATGGCAAGTCAAATCTCCCAGCTGCTGAGGAGGAAGTGACGTTAGGAGACGCTAAAATTGTGCTCACGCTATACCGTGGATTCACAGCTAGGCATAAGACAAAGTGCCCATGGACGTCAAGCAGCTTTTTGGAGCAGCCTCCAGTTTTCAAATCCCAGACTCTTATAGACTTATCGTCGCTACAAGAATATAGATAGCTTCCTCCTAGCTCTTCTCATGATTAGCGACCAAAATCCTTATTTTTGAGAAATTAAACCCATTAGTAAGTAAAAAATTTAATAGAAATAATAATTTGAGATATAATTAATGATAATTATGATGGAATCCAGCTAATTTAGTCAATTTTATCCTTTACATCCTAAAACATAATTATGAATTAAGTTATATTCTCCCTCAAGTATTTAAAAATTTATACCTAATTGCATTGAAAAACAAGATTTCCACTAACTGGCAGTTATCCTTTTACTATTTGAAATAGGCAGCCAGTAGTTAGTTAGTGTTATAAGGCCATAAGCGGATAGACCACTAGCCTACTGATCTGGTGTAAATCAACTTAGCCTAAGAATTATCTACCCAGGTAAAACAACCTCTTTTAGATCCCCCATATGAGTCCCGAGTAGCAAAGGATCAGCGGGAGGCAAAACCTGTATAGTCCATCTGGCAGAGACAGGTAAAACTTCCCTCTTAGTCAGGCATCCTCAAACCGAAGTCCTGCTTCAAAAGTGACAGAGGTACTATTTTCAGCTTCATCAGGAAAGTCCTACCTGTTACATAGAGATTGTGCCTTGAGTCATCTTCTGTCTAATCACCATTTTATTCTTCTTTTTATTTTAATTTTTTATATTCGCTGTCATAGGGTATAGATTTTTTGAAAAATGTTCGATAACCAAGAGTTAGGAGTAAGTGAAATGCAAGTTTCCTTACCCAATTGTCGTGACCTCTCAAGACTATCAAGCAATTTCCAGTCCATGCTTCTCATATGCGGATCGTCTTATCCCTTGACCCAGTCACGATAAACTCAGGCGCCCTGGCTGAGTTCATCTTTTCTTCTTCTGTCTTATGCCTAAAATCAGCCTCCAGCAAGCTTGCTGTTGCATTTTGGTTCGCAAAGCACACACTTTCTACCACATGACTATGCCCTGCAAGTGTCTGCAAAGGATTCTGTGCGTCTACTGCCCACACCAGAATAGTTTCATCATTTGAGCACGATGCAAAATAATTCCCTGAGCTATTAATTGCTACCTGCCTTGCCCAATCAGTATGTCCCTGGAACGTTTTCACACAAAACCCAGTGCTGACTTCCCACATCTTGACTGACGTATCCCTTGAACAAGACAGCAAAAAATCGCCAGCAGGGAAAAATTGGACACAGCTTACATTATGATCGTGTCCATGCAGTGTCTTAGTACACTCAAAAGAATCAAAAGACCACAGTTTTATAGTTAAATCAGCTGCACAGCTCGCAAGTAAATTTCCAGAATTGGGTTCAAATGCTACACAATTGACTGCAGCTGTGTGGCCTTTTAAGCTTCTCTCATGAGAACCTGACTCGTAGTCCCAGATGCGGATTGATGCGTCTTCAGAGGAGGAAGCTATGACTGAGTAGACTGGGTGGAAAGCGACACATGTTACAGGCTCGCGATGGCCAGTCAAGGTATGCTTTTCGGGGACTCTTGGGAGCCCTACAAGTTTATTTGAGTTTGAGTCGGAGATTTTCTTGCCTGGGCCGTAAAAAACCATTTCTTCTTTGAGCTGATCTAGCTCAGATTGTAGAGACATGACTTTTTGCTGAAGGCGGACGACAGATGACCACTTCTTTTCTAACAAATCAGAGGAGCTGGGGTCTTCTGTGACGCTAGCATCTTGCATGAAGGCTTGGGCTGATGTGGTGAAGTTCTGCGAGAGAAGATATGAGTATATTGCTTTATGGAGCTTTTCTCTCTCTTTGTTTGTAAGAATCATTTCATATTTAATTCGCGGAGAAAAAGATTAGAAGGGAGAAACAGCGGATGGGTTTTAAGAGGCTTTTGGAGGTTTATGGAGGTGAGAGAGGTTAATATTGGAAGATTTTAATTTATTTGGAATTTTCCTTTTATTTCTAGAATTTAACAGCAACAAGGTGGCATCCCTTTTAAACAGCCAATTTAACGTTCTCGCATGTGAGACGAGCTTTGCTAGCTAGTTACCTCAAAAATAGACTGTTATAATGAAAATTAATTTTGAATGAAGAAAAAAAAACTAGAAATTGTCCTATTTCTTTTATGAAGAAAAATGTTTACTTTACCCTACCCTAATTAATATTTTTACCTACCCTAATTAATATTTTCTTGTATGAGGATTAAGTGTTTATTTAAAATAAGTATATGACTATGGATTTTTACTTCACACGTCTAGCTTTTAAAGCAGGTGAAATTTTAATAAACATCTAAATATAGATTGATGAGAGTAAATGTCTAATACACAATATGAAAATGGCGGAATGACTTACTGCACCCAAAGATAACTTATAATCCAAAAAAATTATACCTTATTAATTTCTACCTATACCATCTACCTATTAAACTATTTTAAATGCATTTAATTGCAACAATGATACTTATAGACAGAAAATTGTGAATTAAATTATGTGGTTGTGTATGCAACTGTAATTAATGATCTTTCAAAAAATCATCTTCTACAGAAATGCACAGAACTAGTCCAGCGATTTCACGAATCTCGTCAACACCATTCTGCAATGTAGCCAGTGTTGATCTTGTCGATTCCGGTTCTGAATTTATAGAAGTCCGCAGCTTCGAAATAGAAGAGGAATAAAGCCCCTCCCACTGATATCTTTGGTCTTCATTAGTGCGAGGAATTTCTGTATCAAAATCGAACCCATAGAAAGCTGATCTTTCTTCTGCGCACTCTGTAAGCTCACGCTTTATATCAGCCATTCAATTGAGTAAATCGTTTTCTAGTTCCTCTCTTGCCTCGCAAAACAGACTCATTTTCTTTAATTATTATGGAATTATAGCTGCTCAGTAAGCCCCTATTACATAAAGCATAAATATATAAAAGCTCTTTAAATCAATATTTTTGGACTTGAAATGTATTGGACGTTATTAAAGACAGCTTAAAATAAATGATATGCAGCTATTATATAGTGAGAATATTTTCACCAGTGGTTAAAGATGACAAGTAAAATGAAGCCATTCGATTCCTGCGCACTTTACAGAGTGTGAAATAAATTTTGATGCATTTTTAATCCATATTAACAAATAAAAATGTTTGAGTCTTTTACAAGCTGCGAAAATTTCAAATAGATACATAATAGTTCTTAAAAAACCATAAAGCAAAGGATCTCCTATACCTAGGCAATAATTATATAAATAGTTTTATTATAATTATTTATATGTAAAAAGAAACATATTTTCCAAATATTGTATAAAATTAAAAGATAGCAATAAAGATCGTACATTAAATAGTTAAATTTTCAATAATTATGTTAATTAATTATCAAATATGTTAATTAAACTGTGATCTTAATGAAAGGAGTTAAATTAAAACCAATCTTTTTGCCTAACGATGACATCATGGTCCAGCCTCCAAATGTTCTTTCTACCAGCAGAGAAAATGATAGCAGAGAAGATAAAAAACGTTATACTACAAGTACAATCGAGCAGTTAAAAGATCTACTCCGCGGACGCAAGCTTCGAAAACTTGATACCAAGCAGATAAAAGCTCAAGAAGAGCAAGCCCAAGTCGAGATCCTTTCAGACTGAAAAATCCACAGGTCTCCACTTCGATCTCCTAAATCTCCAAGATCCCCTACAAAGCGCTTCACTTTTAAATTTCAAACTCCTGACCAAACTTCTCATTCCACACGTATTGAGCCAATTCATTCTTTATTGAATCACTCTAGTAAGTTTGATGAAATTACCTCAGCCATTCAGTCAGTTTTGCACTTGGAAAGAAATAGAAAGCGAGAAGAAGAAAATGAAAGAAAAAGATTTCAAGAGGCAAACAAGCTGTTTGAAGAAGCTACACATGCAGAAATGGCAAGAATTAAAAAGGAGATAGAAAACTCTGTCCTTGCTATTCATGATTGGAAGAAGCAAGTAGAAGAAACAAAGCAAAAGATTAAGGATCTAGAAGTTAAATATGAAAATGACGTTGTGGAGTATCATCAGCAAGAAGCTGAGGAGTTTTTGTTTAATAAAGTGAAAGGAGAACCTTTAGGATCAGAAAATGAAAGATTTATAAGGAAAGAAAAAATTAGGCAGAAAAAGCAGGCATTGTATGTGAATTTTCATAAGCAGCATGATGACTTGGTATATACGCTAGAGAAAAATCAAAAAATGCTTGAAAACAGTCAAGAACTGAGGAAAAACTTGAAAAAAGAACTGAAAAAAGCAAAAGCAAGGCTTATAAATGTTTATTGCAGAATTTTAAAAGATGGGTCTGATATTCGGTCTGAAGGGCTAAGATGGGTCATCAAAGCATTGTGGTCTATGAATGAGCCAGTCCCAGTCTCTGCTTTTCCTAAGTTCCTTGATGACGAATCAGCTCACTTTTTGTTATCAATGGCTCAAAAAGACATCGAACTAAAAGAATTCCAAGCAAGACTTGACCGGCTTAAAGATGAAATCAAACAAAAGCAGCTAAACGGCTCTTTTACTAGAACCCCAAGAGATATTTTAGAAACAGTAAAATTAAGAATAAAAAAGCTCAGCACTTCAAGAGAAGGAAAACCAATACATTTAAATAAAAGCATGAGAGTAAGTGAAAAAGATACAGATTTTGCCCCTGAAACTGAAAATATTTCGATTCACAGCGAAATTACATGGGTTAGAGAAAATATTTCGAGGATTATTGATGTTATGAATAATATGATTGAGAAAGAAATTTTGAGAGTCTCAAGGCAGATTAAGCCGACTGAAAATATCAAGGAGCCTGGGTTGCTGCATATTATTAAGTGTCTTGTAGGAGATAAGGCCAGAGAGTTTCAAAAACTAACGCAAAGAACAGCTTCGCAAGGAAGAAATCGTGTTGCGCTTGCTCCAATAACGAATTAAAATTAATTCAAAATTTTAAGAACTCAAAAATAAATCAATTATTTAACTTCTCGAAATGCCAAAGCAGAATAATGCACCCTTTATGTGGCTATATTTTATAGATTTTGATTATTTAAATCTGCTTATTGCTATTATATTGCAACAGTGAATAATCATTGGCATTGCAAGACATGGAGAATTTTTCTTTCCATTTCAATTTACAAAGTCTATTTATATCCAAATTTTTATATTTTTATAATTTCAGTCATGCTCAGCAAAAATATCATCTATAAAGTTTTCAATGTTTTCTTTTCTTTACACTAAATAAACTTAATTATTTCTATTTTGTTATATTTATTTTACTATTCCAGCCATGAAAACGGTCTCACAAAAACAAAAATGAAGTATCAAAAACCTTCTCTATCACGGTCCTCATTTCCAAATCCTTCTCGACCAGCAATTTTACAAGGCTATAAATCGCTTCCCAAACTTGAAAAACTTATGCTGTCGCCTCATTATTCAGAACCGCCTGAAACCCCAAATCATCACGCTGTTACATCTCGAAGAATGCCAAGAAGTGGCAGCGAAACTCCTATTTTTGATAGACTGCCTCCTATTCAGCCTAGCTATTCTTCTACCAATTTGAAAATAAACCAATATGACTCTATCCCAAATTTATATCCTGCAAAATTTTCAGACAAAAGATGTGGGAACGTCAGATTATATGCTGTAAACACGCATGAAGGATTGATAAGAAAATATAATGAAGACCGGGTTTCAATCGTTATAAATATTCGTAGTCCGCCAGAAAGGGCAAATGAGCCTTGACCAAAATGCTCGTTTTATGGAATCTATGATGGACATGGAGGATGCAGATGTGCGGATTTTTTGAAAGATAATTTGCATAATTTTGTAATAAGAGATCCGCATTTCCCAAAGAACCCAACTGAAGCACTTATTAATGGATTTAAGACGGCAGAAAGAGAATTTTTGCATTTAGCTCAGCAAAATAATGATAAATCAGGATCATGTGCAACAGTTTGTTTGGTAGTCAATACGAAATGCTTTGTGGCGAATGTTGGAGATTCTAGATCAGTTCTCAGCTCAGAAAGAGGCTTGAAAATTTATCCTTTGACAGAAGATCATAAACCTGGAGAAGAGCCGGAGCGGTCAAGAATTTTAAATTCAGGAGGAAAAATATATACGAGTGCGTCAATCCCTTCAAATAGTGCAAAGCAAGGGCTTCAACATGTATATAGAATTTTACCTGGACGACTTTCAGTTTCCAGGAGTTTTGGTGACATTGAAGCTAAAGATGAGCATTTAGGGGGAAACCCGAAATGCCTGATTGCTGATCCTGATATAAAAGCATTTAAAATCCAAGACGAGCACGATTTTATCGCAATGGGATGTGATGGGATTTTTGATAGAATGACCAACAAAGAAATGGTAGAATGCATTTGAAACTCAGTAACAGAAAATTTTTTGGTTCCTTATCCTAATAAATGTGCTGAAGCTGTTAATGATGTTATAAGATCAGCATTGAGACGAAGGAGCATGGACAACTTGACACTAATCTTAATAGGCCTCAAAGGGCTCAAAAAACACGCGAAACAGGCAAGAAAAACTGTTTCTTTAGTATAGTGTACTTTTATTTAATATAAATGGAAATCAATTTTACTAATTATAAATGGTTCAGAATCAGATTCCTGTTAGTGAAAACAGTATCAGCTTGCTTATTGACATGGGATTTTCAAGAACACAAGCTGTAGAGGCTTTACAAAAATTCAAAAACAATCAGGAAGAAGCGCTTTCTTATTTATTAGATCAAGGCACAGAGAGTTATGACCCTGAACTTAAAGAAGCAAGTAATTTTTTATTCAGTTAACCAAAGTCTGCAAACCAACTTTATGGAAAGTAATGTCGTATCAAAAGATGATGAAAATTTATCAAAAGCAATTGAAGATTCCCTTAAAGAAACTAGCTGATCATCTCCTTCCTATACATTTGAGCCTCTTAACCCAGAACAAAGGCAAAGGACTGAAGGAGTACCTGTGGGACTTAAGTATATTGACCATGCCTCAGCTTTCAACTCTTTGCTTCAATCTTACTTTATGGTGCCAAAAATCACCCAAGAAATATTACAATTCCGTCTCAGTGCATCTCTTTTATATCAATTAGAATCAGGATCAGAAGGAACTAAAATGAAAACTAGCATTAAGCTCATTGAGCAGCTTAGACAGTTATTTGCTCATATGATCAAAAGCAATAAAAAATACGCTGATCCGTCTGGAGTATTAAATGCCCTAGTTGATGACTCTGGAAATCAAATGGAATTAGGAGACCAAAAAAATGCAGGATTTTTTAATATGAATTTTATATCAAAAATTGAAGAAGGGTTTAAAACTAAATTTTTGTTGGAAAGGGGGAATGATAACCAAGAAATTAATGTTTCAGAAGGGAGGAGAAAAGAAAGTGTTAGCCTAACTGAAGAGCAGCTTCCTGAAGGAATAATTTCGCAGCTTTTCTATGGAAGACAGGTTTATTTTTTGAAATC
This sequence comes from Blepharisma stoltei, assembly GCA_914767885.1. NCBI lineage: Eukaryota > Ciliophora > Heterotrichea > Heterotrichida > Blepharismidae > Blepharisma > Blepharisma stoltei. The sequence goes on along the minus strand of CAJZBQ010000020.1, from coordinate 938,941 downwards.
GCAAGATTCTGATGTTTTTAATAGCCCAGGCACATTTGGGCAAATTTTGTTAGATTTAAAAGATAAGAATCTTTACAGAGCATGGGATTGTGCATTTAACAGAGATATCCAAGAATATAAACCAAACGAAAATGCATATACAAATGCTCATCAAGAGATATGGATTGATAAATTGCCAGGACTGCTCTTTTTCCAAATCCAAAGAGTGCAAGCTGGCTCACTTACTAAAAACAGTGATGCTTTTCAATTCCCTAATAGTATTTACACTGATCGATTTTTATTGAAAAATAAAGAATTAAGCTTAAGTCTCAGAGAAAGAATGCTAAACCTTAAAAAAAGAGTTGTTTTATTAGAACAATCTATCGAGAAATTCAAAAAATTTAACTCAAATGATTTAAGACTTGACGTCATGCTTCAACAAGTTGCGGTGTTTTTAGGGAACCAATTGAATTTAACAGAAATTATGGAAACTGATGAAAATACTGGTAAGGAAGCTGATAGGGTTGAGATTGATTCTGGGATGCTGCCAGAGATCAGCCAATCTAAGTGCTTTTTTGAGGAGCTAGCAGGGAACGTACAAGGCATGATTAATGATATGGAAATACAATTAGATCGCCACAAAAAAGAAATCGAGGCGATCTTTGACATAAATGAGCTAAAGCAGCACCGTTATCAACTGCATTCTATTTTAATGCATGAAGGCTCAGTGGAAGGAGGGCATTATTATGCTTTTATTTATGATCCTGAATACTCTATATGGAGAAAATACAATGATGTGAACGTTACTGAAGTAAAAGAATATGAAGTAATGGCAGAAGCTATAGGAGGCCATGGCTCGAATTCTGCTTATGGATTAATTTACATCGACAGTAACTTGATTCCCAATTTCCCAAAAGGTCGTCTTCGCAGCTATTCATTAAATACTCCTAATGAAATTCCTCAAGATCATTATAAATCTCTCGTCCCAGATGACCTACGACGAGAAATTGATGAAGAAAATAAAAAAGCGTATGATGAAGTAATAGAATATAAACTGTCTTTAATAATAAAAGCAATTCAAGATTTATATACTGTGAGACAAACCACAGCCTATGCTCAATACCAAAGCTATCTTAATCAAAAAAACACACGACAAGAAAGCATGAAGCATGAACTTATTAATTTCGCTGTTTATCTAAAAATTCGCTATGAAGAGCAGCTTACTCCCCATTTTAAATTGGAGTAAAATATCACTAAATTTTCCATTTTTGAGGTATATTAAACTCACTAATCTCTATATAAATAGCTTTGAGCTAATTTAATGAAGTAAGTTCAGTCGAGCGCTATTATAACAGATAGAGTGCTGAATAGATTAATTTTAGATTAATTCTTCATAAAATAAATTAAAACTCTGATTTTTTGAAAATAATCAGCCAGCATTAAATTGGAAAATAAATTTTTTCCAAATTTAGATGGAGTTAGTAGGTATTTTATCCTTGATATATGTGTTAAAGAATGCAACCCTGATTATAGGTCTTTATCAGAACTTGACAAAACCGAGCCTCTATGGGCCAAACTTAATGGCCAATTTAAGTCAGTTTGCAAAGATCTTCCCTTTAGATTTGAACTTACTCAGTCAGAAAAAGAAAAATTATAGTCTTTTGCCTTGGATTGCCCAACAACTATTCACACCATTTCCTCAAAGATAATAAAATGAAAAAGTATAAACAAAGAAAAAACCACTTTTTTCACAAACTATTGTGATGCACTTATCTGTGTATATATTCTAGAAAATCTGATTCAGGAGAAATTCTTTGACGCTTTCCATGGAATTGCATTTCACCTTTCTCTAGGAAATGATGCGACAACTGAGTATCAAAAAATCCCTGTCGATGCAAATAAAATTCTAGTTTTAAGACTAACTTCAAATATTTTTTATGAGATCGCAAAAGGGAATATAAATGAAGCGTTTTATTGGGCTAATCATACAGCATTTATGACAAGCTTATTTATCACTAATGATGATATACACTACATACAAGTTTTGAGAAGGATAGAGGCAGCTCATAGAGCTATAAGAGAAACGGGAAATATGACTGAAAAAAATAATGAGGACTTCGGGAATCTGATTCAAAACCTTAAAATAGGGCAATGCGACCCAACGTTTAATTTTGAAGACTTACCTAAAGAACTTGAAGAGCTAAAAATCGTGATAAACTCAATAGATCCTTATTCTTGGATAGAAGGATGGAGAAAAGAAGAAGTCGCCACCAAGTTTATAGAGGCTATAAATAAATTAGCGAAGTCAAAAATATCAACATGGCAGAAATTGCATGAAAAACTAATAAGGCAGAGATCATGCGTTGCGGACGGTGAATTTAGGGAAATTGATAATAAATTGATTAGTGAGCAGTAATATAAAAATTATTTATTGAGGTTCGTCTATATTTCTTGCAAAATTGTTGAAAATTTGTTCGAGTGAAGTTTGGGATAGAGAGTATTCTGATATTCTGAGTTCTTGCTTTTTCTCTTCAATAACTGAAAATAAATAGCCTACGGATCTATTTTCTTGTTTTAATATGCTTGATTTGGGTAAATTTTGAGTGGTTATTAAATAAAATCTGTATATTTTGAATTTTTATTTGAGCAGTAATTAAATCTACTCTGTATATTTTGAATTTTGATAAATTTCCATATCGTTCAATGATTTCTACATCATTAAACTCAGATTTCAACCATTCGTGAATTTTATCTATAATTTCTTCAGATATTACTCATGATATAAAAGAGTCTCTAGGAACTGAATTTTCACGCTTTAGCTGGTAAAAAAAAGCAGAGCCTGATCCTTTTTCATGGATTTCTTCTTTTAAAAATTGGGCTCCTAAGATATCAAGGCACTTCGAAACTTGAGAGCTAGGAATCGAATCTTTATCTTGGATTTCTCTATCTAACTGTTTATCTCTGTCTGTTAATTCAAAATCAGATGGGGGCTCTGTTTTGATTTGGAGTTCATAGCCATCTCCGTATTTATTTTTAATTCAAGTTGGAGTGCCTAAGCATTGAAATTTGCCAGCAACCATAATGGCCATTCTATCACTAATTTAGCATTGCTTAAAATAAATTAAGTTTATTTATTTTAAGAAAGTCTTTTATATTAATTTTTCATTTAAATTATTTATTTATCGGAGTAAGAGCTTCAGCTTCTTCCATTGAATGAGTTGTCAACAAAACAGATGATCCATTTTGTTTAATATTTGATAATACTTGCCAAAGCTTTTTCCTCGTCTCTGGGTCCATTCCAGCAGAAGGCTCATCTAAAAATAAAACTGAAGGGTTCCCAATCAAAGCAATTGCAACTGATAATTTTCTTTTATTACCTCCAGATAAGTTTCCTGATAATGCATTCTCATACTTTTCCAAGTCCATATTCATAATAATTTCATTAACCATTTCTTTTTTCCATACTTTAGGAATTCCTTTAATATCAGCGTACAAATTTAAATTCTCTTTTACTGTGAGCAGCTCACTGATTGCATCAAATTGAGGACAATATCCAATAACTTTTCTTATATTATTGAAGTCATTGTTAATACTAAAGCCGCTTATATATGCTTCTCCTGATGAAGGAGCAATTTCTCCCGTAAGCATTTTAAAAGTTGTTGTCTTTCCAGCCCCATTCACCCCCAGAAGCCCAAAACACTCATCATAATTTACATTAAAGCTTACATTTTCAACAGCAACCAAATGCGTTTTTCCACTTCTAAACACTTTTTGAAGCTCTTTAGCGTTCACTTGCACATCTTTTGGGTTTGTTTTTTCTGCTTTCTTCGCTTCTTTTTCAACATCATCATCTTTTGAGTGTTTTTTGGTCTTGATTTTGTGAGGTTTAAAAATAAATTGGAATAGCTTTAAATGGATTTCCATATATTCTGCTATAAATATTAAAAGCATATAAACAAGTGTCATTATTCCCATCATTAAAATATCTCCTCCTGCACTGTCTAAAGATAAAGCATCATAAGGTTCATTTCTTCCATCTAATGATGCAAGTAATCTTCTGCTGCCAACTTCTAGAATTCCGAACCCAAAACAAAAATTAGGGAAAATTCTGAAAATTCAACGTAATCCATGTGCTGCTGATCTAGTTTGGTCAAAAAGATACATTACAAGAATTCCAGGAGCCAAGATACTTCCAGTCACAAAATTTAGCAAAATTGTTACAACTTGCGCTGTTGGGTAATTTCTAAAGAAAAAACTTGTAAAATACGTGAAAGACGCCATACAGCACCCAAAAAGAAGCATTAGCAGTCAGACTGCAGCATAGCTTTCTCCAGGCTCTGTCAATATCGTAACACCAAATGCTAGTATTAATAATGGACAAATCACTCCAGGAATTATATGTTTTACTATATCCCATACAAAATTTGCAGTCCAATAAGAAAATAAAGACACTCCACTTATCACATGCTGGTGTTTTATGTTAGATTCCCTTTCTTTCGCAATTAGTGCTATAACTCCTGTAGGAATAAAACTAAATCCTAGAGAAAATATAATAGAAGCGATAAACCCATCTCCTATATTATTAAGACTCATTACTTTTGCAGTATAAGGGAGAGGATGATTATATACTTTTACATTGATTTGAGGGTTGATGCTTTGAAGAATTGCCTGAGATATCAAATTGTAATAGACTCCTACAGCTTGGAATGCTGTTTGGTTTTGAAAAATTATAGGCTCATAGCGATGGGTTAAATTATCCATTTTATAGAAGTAATAAGCCCCCATCCTATAAGGACTAACGTTATCTCTGTCATTAAAAATAAATTCGTCATAAGATACAATATCATTATTGTCAGCCCATGGAGTCGTTTTCATAGTATTTTTTCCTTTAGTATTGTATTTCCTTTCAATTTCAGCCATTAAATATGGAATAAAGCTGTTTCCTTTTTGAGCTTGATATAAGATATTTTGAGGCTTGTGGTAATCAGTAACTGTAAGCAGATGTGAAGACTCATTTTTAAATCTTTTAGCAATCAGCATTAGCCCTAACCCAATAATTACAAGGATAATTGGGATGAAAATTTCGAAAATAAGGCTTTTCACATCTCTTTTTGACCACAAAATTCTTTTCTTCAGTAATGCAAAAAAATGTTTAAAAAAAAGAGATCCTTTTAATCTGTCTCTTGAAAGCCTAAAATCAGATTTTAATGTATTTTCTTCTATCTCAATGTCTTCAAAGTCAAGATTTTTTAACTCTGTGTCGTCTCCTCTAGCTACCTTTAAGAAAACTTCTTCTAAGGTAGTGGCTGAGACTCCATATGATTTTATATTTAATTTTTGTAAAGACGCATCTAAACTAGCAAAAAAATCATTGAATTGTGAAACACTCGAAATAGGTAAATGAAATGTTATCTCAGCTCTAGTATTTGATGAGATCTTCGACTCTGAAATATGATTTCTTATAAAATCAATAACGGCATTATCATCAAAAGAATTACCTGAATCTAAATCTTTGACGATTTTTATATAATAGCCAACCCCATATCGATTTTTTAGAAATGCAGAACTTCCACAACATCGTAATTTCCCTTGTGACATTATCCCAATTCTATCAGCAAGGACATCTGCCTCGTCCATATAATGAGTTGTAAATATAGTTATTCGGTTGCTTTTATTATTTTTTAGCATATCTCAAGTCTGTCTTCTCGAATTCAAATCCATACCTGATGTAGGCTCATCTAAAATAACAATAGGAGAATCTGCAATAAGTGCTATAGCTAATGATAATTTTCTTTTTTGTCCTTCCAGAAAAATGTTTAGTTATATAGTTATAGGCATTCTTTCTTGACAGGCTGGGAATTTTCATACCTAGATGATCTTCATTAATGAGACACCTGGTAGATGCTCTCCTCGCCGCCGCAGGCAAGGGATTCGCACATACTTTCTGGCTCCTCACTCCTGTAGCCTAAGGGCCCATCATCTGGGTCGAAGCCCCCAGTTTCTCGTTAGATAGATGTTGCCTCTTGAGCCCTATTCGAGGGGTTTATCAGCCTTGGGGCTGTTACTGGTCCTATCCTTTCTAATAATGGTCTCTGATGAAAAGCCCAAGGTATCAGCTCTCAGTGGCTCAGACAAACTTAGTCCGGCTTACATAAAACATTTGCCCACTCCTTTCCACATAAATCTCCAACACTGGGCTGCAAGAAATAGGCCCGAGAGGTCAGGTTTCTGTCGTCACCATTTTTATGTATATGCCCACCAGAAAGATTTTTAACTCTACTGTTTTCTTTGTCCTTTAAATTTACGTCTAAAATTTTTTCTTCTATATCCTCATTTATTTCATTTTTATTAACCCTGCCTTTAAAGATAGAAAATAAATATAAATGCTCTTTAGGAGTGAGGTCATTATATAATACATTTTGCTGTGGACATACACCAAGAAGCATCCGGATTTTTTCTAAATCTTTGGACAGTAATAAATCTTTTACAAGCATTTCTCCACTTGTTACAGGAATCATGCCAATCATCATTGATATAGTTGTGGTCTTCCCTGCACCATTGTGACCTAAAAGCGCAAAAATCTGATCTTGGTAGATGTCTAAATTAAGGCCATCTACTGCTGTTTTGCTGCTAAATACTTTACTCCCCCCTCTGTGAGCGACAAAACCATTAGAAAAATTGCTATTTTCCCCCAAAACCTACCCTCCGTGAGTGAGCAAAATTTTTTATGGAAAAAAATTTTGATATATAAGTGATAATTAGTATAATGAAATCTAGAGCTAATTCTGTTTAATTTTAAACAAATTGCTTTTTAAAACATAAATTTTATAAATTAAATTAATATCTAGTTTTCAATTTTGCAAATTAGGATTTTTTTAAATTTCGAAATTTAAAAAAAAAATTAATCCCCCTCCGTGAGTGAACAAAATTTTTTTGTTCACCCACGGAGGGGGGAGTTAGTAAAATTTCTGATAATCAACGCTTGGCCTAACTCTTTTTGTTTTTCAATCACTATGTCAACGGGCTCAACATTTTCTCCTCATGCTATTTCTTTTTCAATAATATCTTTACTACGCTTATTTTTCTCATGGCACCAAAAATCCTTAGTCTCTATCTGTTGTAGTTAGAATATTTATCCTTTTTAAGATATTACTTTTTATGGTACACTAATTATAATTTATGACAAAAATAATAAATTAGGAAATTAGTCTAAATGTGCCCTATTTTAATAAAAAAAAGGCTTTTAAATAAAAAAAATTAGGATAGCTTACTGGCAACTAATTATCTAGCTTGGAGGAGAGTTAGTAAAATAAAAAGTATCATGGCCTTTTTATTCCCCACTCACTCGGCCAGATCCGATCTAAATATCATGCTAAAATCACAAAGATGGCCGTATCTACTACCATGAAAATATAAAAAGTTTCAAACGTATAATGGTCAATTTCTTTTTGCAAGTGCTATTCTGTATTCCATAATTAAATATTGCGTCTCGACCGGGCATGGCCTCCCAGCCATTCAGCCTCGAGCACATATTTAATTATATCCGGCTAGATTCTTTCAACCCAGGAATGGACAGTAATGGCAGATAAGCAATTCCAGCAGTGTGTGGAGCTGTAGTCCGCTTTCTGTTTTGGATTTTACTTCAAATAAAAGGGAGATATAGAGTTGCAAAAGGGAGCTCAGCAAAGTCTATTAGGCCTACAGGGCAACTCTCCAGCATGAAACCAGAAGTACTCCCTGGGCTTCAAAATTTTCCTTTTTGCGGAGAGCTGGCCAGAAAAACTTTTTTTTGAATTTTTCATATAGACAACTTATTTACGTCAAAGAAATTAGCTCATCCGTGAGCCTAGAAGTTTGTAAAGTCGCTCTAAAGCATACAATTATGGCCAAGAAGGCTAACCCTGTAGCCTGCGGACCCTTAAGTGCAAGGAAGATAAAAGCTTCAGAAGAAGGTGACTCCATAGTGGACGTAAAAGGTTTTTTTAGTATTAATATTAATGCTATTCTGCACTCCAGATCTTCCTTCTTCAAGCTTCGCTAAGATATCAATTCCTAAGTATAGTGCAACATTTGGCAGCAAAGAAGCTGCAGCTTTTTGCCCAAAGCTTAATATCGGATCCATTACTGCAAAACTTATAAAATAGCTAATAAAAAAAAGCATCAAACTAAGCATTACCGCAGTTCTTGACTTAGAAAAAAGCATACTCATAAGGACGCTGAAAGCTATACAAGAAATCCCATATAACCAAAACATTAAAAAAATGAGCCCTGTGCTGCTATAATTAAACAGAGCCATACAAATCAGACTATTTATCCCTGCAATGACTGTATATATAGAGAAATAGTAAGTTATTCACGATGTTCAATACGCAAAATTTGATAATCCCATAATCATCATCATTTCTTTATTTTTGTACTCTTTTTCCTGCACTATTAGCGATATCATTCTACACACAGGAATAGCATAAGAAATTACTATAAAAAATGGCAGCATATTCGCAATTAATGTGATAAAATTATCAGTGATGTAATCATCATATCACATAGGCACAAAGCCTGCAGCAATATAAGCGCTGGCATTATTTGTAATATTCCTAAGAATAATATTGTCAATATAGTTCATGACGTGGATAAAATTACTATCAAAATATTGCTCTTGGAATTCTGGCTTAGGAACTCTTATAAGATCATCAGTAGGTTCATAGGTTTGATAGTCAAATATATCAATTACGTTTCCTACTTGCTGGTTTGAAGGTGGATATGAAGACGTGATATTGTGACGAAATTTGTATTGGAAGTTGTTTTCGGTTCAATGCTTAAATACAATAGCATAGCATATCTTGCCATTTCCTGCATCGTCATAATGATCACTTGTGATATTTTTCTCTATCCTGATAGTCTATAATAAATTACATTGCAGATTATGATAAAAAAGGATGATATTATCTAAAAACATATAATTCATTTTCATCAGAAAAATAAATTATTTTTGACCTTTCAAATCCATTAATAGCCATCATATCAGCGAGCTCATTTGAAATAGAGATATTCCCAGGGACTATCGCTATTGATCATAAGGGAGAAAGGTTTAAATAAGACTCACAATAACTATGAGTGTGTTTTGTGAATGAATTTAATTTTACATATACAAAAGGATTTTCTGGAATCGTGTATGAGAATCAGTCATCTGGTGTGACGACCATTGAATAGTCCTTTAAGTATGATTTTCCATTGTGGCTTGTTCTTCCTGCTGAAACTCTTATAAGAGTTAGTAGCAAAATAAGCAGGATAGGAAAAAGTAATTCGAATAAAGATCCGAACCACCTTCTTTTCCATAGAATTCAATTTTTATAGATCAGAGCTTTATAATGCTGCCAGACGCGCCTTTTATAGATTTTCATTTATTTTTAATTATACATCAGAATTTAATATATTTCAGCAATAGATTAGCTTTGTATAGACATTAAAAGATATTTTTTATTTTATAAGTAAAAAGCTATAATTTTATTTTAGAACTCTCAATGAATATCCGCCAAGATAATTTACGAAAATATACGATAATTAATATATAGCGAATATTTGCTTGCACAACACTAGCTACAGATTAAAAATTCAAAATTTAATATAGTTTATTACATATTTTTCTTGCTTAATAGATCAATAAATGATAGTTAATTAACTGTTATCTTTCTAAATTTCTTGATACCTCAGAACGCTAAAGCAACCATTCATGTATATTTTGGTAATTTATTATGGGTTGCGGACAGGCATCGAAAAATATAATAGCTCCAGTTTCATACACAGTAACACCAGTTGCTTTAACAAGCCAAGAGGCTCAAGTAGAAGTCAAAGTTGCTACAATTATCGCTGATCAAGAAGAAAAGAAAGGAAGTGCTAGCCTTATTCTTGATCAAGCTGAAGCTTTAAAACTTAATAACGATATATATGATACATTACATTACATTAGAATTTATATCGCTTAACGTCCACTACGGGGTTACAACTCCAGGTTTATCACTCGCCTTTCGTCGCATCGGGCCCACCAGTCTGCTGGAGACAAACTCGCTTCGATCACCAGGGTGCTTCCAGGGCAAATGTCCACGTCTTCGACGGCTCATGGATGAGCTACTTGCTTGTACATGGGTTGCTTTTCCGAAAAACCCAAAAAATGGATTTTTCTGGTCGGCTATCGGCAAAAAGGAAAAATGCAAAGCCTGGGAAGTAACGCCCAGTTTCACGCTAGGGAGTTGCCCGAATGGTCCAGAGGACTTTGCTGGGCTTCCCCTTTCCAACCTTGCACCCTCCTTCCCCACGAGGAAAAAATCCACCCCTGAGAATAGACTTGGGCTAGGCTCTGAAAGCTACCAGAATTGCTTACCTAGCATTGCTGTCCCATCTCTGAAATGGTAAAACCTTGCCGGATATAATTAAAATATGAGTCGAGGCTGCATGGCCGGGAGGCCATGCCCAGACGAAGACGCCATATTTTAATTATGATATATATGATTCAATCGTTGATAAACTTATAGAAGACTTGAAACTTTAATTCCAGAAAACTAAAACCATTATGATTTTGCCTAATTCAATCAAAATTAATTCTTTTATTCAGAGTTTTTTTAAATACTGTCATAATTTCAAAAATTAATATTTTTATGCAGAAATACTCCCAGTTTACATTAATCTGAAAACCACCAGAATTCTAATGAATTATAATAATTTTATATGGAAAGAAAACAAGACAAAACTTGGAAGGCTATTCAAGATAACGTCTCACAAGGACCCATAGATAACCCTTCTCACGGCAATAACAAAGCACTTTCTCAATTGAAAACGATAAAAAAGGACGCTTTCACCCCAAAGACTCCAATAGCTGAAGATGAAGAAGGGAACAAATATCTCACGAAATGGGTATTTCACCCAGAGTCCATGTTTCGTATGGGCTGGGACTTTCTTGCAATGCTGCTTATTATATATATATCGATTTCAGTCCCTTTCAGAATTTGTTTCGATGTGGCGATTTCTGGCTGGTGAGGATATTTTGAATTTCCCTGCCAGATGGCTACACAGGTTAAGGCTACTAAATAGTCTTCTCTGGGCCATCGGGGTACTCTACAGGTGGTGACTCTGACCTGGGTAGCTGATCCATTTGACAGGTAGTAAAGGTCGGAAATCCCAAATGGCGATATTTGTAGCCAAGGTGTGCGACAGCTATTGGGTTTACAATTTAATTTAATTTATAGCTATAATCTTTATGATAGACATTGCTTTCAGTTTTAATACTGGGTTTTACTCAAGAGGAGCACTCATTATGAATAGAAAAGAAATTGCTATATTTTACCTCAAAGGATGATTTATTGCTGATCTAGCATCAAGTATACCATATACATGGTTCACCAATGGGGTTTTTGAACAAGGAGATACAAGCTCCAGTGGAGGTGCAAGCTACAGCCAAGCCTCAAGACTTTTAAGATTCGTGAAAATTTTCAAATTTCTGAGAATTTTGAGGCTCGTGCGTATAGCAAAACTCAAAAGAATTTTGATAAAATTAGAAGATTATATTGCAAGCAATACAATTGCCACCTTTTTCGTATTTTTAAGACTTTTGGCAGTAGTCTTTTTTATCGCCCACTGGACAGCTTGCTGGTGGTATAGTGCTTTCCCGAGGATGGCGCGGAATGGCGCCATCCTCGGGAAAGTCAACTAAGCATCCACACGGGAACTGGGAGTTCCACGTGTGGATGCCATTTTTGACATGTGGGATCCAAACTTCCACATGTCAAAATGGCATCCACACGTGGAACTCCCAGTTCCCGTGTGGATGCCTTCCTGGCTTTCCCGAGGATGGCGCCATTCCGCGCCATCCTCGGGAAAAGCGCTATATTTTTTAGGCGCCTACAACATGTCAGATCATCCTCAAACTTGGGTAACGGCAGCAAAAATCGACAATTCCCCCAATTTTGACAAATACATTACCTCTCTTTATTGAGCCTTTACAACAATGACCACAGTAGGCTATGGAGATATAGTCCCACTTACAGTAGGAGAAAAAATTTATGCGATGTTTTCTATGATAGTCGCCTGTGGTGTTTTTGCATATACAGTAGGTAGTATTGGCTCTTTAGTCAGCAAGCAGAATGCAGTAGAAAACGCTTATAGAGAACAAGTGGTTGCTGTAAACCGATATATGAGGAAAAAAGATTTGCCTCATGATCTTCAGTTTAGAGTTAGAAGATATCTAGAATATATATGGGAAAATAAAAAGAAAAATAATTTAGACGAAAAACAGATTTTGTCACTGTTATCAGAGCCGCTTAGAGATGAAATTTATGCACATATTCATGGTGTTATTATAAAACTTTGCCCAATTTTTGAAAAATATGAGGCACATTTTATTTCTCAACTGACAAGAGCACTGGAAAGCGAGACATATGCCCCTGGAGACACGGTTATTGAAGAAGGGGAAATGAGCTCAAAAATGTATTTTATTCAGAACGGGAGGGTTGATATTTACCATCATCAAACCAAATCGACCTTTAAAGAGCTAGGACCTGGCGAATATTTTGGAGAAATCGCATTTTTCACTGAAAAGCCTAGGTGTGCTTCAGCTAAATGTTTGGATTTCGTTGACTTATTAAGCTTGTCCAGGACAAATATGAATATGCTGCTCGAAAAGTTCCCAGAAGCAAAAGATTCCACAGAGGCGATGTCGAAAAAATGTGAAGACGGTGACTATTCTTCATTACTAGTCAAATGCTATATATGTCATGAGCTTGGACACGTGTCTGTTAGATGTAAAAAAATATTGCTGAACCTTGATCATGAAGAAACAAAGAAAAAATGGCTTGAAAAGAGGGGAGCTCCAGAAACCAAATACGTCAATGCTCATGAAGATGCAGAGCCAAACTATCATAGAGTTCCCAAAGGTATGGGTTCTATACATTATAATTCTAGAAACATAGTTGGAGTCCCAAGGCCTACCATAAAAATGTTCCCTAAGGATCCACAAATGTACCCAAAAATCAAAGGATACTTGGAAAAATATATACAAGGGCCTAATGGAGCATCTAGTTCTAGCACAAGTGCAAACTCTGGCTACGAAAATCAACAGCCAGGAAATGAATCTTTTGCTAGAAAAGCCCAGCCAAGATATACGATGTTTTATTTGGATAGTGAAGGAAATGAAGATAGAGAAGATATAGAAGAAGAGGATGAAGAAGAGCAGGCAAGAAGCAAAAAATTCAGAATGTCATTGGTAGACCAAGGAAAATTCCCTGATCCGCAGCCAGAACAGCAGCAAGAAAAAATTGAGCCTAAAATTGTAACTCAAGAAGAGCCAATCCCACCAAAAAAGGCATCTAATAAAATCCTTCCATTAATAGAATTTCCATCAACTGAAGAAACACCAATGAATAGGATGCCTGCAAATACCCCTGAAAGCCAACTTTCGGAAGAAGATGAATAAATTAATATTTTTATATATTTTAAAGTCTCCTTTTGCGATTTTTAAATTGTAAAATACATTTTTATTAATAAAATAATTAAAAATGTCTCAGGTCCTACAACCGAGTTCAGTGAGAGAAATTCACGATTTCTTGAGAGTCTAGGCTTAAGAGAATGGGTCTACACTGTTTCTGACGGTTATGGCAACCTACCATTATTCAGAGCTGTGGTCCAACCTGAGGTAAAGAAGCACGGGACTTGAAGAGTTATCATAAACTAAACTTATTAATAAAATTAGCATAATAGATGAAAGGCACGAAGTACAATCTCAAACAGCTTAAAATGGACACTGTTTCTCCTGCAACTAGACTGCTTGTATTCTCTATCTAGGACAAACGGCGCCTTATGTACCAAGTGCAAGAAGCTTTTGAACGTCAAAAAGAAGAAGAAAACCGCCGCCTTGAAATTTTCAACAGCAAAGAAGAAGAACTTCGTGCAAGAGATTTGGCTGTCCAAGAAAAATTCGTCGAGTTTTCCAAAGTGATCAACGAAAACGAAGCAAAACTCCAAAGAGCCAAAAACAGGATCGAGGAAGAGAAAAAAGCAATTGAGGCTAAACAGAAGAAAAAAGAAGAACTCGAGGCCAAAGTTGTCCAACTTAAAGAAAAAGCTGGATCTTTAGAAGCACAAGTCCAGTCGATGAAAAGGTATGAAGAGTTTCTTGAAAAAGTCAGACTTAAAAATCCAGAAGAGTTTACAGATATAAATGATATTTTGAATTTACATACAAAGCTGATTAATGCAAATAACCAGCTGAAACAGCAGCAAAAAGAGCTTGAAGAGGAAAACCAGAAAATCAGGACAATGAGAGATCAGCTGGAGAAAAAGAAAAAAGATGAGATCATGCAGCTAAATATTGAAATTGCTCAGTTAAGCAAACAATATGAAGATGTGGACTCCAAAAGGCTGGATTTAACTAAACAAGTGGACGTTAATAGTGCTTTAGCGACTGAGAAACAAGTGGAAATAGGACATATTTTTATGTAATGGTTATGCAGGGCTATTGATAATTTGTATAGAAGATGCAAAGAAGGACCTAATATAAATCACTATAAAAATCTAAAAGTCCAGCCTGCTTCTAAAGGTGATGATATGAATTCTAAATCAAGTGAAGTTGTAGAGAAACTGAAAATTATAGAAGCTTATCTTGCAGATTTCAAAACTATTGTTGATCAGGCACCTAAACATTTAATTCAGAATACGAAAACAGCTAAATATGTATTCAAATACTTGGTAAAAGATGTTCAAGCTTCATATATTAACGAATAGTGATAACAATTATTATTTATCTTATTGCTTTGAATATTTCTTATGAGACTATACTTTATTTTTAATTATATTAATCCAGATCTATTAAATCAACCACTTGTGGATTTCCGTTATTTTTCTGTATCTGAACTGGTGCTGGCATCAATTCATTCAGATTTATGCTGTCATCTTTTTCGGTTTTTCTCTTTTTCTTAGCTTCGTTTTCTGCTTTTCCTGACTCCTCTTCCTTTTTATTGATACTTTCAAGGTATTCTTCAAAAGAAATTATCCTATAAGTTCCATCAGACATCAACTCAACGCTATGAGGATCATTAAGGACTCGAGCATGCTCCACAATTTCAGCCATAAACTTGTCTACAATTAAATCAAACGCCAGTCCCTTGCAAATCGGACACCGTCATCTATTTACTTTTGACGATTTCTGCAGTCTCACAAATGGGTCTAAATTAAAGCACTGTAAATGGTCACATTTTGTCCCCCTCACAGGAATTTCCATCAAAGTCATCGTAAATGGGCATTTTATCGACAATTTTACACTTCTCGACTGAATATCACTATCCCCACTATTCAATTTTTTGATAAGAAACGCTTTTCCTTGCTCTACTGATAGCCCAGGTTTTGAGCAAACTTCTTTAATAAAATGATCGTCGCTTCTCTTTTTAATCAGCACAAGAGCCCAAAAAAAGCTTTCAGTATCTGCAACTCTTAATAAATTCACTGAGTTTTTGCCTGGAACAAAAAGTGTGGTCAAATTTAGTGGCTCGTCTTTTCGTGCTTTTGCATTAGAATGCTCAGGACCTCGAAACTCCATTGCAGTTCTTCCATTGACTATTAAACAGCCTACTTTAGGCCATTGATGAGTGTATCCAATCCCATCGATCCTTAAACATCGAGCTTGGATTTGTAAAGCACCTTTAGCACTATGGATTTTATCAAGCTGAGACTGTAAAAAAGTAAAATTTCTTTCACATTGAGTTCCATGAATAAAATCTCGGGGGACTGAGTTAGGGAGAATATAAAATTCAACGACTTCGTCAAGAGGCTGCATTTGATAAAGTTGGCAGGTTGGGCATTCATATGGAGAAATAAGAGTATTTCTGCCCATGCAGGAAGTATGCTGATGAAATTTGCAGCGGGTGCATTCAATTGTAGCACCAGAGCCTCCTTCGCATATGCAGCGGAATTTTTCTGGGAGCCTATTTGATGTTTTAATTTGGTCGTAAAAAGAATTCGCGAAATTTAAATCCAGCTTTCGATATGCTTCGTTTCGGCCTTCTGGGGTTAAAAGAAAAGATACGATTAATCTTGCGAGTTCTTCACGTTTTCCATTAGATTTGAGCTCGAGTTTCCTTGCGATTTCTCGAAGTTCTTGCATAGAGCATAAGCGGATCTTTGACATGTAGTCATTTACATTTTGAGTCTCCATTTTTTTAAATTATTTATGAGGGGGGTGATTATCTTTATTAAATATATATTTTAGCTAGATTTATTTGGATATTAAGCCTTTCACTTGAAAAATTTGATTGTGAATATTATTTCTATCGAGGTTGTTGGTGATTATCGAAATTTGCAGTTCAATTACTACTATGAAAATAAAGGAATCAAAAACATTATGAAAAGAAGAGATTTAAGCAGCTGTGAAGGAGGAAAGTGCTTAGGTGAGTGCTCTCCAGGATGCACATGATCCGATGTAAACAATACTAACTGCCAAACACAATGCTTTACTAAATCTTGTGACTATGATGGAATAGATTGCCCTCAATGCTCTCCTGGCTGTAAGCTTGCTATGATGGGAGATGGAGTCTGCCAAGACTTATGCAACGTAAAAGCATGCAACTACGACCAAGGTGATTGCCCTTCCAGTGGCAGTACCTGAGAAATTGGAGTTCTCATGGCTTTTGGGGTTACATTGATAGTATTGAGTTTTCTTTGCATGTCGGTATTTATTTTTATATATTGTAAAAGCAGACGACGGGTCTTACCTGAAATTTATATTGCGGCTAATAGTGAAGACACAGTCCCTAGTCTTACTGAAGCTATCATAAATTCAAAATATCCAGAGAAATATTATGAGGAAGACGAAAAATATAGTCAGACAACCTGCTCTATATGCTTAGAAGATTTTACTGCAGATGTACTAATAAGACAATTAAATTGTGAGCATATATTTCACAAGACTTGTATAACAGAATGATTTTTAGAGCACAGCAGAGATCCAAGATGCCCCCTTTGCAAGCTCAATCCATTTTAAATATATTATTTGTTAGGCTAATTCATTTTCTTATCAGTTCATTAAATTATGAGTTACACTGAAATATGCGACAAGTTCGACATCGTTCAAGGACATATGGAAAAGAGTTCAAAGACTCTGACGTCAATTTGCAGCTTTTTCAAGCAGTATTCTAATATTCTTGATATACTCAACAACATTATATATTCAGAATTTTTTCAATAAAGCACTTTTTACCAGTCCCCCCAAATTACCATATTTTCAGTGATAGCTTGATAAATCTCGAAGCGTCCTTCCAAGAAAGCTTACCCAAAGAAGGAACCATGGACACTCTTTCTATGTCAATCTGCTCCCTAAGCTCTCACATCAAAAAAATCATTAACTCCACCAACACTTTTGCAAGAAATATGCAGCTTGACATAATTGAGCCTCTCGAACAATTTGCAGACCAATTTCAACAAGCTAATGTAAATGATATAAGGAAAGGTCTTGCTATTACAAAAGAGCTTCAAAAAGCAAGGGAACAAATGGAGAAAATCCGATACCAGTATTACAGCACTTCTTCATTAGCAGAAAAAGCCAATAAAAGAGTATAAGATTTTCCCCTATATCTGTCCGGAATCCTTTGGTTTGGTGGAACAATTGGTCGGACCAACTCACTTGTTGGTTCCAGCAACCAAAGGATTCCGGACAGAATCCACAGACCTTATAGGGCTATATAGGAAAAAAACCCTATAAGAACTTTGAGCTCAGATGATGCTGATCAAGAGCTCAAAGAAAATGCCCAACGTGATCTGATTTATCATAGGGACCACGTCTCACAAGAATGCAAATATTACATGCAAGCAGTCTCTGCTACTAATGAAGTCTGAAACAAATACGATAAATCTATGCCTCAGATTATGGAATCTTTGCAGCAAAGTGACGAAAGCAAGATACATTTTATTATAGGAATTGCGCGAGGATGGCGCTATCTTGCGCCATCCTCGGGCAATTCAAAAAATGGCCCAACACCGGGAATCGAACCCACGTGTGGGGCCATTTTTGGTGCGTGTAAGTCGATGTTGGCCACACACCAAAAATAGCCCCACACGTGGGTTCGATTCCCGGTGTGGGGCCATTTTTGAATTGCCCGAGGATGGCGCAAGATAGCGCCATCCTCGGGCAATTGCTATAAGTCTTCGTTAGAAAGATATGTGAAACACTATCAGAAACATCAGAATTATTGCATAGATATTATAGAAGAAGTGAATAGCATTGTGGGGAATATTAATAGTAATATTGACATTATGGTGTTTGTGGATTCCAATAAATCAAAGGACTCTGGACCGAATAGAGAAGAGTTTGTAAGCTACGAGGATTGAAGTAAAAGGAGGAATGAGGTGTTTTTAAAGGTGAATAGTGAAGTTCCGGATACTGAAAACCCTGATTTTGAACATATTTTGAAGGTCGTAAACTTTTTGATTCCAGAGTCTGAGGAAGAAATAGATCCTGAGGCTAGCTTATTTGAATCGTCACATTTCTTATACTAAATATATTGAATAATTATATTTTTATCTTATTTTCATTGTTATTTACTAATTTATATAAGGGATAAGATTTTCAAGAATATTAAGCACTATTGAAGGGAGAACCAATTTTTTTGATATTTTAGATACAAAACGGCACAAAGGAGAGCTATCAAATGAAAAAATCGAAAAACTTTCACAATTTATAAAAGAAGCCTTGACAGGAATCATCCATGACAATTCTCAAGAAGCCGTGGAATTTATCAGGATTTTGATATTTTCCCGCAGTTTTTACACAATCGACAATAATCAGAAAAGAGTTTACCTTTGTTCTTATATTCATCACCAAATATTTTTAGATCGAGTCAGATGAATTCAAGCAATGGATTATGCAATTTCTGATAGGCTGGAATCTAATAAAGAAGCAATAGAAAAAAACCGATCAAAAATAAAGGATTCTGGAATATTGGGGACTTTAAAACAGATTGCGAATAAAATTCCTTTCCAAAAGGACCCAGAGCTTGAAAGGGCTGAAAAATCAGCAGCTTTTACTATAATCAGCCAATATAGCAATCATATGTTAAGGTTAGGAGTTTCACTAGAAATGGCAAATTGTATAATACTCAACTTATCTAAAAAATACAATATGGATTATGAAAGGACATGCTTACTCCTTTCAGAAATACAGGCTAACCAAAAATCGTATAAAATTCTGGCTAAAATGAAAAAAGATTCATTAAAGCGCTTAAATAAATGGGGAAATCTGCTGCCAATAGCTCTTTCTTTGGATTGACTGATGCCTGAAGAGACAACCTCAGCCCTCCAAGTCTGCAAATCTTGGAAAATGGCATTCAGAAACCGTATTGAAAAGCGTCTCCTGATTCGAAGCAGCTTGTGCTATAATTTGAGAATCTATATGGATTGCTCAAGTCTTAAGATTTACCGTTCAAGTGGGGGAATTTGTTTAGTTAGCTACAATTGGCTACCCATTTCTCAATTTTAATATATCTATAAGATACTGTAGATTTGCCAAGTTCGTTTGCTGATCAAACACTTGGACGGTGAATCTTTAGGATTTAGCGATCCATACAGTTGCTTAAGCTATACTCTAAAAAAATGGAGCTTCGCAATAAAATCTGAATAGATTCTTTAAAAACAGGCTCCAGCTCTATTATTTATGATGTATTTCTATCAAGAGGTAATCAAATGGATGGCAGAAGTGGCATGAATGACGTTATTGAGATGGATGTTCTCAGATCTTTCCAAAATAACTCAATAGTTACACAGGATATCTTAAGAAGATTGCTTATTCCCCCTCAGTGAGCGAACAAAACCTTGGAAAAATCAATATTTTTGCCCAAAAAACCCACTCTCCGTGAGCCAAAAAAAATTGTTTTAATATAAAATTGATATATAAGTGATAATTATTATAATGAAATCTCGAGCTAATTCTATTTATTTTAAACAGCTTGTATTTTAAAACATAAATTTTACAAATTAAATTAATTTTTACTTCTCAATATTTACAAATTGGAAATTTTTAAATTTTGAAAAAAAATTATATATAAATTTATTTTAAAAAAAATATTTTATCTCCCTCTATGAGTGAAAAAAAATTATTTGTTTGTTCACGGAGAGGGGAGTTAGAGCTTATGCTGCGTTTAATCCTGAAGTAGGCTACTGCCAAGGGATGAATTTTATAGCAGGAACCCTTTATTTGCAGCTGCAAGATGATTAGATTAAGTTAGATTCTAGTAGGTCTCTGGGGATTAATCCAGCCCCTCACCATCCAAAGGCCTCAGGCCAAGGTGGTCCTAAGCACAGGCGTAGCATCACGCCCTTTTTCTGTCGACGTGCGATATAAGACTTTCTTAACTCTGGTGGTGCTTAGGACATGGCAGAAGCACCCACTGCTCCATTCTGGACTACCCTGCTTTATCCAGGCAAAAAATTACTTTCCAGAAGTACGACACGATTTTGTGTTTCGGTATGTCGATTTGAGCAGAAGAAAAAAGCCGATTGTGGAGTCCCGACTAGACAAAACCCACCCCGGGCTTCCTAAAAGCATGATCCACTTATCTGCGGCTGAAACCAACTCATCATCACCCTGGGCCTAATCACCTATCACCATCTTGTAAAAAGTGCTTCAGATGAAGAAATTGTATTTAAATGCTTAATTGGACTGATTGAAAAATATCAAATGAAAGCCCTCTTTAAGCATAATCTACCCAAATTGAGGCAGTTTTTCTATCAGTTAGATAGGCTAATTGGGCTTATGCTCCCTGAAGTTCATGAAATTTTGAACGAAATAGGTATAAACTCAGCTCATTTTAGCTCATCATGATTTCTCACTCTATTTGCCAGCATTTTACAAAGTAAAACTGATATTTTGTTAGCTATATGAGACTTGTTTGTATTAGAAGGCTGGAAAGCTATTTTTAAATGCGCGATTACGATCCTTAAAAGAGTTTCAGTTGCTTTTAAAGAGATAAGGTTTGAAGAAATAATGCTTGTAATAACAACAATAAGCCAGCCCACATGTCCGATACAAATTTTTGATGACAGTTTTATTAGAGACGTAAATGAGACAAAAATATCGACAGCTTTGCTGGATGAATTAGAGGCAGAGTATGAAGAATTGAGAGTTAAAGCGATAAATAAACACAAATAAACTTCTTTTTAAACATCTAAAAGGAATTGATTAAATGCGTCTTAGTGATGTTTTTTTATTAATAAGAGGCTCTTCGTTGAGATAAAGGCTTTTCAGAAGTTTTATCACAATAGGTTGCTGAATTCGGCTTACCGTGCATTTTTGATAACGCAGCATTTACTCAGGGAAAATTTGTTCGAAGCACTCTTGATAGTGGGGCATTTGACCGAAAAATCGTTAAATTTTCGACACTATTTAAAAATTTTTTTGATGAAACGGATTATTAAAAATGCGTAGACATTGAGCCTCCACCCTGAATTCTGCTACTTTCACTCTTTTCAAGATAAATATACCTTTCTTCATAAGTGCAAACTTAAACTTCTACCAATTTGACTATCTCTTTTTGGCAAAACCAACACTTCTGCAAATTTATCTGGCATTTCCTCAAGATATTCCATATTCTTCACCTTGCTTTTGGCTCTTACAAATTTGATTTATAATTGCTTCAGTCAAAATCCACATTTATTTATTGTTTTCTTCCATTCCTAATAAAAAATCTTTATTCCTCCATGTATCCTCATTTCCCTCAATTTCCTACATATTATCGTAAATAACCTTAAATCCTCATTAATGCCACCATCCATATTTCCTCTGTTCAACAACAAAAATTTTCATTTAAAAATATTTTCTTAATGGACCAAGAACTATTCTTCCAAGTAATTATTGTGGGCGACACAGGAGTTGGCAAAACCTGTCTTCAGCTAAGATTTAGCGAGAACTCATTCAAAGAGCAACACAGTGTAACAATTGGTGTCGAGTTTGGCGCAAAAAACATACAGGTCGGTTCTCAAACTATAAAGTTGCAGATTTGGGATACTGCAGGGCAAGAAACTTATAGGAGCATTACAAGGAGTTTTTATAGGAGAGCTGATGGGGTCGTATTGGTTTATGATGCTACTGCAAGACACACTTTTGAAAATTGTGAGAACTGACTTGAAGAAATCAGGCAAAATTCAGCTGTGGATGTTGTGATTTATCTTGTAGCTAATCAGGTTGATCTAATAGAGAAGGGGGCAGAGCCGAGACAAGTTACATATGAAGAAGGAAAATTATAGGATTTTTATTGATTTAGTATTTATTTTATAAGAGTGAGATTATTTTTGAAAGAAAATGTGATCTTGGTACTAATAAATTGAGATTTATTGAAATCTAAAGAGGATATTTGCAGAAAAACATCATTTGAGTGGGTTTATTGAAACTTCTGCTAAAAGCGGAGTTAATGTTAATGAAGCTTTTTATGAGTTCAGCAAGGTTTTGTTTGAAAGGTGGAAGGAAAGAAGAGAGTTTAAGCCAGTTCCACAACCAAAAATAGAATTGAGGCCTACAATAATTAATAAGAAGAAAAAGTGCTGTTATATGAAAGATAATAATCATAGTAATAAAAGATGATTCTTGTCAGAAATTATGATACTGAAGTATTATGGAAATAGTTTGAGGATTTTTGTCACTCTTAAATATTGTATAAGGATAACTTTTAGCAGCTTTTGCATAAGGAACTCTGCTATATTAACTAGTTTTTCAGTTAAATCTTATTGATTTCTCATGTTTTCTAGGTAAGAATTAAGTTCTTATAAGTTTTATGCAAAAATTACCACAAATATCTGCTAACTAATGATGGAGAATTGCCATTATTTAATCTTTGTATTGTGTATTACTTTTTACTTCCTTTATTGACTTTCTTTTTCCCACCTTCTTCTTCAATCACAAGCTTCATGTCCGGATAAATCTCACTTAAGTGATCATAAACTTGGTTGACTGAGTTTCCTTGCAATTCAATGCTATCATCAACTACGCTACACCCACAGGCAAATTTTTTTCTGACTCTCCTCCTTTAATAAAAAAATCTGTTTTCTAAAATCTAAAATTTTAGGCTCTTTAAAATAGCAGCTTTTTAAATTGTTTTATTTGCTATCTTTAACTTTTAATCAAAAATAGGTTGTTTCAGAAAATTATAAAAGATAAAAAACCAGTTATTACAAACAAATAAGGGAGTAATATTTTTAGCCTCAGCCTTGAGATCAATTCCAAAATCTTTCAGTCCCGAAATAGCAGTAATGTTTTTTGTTGCTCCTCTTTTAAGTAATGCAATTTTCACTTGTTTTGGCCCTTTAAACTTTGCATATATTAAAATGTTATGGCGAGCCTACCCCCTTCTTAGTATCTGTTAGGGACCTTGCAGAAGAAGATAGGGTTCAGTAATTATATCCTGCTAGTTTTTGCTTGGCTTGGCGAAGCGCAAGGATTTACCTCGTGTAAGATTGGACGCGGAGTTGGAAAAGGTAGGCTAGTAGCACAAGTGAGGTTACTTCTGGCCAATTGGGATTACTTCCGAGACGATACCAGGCGTTTTCGTCATGGGTACGTGCTTCCATTTTGGCCAAAAGGTGACCAGAAAATTTGGTTTCTTAAATTTTCCTGAGGCTGAGTGCGACATGACTCATGGGTGGTGAGTGCAAGCCGTGAGTAGCGAGACCATGAGAGGTCGTGCTAGGATTAAAAAACAAGCGGTGGAGCAAAATAAGAAGGTGAATGAGACCTGCAAGCCTATTGAAGGCTTTTCTATAGTCATAATTGAGTTATGTTAAGTTAAATCCCTTCAAACTTCACCTTTTTAGTTGGGGCTTGTACTGGAGCTTTCGCTTCTTCAATTGGTGCAGGCTCCTCACCAAGCTTAATTTTTTCAAATTCTTCAGCTAGCTCAGGATAAGCCTCAGGGCAGTTATTGGCAATCCACTTCTTGCAAGCGTTGAAATCAGGTCCATATTCACAGTACTCCACTGGTAGTGTACATATAGGACAATACGTGACTTGTAATGGGTATATTGTTTCCATTTACTATATACTCTAAATAGTTTATTTAATGTTAATAATACGACAAGTATTTGTTTTTCTTTATCTCATGATGAAAAAATCTTGCTCTTGAGATTTCAGCCATCTCAAAAGCTGTGTCGTTAACTGTACTACAGCTGCTGCAGGGAGCATTGAAGACAATGACGCAAATAATACATATTCATTTGTCCTGAGCGCTACAATTTGCTCATTTTTATATGTGTCGATTTTTGTATAATTACCTTTAAAAAACTCAGGAATATTTGACAATTTATAAGCGGCAAAATATCGTCTGAGCGTTCTTTTATAAATATCAATTGGCATTTCTGGTAAAAAATCTCTTGTAGATGGGGTAAATCCTGACATGGTGTATTGGTCAACAGCCTTTGTCATGTATATAAAATGCTTGAATTCTTTGATCCCACAGATACTTACAGAATAAGGAATAGATTTAACTGATTCTTCTATAATAGGCAATAGTCCTCTAATCTCTGTTTCTATAGCATCTCCACATGCTTTTAAGTTTTTGAACGCTGCTGAGTTATCAGAAAGCAATGCTAAGCCGACTTGTGAGTCTTGCAAAAACGTTATATAAGCGTACACAAAGCCTTTATCGGAGAAATTTGGCAAGCAAATTGGGGTTCATGACATGGTAGATCTTAATGAACTATGGGAAGCCAGCATGTTGAAGAGTAGAGAGGTGTCGATATGGTGAATATTTTCCCCTTTTCGGCAGTAGCGGTAAATGATTGAAGTCGAGGTCATAATGAAACCGTATAAAAGATCGTCATCTAGGTGGCTCTTAAAAGAAAGCTGGATTTGAGAACGATGCTGAGCTAGCATTGGAACTGGCATGAAAGCATCAAGCATACTGGGACTTACCGCAGTTGTTCTTATTAAGTAGTCTAATGCAGAGTGAGTGCCACCCATTAGGTTTCTAGCATCGTAGCTTGGTCTTGATATTAGCATTGTTGTTATGTTGTCTGTTAATGTTGATATTCTTTATCGAATTTCTAAAATATTTGGATATTTATAAGTAATCATTCTGATTATAAAAAATAGAGTACTTTTCTTACTCCCTCTCCTTCTTTAGTTTTTAAATTATATATTAAAATAAATTTCCAGACCTCATAAACTCTAATTTGCAAATTTTGAAAGTAAATCTTATTAATTTATGTTTAAAATGTAAAGTCTCTAAAATCTAGAAGATCACCCTTGGCTTATAATATTATTAGTTATATCAAATAGAAATATTGAGGGCAAAATATTTTTAAAAAAATTTAGCTCACATGGGGCCTTTTCAAAAAAAGAGTAATTTTTCATTTTTTTCTCACTCAGAGAGAGAGATTTAGAAATTAAGTAAAGCTCAGAGTAAAACAGTATATAACTTTTGTGTGGAGCATTCTTAACTGATTATACAAAGATTCAAGGGAGTCTTTGCCTTTAGATATGCAAACATAAAATAAAGCCTCGGTGCATAAAAATACAACATACATATCAGCCGTGCGAAGATATCGCAGCGAGTCTTGAATTCCTGTGTAATAATTTTGAAACTTATATAAAATTGCTGCTAGCGAGCCTATAAATGTGGATAAATCAGTTTCTGAGCCATATCGAGTCCATACAGGCTTTGCAGCACTTGTGAAGACAAAGAACAGCTTTTTCTTGCGCAAAAATAAAGGAGTCTCCATCACTTACTTATTATTCTCTTCTAAATTAAATAGAAATTTCAATTATTAATATTAACTATGCAATGATAATTTTCACTAAAATCTAATGATTTGTTTATTTTTAATGCCAAATCCATTGACATGAGTAACTAAATGCTCCATTATAATTTCAATCCAATGAAAATATACATAAATTTTCAAAAATTGACTTAATTTCCAGCACCATCAATAGTAAAATATAAAAATCTAATGAAAGAGCATTTTTCTGAGCAGGCACAATATGTTGAGCAATGACTATCAAAACTATCCAGCCTTAAAAAACACTGAAAAATTATCAGAACACTTTTTAATGACACAACGCTTTTGTTTGATACATATGGGAAGGCTCTTTCCAAAACAGGCAGAGCATTCTTAACGGCTTTATTTAAAAATACATCTAATGAGAATAAGAACTTAGTCCCCCCTTTGCGAGTGAGCAAATACTTTCGTTCACTCACGGAGGAGGCTTGAGTTTTTTTTTAGTTTAAAATTAAACAGAATTAGCAAGAGATTTCATTTATAGCATTATGACTTATATATCAATTTTTTTCGCTTACGAAGGGGAGTTAGCAAATTCATTAAAGTTTTTTGGTGAGTTTAGTGAGAAGCTTGGAGAAGATTATAGTAAATCTGGCCTGGCATTAAATTTCAGTATTATGCAAAAGTTCAACCAGCTAGTTTCTGATATAAACTCATGCAAAACTTGAATAAAAGAAAGCACTTCAATGGGTATGAAAGAGCTAAGTCAAGCAAAAATCCATTATTTTAAGCTTAAAGCTAAGTTGGAAAAGCAGACCAAAGAGGTTGAGTCCATGCAGGCTGCTTTTGAAAAAGCTAAAAGTGAGCCTGGAAATAGTTACCAGCTCGGATTGGCTCAGAAATTTAAAGAGAAACTGAGAACCAGCAACAAAGACTTAAAAACTATACAGTCGGATATTGAAACTCAAGCTGAGCTAGTATTTGAAAAACACGAAGCATTAGAAAATACTCTTTACACCACCCATTCATCTGTGCTAGACCTTGAATTTGACTCTCTCCACATCTTATTAAGCAGCTACTATGCAATGGTAGCGATTATCAAAAAAATGATAGTCATAAGAAAAGAATACGCCTTGACGAGGTTCCAAAACATTGAGGAATCCGAAGACTTTACGTTTGACATCAAAATAGGCAAAGAGATTAATATATTCACCAATGAAATGAATAAAGAAAAATTTGAGTCTCAAGCTATGCTTATTGATGAAAGGACAACTATGATAAAAGCATTTAAAGAATTTATTTTCAGCACGATTTGCTTACTCTCTCCTCCTAACCGAACAAATAATTTTGTTCGCTCACGAAGGAGGGTTATTTTTTTTTAAAAAATTTATATGTAAATTTTATATTAATTTTTTTTTCAAATTTTCAATTCGAAATAATATAGCAAATATTAATTTAATTTGTAAATTATGCTTTAAATTGAGGGTCGTTTAAATTTTATCAGATTTAGCTAGAGATTTCATTATAATAATTATTACTTATATATCAAAATATTTTTTTCATAAAATATTTTATGTTAAAAAGTTCTGTTTGCTCACGGAGGGTGAGTTTTTAGCCAAAAAATAGAGATTTTTCCAATGGCTTTGTTCACTTACAGAGGGGAGTTAGAAGAAGATTTAGGGAAGTCATTAGAAAACACTTTAGGTACATTTAAATTACCAAGTTATATATACTTAATTACCTTGAATAGCCGAGTGCGAATTATTTTTAGGATATACCAGACAACTCTAAACGTATAAAAAACTCTCATTTTGCTTCTTTATACATCAATTTTTAGATAAATATTATTTCACTTTAGACATAGAGATTATTTTTATAGGCACAATAGTAATAAATGCACGGATGCAAAGTCCTTATTTTGAATAATTTAAATGTTTTCTGGAAAATCTGGTATGTTCCATATTTCTTTGAATTTTGTAGCTGATCATACATTTCTAACTTATTTTTTACATGCCTTCACATTTGTTTGTTAATTTTTTTTGGCGAACCAAAGGATTAAATTTGACTCCTATCAATAATATAAAAGAGATGGTTCATTACAGTTAAAAAATGCTGATTTATTTGCTAGCTATACTAATTTACTTTCCCATGAAGAGGCAAAATGAGATTTTCATATTTTATTAACTAGAAAGCTTATTCTTACTGGGCTATTCATTGTAAATAAGTGTAGCTGCAAAAAATATTGGAAAAAGCCATTGGGATGTTTACTACTCAGCATTTACTGAAATTGCAAAGGTTTATCAGATCTTTGCAGGTGAAATAAGAAAACTAGGACTTGAGCCCTTTTCTGAAGTCCTAAAAAACCAAGAAAATATTAAAAGATCTATAAGGGTGTCACTTTTAAATTTTGTGGAAGGAAATGATCCTATATATACCGACAGATCTCAAAGAGGATCATATTCATCTAGATCAGCTACGAACTCACCTAATATAAAAGAATTCTTTAATTCAAAATCAGCAAGTTTGTCCAAAATTCTCGGGACTTTATCTGAAAGCAATGAAGAGGAAAAAAATAATTTATTCTTTTTTAATTGGATGGTCTATAAGTAAATTATATTAAAAATATTAAACTTACTATAAATATTTAAGAAAAAGGCATAGAAAATATAAAAGCAGTATTTGAAGACTTGCATAGGCTTGAAGAAGATCTGTACAACTCAATAGATGATATTGCTGATAGAGCAGAAAAAGAGCTTGGAGAGCTTGAGATTGAAGGAGAATACAAAGACATCAATTTATATCAGAAAAGAGAGCTTACTGATGATTCTATAAAAGAAATACGGCAAATGTCCCAAATATCAAGAAATGCTTCATTAGAAAGCGAAGAGCTTGGCACTCAGGAAGAAGAGATCGAGCCAGAAGGAAATGTGATCACGAAATTCGGGCTGAGCCCAGAAACCCAAATTGTTGATAGCTTCACCTGTGCATTGAGTCAAAAAATTCTTCTACATGGCAGGATGTATCTGACGACTTCCCATCTCTGTTTTCATTCTTATTTTAACTCCAGCACCCTTTTTGGTAGAGAAACTTTATTAGCTATACCTTTATCTGACATCATAAAAGTAGAAAAACGTCAGATTGCCTTAATTTTTGATACAGCTTTATCTATAACTACCCATTCCAGTGAAATTTTATTCGCATCATTTTTATTTCGAGATCAAGCTTTGGCGACCATAAATAATTTACTGAAAATGTCCCCAACACAAACATCAAAAAGATCACATATTTTATGTGAATTTAAAGTAGAAACACGAAATCATAGGCTTCAGCTAACTCCCCTCCTGTGAGTGAACAAAACCATTAAAAAATCCCTATTTTTGCCTAAAAACTCACCCTCTGTGAGTGAACAAAAGCATTTTATGAAAAAATAATTTGATATAT
Source organism: Blepharisma stoltei (assembly GCA_914767885.1). Lineage (NCBI taxonomy): Eukaryota > Ciliophora > Heterotrichea > Heterotrichida > Blepharismidae > Blepharisma > Blepharisma stoltei. The sequence goes on along the minus strand of CAJZBQ010000020.1, from coordinate 909,787 downwards.
AAGTGATAATTAGATAACGAAATCTATAGCTAATTCTGTTTAATTTTAAAAAATTGCGTTTTAACATATAAATTTTATAAATTAAATTAATATTTGCTTTCCTATTTCTACGAATTAGGATTTTTTTAAAATTTCAAAAAACAAATTAACCCTCAGTGAGCGAACAAGATTTTTTTGTTCGCTCATGGAGGGGGGAAGTAAGCAAATTAATGAGGGATATCAAAGGAACCCCTGTAGTAAATGTGGAACAATTTCCTATGTCATATGAGAAATAAAATGATGAAGTTGACGGAAGTAGGGCCCTGAGGAGACACTTCTGATAGAGAGGTGGGCCGAAACGATTGGCTGCAAAAGTAAGCTCTTCATAAGCCAAGTAAAATATTTTAAAGATAATCCTACTGAAGCAGGATGCTTTGCTTCTCATTCGATGTTTTCCTGCACCTGCCAGATGGGCTAGACAGGTTTTGCCTATCACACGGATCCTTCTCTCAAACCCATCAGACGGTGGCTCTGCCCTTGAAAGCTAATTCCTTGAACAGTGGTTCATATCTTAAATTCAAAAGGGCAAGCTTTTGTGCCAAAATGAGTGAAGACTAGTGCACTATAGCGCTTTCCCGAGGATGGCGCGGAATGGCGCCATCCTCGGGAAAGCCAGGAAGGCACCCACACGGGAACTGGGAGTTCCACGTGTGGATGCCATTTTGACATGTGGAAGTTTGGATCCCACATGTCAAAAATGGCATCCACACGTGGAACTCCCAGTTCCCGTGTGGATGCTTAGTTGACTTTCCCGAGGATGGCGCCATTCCGCGCCATCCCTCGGGAAAGCGCTATATCAAATTATGAACAGCATAATAATTTTATTTTAGATTTAATTTATGTCATATGTCAAATACGATCTTATCCAGCGCCCTATTGCTCTTGATGTTTGTCCACAAAAAGTTTTTGAATATTTTTTTTCAGATGATGATAATGGTTTTTTAATGGACTATTTGAAAACAAGAGGGGAATATGACATGGAGATCACCAAATGATCGCCCCCTATTCAGAATTATTATAAAGAAGGAGCTGAAGAAGGATCCTGGCCTAGAATATCGACAAGAAAACTGAAGTTTAATCACAAGCTGCGTGAAAAACTGCCATTTATGCCTGATTCATGTGGGACTGCTGAAGAACACACAGTGCATCTTATATAGCGCTTTCCCGAGGATGGCGCGGAATGGCGCCATCCTCGGGAAAGCCAGGAAGGCATCCACACGGGAACTGGGAGTTCCACGTGTGGATGCCATTTTGACATGTGGAAGTTTGGATCCCACATGTCAAAAATGGCATCCACACGTGGAACTCCCAGTTCCCGTGTGGATGCTTAGTTGACTTTCCCGAGGATGGCGCCATTCCGCGCCATCCTCGGGAAAGCGCTATATCCAAAACTGAATTTGTGATAGACACAGTAGTTGATATTATTGGGGTTCCATATTGCGATTATTTTAAAGCTTATTTCAAATGAAGAATATACGGAGAAGACAAGTCGAACCTTGAAGCTCACTATGGACTTGTTTTCAATAAATCCACAATATTTGGTGGGAAAATGGAAGGATCCGGTACTAAGGAAGGAAGAATGATAATTCAGACTATGTGAATTCCAATGGCACAGAAAAAAATCGGAGAGCAGCTAGGAATAAAGGTTGAAATGGCCCCTTTGCCACCAATAAATGTTGAGGAGTCCAAATCAAAAGAAAGCGACTGGGTTATGTATGCTTTAATTGGAATAATAGTGTTATTGTGCATTACTGTAATAAGATTGTGGTGGAGAATTGGAGCATTAGAAAGTGATATGCTGGAGATTCAAAATTTAATTGTTAATAAAATATCATAAACAGCAAAAATATGGAAATAAAATATTTATTTAATTATTTAAAAAGAATAGCTCATATAATTGTTTAAAAATAGATTGTCAAATTATTATTAATAGCACAAGATTCAGCTCGAAGACAATGTGTGACTTATTCTAAGTGCTATCAAAATTTTAGCATAATTCAACTAAAGAAAAATGAATGATTCCACTATTTTATTTATTAATGCATTAAATACCTAAATTTTTAAAAATTCTTTATTTTAATTTGCTTTTATTTCAAATAATTCTATTTTGTGATTTTTCGGATTCATATTTAATTAATCAATAATCTCAAAAAATTCAATGTCAAGCGCAGAAGAAACACTAAAACTATCAGATGTGAAGGCTAAAAAGCCTAATTTACGCTATCAATATGATTCAGTCCCTTCATTTGAAGAAAGCGAGCTCACAACCAGTCAAATGCCAAATTTAATTTCAATAGATGAAGATTCTGACAGTTCACTCGAACAAAGCCTGACTTCTCGGCGCAGAGAATTTATATTATAACTCCCCCCCCCCCCTCCGTGAGCGAACAAAAAAATTTTGTTCGCTCACGGAGGGGGGTTAATTTTTTTTTTTAAAAAAAAATTTATATATAAATTTTCTAAAAAATATTTTTTTCGAAATTTAAAAAAATCCTAATTTGCAAAAATTGGGAAGCAAATATTAATTTAATTTGCAAAATTTATGTTTTAAAACGCAATTTGTTTAAAATTAAACAGAATTAGCTCTAGATTTCATTATACTAATTATCACTTATATATCAAAATTTTTTTCCATTAAAATTTTTTCTATTAAAAAAATTTTTGTTCACTCACGGAGGGTGGGTTTTTGGTCAAAAAATGGCGATTTTTCTAATGGTTTTGTTCGCTCACGGAGGGGGGGGGGGGAGTAAGTAAGCCTGTGCAGAATTTTAGTGCTTACGCTATTTTTCAAAGAGCAAAGAGAAAAATGAAGGGTTTTCGTATGTTTACTTTAATGCTTGAAGATATCAGGTTGTATGGAACTGGGTCGCTTTTATTTGACGCTCACAATTCTTATAAAAAAAATATTCAGCATGTTATGAAAAAAAAATTAGCGTAGGTTTTTTAACTGCAGATAATGAGCTTTATATATATTCTAATGAAAAATTTATAATCAGTAGAAAAAAAACAAAAATATAGAGAAGATTAGTTTTGAAGACTTTTGTGCTGCCAAAAAATATGTGGAAGAAAAAGTTGAAACTGAGGCAATAAAAGTTAGATACACTGTTTTTCTTCCAGATTCCATAATCTTATCTATATGAAACACTATTATTTTGTTTTTTTTAGGGTATACTTTAATTATCATGCCTTGGCTCATATCGTTTACTGATAATCTAAACGGAGAAGGGTTTTGATATTATTTCGACACTACAGTCGCTATTGGATTCGGATTAGATATTTTAGTGATATTTAACACAGCCTATACAAATAAAGACGGAAAAGTTATTTATTCAAGAAAATCAATAGCCTTAAATTACATAAGAGGTACTTTTATTATCGATTGTGTTTCTGTGTTTCCTTTTACTTTATTACCAGCATCTGAAAATAATTCAAGCTCTTTAGTTCGTCTTTTAAGAATGGCAAGATTAACAAGAATAGTAAGAGCTAGTCGAATAGTAAAAATCCTCGATACATTTTTAAAGTCAGACAAAGTTGGCTTGTTTTTTACATCTCACCAAGGAGTTGCAAGGCTGTTTTCAGGTATAGCGATCATAGCAATATTAGTCCATCTATGTGCGTGCATGTGATATTATTCAGCTAAATTGGATAATTTTAATCCGGATACATGGGTTGTAGTTAGTAAGATGGTAGATGAATCCAGCGGATATTTATATTTAGCTAGCATGTACTGGGCTGTAACTGTTTTGACCACAGTAGGATTTGGAGATATCCATGCAACGACAGAAGCTGAAATGATAATTTCTATAATATGGATGATTTTTGGGATAGGATTTTATTCATTTGTAGTTGGTTCTCTATCTTCAGTCCTTAGCTCTATGGATGAAAAAAAAATCCTTACTCCCCCCCCCCCCCCTCCGTGAGCGAACAAAAAAATTTTGTTCGCTCACGGAGGGGGGTTAATTTTTTTTTTTAAAAAAAAAATTTTATATATAAAATTTTATAAAAAATATTTTTTTCGAAATTTAAAAAAATCCTAATTTGCAAAAATTGGGAAGCAAATATTAATTTAATTTGCAAAATTTATGTTTTAAAAACGCAATTTGTTTAAAATTAAACAGAATTAGCTCTAGATTTCATTATACTAATTATCACTTATATATCCAAATTTTTTTCCTTAATAAATGCCAAAATGCAATTAATTGATCTATTTTCAAAAGACACAATGCTTCCTCCAAATCTAACCCTTGAAATAGGAAAAAAGATAAAAATCCATTTAGAAACCTTAACATTAGACGACAATGAAAGATCTAATATCATTTCTGACCTTCCCAAAACTTTACGATATGACATTGGAATGTCAATGTTCCAATGTGCAGCTCAAAAAATTAATTTTTTTTCTAATAAAGAAGTAGCATTTTTAGCTGATATTCTCCCACGTCTAAAGCACACCATTATCAAACCAAAACAATTTTTATATAAAAAAGGTGATTATGCAGATGAAGCCTATTTCATTGTTGATGGAAGAGTTGGCTTTGTATACGGCCGAAACAACCTCGTATTTAAAAATATGATATCTGGGTCATATTTTGGAGAAATCGAGCTTATAGAGCAATCCCCACGTGAGTTCTCAGTCCTCTCAGAGTGAAAAACTGAGCTCCTTATCCTTACAAAAAATATTTTCGACATCATGATGATTGAATATCCAAGAGTCGCCCAAGAACTAAAGCAAGTTTCTGAAGAAAGAAAACGAAGAAATAACTCTTCAAAACAAGAAATTATTGATCTATTAGAAACAGTAGAGCTTAAAAAAGAAGTGAGCTTTAATAATATTGCTGGACAACAAAAAATAGAAAGGGTTGAAAGGAAATTGGAGAGGAAAAAAACAGGGACTTCCATTTTAAGTGAAAGTATGGATAAAGGACTTTCGCAATCATTTGGACAGGAAAATGAGACTGAATATGTAGCAATGAGAAGCCAGATGAAAGGGGTTGAAGATAAATTGGATGGGCTTGATACAAAATTAACTAAAATTTTGAGCTTGGTGGAAAGAGAAAAACGGCAAAGATCACTGAGCCCTGGAAATAAAAAAGAATATTTACCACCAATACACCCAAAATCGAGTGTGTATAGGACGAATTTTACAAAAGATGCGCATATTTAATATGAATTTTTTGCTATTATAATAAGAGTTATTAGGATTTAATGCGGAATAATCGAAAAATAACTTAAGTCCTAATTTTATATTTCAAATTAAATTTCGCTAGTATTTACTATTTATTTCTTTGCTTAATGAACAAAATTTAAAATATCTTTCACAAAACCTAGAAATTAGTATCATTGCTATTTGCTAAAAACCATTAATAATAATCATGCATTTTGATGAAAAATTTGCAGTCTCAAAGCGGCCACAATGATTTAACAAATATCTAGATTTACCAGCAATTTCAGAATTAAGTGGGTTTGAGTTTTCAATCTCTTTAGAAGAAAACAGTCCATTTTTTAGTAAGCTTGAAGAAGAAGTCGATCGATTTACTAGCTTTTATGTTCACACCTTGGTTTCTTTAGAAGAAATGAGGCTAAATTTAAAAGAAGAAAAAAAATCATTAAGAAAGTGGCACTCAGAGGACCTCCATGTTTATTTAGAAACATTGATTAAGCTTGCTCACGAGTCAATGGAAATCTGTTTATTTATGGTTTTAAACTTACAGGCAACAAGAGTTCTTATTAAGAGATATGAATCACATATTTTTAAATACCAAAAAAGAGCAAGAGATATAATTCAAAATAGACTACATAACATAAACAAAAAATTCAGCAATGCCCTGTCAGAAAATATTTTACAAAAAATCCTTGATGACTTGCAAAATATCCACTACCCTAAATGCAAAAATTTAATTGAGCATAAAAACCAAGAATCTTTATTGGGTGCTAGTTTAAAAGACAAATTAGAAATTCTTGATCTCACAATTGATGATTTTAAAAATAAGCATTACAAGCGTATTATATAATTAGTGAAAAACAATAAGCCTCTTGCTGTGTATCTTTATCACCAAGTGGGTAATGATATTGAAGGCCCAGTTATAATTGAACCTAGGAGCTCGCCTATGAGAAACTTAGTATTGATATTAGTTTTAGTGTTTTTATATTCCAGCAATGTGTGCATGCTTTGCATTACTTCAAAATATTATCTTAAAGAGCTTGATTATGCAGAATCTTATGTTGGGCTGCTAAATGCTTGTACGCCTATGGCATCATTGGTTTTTGGTATGATTACAGGGATATGGACAAGATATAGCTATAAATTGCCTATAGGAACTGCAGCACTTTGAATTTTACTAGGTAATATCACCAATGGACTTGCCTTGCATTTTGAGCTTGGAAGTCTATTATTTTTAGGCCGTCTTTTATTAGGAATAGGCGGCTCAGGCTTAATCTCAAAAATGTACATGGCTGAGCATGTATCTAATGAAAACCGAGCAAGATGAAGCGCAGGCCTTGTATTAATCATTGCAATTGGCATGGCTAGTGGCCCACTTTTAGCTGTATTTTTTGACATCATTAATTTTTCTGTATTATCGTATGGTGAACAAATATTTTCGACGATCATCTGGACATGTGTAATGGTTCTATATTTAATTATATTTCTATTTGTTTTTGAAGACACCTCAAAAGAGCTGATCATTAATGGATTTAATAATTCAAACCACTGGAATCATAGCTATTGAGCTGTAGGTCTCTGTGTGTGAACGCTTATAGTAGCATCATTGATACAGGAAGGCTTTATATCGTCAGCTCCTATAACCAAATTCCCATTTTTCAAGGACAATGAGCTTTCTTTTAACTATTTAGGGATTTTAATATCAAGTTTGTGCCTAATTCCTATGATATCTCACTGCTTCATTGGGGTTTTGACTGTTAAATTTAGTGAGAGAGAATTTTTATTTATTGCTGGAATTGCTGTTATAGTAGGGAGTGGCTTGTTTCTGGACTTTGGAGATATTTCAGAATTCCAGTTTACCCTACCTCCCCTTTTAAATTGAGATAAAATATATGTAAAATTTCCATTTTCTTGGATGCTTCTTATAGGTGATGATACTATTTTTATAAATTTGACTTAATTTAATGGTAAAAGTGTAAGCAGAATATTATTTAAACATTTTTCACACTGTAGCAATTAATCTTAAATTAATTTTACATAAAATAAAATAAAATTCGTTCAATATATATTTTTTTAATTTTTTTTTAGAAAAGTTTAATATAATTTTTAAAACAAAAAAATCTGAAGCAGGATTTTTGTTTCAATTTAAAGAGAGGAAGGATAAGTTCAATTATTATATTTTTAGCAACTGATGTGGCAGATGGAGTTTCAAATTCGTTAATTTCTATAAAATTGCCTAAAAAAATATCAAAAGGATTAGCAGATAGTGGCTTTCTTTCAACACAAGCAGTGCTATTTGGGAAAATTATCGGTGATTTAGTGGTGTGGGGCATTGCTTCAAATGATATTAGAAGGCTAGAGCTATATCAAGGAATTGTGTGGTGTAGCTTAATCACCCTTTTTAATAGCAAGAATTATTTTTTGATAGCTTAAGATGCAAGGTATATTTTTATGAAATGAATTGGGCCTTTTTTGAAACCAGTAAACTGGCCTATTGGTCCCAAAATAGGTCCAATAGACCATATTAAATTATATATTAAATAATAATAAAAGCTGCAAATTTAATGCAATCAGCCAAAGATCTTTTATATCAATTATTAATTTTATACTCAAAAATATTTTTGCTACCCTTAAAGGGGCTAATTTCCACAAAATAGGATTTTCCAACAATTTTGATTACTCTTAGACAGGGAAGTTAGGGATTTTGACTTTGATTTTGATATATTTATTATACAGACATCTAGACAGTAGTCGAAAAGATAAATAAATTAAGGCTGAGTTAGATAGTAAGAATTTAATAAGTATATTAATCAAGAAAAGCTTGATTATTAGCTAGTAATTTTAAGTGCAGCTTCTATAATTGCATCTGCATATTGGCATTCCGATTTATACTTGTTAGATCTATTTTTCTTTTGAAGCCATGCCACCAACTCACCTTGAGAGTTGGCAACGCAAACTCCTCAATGATTTCCTCTAAACATTTGGATGTCATTTTCTGAATCCCCAGCTACCAAAGTTTCTTCATCTCTAAACCCAAACATTTCCTGACTCCCTACTCCATGAGCGAACAAAAACATTAGAAAAATCCTTATTTTTTGCCCAAAAACCCATCCTCCGTGAGTGAACAAAAATTTTTTATAGAATAAATTTTGATGTATAAGTGATAATTAATATAATGACATCTCGAGCTAATTCTGTTACTATTTTAAACAAATTGCGCGCTTTATTACAAATTAAATTAATATTTGCGAATTAGGATTTTTTTAAATTTCGAAAAAAAATTTTTCTATAAATTTATATATAATTTTTTTAAAAATAAAAACTAAACAAGATTTTTTTGTTCATTCATAGAGGGGGGAGTGAGCAAACAGTACACCTAATTTTTTCCCTCCTTCTAATGGTACAATATCAATCATATAGTCTTCCCCATCTCTTGACAGAATAGCCCTTGCATTTATTATAATTATATGGATAATAATAATATGTTTTGACAACAATAGCCTTCATACTATTTTTTGTAGCAAATGAGAACAGCGTAATTTTAAAGCCATTTATTTCTATAAATAGATATACTTTTTCACATCTTTCATGATTTCCTTTATTTCTTAAAAACTCCTTAAATCTTGAAAAGTTTGCCGACATATCTTCTACTGACGATTTCAAGATAATTTTCCCAGGAAAAATATGAATAAACCCTGGGAGTTTTAATCATTTGAATTCGTATAGAAGCAGCCTATTTATAATAAATGAGTCTCAGTTTTCCTTTTGAATGAAGCTATTATAATCCTCTCTATTGACATATTCGCCATTGTTCGGATTGATAGTATATGCATTGCTTCCATATACATAAAATGGCGTATGACGTCCGATCCGTCCTCCCAGTGACGGTAACCCATGTATATCCGGGCATGGTTTTCAGGAGAAGCGACTTAGCCCAGCAATATCTGGACCCTGGTGATAACCAGGGGAGAACACAGACCCGCTGATCGTGGCCAGATCCTAGGGCAGTTAGGAGCATCTTCTTTTTCCAGCAGCGCCCAAGCCAGTGGGTGCCCGAAATGGAGCAGGGCGACTTACCTGCTCAAGCTGCTACTGTGGTCTGCCCCGAATCGCGGAAGCGATTGAGATTTTCTCAAGCGGATAAGCTGGGAAAAAGGGAGGCAGATTAGACAACAAGGCGGTCTCTCCAGTTTAAAAGGGTCCTTAAAAGAAGGACGGCCTGGCCAACCGGAGACAAAGACTGGCGTAACTCGGGGCGGAAGGCTGAGTTGGAAATGGTGGTGCTCGGCGACGGTCGGCTGACGACCCAATAGGGCAACCCACTACCGAGAAACCAGGGTTTCGGCCTGGGCTCAGAGAACCAGTGATGGAAGTCCATCCTTTTCGCTCGTGCCAGCACGGCTCCTCACGGGAGCGCGGAGGAATGTCACGCATGGAAGCAGGGACCTTAAATACATATCGTTAATCTAATCTAGTATATGCATTGCTTCCAACTGAAACAATAAGCAAATCAGGATCAAGCAATTCGAAGCCACGCTGAAATAAATCAATATAGCCGTCAAAGCTTCGACCTGTATTATAAACAAGTTTGGATCCATTGAAATAATGATTTGAAATTCAAAAGTTGTTGAATTTTTTAAGTGAGTTTTTAGCTTCACGGTTCCAGCCTACAAGAGTGTTATCAAGATCTGTAATTAGTAATAAGTGGCTCGGCTTAGTATTTATTTGAATTACTCGTCCATGGAACACTGCATATACACCTGCTCCAGAAACTTTGTAGTTTTGAGAATCAATGGGATTATCCCAATAATTCATACCGTCAGTAAATACAAATTCTTGGAGCTGAGGGAGAGTTATCTGTGTTCAGTGGTATCTACTCTCTATTTTACTCATCGGCAAAGTGGTCCAGCGATTATCTATTCTTGATTTATTTAGACATTTTTGTTGCCAAACTATCAATTAGATTAGAATTATTTAGTAAATCAGAGATATTTCAGTATAAATAAAAACCGGATACCAAGAAGTATAATAATAAACAGTAACCATTATTTAATAGCATTTCTGATAATAGCTTCTTTAATGGTATATTTGCGATATTAAGAAAATAAGCTAAATTGATAAAGATGAAAACATTATCTCAAGATTTGTGCCGAAATTAGGATGATCCTTATAAAAAATTGAAAAAATAATAGCTGCGTATATTTATTGACCAACATTCTTTTGAAATGAGAAAAAGTTACTATTTTCTGAATTAATTAAATTAAAAATTATTAGCTATTTGCTTCTTATTGGATTTTAATTAAAGATTTAATTTATTATAGAAATTAAATTACTTACTCTTGTATTTTAATAAGGAACAAAACTTATAAAATTTTAAATTTATAGCTAGAAAATAAAGAGAGGAAGTTCATAATATATGACTGATATTTTTTTATTTTTTTATAAGCCATACAAAAAAGCGTTCGTATAAAGGGTAGGAGAAATAGAACTCTGAGGAGGTATTACTGTTTCTGATAATAGTATTTCAATTTCAGTGGTAAAGGTTTCCATAATTTCTCTAGGGTCACTTTTATTTTGATTTTTTGCAGTTTGTCCTAAATTTTTGATTTTAACTAAGTTTACTGCTTTTGAAAATTCCACAATTATAATTTATGCACCATAATAGATCACTATATACCCCAGCAGAATATGGCAAGAAAAAATATAGTCCAGGGCATCTGCCTTATACAGTCTAAGTCAGATTAGACATCTTAAACATAATAAACGTAGATTTTTCATTTTCGTTTTTACTTTTCAAAAGAGCTACAAGTACAAATTAATTTTAAAAATTAAAATGAATGACCACTAACGGTCTAAAATATTTCTAGGGCTATACATCTGTCGATTCCAGCACCGACGATTTAACAGATTTTAGCAATCTGTCTAGTAAAATTCCTCCTTCTTCAAGATTATTTGCATTGGCCAATGCCAACCCTTCAAGTCTTCTAAATTCTATTATAGGCGTATTATCATCAAGAGCTTGCTTTAGCAGTTTATCTGGAATAACATTAGCCCAATCTATATTTTCAAGCATTTCTTTATGGATTTCCTCCAGCTCTTCTATCGCTTTATCAATCATCATGCATAATCCCATTCATTTATCATAAGCAGTATCAAGCATCCCTGGAAGGCTTTTTGAGTCTATTAATATGCCAGGGAGGTTATCTATAAACCTTATATTAACTTTTTTGAAATCGCCATCACAAGATGCAGCAACTCCTACAAGCCATGCTATTAAGCCATGTCCTATTGATCTTTCTGGAGGACCATGAAGTCCGGTACAAGCTTGAAATTGGTCGAGCAGGCCATTTAATTGTTGAGAAGCTCTGTCAAGTCTCATTAAATTTTTGGCAGCACGCTGATAGAATTCATCGTAGATAGGGATTTCGAGAGTTTCCATATGAGTGTTGATTGTTGGAAAAGGCTGACTGCTGCTACCTCCACAACCCATTTTTATAAATATGATGAAAGAAAATTTAAATTTTATTTGAGTAAGTTGTTTATATTTAAATATATTATAAAAATATGATTTTATAAGCAATTAATGCTAATTTTACTTGTAATCTATATATATTTACTATTAATATTTATTAAAATTGATAGAATCAGATTGCATATCATATAAACCTCCTAGTCTTTTCACAAAATTAACTTAAGGTATCAGTAAAACTTAATTTCATGTAAAATTTTATTATTTTACTCACTCCCCCCCCCTTTAAATTGGAACTAAAAATTTTGTTCCAATTTAAAGGGGGGTTAATTTATTTTTTTAAAAAAAATATCAATATAAAATTTTTTATAAAAAAAAATTTTATATATAAAAAAATTTAAAAAAAAAATTTCAAAAACTTATCGAGTTAGATTATAAAATTTTGTTTAATAAAATGCTATTTACTCTTTATCCATTAAAAAAAAAGCAAGATATAACTAAATTTTCATTATTAGTTAATACGCCAATATTAATTGGTATCAAAATTATTTACACAAAAATTATTATTTTTTTTGATAAAAAAAAATAAAAAAAAAAACAAATTTTAGAAAATTTATCGATCAAAGTGCTAATTTTTTGTTTAAATAAGATGTTATTTATACTCTATTCTTTAAAATAAAGCAAGAAATAAGTAAATTTTGAAATTTTATAAAGAATTCCTATTTAATTTATAGCAAAAACTATCCAAATTAAAAATATCGTTTTTATCAACAAAAAACAAAAATTTTTTTTGGAAATTTTTAAAAAAAAAAAATTAATTTTTTTTTTTTTTAAAATTTAGCAATTAAGGATAATAAATTTATTTAAATAAGATGCTCTTTATACTTTGTTTCTTTAAAAAAGAGCAAGATATAACTAAATTTTTAATTTTAGTTAAGAAGAAACATTTAGCTTATATCAAAACTTTTTTAGATAAAAATTATATATAATTTTTTATTATAAAATTAAATTTTGTTCCAATTTAAAGGGGGATTAATTTACCAAAAAAGTGGAAATTTTACCGATATTTTGTTCCAATTTAAAAGGGGGGGGGAGTCAGCAGAGTTCCTCACTCCATCTTCAAGTTTTTCATTAATAAGCACCAAAGTTCTTAATCCTCTTGCCATAACCTTAATTTGCCTTATCATAATCGCTGTTAAATTTTGTGCCTCAGTTCTAAGTGCTAAATAATTTTTGGCATTCGGATTTTTCCATTCTTCCCTTGCTACTAACTGATCTCTTAAAATTTCAAGTTCTTTTGTTCCTTTAAACTCTACTTTTAAGCTTTCAAGAAGGTCTAAGAAATTATTTGGCTCTTCTAGTTCTGGGACTCTTTCAGGTACAAATTCTCCAGTTTTTCTACGGCAGCACATATTGAATTTAAATAATTTTAAAATTTAATTAAGACACTTAAATTTATATGGAAATTTTTTTGCAAATTAAATTTAATATTTAATTAAGAATATGCGTTACAATATTTTTACACCAAAATTACAGCAAAACTTCTATTAAAATAAATATCTTTAGCAACAAGCTTTACTTGAATCTTTGAGAATAAAAATTAATTTCGAAATCTCATTGCAAATAGAATAGACTTCGATATTCATGAGAAAGCTTTAAGAAAAAATTGTAACTCATAATAATTTGTATATGGCGAATAATTTAATAATTGACTTATTTATAGCTATTCTACATCTTCCTACAGCTTATTTTTTCTCTTCTTCTCGGTGTAGCTGTCTTCTGACCCTAATCTCTTTCTCTGTGATTCTAGTGTATTATCGATCAGATCATCTACTACGTCGTTATAATCAACTTTCTCTTCTTCTTGGATTTCGATTTCTAAATAATTCAGTTCATTGAAAACCGAATTCATTTCTAGAAAATCTATATTTATATTGTTCTGATGGGCACCTATTCATTCTTTATACTCCTTAGAAAAGGATTCCGATCGTTGTTGGAGCCTTTCTAAAAACTCTATAGTGTTTTCATTCAGCATACACTTAGCTGCATATGCTGCAAACAGCAGTGAATCCTCTGAATTTTGCAAAAATTCCTGCCAGCCAAAGCGCTCTAAATATATAGCTCAGAGCACGATTTCTATATCAGAAAGCTTCAATAGGTCACATATTTCGCACATGGCTTTAAAAAAGTCATGAAGTTGATATGAAGTGGCGTGCAATCCTCTTTTGGAGATTTTTAAGAGAAACGTGTATTGACGATATCCAATCCCCATTTCAGTCACTGGGTTTATATTTTTGAATGCTTTACTTTGGAAACTAAAAATATTTTCTTCTTTTGCTTGGTACATATAACTAGAACAAGAAGTTTCTTGGCCTTCAGACTCATAATCGATATCCATTTTTATTATAGAGTGATGTGTCAACACTGTAAATTTCAGTTGAAATGTGAAGAGAAGAATTAAAATTCGGGAAAAAAGTAAAATTTACACTGGTTTTATTGAGAAAATATGAGGTTTAGAATGATTTTAGAAATGAGGAAATAATAGGGGAAGTAATAGTATAAATATAATAATTATATAATTAAAAATGAAATCAGCATCATACTCAATCATTTCAGGAAATTAAATTTATAACCTTATGATAAAATTTTTTCTCGAGAATTAATAAAGAAATATCAAATTTTATATAGAATAACTTTGGCTTGGATAATTAAAATTCATATAATCTATTAAAACTATAGCATTTGCCGTCAATTGCATGAAAGGTACAGATAGCTAAATTTACATACAATAAATGCCTGATGATGGTGCTCAATGTGTCATCATCGGGTAAAACCACCACAAGTGGAACCTTTTTGACACGTGGAGCCCTTTTTGACACGTGGAGTTCTTTTTGACACGTGGAACCCTTATTGACGCGTGGAACCCTTTTTGACACATGAAACCCTTTTTGGCACGTGGAATCCTTTTTGAAAAGTGGAGAATCCTCACTTCCACGCTTTCTGATGTTGGGGGAGTTGTGCTTGATTTTTCTAATGTAGGATAGGGATAAAGTAATGCTTCTTTCTTTCTTTCACTTCCATGCGCCAAAAAGGGCTCCAAATGTGGAACCATTTCCCGTGTGGAGCCCTTTTCCTGGTGTTGCTCGATGATGGCAAGCGCCATCATCGGGTAACCTGTATACTTTTTTAAAAGCAATATGGACGACAAGAAGTGTCCTGAAAGCAAAGACTCTCTTGGGCACAAAACTTGGGTGCTACTTCACAGCATTGCTGCCCATTTCCCTCTAACCCCAACAGAAAAAACCAAGCAATCCTACAAAGATTTTTTCGAGACTTTTCCTTATATTTATCCCAGCTATTCCTGTGCAAAAGATTTCCAAGAATTAATGTCCTCAACCCCTCCAGAAACCGAATCAAGAGAAAGCCTCCAACTTTGGCTCTGCAAAGTCCATAACATTATAAACAAAAAGCTAAACAAGCAAGAATTCTCATGTAAGATCAAAGATCTAGAACTGCGATGGCGAAAAGGGCCTCCAGAATGCTACCCAGAGCAAGCAGATGATATAGACGAAAATAACATTGTGTTTTAGATAATAAAGCAATTTAATCTTAAGAGGGCACTCCAGTTCCTAATAGCTTAATATCTTCTTCTGAGTTTGATTCTTGAAGTATAGGAGTGAATCTCTTATTTTTTAATGACAAAGGTGACGAGTTTAGCTCTCGCATGATGTCTTGTGTTTTCTTCTTGCGATAAGTCTCCACATTTTCAATCAGCTTATCATGCTTATCTGCTACTTTATCAAGTAATAAAATTACAGAATCATTCAGCTTCTGAAAAAGCTCAGTTAGCTCTCCTATTTCGTCTTCATTGTTCAAAATCTTCAAGTGTTTGACTACCCAGTCTTTAACTTTATCAGTAACCAGCTGATATTTTTTGCATTTCTCACAGGCAATTAAATAAGTTTTATATTCTTCATTGTAAGCTTCTTCAATTTCTCTGATCTTTTTTTGTAGTTTTCCATCACCTTCTCTATCAAACTGTATATCTTGTAGCTGGGATCTGGCAGCATCTGTCTTGTCTCTAACTTCTTCAAGCTTTTTTTCAGTTTCTTTTACAACGTCAATGAATTCTGTGTAACTTTGTTCTCTTGTTAAAAATCTTCTAACAATTTCTTCAATATCATGAAGCCCAGTGGCGACCCGAATTTTTTGGAAAGCTTTTTCTATGTCACTTCCTCTTTCTAGCTCATAACTTATCCTTTTATTTATCATCAGATATAGAAATTTCCCATAGATGACGCTGTTTGCCCTTGATTTGCCCACTGGGAAAATTTTTTGGTTCGACCAGTACCATATGGTTTAGTCAAACCAAAAAATTTTACTAGTGGGCAAATCAAGGGCAAACAGCGCCATCTATGGGAAAATTCTATACCAAAACCTATGAAGCTGCAAACTTTGCCTCAAATCAAAAGTTTCTTGGCTTGATGCCTCATTTCTTGCAGTTTCTGCTAATTCTTCCCTCCTTCTTGTTCTTTCTTCAAGCCTAGATAAAGCTTTTTCTCTTTCCAGAGCTTTCTTTTCTATGACTTTTAAAGACTCCTCCTGCTGCCTTTTCTCAGTGTCCATTTGATGTTTCAGTTCTTTTAGCTCAATTCGTGATTTTAATTGACTTTCATAGGCCTGCCGAGTTTTTTGTTCTTCTAAAGTCAAAACTTGTTTCTTAGTGCTGAGTTCATCTTGTCTGACGCGTGCTTGTTTATCGAGAATAAGTTTTTCTTCTCTCATTCTATTGAGAATATGCATATAACTTCTCGCATAAACTTCTTCTTCAATTCGTTTTGCCTTGGCCATTTCAATTGAGTTTTCGAGTTTTATGATTTTGGCTTCTAAATTGTACTTGTCACCTTGCATAGAATTTCCGATTTTTTTGGCTTGAGCAATTTCTTTTTTTAGTTTTTCTACTTTTAGTCGTTTGATTCGATTGAGATCTTTAAGCTTATCATATCTGCTACGTATAAGACGCAGCTGGTTGCTGACCTCATTGCTTTCTTCATCAATTTGTTGAAGAGGCTCACTGATGTAGCTTGTATCGGTAATTTTTTGGACGCGAGGAGTCAAGCTGCGAAATTTTCTCTCCGACATTTAAGAAATGAATAAATTGAAGCAATTTCAAATCGAATGTTATTTAGTGATGAAAAATTTGTTAATAGCCTAAATGAGCAGTGAATTAAATTTTTTATAAGTTAATTTTTTGGTGGTTTTTAATTTTTTTAAATGAAGAATGTACGCTTATTTGAAAGAAAATTTTAAATGAATTAATAATTAAAATAAAATTATGTTTATTTTAATTAAGTATATTATTAATACATTTCATCAGATCAGAAATATGGTGCAATCAAAAATTTTGCAAGATGCAGAGGAAACTGACATTTTTCAGTTTTTTTTAATTGAAGATGTGAAAACTTAACACAGGATAAATATTAGAGACTTTGAGAATTAATAAAAATTTGCAAAATGCTCAAATATTTATTCATAATATAAATATCTTAAAATAATGTCGCATTAAAAAGTTATACAAAAAATGATTTAATTATTTAATTACTCAAACAAATATGCTTGAAATCTGACCTGTTCTTATAAAGCAAATATGGAATATTTAGCCCGTTTACTAAGATCCCTGCATGCTCCACTTAAGAAAATATTTAATTCTCACATATTAGAAGACGAAATCATTGATCCTCCACCCTCTCTTTCAAGAGGAACAAGCTTAGATAAGATTTTGATTGATGCTTCCCGCACTCTAGGATTTAAAGAGCTAATAGAAGATGAGCTTCCATTAAAAGATCACGACATCCAAACGTATGATTTCTTTGCAGAAGACCAAAAGATCATTAATGATCGCGAAGAAGCAGCTAAGGAAGAACAAAAAAATGAAATAGATGGTCTTTTCGGGATGGGACTGTTTGATGATGATGTTGAAATTAAAGCTCCTGCTCCAGCTCCAATACAGAAACCCGCTGTCGAAGATGAAGAAGAATGTCTTGCTTACTTTTTTGCAGATTTAGACGTACTAGAAGACGTTGCTTATAATCCGGAACAGATAAAACTGCAACAAAAGAAAAGAGAAATACTGGAAATTTGCCGTGAATTTGCATATTACAATGCAGAAATTGATCAGCCAGTTGTAAAATGTCCTATTTGTATGTCAAAGCAGTCAGATTTCATAAAGCTAGACTGTTCTGACATTTTCTGTCTTGCATGTATAAATCTTGTACTAGTTAATTATCTTGACACAGGCAAAGTTTTTGCGGAGGAAATTGCCTGCCCAGAGTGTAAAGCAATGATCCCTGACACAATAGTAAATAAACACATCACAGCTGACCAGCAGCAGAAAATCAAAGATTTAAGAGTCAGTTTAAAGGCACAAAAACTTGTAGCAGAAGGAAAAGCCATTCATTGTCCTGTCCCAGACTGTAAAGGATTTGGATATATTTTCCCCGAAGATTTAGTAACAGCTTGCTCTGAATGCAAGGCAGGTGTATGTATTCCTTGTAAAAGAGGCAGCCATCCAGGGCTCACTTGTGAGGAATACGAAAAGGTAAACCCTGAAGAAAATTTAAATGATATGCTTTTGAGCAGAAATTGGAAAAGATGCCCAAATTGTGGGAGCGCTGTTGAAAGAGAAGATGGCTGTAATTTTATTACTTGTAAGATGCTTCATGAAATAATTTTTATAATATGGATTTTATAAGAAATAATTTTTTTTTGTCACATATAAAAATGAAGAATTAAACTTATGTAAAAAAAATTTTTATAAGAGTTTTTCGTTTATATAATAAGGATGCATCTTACTTCTCCAGTTTGCAGAGGTGAAAAAGCACTCTGCAACCTATGTGGAAAATCTTTAGTAGAAGCCCAACATTTTAGTCATTTCCAAAAGGAAGGGCCTTTTGGAACTACTTGTAATACTTTAGATGGGATACCTGAGCCTTCATTTGAGTCATCCACTCCACAGAATGCAGAACCTGAATTCGATTTATTTGAATAATTAATTAATCTCTTTTTCCATACATTTGAAATCCTTTTAGTTCTCATTTGCGCCAAGACTTTGATGTTTTGAAAATTTTAATAATATTCTCAAATTCTCATATATAATAAATGGATAGACGGTTGGAGCTATCAAATATAGAAGTTCTTCAAACTCTAGGCACAGGCTCCTTTGGAAGAGTTCGTTTATGCAGAGTTAGGTCCACAGGCGACTACGCTGCATTGAAAATCCTCAAAAAATCTGATATTCTCAAGATGAAACAAGTAGACCACGTAATTTCTGAGTTTTCAATACTGAGGACTATAAGGCATCCTTTTCTGGTGAATTTAATTGGCTTTACCCAAGATGATAGATATTTATACCTTGCTCTAGAGTTTGTTGCAGGAGGAGAACTGTTTAGTTATTTGAGGACTATTGGAAAATTGGATAATAACCACGCAAGGCTGTATGCAGCTCAAATAACAACGATGTTTGAGTATATGCATGCACAAAATATTATTTATAGAGATTTAAAGCCAGAAAATTTACTTATTGGGCATGATGGATATTTAAAGTTGACAGATTTTGGATTTGCGAAGGTAGTTGAAGGAAGAACTTATACACTGTGTGGGACGCCTGAGTATTTGGCTCCAGAAATTCTATTAAATAAAGGGCATGGTAAACCAGTGGATTGGTGGACTTTGGGAATTATTATTTATGAAATGCTTGCTGGAATAGACCCATTCACTGACGAAGAGCCGATGGCCATTTACCAAAAAATTTTGAAAGGCAAAGTAAAATTTCCCAGAAATTTTGACAAAAATGCAAAAAGCTTAGTGAAGCATCTACTTGTAGCTGATTTATCAAAGAGATATGGAAACTTAAAAAACGGAGTCAATGATATCAAAAATCATAGATGGTTTTCAGGATTGGACTGACTAAGACTATTGGCAAAAGGAATAGATATGCCATATAGACCAACAGTGAGATCACCTGATGATACTTCAAATTTTTCACGTTATCCAGACTCTCCAAATTTATCACCTATTGTAAGAGCTTCAGATGACCCATTCTTAGACTGGTAGTTCAATTCACTTAAATCGTAGTTTTCTTAAACATAATTCAAAAAATCACACTAATTATTTTTTAAATTTAAATTATATATAAAATTTTTTTGAATAGTTTCTATAATAATTTCAAAAAAATAAGGAATTATATAAACTTCATTAAATATTGCTAAGCTTATAATTATATAGTGCCAATTATCTGGAATTTTTGAGAGTGCATTGAATTGTGATGCTCTTTATTAATTATGACTTTGTTCATGAATGTTGCTTCAAGATCAATGCCGATTTGAGTACCTTCGTCTTTATTTTTTTCTAACTCTGGAGTTTTAATGAAATATAATTTTTTTGAGTCTAAGGATTTGAGTTCAATAAATTTTCGATTGAGCCTGATGCTTGATTTTGCAGTTTTTTGCTGACTTGATACACACCCCATAACAGTATATTATTTTTAAATTATGGTTGATAGCATCAGCCACATTTATTTTCAAATTTTTAATAAAAGGAAAATTTTAACTCTCCCCCTCCCATGAACGAACAAAACCATTAGAAAAATCCCCTATTTTTTACCCAAAAACCCACCCCCCGTGAGCGAACAAAAATTTTAAGGAAAAAAATTTTGACATATAAGTGATAACTATTATAATGAAATCTCTAGCTATTCTGTTTAATTTTAAGCAAATTGCGTTTTAAAACATAAATTTTACAAATTAAATTAATATTTGCTTTCCAATTTTTGTGAATTGGGTTTTTTTTAAATTAAAAAAAAATTCTATAAAAAATTTATATATAAATATTTTTAAAAAATTTACCCGTGAGCGAACAAGATTTTTTTTTTGCTCACAAAGTGGGGGAGTAAGGATTTTTCTGTTCTAAAAATATTTAACAAATTTAATCAGTGACAGCCAAGAACCTCTCAAGCAATGCAAGATTTGAATTGATATTTATTTAAATTATTTTCTTAAAGTCTTAATTTTATTGATATTAGAGAATTTAAGAGATTTAGTATAAATAGAAATAAAATTTGCAGTCTAATTTTAAAAATCTTGGTTACAATCTTCTATTTATTATCCTCACTTTACCTATAAATTTTTTTGTCAATCATATCCTCAGGAAGCTCAGTTTCAAACAAATTCGATGATGGTGTTTTTGTGCCTTTTTTCTCTCCCATGAACTCCATGCTTCCTCTCATTTTCGACATATTATTTTGGGCTTCTTTGATCTGATAATTCCTTCTTTCTATTTCCAAGTACAGCTCACTTTCCTCTTTGTCAACTTCTCCAATTTCTCCTTCAAGTTCCTTTATCCTTCCATTGAGTTTCCTTATTTTACTATTAAAATCTTTAACTTTTATATCATGCTCTCTTTCCAGTTGAGATATTTTATCTTTGACTTTCTTTTCAGACTCATCTTGTTCTGGGACTTCTAAGTCTTTAAGTTGATCATAATAGCTTTATATACATAAAATGCCGACCTAAGCGCGCCCGACCTCTTGAAGCAATTTTCTCAAGTTATGGTCAAGGAGAATTGGGCAAGAAACCGTGCAAAGAAGTAACCTGGCAATGTCCTTCAGACCATAAAGGTGGACTTCACCGCAATATCAGAGATTGTAGTCTGGGCCTAAAGGATTAAACCTTTTTCCTGTAGCTGCAGAGGGCAGGGACCCAGCATTCGTTAGACTCCAGGGTTTTACTACTCTCCAATGACCCAACAAGGTAAGAATGAGGCGTATCTTCCTCATGCACACTCAATCCGTCTTGGCATTGAGGCAGATTCTTCAGAAGAAGAAAGATGGTGCTTGAGCATTCTCGCAGCATTCAATAAAACTAAGTCAAGGGCGCCGCAAAGCGGATAAACTCATAAAACTCATTGGTGACTGTGTAACCAATAAGGCATTCTGCCCTTCTGTAATTTATTAACTCCCCCCCTCCGTGAGTGAACAAAACCATTAGAAAAATCGCTATTTTTTGCCAAAAACCCACCCTCCGTGAGTGAACAAAAATGTTTTTAATAGAGAATTTTTTTTATGGAAAAAAATTTTGATATATAAATGATAATTATTATAATGAAATCTCAAGTTAATTCTTTTTAATTTTAAAACAAATTGCATTTTAAAACATAAAATTTTATAAATTAAATTAATATTTGCTTTCCAATTTTTGCAAATTAGGATTTTTTTAAAATTCGAAAAAAAAATTTTCTATAAAATTTATATATAAATTTTTTTAAAAAAAAAAAAATTAACCCCCTCCGTGAGTGAACAAAATTTTTTTGTTCACTCACGGAAGGGGGGGAGTAAGATATAATAACTTTCCAATTTATTTAATTTTTGTGCAATTTCATTATAACTGCTTTCTATTTGTTGATCTCTGTCTTCGATTTTTTTTAATTTTTTCGAATAAATTGTGCTTTCAGTTATGAGCTCATTGTAGAGCTTATACATGTCTTCAGTTTCTCCAGTACTTAAAACGCCTCCTAAAGCCTTGCCTCTTTTCTTTTGGCTTGCTTCACCTTTTTTGACATTATTTTCTAATTTTTGCAAAACTGCTTCATCATTCTCAATATCTGCTTTCAGAATTCTCTCGTATTCTGGATCCTTCAACGATTCTGTCCTATCTGACAGTTTTTTTCATTGTTTCCTACATAGAGTTTACTCATAGAGCTGAAGCTTCTTCGTTGCAGTTTCAAGTTCTTCTTTGCTTGTGTCTACCTTTCTTCCTCTCTTCTTTGACCGCTTTCTTTGTGTGATTTCTATAATATCATTTAGCCTTTGACTAAGATCTTTTAATCTATTTCTTAACTGAACGTTTTCTCGTTGCAGTCGAATAAGATTGCTTCCATCATCTCTTGAATAAGTCATGGATTCTTCTTCTCAAGGCAGGGAGCCTGGCTTTGCTTCAATTTTTTCTTTTTTAGGGGACTTTTCTTTGTTTTCTCGTTTCTTGGGGGAAGCTCTTGAGCTAGAACTTTCATCGAAATCAGGCTCGTAGTCACTCATATTTACAGTTATTAAATAAAATTATTAGTGCTTTAAGAAGAAGCTTTTATTGAGAAGAAGTGCTTTATTCGGGTGCAGGTCAAATGACTTTGCCTTTTTGATAGTGTCCATTTCACCGAAAAATTTTTGGAAAAAAAATTGATCGAAAATTTTTGATAGAGAGACATTTGACCGAAAAAAAAACGTTAAATGTCCGCACTATCAAAAATTTTCGACCAAATGGATTTCAATGAAAAGTACACTGTCAAAAATCCACGGTTATTTGACATGGAGCCGCTTTATTCTTTCTTTGTGATATATAAAAGTGTTTCAATAGAAAACTTCTAACTCTCCCCCCATTTAATAACGAACACTTTTTTTGTTAGTTATTAAATGGGGTCTAACTTATAAAATTTTTTGGAAAAAAATATAGAAAGTTTCCTATGTTTGGCGCTGTAAGGCCGATAAATTCTGATCGGAATTTATCGGTAGGTTGCACCAAATCAATGCCTTGGTCGGACCAAAAAGCGATTTGGTCCGACGAACTTGGAAAGCTCCTGGGAAAATGTCTGCGCTTTTAGCGCTATATAGAGGAAACCTCTATATATATAAAATTTATATTAAATATCTATAATTTTTTTATATAAAAATTTCAATTAAAGAGTTAATAATAGAAGAATTCAAATGATGGCAACAGAAAGAGAAAGCGCCTAAATGAAAGCGAAAAGATAACTATTGCTAACTCCCCACCCCTCCGTGAGCGAACAAAACCATTAGAAAAATCCCTCACCCTCCGTTAGCGAATAAATTGTTTTTTAATAGAAAAATTTTTTAATGGAAAAAATTTTGATATATAAATGATAATTATTATAATGAAATCTGGAGCTAATTCTGTTTAATTTTAAACAAAATTACGTTTTAAAAACATAAATTCTACAAATTCAAATTAATATTTGCTTTCCAATTTTTGCGAATTAGGATTTTTTTAAATTTTGAAAAAATAATTTTTTTACAAAAAAAATTAAACCCCCTTCGTAAGCGAACGAGATTTTTTTTGTTCACTTACGGAGTGGGGGAGTAAAGCAACAGCTTAAGATTAAGCCACTATTAACTTATTAGCTCTTATTTATTATTCTTTGATCGATTATATTTGTCCTTATCTTATTCTAACTACTTAAAATTAGTAAACTATAAAGACTAAATTAGCTTATATAAATTTTATAGTAAATTTTGTTCGTTATTAAATGGCTTAAGGAAAAATTTTTAGGAAAAAAAAATGACGGTTTTGTTCGTTATTAAATGGGGGGGAGTAAGCTTTTTATTTAAAAACGCAATAATTTAAGTATAAATCAAAGTAATAGAGTTGATTTTATTATAATTTGATCTCTTTTTATTCAGAGGATACAAAATTTTAGAAATATTGATATATTTCTAATTATATTTTCTGCTTTTAATAAAAATAATGTTTTATACCTTCAGACCTACACAAGGAGGCTTTTCAACTAGAAAGTTCATATGGTGAATCCGCAGCTGTCGTAGATATCGAGTCAGACTTCTTATTGCTTGGTGCCTTATAATTCCTATCTACAGAGATGTAATTTTCCAGCCCTTCTATAGGTTTCTCAATTGGGCATATTGAAAAATAGTGTTTCTATGCAAACCGCAAGTATATCGAACTTATAATTATGACGTTAGAAGCCCTCACGTATGGGGAGTTGTCACAGAAGAACCTCCTCAAGAAGGCATTAGAAGGTGGTCTATGGACCCAAAAGAAAAAATTGAAAACAAAGCAAATGATTTCATAATTTCAGAATTCAAAGAAACTTATAAGCTGGACATTTTTAGGACAATGGGCTATATAACCCATCCTTCAAGAGAAACAAATGCAGTCGTTGAAGGAGCTTTATTGCAAGAACACCAAAACAAAATTGCAGATAGCATGATGATAAAAATAGCTGAAGAGTGTGTGAGAAAAGGGGTATGGAAAGATATTAATGAAGCTTTTGTGGAGAGAGAAAAATTGAGGAAAAAAATGAGGAGAAAGGACCTTATGGAGATGGAAGCAGTCAAAATTTAAAATTATTTTCTAATTTATAATGAAATTTCAGAGAAATTGTGTTTAGGGATGTGGCTCATTAGAGATAAGAAAGAGAAATAGATGAGGACTATTGGCGATCCATTTTTGTTAGCAAGTATAAAATTAAATTAAACTTGATACCAATCCTAACAACTATAAAAAGTCATCTATTAATTAAATGATCTAAGCTATCAAGCTGATTTGCTTTCCTGATGCACTTGCCCAAGTTGAGAGCTTTTCTATCAGCAAATTAGGTTGCACAGCTTGGTCAGCTACTACAACAACAGTCTGGTTCGGCACTGAGCATTGTACACTTCTAACCCCTTCCACTTTATTAAGAATCCTTGTGATTGAGTTTGAGCATCCTTCACATGACATTTGAGCATGAATTCTAATTTCTTTAACCCCTGGCTCCATATTTATATTTAATTTTCCCTTATTTTGAGCAATTATTTATTCATAAATCCAAGCACTGCTATGGTCATTCCAGCTGACGAGTTCTTCTTCTCTGAACCAAAGGGCAATTTCTCTTTGGGCTGAAGCTTCGCTGTCGCTTCCATGGACAATATTTCTTCCTACTTCGATAGCAAAGTCTCCACGAATAGTCCCAGGGGCACTTTCAGCTGGTTTGGTAGCTCCAATGATTTTTCTTGAAATTTCAATAACGTTAGTACCTTCCCAGACCATCGGAACAACAGGGCCAGAGCCAATATATTCGATTAGAGATGCGAAAAAGCTTCTTCCTTCGTGTTCTGCATAGTGCTGTCTGAGGAGTTCAGGAGAAGCGTGCAGGGTTTTCATAGCGACAAGCTTGTAACCTCTTTGCTCGAATCTGCTAATAATTTCTCCTACAAGTTTTCTTTGAACGCCGTCAGGCTTGACCATAATGAAGGTGCGCTGGCTTCTACGATCCATATTTTTATACGAATGAGCCTTGATTGATGTAATTTGCTGTTAATAATTAATGGTGGAAGCCTATCTTAAAAAACTAAGTAGTCAAATTGGAGCTGATAATAAGTTGCCTAAGGCAATAAATGAAGTATTAGAAACTATTTTGGGAAAAGTAACAAGAAGTTTGAAAGAAAAAGTGATTGCGATTAGTGAGGAAAAGCGTAACTTGCAAGCGATGATAGAAAAGCAGAAGGAAAAACTGAAAAATAATGATTTTGATGCAGAGTTGAGGAAAGCGAAGGTGAGGGAAATAAAAAGACAAAAGCAAGAACTTGAAAACAAGTTAAATCATATTGAAAACTCTTTGCAGCATCTTAACTCCTTGCTTCCCCCCTCCGTGAGTGAACAAAACCATTAGAAAAATTGTTATTTTTTACCCAAAAACCCACCCTCCGTGAGTGAACAAAAATTTTTTTAATAGAAAAAATTTTTTTATGGAAAAAAATTTTGATATATAAGTGATAATTAGTATAATAAAATCTCAAGCTAATTCAGCTTAATTTTAGACAAATTGCGTTTTAAAACATAAATTTTATAAATTAAATTAATTTTTGCTTTCCAATTTTAATAGAAGTGAGATTTTTTTAAATTTCGAAAAAAAAATTTTATAAAAATTTTATATATAAGCTTTTTTAAAAAAAAAAATTAACCCCCCTCCGTGAGTGAACAAAATTTTTTTGTTCACTCACAGGGGGAGTTAGAAGATTTCGAATACAAAAAGCCTAATTTACAAAATAAACAAGCAAGGCAAGAGTATTATGAAGATTTAAAAAGGAAAAGTGAAGAAAATACTAGAAAAGTGAAAGAATACCAAGCTGAGCAAAGAAGAAGGAAAGAAAAAATAAAAGAACACTTAGAAGAAATTAATAGACAGTTAGAAGAAGAAAAAGAGAGAAAGCAACTCGAAAAAGAAGGAAAAAACGCAATTTTTGAAATAGAATATAAGCAAGAACTAGAAAGAATGCAAGAAAACAAAATGAGACGCCAACAAGAGTTGGAAGAAATGAAAAGAAGAGAAATCGAATTGGCTGAAATAAAAAAGCAAAAGCCGCTATATCAAAAAATGCAAGAAAAATTCCTGCAAGATGTAGAAATGCCAGAGCTTGAAAAAAGAAAAGCAGAGCTTGCAAAGAAGAGACTGCTATTTCAGCCACTAAGCAAAGACGATCTTGCAGAGCATTCTAAATGGTATTCACAGCTAAGGAAAGAGCATAACGCTCAGACTGATAAAGAAATGACTCAAAAAAGTATTGACCACCAGATGAATCAGCTTGGAGTTTCTAAAAATTATAAATTAGAAAAGTCAATAGACGAAAAAGAAAAATCTATCCAAGATAAACTCAAACTAGTTGACAGGAAAATAAAATATGCTGACTTAGTCAGAGAAATGTTTACTCCATCTATTGATAAATTCAAGCAAAAAGAGCTTGAATTGAGGGTAGAAAAATTGAAGCATCCTGTGAGAAAAGAAATTTTGAAGTCAAGCCAAGAAAAATCATTTGTGGAGTCATATTCAGATGGAGAAGGCAAAAAAATGTGAAAGCCAAGGAAATACCCTAAAAATCCATTAATTCCTGAAGAAAAAAACAAAAAAGAGCCAGTTTTAATTGATTATTTGGGAGAAAGAAGGAAAGCTAGAGAAGATGCTGCTAGCAAGTCAGGAACTGCCAGAAAGCACAATGTGGATTGAGAAGAAGATTTGAATTTAGAGTTGACAAATGAGCAAAAAGCAGAGAGAATTAAAGCAAAAGCAGAGAAAATAGAAAAAGAAGCAAGAAGAAAAGAATTGCTGTTAAATTCAACTACCCCAAATAATTTATCAACACTAGAAAAAAGTGAAGATGTAAATCAAATGCTGATTTCTTCAATTAGAGCAAAATTAGCTGTTCTTGAGCATGTATCTAATTAATTACCTATAAAATAAATAAAATAGCTAAATATTAATAATTAATTATTATTTTTAAATAAAATCTGAAAAGCTCTTTAGTTATTTGTTTCCGATATAAAATAATTATGGTTTTTATTATTATAAATGGTTTATTAGTACCCAAAAAATAAAACCGGTTATCATCAAAATCTAAATAAAATCTGAAGTAATAGTCTTTTTACTTATTATTATATTCAATATGGGATGCTGTGCTTCGCGAGATGTATTTTCTACTTACTCCCCCTCCGTTATCGAACAAAAAAATTTTGTTCGCTTACGAGGGGGTCAAAATTTTTTTTCAAAATTTAAAAAAAAATTCATTTGTAAAAATTGAGAAGCTAAAACGAATTTAATTTGCTAAATTTATATTTTAAAAAGCAAGCTGTTTAAAATTAATCTGAATAGCTAGAGATTTCGTTATAATAATTATCATTTATATATCAATTTTTTCCATAAAAAAATTTTTGCTCGTTCGGAGTTTTTCTTCGCTCACAGAGGGGAGGAGTTAGAAATCTGCATCAGGGTCAAAGGAAAACAGCGCTTATCATCCTAAAATTAATTCAATAATTTCTGAAGCTCAGCGATTATGCATCAGACCAATTGAAGAAAATCTTGATATTCAACCTTATGACCTTCTAAAATATATTGAAGAATTGAACACTGAAGCATCATGAAATACTATCAAAGAAGATTTATGATTTTATGTAAAATCTATTAGAGGCTCAAAATTCGATAAGACATCACCTGTGAGCAAAGTATGACTTCATCTCGACGAAAAAGTGCCTTTAAAAAAAGTTTTAGACGTTATTTTATTAGCAGAAAAACGAAAAAATTGAGATGATGTGGCAACTGTTGAAATTTTTGATGGAACGTTTCCTGGTCTATTTTACGTCTATCAAAGTGTCATGCTTTTAGGGTATAAAAATGATTATGTCACTAAAACCTATATAAAAACAAGTGGGGAAAATGTGGCTGTTATTTCTTGTAATGTCGAGCATGAAAAGAAACCTATTGAAAAAGGGTTTAACAGAGGAGTTATACATTTTAATATTATATTGATATCATTAGTAAATAATCATACAGAAATATTGATTTATAACCAAACAGATCCAAAAAATAAATTAGGAAAACTATCTGCTGACAAAAAAATAGAAAATCTTGATAAATTGTGTAGTAAGCTTAAAGATGAAATTTTAAAAGATATTGTTAAAACTCCTTCAGAAAGCTCTGCTGACACTATTGATGAAGAAAAAAATATTGATCCAATTAACCCTTATAATAGTAGCCATTTTAATTATTTATTTTTATCAAGCATTTTATAAAAAAAAATTTTCAATTTGAAGCTGCGAGGGATAAGAAGCATAATATAATTGAAAATTAAACGAGCCATTTATAAATTAAACATTGTTTAAATTATGTTGACAGCCACGGCCTTTTCATGATTTGTGTTACATAATCTAAATGAACAGGAGTGATTTGCCGTTCTTGTATTTTAATATGAATATTATATAGATTATTGCACTGAACTTTAAGAGGAGTTGAAGCCCGTTTTCTTAAGACTTTAACTGATCCTCGTTTAGGCTCATTTGACCTAATTCTTTTATGGCTCGACGATTGTTGAGCTTTCCAGTTTTTAATTGAATTTAAATCTTTAGATCGTGCGCTAGGATTTGGGGCAGCTTCTATAATAGGAACTTCTAGCGAAATTTCTGATATAGGATGTGCTCTTAATCGGGAGTCTTTTCTAGGGACTATTGATCTTTGGAAAAATGTTAATTCTAAGTCGCTTTCACAGTCACGAATTGGAGATGGAGATCATTTTTTTCTTGAACCAATGCTTAAAGGGCTTTGGTATCGTGATTTGTTATTTATATGAATATTTTCTGCTGATCTCTGGAATATTTGAGAGCTCTTTTTGTCTGGATTTACAGCATTTGATCGCAAGCAAGGGAATTTTTGACTAAAACTATCATATTTTGGAAAAACAGATTTCGTGCATAAACTTGCGTTGGGCTCAGTATTGATTTCTTGTTCTTCTAAAACAACAGGAGTTCTAACATGGAGAACTCGTTTGTTCTCTTCATAGGCCATTTATTATCTTTGATAAAACATTTGCAAAGACAATTTTCACATTTATTGATTACTAGCCCTTATAATAATCAAGAAATTAAAAATAAATTTTATTAATAAAAGCATCCCAAAATAGTTAAAAGATGTTTATGCAAATTCAAGATACGATGAATTTCATTAAAAACAGTTAAACTAAAATTTTTCAAAAAAATGGCTTTAAATAATGATACATTTCTTATCCTTGTGTATTTTAACTTACACAGCTTATAGCAGCCTGTCAAAGAATAGCTCACAAAATCAAATAAACTCGCCTACTGAAGTGTTTTATCACCCTGAAACAGGAGAAATTCTTACTGAAGAGGAACGACAAGAACTAAAATCTAAATATATAGCCGTTGTTGACGGAATCGCAGATCATGCAGTTTCAGACTATA
Source organism: Blepharisma stoltei (assembly GCA_914767885.1). NCBI lineage: Eukaryota > Ciliophora > Heterotrichea > Heterotrichida > Blepharismidae > Blepharisma > Blepharisma stoltei. Next base: position 879,594 of record CAJZBQ010000020.1, on the reverse strand, counting down.
GCAAATATGGGTTTTATTCAGTGTCTGAAAGAGAATTAAATGAAGACATTATTGCGCTTATCAAGCTTTATTTGGTAATGGCAGAGGACGAAATCGTTGTAATAAACAACATTCAATATGACAAAAAAGGTATTAGAGAATTTACACTTACAGATGAAGACTTAGTCAGGAATTTTGGAAAAGACGAAGTATTAATCATTACGAATGGCGAAAGTGAATTTGTTTCAGAAGAAGAGCTTCTAATACTAGAAGAAGAAGCTTCATAATCATTGAAATAATTAATAATAAGCCCTTATTTTTAAGGAAAATACAATTTTAACGGAAAAATGGTCCTGCTTCGGGACTATTCAGAACAAATATTTGATATAATCTTATCCATTTTTTCATTCAATAATACTCCGAATGTCATAAAATATTCTAAATCTCCATTTATTCCGCTCTTGAATCTTTTCATAATCTGTTAAAATTTAATTCTAAATTTGAATAATTTTTGAAATTAAAAGGAAATGTTAAGCTCAAGCCAAAATTCAGTTTTACCACTAAAAGACAAAACTAATGCCAAAGAAACTATTTCAAACTTCAAATGGAAATCCATAGGCAGCTCGTTGGAGCCTCTATCTATGGACTCCTTAAAATCGCCGAGAATTCCTAGCGTTCAGACTTCTCGGTCTCACAAGCCAGTTGCATCATCTTCTACCCGAACTACTCCTCGCAATATCCGCTGCCAAACAGCTAGAAATTCTGAAAGAAAATCTATAGAAATGCCTTTCACAATAAACCCTGATCTCACAAAATGCTCACTCAAAGAAAACGGCATAGTCAAAGCCTATGCAGCTTGCACAAACCAAGGATTAGTAAGGAATTATAATGAAGACAGAGTTAGCATCATTCTGAACATAATGAAGCCTCCAAATCGTGCCAATGAAAATTGGCCTCGTTGCTCATTTTTCGGAGTTTATGATGGTCATGGTGGCTCTGCATGTGCTGATTTTTTACGTGATAATTTACACCAATTTGTAATCAGAGATCCTAATTTCCCATTTAACCCTAAAGAAGCAATCAAAGCCGGCTTCCAAGCAGCTGAAAGGACATTTTTGGAGTTTGCAAAGTCTCAGACTCCTATTGACAGATCAGGAAGTTGTGCTATTGTAATAGTAATTGTGGGCGAAATTTGCTATGCAGCCAATGTAGGGGATTCTAGAGCTATAATGAGTGGTGAAAAAGGAAGTAAAATATATCCATTATCTAAAGATCATAAACCATATGAAGAAAAAGAATACGAAAGAATTATATCGAAAGGTGGAAGAGTATATCAAAGCACCGTTCAAGGCCAAGAAAATCAGCAAATAGCAGGACCTTATAGAGTTTTCCCTGGGAGGTTATCAGTAAGTCGAACCTTTGGAGATATCGAAGGAAAGCATGAAGATTTAGGCGGAAACTCTGAAGTGCTCATATCAAGCCCTGAAATCAAAGCGTTTAAAGTCCATGCTGGGTATGATTTCATCGTGCTAGCAAGCGATGGAATCTTTGACAAACTCACGAATAAAGAAGTCATCCAATGCGTTTGGTCAAGCGTTTATGAAGGAAAAGCTCAAAACTGCCACAGGCAATGTGGAAATGCTGTAGAAAATGTAATGAAAACCGCCCTTATTAGGAGAACCCTGGACAATATTACTGTCGTTATGATAGCTTTGGAAAGCTTCATAACACAAGTAGAAGGGATCTACTCCAGAGATAGCTAATAAATTATCATTATCTTATATGCATTTAAGCAGAAAAACAGACTACTTACTATATAAAAGGTAATATCTTATAATTATGGCGCAATTGCTTAATCCTATTGAACTCGAAATTTCTTCTCAAATTTCCACCCTTAAGCTGTTTGATGAAAATTTAGTCGTAGGCTGCATAGATGGAAGCGTCCGTGTATTAGACCTCGTGACTCAAAAATGAAAATCAGAAATTGAAGCTCATACCTTAGGAGTTAATGAAGTGCTATGAGACAGATGTGGAAAATATATCTTTTCTTGTGCAGATGACGGAACTACACAGATAAGAGACATTTCAGGACAACTTATGACAACCCTTTTTGGGCATACGAATTATGTTCAGTCTTTATCTATTGATCCTAAGAATTTATTGATTTTGTCTGGAGGAAATGACTGCTCAGTGTTTTTGTGGGATATAAGGAATATTAGTGAAATCAATAGTTTTTTTCATATTCATAGAGAAACTATCACTTCTGTAGATTTTTCCAAGGATTCTTCAGTGTTTTTAACAGCTTCTTATGATGGAACTATGCATGTATGAGACACTATGAGCTTAAATAGCATAAAAACGATTTCTTACTCCAAAAATGCCCCTATTTCAAGAGCTAAATTTGTAGGCGACAATGGACTGGTTGCAAGTGCATGCTTGACTAATAAAATTTATATGTGGGATATAGAAGAAATCAAAAGTCTTCCTTTACGGACATACACAGGTCACAAAAACGAAAGATTTAAATGTCAAATTCAAGTTTCTGATGACAATCAATCTATATGAAGTGGGTCTGAAGATGGAAATCTATATGGATGGGATCTTCAATCACAACAGGTTATTAACACTATCAGACTTGCTGAAGAAAATGCAATAGTCCATGCTTTTGATATAAAAAGTGACTTAATCGTCTACACAACTCATAATAAAGGAGAGACTAAAGATACAGGAAGTCTTGTAATTTCTAAATTCGAAAAGATAGAAAACGCTTAAATCCATTGCAAAATATTTAATTTATTAAGATCTTAATAATCATATTAATATGGAAAGTGAAGAAGAAGATCTTGACGTAAAAATTTACTGGGGAGACTGCAATGATTATTTGCTTGAAGACTGGGTAGAATCAAGGAAAAAAGTTCACCAATATGTAGGAAGCGACTATAAGCCTACACCCATGGAAAAAGTTGATAAACCTTGGCTCATCCCTGGCGCCGAAATTTCTGATTTCTTTAACTTTGGATTTACTGAAGAATCGTGGTACGAGTTTCTGCTAAAAATCATTAAAAAAAGACAAGAAAAGATCGTTGAAAAAGAAAAAGAGCTACAAGAAGAGCATATGAGAATCAGAAACAGAAGCGATTCGCCAGAAAGGTATAGATATCAAAACAGAGATGGGTATAAGCAGTATAGAGACTATCATAATTCAAGAAGATAATAAATAGTAACTTTGCTATAATTAGTAAGAATGAATGTAGATAGAATAAGATTTTAACTCTGAGGATCTATTTTAAGGAGATTTGCAGAAAATGTTTGATGATAATTTTTGATTTGTAATGATAAATATATTATTAAATATGAATTCTTATGCCTGAAAGATGCTTTATTACTTAAAAATGCAAAAAGATAATTTCTAATATGTTTTAATCAATATTCAAGCATCTAATTTTGTAGTAACTGAAACCAAAGATAAAATAATTTGAAAAAGATTCACGCTTTGATTAAGAAAATCCTATACTTAAAAAATTACCATTTTAAACTGATTTGGACTTTTTGAAATTTACTTCCACCTATTTAAGAGGCTAGATAAAATTTTTGCACTCTTTGTTTCAGATTTAGTATAATTGAATTATCATTAATTATAATCACAAAAAATTGATTTATATAAATTGCAATAATCTTGCTTAGAAGCTTATATTGTATTGCAAATCAGCTCATATTTTCAACAAAATCATATCATATTGGTGCACTTAGTGATGATGTCATCAATATGGCACACTTTTCTCAGAATTTTTTGAGTTTTGACAATATAAATAGACGAGTAAATCTCATTTTGTTAAAGATAAAAATAATCTGGCTGTCTGTCATTTAAAATTTTAATTAAATTCCTAATGATCTAATACTAAATAAGTGTAAAAAAATTCAAAAACAGAAGTTTTAGAATAAATAGGGATCAAAAACGCTAATATTATTATGAACCACAACGAAGATCAAATCATTGTCCCTATTCCTATCCGTGTGAATCAATTAGGGAGTGGGCAAAACCTCTGGAGCCAGCTTTCGACTGAGTTGATAGCTGCAAGAGATGAAAATATGAGCCTTAGTCGTGAACTTTTTCAAGCAAAATTCCAAAATCTACAGCTTGAAAAAGTTTTACTGGGGTTTGCTGAACCATTTAAACCAATTCCAAGAATTGATAGCTCTCTGTCACTTGCAAGTACAACTTCAAATGTAGATAATAGCAGCTATTCTATTGGGGCCTATTCCCGAGAAGTTCGTGAACAAAAAATACTTAAATACAAGCAAAAAATTAAAGAACGTCGACAGAAAAGCCATTTATCGAGAAAATTTACTGGCCGAAGCATAATTGCAAAGCAAAAATTGAGAATCAAAGGAAGATTTGTGAAGAGCTAATGTATCAGTACTTTAACTAATCCTTTAAAAATTTATCAGAATTCTACCCATAATTTCATTAAAAAAACTTTTTGCTATTAAGCTAAAAATGTCAAATAATTTGTAATTTGCTTCAATCTGCATCGTTGCTATGTGCTAATGTCATAGATAGTGCATTTCTTCATTCTAGATTTAATTTATAAGTGATCAACAAATTTAGATTAATGTCCTAATTTTTATTAGCACGAAATGTAGGCAAAATTATCAAGCAGAGGATATCATAGAAAATAAAATATTAAGATATAAATTTATATTTGAAAGGATTGAGAATATATTTGAGATAAAAATATTTTTTTTAAGAGTATGCACATTTTCAGAAAATATATTATATCTTCAATCAATTAAAAATGAGACTTATAAAAATGCTTAGCAGCATATGGAGATTTCCATTGAGAGAAATAAGGTTTCCCTACATTTTGAGGTTTATGGTCCAAAGTGATATTCTTTTTCGAAAGTGTAAATCCTTGCCCAAATTTCGGGAGTGTTTGTTGTTTTTTACTTTCAATAGGCGGTAAATAAATATTACTTTCTTTAGATCTTTCTCCTGCAGCATTATCTCCTTCAGGCGACTTAGTTTTTAGTGGCATTTGGAAGAGCTTTACATGGCTCTCATATTTAACATCGTGAAAATAAGGATGTTTTAAAGCATCATGAGCAGAAATTCTTTTCTCCCAGTCATAAGACAGCAGTTTTTGAATCAAATCAATAGCTTGAGGATCAGCAGAAGGGATTAAATTTTCTATACCTGAACCTGTGCAAGTTTCGAAATTAAATTCCATATGGGATGCTTTAGTCTTGAATTCGTCTAAAATTTCTTTCGGGGGAGTTCCTAAAATTTTATGAATTTTATGAACTTGGTCCAATTCATTTTTCCCAGGAAAAAGAGGAGATAATGCTATAATTTCAAAAAAAATGCAGCCTGCTCCTCAGTTATCCATGGCGAAGTTATAGTACCCATCAGTCATTAAGCATTCAGGAGGTCTATATCATCTTGTTGAAATATACTCGGTATACGGCTGTTTAGTATTTATCCCTCTGCACGACCCAAAATCAGCTAATTTTAATGCTTCTTCAAATAATAGCACATTTTCTGGCTTAATATCTCGATGAAATATTCCAGCTTTATGCATATGTTCTAGGCCGACCATCATCTGATACATGAAAAGCTTGATTTTGCTTTCAGGAATTCGATTTTTCCGACTTCTGTACCACTCATATAAATTTAAATCCATCAATTCAAATACAAGGGCAAGTCTTCCAGTAGGCTCATCACTGTATAAAAATTACTAAATAACTTCAATAAGTTTTACTATGTGAGGATGTGGGGAAAGCCTTCTCAATGCTTGAATTTCCCTTAAATTATTTACCTGGTCAATTGAAGTAAAATGATTTTTCATGCACTTTATAGCTACGCATTTGCCGGTTTTAATGCTCTGAGCTTTGAAAACAACGCTGAACGTGCCTTCACCTTTTTTCGATATAAGTCTATACCCTAGTTACAAGTTACTATGCATAGAATTTATTATGGGATTTTCCCATGGATGGTGCTATTTTGGCCTTGATTTTCCCCACTGGGAAAATTTTTTTGTTTGACCAAATCACATGAGACTGGTCGGACCAAAAAATTTTTCCAGTAGGAAAATCAAGGCCAAAACAGCGCCATCCACAGGAAATTGCAATATTTAAAATTTGCTTTCTTTTATTTTTGAAATGGATTGAATCGCTTTTTAATATGTTTTCATAGTGATCATACACTTTATCGATTCTCTCCATAGTCCCTTCAATGCCTACAATGTTATTTTTCATTTCTGCTTCTTTACTGCCACTTAATTTCTGAGAGCCATTTTGTTGAGGAAATGCTTTATCGTGAAGAAGAGTTAAAACTCTTTCCTGGGATAAAAGAAGCTCCATCAGCTTTTCTTGTTGCTCTTCAGTTAGTGGACTTTGATTTAATTTGATATTAGTAAGATGCTGGGTAATTTTATCTTTTACATCATCTATACACTGCCTTAAAAATGTTTTGAGCTCTTTTTTTGACTCTAGCAACTGTATAAGCTCGTTTTTCACCCTTCGATTATTTTCCTGCTCTTTCTTGATTTTTACTTTTAATGATGCAATATCAGTATCATAAGAGTTATTTATTAAATTTCCAGTTGATGCAAAATGCTGAGGAGGTCTTGATCTTTCTGTGCTTAATGGTGTTACTTTTTTTAAATCTACCATTTCTGATGAGAAATGCCTTAAATCTCGTTTTAGCTGTAAATTTGTGACATGAAGTAGCTCCAGCTCGAATTTTTGGTTTTCTATGTCATTTTCTTGGTCTTTCATGTCAAGCTTTAAAGCTTGATTTTCCATTATAAGTTTTTGGTGATTTTTTTCAAGATTGACCATTTTCTTCTGCAAGTTTTCACGTCGCTTTAGCAGTTGCTTTTCTTTCTTCTCAGCTGTATCAATTTTTATAATATTTGTGGATTTTTGGTTGTTTAGTTCACTTTCTATATTAGTGAATTTAGAATTATAGTCTTTTACGATATCTCTTTCTTTGTCAATCATAATTTGAGTAGTTTTATACTGAACAATGCCGATTTTATCGTTAATGTCTTTATGGAATTTATTGATTTTTTCAAGGTTTTGCAATGTTAAAGGATTAAGCTGCACTTGCTTGTTTCATATTCTTCCTTGCAGTTGGTCTTCGTATTGAGACATTGTCGTCCTATATTCGTGCTCTCGTTTGACAAGATGGTCTAATTTTTTTAGATTTATTTCCGAAACCTTTTTTGTCTGCTCTTCAGCAGATTCTAGCTCTTTTTGAAGATCAGCTATTTTGGTTTCTAATTCTTCAACGCTAGAATAAGTAGGCTCATTAGATGTTCTGACTGTCGATGCTTTTTCTTTAACTCCCCCCCCCCCCTCCGTGAGCGAACAAAACCATTAGAAAAATCGCCATTTTTTGACCAAAAAAACCCACCCTCCGTGAGTGAACAAAAATTTTTTTAATAGAAAAAATTTTAATGGAAAAAATTTTTGATATATAAGTGATAATTAGTATAATGAAATCTAGAGCTAATTCTGTTTAATTTTAAACAAATTGCGTTTTAAAACATAAATTTTGCAAATTAAATTAATATTTGCTTCCCAATTTTTGCAAATTAGGATTTTTTTTAAATTTCGAAAAAAATATTTTTTATAAAAATTTATATATATAAATTTTTTTAAAAAAAAAAAATTTAACCCCCCTCCGTGAGCGCGAACAAAATTTTTTTTGTTCGCTCACGGAGGGGGGGGGGGGGGTAGTAAGTAAATGCCTTGATTTAGACATATATTCGAAATAATTTTATTGGAAGTTTCTTTTCTTTATAAGATAAATTTTCAATTAAATAATTAAATCTTTGAAAAATATTTAAAAACATTGACTCAAAAATTCAAGGATATTTAAATTATATACAAAACACAAATCAAATAATTTATTTCCTATTTTAGTAAATATGCAATAATTCAATTCAACTGGCAGAAAAAGAATAAATTCTGCTCAGTGAACTTCAAATTCTTTATAAAAACCTCTAAAAATTCCTTACATGTCTTTTTTCAATTATTTATAAGCTTTTATTAATAAAATAAAATAATGCTCCATATTTATTTTTGATGGATTCTAGAAACTTCTATGAAAATTATTCTCGAAACTTCTATCAGATATAAATAGACAACAAACTGACCAAACCTAAGAATATATGTCAAGCGAAGAACCGTGCATTGGAATAGATCTCGGAACCACATACAGTTGTGTAGGTGTGTGGCAAAATGATAAAGTTGAAATTATAGCAAACGATCAAGGTAACAGAACAACTCCCTCTTATGTCGCTTTTTCAGATGTAGAAAGACTGATAGGCGATGCAGCAAAGAGCCAAGTTACAAGAAATCCAGAAAACACTGTGTTTGATGCAAAAAGGCTCATTGGGAGAAAATTTGATGAGCCAGTTGTTCAAAACGATATGAGACTTTGGCCTTTTAGAGTCATCTGTGGGCAAGACAACAGGCCTCAAATTGTCGTGAACTTTAAAGGCCAAGAAAAAAGATTTTATGCTGAAGAAATTTCGGCAATGGTGCTAACTAACTCCCCATTTAAATTGAAACAAAACATCGGTAATTTTGCATTTTTGGGTAATTTTACACACCCCCTTAAAAAAAAGAAAGAAAATTTGTGTTTCAATAGGAAAATTTTATCGACGAAATTACTAATTTTTATAAAATCAGTTTTGACCTAATTTAGTAGACAAAATCCATGTAGAATGATATTTAAATAGTTTTTACACTAAATTGATTATTTTTTTAAATTAATTCTTCATAAAAATCAATTAAAATTCAAAGTATTATGCTCAATTTTAAAGAAAAATTTAAAAATTTATTTTTATTCTAAAACAAAAAACTAACCTTCTTTAAATTGGAACAGGAATTTTTATTCAAATTTTTAAAGAGGGAGTAAGATGAAAGAAACTGCAGAATCATATCTTGGGAGAACAGTCAAAAATGCAGTCATTACAGTTCCAGCCTACTTTAACGATTCTCAAAGGCAAGCTACAAAAGATGCAGGAATGATAGCTGGCTTTGACGTCAAAAGAATCATCAACGAGCCAACTGCTGCAGCAATTGCTTATGGTCTTGATAAGATGCACCAAGGAGAATCTAATGTTTTAATATTTGACTTAGGTGGTGGCACTTTTGATGTGTCTTTACTTACTATTGAAGAAGGAGTATTTGAAGTTAAAGCTGCATCAGGGAATACTCATTTAGGGGGAGAAGATTTTGACAACCGTATGGTGGATTACTGTGCAGCTGACTTCAAGAAAAAAACTGGAATAGATATAACAACTAACAACAGAGCTTTAAGAAGACTAAGAACGGCATGTGAAAGAGCTAAAAGAACACTTTCGTCAGCAACTCAAGCTAGCATTGAAATTGATGCTCTTGCAGAAAGTAATGATTATTTTACTACTATGACAAGGGCCAAGTTTGAAGAATTGAACATGGACTATTTTAGGGGCTGCATTGAGCCTGTTGAGAGAGTACTAACCCCCCCCTTCGTGAGTGAATAAAAAAAATTTTGTTCACTCACGGAGGGAGGTTAATTTTTTTTTTTTAAAAAAATTTATATATAAATTTTTTTAAAACATATTTTTTTTCGAAATTTAAAAAAAACCTAATCGCAAAAATTGGAAAGCAAATATTAATTTATTTTATAAAATTTATGTTTTAAAAAGCAATTCGTTTAAAATTAAACAGAATTAGCTCTAGATTTCATTATAATAATTATCATTTATATATCAAAATTTTTGTTCACTCACGGAGGGTGGGTTTTTGGGCAAAAAATAGCGATTTTTCTAATGGTTTTGTTCACTCACAGAGGGGGGGGAGTAAGAGATTCTGGTATTTCGAAAAATCAAATTAATGAAGTAGTCCTTGTAGGAGGCTCGACTAGGATACCAAAGGTTCAACAACTTATACAAGAGTTTTTCAATGGAAAAGAACCAAACAGAAATATCAATCCAGATGAAGCTGTAGCATATGGAGCTGCTGTGCAAGGAGCAATTTTGTCAGGAGTCACCTCAGGTCAGGTACAAAATGTTGTGTTATTAGACATAATACCTTTATCCCTTGGGATTGAAACAGCTGGAGGAGTTATGACAGTTTTAATTCCAAGAAACTCTGGAAAACCTACTCAAAAATCCCAAATGTTTACTACTTATGCAAATAATCAGTCAAGTGTGTGCATTCAAGTTTATGAAGGTGAAAGATCAATGACTAAAGACAACCATTTTCTGGGTAGATTCAACTTAGAAGGAATCCCACCAGCACCCAAAGGTGTCCCTCAAATTGAAGTAACTTTTGAAATTGATGCGAATGGGGTTTTAAATGTGTCAGCAAAAGAAAAAGCTACAGATAAAATCACTAGAATTACCATAACCAACGAAAATGGAAGACTCAGCAAAAGTGATATTGAAAGGATGGTTAGTGAAGCTGAAAGATTCAAAATGGAAGACGATGCAATTAAGCAGAAAATTGAAGCAAAAAATGGATTGGAAGGCTATCTATATAACTTGAGAAATACTATAAATGATGAAAAAGTGAAGGATAAAATCAGCCAAAGTGAGAAAAATATTGTAGAGGCAAAAATTGAAGAAATTCAGAGATGGATTGAAAGTAATCCAGAAGCAGAGGTAAGCGAATTTGAAAGCAAACAGAAAGAACTGGAGAGTATCAGCAATCCAATCATAGTAAAAATTTATCAACAGAATGGAGCAACTAATATAAATGGAATGAGCAATGGAGGGTTCAGCCAAGGAGCAAGTCCATTTAATGGACCAAACGTTGAGCAAGTTGATTAAATAATGGAAAATTATTTCCTTAATTTTGGTGAAAAATAATTCTTTAAAATTTCCTTCATTTTAATTCCTTTAGTAATTTGAATAAAATGATTGAGAAGTCTGTGAAGTCTTATTTTTTTCAAAGATACAAGCAAGTAGCATATGATGATTATTTAACTGCGCATGATTCTATTATAACTTCTTTAAGCAAAATATTTACTCAGATAAAAAACAAAATTTATTTAAAACGGCACTCTCATATTCGCAAATCAAAGAATTCCCAAAAGAGGGTCAAAGAATATCGTTCTAATCCAAGAAATGAAGGAGAAGATAATATTGATACTACAAAAATTGATAAGGATAATGCAATTACTCGCTCTTTTGATTCTGAAAAAAATGAAATGACTGAGAAAGAAAGGTTCGATTTCATTAAAAGAATGAAAAAAGAAAGAGAAAAAGCACAAATTCTGCATCAAACTAACATTGAAAATATTAATGCAAAAATTTTACAAAAAATTCAAGAAGAACATAAATCAAGTGCGGAAAAAGAAAGAAAAAGGGCAGAAGAAAAGCAGAAAAACATTACAAAAATAAAAAATAAGGTAGAATCAGATAGAATCGAAAGAAAAAAGCTTTTATTAATTGAAAATAAAGATACATATGAGGACTCGAAACCTCTTTACAAGAAATTGGAAGACAGATTTTTTAGCAATTCAGTGATGCCTGAGATGGAAAAGCAAAAGGAAATTTTGGCAAGACAAAAAGAGTTCTATCGACCAATAAAATTTGATGAAATCAACAAGTTTGCTTATTTGAATTACTTATAGAGAAGTCCCCTCTGCATAACGCTCCACCGCTAGCTTGCCAGTCCTGACACGGCCTTCCACTATGCTGTTCCTCATGAACTAGGACTTACACTCGCTAACCGAGAGCCAGAGACGCTCGGTCATCATTCCGTAGGTCAACGGGATTCGCTCTTCGAAAAATCGAATTTACTGGTCTAGCTCTTGACCAAATGGAATCCGGAGCCCAGTATGCAACGCCTGGTATCGTACTAGGGATTTGCCCAATTGGCCAAGCGACAACCTCTGGCCTTGCTGGGCGCACCTTTCCAACTCTAGCCAACCATCTTCCCTTGAGGTAAAACTTGAGCACGCGGTCAGTTAGACGAAATCAAACAAGCATGAATTAGAGTACAAACGAGCTATAAAAGAGTCAGAAATTCTTAGGAAGCATAAATTATCACAAAATTATTATGATCTTGCCCAGCATCAAGCTAGCATAAACTACTACAAATCTCCTTTGCTAGACATTATGATGATTGAAAGCGAAGAAAAGATCCAGAAAGAAGCAGAAAAATCAGAAAGCAGCAAAGTGCTAGCCCATAAAGCAAGGGAATATGGAAAACTTGCAATTGATTTATTTAAGCCTAAAATCTCTTACAACAAACAATTAGAAATTGAATGAAGAAGGAGAAAAATCCGCAATGACCGATTAAATAAAAGCATTGATGAAAATATGATCAATTTAAAGCCTTATGATGTAAAGTCAGCAGGCGATCTAAGAGGCCACTCTAAAAACTTGGAAAATGTTGATAGTAAAATACTATCATCAAACCCTGGAGACTCTATCAAATCTTATAAATCCTCAAGCCATAAAAGAAATTTGCAGCCCTCAAAAAGAAGCTCATCAATTTCATCAAGAAATGATACAAGCCCAGATACATCTGTCAATAAGTCAGTCGATTATCTATTGCAAAAACGAGTTGAAAGGCAAAAGTCAAGAGACCACGGAAGCCCACTACTAAAACCTGTCAATTGGACACAAATTTTATCAGATGAAAATACCGAAAAGTCTGCAAAGATCAATAAAATTAAGCTATTAACTCAGTCTATAGAGCTTCGAGCACAAAATTATGAACGCAGCATTAACCCTAAGCACATCAAGAATATTCAAAGCTTGGAAATCCAAGACAGCATTAACAATGTGTACATAGACAGCATAAAAGCTAAGCTAGCGGTGCTTGATTCTCTGTAAAAATGAGTTATTTTAAAGTTAACTTGTTTTATCAATCAATAATTTTCCGTTCACCACAACACCTCGCTTTTTCGACGATTGGGAACCTCGAGATGAGACTGAAGCATTATCAACTTCAGGGAACAACCCTCCTTTTCTTGGTGATTTCTCTTCTTTCGTCTGTGTTGGAGTAAACAATGGATGTGAAGCTTCAGAAGAACCTTTTTCGCCTTTTCAAGGAAACAAAGTATCATAGAGAACTGCAATAACTTGCTCATTTGCAATGAATTTTTCTAAAATCAGCCGCTTATCAATTGCAGTTAAATGCACATTTGATTGCAAAGTCTGGCGATTTCTTTTCTCAGAGTTTTCTCTAGATTTCCTTCTCACGACTTCTTTTCTTACTTCTTCTACACAGTCTAAAAATAGATCTTCTAAATCACTTCTTTCCAAAAAGCCTTTAGCTTTTTCAGAAGTAAATTCCCTTAATTGTTTTTTCAAATTGGAAATAATTTTCCTCTGGTGATCCAAAGTTCTCAAAAAAGAAATTTCTTGACTTCTTAAATAATCCTCAATTTTTCCTATAAATTCTTTGTTTTCAATATTATAAGACAGCGCTAAAGTTGTTAAAAAGCCTTCATTTTTTATATCGGTTTCTAAATTTGCTTTTTTTTCTTCAAAATGATCGAGCTTTATATCGCTTTCTTCAAATTTAAATCCTAAATTTTCTTTTAATGTTTCATTTTGCCTCATCAAGATTTTTACTTGTTGCTCTAATGCAATATTTTCTGCTTCAAGCCCATGGACTTTTTGTTTAACATTGTCGTATCTTGCTTGCACTTTGGAGCAGGCTTCTCCAAGTTTAACAGCTTCATTTTGAAATCAATATAAAGAATTCTGTAATTCTTGCACAACTTGGTCTCTTTTAATCATTAAAGCTTGCTCATCAGTCAACTCACGCAATTTTGTCATTTCTTTTTTAACTTTAGCCATGATATTCCTGAAGGCGCCGAGAAAGTCTTTTTCATGGGAGTGAATCACTGTGTTTACCTTTGTATCAAAGCTCTCTAAAGTATCATGCAATTGGTTATAATACTCAGTGATCTTGTCTTCAGTTTTTGCAAAAGTTGGGCTTGAGTCGAAGCTCTGATTTGTGCTTTTACGGTTGATTGCCATTTATGAATTTTACTTAAACTTATTATCGTAAATATTTTTTCTCTATTGCAGTCAGCACATTATCGTCATCTGAGCCTTCACTACTGCTTTCATACATGATTTTTGGTACACATATAGTTTGGTCTGAAGGAGCTACCTCATTAACTGGCTTAGTCGTGTTAGCTGGGGAATAAGCAAGTTTCCTTTGATAATTTATTGGCATGTCTGTTGAAGATTCTACACTAAACTTCAGCTTCATGTCACTCATTTTTATACTAGAAACTGAAGAGCGATCTGTATATGGCAAATCCATAGAATTTTGCTTGCTCCTCATAGAAGGGGATTGGGAAATCTTTGATTTATAAGGATGAGGAGAAGGGCCTGGGGAGTCTTGAAATTCCATTGAGCTGTATCTGAGAGGGTTGTATTCTAGAGGACCGTTTGATTCATTATGATCTTCTGACGAAGAAGAAAGAGGCTTCGAAACTGGCCTTGAGGTCATCGATTTTCCTGAGCATGGAGGCTTATTTGCGTTGCTTTTACTTGAAATCATTGACGTGTTTTTCATACTTGGCATACCTTCTTCACTTACCCTTAAATCTCCCATTGTCAAATACTCAGCAGGCGCTGTCGTTACAAAAGTTGTATTTGTTTCTGCATTTGACATCTCCCTCATATCTTTTGTATTGAAAGTCGTATTTGTCCCAGCATTTACGAGATCTCCTCCTATATTATTTTGTATTTTTGGTTTAAATACATGTGCCTGGAGTTCTTTTATTTGTGCTTGGAGCTGAGCAAGCATTTTACTTTGGTCTTCAATAATTTGTTCGGCGCTCGGAGAAAAAGTGCCTGATCCTCTTAAGCTTTCCATAGAATTTTTTCTAGAAAGCTGCCGGCTATAGGACGGAGTGAACATCCCTGGGTTTCCGGATTGGCGAGGAGGCTTCATTTGGTAATTCGAAGGTGTGCTTATTCTTGATCCATAACTTATAGAAGAGTTTACTGAGTGCCTAGGAAAATTGTCCATAGATAGCTCGATAGAATTTACTGTTTGGTCTTCTTTTAAAAATGTAGCAAAGCAAGGAGCAAAATATGACTCTTCTTCTCGAGGAATTTCGCTGCAAAACGACTCAGTTCTTCACTGAGGATTACCTACACATGAAATCTCATAGAACTTTGGCTTTCCTGCAAAGTGGACAAACAGCATAGTCAAGTTTTCAGGATCAGGAGAAATTTTGTCCCTGATATTTTTGGACTCAATATATTGAATGCAACTTGTCCAAACTAAGGGATGAATTATCGGTGCATTTCTATTACTCTGTGACTCTGGGATTCCAGTTACCCAGATATAGCTTATAAACCTTTATGGATCGGCCTCATTGAAAATTTAAACGCTCTAATGGACTTTACATCTTTTATGTCTTAGACCAGACCCCTCAATATTTAGACAAATATTCGGATTATAATAAAACATCCCTAGTTTTAAAACTAGCTCAATATAGTTTTATATAATTGTTTTTTTAATAATTTCGAAAATATTTCTAATAAATAGCATGGGGGCCTTGGCAAAATAAAGCCAAGGCATACTTTGAAATTAAAACGGCTCTTCTCTCTTTATGCTTGAAAAGTGGTAATTTGGCAGCAAAATGTCTTGGCCCAAATGTAGAAATTATAAATGACTAGCCAAAAATTTTTTGACAAGTATGAACCATCTTGACAGCTATCTATAAAATGGGGCTTATAATAAAATTAATTTTAATTTAATTCTTTTTATAAGAGGTTTATAACTGTTTTATTTCATATAAATGTTATAAAAATTAACTTTTAATTTAAGAAGAATATTGTTTAGCAAATTTTAATACTTAAAATATGGAATTCAAGATAGAAGTGAGCTTGTCCAGAAAGTGAAATTAAAGCTACAAGCAATTGTTATTATTAAATCAAATGAGAAGTTCCAGATAGGGCAGAAATATTTCTCTAAATAGTGAGAGGTCTGGTTTAAGATGTACAAGATGCGAAGTCCATTAGAGCGGTTACTTTTCAACGAGGTCGATTCATAAAGATTCATGAGCTATACCTACAATAGGATATTGCATTGCAAGTGGATCTGTGTCAAGAAGTGGCAGCGCTCTTCCCGACTGATCTAGTGTCAAATACCCAGCCTGATATTTACTTGCTAACCCTTTTGTTAATTTTGAGCTTAATGGCGTTGAGACCAATTTCAATGGTAGAATTGGAGTAAACTGCAAAGAAACTGCAGGAAATAAGATCTCACATTTCATTAGCAGCCGCTGAGTAGTTTCATCAGCTGTAAACGCAATGCAAGCCCTGCACACATCAAGTGGTTCAAGCTCTTGATTTCTTTCGATTCTTCTCATAGCGCTTCTCATCATACTATCAAAGATTTTTTCTTCAATTTGTATGGTATTTCCCTTTAATTTTTCAACAATTTTTTTTAATAATTAGCGATTAGGAAACTTATAAATTTAGCATAAATTTTCTGCTGAGTCTACCGATTGAGGCGATAAATGCATCAAATAATCTGCTTGAGGCAGATTTTCCCCTTTTCGTAGTCAAACAATTTCAGTAGCTTTTAGACTTAAAAAGTGTAGAGGCGAGTATTTAAAAGCTGTAATTACGCCTGTAAATTGAGGATCAGGGTCTATGCTATATTCCCATAAGCACCTTAATACATCAGATGTCAGTTTAAATTGTGGTAGCATGGACTGAATTCTTAAGACAAGTCGCTTGTCTTGGGGTTGCCTTGACCAAAGCTCTGAAATACTAGCTTGAAGGGATATATTTCTAGAGTATGAGTTCTCTTGATATTCAGAGAATCTCTCCATGTAGCTCATTATTTAAATTAAATGTAAGTATAAAAGAACTTCGCCGGCTTTTTCAATTTATATTGAATTTTGTGTTTTTTTACTTAATTAGATTAAATTGCTAATTACTTATTATCAAAACCATTATAGTTTATTCACAATTATAGATCAATATGGCCAAGTAGCATTCTGATCAGAATAAAAAAAGTAGAGAGCATTACCTTATGCAGTCTAAGTCAGATTAGGCGTCTCAAACTAGAAATAGAAATTTGTGATCTTCATTCGTACTTTTCAAAAAATTCGGACATGTGAATTTATTTTAAAAAATTAAAATTGATAGTCAAAATGATCTATTAAAATGCAGGACCTATAGCTAAAAGATTTTATATATGTCATTTGAGATGCAATCTATCATATATGTAGCAAAAGCTTATCACTAAAAAATAGGATATCAGTGAATTTTAAAGCATTTCAGAAATAATTGTTATAATAATTTTTATCTGAAAGAATTTTGCATATTATCTGAAAATATATTTATTTTCATGATTTTTTATGATTTTTTCAATTGCATTGATTAAATAATTTATTGCATGCACAAGTTAAATTCAAAAATTTCAATGCAGAGTTATTACGTAAATCATCATACTTTATAATTTAATTTAAAGTATCTGCAATATCATATCTAGTTGCATCTGCTCAAAAACAAGATTCAATATTTATCATCATTTCAAGCTTAATTTCAATCAAATATGTCATGCTATGCAGAAAATAGATATGTCTTGCATATCATTTATTTATTTATTAATATTCGTGAAAGCAATCTTCGCCACATTTATTATAATCTGGAAGCTCAGACATAGAATTAATTTTTATGCAGCTTAGAATAGATAGATAATATTTTATTTCATTATAATTGTTATATTATTGAATTATGATAACTACAATAATAAAATGAGATCTTACTCCCCCCCCCTTTAAATTGAAACAAAAAATTTTGTTTCAATTTAAAGGGGGGTTAAGAAAATGTTTTTATAAAAAAATTTATATATAAAAATTTTTTCAGAGATAAAATTTATAGAAAATAAATTATATAAATTTAAAGAATTTCATGAAAAATTAATTCATAAATTTCTCAATCTCAAAGTGTAAACTTGCTGAAATGGTATTCTTCTAACTCTCCCCATAACAATTGGACAAAATAGAGTTTAATTTCTAAATCTTATATGTTTGAAGCATATTAAATAGGGTATTAACGTATTTACATATAAAATAATGATTTTTACCTATAAAATTTTCTATTATAATAAAATTTTGTTTCAATTTAAAGGGGGGGTAATTTCCCAAAAAAGTAGGAATTTTACCTATTTTGTTTCAATTTAAAGGGAGGGGGGAGTTAGGATTTAGTTCTCTCCGAGAACTATTCCATCCTCAATTAATAAAATGGCATCATCGGAATTAGTTCTCGAAAACTATTCTATCCTCCTAGTGAACCTTTATCCAGCTATATCGTGAAGCTCTAACGCATAGGGCTATAGTCATTCCTGGGGAAGGAGTCCCTTATACGAAACACCTGAGAAGACAGGTGACAACAAGGCAACGCAGCTCCGTGAAGACTTTTTGGCCAGTGGTGGTGGGTCATTTGATAGGATACCCATAGCTTAGCCTGATGTAAAGGGCGGCGAGAAGGTGACTTTTGAGGTGCAGGTCCAATGATAGTGCCTTTTTGATAGTGTGCATTTCACCGAAGTATTTTGATTGAGAATTTTTAAATAGTGTGCCCATTTGGCCAAAATTTAAATTTTTTTTCAGTCAAATGCATCATTATCAAAAAGGAGATGTCGCACTATCAAAATTCCACAGTTATTGAATTATGATAACTAGTTATGCAATTCTAGCTATAAGCGGAATTTATACAACTAGATGAGTGAGAAGGTTATATCGTCGCCAGCTGAGAGGTCTCCGGATAATTCCTAACTCTCTTCTTTCATGAATAAATATAAATTAACTTTATTTTTAACATATTAGCCCAGTAGATTTCTAGTCTTTTCCTATAATTTAATACTAATTATCTGACAGATAAATACTTTTTATAATGGTTTTACCTCTTATGAATTTTAAAGCCTAAATGATACTTGTGCAATTTTAGAATTTATAAAGCATGGAGTTTTTTTAATATCTAAAAAAAATAGAATACTCAAATATAAATCATTACGGATTAGGTGCATCATATTATGTTTGCTTACAATTTTTTCAGCTCATGTGATGATGATTGTTGATATTGTCTTTGATTTAATTGCATCATCTGGATCTAGAACATTTTTATATGATTATGAGCATGATTTCTTATTACCAGTTCTTAAAAAAGCAATACCAGAGTTGGCTTATTATGTAGTGATTTTATCATTTTATACCATCGCTGTGACAATGATAAATACCTTTGTCTATCAGTCAGTTGAAAATTATATTGAAAACTACAAAAGTCATACAGAAAAAATCACTTACATGTGCATAAATATTTTGGTTCAAGGATTGCTACTAACAATTGGGTATATAAGCTTGCTAATATCTTTGGTAAAACTAACTTCATGAGATACTTTGGTTTGGGATGATTCAGGACTACTCTTTATCATTAGCTCAATTTTGGCAGGAGCGATGAAATATCCTTTGAGATCAATTCAAAAATGAACTGACTATTTTTTGAATTCTTATTCTGTGTTTTTTTCTATTAGAGTACTAATTTGGATTTTCAAAGAATTAATATGATAATATATTTTATTTATACGGCTCAAATAATAAACCAAATATATTTAAGGACTGAAAAAGATTTCATTTTGCTTAAATTTATTATCTTATTATTTATTCTTTAGCTTCTTGAATTTATTCTCTGTTTATTAAATTTTAAAATTATAAAGGCACACAAAAATTTAATTTTAATTAAAAATCATATTTAAGACTGAAAAAAATTGAGAAAACAAAGCTGCATTAAAAACAAGCTAAAGGCCTCCAAAAATACTAATCTAAAAATAGTAAGACTTTAAAGATTTAGATAAAAATAATATAAAAATTATGCAGCAAAGAATTTTACCAGCCACACAGCAGATAGCTCAAATAGAAGACAGGATACAGTATATTGGAGGGTTATTGCTTGATAATGTAAAAGCATCACAAATCCTTCGATCAAATTTCACAACTTTGATGCACGATAACAAGAAGTTACGTGATGATTTAAATACTGAAATTATTGACGAAGTCGAAAGTCTTAGAGGAAAGCTGAATGAGTTATCAAATGATCAGTATCAAGTATTCAACGAAATTGATGAAGAAATCCACTACTTAAAAAATGAGAAAAGGAAAATTGCTGATGGAATCATGCTACTAGATCGACAAATCGAATCAAATGAAAACATTTTTGGGTCTAGCTGTCCAACACCTGATTTAGAAGGACAATGGTAGAAATTAATAAAGAAAAATTGAGCTACTCTTAAATAATTATATATTAATTTAATTCATTATGCTGCTTTTATGCTAATCACTTATCAAGATATGTGGCCAAGGATTAGTTCATGCAGTAAATTGCTGAAAAGGTATTTATGCTTATTTAATAAGGGAGAATAAATATTTTTGAAGTCAAATTCGATATTTAAATTTTGCATTTCTTTATAATACCTTGATGAGTGATGAAGAAAATAATTTAGAAACAACCGTGAAGGAATTTGCTATGAGACTACACAATAAATTGCATGAGCAAGTAAGAATTATGCAGAAAACAGAACTGGATGAGAGCATGTTGAATCCACAAGATTTTGAAAAATTATCCACAATTCCAATTTATAGGTTTTAATTATATATTAAGTAAATAGCCATATTTGATAAAGCATATTTAGCTAAATCAAGTATAGCACCAAACGAATGTTTTCAATATGTGAGTGACTGAGTCAAAGAGCTAATTGAGCTTAAGCGAAATTTTACAGTTTTCCAGACTTTTAAAGGCTTGCCAAGAGATAAAACCTATCAAAAATCTCTTCAGAAGTTAGAAGAAGTAAGCAGAAACCATAACAAAGTCCAACACCAACTCCGTCTTTATATAGACGAGCTTCAAAGCGATGTAGAAAAAAGCAAAAATAAAGCTAAAAATATCGAATTTGAGTTTTATAAAACTGTTGAGGAGCTTGAAGCTGAAAAGAAAATGTTAGAATTGGAGCTCCAACGCAAGGACAAAAAGATTCACAGACTGCGTATGATAAATCCAAAGAAAATCGAGCTTTCTGAAGGAGAAAGAAAAAGTCTATCTTTTGATATTACAGGAGGAACAACCTCTAAAATGATTGAAGTTGATAATAAAAGGATGGAAGAAGAAATCAAAGAAAAAGAAAAAGAGTGCAGAGAACTCGAGTATCAATATAACTTACTTAAAAAGCGTCTCTATAATGATCGGAATCAGAGGAATTTTTCGATTTCTCAGCAATTCAGACATAAATATGAAGAAAAATGCCAGGAAGTGTTAAGCATACAAAAAAATTTAGAAAATTGGCAAGTTAGAAAGCGGCAAAGCCGCTCTCATTCTCCTTTTGACCAAGTATATACAGAGCCAAGTCTTCGAAGGAACAGCAAGTCTCCTCTTGTAAGGCCTGCTTGAAAATCAAACTCATCTAAAAAGATAATTCGAGTTCAGTCCTTGAAAAGAACGATCTCCACTCTCAGTAAACCTCACCTGCTTGATCGATAATGATTTTTATAGTAAATTAACTAATTTTTATCAATTAAACCCCAATTTCAGAGAACTGCTGATAAAGTCTCACAAGTTCAGCTCTTTTGCTGAAATCAAAATTTGTAGCTTCAAATTCGTTATAACTTTCACACCTGACTTCATAGTTTCCCACAACTTCCCCTCTGATTTCCACAATTCCAGTAAGACCTTTTGATATATCCTTAACTCTGATCCTAGCAGTGTTGTCAGCTAAAAATATCCCGTTTTCCCACTCTCCGTCAACTTTCCCTATAATGCTGACCTTTTCATTTATCCTTAATTCGTTCAGAAGCCCTGCTGCATATCTCTCAGCCATTTCCCGCGATTTATTATAAAGCGCATATTAATATTTAAAAGTTATTTTCTTTTAGGTTTTGGTGTCAGCTTTTTGTTGATAAGTTTGACCATTGAGAGGATTTCTGAAAAAGAAATTGCGTCGTCGCGGGATTCGTCTTTTAGGAGTGGCAAGTCGCCTGCTTGGGTTTCTACGAATTTTAAGCTGTTTAGCAGGAGTTTGGAACAGTCTAAGGGGGAGCCACCCATTGTGAGGAGTCCTATGACTGATGATTGGATGCAGTCGGGGAGAATAAAAGTAGTGCCTTTTTTCAGTTCAAGATCAAAACTGATACCTTGGACTCTACACATATAAAAGAAGGTTTTATATAAAACTTTGCTAATCCCAGGGTGCTCAATTACAGGAAGATACATAAAACATCTTTCAGTGGTTTTTTGGTCAATTGAATGGTCTATATGATAGTGCCCAGAAACCATGTCTAAAGAGCCTTCCATTAAAAAATCAAAAAAGGGCATAACAGAGCCAGACACTGAGAGTTGACAGTCTAGATCGACTGCCCAAAAGAGTGGGTGAGGTGAATTTCCTGATGGGTCTGGGAATGAAACTAAATCAACTGACACATACCCAAATATGTCTTTCTCGTATAATACCTTTCCAATAGAATCAGCCAGCATTTTAAAGTTCATGTTTGGCAGTGAATTTTGAGGAAACATATATCCTGCTGTCACATATCTTCTAGCTTCAAGTTTATCATAAGCCCCTGAAAGTACCACATTTCCATCAGGCTCAATGCAAAAGCAAACGCAAGCGCTTCCAACATTTGCTGGAAGACACAGAGGAGTCGCTTCAATTACACCTCCTACCCTTACAAATTCTTTCATATATTCTCTTCAATTCGAATACAATGAAGGAACTGCTATTTTTACTTTTTTACTCAGAGCTTTTGTTAAATAATGATAAATTTTTTCCTGCTGTTCTTCATTAAGCTCATCAGAGGATTTCCTCAAATTTTTTATATATTTACATTGCATTATGTCTAGGCTAGCATGGCCTCTTCCACTGAATTCGTTGTCTATTTTAAACAGCCAAACATCAATATTGAGATTATTTGCAATTAGCCGTGTAAGTGTGGCCATAAATTCTTTTTCATCATAGATATCATAAGCACCAGGAGGGACTGGGACTTCTGCTGACGTTAATATTCGTTTGCTGCCTGATTTTGTTGAAAATAATGCAGCTTTGTTTGGGTCTCCACCTAGTATAGGGACTCCTAGCATGACTGCAAGCTCAATTTCATCTTTACTGACATTGCCAGGGACAATATATGCAGTTCTACGCTTTACTAAATGCTTAAGCCTTGCAATGGTTTTAGGTGAAAATAATACAGCTTTTGTGGTTGAAATATGTGTTGGAATGTGTTTTCCAAGATCAGGAGAAACCAAGTTAAGCCTTGAAATAGGGTCAGCAATATTTCCCAATTCCAAAATTTTCATATAATAGCTCACAATTTCTGGAGTCATTTCAAAAGCACTTATATACAAAATATCAATATTTGGGTCCTGTACTTTGAATATCCTTGATATTTGCAAATTCTGCCTAACTAAAAACTTTTGCATTGTGACTCTTCTAGCTTCATCTATTGAAAGAGAACTAATATGTATTTCCAGTCTCTTTTTCTGTGATATCACTGGCCACTCTTCTTTGAATTTCTGCTGCAATTGTTTTCAAACAGCTAGTTTATCTTTAAATACCATAGCAGTTTTCCTCCTAGTATTTTTTACTTCCATAAATCTACGAAAAGCTCTCTGAATGCAGCTTGCTTTTTTCATCAAAAATTGAAGCTGCAAGTAAGCTGTCCTTGCCTTGTGCATTCTCCACATGCTTTGTATAACAACTGCGGCCTTTTCTTTTCCAGACTCTCCTTGAAACTGAATCCTTGGGATCTTTATATAAATCCTCACTTCTTCTTTATTAACAAAGCAGTCCATGATATCTTCTTCAATTATTCTTCTTCCTATTAAATCAACTATTTTTTTACCATCTAGTATTGCCTTCGGTACCTGAAAATTTGCTAGAAAACTCTCAATAGTCCTAATTATTGGAGCTATTTTTTCTCATATTTTTACATATGTTCTCTGATAAGATATAAACTCAGGTGTGGTGTCTAAGGTAACCCCTTTTCTAATTATGAAGAAGTGAGATGAAAAAGTGTCCATAAGCTCATTATAGCCTCTAGGGTTTGGGTCAGTTTCTGAGATTTTTGAAGTAAGCGAGGTATTTTGTTTTTCAAACTGTATTTCATAATTACTAGTTTTAAGCTGCTTAATATTCATATTCGTCGTTTTTGGGATCGCTGAAACTGTGAAATCAAATCGGAAATTCTGAGGTGGCATCATTTCTTCTGATTTTACAAAAACCTGCTGAGGCTTCAAGTTCCCAGGATAAACTGTCATTGTTTTGCTTACAAATGGTGCAGCACCTCGAGTAAATGCTGGGGTAAGATCAACATCTTTGGGTATAACTCCTCGATTTATCAAATTAAACATTCCTTTTGTTATGTCGTTTTCAGTTATGCAAGGGACATCTTCGTCATATGATTTTTTAAATGATTTTTGTCCTGATGATTTCCTGTTTAAAGAAGCTTTGGAAACATATGAATATTTTGGAGGTTTCATATGGAGCTCGCCAGCAGCAGACAGTGAGCTTCTTTTGGGATGCTTTTGGCCTGAAACATCTTGGGTAGTATCGCCATTAATAACTTTGAATAGCAACTGCTCTGATTGTTGCTTTAAATTGGTTTGAACTTTTTCCATTTGGGAAGAAATTGCAGTAATTTGTGGAATGTAGGTTGTATCCAGGGTTTTCAAGGTATCTTTTAGGCCTGATAATCGTTCTTGGATGCCAAGAAGCATCTTACCCATATCATTCACATCGGACATTGTATATAAAAATTAGAAATTGTAAATGATTCAAACTAATTTTATATTTTTTAAATATCTTACAATTACCTTTAAAAAATGATTTATCAGTTTTTAATTCTATAAAGACTATCTCAATTTGCCAATTTATTTGAATGTCATTAAAATTATGGATGCTGCTCAAAGGCCCACACCAATACATATTCAAGAAGCGGAAGATAAATTATCTCCTAGATCTGAATATAACACTTTCGATTTTGAGCAATCCACGACGGCAGTAGATTTTAAGCATTCGTCTTCTCCAACCTATTCGCCTTCAATGAATGAAGTAAAAGAAGAGGCTGAAATGTCCAGCCTGAGAGAGCAGGTTCATGAAATCAAAAGCATGCTTGAAGGCCAAGAGAGAATTCTTAATAACTTTAAAACCAGAATCCAAGAAGCTAAAGAAGACAATCTTAAAATTTCGACTTATCTGTCAAGTGTTGATATTTCAAATCTGTCATTATCCGATTCCCATGCCAAATCTTTTTATATGATGAGAAGCATTGACTATAAAGCAATGGATCATCCAAATCTGTCATT
Source organism: Blepharisma stoltei (assembly GCA_914767885.1). Lineage (NCBI taxonomy): Eukaryota > Ciliophora > Heterotrichea > Heterotrichida > Blepharismidae > Blepharisma > Blepharisma stoltei. Next base: position 854,269 of record CAJZBQ010000020.1, on the reverse strand, counting down.
GATTCACAAAAATGATGATAGATCATTTGTAAGTAGCTTGATGGGATTGGACTCAGAAATACAAAGCATCCCAGATAGCGAAATCCCTGATGAATCAAGCTATTTTTCAACAGAAAGCTACTCAGCCTCTAACCAAAAGAAGTCATTCAAAAACCGAGGATTTGTAAGATCTCATGTGCTATATCTGCACTTATAATCAACTCTGCTAAAGATAATAATAAATGAAAGCCAAAAACCAGTAGAAAAAGCGTTAAATTTATATAGTCTTAAACGAGTTATTATTTATTAAACTGATTGAATTTTTCTCTCTATGTGGAAATTACGCAAATTTGTGAGAATTGGGATATTCAGTTCTTTAGTGATTTCCTTTGTGACTGAGTATATGAAATGAAGATAGCTTAGACCAGCAAAAAGGAGAAGGAAGCAGAGCAGATTGTACTCATCTAGAAGCGGAAATCCCCAAGCATGGCATGATGTGTTAAACATAAGAAGAGAAAGGAGAATGTAGTTTGGGATGTTTAATGGCTCATATTCTGAATTACTGACATGAGCCAGCTGCAAAAATCCCATTTCTCTAGCAAAAATAAAACCTAAAAATAATACAAATTCTCTTGTCCCTGCATAAGCTAATCCAACTGGTGAAAACACCAAAACTACTACCACACAAAAGATAATATAGAATAATGATCCCAAATTCATAAAGGCCTCCATTTTGTTTGAAGATTTCATTAGAACGTTGAAGATTCTTAATAGATCTTACCGAATTAAAACTTCAATCGATACCCAACTGCAAAATCCATAAAATACCAACATCCTAAGCTCAGTTTGAAATACCATAGTATTTATAAAAAATTCAGAGCCAAGTGCAGTATAAATCAAAGCAAGCATCCCCACGAAAAGGTATTTATTGCTTGACATACTATAAGAATTTGTATAGAGCGCTTCCCAATTTTCAAAATAACAGTGAATCGCTGCAGTCGTCCAGATTGCAATTGTATAAGGGGAATTTCCAAATAATGAAATAATTCCAAAGAAAGTTGCCATTACAGTAATCTCTAAAGCATCGGACTGATGATCATAAATCAATCCTAAAGGTGTTGACGCCTGAGTCCTTCTTGCTTGCTTTCCATCTAGATTATCAAAAATAATCCATGCAAAGTAAAGCAATGAACATACCATTGAAATTGAATCAGGAAGTTGACAGGCTAAAGTTGTCCCACAGTGAAAAAGTGTTGAGACGTAAATTAATAAAAGCGCATTTATCCCTAGCATTGTTATCTAGATAATTTTTACCAAGTTAGGACTAAATTAAAATTACGAAAATCATGTAGGAATAGCTTGAACTAAAGTGTTTGATAGTGGAGATAATATGAGGCTATATGAAAGGGAATTGTCTGTTCCAGTATAAGTATATTTTTGGAGGTTTCTTGCTGCATCAGTCGTCAGATAAGATGATGCCATTATATTTAAACGATTATTTTATTTGAATTCTTATAAGATAATGCCATCAGTACAAATAATGGCACCTATATGCCTATAATTATTTCTATTTCATTTTAATGAATAATAGACTTATTTATATAATAACACAACTGAGGGATTAAGCAACATCTTTTGTGTTCTTCGACATAATCAGGATGTTTATCATTAAGGTTTGCTCAAATTGTCTATATACACTCTCAAAATCTTCTATCAAACTTTTTATTTCCCTCGCAGCTTTTAGATCTTGGTCTTTATTACAAAAGCTGAGAATTCCTCTTTTCAGTTTCAATCTTTGGTAAGGAACAACATCAGCTTGAAAGTCAGGCTCAATTCCAGTAAACTTGACTGCTTTGGGGTTTTTGGAAGTAACAAGGCCAGCAATACTTGCTACATTATTAAAATCAATATTCTGATTAAGTGATAGCAATGAGTTTATTAATTTTGTTGTAATCTGAATGAGTAATAAAGATAGTTGAACGATTTGATCGTCTGCAATTCTTAGAAATGGCTCTTGTTTTACCATCGTAGCGATTCATATGGCTTCGCAAGTAAATACGTTTGAGTTCAATTCTTGTAAATCAAGTAATTTGATATTTAATGATCTCCCAGTCAATCTATATGAAAAATTATTGAGATTAACAACCCCTCATTTAATTCCGAGCGCTGAAATTAAATTTAGGGTGTCTTTGAATAGTTCATATTCCTGCAAAGCTTTTGGGTGAGCGTTCAGCACATCTTCAAAATGATGATTCAATTGATTTAATTCAACCGTTGATAAGTCACATTCTTCAGATTTTAACCTATAAATGTGATGGAATATCTCTACACACTTACTACTCACTGCATTTTATAAGAACAAAACTCACATTTCTTTCCTAAATTTTTCCGTCTAACTAGATTTAAAAAAAGCATATTTCTAATATTTTTTCAAGTCTAAAAAAACTATCGTCCCTTGTGCCTTTTTGGGCAAAAATATATAGCTTATATCCCTTTATAGATTTCTTTATCGAGCAAAATGTACTAGACTATTGAACGACCAAGAAAGACTCTATTAAAGGAAAGGGCTTGATATCTATATCAGGAAGTGCTATAAAGTGGCATATCAAAAAATGGTGACAAGTGTGAAAAAAAGTTGACAAGTAAACGCGCCAATTTTTAAAATGGATTTATTATTAAAATAATTTAAAACTTAAGATAACCAATTAGACTGAAGATAATAATTACTTACTTACTTAGGTATTTAAGGTGTTTTGATTTCTTCAGCAGGATGATTTAGGCATGCTTAAGCCCATCCTTTTGACTCCCAACTGGTGACGTCACCAAGCACTCCTGGGACCGGTTAGCCCGATCTGGCCGTCTATAAAGTTCCGCCCCAGCAGGGCCAGAAATCCCGCACCGGCAGCGTTGCCTCGCCCGAACTCGACTCCTGCGCGTGTTCCGCCTAAGGGTCACCCTCCTCGGGTGTGTCAAGCAGCAAACCCAGGTGGAGCTTATTATCTTGGACCAAAGAAATACCCTATGCGGTATTCCATATTGGTATTGCTGATAAAAGGCCACGTGGAAACTGAACCCCATAATAATAAAAGCGAGGGAAGGAATAGTTCTCGGAGAGAACTAATTCCGCACTGAGCCATTTTATTATTATTATGAGGATAATAATTACACATTATATATTGGCTTTAAATATTTTGATTAATATATTTAAATTTAATAATAGCCTTAAAAATTGAAAACTTGAAACTCGATGTGCACTTTTCCGTCACGATAGAATTTCTTTATTTTAATGCTAATTTATATATGTAGACTAGAGCTATAATTTGCAAAGTGCGTGGCTTGTGTATCTCAATATATGAAAGTTCTTATCGACTCATATGAGAAATATTTAGCAAAAATTCAATATGGCTTATAAGTGAAAATCAAAAACTTGCAACTCAATGTGCATTTTTCCGGCACGATAGAATCTCTTTATTTTAATGCTAATTTATTTATGAAGACTAGAGCTATAATTTGCAAAGTGCGTGGCTTGTGATTCTCAATATATAAATATATACGAAGTTCTTATCGACTCATATGAGAAGTACTTAGCAAAATTAAGCATTGATTAAAAAATAAAATATTCAAAAAATTTCAAATATTTAACTTTTGCTAAACACTCATCATATGAGTCGATAAAACTTATATATATATTGACATTTGCAACGCACGCACTTTGCAAATTAAAGCTCTAGTCTTCATTATTATAATTATCATTAATTTATAAGACCTTTAAAATAAGATTTTAAGTTATTAATCAATTACAGTCTTATTGGGGTATCTTAAGTTTTAAATTATTTTAATAATAAATCCCATTTTAAAAATTGGCGCGTTCACTTGTCAACTTTTTTTCACACTTGTTACCATTTTTTGACATGTCACTTTTTAGCACTTCCTAATATAGATATCAGCCCGTTCATTTAATAGAGTCTTTCTTGGTCGTTCAATAGTCCAGTACATTTTGCTCGATAAAGAAATCTATAAAGGGGTATGAGCTATACAGCCCATTCTGACAGCTTCGTATCCCAAACTTGGAAAATAGGAAACTGGCCCCCAGTAATGGCTGTATACTTGTGTCCAAAAAGGCACAAGGGACGATAAAAATTGATTCTAACTCCAATTTATGATGGTTATAATATCTTCGAGCCTTTTAAATAAAATTATATATATTATCTTTTTAATCAATCTTTCAAATATAATTTATTTTAAATACAAATGAATTCAGAATAATTTATAGACAATATTTGGAATGTCATTTTTTACATTTTTATAATTATTACAATTCACATAAAAACTTAACAGTTATGTCTCAACTGATGCTTATTAATATTTTCAATGCTTTTAATTGAAATTATTTACTTATTTTATAAATTTTGCCTACTCATAGTATTTTAAATCATATGAACCAAGAGCATTTAATATAAATAAAACTTTTGAAAAATTAAAATTTTTTTTTTTAATATTTTTTAAGTTATAAATCAATTAATAGCAAAGATAGGGGATTTAGTTGTCAATTGATTTGAAAATAATTCCACATTGAAACGCCTGCATAAATCATATAATATTGATTCATAATATTCAATAGGAGCATCCTTTATCGTTTCCTAATTAGATTTCACGATTTTTTGATAGATTTCAAATAAAGAAGAGTCGAATCGAGGATGTATATTAATATTCTTAAAGTCAATAAACCTCTCATCAGAATTTCTTTTGGTTACAGAATCCCCTTCTCAGTTGATAGATGGCGATTTATCGCCTTTAGGACTGATAAACTTAGTTTTCTCATGGTCTCCATCTGTATGTTGCAAAAATTGTGAGACTTCAGGAGTGACTCTGTTCGTGTGAATATCAAAGACTTCTTCATCCGGATACTCAGCTTTTTTCATATTTATTAAAATTATTAAAAAAAATGACTCAATGCTTCAGCTGCAAAGTCAAGACCTTTCCACATAAGATTAAACATTGGATTTTCTAATTCTTTGACTTTTGTATACTGTATAAAAAACTTTACAAATGCTTGGCAGGAACCTGGGATAACTAAGTTTTGATAGACTGTCACCCCAAATTCTGGACCTAAACTTACACAGTACAGCATTGGCAAAGTTCCCATTTCACGTAGTCTGCTCCCAGATGCTATTGCTCTAATATTTTTTGCTAAAAGTTTTCCCATTTGCTCAGCAGCATAAGCAGTCCCTGCTAAATTCAAAGTTGTTTGTGCGACATCTCCTGCTGCGAAAATATGCTCTTTGACTTGAAGAAAATCGTTTACAACAATTTTGCCACGGTCATTTAAATTTTCCTGAAAATTTTTTTGCAAGAATTTTGTATTATAAATAACCCCAATGCACTTAAAAACTAAGTCAAAATCCTTGAACTCCTCTTCACTTGCTTTCTTGTTATAAACAATTTTTACACCTTTTTCTGTTAAAAAATTTTCAGCATACTTCTGGGCAAGTTTCGGCATTCCAGGCATAATAACATCCTGAGCAGAATAAAGTGTAATGTTTTTGTCATGAAATTTTGAGACTAATTCTCCTGCAAGTTCTACTCCTACGATTCCAGCTCCAAGAATCATAATGCTTTGAGCTTCTTCAATTTCATCATGAGTTTCTATTATTGTTTCATGCCTTTCATTGCTCAAATCTTCATAAGTCCTATGAGGCTTAATAGGGTCATAATAATCTGTCCCACAAGCAATTATACAGTAGTCAAATGTGGTCATAACGATACCTTGAGCATTTTGTATTTCTGCTGAATGAGAAGACAGTTCTATTACTTCACCTTTAATGAAGTCAAAACCCATTGATTGAGAAATATCAGCGTATTTCACAGATATTGATGGGTATGCATTTGGGTCTACCATAGCTCTTAAAATTCCTGGAGTGTATTCGTAGTATTCTTTTAAGTCTACCAATGTGACTTGGAAGTCTTGACAGAGCTCTCGAGCTGCTGTAAGGCCTGCAAAAGAACCACCAATTATTAAAACTTTGCTCATCATATTTTAATATCAGAACAATATTTTATATTTATAAATACTTTCAAATCCCATTGAGGGAATTCTTTACTTTTAAATCTTGGAAGCATTTTTTTGCCTTTGGTATTTCCGCTTTGCAAGAAACATTCTGACCGTGGATTGTATTTTTATGATTTCGTTTTCGTAATCATTTTCTTTATTCATCTCTGAAATTGGCAAAAGACCATACTTTCGGTGTCTGAATTTAGGCCTGGGTTTTTGTTTATTGGCTTTATCAAGCTTCATTTGTAAAAATTGGTCTTTCAACTCTTCATATTGTTTTACAGCCTGCTTAGCTTTTTCTGCAGCAGAGTTCAGTTTTTTGCTTAATTTCAAAACTTCATATGCTTTTCTTGCCTTAATTCCTCTCCACCGTGACTGAATCATTATTGCTGCAATTCTTTCTTGCCTTCTATGCTTTTCTAAATCTATCTTCTTTTCTTTATGTTCTGTATCTGAGCGAGATATATCATTAGTCGAGCTTATTGGAGATTTGCTTAATACAGAGTCCCTATGGTCGCTTCTTCTATCAATAGAAAGCGGTCTCGAATTTCTTCTTAACTCACTAAAAAAATTCTTTTGCCTTGATTTAGAAGGCCTTGTTAAACTTGTTTGATTATTTGTAGGGGTTGTTTTTCCATTTGTCAAAACTTCTATTCTTTTTTTTAATATATTAATTGGAAGAGCCACGACTGCAGGGTTTTTTTGTCGTCTTGTATTTTCTTGACTTTTTGTTCTTTCTTTAAAATCATCTGGAAGCTTCTTTGGATTTCGCTTTGGTGAACCAGATTTGGTAATTTCAATAGGAAATCTCCTGTCTTCATATTTATGAGTTAAAAATTGATCTTGCCCTGAGCACTCAATTAAGCTCTTTTTAAGAGCTAAAGTGAGATGGTGTTTTATACCTAAGCAGTCTCTGCTAATTTCTCAGCCTTTTTGGTAGCATTCAACTGCATCTTTATACTGTGATAAATATTCGTATTCTACCCCTACATTGTGATAAGATATTACTAATGTCGTCACTAAATTAGTTTCAGTGCAATAATTATTTCTAAGCATATATAAAGACGCAAGACCATGCCTTAGTGCTCTTTCGTGATCTCCTATATGCGATAGCATTTCACAAATATTTAAATGAGTTTTTGCGATATTCAATAGTTCGTTGGGTAAATTTTTTTCTATTTCAATTGCTTTAAGCATTGCTTGAATTGATTCTGTGAATCTGTTAATTTTTTTAAATAAAAATCCATAATTATTGTAAGTTGAAGCAAGCAGCTTGCTTTTTATTTGTGTTTCTTTTACAGCTTTGGCATTTGATAAAGCTTGACTTAAATATCTAAGACAAATATCATAGTTTCCACATTTAAAATTTTCCATTGCAAGCTTATTGAAGGTAAAAGCACTCTGATCTGCATATTTTGAAGAGCTTGATGAAGAAGACATTGTTGTCTCATCTGTTACTTTAAAATGATCATTATAGCTCATAGTTTTATCATATTAAGATGAATTATTTTTTATTCGCCTTTGTTTTAATATTGCGAGCTTATCACAAAAATCTTTATTTTTAGAGCTATTTAAAGATATTTCTGAGCCTAAAATTTTCATAATGTATTGTAAAAATTACAGCATAATCTTTTTCTAGCATATAAAATGATTTTATGAGCAATTGTCATAATTGTTTATGCAGATTGCCAGAATTTAGAGCATATTATAGTTCATGGTAATGTTGAAGACCTTGGATATTATTACATTGATATTTTTGTAGGAAATCCTCCAGCTAAGCAATCAGTATAGGTAATTCCTATAATCTGCCCTATAAGGGAATGAAATTGGAGAAGTTCCATCTCAAATTTCCTGTCTTTTAAGGGCATTTTATAGGAATTATCTATAATTATTGACACTGGAAGTAGACTTACAGCATTCCCTTGCAAAGGCTGTAAAACCTGTGGCCAACACATGAATCCATATTTTGATTTTGACAAATCCCAGACTTCAAAATTTGTAGCGTGCAATGATTCTGAATTCTGTACAAACTGCAATGATGATAAATGCGAATATAAAATAAGCTACGCTGAAGGAAGCATCATTTCTGGATTGATGATAGAAGATTATATTCTTATTGGAGATGATAAAGAACACTTAGCAAATATTTCATATAAATTTGGCTGCCATCAAGAAGAAACAAATTTGTTCAAATCACAAAAAGTAGATGGAATAATGGGCTTAGCATTCAGCCATAAAAAATCAACGATTGTTGATCAGATATATAAGAATTCTGACTCATCTGAAAATCTATTAGCAATATGCTTGGGAAAAGATGATGGGTATATGACAATAGGTGGATATAACCAATCATTGCATTTTGATACTATTAAATGAACTAAATTATATGAAGACTTATTTTATACAATTGGGTTGAAATCAGTATCAATTGGATATCAAATATTACCTATCGATCTTAAAAAAGCCCACAAAAGTAATTTATAAATAGAAACAATAATAGACTCAGGAACAACTTTTGTATATTTCATTCAAGAAATGTATAAAGAATTTTGAGTTGTTTTTGAAAATTATTGCAAAAATGATAACTTTTGTGATGGAGAAGTTATTATTATTAACAATGAGCCAAAGTCTTGCTATAAGCGTAATAAAGAGAAACATCAAAGTATTTATGAATTTTTTGATACGTTTCCGACTATATCGATGACTATTGATAAAATTATTATTAATTGACTGCCAGAAAATTATTTATTTTCATATCCTGAGTATGCAGATATATATTGCGTTGGGATTTATAGCACACAAGAAGATATTATTGTTCTTGGGAATATATTTATGAGAGGAATGGAAGTCATTTTTGATAGAAGTGAAAGCAGAGTTGGGTTTGCAGAATCTTCATGTGATCCACTTTTAATTCATGGCAACTCAGGTGCCGCACATGAGCGTCACAAAAGGGACCTGTTAAAATCATCCAGATCTGATTCATATTTTAATTTAGGGTTATCAATAACTGCTTTTCTTGTATTTTATTCAATTTACTTAGTTATGAAAAAATCAAAGTTATGGAAAAAAGAATAGCCTTTCACTCGAATTGTAAGATATTTAAAACACACACTTTATGAGAAATACGAATTTTATAATTTTAATAGTTTATCTTCTTAAAGAGCTTATTATAAAAACGAATAGTCTGTTGGTAGCATTGAGTGCCTGATGCACCTGCTAGTTAGTCCTAGCCAGTTTCCTATTTCCCAGTCAGAAGACTGCAAGAATAGGTCACCGGTCCTTAAAAGTCTTATCACGGTTAGCGCATAAGTGGGAAAAATCCATTATGGGAAGAGCATGCGACATTTTTTGATTATATAGAAAACATGATAAGATTAGAGTATCATATTTTTTAAGTTATAAAAATGGCGTTAAATTATTACACACTTGCAGACATTTAGTTAATCATTTGTGTATTAAATCTGAGGAGGCTAGCTCTATTGATTTCCATGATTCGAGAGAAAATATGAATAACTTTCGGAGCTCATTATAAAATGAAATTTTATTTTTTTAGACACTAAATTTTGAGCACACTCAAGGCATTGCTTTGAATGGGTATATTTAGCATCAAATGAGTAAAAAGTACGATGATGAATCATAAGGTAGATTATAACAGATAAAAAAATAACAGTAAATTTATTGATTCAAACATTGAATCAAACTTTTAGAAAATCTGTTTACTTTGCTATATATTTAATAGAGACTTAACATTTTCATAATAAATTTAATTTATAATTGAAATTTTAGATACAAATAATTTGAGAAGTATTGAAGCACACAGCTGAACTTTTAATATTTGCATTCAGCTGTCTTGTTGTTGGCGAGCCATCACTAAGTCTCAAGATTGATTTTGGTTTTTGACTATCAACGCTTTTGCTTACATTTTTTCTAGGTAGTCTCAATTCAGGCAAGCTGTCTACACTAGGTGTGCTTGTCAAGGATCTTCGAAGAGCTCTCTTTGTAGGCATTTTGTCTTCCCTATCAATATTGAATGTTGATTCAAAGATTTTTCTTTCTGTTTCTGTGCTGACTCTTATCAAATCATTAAATTTGCTCCGATCAAAGTTGAATTTTTCAAATTCATCAGAGCCGGTTATGCTAATTTTACTTTTATTCAACTGATTCCTAGGACTTCTGAAACTTAATTTTCTGATAGAATACTGTGGATTAAGTTTTCCTGGATGCTTTACTGTGAAATGAGGAAAAGGTCTAATAATCTCAGATACACGACACTCGCCAAGTGGTCTTGCATGGCCACGGTTCAATGAAATCATATTAATTTAAAAAATGATGGTTCAATAATTACTACTAATTACTTATTTAATACTTTGACTCGGAATAAGTTGGCTTGTGGTGTATTTTATCATTCCATTTCTAGGGTTGAAAGGCTAGTGCAATTTAAAATAAGCTAAAAATAAAAATTTGCATCTAATAGATTATATCATATTAAGTTGCACCTATCAATTGCAAAGAAATAGAAACATCAATAATAAAACAAGCTGAAAATTACCATCAATGACCCATCCAATAATCCCAACCTCTACTCACAATAGAAAGCAAAGTTTCTTTTAATTTCTTTGAATTCGAATTCTGATATTTTCACATCTTTTACAGGATAAAAGAAATTAAGTTCTCAATTGAACAACATCCCAGAATTTGTATCCATTAATCAAATAAATTTTTTGCTATTGTCCTTATTTTATTTCTTTCCTTTTCTTTAATATGATCAGAACAAAAATCTATTAACTATTATAAAAATTCTTTATGAATTACTTTAAGAAAGGTCGTGAAGATAAAAAAGACGAAGAAGAAAAGAAAAAGCAAGACGAAGAAGAGGAGGAAGAGGAGGAAAATAAAAAGGAAGAAGAAGGCAAAGAAAAAGAGGAAGAAGATAAAGGAGATCAAGGAGATGGCCGCAGAGATCCTCCACCTCTTATCACAGCGCCAGTTAAAAAGCGACCTATCATGACTCGTGAGAGATGGATGGAGATGGCCCAGATTCGCCGGTGGGAAATTCATATAACGGATATATCCATTGAAAACCTGTTTACAGACAGCTATGACCCTTTCCTCGAGTTTGTCATAGGAGGCGATTTTAAAATCATTCAAAAAGCTGTCAAGGGTGGAAAAATTGAAAACCAATACAAAGGAACTTTGGGCTACACAAAAAAGACCGAAGTCTTGCCGAACTTAGAATCCAAAGAAAAAAGGGATTTTAAAACGAGGGTTTGACATGAATATCATGGGTCGTATTTCGATATCCAAGAACAATATATGAGAATCGACGTATGGGACCTGGAGGGCTGAAATTTAAACACTTTTCTTGGCAGAGTAGAAGTCCCACTAATAAACTTTGCGAGTGGCGATGTATTTCAAGAACTTGATATATGAAAATCTGGGGTTAAAAAGAAACAGAAGCTTTGTAAGTTGACCTTTAATATTGCGTTTCAAGAAATCTGGGATTTTTGGCTCACTTTTTCAGATTGGAGTGCTTCAAATATTTTGGGAGAAAAAGGCAGCAGTGACTCTGTAAGCCCTTCAATTGAATTATCTCTGCTAACTCAAGGATTTTGGAGGAAAAAAGTAAAATCTATTGTTATTGATAAAGAAGCAAACCCAATGTGGCCAATGATTAAAGGTGGAATTCATTATAGAGGGACAGTTAATGAGCTTTGCAACCAACAATTAGAAATTAATCTGTATGACGGAGGAATTTTAAATAGAAAACTAACGATGACCCCCTCAATCTTCATGTCTATTGCAACAAAAATGCAATTTTTTAATATAAAATTTTATATAAAAAACATAATAATTTTCGTTCTCTTGCAACAAATTATATACAAAAAAAAAAATTTTCATGTCTCTTGCAACAAATTATATATATTAAAATGGCGACACGTGTCAGCCTGCCCTCTTGGCGCAGCATTCCAGACCTTATGGTTAATGCGAACTGGAACGGACCCCGAGCCGAGAATCAGACGCAGACTCAAGAAGTGTATATGCGGGCAGGTTTTGGCTGCTTTCCTGTGGTTGGAAATAGATTAGCTCAATAACGTCCTTTTGATCCGAGGACCCATGGGCATTCCTCTACCGAGAAACTGGGGTTTTTGCCCAGGCCACAGGGGAACAGTCTTTTTCGTGTAACTGTAGAAGGAAGGTCTTTGACACCCGATAGACTCTAAGGAGCTGATCCTTGGAATCAAGCTACTCCAATTGACCGTAGCAGGGACGCAGAAATCCATAAGCCGCCCACTCAAGACTGAAGCCGCAAGGCAAGGAGGAGACAGAAGGTACCGGAAGGGCACTCGTAAGAGAAATAGACCCTCTGGGTTGGAATCGAAAAGCGGTAGAACCTTCTGCACGGGAGGTCTTTGGTGACTGTGTCACCAATATGGCTAGCGCCTGTCTGTAATAATCCTAATCCTCTTGCAGCAAATTTTAGACGCGCATCTTAAATTTTTCTGTACTTTTTAGCTAGATAAGTTTAATAAAATGGCGAGCAATGATAATAGCAGTCCAAATCTCGATGAGAAGGTCATTGACACGCCTACAGCAGCGCTGTTTTATGGGGTTTTTGAGAAAACTCACCTAGAGAAAAATGCATTAATTCTTTTTTTATAAAAATGTTGTGTTGCAGTAGGCATGAAAATTTTTTCGAAAAAAATTTTTGTTGCAGTAGACATGAAGATTGAGGGGGGGGTCATCGTTACTAGGCAGAAAAACTGTTGATTTATTTGGGGTAACTGATTTTGGTGGTATTAGTGCTGATATTCTTCAAAAATATAAAAGAAGAGGCCCTCACATTTGCTCAGTCAAAGGAAGAATTAATATCGTCAAAACTCCTAGACACCAGCAGAGCGGTGAAATCATCATGCTGAATTCAAACAGCCAATATCTTTGTGTTAAAGTCCTGCGTGTCGATAATATTGTTCTTCCTACAGATAGAGGAGTCATCAATACTTTTATGGACGTGCTCTGGGGAGGATACACCAAAAAAACCAAAACTGAATATAAAAGTTATAAGCCTATCTTCAATGATTTATTTTATTTTCCCATTGTTATTAGCCAAAAAGATTCTCTACTAGGCGGAAATAAAGAAAATGACCGACTTAAAGCAATTATAGAAGAATTAAAACAAAGCCCTATAGTCTCGTTCAACTTTTGGGCAATTGATGAAAAATTATCCAACGACAGTTTAGGGTCAACTAATTTCTTCTTAAACGAACTAAATAGTGGAAAAATTCAAGAAAAAGAATTTTATGACGAATCAATACAAGGAATCAATGTGTTTAAAGTAAGAGTTTGGTCTGGCAAAAAGCAGCTGCAATCACCTTTTATTGCAGCTGGAGAAATTTCTAATGTGTATATTGAGGTCTACATATTATTTGAAAATGAAAAGAAACTTGATTATGAAGACTTGCCAAGGGAAAAAGCAGATAAGCTGCCTCCGCATTATGAAGAGCATAAAGAAAGATGGATTGAAAACGGGAACAATATGAAAGAAAGCTTCCCAGATGAAACTCAAAGAGAATACAACCATGAAGAAAGTGATGAGCATGGCAAAAAACATTTTCTACCGTTATTCATAGCTAAGACTAGCTACCCAGCGCCCCCACCTAAAGTGAAAGGCTCATTTGAGGTCTCAAATATAGAATACCTTCGCGTCGAGACTCTAAAACAAATTGCGCACTATGTAAGCCTGGTACCCTTTGCTCAAACTGGAGCCGATATATGATCATCGCCTGATTTCCTTATTTATATGGGAAAAGGCCAGCCTGTTGATCACGCCATTTTATTAGCAAATCTATTCATGGCAGTAAGAAAAGAAGAAAAAGAAGAAGGCGATGAATCCAGCAGTGACGATGAAGATGAAACAACACTTGTGGAAAAACCTAAAAAGAAAAAAGAAAAAAAATCAAAAAATGACGTAGTTGACCTCACTGATTCTATGGAAAGAAGGACTTTTATCTGTGTGGGAAGCTTAAAGCAAAGAAAAACTCGCCATGTCTGGGTTATGACGGTCGAAAAAGACTATAAAGGTGTTAAATTCTGGGAAAGCACAAACGCGAAGTGTTTCGAGCTTAATAACAGAGTAGCGTCTCCTGAGGACCTTAGGAAGTTCCTAAATAAAGAAGAAGTGGACAAGACAGTTTTGAAGCCATCTGCAACTGAAGAGGACAAAACAGAAATGCTTGTAAATGAAGAGATAGAAGAGGAAGAATACGAAGCAAGTGAAGATTCAGAACAAGCTGAAGAACTTATGGAAAAAGAACAAGAAAGGCTGAATAAAATTTTAGGTGACACTAGGATTATGGAAAAAGATTTGGGGCAAAGAGAAACGAGATTTAAGCATAAAAAAGTTGGATTCAAAGACGAAGACTCAGAAGATAAAAAATTCGAAACAAAAGCTCCAGCTAAGTCTTATATTGATGCTAAGAGAGAGATTGAAAAAAATGATGAATCAAATTTTACAAGCATTGTCCAAGAACCAAGGCTGCTACCTGGAGCTCAAGACGTGAACGTCCCATACCGTACAATTGAAATTATCTTCAACAATAAAAATGCATGGATGAACCTCCAGCACTTTGACCCTTCACGTATTATTTATGATTTATATGATAAAACTCTTTGGCATCCATTTTTGCCAAGAGGAGGAAACTTCACTCCTTACTACTCAGCACCCATCTTTGCTCCCCCACTGCTAAGAGGACCAGCAAATAAACTTCAAAGCAAACTGCTAAAAGAAGTTTTATCTTATTAGATAGACGGGCTCGTGCCCTTAATTTTAACGCAATCATCGAGGATCCCCTAGGGGATTCACTCGCTTTGCGACCTTCCTTCCTTCCGGACTCCTCCTTGCTACTTGTAAAAAGCTCCAGTGTTGAGTGGGCAGGCTACGGGTTTGTGCGGCCTCCTGAGGCTGAGGGAGTACGAAGTTGGCATTCCGAAATTCCAAAAAAATGGAATTTCTGATAGCCTATCGGCAAAAGGAAAAAGTTTAGATCCTGGGACGTAACGCCCAGCTTCACGTTAGGCAGTTGCCCGATTGGTCTAGGTATTACCTGTCGACCTGGCTGGGCTTGCCCTTTCTAAATCTGAACCCTCTTTTCCTCCGAGGTAAAAACCAGTCTCGAAGTTGGACTGGGCCAGGCTCTGCTTCCTGCAGAATTGGTTACCGTGTCCTTTTCAAGGCGAGAAAAACCTTGCGGATATAATTAAAATATGTGTCGAGGATGTATGGCCGTGAGGCCATACCTAGACGAAGACGCCATATTTTAATTATGCTAAAAGAAGTCAATATTGGAATCAGCGCCTTGAGAAGTGGTAAAAACCTAGGAACTTCGTGGAAAAGTCAGAAAGACCCTGTGGTCGAACTTATGGAATTACATTTGGTTTTTCTAGAAAAGTGTGCAAGAGGGGAGTTTACTGAAGAAGAAATAAAAGCGAAAAAAAGAGATTGAAGCATTCAAATAAGACAGTTTATGCCAAAGCATTATAGAGTTAGTGCAATTCCTGCTCATTTTAATTACCCTGAGCCTGACAGAATCACAACTGTTTTCTTGGATGAAGCGGGAGATTTCTTCAAGATGGACCATAAGAATCTCAAATGGGCACTTGCAGTGAAAATATTCCCATATATTGGAAAAGTGATTTCTGTCAGATTATTTGTTGCTGCGTTTTATCCAATTCCAATAACTGAAAGCAGTACCAAAGATTAAACTATTAACAATTTAAATCAATGAAATTTTAATATTTGGTGTATTTTATTAATCACTTTTTAATGGGTTTAACTTATAGACTAAAAATACTTCATTTAATATTTATCGACTTTTTTGCAGCCTATCCAGTATATTACACTCTCTCTAAAAACTTGTGAATTATGATAATAATTTCATGTATTTTTTTTTATAAAATATTTACTTGTTTAAATATCTGAATTAGATAATAAATTATTTGCAATTATGATGGGATTGATCGAAGGGTATAATTTACTTAGCTCTGGAAAGCAACATATTATTAAAACTGAAAGCTTCGCTTGCAAAATAGTAAAATCTAGCTAGGATTTAACTAAATCCTCCGAGCCTTTAAATAAAATTGGTTCGAACGAATATTTTAGGGCGCTAACTGGACATAATACTCTTAGAAAATGCTTAACTCCCCCCTCAGTGAACAAGCAAAACCATTGGAAAATTCCCTATTTTTTATCCAAACCTACTCTCCCGTGAGTTAACTAAAAATTTTTTGCGAAAAAAATTTTGATATATAAGTGATAATTAGAATTTGAAATCTCTTGCTAATTCTTTTAATTTTTTAGCAGCTTGCATTTTAAAACATAAATATTACAAATTAAATAAATATTTGCTTTCCAATTTTTGTGAATTGATTTTTTAAATTTCGAAAAAAAATTTGGTAATAAAATTTATATATAAATATTTAAAAAATAAAATATTAACCTCTTTGAGTGAATGAGTTTTTGTTCGCCAGCGGAGGAGGAGTAAGTGATAAATGTCTGCCACAAAAAGTTGAGTATGAAATTGACAAAGTTGTCAGAAAGCAAATGAATGAACTTCCATTGAGCCAGATGATTTCAAAGCAACTTTCATTTGAAGATGAAGAGTTTGGTAGCATTAAATATGAAGATGTTCAAGATTTTGAAAATAATATATCATTAGAAGGTTATAAAAGGTTTAACCCTGCGCTTACAGAGAAACTTAATTCGCTATATCAAAGCCAAAAAAATCCTGATAAAATTCGCAAATTAGAATATGATGAATGACTTCAAAAAAAGCAATTAGAAAAATCATTGAAACAAAAACTTATTAATGATGCTTTATATAAAGAAAGAGAGCAAGAAATTAATGAGCTTAATAATAAAATTAAAAAGCACAATGAAAGTATCATAAAAACAAGACAATGAGAAAAGCAAAAAATCAAAGAGCAGAGAAAAAAACAGAAAGAAAAGCAAGAAGAGACAAGGTTAATTGAAGAAATAAACACAAAAAAGAAAATTGAAGCTAAGAACCATTATAAAGAATGACTTATGGATAATTTAAGAAAGCTGAAACAAGAAAGAAAAAAGAAAAGGGAAGAAAAAAAGCAAAAAAATGAAGAACTGAAGAAAATTGAAGAAGAAAAATGGGAAAGAAAAAGAATTGCAGAAAAAGCATATAAAAAATGGCTTTTTCAGAAATCAGTGACCCAAAGTTTTCATCCCTCTCAGTCCTCACAAAATACAAGATTAAGGAAGACACCCATGCTTGCATACTCCCCAAATAAAAAATCAGTCTCAAGTATAGCTTTTTGCCTTGAGTGGCGCGGGCGCCACTTCGGCCAGCTCCTTCTTCCAGTTGGCCGAGCCAACTCAGGTTGGTTCGACCAACTGGAGAATTGACAAGTGAGGCGTTTTGGGGAGACGTGTCAATTCTAGTTGGCCGAACCAACCTGAGTTGGCTCGGTCAACTGGAAGAAGGAGCTTGCCGAAGTGGCGCCCGCGCCACTCAAGGCAAAAAAGCATATCCATGATGAGCTTGAAAAGCTTGGCAGCAAAATTTTAATTCCAGATCTGGTGACCGAGTCTAATAGCTCTGAAGATGAAAAATACCAAACTGAGATCTCTTCTCAAAAGCCTCCAAGACCGAAAGCTAAAAACCCTCAAATTAAAGAGCAATATCGATTGGATGACTACCAAGTTTTTGAAGAGCTCTCATCAATTCGAAAATCGCCTAAAGCTATAGATAAGCATCATGTTGGTGAAGAAAGTTTTATTAGCGATATTGAAGGAGATGAAGTTATGGATTAAAAATTTCATTAAATAGTATTTAGATTAATTCACTGTACCGAAACCTGTAGATAGCATCGCTCTCTTCGCTGGGCTTGCACTTACTCCCCCCCCCTCCGTCAGTGAACAAAAAAATTTTGTTCACTCACGGAGAGGGGGTTAATTTTTTTTTTTAAAATATAAATTTTCATAAAAAAATTTGTTTTCGAAATTTAAAAAAAATTCCTAATTCGCAAAAATTGGAAAGCAAATATTAATTTAATTTATAAAATTTATGTTTTAAAAAGCAATTCGTTTAAAATTAAACAGAATTAGCTCTAGATTTCATTATACTAATTATCATTTATATATCAAAATTTTTTTCCATAAAAAATTTTTTTGTTCACTCACGGAGGGGGGGAGTTAAATGATTGCCTTTATTTATCAGCCGATTTAGCATTGAATAGCTTTCTTGCTTTTTTGGGGTATGCCATTGCTTTCTAATTTTTTTCACAGGCGATTGAGAGTTTATAGCTGAAGTTATCTGATACTCGCTCTTGGAATTTTGGCCTGAAAACTGTAAAAGATATTTTGATCATGAGGATTTATGATGATTTTTGAGGGATTCAGGAGAATAACTGTCATGGCGAATTCTTGTTGGTTTTTCTGCAATTTTTTCTGGGGTTTCTTCAATTTTTCAGTGAGGTTTTGATGAGTCAAACATAGGAGAAACTGGAATAGATTCATCAATTATTAAAGATTCAGGCTTTCCGCTGTATAATAAATACCCAAGTTTTCTTTTTTGTCATAAGGTTTTTCTTGAATTTTCTCTGTTTCTCTCATTTTCTTCATTTTTTCAGTATTCTCTATTATTATTTAAGAATTTGGGGAGTTCTTTTCTTCGAATTCCATTTGAATCGCTTCCAAATACTTCTTGCAATTTATACTATTTTAATTAAATATACTAAACATTATAGCATTATTTTGATCAGCTTATTTAAAATAAATAAGCATACTCATATCTTCATTTTTTCTTTGCTCAACTTTTTCTTTTCAAGATAATACATCAATTCGGTTGTGCGATTGAGCTTCTCTTTCTTTAAGCCGTTTAGAAGCATCTTTATGCGTATAGTTTGAGGAAGAAATTAAATTTCCGAGCTATATGATAGTTACCATTGTTTCTTTTCGAGCCTCAACAAGTTCACTGGATGTTCTATACGGCTCCATGCCAAATGGTAGTGAATTGTTAACAGGGTACTTTCATCGAAATAAATTTGTTCGAAAATTTTTAAAAATTGTGACATTTGGTCGAAATTTAACTTCTTTCGGTCAAAATACACACTATCATAAAGGCACTATCATTAGACCTGCACCCGTTCTATACTTTGGCGTCTTATTATATTCCAAATACGAAGCTGATTTTTCTAACTCCTGCTTTGGTGGATTATCACGTTTAAAAAATAAGTATTGCTTTGTTTTTTCTTCTCATTTTTTCCCAATTTTAATCCCTGCTTCTTTTATCTCATTTCTTCTCATTTCAGTTAACTGAGATTTCGTTTTGATATCAGATAAAGAAGTGTTTGCTTGAGACTCTGAGTATCTTAGAGGGCTGATATCATCTGTTGTAAGTAATTTTTCGGATTTTTTTATAATTATTCTGTGTGAACGATTAGTGTCGGAGCCATCAGTTCTTCATTTGATAATATTATTTATCGAGTCAACTAAGTTTTTATTATTCCTTTGCTCTTCGTTAAATCCTGATTGTTTGTATAAATTATCTTGTCCTTTAGAAGTCTTTTCATGATACCATTCATATGTAATATTGCTTTGCTGATTTTCTCTTTTACGGTTATTTAGAAGTTCTGATCTTGAGTCGCAGTTAGGTTCTTTTTCCCAATTATAAGGGATCTTTACTCTTTTTCCAGGAGACTCTTGATAAGGATTTTCTTGGGATTCAATATAATTTGTGCCCATGCTGGATTAATTTGCAAGTTTTAATTTAATTTAACTTTAAAAGACTTCTATATAAATCACGCAATTTATTTTAATTCTAATTTAATAAAGCTACATAAACTCTTGTCCTATCACTTTATCAGTAAATTCGTCTAAAACCCCCAAATAATCATTCAAGACACTATCAACTGCTTCTTCCACAAACTCATCTCCTATAAACCCATAAATTTCCCAAAGCTTGCCTTCACTTCCTCCCCCATATATTTCCAAATAATTCTTCATTTCTCTTCTATAATTTTTAATAGATTTAATAATCATTTCATCAACATTAATAGTCCAAAATCTTTTTGGTTTTTCAATAAGAATTTCGACTTCATCTTCTGCATCTTTAACTAACTCTTTTCTCTTTTCTATGGGCTTTGCGTATTTTTCTTGGAGTGCTTTGGTTTCTTCATGAAAGTCTTTCACAAGCTCTTCAACGAATTTTTCAGATTCTGATTTAAATTCTTTTATATTTTTATTTGAGACTCTATTTTCAATTGACTGGAGCTCGTGAACAGTATCAATTAAGATATCATCAATAATTAGATCGCTTACTCCCCCCCCCTCCGTGAATGAACAAAACCATTAAAAAAATCGCTATTTTTCGCCCAAAAACCCACCCTCCGTGAGTGAACAAAAATTTTTTTAATAGAAAATTTTTTTATGGAAAAAAATTTTGATATATAAATGATAATTAGTATAATGAAATCTAGAGCTAATTCTGTTTAATTTTAAACGAATTGCTTTTTAAAAACATAAATTTTATAAATTAAATAATATTTGCTTTCCAATTTTTGCGAATTAGGAATTTTTTTAATTTCGAAAAAAAATATTTTTTATAAAATTTAAATATAAATTTTTTTAAAAAAATAAAATTTAAACCCCCTCCGTGAGTGAACAAAATTTTTTTGTTCACTCACGGAGGGGGGGAGAGTTAGAGAGTCTGCATAATAAGCAATATATTTAGCTGACACTCTAGAGATTAAGCCAATCCCTGAATGAGCACCATATTTTTCTGAGCGATTTAGTCTGGTAATTGTACTGCTTAATGCATTTAGTAAGTTTAGTGATATTATATACTAGCAATAAGAGGGCAAACCCACTAGCTGTAGACCATCTTGACTCCAAAAGCCGCCAATTTGGATTTTCGACCCGAACACCTGTCCAAGAGATTAGCTCCCTACTGGAAAGTACTAAAAATGGTCTGGTAAGGAAAAACCATGTGGTTGGCAAAAACCTGTCTAGCCATCTGGAGTGGATAAGAAAATCTTAAGGGAAAACAAAACTTTCCTATTAAGCAAGGCTTCCCAAACCTGAAGGCCTACTTCAAAAGAAAAAGAGCTCCTGTTTTCAGCTTATTCAGGATGGCTGCACCTCAGAATCCATTTTCGTCAACGTCACCATTTATTTCTTCATTAAGTAAAGGATCCATTTTAGATCTGACTTCTGTTATCTCAAAACGCTGAACTGGAGCTGCAAAGCTCTCGCTTTGCTCAATTATTTGCAGCGTGCTTTCTTGCTTAGTGCTTGTCTTAGCATTATGCAGCTCAGGAGTGGTAGATTTGGCTCTATTTCAATCTTTAGGAGGTTTTATAATCATTGGCTTATTTTTATTTGTGTCACGAGTAGGAATTTCAAACATATTCCCTCCATTTTTATCAAGAATTATTTCATCCTCATTAAGAGACTCTTTCATAACATCGATTTGTGATAAAAGCTGCTCACTTGTGACTTTTTTTAATGTTGGAGGCTCAGTTTTAGGTCTGATGAGTCTTACATCTTCCTTTATGTTTGGCTTCTGGACAATGCCAGGTTGAATTTTCTTTACAAGTGGTTCAGTTGCTCTTCCAACTGAGGTGCTTCTGACATTTTCTGGGCTTGGCTGCTTGTTTTTCTTGATATACTGCTCTTTTGCCACTTTTATTTGCTGGTCTAAAGCCTTAAATCTTTCTAGTTCTTTCATTTTTTCAGAAAATTGAGAATCAAGCTGTCTTCTTGCCTTTTTTTCATGATTAAGTTCCTGCTCGAGTTTTTTTATGATATTTTCGTTGTCTTCAAAAAATCTGATGTCCAAATTTTCTTTTATTAGAATTTCTTTTTGTCTCAAAATTGGATCTACTTGCTTTTTATGAGCAGGCGGCTTTGATGGTTTTGACTGAGTTCTTGGGACCTCATCTCAAGCCTGAAAAACAGTAGGTGGAGTAATCTTTTCTTTGGAAACATCTAGTTTATTTTTATTCATAGCATGCTTGATCTCAATTGGGATTTTTTTCGAAATAACTGGATCAAATAGGCCTGCTGTGCCTGTGTTGTCATTCCACTGAGGTTTTATAGCAACTTTTGGATGTGATTTTACTTCTTTTTTCTTTCCAAGTAATTTGAGCTTATCTTTTGATAGATTTGTAAAATTCGAAAACTTTGGCTTCTTTATAACATTAGCTTGAGGACCATTTCAGCTTTTTTTCTTTGTTAGGCCTTGGTATTGGATAAGTTTCTTACTCCCCATACTAGCAAGAATAAAATTTATTTTTAGTCAAAATTTAATAGAATTAACCATATTCAAAATAAACGCATAAACATCTAATAAGAAAATAAGGCTCCATGTGGATTTTTAATAGTCTAATTTCACAGAAGACTTTTGGTCAAAAATTTTTAAATAGTGTGAAATTTAACGGGTTTTTTCGGTCAAATGTCTCACTATCAAAAAGTTTCAACCAATTGTCGACCAAAAGTACTTCGGTAAAATGCACACTATCAAAAAGGCACTACCACTAGACCTGTACCCAGAAAATAATATACATATAAAGCCATTTATGAGCTCATAGTGGACTAATTTTCCATTTATTTTGTTCATTCGCACAAGGGAAAGTTAGGACTTGGCGGTTTGTTAGAAAATTTCATTGGCTGAGGTTTTTCGATTCCAATCATTGGTGGATCTGAAGCTTTAAAGTCGAGCTGTTCTGGAAGAGTAAATATTTCCTTTTGGTTTACGATAGGTTGGCTAACAGTTGGCTGATGTTTGAATGTTATTGGCTCTTCATTCCAAGTAAAACCTAATTGCAAAGCCATTTTTAAATAATCATCTGGAAAGCATAATAACGAAGAGAACCTTGAATAAATCTATTAAAATATCTTTGATTTCAATTTCTTAATTTTTCAACAAAAGCATTTCTTAGCCATTTGAATATTGCGAGTCCTAATGAATTTAATCCATACTCACAATAGTTAAAATGGCAGTTAGGTATGGGACCTAGGCCTGTTTATCAGTCTAGCCCTATTATCCGAGCTTAATGAGAAAAGTTAAAGCTTCTTGAGAGTCTCAGCTTGAAGAGAGGCTATGCTAGTCTGGCATGGACTAGAGAATTCTGGAAAAGCTTAATAACTTTAATGGGTCGACGGTTAGGCCGATCCACCTACTGTTGTTCAGAGCTATTATTGAAGCTGGATCTCAAGTTAAAGAGGACTTAAGGCACAGCAGTACTAGAGAAATTCTATAAAAGTCAACAAAAATTCATACTTCCAAGATAGCTGATAATAAGCTTAAGATTTTGTGTTATTATTAATAAATCATTTAAATTTAAATATGAAGCACTTTAGATGACTCCAATCTACTCACAAAGAAAATACTTCAGATTTGGACATTTAAATATTTTTGGATTTAGTTTGAATTATGATGATCTACTATAAAAATGGTATCAAAGGAAACTTCAGAACAAATATTTCAACGCCTCAAAGAAGATCCACTCAACAATGTATGCTTCGATTGCTCTTCAAGAAATCCAGACTGGGCTTCTGTGAGCAATGGAATTTTCTTATGCCTTCAATGTGCAGGGATTCATAGGGGTTATGGAGTACATATCAGTTTTGTTAGATCTTTATCAATGGACACATGGACTATCAAACAGCTTAAAATTATGACAGTTGGTGGCAATAAAGCATTAGCAGATTTCTTTGCAAATTACAATATCCCAGCTGATCTTCCATCCAATATTTCTAAGTATAAGACTCGCGCAGCCCAGTATTATCGTGATAAAATAAAGATCGTCGCAGAAGGAATCAACTATGAAGCACCTCAGCCAATACAAGAAGTCGGAATCTTGCCAATTGAAGAAGAGGAAAGAAAGTTTCCAGAACCTCCACGTCAGCAAGCTGAACAATCGTCATCAGGCTTTTCTTGGACTAAGACCTTTGGCTCTGCTCTTACTATGACCCAGAATATTGGGAAAAAAATTGCTGACAAAACAAAAGAAATCAGTCAAAAACCTATCGTACAGGAATGGGAAGCAAAAACAAAGCAAGCCTTTTCTGCAGCTGTTGAAAAAACAAAAGAATGAAGTGAAGCTCCTTCAGTACAAAACATTAAAGAAAAAACCACAAACGCAATTAAAGAAATCAGCCAAAGCTCAGCAGTGCAAAATATAAAAGATAAAACAAAAAGCGCATTGACTTCTATTGCAGGAAAAGCCAGGGAAACTTATGATTCAATTCATAGCAGGCCTCAAGACCAGGAGTCTAGCCAAGAATATGAAAGATTACCAAGTCAAGAAAATGAAAGACTGCCAAATCAATAAGTATCCTTATTATAAGATTAATACTAAACTCTTCAGAAATTATATCTGCAAGTAAAGAAATAATTCATCTGAAATCAAACTTATTGAATCCTAAACCGAAATAAATATTTCTTATAATTGAAAAATGGAATCAGGAGAAGAGTACATGGAAGGAGATATACAGATAATGGAAAAAGATCCATTCTATATCTGGGGTAAATGGTCACAAAATATTACAGCTCCTCTGATTATGGAGTTTGACACTCCTGGCAAAATTAAAAAATTGGCACTAGGCGTTTCGTTTGCAGTCATGATTGATGTACAAGGACATGTTTGGTCCTGGGGCTACAATGTTGAAGGCTGCTTAGGCCTTGGCATAGACAGGAAGCAAGCAAAAATTCCTGAGAGAATTCAGATACAAGTTCCAGATGATGTCGTGTTTGAGGATGTTGTAATCGGAGATAATCATGTAATTGCAATGGCAAGTAACGGCTTTGTGTTTACTTGGGGCAGCAATAAGAATTTTCAATGCGGCCAAGGCCATGAGAAAAATCAGCCAAATTTTTGAAGTCCAGAACAAGTTGAGTTCCCTAATGGCGTTTTTGCTAGTCAAATTTTTGCCAGTGGAAATTCATCTTATATCATTACTGAAAGTTTTGGTGTTTATTCATGGGGTCAAAATGATGTTGGACAACTAGGTCTTTCTTCCTTGGTAGATGTAGATCATCCTAAACAAGTAGAAACATTTAAAAATAAGCCTGTCGAAACTTTGATATTTAGAGGCAGCCAAGTCTTAGCAATCCCAAAGCTTCCTGAAGAAGATTCAGAGTTAAACAGCTCTCAAGAGATTGATTCTCAAGAATTAGCAGAAATAAAAAAGCAAGAAGAGGAAGATGCAAAATTAGGTGGAGGCACCTCAGCAGCTGTAATCAATCAGATTGCATCACAAGATGTCTCTAAAATGTCAAAATCATCCAAAGCAAGGTCTGTAGCAAAATCTGTAGCAAAAAGTACAAGATCTAAGTTTTCAAGGGCTACTTCTAAAAGAGGAAGAGCAGACGACGCTCTTGCTTTAAATCTAAAACCTGTACTAACAGAACTTTACAAAGTGCATAGCCGTCTAAAAGAGATTGACTCAACTGTTGATGAAGTTCAAGAAAACTACGAAGCGAAGGGTAAAAAGCGCATAGGGTGGTTTGAATTAATTATGCAGGAACTGAATGCAGCAAGAGAGCAAGCTTTTGTATTTTTTTCCACACTTTACAGTCCTGATGACGACAAAGAAGTCGAAAAATTCAAAAAAATGCTTGCAGACCTGATGCAGGATTCCATATAGAATTTTTCCCATAGATGGCGCTGTTTGCCCTTGATTTGCCCATTAGGAAAATTTTTTGGTTTGACCAAACCATATGGTACTGGTCGAACCAAAAAATTTTCCCAGTGGGCAAATCAAGGGGCAAACAGCGCCATCTATGGGAAAATTCTATATCTCTTAGATCAATACAAATTACATCACTTGCAATGAACCGCTATAAGAAAAAGCTTGAGGTACAGAACTATGTAAATTTAGCTGACTTCATTGAAGGAATCAGCAAAATAAAACCTCCAGAAGAGCAATTAAGATATGCAAGCCTTTACCATTGTAAAAAAATCACGTCAAAAATTATGGAAAAGAGAGGCCAATTCAGTGATCTTTCCATGGGGATGTCACATTTTTCGGCTTATACGTTGAAGTTTGTGCTTGATTCTTTATATTGCCAAGCTCAGTTGTGAACAGCATTCAGCAATATGGTAGCTGAAGTTACAAAAATTGAGAGGACGCTTGAGAAAAAAGAAGTTTACAACAAAATGGTCGAAACATTATGAAGAATTTATCAAAAAATACAAACTTCATCACTTGATAAAGTAATTACAAATGGACAAATGCCGAAAACTGAGAAAAATTTAAATGAGTATTTAATTGATATAGTCACGAAATCTGAACGAAGGATAGAGAGAGGAGAATTGGATCTCGATAGATTTAAAACCAAAGGGCAAAAAAAATTCGATGATGTAATGAAAAAAATGTTTGAGCTCATGGTTGAAAATGTTGAGTTAAGGAAGCTCCTGAATGTGGCTCATCGAAGGATGCTTGGAGTTGAGGAATAAATTTATAGCCTAGGGCCTCTTTTGGATCCCCCTGTCCTGCATGATATTCATCTAACTGGTGTAGTTGTCTTGGGAGGCATCAGTTGCCATTCAATTCCACCAGCTGACAAGTGATACTAAAGCTTTCATTCATCAACTGTTGGAATTGATTTGCCCAAGACAACGTAATCAGTTGATTGGATATCGTATAGGCCAAGGTGATCCAAATGAGGCCCAGACCATAACAATAAAATATAATTAAATGGCCGGCTAATAATAAATATTTGACTGATGATAAATTTACCTTGATAGGTGATGCAAAGTAAGGGACATCTAAGCCTGATACATATAAAACAATTGTTTTATTTATTTTTATCATTCATTACGTGGCTAAATCGATATGAATGAATTCATAAAAATCTTTAATATTTTCAGCTCCAATCTAAAATTTAATTTGACTTTCTACCTTCGGTTTCTTTAAGGTTTATGCGTAGACAGCCTTAGAGCTGACTAAGCTTCAAAGAATTTCTAAGAATTGGATTCTAAGACTATCAATTAAAATGGAAGAATAGCTTGCTGTTCATACTTCTTTAGAATTATCAAACATATATACCCATAAAACACAGAGCAAAGAAAATAATTTTAAATTGAAAATTTAGTTGTTTTGGATGATATTTAATATCCAAACTGATAATTTTGACATATTCTATTTTAATTCAAAAATAATTAATATGAAAGGAATATTTATTCTACTAGGATTAGCGTTTTTAGCCTATGCAGATACTTGTGGTGGAAACTGCCCTTTAAATGACTGCCCTAAGGACACTTGCTCTTGTGGGTACTCTTCAAATGTTATTGATATAGCTTATTGGTGTTCTCAATTTCAAGGCTGGAGCCAATCATGCTGCAAATGTATTGCACCAAATATAAGCAATGGAAACGCAAATACTGAAAGCTATAATTCCTATGGATCTCGACAAATAGGTGTTTGGCAAATTAACAGCACAAATTGGGAATCCTGCAACGATGGTAACCCACCGTGCTCTCCAACCTCAAATTTAAATTGCGCAAAAAAAATTTGGGCTTGGGGTGGAAATAGTTGAAAATATTGGCCTGCATGCTCAGCGTGTGGATGCTGTAATTCATCTGATGAAAGAGATAAATTAATTCTTGAACTTCGAGCACAAATGAAAGAAATAGAAGACCAAGCCAGATTAGTTGAAGAACTTGCTGCTAAAAATAGGGGTCTTAGGTATGATTCTCAGGTTTAATATGATTCAAGCCTTTAGAATAACATATTAATTTATGATATATTTAAATATAGATTATAATTTTAATTATATTTTCTACTAATTATTGGAGAAAATAAATCCTAGACTGTCCTTTGAGCCTAGAAACAATATAAAAGCATGCGTTTAGTAGTATTATCAGGAATTTGAAGTTTAATTAGCATTTTTAATTGTGCAAAAAGTTATCATCTTAAATAAAAAATTGTGGATAGCTCTCTATATGGGAAATCAAATAGTGGAGTTAATTAATCAATAATCATTATGAAAAGCATTACACTAATTGCTTTATTCCTTGCCTGTGCTTATGCAAATACCTGTGGAGGAAATTGCCCATCAAATGACTGCACAAGCTGCTTGTGTGGAACTACAAAGGACGTTGTAAGTATTGCTTCTTGGTGCTCTCAATATTCAGGATGGAGCCAAACATGCTGCCAATGCATTGCCTCTCATGAAAGTGGTGGGAATGCTAATGCACAAAACCATAACACTAATGGGTCAAATGACATTGGCTTATGGCAAATTAACTCAGCAAACTGGGATTCATGCAGTGGAGGTTCTGCACCTTGTAACCCATCAACAAACCTTGCTTGCGCTAAAAAGGTATGGGGTTGGGGAGGCAATACTTGGAAATTATGGTCAACTTGTTCTGGATGCAATTGTTGCAGCAAGGCTGAAGAGGACGAATTCCTAAGACTTGAAGCTGAAGAAAGGTTAAGAGCCCAAAGCCAAGAGCAGTCAGTTTCTCATAAAATCGATTCGGAAAACAATGAGCTTAACTCTGGAAGTCAATTATAAACTTCTTTTTAAGAGTAAATATTTAAAAAAATTACGATTTAAATGGAATATTATCAAAATTATTTAATTAAAAATTATAGAAACTTATTTGCTTATTAATATAGTTTAAATAGCCTCAACAATTATTTTAAAAAAATCAAATAATCACTCATCTTGAAATAAATATAATAGATACTAAATTAATCAATTAGTGTGAAGAAAATTATTTTATTAAATTATATTAAAAATTATAACCCTAAGGACTCAATTTTTTAACTTCAATTACTTATGCATTGCTTTCGTTTATCCAAATTTTATAGAGTAAATTCCCAATCAAATTATTGGGCAAGCTATTGTGCAGAACAGCAAGAATTATGTGAACAATTCTTCTTGGCGTCGTGTGGACAATTCTTGGAAATACTGGGTAACTTGTTCTTAATGTGGATTCTGCAGTAAGAATAAAGAAAATATCCAAAACTTGAAGCTTAGGAAAGGCTAAGAGCCAATTAATAGGACTAACTTTTCATTATCAATTCAAACTAAAAACAGCGTGCATAATTTGGGAATCAATTAATTTCGATAATTAATATTTAAAATATTTTGATTTAAATGGAAGACTGTCAAAATTATTCAGAGAAAATTCATTTAGAATCCAGCTCCAACATAGGATTTTCTCCTAGATCTGATTTGGTATGGCACAGTGATCAATCGTCAATTCCATATATTGACCAAAAAGCAGCAGCTTTACAAGAAGAATTAGAGGTCTATAGAGAGCAAGTTAAAAAGCTCCAGTCAGATTTGCAAGTAAGCAAAGAAACTCAGCTCGAGCAGCTTCAAGAAGAGCTTAAAACTGCACACAAAAAGCTAATGATACAATTTTAAACCTTGCAATGGAAAAAACCCAGTTCCACCAGCAAAATAAAAGACTTCAAGAAGCTGTAGACAGACTGGCACAAGAAGTTATTGAAAACCGTAATGGAAAAAACAAAATCCAAGATCTTGAGATAGCAGGTCAAATGACTTTGCCTAAATGATAGTGTCCATTTCACTGAAAATTTTTGGCCGAAAATGTATTGCATCAAATATAAGCAATGGAAACGCAAATACTGAAAGCTATAATTCCTATGGATCTCGACAAATAGGTGTTTGGCAAATTAACAGCACAAATTGGGAATCCTGCAACGATGGTAACCCACCGTGCTCTCCAACCTCAAATTTAAATTGCGCAAAAAAAATTTGGGCTTGGGGTTGAAATAGTTGAAAATATTGGCCTGCATGCTCAGCATGTGGATGTTGTAATTCATCTGATGAAAGAGATAAATTAATTCTTGAACTTCGAGCACAAATGAAAGAAATAGAAGACCAAGCCAGATTAGTTGAAGAACTTGCTGCTAAAAATAGGGGTCTTAGGTATGATTCTCAGGTTTAATATGATTCAAGCCTTTAGAATAACATATTAATTTATAAAATATTTAAATATAGATTATAATTTTAATTATATTTTCTACTAATTATTGGTGAAAATAAATCCTAGACTGTTCTTTGAGCTTAAAAACAATATAAAAGCATGCATTTAGTAGGATTATCTGGAATTTGAAGTTTCATTCTAATTTTTAATTGTGCAAAAAGTTATCATCTTAAATAAAAAATTGTAGAATGCTGGAAATTAAATAGTGGAGTAAATTAATCTATAATCATTATAAAGAGCATTGTACTAATAGCTTTATTCCTTGCCTGTACTTATGCAAATACCTGTGGAGGAAATTGCCCATCAAATAGCTGCACAAGCTGCTTGTGTGGAACTACAAAGAACGTAGTAAATATTGCTTCTTGGTGCTCTCAATATTCAGGATGGAGCCAAACATGCTGCCAATGCATTGCCTCTCATGAAAGTGGTGGGAATGCTAATGCACAAAACCATAACACTAATGGGTCAAATGACATTGGCTTATGGCAAATTAACTCTTCCAACTGGGCCTCATGCAGTGGAGGTTCACCAACTTGTAACCCATCAACAAACCTTGCTTGCGCTAAAAAGATATGGGGCTGGGGAGGTAATAATTGGAGTAAGTGGGTAGCTTGCTCTAAATGCAACTGTTGCAGCGAGGATGAAGAGAATGAATTCTTAAGACTTGAAGCTGAAGAAAGGTTAAGAGCCCAAAGCCAAGAGCAATCAATTTCTCATAAAATCGATGCGGAAAACAATGAGCTTAACTCTGGAAGTCAATTATAAACTTCTTTTTAAGGGTAAATATTTAAAACAATTATGATTTAAATGGAATATTATCAAAATTATTTAATTAAGAATTATAGAAACTTACTTCCTTATAATATAGTTGAAATAATTTAAAAAAAAAAAAAATAATACTCATCTTGAAATAAATATAATAGATTCTAAATTAATCAATTATTATGGAGAAAATTGCATTGGTTATTTTATTACATTATATTAGCAATTATAACCCTAAGGAGTCAATTTTCTATCTTTAATTACTTATGCATTGCTTTCGTTATCCAAAGATTTATGGATTAAGTTGCCCATCGAATTATTGGACAAGCTATTGTGCGGAACA
This sequence comes from Blepharisma stoltei, assembly GCA_914767885.1. NCBI lineage: Eukaryota > Ciliophora > Heterotrichea > Heterotrichida > Blepharismidae > Blepharisma > Blepharisma stoltei. The sequence continues at coordinate 823,133 of CAJZBQ010000020.1, read as the reverse complement.
CCAAGAATTATGAGAAAAATTCTTCTTGGCGTGGTGGAGGCAATTCTTAGAAATACTGAGCAACTTGTTCTTAATGTGGATTCTGCAGAAAGAATGAAAAAAATAGTCTCCAAAACTCGAAGCTTAGGAAAGGCTAAGAACCAAATTTATAGGACTAGCTTTTCATTGTCAATTCAACTCTACAAACAGCGTACTTAATTTTGGGAATCAATTTAATTTCGATAATTAATATTAAAATATTTTGATTTAAATGGAAGACTATCAAAATTATTCTGAGAAAATTCATTTACTCCCCCCCTTCCGTGAGCGAACAAAACCATTAGAAAAATCCTTATTTTTTGCTAAAAAACCCATCCTCAGTGAGCCAATAAAATGTTTTTAATAGAAAAATTTTTTATATGAAAAAAATTGATATATAAGTGTTAACTAGTATCATGAAATCTCGAGCTAATTCTGTTAATTTTAAACAAATTGCGTTCTAAAACATAAATTTTACAAATTAAATTAATATTTGCCTACAATTTTCGAAAACGGGATTTTTTTAAATTCCGAAAAAAATTTTTTTCTTTAAAGTTTATGTATAAATTTTTTAAAAAAAATTAACTCCCCTCCCTCCGTGAACAAAATATTTTTGTTCGCTTACGGAGGGGGGGAGTTAGAATCCAGTTCCAACATAGGATTTTCTCCTAGATCTGATTTGGTATGGCACAGTGATCAATCGTCAATTCCATATATTGACCAAAAAACAGCAGCTTTACAAGAAGAATTAGAGGTCTATAGAGAGCAAGTTAAAAAGCTCCAGTCAGATTTGCAAGTCAGCAAAGAAACTCAACTCGAGCAGCTTCAAGAAGAACTTAAAAATTGCACACAAAAAGCTAATGATACAATTTTAAACCTTGCAATGGAAAAAACCCAGCTCCACCAGCAAAATAAAAGACTTCAAGAAGCTGTAGACAGACTGGCACAAGAAGTTATTGAAAACCGTAATGAAAAAAACAAAATCCAAGATCTTGAGAAAGAAAATACAAAGTTATCTGAAAAAATTTACTCGTTGGAGCAAGAAATCTCTAGAATCAACATTGAAAAGCTTCAAATTTTATCACAAAATGAAGAATTAAGAAATTCCTATAAATCTTTAAGATCAAAAGTGATTACATATGCCACTCAAGAATTTTAAAAAATTAAAGTAACTTACTCTCACCTCATACCTATAGTACCCAAAATTTTACTTATTATCGGGGAGTTTTAGCAAAAAAATTTCAAGCAGTAAATTCTATATGATTAAATCGAAATTTGCTTATTTTTAGGGTAAATGTCTTTAATCCCAGTAATAAAATTTTTTTTTACTTGTGATTGGGGGTGAGTTAGATAATTAACCTTGAGCCTTAGTACATATCTCCTCCCATTCCTCCAGCTGGCTTGTCTTTCTTGTCCTCAGGAGCATCAACGATCATTGCTTCTGTAGTTGTCATTAAAGCAGCAACACTAGCAGCATCTTCCAAAGCAGTTCTGACAACTTTAGTTGGGTCTACAATACCACTTTTAACCATATCAACATATTTGTGGGTGTTAGCATCATATCCAATTTTCTCATCTCCTAACTCTAATAAATAGTCAACGACTCCGCTTCCGTCTCTTCCTGCATTATCAACAATAGCCATAATAGGCATCTTGCAAGCGTTTTCTACCATCTTGATTCCAATTTGTTCATCTGGATCGCTTTCTTTCTTGATTGCTCTAAGAGTCTTAGAAGCATACAATAAAGCAGCACCACCTCCGACAACAATACCTTCTTGTACTGCAGCCTTTGTAGCGTTAAGAGCATCGACAATTCTGTCTTTGACTTCTCCTACTTCTACTTCAGATCCTCCTCCAACTTTAATGACAGCGACTCCTCCTATAAGTTTGGCTAGTCTTTCTTGAAGTTTTTCCTTATCATAATCACTCTTTGTGATCTCAATTTGCTGCTTGATTTGTTCAACTCTTTCCTTGATTGAGTCTTTTTCTCCAGCACCATCAAGAATTAAAGTGTCGTCTTTGGTGATCACAACCTTCTTGGCTGTTCCCATAACTGTAGGTTCTGAGGTTTCCAAGGTGGCTCCAAGTTCTTCAGAAACCATTTGAGCTCCACAAAGGATTGAAATATCAACCATCGTGTTTTTACGATTGTCGCCGAATCCTGGGGCTTTGACTGCGCATACTTTGAGACCTCCTCTTAATTTGTTGACTACAAGAGTGGCCAAAACTTCGCTTTCAACGTCTTCAGCAACAATTAGAATGGCTCTTCCAGTCTTCATGGCGTGTTCAAGATGTGGCAAAACTTGATGGATTGTGGAGACTTTTTTGTCTGTGAGTAAAATCAGAGGGTTTTCCATTTCAACTTTTTGTGTCTTGGTGTCGGTGACGAAGTATGGGGAAATGTAGCCTCTGTCGAATTTCATGCCTTCTACGACTTCAAGCTCGTTGTGAAGGGTTTTTCCGTCTTGGACTGTGATTGTTCCGTCCTTTCCAACTCTGTCCATGGCTTCAGCAATTAAGTTTCCAATTGAGGTTTCGCCATTAGCAGAGATGGTGGCAACATCTCTAATTGCGCTTGAGTCTTGGATTTTAATGCTTCTCTTGTGTAAATCTTTGATTATGGTCTCAACTGCTTTTAAGATTCCTCTTCTGATGCCCATTGGGTTAATTCCTGCAGCGACTGATTTGACACCTTCAGTGAAGATAGCTCTTGCGAGGACTGTAGCTGTGGTTGTCCCGTCTCCTGCAATTTCATTAGTTCTGTTGGCGACCTGCTTGACGAGCTGGGCTCCGATGTTTTGGTATTTGTCAGCGAGTTCGACTTCCTTTGCAACAGTCACACCGTCTTTTGTGATTTTTGGAGCTCCAAATTGGCGATCAATAACAACATTTCTGCCTCTTGGGCCAAGAGTCACTTGAACTGCGTCTGCAAGCTTGTTACAGCCTTCAAGCATAAGAGCTCTGGCATCTCTGCCGAACTTAATGTTTTTAGCACCAAATGAACGTGCTGAGACTCGAGCTAATCTGCTAACTCCCTCCAAATATTTCAATTTATTGTATAAGTTAAAAATAATAAAAAAATAAGCTTCTAGTAAAATAAAATGCATTTATTGAGAGAATAAGCATTTCTAGCCTCTAATTTTATTAAGAAATGGGATGAAGTTTAACATTAAATAGTGCATAGAACTTTCTTAGAACTAACATAATCCATCCAAAGCTTGAATTTTTAAAGATTTATTAAGCAATGAAGAGGAGCTTGAACCCAAATGAAATCCACGTGCTCTGCTCTCTCAGGTCTCAATAAAATTCTAAAGATCAAATTCTAACGAAACTTAAAGGTATCTTTATAATATTTAAAGATTCAATGCTATAGGGGTTTCCCCTAGATAGCCCTTACAGTGCTTTGGATTCTGGCCGGAATCCTTCTGTTGGTCGAACCAACTCACTGCATTGGTCGGACCAACTCACTGCATTGGTCGGACCAACTCACTTGTTGGTTCGACCAAACAAAGGATTCCGGACAGAATCCAAAGCCCTGTAAGGGCTATCTAGGGGAAACCCCTATATTTTATTTTGCACATAGCTCCAACTTTCGTTTATTGAGCATTCAGAATGATATTGGCATCGCTAATTTTATTGCTTAAAGGATTTATAAAATTTAAATTCATCAAGTCAAGCTTTATCATTCCTAAAGGATTGAGTTATCCTATTTCAAATCTAGCTTAAGCTTCTTTAGTTCTCAAGTATATCAAGGATTCATATTTAATTGATTATAAAAATTCAATCTACACTAAATGGAAGAGCTGAAAACAGAAGTCATGGATTTTTTTGTTTCTTTTTTTCTGAATAAAGAATCTCTCCTTGGAGATAGCGGCCAAACAAAACGAAAACTAGCAAGGCACATGTTAAAATTAAAGTCTGTGCAATCAATAATTTTAAACACAATATTAAAGCTCTACCCAATTATAACAGATGAAGTTGTGAAAGAGAAATTTGGCTACCTTCCAAATAAAGAAGCATCTCCAAATGCCAAGGAAAATAAATTTTCTGTATTAGAATATGATTACGCATACTCAGCTTCTAATGATGCCAGAAAGTTTCTTGGGCTTTACAAAAATTTGAATGAAAAACTGTGTATAATTAAGGATATATTTTCTGAATATACCAAGCAGGAATTAGAGAATATGGACGAAGAGATTATTCCGAATACTCAAACAGCAGAAGAAAGCGAAAAGCTTGTTAAGCATTTAAGCAAAATGTCAGAATATGAGCCTCCTTTTTTCTTAGATATCAGGGATATATCAACTGAATCCTGAAGTAATCATTTAGAAGCAGAATCTCTTTTGAAGGAAGAAATGAAAGCATTTGAGAAAAGATATGAAGAAATGGTAAGGAAAAATTTTTATAAGCTAAGTTGGGTTAAAGAAAAATGCGGGCTAAAAATTAAACGATTAGAAAATTTACTTGAGGAAAGATTTGCTATGCATAGGGAAGAATTTGATAGAATTTTGATGGTATATAATGACAAGCTTAGTCAGGAATATGAGACTATGCTAAGAGAAGATGAAATTTTATTAAAGGCGACAGCGATAGATCAAATTAATGATTTGCCTAGCGCAATGAAGGCCATCTCAACTATTACTGCAGCAAAAGGTATTTTGGAAAAAAAATTAAGAAATTCAGAAAGAATTATCAAAGGGCTAGAAAATAAAATTAGTATCACCGTTGAAAAAAACAGGGAATTATTCCAGGAAAATGCCCTAATAAAAGAAGATATTAGTAAGCTAAAAAGTTGTTCTTTATTATTTGTAAAGAAAACCTACTTCATTAAGGAGCACCAAGATATATGCAGCAAATTGGTTGACAAAGGAAAATTCAAGAAACTTGAATCTAAATTACAAAAAGAAGAATTTGAAGAGAAAAAAACTGTTGAAAAGCTCATAGCTTTATTCAATGATTTTCGTAGTGCTCTGTCAAGCATGGCTTTGAAATGTGACTATGAAACAAAGCAAAAGCTTTTGAAAATTATTGATTCTTATAAGATTGATTCAACCCTTCAAGAGCAAGCTTGCAAACAGTTAGAAAAAAATAAGCAAGCTGAGGCAAAATTAAAAGCAGCTGCATTTCAGAGAAACCCTAAAAGAAGAAGCACGGCTAAGCCATCTATTAGAAATGCTTTAAAAGAAGAAAAACAAGTTAGTTAGTTAGTTAGTTAAAAATAAACGACCATAAGCGGTCGGTTACAAAACGCCAGTCTCTTTATACCTCGAGTTTAAAGGAGGAAAATAGAAGGATACCATTTAGATTTCTGACTTGAGAAATTTCCAAAGGATTAGCTCCCTAGGACAGAGCCATCTTCTGAACGATGCCCTAATGGTCCTGACAACGAAAACCGCATGGTAGCAAATCCTTTGCAACCATCTAGCATACAAGAAACCTTCGGGGAGAAACAAAACTTTCCTCTTCAGCAAGCCATCCTAAACCGAAGGCCTATCTTAAAAGTGACAGAGCAATATTTTTAGCTTCATCGGGATAGTCTACCAGCTCCATTGGGAGTGCACCTGGAGGTCCTTCTTCTGTTAACCATTTTATTTCTGACTCCCCCCCTTTAAATTTGAACAAAATATAGGTAAAATTTCCACTTTTTTGGCAAATTAACCCCCCTTTAAATTGGAACAAAATTTAATTTTATAATAGAAAATTATATATATAGTGAACTACACTGACTGGCACGGGGTGCTTTTGGCTCAGTTTCGAGCCAAAAGCACCCTGTGCGAATCAGTGTAGTTAACTATATAATTTTTATGTAAAAAGTTTTGATATAAGTTAAATGTTTCTTCTTAACTAAAATTAAAAATTTAGTTATATCTTGCTCTTTTTTAAAGAAGAGAGTATAAAGAGCATCTTATTTAAATAAATTTATTATCCTTAATTGCTAAATTTTAAAAAAAAAAATTAACCCCCCTTTAAATTGAACAAAATTTTTTGTTCCAATTTAAAGGGGGGGAGTGAAAGGAAAAGCAAGGAATGCTTGCTATTGAAGAGAAATCTGAAGAAAAAAGTGGAGCTGAAGGAAGAAGAAGGAACAAGACAGCTTACCAAAAAAGTGATTTGGACCAAGTACCTGAAAAAATTATACCGCCGAAAATAGAAATTTTAGCTATTGAGGAAAATAAAAGAAATAAATCAGCATCGCAAAGAGCAGAAACAGATAGAAGTAGTGAAATTTTTCGAAATAAATCTGTACCAAGCCAAAAAATAGAAAATACTGTTGAAGTCACCAGATTGCCTAGTGCGAAGAAAAAGTCGCAAATTTTTTTGACTGAAACCGAGAAAATATCGACTTTTCTAGAAAATGATAAAAGCGATAAGGAAGATAAAGATATTCTGTCTAATTCTCTAGTTGATTCGAAACAAGACAATTTAAACTTACAGTCTAAAAGCAAAAATCCATCAGGATTTCTTTTAAAAGAGCCAGAAACCCCAATAAAAGCTAAGCAAGAAATAAAAATCAATCTCGAACTTCCTCAATCAACTACTGAAATAATTGATAAACACCCAACTTCTCAGTCAACTGAAGCTACATCTCGGTCTCGAGTTAAGCATAAAATTGATTATTCCTATAACAACTCTTCTAAATTAATCCGACAGCAAACATCATCCATCGTTAAATCATTCCAAGACTCGTTATACCAAACCTTATTCCAGCATCAAGTAAATTTTCAATTGAATAAAAATGCGAAATTGGAAGACTTAATAAATTATCAAATAGGAGAAAATATAAAATTGAAAGATTTACTGGTTTCAAAACTTAAAGAGCACTTTAGAGATAAATTCAGTGTTTTTACGCAGACAGACTCAGAGTCAAAGATTAACGATTTCTATAACTCTTACGGACATTTGATTAAAGGATTACTATTAAAAGAAAAAAGGGAAATGGGAGAAAAAAATAAAGATTCTTTTAAAAAAATACTCCCAGTTTTAAAAAAAGTATATGAGCCAGATGAAACTGAGGGAAAAAGATTGCTTAAAGATTGAATAAATGAAGAAACCACAAAAATCAGCCTGGCTATCAAAGAATATCGCGCTGAGTTTGATATAGAAACACAATCTCTTGGAATTAAAAAACTAGAAAACCCAGCCAAAATCTGAGAAAGAGTAATAGTTAGAAGAATAATGGATGGGGTTGATGATTATATTACAATATTTTTAAGAGGGTATTTAGGAACAGGGCTATTCTATGCCAATAAATCAACAATTATTTCTATGCTTGATAAAGATGCGAGTAATGAATTAATATTATTGATCCGAAAAATCCCAATTCAAATGCAAGAATTGGAATCGCCGAAACATCGCAAAGCAATTTCTACTCAAATAATCGATAAGTGGGCTAGACTAATCAAAAAATCCAAAGAAATAATTGCAAGGAAGCTAGAAAAGTTTTATGATTTTGGAGACGATTTGAGCTATAAGTTTTATATTATGGGCAAATATATTCGATATGTAAAATATCGAGTTAAAAGAGTGAGAGAAATGCCATTGGAGCGAGAAGTCAGCCAAGATCCATTTACAACAAGTTTTTCAGGGCTTTATATGAGGGAATATTGATATTTGACACCTCAGAATCAAACTCAGCGTCCTAGCTTTCTAAAGAACAGATTAATTCAAAGAAAATTTCATGAGTCACTTACACCAAGAAATCGACTTCACAAAACTTTGTCTAAATTATAAATTTTAATTATAACAAATACAAGCAAATATGGACAATATTCACATCAAGTTATTAGCTTTTTTTAATTTGAAATAGCTATTTATTTATAATAAAAAGCATATTTAATTTATTTTCTATTGTTAAAAATAAATATTTCATTAATTTTTAAAAGTTAATTTATTATTTATTGCAATAAATAAAATTTCCACTAGTAATATATCTGATAAAAAAATCTGAATTGATGAGTGATTAAATATACCTAAATTATAGCACAAGCACATGGATTTCTTGTTACCTCTTCTTGGTCCTTCTTGCCAGTCTTTATCTCCCCTTCAAGGCTTGCTATCATTTCTTCATGACCCTCAAATCTCAGAATTTCTATAATTTTCTCTTTAAATCTCTGCTTTATAGTTTTATGGCATTTCGAACAAGACATAGTCCTTACTCTTTGATACGTTATGAGCTGCTGGTTTTCTTCTAATAGCTTCGTTTCCTGCTCATTAAACTCATCAACCTCAGTTTCTAATCCCGTTTTTTCAAGCTTCCTGGATTGTTGGGCTCCATTAACTGAAACTAATTTTTCTTTTAATTGCTTTGTGTTTGCTTGAGATCTCTCTATTTCGTTTTTTAATTTTTTTTCTTCTTCCTCAAGCTGTTTAATTTGGTCTAATGAAGCCTTTGTTTTTTGCTCAAAATCTTCGACCTGCTTATGATGTGTTTTCTCTTCAGATCTCGTCTGATCTATCAATTCGTTAATTTTTGTGTCCATCGATGCTATCCCTTTTCTCTTTTCGCTTTTAAATGCTTTAAGTTCAGATAGTTCCTTTTTGAGAGATGATAGATGATATGTGTATTCTACGTTTAGCTCCTTTTTGATTCTTCCTTTAAGACACTCGTCACAAACTGGATCGTCTGTGGGAGAATTATTTACATGCTCTGAACAAACTAAAGTATAGCATTCTGAGCATTCATGAGGCTTCAAAGTCAAATTAAATGAAGCATTACATATATTGCAATGCTGGCTAGATTTTTCTGATTTCAGAGGATTCAGAAGTTTCAAAAAAGAACTCATATTTTCTTTATAGAAGAGAGATATATTCTCTCAAGAATTATCTTATAAGTCCAACAGTATTAAGATTTCCATATTAAATAAGCAAACGAATAAATATTAATGTCCATTATATATTTCATCTCTGGAATATTTTTTTATGTTTTAAGCAAAAGTCCAAATTTTAGATTACAGACATAATAATATTAAGCCTTACAACAGTAAAAATAAATGTTGACAAAAAATTAGTCTGAAACAATTTTTTTAGTCTTAAACTCTAAGCAGTACAATAATATCATTAAATCTGAGATAATACATCATTATATCAATTATAAGATGGAAGAAAAATATCATAAAAAGGTCAAAAATAGGCTTGCAAAATTTGAGAAAAGCTCAAAAGAATGAGAATGAAGCGATTTAATGAAATGGCTCCAAAGTCTCCAGCAGGTAGTTGACTCTTGTAAAGACTTTACACTTGATGAAGAATTGACAACCACATTGGCGACTCGATTGGCTCAATGTTTAAATCCTGGCCTTCCTCAAGGTCTGCACAGCAAAACTCTTGAAATATATAAATCATTGCTATCAACTGTGCAAGATCAGTACTTTCATTTATTTTGTGCAGGCCTTTTCTCATTCTTTCAATATTGCGCTAACAAAGAACAATTTCTGAATTTAATAGATAGTGTATTTATAGGGAAAATAACCAAAAACAAACATATTTTAAGCGGGCTTATTTGCTGCCTGATATCAGGGGCTGAAGAGAAGCAGGAATATTTTCAAAAAGTCGCTGAGATTTTGGATCGATGTGCAAATGTGATGAAATACGAGACTCATGGAATTCTTTTATGGCTTTTACTCAAATACAAAAGACATAGACTTTCTGCTTTAATTTATTTATCGAAAAGGCTGGATATCAGTATTCATAGAAATCTTATTGTTACTGCAATACTTGAAGCTTTGACAGACTCAAATATGAAAGTGAAAAGGCATGCAATGGATTTAATATGACTTCTTAAAATAAAAATAAGTATAAAGAGAATTTGAAAGAATAGGATCATAATGAATGCCATTTTATGGAGATTATAAAACTGCTATATAAAATCTTATTTTCCTTTATCTTCACCTAATATAGAACTTGAGCACAAAGTTTTGCTTATGGAAGGGTCTTTACTCTTAATGGAATCCAAAGACCACACGCTAATTCGAAGACTTTGGGAATGAGCATTTCCAAACGAAGTTGATGAAAAGCAAACCCGAATTTTCATAAATACGCTAAAAACAGCCCTGGAAAGAATATTCGACTGCCATCACAAATTAATTCAAGCAGGAGCAAGTGATGAGGTTAAGCTTAAAAGCATGAAAATTGTTGACGTACTTATAGAAGATGAAAGTATGGGGGATTTAATTTTGGAAAACATTGCCATGAGCTATGTTGGGCATATAGTAGAAGATGAGATTTGGAAAGTCAAGGATAATTTCAATAATAGAGTTTTGCTGATTTTTAAGGATGAAAGAACTGAAGTCTTTTGGAAATCTTTCAAAAAACTATTATTAGAACATCTAGAAGACCGATCTGGATTCTGCTTAAAAGTTCTCGAGTTCGGTACAAAGTACTTTGACTGTCCTCCAGACTTTGCGTTTTTGATTGTGAATGCAATTTTATATTGCTTATCAAATATTGAAAATAAGAGAAAAGCAATAAAACTTTGTGATGTTTTGAATGAGTATCTTGAAAGCTTGCCTAATGAAGGAGGAGCTAAAGCTGTAGAACTATATCTGAATCTTGCAAAACAGCCTCAGCCTGATAAAAACTTCCTTCTTCAGCTTGGAAATTACTTGTGTAAACTAAATATGATGGGCTTGAATTGCTGGGAAATAATAAAATTAAGCGAAGATTTTATTGGGTGCAACTCTGAAATGCAGCTCATAAGCTTGGAAATACTAATAAATATGAAATATACACATATGACATATGCGCATTTGCACATTCTTTGACGTCTCTTACAATCATCATCTCAAGACACTGCAATAAAGCTTTTAATAAAATCCTATGACCACCTGAAGGCTGTATGAAACGAATCTTTAGCTTTGCAATTATTAGACGGAAATATTCACTTACTCCCACCCATCCTTGATCGAACGGCTTGCCCATCGTTCGATCAAGGATGGGATTAAAAAAAATTTTTTTGGGAAAAAAAATTTTATAATAAAGTAAAAAATATATATATATATTTTTTTATTTACTTTTAAATAAGAGGGTTAAGAGTATTTAATAATTATTTTTACAGCAAAAAATTGAATTAATTTCATAAAAATACCAATTTTTAATATTTTGATTTATTATTTATTCTTTAAATGTATAAATTTTAATTTGTTCCTTATTAAATTAATTTGTTTTTTAAAAAATTATAAAGAATCTCTATTTTTTAGATTATTGAGTTTTTAAGCCTAGGTTGATGACTAAGTCACTTCGGATGGTTGATTCCGTAGCTTTCTTTCGTCTCAAAGTCTCTGAAAACAACTTCATTAGGTACATCTTCCCAAGCTTTTGATAACTAATATATTTTTTATATATAAAAAAATTTGCATGATATGAAAATCGTTTGATCAAGGATTCCCCAATTTTTAGGAATTTTTACAGTCAATCGTTCGATCAAGGATGGGGGGGAGTTAAGAGAAAAATCAATATGGCTTTTTATCACCTTTTGAGAAAAAGCTGCACAAAGCTGGCCAGATGAAATGCAAAAAATTTTGTTAGACTGCAATGGGGTTTTTATTATGATTGATTTTTTAACTGATGAAAGTCCAATTATTCGGCATACAGCAAAAGAATGAATTATTCATGCTCAATGCAAAGTATCTTGCCTTATTGACCCTATTTTCACAATAATGTTTCATCCTTCTACTAAGAGGACAAACATATCTTTGAATTCATATAGATACAGCAAGCTATTTGATGTGAACCGAGTTCTTGATTCATTGAAAAAAATAATTTCTCTTATCAAATTTGGAGAAGACGCATTTATTGAAGCTATAAAATCAACTGAGATAAGTAAATATGCAAAAGACTGCATCAGCTTACATGAAGTAAATGGAGAGACTTACTTGGAAGTAATTATAGGAGGCTCACTTCTGTTTATTACATCAGAAAGCGAAAAAAATCCAATAGAAAATAAAGCTATACAGGAAGTGGCGTGCGAAATTTTGGAGCTGCTTGGTAAAGGAGTATCATGCGATATTGCTTATAAAATATTAGAAACCAGTTTATCCTGCTTGTACTACTCAATAATTTCTAAAACTTTTGTATTGGAAAATCAATTACTTGTAGTCATACAGACTGCTCTTTTTAACTCTGAAATTGAATCTAACCCAACTTTCTGCACTGAAATTCTTGCCTCATCTGTTTTCAAAGACTCAATTTTGAAGCGACTAAATACTGAAAACCAATATCTTCGTATTTTATGAATGAAATTTATTACAAGAGTAATAGGGTTCATGATTTGTTATTTACCTCCACATATTTTAACTGAATATTTCGAATCCTTACTTCACTCGTATGTAAGTATTATTGTGGGTACCAAAAATACTATCCTTTTATCAGGCTTAAGATCACTTGTGCTTCAAATTTTGGAAATTGATGAAACAGTCACTATTAAAGCTTGGTGTCCAGCTCAAGTAAAAGAAATGCTTTTTAAAGAATTTGGGTGCTTGTTTTCACTTGCTAACTCATTTCTTGTTGAAAAGGACTATAAATCTACAACTCGAGTTTTAGTGCAAATTGGTGAAGAGCTGCGGTCTCTTTTTTCTCCTATTTTACACAAATACCCCAAGGAGTTTATGGCTTCATTATTTTCTTTTTGGGTTTATCATAGCAAATCGATGATGAAATCATATGTCCATTTACCAACCTTTGGAAAAATCATCCCATTTTTCCATATGAAGCTGGATAGTTTTTTAGAGATTCTTTTAGACAGTTTAGAATTAATGTCAAATGGAAAAGGAAGAAAGCCACAATTTTATGAAGGAAAAGAATTAAATATGGCCCATTTTTTTTATATATGCTTAGAAATCTATCAATCAGATTCCAATTTAGAGGTTCTTGAAGAAAATATATGGATTATCTCAATATCTATCATAAAGCTGATTATAAATTCAACATATAAGGAAATGCTGGTTTATCTTATATATATATTTAACTCTCTATCTAAATTTACAAAAACTTATAATCCAATTTCAGATCGAAGAATAGGGAAGGAACTGCAAGATTTAATAGAAAATTTGTTTGAAAAAATTGAAGAGGCGCTTAATTGAGATCAGGAACCTTTAAAGCTATATTACCCAGAAGAAATCAGTGGAAACTGGAAAAATATAGGAGCTCTTGTACTGGGAGCGTTCTCGAAAGTTGGCTTAAATGCTATTTTGCTAGGGTGGCCTGAGCAGTATGCTGAGCAAAGAGAAACTGGAATCATGACAAAAGTATCGAAAAGGATTTTATCAGAGCTGGACAAGTATTCATGCGCTATTGATGCTGCAAGCTCTTTGCTCTGAGTACTTATTAATTCAGGGGGAGAAAGAATTTTTAAATCAGTGCTAAAAACTATCATCGAATTTATCACAAGCAATGGATTCTTCGAAGCCCTCAGTGTTTCTCCTTCTGCTTTTAAGTCGTGGACTAAAATAATTTCATTGGCTTCCTCTTTCCAAAATTCTTCTCCAGTGTCAAATCTCTTAAAAGTTACATTTGGAAAGCCACAAAGTGACTTATGCTCAGCTCTAAGAAATCTACTTACAGCTTCATTGCTAATCTACAGTGGTAACAAAGATGATTATGCACAATTTACACAATCTTTAAACGAAATGATTGCTGAACACATAAAATATGACAAATTAATCCCTGCTTGCTGCTTACTAATCAGAGTGATTTCACTAAAATTTGATAATTTTTTATTCAAAGATATCTGGATTCAAATCTGGCCCCACTTTCATGCAACTTTAATATCTACGATTCCTCAGAGAAACCGCTTGTTTTCGATATTTTCAATACTCAGGCTTGTAGATATGTTTCTTGCGACTAAACTTCTGCAGTTCCAAGAAATCATGTGCTTATATCTGTTTGACGTCCCTGAAATTGAACTCACAGAAGGAGTTTCAAATGATTTTATGCCTCTTCTGGTAAAACCTTTTATTAAAGGATTCAAAGCAGTAGCTAAGAGGATCAGAAGAGTTGAAGACACTGCAGGCGTTGGAATTGTACTAAGCAGAAAAATGCAGACTCCTTGACTAGAAGCGGAAAACTATGAAGAATTAGAAATCATGATGAAAAATTTAATTCAGTACTGCATGCTCTATAACTCAGAAATGAGCGAAACTGACTGGGATAGTATTTATGAAGGTATTGAATATGATTTTATTAACGTCAATAGTAAACTCTTATAATAATCGATATAAAATGTAATTATTTATTTCGGAGCATAAGGATAAAATCCTTGCTGGCCTTGTGGCATATTTTGAGGAGGATAACTTGGAGGAGGGTTCTGAGGAGGGTAGGATGGAGGTGCGTTATGAGGAGCTGAACTAGGTTGAATGTTAGATGGGAGATATCCAGGTTGGGACACTGGAGGAGGGATTGAGCCATAAGGCTGAGGTGGTCTTTGAGCATTTGGAGGATATCCTTGCTGTGGAGGATAACCTGGCTGAGGAGGATAGTATGGTTGGGGTTGTTGATTTGGGTTTAATGTTGGGTACATCGATTGAGGATACGGAGGAGGTTGTGCATAGCTTTGTGGAGGATATGGATAGGGGTATGGATAAGGAGCCTGTCCAGGTACTGGATACATTGGAGCATACTGATATCCGCCCATGTTAACCATATTAGCAGGTATTCCATGGACAGTAGGGACAGGAGCGCTTGGCTGAAAAGTTATATTAACTCTAATTTCTCCAGCTTTTCTTCCTTTATAGGTTAATGGAACCCATTCTTCATAATTTGGCTTTGCCAGAATTGTTGCAATTGCTAGTGAAGCTTCTCCGATTAAATCATCAGCTGATGCTGTGTCTTTATCCCATACTTCGAAAGAAATAATGTCTTCACTTGATTTAGTGAAAACTAATTGGTCCTGCCAATTTGGATATTTTCCAGCACTGTGAGCTACAACAGTTCGGTGCTTTTGGCCACCTATAGTGACAACACAGTATGGATCCATCTTTCCGAATGTTTCTGTATCGTGGGTTAGCTTGGCACAAATTGGACGCACGATTAAAGTTCCGCTTGAGGTTGACATTTTTTATATTCACCCTTAAGAATCGAGAAATTAGTTTTAATCAGTATTGGCGTGTATTTATATTCCGATGCCGACAGATCACATAAGGCATCATTATCAATAATTTTTTAAGTTTAAATTTTTAACTCTATCTAGTTTTTAAAGATCTTTTATTGGTAAGCGTTACAAAATCTTAGTATGAATAGATTTAAAATCATTTCTATTAAATGCCATATTGTTCATTAGAGAAATTTTAATTTTCAAGCTTTAAAAGAAAAGTATTTTTGAAATGCAAAAAATTTTGCAGAATGGGCATATTTAAATCTTTAACTATAATCTTATTATTGATTTTATAGTGTATAGACTAATTCTAAAAATAAATTATGACTTAATAGGCCTGTATTTATCATCGAATTTTCTTTTCGGCTTGATATCTGGCTCTTCACTTCTTTTCTTTGGCTCTGGCAAAAACTCTTCTAAATTATGGATAATTCCAAGCTCTTCCTTATTAAACTCTGTCTCTTTGATTGTTGCCTCTTCAGGCTTTAATAATTCTATTTTCTTTCTCACTGCTTCCTTATCAATTCTATCAATATTCCAATCGATATTGCAAAGGCAGATATCATTTATCGATAATGTGCTTAAATATTCCCTATGCTTAATTACATACTCACCAATTTGATGAACAAAGGGCTTATTTATGCTCTTAGGAGAGCCAGGGAAAAAGGTCTTTTGCATTAATTCTTCTAGTCCATCCACCGATTTTTGATTGATGACAAAGTGATCATGAAACAATCTTGTCACTTGCTCCATGAATTTTTCACTTAGATTATTGATCCTCTTTTTATTTTGGTCAGCAATTGCTACTCTGCCTATGTTTTTCTTTGTCTCTATTTTGGCCACTTTTTCGAATGTTGAGATCATTGATTGAATCATTCGGATTAATGTTTTAGCAGATCTTACTCTTTTCCTGGCTTGAGAAGAGATGATTTGTTTGAAAACTGAGATATGGGATAAATCTTCGACGATTCCATTGCAAATATTGTTTAGCCTTTCGTTTACAAGTCAAATGTGGATATAAAAAATGTTGTTTCTTGATAGAAAGCTTCCAGGCAGGTCAAAAGCTGAATAGAAATTACCATATTTGAACTCAGGACAGCTCAAGTATTTTATAAGCCTTTCAATAATTTTATGGCCATATATACTTCCTTCTTTAGTTGGGTTACTGAATAAAGCTTACTAGTATATTGTTCTTAGCCATAATGATCGAGCGATCCTTCCTAAAAAAGGTGTTTTTTCATTAAAATCATATGTGTCATCTGTAATGTGGAAGTCTCTATAATAGGGACGATAAAGAGTGGTATATTCCTGGTCTTCTGTTCCAGGCCAGTTGATCATCCCTGTCACAAAATTATTTTC
Organism: Blepharisma stoltei; assembly: GCA_914767885.1. Taxonomy (NCBI): domain Eukaryota; phylum Ciliophora; class Heterotrichea; order Heterotrichida; family Blepharismidae; genus Blepharisma; species Blepharisma stoltei. The sequence continues at coordinate 806,674 of CAJZBQ010000020.1, read as the reverse complement.
AGCTTCATTGATCATAGGATAAGGTCTGCTATCTAGCCAATCTTGTGTTGCTGATTGTTGCAGAAGCATGCTTCTATATAGAGATCTTTCTTTATCGTCAAAAGTGATACCATCTCCATAGTTAAACGAGTAGATCTTAGTTGCTACTTCAACATTGATTTTTGCCAATTTATCATATTCAGCCATTGGGACCATGATCCCAAATAAAGGCGCTTTTGTTAAAACTACATCTAATAGTCTTTTGAAGCCGGGCAAGCTGAATCGTGAAAAGATGTACCTTGCATCAGCTTCTTCTAGCTTTTCCATTTCGTGATAAAGGTAATTTGTATCGAAAGGTTCTAATTGCTGAAGCCTTGTGTCGAATTTGATTGCTTCAATTTCCTCAGCATCTTGAATAATTAATTCAGGATTCAAATTGGCATAGCGCTTCAAGTACATGGCAATTAGTTCTTGATTCTTCATGAAGTCTTCTCTTTTGACTTCATACATCCTTTCAGAACTGGCATTGTGCTCCATATAGCTCAAATTTGCATTTGAGTCGTCTTCTTTTCCTTTTCCTCTTTCTCTTTCTTTTTTCGCTAATTTTTCGAAATGCTTTGTAAAGTCGTTATAATCATTATCAGACTTTATAAGAGGGTGATCTGGCTCAAACCACGCATGAGGGACTTTTGTGAGGCCTATGCTTCTTCTCAAAAGTCTGGTTATCATATTTATTTTGTAAATTAAGATGGCAAAGGGATAATATATTATAAAGAATCATTAACTCTACTGAATTTTACAATTAATGTTGATTATGATATATATTTGAATTTGTTAGTTACATTTACTCCACTATTAAACTTTATCTTTTCGCAGGCTTTTCATTTCGCTCTCGACCCATTACCACTATTTCAGCGTTATATTCCTGGACAAATCTGTGTGCTCTCCAGTGGCAGCTGAGATCTGAAAAGATCTTCTTATACTCTATTTGAAGTTCAGCTCCAGGAGGTGTCAATAAATGATACCTCACCTCATCACAAGTTTCTTTTTGGAATAAAAATACCATAGCGAGCTCAGCTAACTGCCTAAAGGATCTTTCATATAAGCACGAAAAATGATGAATGATCAGGTTTTTTGTACTTGAGCTTTCGTAGTCCAATGAGTACACAACCATTCCAAAAATTCTATCATTTTTAATTGCCCAATACCAATTTAAATCGTTTCCAGTGACTAATTCATCTAATAAATGATCGATATCGGGGATAATTATACGGTTCAGTGATGGTACAAATCTATAGTATTCATTGAGAACGTGAACGATTTGGTTACGCTTCACTCCTAATGGTTGAAAAACAATTCCGCTTAGATCTCTGAACATATCAATTGTTGCGAAATCTAGACCTAAGCCTTCAATTATATAATTGCTGCTTGTTGAGAAATCTTTTTCTTCTTCCTCTTCAGAATTTACAGAATAGTCGTTAGGGCTGTGTATGCCTGGTGTGAAGTTCTCATTCCCATAATCTTCAGGGTCTTCAACTGTTTCTACCTTGGTTAGGCTTTGTTTTGGCATCAGCACTGATTTTTTCCTTTCTGATTGTACAGCTGCAATCATATTTTCAGCCATAACTTTCATTTTTTCAGTACTAGCCATTTCATCAATTAATTCTTCGCATATAATTTTGCAAATTTTTTCATTCATCACAGACTTTTCTTTTTCTTGGAGCCTTTTTAAAGCTTCTTCATCTTTTGTTGTCTTTTTGCGCAGTTCAATGGCTTCTTTTAATGCAGATTCACTTAGTTGATCTAGTTTAAGATCATTTACTGCAATTTCAATCAGATTTCTTGATATGGCTTCTGCTACTTGAAAATCCATTAAGTCCCTGGCCTTTATGCTTGTCTGTCGGGTCATGTCCCTTGTAAACTTTCTTTCTCGCTCTCCAAGCTCTTCATTGATTCATTGAGAATACTCCTTTTCCATCGCCTCCAAGTAGCTCTCCAAGATTTCTTGTGTAAATATTTTACTTAGAGCGGCATTTTCAGCTGCTTTTGCTTTTTTATCTTCAATTTCTTTTGGCTTCTGCTCCTTTGGGCCTTTAGTTTCCTCCTTTGCCTTTTTTTCTTCCATTTCTTTTTGTTTTTGCTCCTTTGCAATCTTAAACTCTTCTTTTGCCAAAGCATCGACTTGTCTTAGAATTTCTTCATTAATTATCTTATCTGTCAGTAAATTGTCTTGCTTATCTTCTTTGGCTGCTTTTAGCTCTTCTCTTGCAATAGTTTCTATTTGCTTTAAAAGTTCACCATCAGATCTTACTTAATTTAAGCTATTATAGACCCTATTTTTTGCTTACCATCTGGTTCCACGGCCTAAAGCATCCTTTTCTATCTGCGGAATAGGGTTTGCACTCGTAACCTGGGGATAAAGACGCTGGATTATCGTGCAGTAGGTCAACGTGTTTACCCTTCTGACATTTCAAAAAGTGAATTTCTGGTTAATCTATCAGCCCGACTGAAAATTTTTTAGCTCAGGAAAACTCCCAGCATCATGCTGGGAAACTGTCTGATTGGCCAAGCGAGCGCCCTAGCCTTGATGGGCTGGCCATTTCTAATCTCCAAGATCTATCTCGAGGTAAACCTTGCCCTGCAGTCGGCCAGGCTGGCATAGCGCTTCTCAGACCAAGTAAACCCGACCGGATATACTCACTGCACGTTGCTCTCTCTTCCGTAAGGTTCCAGACTCTCGTCTGGCTACAGGTATTAAGAGGGCAGGCTGGCTCGCCACACCATTTTTATATGTGTTCACCATCAATCAGTTTGTCAACTTTTGCAAACCTTTCTTTCTCTTCTTTAGCAAGCTTCAGCTCTTCTCTTGCAATAACTCCGACTTGGCTTAAGATTTCATCTTCAATGAGTTTATCTACCCTAGCAAAGCGTTGCTTTTCATCTTTAGCAGCTTTAAGTTCTTCTTTTGCTATTGCTTCAATTTGCTTCGAAATTTCATCCTCAATGAGTTTATCTATTTTTGCATTGCTTTGTTTTAGCTCTTTGGCAATCCTAAGTTCTTCCCTCGCGATAGCTCCAACTTGGCTTAAAATTTCATCCTCAATAAGTTTATCGACCCTCGCAAAGCGCTCTTTTTCATCTTTAGCCAATTTAAGCTCTTCTCTTGCAATAGCTTGAACTTGGCCAATAATTTCATCCTCAATAAGTTTATCTACCCTTGAAAATCGTTCTTTCTCGTCTTTGACAATTTTAACCTCTTCCCTTGCAATTGCCTCTATTTGTCTTAAGATTTCATCATCTACAAGCTTTTCTGCCATCGTGACACCCAGTTTCTCATCTCTAGCGATTTTTAATTCTTCTTTCACAATTGCTTCGAGCTGTCTTGATAGTTCATCTTCAAAAAACTTTTCTGATTTTGAGGCATTTTGCCTTTCATCTTTTGCAAGCTTGAACTCCTCTTTTGCAATTGCTTCAACTTGTTTGAAAACTTCTTCGCTGATTATTTTATCTAATTTTGTGGTAAAGTGTTTTTCAAGGGATTCAGAAATTTTGGCTTGCATCGCAACTTTTTGTTCTTCGTCTGCTATTTTCTTTTTATTAAGCTCATCTATAGATTCTGCAAATGCAACTTCAATTAAAGCATCAGGAGCTTCATCTAGCAAATCCTGGAAAATTAATTTTGATAATGCAATATTCTCTTCATTTCTGGCTTTTTTTAATTTTTTATCCATTTTTACTTCTTCTTTTGCATTTTTAAGCTCTTCTTTAGCGATTGCTGAGTACATTTGATTTATTTCAAGATCGATCATTTTTTCTAATTTTGCTGCAAAGTATTTTTCAAGGATGTCTTGGGCAGTTTCATTATAGAGCTGCTTACCGACCTCTTCACACATTTCAGAGGCTACTTGTTTTGCTAATTCTTCACAGATGTTCTTGCTTGCAATTTCATTTAGCCTGCTCATTTCCATATTTCTTGCAATATTGACAGCGTCTTCAAGCTCACGGACAAATCCTTCTTCAAAGAGTTCAAGCATGATTGCTTGAGGAAGATTATTAAAGTCTGGATCTTTGATAGTTTGTTCTTTGGATGCTAAAACTTCTTCTTCAATATTTGGCTCATCTAAAATAATTGATTCAGCTCATTTCACTCGCTTCATTAGGACACTTGGTATAGGTATCAATACTTGTCCGTCTGCGACAAAATAATTATCTTTAGCTTTACTTGACTTCTTTTTTCCTGGGATGCTTGGATTAATGAGCATTGGATCAAGAGATTCTTTAAATTGAAAAATTTTGGCATAGTCTGTGTATAATAAAAAGTCCATATCTGATTTCATTTTTGCCAAATAGTTCCAACCTTCTCAAAAAAATGGCAAAATTTTTATTTTTTTCGCATTTTCAGAATTATTTATCAGCATTTCATTCATTAGCTGTTCTCTTCATCTGACAATTGTTTCAACAGCGCTTAGACTTAACATTCGATGGGCATGCAACAGTTCTGCAGCTTCTAGCTGGACATCTTTCATTTTTTCTCAATCATTAGCCCTTTCAAGATATTCATTCATTTCTTTGATGCTTCTGAGGCTTTCTTCTCTAGCAGCTACTGCTCTCAAAGCAAGTTGAACTGGGGCTCTGTTTTGTTGCAGTTCTTCAATTTCTTTGTTTATTACAGCGATTAATTTGTGCCTTGGAATGCCAAAAACACAGACTCTAAACATTTCTCGCTGGGGTTGAGGAATTCCTTGCTTCTCTCATTCTTTTTCGATTGATTGCAGCAAAGATGTAACAGATTCTTCAGAACTCAATCGACGTCGGCCATTTACAGGGGTTCTATCTGGACTTTGTCCTGGAGAAAAAGGGTCAATTCTTGGAATTCTTATGTTTCTTTGAGACTCATTTCCACGTGAGAGGATTTCTCTTTCTATTTATATAATACGGTTGGGATCATTTTCTGTCTCATATTCTGCAAGTTTTCCCAGTCAGAATCGTTCGTCCCAAGGTTTCTAACTCATCTATCGTTAATTAATGACCAACACAAATTTTTTATATAAATAATGATTTTAATTAGATCTTTAATTAAATCTCTTATACTTCTTTGCTATAATTTTTTGATAGCTTGTATTCTAAAATATAAATTTTATATAGATTTTCAATTTTTTTGATACTAAAATTAAAGAGTTCCATGAGCTGGAAATATGCCCATAAAGTGAGGGTAGATAGAAATTACTTTTCTATGAAGATTTGAGGTACTTGAAGATTTCGGTCTATTAAAGGCTTTTCCATTATTTGACATTTTTGTAATATATAACTGTCCTAAATCTAAATATTATTTCTTTTAAATTACAATTTATTCTAAACTTTGATAAATTTTACGAGTTCCATAGAAGAACATCATATTATCGTCAAACTTTTAAATAAAACTTCAATGTTTATAAAAATAAATGGAAGATTCTTGGAAGATTAAATGAAAAATGTTTTGATAAGAAATTCGCCGCAAAACTGTAATTTCTTTTAAAATTTGAAAATATAAATTAGTGTTTAAGATTCTATTTATTTTTAATTTTTCAAGGTGAGTTTATATTATTTATTATGAGAAAACTTCAGATTAGACAAGAGAGAAAAATAAAACTAGATGAGCTATTCAGCCAGAATAAGAAAACTCCTTTGGAGAAAAATAGATTTAATAATAGAGATTTTGATTTCAGCTGATTAAAAGAAGAAAAATCTCAAAGCAGTTGATTTGAAGTCAATAAAGAATCAGAGACTTCTCCAGCTACCCTAAACACAATTCAAAATAATCCAAAAACTCAAGAAACTCAAACAAATACAGAAGTAAGCTACATTAGAGATCTTGCTGAGCCTAAAATGAGCTCTGGATATTTTGAGAAAAAGCATGACATAGGTCCTTGATATCAGGGAAACAATTCAAATGATTTCTCTGCATCAAAGTCTCTTTGGAGAAGTGTCCTCGATAAATCGCCTGGATCTCTACGCCGCCTAAAAGAAAATCTAAGTTCAAACCGAGAAAAAACTTTTGTCGTCAATAAATCAATGATTGATAAACTTAAGTCTCCAAAAGATTATGCATATGCATTTACTGAGGAAAGTAATATATTTAAATCTTCCATTATTCGAACACGAACTCACTCCCCAAAAATGACTCCTTCTTACTCTGTTTCTTCATTTGAATTTCCAAAGCTACCAAGAAAGTATAGACCTAAGAAATCTAAAAGATCATCAAGATTTGAATTTCTGTCAGTCCCAAAGAAATTTTATCAAAGCCCTTTCAAAAAAGAGAAAAAGATGCTCATACTTTCAATGCAACGTTCCGTTCGAAGACTATAAATCGATTAACCTTTGGTTAAAGGATACCAAACTATGCGAATCTATTATTATAACTAAAAATAATGTATATTTAATAAGGAAAATAGGATTAAATGTTTTGATACACTTTTCTACACTTAAATTAAATGGGGCTCCCCAATTGCAGTCCTATATTACTTTTTAGCCCACATGCCAATTCTTAGCTGCTTGAATCCTCCCCTTGACTTTCCCTGTACTTTCTTTCCATTTCTCTCGTTAATTTCAGCTACAAGTTCCTAATGAAAAATTTTTAATTTCCAGGTCGACTCTTGCGATATGTTGCATTTTGCTTTATTCCCTCCAAGCTTGCATCTCTCTTTCAAATTCCTCACTGTATATTTCTTTCTTGACTCAGTTGTCTCTCACCCATTCGAACTCTATCTGTTCCAGCCTCCCCAAAGTTTTGACCTCATTGACTCGTACTTTGGATATTGTTTCACTATTTTTTCTATGCTCTCTTCTGAAATTGAATCCGGCTCTTATCCTGTGTATAAATCCAATAGCTCTCTGCTATTATTAAACTTGGCAAATTTCGATGCCTTAGATGCAAATGTTTTAATACAATGAACAAATAAATGGAATATTAATTATTGTATAAGTAAATATCAGAGAAATGTTTTCTTACTAAGGTTCTATGGTGTAGTGGTAGCACGTAGGACTTTGAATCCTGAGATCTGAGTTCAATTCTCAGTAGAACCATTTTTATCTTAGTTAATTGCGAACTTTCTTATCATAATTACGAAATTATATTTCTAATCAAATAAAATATTATAGTTGTTTTGAAATTTTTAAATAGTTCCTATAAGATCTGATTAAGCTTTATAATACTATATTCATATTTATTGAAATATAAACTTAATTAAATTAAAATATGCTTATATGAAGCTCCATTTTTGTGATTATTTCTTATGCTTTGACTCTTGGAAATAAATTTTCAGATTTATTTTTTCAGCAAATGCTTCTGCAGATATTAATTAGTTGTTTTAAAAATTGATTAGAAAAAATAACTATTATCCGAATTTGATCTGCAAATTAAAGGAAAATCTTTTAAGATAATTTTTTCGAAAATCTAGATTCAAAAGATAGCGATTGTTAATGCAGCTTTATCATCCTAAAATATATCTATGATCTTTATTAATTAACTTTATAAATATCTACCAGTTTATTGACCAATTATCGCATTTAAAATTTATCTTAATTAATCTTGTAATAAGCAATTTGACTAAATAAGCTAAGCTATTATAGTGGCGACCATTTTAATGGATTATAATTTGAAATTTTTCGAAAGTTTTTATATTGCTCGCAAAACAGTTCTAAGCCAGCACCCATAATATTTCAAATACATAAAATTTGACGCGGCGCACTTTACTTAGCATAAGCATAAATTAATGGCAATTATGCAGCTTTTACAGTATCATATTTCTGCGCCCTTGATTACCTTAAAACTTAATGAATAAAGACCACACCCACTCTTACTCAAAAGAAACATTATTTCACCTTTTATCAAAGGTAAAGTCTATCTAGGAATATCCTGACATAAGTTTTTATTTCACCAAAACTCAAAATGAAAAAATTAAACCTCAAGACCGATATGAAGTCCTTCTTTGGCTTTTCCAAGTTAATGATTATTTGGGTGGCACATCCAACTCAATTCAATATTGCATAAGATATTTTGACTCTTTTCTGTCTTTGAAATCCATCTCTCACGTAAAAGTTTTGAGACTAGTTGGCATCGTCGCACTTAACATTGCATTTAAATATGAACATATTAAAGAACTAAACCCAACACAAATGTATGAAATTTGTAAAAAGGTGTTTCCTATTGAAGCAATTATTCAAACTGAATTGTTCGTACTTAATACTCTAGCTTGGAAACTCGATATCCCTACCGCGTCTGAAATAATAAGACATATACTGGCTTGCACTTGCCAAGACTTCGACTGTTCCTGTATAATAGAAAATGCTGATTCATATGCAGCATTATGCTATTTGGATACAGATTTAGCATTTAAGAAGCCTTTTTTGCTTGCTTTAGCATCAATTTGCTGTGCATTTGATAAATTTAGGGTTAGAGAATTTAAAGCAGAGTGGTTAAAAATTGTTGGAAAGGAATATCCTTTTGATCTTCAAATATTAGACCACGTTTTAGAGAAAATTCAAATAAAAATTAACGATATGTGGATGTCAAGCGAATATGAAAGCACTGAAGCCGATTCTCCTCTTTAAAAGAGGTATAATTTTGGATATATTAATAAATAATTTAAACGCTGTGAGTAGGCATCATATATCTAATTTTTCACAAGTCGACATATTTTATTGCTATTACTAAATATATTTGCACCTCTGATATTTTGAAAATCAATGAATTTTCAAGGGATGCACAAATTAAATCTCTTTTAATGATACTATATATTCTGCTTGGTGCGTAATTATCCAAATAAATATAAAATGAAAATATAATTCATTCAATTTTAGGAATATTCTGATTATAGACAGTTTAAGTTTCGGCTAATAAGGCAGACTCTATCACTAAATCTTGATCATTTGCCAGTGGTCTTCAAAAACTCAAAGATTTAAGGGCTTATAGCACGAACTTTCAGTTATAGTTAACTCATTTTTACGATATATTTTTTCTTGAAACTTCTAACTTATTAAAACTCATTAATAAAAACGCATTAAATTAATTTAGCTTTTAACTTTTATTAAAAAAATTATTAAAACTGATCGAAGATGCTTTTTAATATAAAATTGGAATACAACAAAACCTCTTTTATCAAAAATTGAATATTATTAAACTTTTTCTACATTGCTAATATATATGAATATTTTTAATTTAACAAGCCTAGGCTGATTTTATAAATCACTAGTGTAATATATGTGCTTTTCTATAATTTTTTCAGGCAAAAACGGAAAAGTAATGGATTTTAATTTTGTTTTTGAACACATATAAAATATGGGCTGCACTAAAAGCAAGTCAAAAAGAGCTACAGCTCCAATGAAAATGTCTGAAAGTAGCTTATCAGTTTCAAAAGTTATTCCTAAATCCCTTCTAAATATTCGTCAAGAAGATCCATTGGAAGCCTTTACCGATGTAACTTTAATTTCAAGCAGCAACCGCTCTGAAGTTTTTAAATGTTTAGACAAATCTACAAGAATGTTAAGAATATTGAAGCGAATTTCCAAAAACAAATCAGAGAACCAATTAAATCAAAATATCGAAAGACCAAAAGAAATTAAGGTCTGGCAAGTTCTTGATTACCCAAATTTGCCACGATGCTATGGGCTTAATGAAACAGGTGATTATCATTATATTGTGATGGATTTCTGTGAAGGAGAAAGGCTTACTAATAAACTTAGAGAATTTCAAGAAACTGAAGAAAAAATTTCTATAATTATGAGACAAATATTATCAACGGTTGCGTATCTCCATAGTAAAAGAATTGCACATCGAAATATTGACCCTAATCATATTTTAATTGAAGATGGCTCTCTAGTGCATATTAAATTAGTTGGTTTCGGAAAATCCACATTCCTTACTGGGAAAGAGAAATAAAACGGCGACGTTGACGGCAATCCTTATGGAGCAGGTAGAGCCTATCCTGATGAAGCTGAAAGCAGGGCCTATGTCCCTTTTGAATTAGACCTTCGGTTGCCTTAAGAAGAGGGAAGTTTTGTTTCCCCCAAGAAGGTGCCTACAGCATGATCCTTCCTTGTCGGAACCATCGGGTTACTCTATAGAAGATGGTTCTTTCCCTAGGGAGCTAGCCCTCTGGGCAGGTGGCTCAGGTCGGAAATTCAAGATACTGCCTCTCTCTTCCCTCTTTTTTCTCGTAAGGCGAGGAGGAAGCTGTCTTGGAGCCGAGACAAGGCAAATGCTAGTGGATCGCCAGCTTATAGCCAGTTTAATCGTTTAATTTAATTTACTGGGGAAAGAAAAATAAAATGGTGTAGTTGACAGAAATTGGTCTCAGAGGTGCACTTCTATGGAGCGAGTCAGGCCCATCCTGATGAATCTAAAAGCAGGGCCTTTGCCCCTTTTGAGTAGGCCTTCAGGCTTGGTAAATGTCTTGCCAAAGAGGGAAGTTTTGTTTTTCCCTGAAGGTTTTCTTGTCCTTCAGATGGGCTAGACAGTTTTTGCCTACCCCATAGTCTTTATCTATCAGGAATGTCAAGGCAGTAGATTGCTTTAATATAAGGAGCTGAATCTTTTCAGAAATTCAAGAGGGCTAAATTTCAGTTGAGCCTTACAACCTTTGCATAGGGTGTGCACGCACCCAATGTAGGCCGCCTTTCCTGGAGTCAATGGGTATCCCTCTTATGGCAGTATAAAATTTAATCTATAGTTAGTGACACTGACTATAATATATCCTTACTGGGCAAAAGATGATGGGACAGCAAGGGACTTCATACTTTATGTCGCCAGAAATGATTAGGGGATACTATAATGAAAAGTGCGATGAATGGAGCTGTGGAATGATAATGTACATCCTTCTCACAGGCAATATCCCTTACGAAGGTAAATCAGATATCGAAATCGTTGAAGAAATAAAAACAAGACCTTTTCAGTTGAATTTAAAAGAATTAAAAGGAATTTCTTCACAAGCTATTCTCTTGCTTCAGCATTTACTTGAAATTGACCCTATAGCTAGGATTTCAGCCTCTATAGCATTAACTCACCCATGACTTGTACAAGCGAACAAAAAGGATTCAGGTATATCTGGTATTATTGGAAAACTGAGAAAGTATGAATCTCAAACAGGGCTCTCTCAAGTAGTATCTGAATATATAAGTCAGACAATAGAGCCTGATGATGAAAAGGAAATCATCAAAGCTTTTCAAGTTTTCGACACAAACAGAGATGGAATTATAAGTAAAAAAGAATTACTGGAAGGATTTTCTCATGTAGAAGGAATAAAGAATGCTCATGGCGATGTAGATCGGCTAATCAGCAAAATCGCTGAGCTTTCAGAAACAATTTCATATTCAGAATTTCTAACTTTATGTTTGGAGCAGTCAAAGTACGTTTCAAAAGACAATTTGTTTGAAATATTTAAAAATTTGGATATCAATTCTCAAGGAAAAATAGCAGAAAGTGACCTGAAAAAGGTTCTTGACTATAAAAATAAAGTTTCTGAGGAAGAATGGAGAAATATCATAACAGAAGCTGACAGTAATAAGGACGGCTATGTCGACTTTGATGAATTTGTCGCATCAATGAACAGAAAATAAGCACAAATTCAAAGCGATAATTTAAAAATTGTGAAATTAAATAGAACTCAAAATACTTGATATAGATAACTATAATTCAGCTACATTTCATTCTTTTTAGTCTCATAATCTGCTGTAAACCTTTCCCTCGCCATTACTTTTCTTGTTCTTCTTACCATTTGAGGAACATGGACAGGCTTGAAGTCTTTGGTGTTTTCTACTTTGAATTCTTTAATAAGAGTCATAATATCAAAATTAGCTCTATCTTGAAACAGTCTGTTCCTTCTATACCTCATTGCTTTTAGCGGATTTCCGCTAAAAATTTCTTCTGTTAGATGGCTAACTCCTTCGTCTCTGAACATTGGGTTTGCACTTTTCGGCCTTATTTCTGCTTGTTTCCGCTTGGGAGTTGATTCTCTAACCGAATTTGTTATAATGTATTGGTAATATTTTATTTTGCTTATTTATGGTAAATTGATTTTAAAATGTCAAAAAAATTTTGACATGTCATTATAAATAAAACTGAGTCTATGGTATGCTAAAATTTTTTTTGACATTTTAAAATCAATTTACCATAAATAAGCAAAATGAAATTTATGCAAGGGATTATACTAGTTCTAGCTCGTCTGGTTCTTTGCTATCTATATTAAAATTTGTCTCAGTTTGTGCACTCACAGTTGCCTCTCTTGGATTATCATCTAAAATCTGCAACTGTGGAAGCATTTCTAAGCATTTCGACCGATATTCTAAGTTCTTAACTATTGGATTGCTTTCTAAATTAAGAGACCAGAGCTGATCACAGTATTTTAGCTGCTCGATTTGACTTCACTCGCCGATTTGGTTTCCTTCGATATCGAGGACTTGCAGAGTATCATTAAACATCAAGCAGGACAAATCGGTAACTGCATTAAACGCTGCATAAAGTTCAGAAAGCTTGGGGAATGCAGAAATCCCTTCGAATTCCACCAATCCTGTTCGAACAACTCATAGAATTGTTAATTCATTCCACCCAGTGCCAAGATCTCTCAGTGATTCTAACTCACCCACACCGTGAGGAAAAAAACTATTGGAAAAATACCTATTTTTTTGGATAAAAACCTAGGCTCGGGATAAAATATTTTGATATATAAGTGATAATTATTATAATGAAATCTCTGGCCAACTCTTTTGAATTTAAAACATACTTCTCAATTTTTCCGAATTGAGTAAGGAACTTCCATTTAATTTCAGTTCTGTGAGCTGTGGACACTCTTCACTAATTTTATGCAGAGGCACTTCATCGGTGTTGATGCACAACTCAAGCCTTTTGATTGATTGAAAAGAAGAAACCGAAATGTTTGCTAGTTTTGATAAAAGCTTTTGAATGTCATACTCATCTGGAGAGTCTTCTTGCCGGCTTTCAATAACTCGAGGAGTCACAGGTCGAATTCGCACATTTCCATGCTCCATTTTAAATGTTTTTAAGTTTATACAATAAATATCTTGAGCTTAATTTTTCCTTCCTTCTAACTGATTTTAAGAGACAATATAGCTTATCACTACCCTGTTAAGTTTTCAAGTAGCTTACAAGCTACAAACGAATTGATTATTACAGTTATATTTTGTTTTTAATAAATTTTGGGATTTATAGGATTTTATAAACCTTTCAAGTATCTCAGACTTCCTAACTGAAGGTGGAATGCAAACTTGCTTTCAAATTTTTTTAAATTATATAGAATAAAGCGTATAGAGAGGATAATAAACTAAATTATATCATTAAAATCACTACTATAGAGACCTTTTGTGAGGAGCATAATGTTCAGCCTCATCCAGTGACGCATCATATAGAGCACTGATATTTGAGCTGCTTGCTTTTAAAGATAAAGCCATCACTGTCCTTCCAGCTTGTAATGCAACTGTATTATTCAGTGGAATTTCTATCGGCCTTGCTACTTGCAGCAATGTCCCAAATTTCGAGTTGTTATCTTCTAAGACAAATTGATTCTTTTCATACTTTATAATTGCATGACACCTGGAAACTGAAATATCAGCGATCCTGACATCACTCTCATGTCCCCTTCCCAATATAACTGAGGACTGCTGCGAAAAAGTAATGACATGCGCTCCTTTTTCATTTCCTTTGTTTTGGCCAGCTGCTTCAAGAACAATATAAGGAATATCTGGTTTTTCCACTTGGAATAAATTGTAATCTTTTCCTTTTATACCTAAACTAAATGGAAATACGCCTTTACATAACTCACACTCAATTGTTTTCCAGTGATAAACTGCAGAATTTTCGCACTGCTTAGATGACATATGGTAAGACAGCCATTTCTGCAAGCATTGCAAGTGAATGTGCTTTACAGACCCAGTACAGTTGCAAGGTACGATAAGAGGATTCCCAGGCTCGCCTTCACAGAAGCAGATTCTACAGACGCCATTTTCATACTCCTCAGGAATTTCATTTGTTGACTCTTCTTCGCTTTCTTGTGTCCGATCACTTGAAGAGTCGTCATTGCCAGAATTCAGATCTTTTATTTTATAGCAAGCTCTTCCTAGTTTTATGGTGTCGCCTTTTTGCAGTACATGGCCTGGCCCACTACTGGTTTTCAAAGATCTTACAACCTGCCAGAGCGGCTCTTCTTCGGATTTAATATAAAATGAGCCGTTTTCTTGATATATAGTAGCAAGAATATCGGGATGTGAGCTGGCTCGCTTGAGATCTGCCTGAGAAAATAGTAAATTGATATCGGTCTCTAGGCGAGTGACTTGGCAAGGGCTTGATGTTTGAAATTGCTTTTTGATGCAATTCCTTGACTCATAGTCGAATAAATTGTGTGAGTCCCGGCCCCAAGTCATGGTCTTCATTACGATTCTACATAGAAATATACAGTTGTCCTGGCTTCATTTTCAGTTGGAATATTTTTCTAGGATTAGGGTATTATTGATATGATATGTTTATAAAAAACAGATTATGATGCATTGGAATTTTTAGGGTGGAGTATCGGCTCTATAAAGGGTGATTATATTAAATTAGATTAAGATTCTATTGCATCTCCGAGATTTATTCAGCGTTCTCTGTCTTTTTGGTTTCAAGCAAGGTGCCCTAATGCACCAGCTGACACTTGCACCTTTTATTTATTGACGACTCAAAAAATTGTAAGATCGACCTCTATTAGGGAGACACTGAGGTACTTCCTTGAGCATCTCCTAGCGGTGGTATAAGCTCTACCTGAGGATGAAAAGTTAGACTGATGTCCAAGAATCTTTTTTCTTCAGCATTGCCCTTCCATGAGGTTTTCCTATAGGAATCTGGCTATTTCATGTGAGCTGAAGTAGATTCTGGAATAATATTCTGATCAGGAAAATTTTAAAAGTTTGGGATTTACATATCTAGGGCTGGGATCAACTCGCCAGCCACTCAGGACTCACACCGCTCGCTATTGTGAAAAAATTTTATAAATGATGAAGAATTTTTAAATTTTTAATCTGCTGGGAATTTGATATTAAATGGAAAAATTAATTACTTTTTAATTAATTTGGAGAATTTTAAATTCAATAAGAAATAAATTATAGCATGCTTGGAAAATAAAATATTTAACAGCTGCTTGGAATTATCCAAATAAAAATTCATCTATTTTACTTAATCCTTGATATACATTAAAATGATGTGGTGAACCAGCCCACCCTCTTAGCATCTGTTGTTGGGGTGACCCAGGAACCTTGAGAAAAAGGAGCATAGCATTCGGTGATGTGTATACGACCTAATTTTATCTAGTTTGATGGAGCGCAATATTGGATAGGCATACCGAAGCTCATTCCAGGTCAAGGTTTCACTTTGGGGAAGATGATTGCTCAGCGTTTGGAAAGCAAGTCCCAGCATTGTCCTTAGTGCCAATAGGGAAAATTTCTAGCTCGATGCAGGGAGTTGAATCTTGGGCAACGAGTTTCATTTTGGTTAACATCTCAGCCAGAAAATTCGTTTTTCGGATTTTCTGGAAAAGCAACCCAAGTAAGTTGTGCGGTATGGTGACCATCTCACTACCGCAGACAGATGGGAAGCAAGATAGAATTAAATACCCTTTTAAGGTATCACAAAGAGCTTTTTTATAATCTTAACTAACTTAATCCTTTATCTGATCCTAAAATAGGAAAATTTCAAAAATTTTAAGTTATGTGAATACTCAATTATAAACAAAGTTGCATGGAAATGAGTTATAATATTTGGAAGCATTCTGCACAAATTCAAGAAATACGTAGGAATTGGGCTAAAAATTAAATCTGAGCGCCTTAAAAATTCCTTATATTTTTTTTGAGTATTTGCATGGCAATCAAACTTTTGAACAGATAAATATTCTTCATTAATTTCTCTTTCAATACAAGCAACTAGGTTTGAATTATTATTATAAACTTCATGTTTTGGGGAATCAAATAAAATATCTAAACTCCCCCCCCCCCTCCGTGAGCGAACAAAAAAATTTTGTTCGCTCACGGAGGGGGGTTAATTTTTTTTTTTTAAAAAAAATTTTATATATAAATTTTATAAAAAATATTTTTTTCGAAATTAAAAAAAATCCTAATTTGCAAAAATTGGGAAGCAAATATTAATTTAATTTGCAAAATTTATATTTTAAAACGCAATTTGTTTAAAATTAAACAGAATTAGCTCTAGATTTCATTATACTAATTATCACTTATATATCAAAATTTTTTTCCATTAAAATTTTTTCTATTAAAAAAAATTTTTGTTCACTCACGGAGGGTGGGTTTTTGGTCAAAAAATGGCGATTTTTTCTAATGGTTTTGTTCGCTCACGGAGGGGGGGGGGGGGGGAGTAAGATAATATACAAGTCATTGGTATCAAGCTTCAGAGCAAGATTTTCATAAGATTTCGAGTCAAATTTGGCTGGATTTCTTAAAAATAGAATATTTGATTTAATTATATTTCAATTTATATTGTCATCTAAAATTGGGACTACACACAATGGCACTTGAATCTCTAAATCAGATACAGCATTCCCAATATGCTCTTCGTAAATATTTCTTTTTGTTCTGTTAAACTGAGAGCATAAAATTGAATTAATTGTTAAATGAAATGCTTTAACCATGCTTAGATTTTTCAAATCAAAGCGCTCAGTTCTTATAAGCTGCATTCTTATTCTGGATGGATTTTGAGTTTGCTTTATTGAAGAATTTATATTATATTTTGATGAAAATAAATCAAATGGACATTCAGGAATGTCTGCAGTTGAAAATAATCCTAGTGATAGCTCGCTTTGCTGATCAGAAATGATTAGTTTGTATATATGATAGAAACTATCGAGATTTCCAATGAATTTTTCAATTGAGTTTTGTTCGAGATAAGCTTTATCATCAAAAGGGCTGCATACGCTGGATTTTGAATTTTTATATCGCAGTTTTGAGTCAGTAGCTCTTAATCCTTTTTCTATGCATTGAAATAAAAACTCATCTATGAATTCATTTTGGTACAAAGCTTCAGCCGCCTGAACAATAGCATCTTTCAAAGCATCATTTTCTCTGCAATACAGTCTGCTTGATTTGACATCCTCAATACAAAAAAGGGAAGGAAATTTAACTATTCCCGAATATCCTTTCACTTTTGAGACCTCTCGGATATATGATGTTTCATATTTTATTTTTTCACCTGTCAATTTTTTCAGCGCTGTTTCAAAATCTTTGACTCACAGCTCGCTTCATGCAGTGCTTATAGTTGCTCCTGTTTCTGGAATCTTAAAAGATACATATGATGTCATTCCTCTTTCTGGCTTAGTTATAGGTTTATCAGCTAAATTTTTGAGAAATACTATCATATAATCAAATCTTCTTATCAAATCGATTGTTTCGGCTTGATTGTGCATAGGAGTCAATACAATAAATTTTGAATCTTTATCCCTTGCTCTTCCTTTAGATTGCACGTAAGATCTTAAATTATTAGGCGGGCTATCATATCTAATGACAAAATTGCATGAAGGAATGTCAATCCCTTCTTCAACAACTGTTGTTGCTACAAGGACGTTAATATTCCCTAGCCTGAAATCGTCCAAAGAATACTCATGGCTGGAATTTTTCATTTTGCATATCTCTGAACTTCTTGATCCTTGATTTATTCCGACTACTTTTCCTGCTTTTATATTCAAGTTATATAAATTGCTAAAATAATTTAATGCATCAACAAGATATCATACCGTTACTCTTCTTTCAGCTAAAATGATTACTTGGCTAGACTCTTCAAGACTAAAGTGCTCATTTAATAAATGCACAAGCTCTAAGAATAGCTCAGAATATCCTTCCTCAAGTTGCGTTTCAAAATAATGTAATAATTCATTTTTATATGGAAAATCCCTCAAGTAATATTTTAATCCAATTTCACCTATTTTTTCAAATACAGTTTTTGCAGAGTCAAAATGGTCTCTCATGTTTATATTAGATTTCATAATTAGACTTAATTCTTCAATAATATCAGATTTGCATTCAGAAATATGATCTACTCCTTTAACTATTACTTTAGCCTGACTTGCAATTTGATTGACAGAGCGTCGGTTTACTTGAGCAAAGTCAGAATCCAAAAATAAGCATAAATCGCTAAGCTCTGATTTCAGTTCTTTGATCTCTTTTGGTCCAGTAACAACTGGTGACGCTGTGAGCCCAAGGATTTTTGGCTTTTTCAGAGAGGTGAAATAAAATTCAGTTTGAATCGAGAAATAGGGGTGCTCCCCTTTGCAATGGTGGCATTCATCGTATATCAATAAATCAAACTGCTCCATTTGAAGATACCCATGACGGAGAGAATTAAGAAAGAGCTGAGGAGTTAAAAATAATAAATCAAATTTCGATATCCAATTTTGCCATTTTATAGAGTTCCAACTTTCACCTTTTTTGCCTGACCGCCAGTCGCATCGAATATTAAACTTTTTAGCTACACTATCCTGCTGTTCGATCAGAGCTTTTGTGGGGGTAAGAAATACAGCTTTTCCTGAAAGTCATTTAGTTAGCATAATTGCGATTAAAGTTTTGCCAGTTCCTGTATCTAGGAATGCTATTGTATTCCGAGCTTTTGCAATCTCTAATATTTCTAGTTGATAATCTCTTGGGGTTATATCATTATATAATGTTTCATTATCGGTATTTGAGTAAAGAGAATAAATAAGATCCATCATTTTATTTTCAAGTTTATATACTTCTCTAGATGAACTCGAATTTTTCATCTTTAAGTCTGGCTTAGAATCTCAAACTTCGATGATTTTTATTGAAAAACTATTGAGATATAAAAATTAAATTGAATCTTATTGAGCTTAGAAGTAATGGTGGAAAGTATGATTCTATTAAAAGAATCCTTGAAAGAAGCTCTAAACGGAAATATCTGTAACCAAGATGGATTATTGTGTGTTTCTGAAGAGATGATACTTGAATATCTAAAAGACTCTGCATCCTCTTGCTTGGAAATTGTAATTATTGAGGAAGGAATTAAATTTAATAAAAGCTATGGGAGTTTAGGGATATTTATGCTTTCATTTATGATTGAAATTCTTGATAGATGTCCATACTCTTCGTGATTTAAAGCTGCTAAAGCTCTCAACGCATCAAAGTTGAAAATTGAAAGAGAATTAAATGCGAATTTAGCTAGACTGAATTTTACAGAAATGAGCCTAATACTTGACATTCTAAGCCAGTCATTATATAAGCTTCGCCCTTTTACAAATAAAAGAAATTTATGTTTGATTATTCTCGAATGCTTCTTAAAAACAATTGATTGTTCAGATGACAATATTCCTTATCTATCGAATCGAGTTTCATTTTTAAGAATAAATTCTAGTTCACTCTCTCCAATTTCTCAATATAATGGATTTCTCTTCGAAGTGCCTTATAATTTAAAAGTAAAAGAGCAGAGATATCTTGTAGTGTTATATATTGAATCGATTTTGCCTGAGTCATTTACAGCCTCTGATAAAAATGCATCAGCTATAGTAAATTTCGATGAATTTTCTTCCCTATTTGGCTCAATTGTCCAAATGCATACTGATTTAAATATAAATCTTATTCTTTGTCAAAAGATTATTCCCCAAAAATTGAAGATGATGTTTTATGTAATGCTCATATAGGAAAGTGGTATTATATGTATTGAAAGACTTTCTGCTATTAATGTGCCATTTATTAAAAGGATTAGTAAATCTAATGGATTGTCTTCTATAGTTTCTCTCACAAAAGAATCTTTGTTTTTTGTAGATATTGAGATGATCAAAATAAGGGACAAAACTTTTGCTTTATTTAAAGGCTCTGATACTGTGAGTGTAGTTATTCAAACAGTTTCTGATATTGATGAAATTGAAATAAAAGAATCATTTAAATCTTGTTTTAAGGTATTTATAATGTAGATTTTAGCTTGCTTGATAAAAGAAAGAACAATTTTAAGCTCATTGGATCTATTAGATATACAGCTTTAGAGAGTCGAAAAACAGGGTCTTGGCTCTCTGGTTTACTATTCTATGTTAGAATTTATTGCCCTAAATATTCTATTAGTAGCTTGCGGCTTGGTCTTCTGAAAACATATTTTATACCAAATTTTAATTTAACAAACCAACACATTATTAGTTTGCTGAATCTGGTCGGGATATGAAATTCAATTTCCATACAAGAAAAAATGTCAACAGATTTTAAAATACATTTTCTGATACAGAAGCTCTAAGATTTCAAGAGGCATCTATCTCTCTGTTTGCATGCTGTGCTTGCATGCTGAGTTTGCCTACTTAATTTAAACTTCTGGATTTTCCTGCTGGGCTTGCAGATGAGCTACCTGCTAAGGATAAAGGATTTTTTTTTGATTAAGCAGGCAGGATGGATTTTAACAAAGATTGAAAGGGGTGACATGCCGACAAAGCGATAGATGCTACTTGAAGTGTTAGAGCTTCTGTATTGATATCATCTAAAATCTCCAGTAGAATTCTGACTTATAGATGTTTTATATAAAAATGGACTAAACTGGAGAAATAGGACATGAACTGAAAATATACAAATTCAATGGAGTGACATGCCGACAAAGAGATAGATGCCTCTTGATATGACAGAGCTTCTGTATCGATTTCATCTAAAATCTTCAGTAGAATTTGGATTTAGATGATTTATGGATAATTCATAAAACAATGGACTGACCTGGAGAAATAGGACATGAACTGAAAATATAAAAATTCAATGGGGTGACATGCCGACAAAGGCCGTCGAAGACGTGGACATTTGCCCTAGAAGCACCTTGGAGATCGAAGCGAGTCTGTCCCCAGCGGACTGGTGGGCCCGATGCGACGAAAGGCGAGTGATAAACCTGGGGTCGTAACCCCGTAGTGGACGTTAAGCGATATAAATACCATAAGATAAGACATACCGACAAAGAGATAAATGCTACTTGAAGTGTTAGAGCTTCTGTATCGATTTCATCTAAAATCTCTCCAATAGAATTCTGACTTATAGATGATTCATAAAAAAATGGACTGAACTGGAGAAGTAGGACATGAACTGAAATATACAAATTCAATGGGGTGACATGCCGACAAAGAGATAGATGCTCTTGAAGTCTTAGAGCTTCTGTATTATATCATCTAAAATCTCAAGTAGAATGCAGACTTATGGATTATGCATTAAAAATGAATTGAACTGGAAAAATAGGACATGAACTAAAAAATACGAATTCGATGGGGTGACATGCCGACACAGAGAGATAGATGCCTCTTGAAGTCTTAGAGCTTCTTTATTGATATCATCTAAAATCTCCAGTAGAATGCTCAGTAATTCTTTTTCTAATATAGGACCAAGATTAATAGAAAATTAAAATTAATTTAGGGACTTAAAAAAGGATATCAGAAAATGTATTTTAAAATCTGTAGACATTTTTTCTTGTATGGAAATTGAATTTCATATCCCGACCAGATTCAGCAAACTAATAATGTGTTGGTTTGTTAAATTAAATTTGGTATAAAATATGTTTTCAGAAGACCAAGCCGCAAGCTACTAATAGAATATTTAGGGCAATAAATTCTAAACATAGAATAGTAAACCAGAGAGCCAAGACCCTGTTTTTCGACTCTCAAAAACTGTATACAGATTTGTGAGTTATTTCAGCTTTTAACAACTTGAAAAATCATGTGTTAAACATAGGGACTCCATCAATTAAAGCTATTTTATCTGGAATTGATTTAGCCACACTTGTTTTGAGATCTGCCTTAGCATACACATTTTAAATTATATAAACTTAAAAATCCTTATATTTGGTAATATATGATTATTAATTATAAGTACTATCCCTATCTCGCTCTTCTAATGATATTTTCAATCTCGCTTTCATCATCACTATTTTTATGCTTTTTCTTATCATTTTCGTTTGTTTTCACATACTGCCATAAAACTGCTCCTCCAATCGCTACAAATAATCTATATGATTCTTACATAATATATCTCATTCCACCAAATTCGACTCCTGCTCCTTCTTTATAAGGCAAAACATACTCAAAAACCATTATCTCCCTCTTATTTGCAATAGATATTAAATTTCCACCATTTTGAATTCTGCTAACTTTGAATAAACTATTTCCATAAGCATTTGAAATTGTGACATTGAACGTCTTTGAGAATTCATTTTCTCTTACGCCGGTTGAGTTATAAAATCTTAATTCTCCATCTTCACTGAGTGCTAATAAATAGCCTCTGATTGACTTTATTTTAATATTCCCATATGAATATCCATGATCGAATTTTTTAATAACTAGCATAAATTTTACTGTGGCATCCTAATTCTTCTGATTCTTCATTTGGGCGAGTATCTAATATAATAATTTCATTCTTTTCTGTTGCTCCATAAACAATTGAAGTAGAGACAGATGTGTCAATGACTACTCCAGTTATTTTATTTGGTACCAAAGTAGATTTTGCAGATTCACAGAAGTGATGAATTTCAAAGCTTCCTGAATTAATTAGTCCAATTCCATTTGAGCAGCCAAATACAAGGTGATGTCCAAATCTGTCCATTGATAATATTTCACCAAATCCAGTTTCTACTCTTTTTAAAAACGTTCCGTTAAAGCTATGGATGCTTAATCCTCCTTTTTCATCACCTATTACTCAAGATTTTTTGCCTGTTTTTACGTAATAAATCATTGAAGATGCATTTATTCCTGCATATAAGTCATCCTCGTTCTCCTTTGTGATATTAAAATCAATTCTATTTGGGATCCTCTCGTTTTCATCGGTTTGGTTTTGTCTGACTCTTTCCATTGAGATCATAAAAACTTGAAGTTTGTGACTGGGGGTAATCACTGCAATTTTCATTTCATCATAGTTGCTTGTGCATGCTATAAATTTTGTTTGATATCCTAGTTCATAATCTATAAGCAAGTTGCCTGTAATATCATAAATCCTTATATAGCCATCCTTTGATGTCACAACAATCCCTAAATTATTGCCATTAATTATATCTTTGTATGAAGATAAAGGCCTCAGAGTAATAAATTCCATTGTGAGTACTTCAGAGCTAGAGTTGAATTTCCCTCTAGGTAGAAGCTTATTAAGCAAATAGTCTTCTTTGTTTACGAATTCTGAAAGTGCTTTGATGTCTGTCTCTTTGCGTTGTTCGTTTTGTTCATCAAATAATAGTAAATCTCTCGCTTTTTGAAACTTATATAAAGAATTTTCTAGTAGTTCAATATTTCCATCTATCTCTTCAAGGGTAACTGCATTTACATATGAAAATAAAATCAATAAAAAGGCCATAATTGATTCGCGCATATTTATAATTTTCTAGTTTTTCTATACAGGTAGCTGTTATTATAACGAGCTCATAATGAGTTTCTTTATTGCTTTGCAACTGTTTTAAAAGATGGAAACCCCAGAAATGATACCAAACAGCAACGATGAATCAATTCCAGTTTGTTACAAATCAACCATGCTGAATAAATCAGTTGAAATTCCTGGGTGAAATAACAGGCTGCTTCAAAAAGACTCTCATGCTTTTTCTGATGAAGAATTTCCTCTGTCCTCGCAGATTCCTGCAAGTACAGAAGAACAAATGGCTGAAATAAATCCTGAAGAAGTTTCCCAGTTACTAAAAGATATTGATACCAGCAGTATGAATTTTGTAGACCGCATGGTTTTTGATATAAATCGCAAAACCTTGCTCCAAAAATCAATGTCGCAATATAATGAAACACAAAGTAGGTCCTCGATTACCAAGAAAACTGAAGTTTTTGATAGGCTTTTAGAAGATGTAAATAGAAGAATTAAAATTAAATCACATCTCAAAGCCTACACAGAAATGGAAGAGAAAAACCAAATTAGCCAGTCAATCAAGAAAATACCAAAGTCAATGGCTGACAAAGTGTACCAAAGGTTGCAAGAAGACATAGAAAACAGGAGATTTGTGCATGAACAGAGGGAATTGATGAAAAAACAAGAAGAAGAATCTGTAGATCTCAAAAGAGATAACAGACAAATCAACAGATCCCAAGCCCGAGAGCTGATACAAAGACTTACATGTATTTCTTATTTAGATGATGCACGAAGAAGACTTGGAAAATTAGAAAAAAAGAAAAGAGATCAGGAAAAACTCGAAGAAGAGTCTTTAATTCAAATTGTAAAAGCAAGGCATCCTACTAGGCCTCTGGACCCTGAAATAGAAGAACGTTTAACTTCTGAAAAGAAAATAATTGAAGAGTTCTATGGGCGACCTGGCCAGCCAATATTCCAAGAAAGTTCTCCAATGAAGAGAAAATTCACATTAAAAGAGGCACAAGAATCTGGAAAGCGCTTAATGAACGCTCGATCTCCCACCAAGAAAAGGGAGCAAGATGAAAATGACCATAAGCCAAGAACCAGCACTCCTTCTAAATATAAGAATGTTAAGCCAAGATATGGGGTTTCAGTTTTTAATAGAAGCAAATCAGTGTCAAATATAAGAGCAAACCAAAGCTTTATATCTTCCAGTGGAAGTGTGAATACCAATAGTGAGCTAAAAGACCTGATCAAAGTTGCTGACCATGCCCTTCAAACCTTGCTTGACAAAAACGAAGCAAAAGAAAGCATGATTCGATATTCATATGATCCGCAGCCAAATCCTCCAGTAAACAGAGTCCCATTATTAAAGCTGCATTCTGTTGATTGCCCTCCACAAGATAAACCTTTTACAAACGCTTCCACTCTCGCTAGCCTAGCAGTAGCCTCATCACTTTTGCAATCCAAAAATAATTCTATGGGCGATTTTGATTATGCTCCTACAAAGACGCCTAGCTTTGAGCCTTTGCCTGTAAGATTGAAAAGTCAAAATTCGCAGTATGAGAATAAAGATGATTAGCTGTACTATTTTATATTAAATCAAAATTTATTATTTAAAAATCATTTAAGTATATGCTCTTCCTAAAATTGCATGAGTGCTTTTTGTCAGCTGCGCAAGATGAGGCAATAAAAAACATAGAGTCATGGAACGTTTTCATTGCTTTGGCTATGAAAAACAACTTATTTTCAACTGAAGACATAAGCAGAATTGAAAGATTCCGCCCTTCTCTACCAGTTAATTTTGAATGTGCAATAGCAACAATAGCGCAAATAGTCGATAACCCTGAGTTTCACAAAATAATTGAATACTCACTTAAGCTGCATTCAAAGCTTATCCAAGCCCGCGACGCAATTGAACTATGGAATCCTGTGGTCAAGTATGAAACTACTCTTCAAAAGTAAATTACCTAGTATTGATAATAAAAAATATAAGAGATGTTCCTGTATCTCTTAAAAATTATTCAAATGCGATTTATAGAATATAAGCTTATGTATAACCTACTTTATATCTCACCTCTAAAAATAATATATATATTAGAAAAATTTAACTATGATTAGCAGATATGAGCCATATGTTTTATATTAATTAATTGGGATATATTAGGTTTTATATGAATAATAAGCTATAATAGATTAAATTAATAAAGCAGATTGGTTTAGCAAATTAATGCTAGATTGTGTGTTTAAGGTGAATAATTATGCTTGAATTATTTTGTCTCTATCCATTTTAAAGCCGAATTCGGGTGGATTCATGTCTAAAATTAGATAATAAAGTGAAATACTTGTATTTCTCTTCTAATTTTCTTATTTATTTAGCATAAATTTTGTTCACATATAAAACTCTAGTGATATGAAATAAAGTATTTAATGCATTAGCAAACATTCTAGAAAATAGAGTTAGAAGAGCGAAAGATCGAATATATTGCAATATTACTGCAATTTTTATTATCAAGACTAGTTAGTCTGGTGTGTTTCATGCTTGACTATCCTGGAAGTCTCAATGAAGCTGAGCTTGCTCAACTTCTGTATAAAATCTATAAATCCTATATCTCCATTCAAAAGTCTGAAGAGCTTTTGCAAGATGTGGCATCAAGGCTGAGCACTTATAGCGAAGACGTTCAAAGATCAGTTTATGATAAAATTTATGATAAATCTGAAACAATCCTAACAGCTCATATATTTCAAGAAGAGGAGTCCGCAAACATAGAAAAGCTTTGACATAAAGAAAGAGTGAGAAGCGTGCAGTATAGAAATCGGCCTATTAAAGTGCTTCAAGAATATCCTGACGGAACTATTAGGCAACAAGGATTTTGCGCTAAAAGAGACATTCCTGTTGAAGTATTAGTTGTTCCGAGGCTGCTATTGGATTGTGAAGTACTTACAAAGCTCTTTAACAAAATTTCTGCTCATAAGCAGCTATTTTTATCAAAGTACTTCCATAATTATCTTGGCTTTGATGATATTTCTTCAGATACAAGCAACTTGTATTTTTTTGAAACACTCAAAGGAATAACTGTTAGGAAGATTTTAAATGGGGTAAGAGTCATATAGAGAACCATTGAGCAACTACCAACATTGATCAAATATTGAGCTAAAGAGCTTTTAAATGCATTCACCGATCTTTTGCATAAATGCACCCACAGTGTTTTATACCCCATCACGTGCGCTAATATATTTATTCAGGATAACGGCTTAAAGCTTTATTTAAAAGGGGTCGAGTTTGGAGATTTTAGAAACGAAGATACGCATCATGAAACAGAAGCCAAACTGCTTGAAATGTATGGACAGATCATGCTTGAACTTTTAACTGGGAATCCTAAGTTTAGGGATTTTCATAAGCTTTCTAATTTTAACATTGACTTAAGATGCATTGTCGAAGAGTGCACAAGATCTTATGAGAGATTTCAAGATAGCCTTGCGAATTTTTTGAACCAAAGTGCTTTTGAAGAGAATCATCATAGAAACACATTAGAAGAGTTGGAAAATCAGCTGGAAAACATTAAGAAGGCAAAAGAAGACTGTGCGAACAGAAGAAAGCGGCCGAAAGTCAAAAAACTAGAACCACCCAGCTATATAAGAGAATCTTTGACCTTTGCCAGACTTCACACACACCCTTTCTTTAACGTTTACTCAGAACTGGATTCCTTTGAGTTCGATAAAGTTATTGATGAGTTCGACCTTCTGTCAAGAGACACAAATATAATAACTGTTTAACGTTTTTGAAAATAAATTTAGCTTAAAACAAAGAACTCACAAATTTCTCTAATTTCTCTGTACCTGTGTATTGGCATGCTTTCCCAGGCTTTTCTCATATTCTCCAAGTCTTCTTCATGGCAGATCCCTTGCTCAAGCAGATCAGGAGCTATCATTTCTTCAACAAAAGAGGTAGTAAATTCAGGGTGGCCGTGGACACAAAGGACATTGTCTATATTATAAATAACAGGAATACTTTCTCTGGCAGTTGCAATGATGACTGCAGGCTCAGGAAGGCTTCGGACATATTTTGACATATAAAGAAACATATCAGCTTCTTCTGGAGCTGCTTCTTGCCTTGATGTATTTTTTCTAATAAAAGGGACTTTTGAGTACTCTCCAGTGAAATGAATAGCTGTGAGCTCAGGAAGGGCGTTTTCTTCTGCAGTTTCCAATCTTCCTCCCAGCATCTCGCAAAGCATATTTGCAGCAGAACCGATTGCAAGGATTTTTTTTGTTGGAATAATTCGCTCTAAGAAGTCAGTCAAAGCATCACTTGGTCTATCTTTCCATCCAAATATGACGAAAGCTGTAATTCTTTCTAATTCCTCTGTAGCTGGCAGCTCTGATTCATAAAACATCCATTTAACTTCTTTATTCCTATAAGGTTCCTGAAGGCAGTTTGACAGAATTAAAGCTTCAAAATGGTACTGCCACAGGGCTTCGTCTTCTAAATTGATTATTCCAATATAATTCATAATACGATATAGAGGATCTTTTCCTAGGGTAATTGCTTGCTTTAGCATATTTGTGTTAACTTGGCTCAGAATAGCTAGATCAAAAGCAGTGAAAAATCGCTGGTATTCTTCAACACTAAAAAGTGTGCTTATTCTTATCCAATGTAGGCTGGTGTCTTCTAGATTTGTATTAAGGAGTTCGGGATCAACATGTGGAACTGGCACCATATATGCAAAATGGCTACTCACATTTCTTATGCACATGTGGCTTGGCAAAGTGGTTAACTTTGCCAAAATTTCTCTGAATAAAGCTTCATCATTTTCAGGGATAAGAGGCTTTTTCTTGATTAATCTTTCAATATTCGAAGGCGCTATCATTCCATGTGAGTGCTTTAATAGATACTTAGCAGCTGCATGAAGAGGGGAGTGCTGCCCATGCACATGACCCCCAAGGTCTCTATAAAAATCTCCATCTCTCCTGACGAGGACTACAATTTCAGCTGAATTGTTCAGACTGAAAGGGAAAACGCTCACGTGCTCCATTTTATAATTTATTATGCAAAGCTCAAACAGCCTGCAGATGAAAATTGAAGTCTTAGAAAAGCTTCTTGCGGAATATGAAAGCAATGACCCTCTTCAAATAACTAAAAAATGACGAATTAAAGTATTTGAAGAGTTGGTTAGGAATAAGCAACAGCAAATTACACATTCTATTGAGGTTAAGAGGTTCAAAGAAGAGGAAAGGAGGCTAAGGGTGAGAGAGCAAGAGGTCAGAAACTCTTTAGAAGGCGCCCATCAGCAAGTAAGCCAGCTAAATTCTGAAATTTTGAGACTGCAGAAAGACTTACAAATTTCCCAGCAGAAAGCAAAATCTGCTGGACAGCAAGGAGTGAGCGCCACTGTTTTAATGAGTGTGCAGAGCAATATGAGTGATCAAATTGAAAGATCGACAAGAGTTCTTGCTTTGATTGAGACCTATTATCATAGACTGACCTTTGCTTTGAGCAAAATCAAAACAATCAAAATGCTACATAATCGAGAAAAGAATTCATTAAAAGCAAGACTTAGCGAAGAAATGCAAGAGACCAAAAAATTGAGGGAGGATATTTTAAAAGCTAAATTAAGTGAGGTTGAAATTAGAAACCTTAGCCTTAGTTAAGATTATAAGAGGAACTTCTTGCAATACCCGAAAGTATTTTTCACCTTGTTTTAAAAAATTGCTATCATGTCTAGGAGCAAAAGAAAACAAAAATCCAAAATTTCGGCCGAATTAAAAAATAAAATTGCTGGAAAGCCCAAGGGTTGCAGTTGGAGGTTTGAGCTGACTGGGCACCCCCTCCAAGCAGCTTCGGGTCACCATTTTTGGCCTTCGGAAGGAAAAGCATCAGGTGGCTTTAGCGCTTAGCTCCAAATGAGTGTGAAGCTGAAGCTCTACTGCAAAGGAGCTGAAATGAACCAGTCTTAGCCCTCTCTAATTGTAACTCTTTCTCTCACCTTACTTTGCTTTGCTTGGCAGCTGCAGTCTGCCTATCGATTACTGCTCCCTCGAAATGAGGGCTTGCGCACAAATTGGATGGTCACCATGCCGTGCGCCAGACATGGACTACGCTTTCAGAAAATTCGAAAAACGAATTTTCTGGTCGAATTGACAACAATGTGGAACTCGAAGCCCAGGAAATAACTCACGGTGCAGGGTTAGAGAAATGCCCAATTGGCAAAGCTGACTTTCTGGACATCCCATTATCATCACCGAATCAGCACCTCCCCCAGTAGCCATGCGGTTAGGCTCTTCGATATTGCACTCCACCAAACCATGTAAATTCTGGCTTAATGCATATTACTGAACATTATTCTCTCTTCTACAATCTTAGCTGCAGATTCTAGGAGGGGAGATTTGTTTGCCACACCATTTTAATGTATATTTGAATTAGAAGCAAAAAACAGAGAAAATTTATTATTAAAAAATGAACTTGAATTATTAAAAGAGCAGATAAAAATCACGGAAATTAAATTCAAAAGTGAGATAAATGGTATTATTGAAAATCATAAAGCTGAAATAAGCAAAATTCATGATGATTATAAAGCAATGATTGAAGATAAGCATAAGCAGAGCGAGTTTAAAGATATTGAAAATAAACAAAAAGGAGATATAATATATGAGCTTCAACAAAAAATTAAAGAATATCAAGAAAATACTGAAATATTAAAAGGAAATATAATTGAGAAGGATAATATTATTATTGAATTAAACAACTCTATAACTGCAATTGAAAATTCAACCCAGAAAACTAAAAATGACCTAGAATCTGAATGCAATGATAAGATATCTAAATTTCAAAACGAAATTAAAGCCCTAGAAGAAGAAATTAAATATAAAAATGATGAAATAATTGCTAAAAATCAGGATTGTGATAATTTGCAACAGCAAATTATTGAAGAAGTCGAAAAGGAGAAAGAGTTTCATCAATCAAAAATCACAAAATTAGAGCAGCAATGCAGAGAACTCAGAAGAGATAGAGATATTCTTTTTCAAACTTTAAATGAAAAAAAATCTACATTTTCCATAGAAACTCAAACAGATGTTCCAAAGACATACACACCAGTGAGAAAAACTCCCCCACCGCAACTGTCTGAAAAAATTGAAGATTTAGAGGTCTTATCGAAGGAACTTCTAGATTTTCAAGATGAATTTAATGAATAAATAAAACTTAAACTCACTCATTTCTTGAGAGTGCTATTTAGGATAAAATAATCTAAAAGATGCCCTAAAAATTATCAAAATAAAAAAGATTTTAGGAACTAGGTTGATTTTCAAATAAAACTAATCCATTTGCTCTTGCAATATAATTGCAATCAATTCATAATGGAAATGATGGATTATATCAAAATACCTCTATTTAGAGTTAAACTCTCGAGAAATCAACTAACTATAATTTTTATAATTGATTATAAATTTCTATTATTCTTATTTGTATATGCGTTTTTCACATTTAAGATTAAGAAATATGGATAAGTCGGCATTCAAATTCTCTACAATTTGATGTGGAGCCTACTAAAGTTTGGAGAAAATATTTTTTTATCCCAAACCAGTCTAATAGTTATTTCATTATACTTTAGATTACAATCTCCTTATTTTCTTTTGCCATTATTCATATAACCCTAATTCTGCATTATCTTGCGGATGATACTATAATTTCAAGCTGTCAGAAAGTGCAGATAAGATTAGCCTAAAGAATATTACGCATATTATTTATGGCTTTAGTTTTAAGTATTTTGCATTTTATGTGATCAAATTGCCCCATGGAAGTTTCAAAATGAAGTAAAAGAAAGATATAATTTATATATCTTAGCATCCCAAGCCCATCTGAGATTTATTAGATTAGTTTATGCCAACGGGATCGTTCTGTGAATATAATCCCGAATGTGGGCAGTGGCAACATAAGTGGCCTCAAATCTTAGCATAACAAAGGGCCAAATCTTTGGTTCTCGATAGATGATTTATCGAATTGATCTTCTCTATGCAATTTTTCGAAAGCCTTCATTTCCAACTCAAGCCTTCTCATATGTAGCGCCAGCACTGAGAACCCTATGCTTTTCATAGAGTCCTTTAGATTGGAGATACCTTCGCTCTTAAGAGTTGTCAAGTGTGGATTCCATTTTTTGTAAATTGAAGATACTTTCGCGCTTAAGAGTTGTCGAATCTGCCTTCCATTTATGCCTGGATTATCTAAAAGGAAAAGATAAACAACTTACGCCACTCAGAGTAGGAACAAACAGTATGAGAAAATAAGCTGCTCTGTTCCTATCGGATATTCAATCTAGACATGGGCGCTGCTTATAAAAAAATTGCTGCTCTGATCAGAGCATTAATTAAATGAAATATTGCTGGGCCTCTCCTGTGCCAAAAATCACGTTTGGATATGCATAAGGACACCCAACTAAAAGCACTGGCCGCTATCACAGGCCATTTATGTATATATCTGATATTTATAATTAATAACTTTTTCGGTCTTAAGGTATAAAGCAAATATTTATCGAATTCTAAATGAGCAGTTAATTGTTTTCCATTTTGTAAGTTTAAATTTTGATCACAATAATAAAATGGGTTGCACGTCAAGCAAGAAACGGAGAATTAGGTCAATGTCCACATTTATGCTAAATCAGATCAATGAACTTAAAATCCTACCAAGCACCTTCATAAAAATCAATGATCAGCCTTTTACAAAAGTTTATCAATCAGGTAGGACCCTAGGAAAAGGTGCCTTCGGAGAGGTCAGATTTTGTATCCATAAAAAAACAGCGCATCGCCGAGCAGTAAAAATTTTTAAAAAATCAAAATTTTCTGACTCCCCCCTCCGTGAGCGAACAAAATCATTAGAAAAATTCCTATTTTTTTGCCTAAAAATCCACGCTCCTTGAGCGAGCAAAAATTTTTTTGGGAAAACATTTTTGATATATAAGTGATAATTAGTATAATGAAATCTCTAGCTAATTCTGTTTAATTTCAAACAAATTAAATTAATATTTGCTTTCTAATTTTTGCGAATTAGGATTTTTTTAAATTTTCGAAAACAAAAATTTCGAGAAAATTTTATATATAAATTTTTTAAAAAAAAAAAAAATAACCCCCTCTGTGAGCGAACAAGATTTTTTTGTTCGCTCATGGAGGAGGGGAGTGAGAACAATTCTCTGCAGAAGCTATTTGAAGAGATTGAAATTCTTAAGTTATTGGACCATCCAAACATCATAAGGGCTTACGAATTTTTCGAGGACTCCGAGGATTTTTACATTGTGATGGAGCACTGCAAAGGTGGAGAACTTTTTGATGCAATTGTAAGGAGAAAGTGCTTTAAGGAGCATGAAGCTGCTTTGATAATGAGACAGCTTTTTTCTTGTCTCGCTTATTTGCATTCGAAAAAAATTGCACATAGAGATCTTAAGCCAGAAAATATTTTACTCGACGATAAGTCTGATTGCTGAGGCATAAAACTTATTGATTTTGGAGCAGCCACTCATTATGAAAATGGCCAATTTCTTCATGGATCATTGGGAACTCCTTATTATATCGCCCCAGAAGTGCTGGCAGACTGCTATACTGAGAAATGCGATCTGTGAAGCGCTGGTGTTATAATGTACATATTATTAACTGGAAAGCCACCTTTCGATGGAACTACAGAGGTGGAGATTTTAAACCATATCAAAGAAGAAAAGTACAATAGTGAGTCTACTACCTCATTTAAAGCCCTCTCTAGGGAAGCGAAGGATTTAATCAAGCACTTGCTGGTTCCTGAAAAAGAAAGGATCAGTGCATCAGATGCGCTGGAGCATGATTGGATCAAAAACAATTTCCAAGAGCCACCTACGTCAGATGAAGTCATTAAAGCTTCTTTGAGTAAACACCTCAGCATAAATAGCGTACCAATATCTGATGGCCATTTATATGATAAAAATTCATTTAAATCATCTATTCACACATCAAGATATAACTTACTAGGCTTCAAAAATGAAAATAAGATAAAGGACGCAATTATTACATTTATAGTCACACAACTAGCTAGCTCTCAAGACTTACGAGAAGCACGAGAAATATTTAGGAAATTAGACCAAAATGGAGATGGAAAGCTTAGCAGGGAAGAGCTTGAAAATGGGTTTGAAAATTTGGATGGTTTTTCTCCAGAAATATTGGACCAAATCATGGACGAAGTTGACACAGACAACAATGGCTACATTGATTATACTGAATTTCTCAAAGCTGCTACAGATATTAGGAAATTCACTTCGGTAGCAAATCTTCAGAATGCTTTTGATGCCTTCGATAAAGATGGAAGCGGGAAGATATCAGCTGAAGAGCTTAAATACGTACTAAAAGATGAAAATTCAGAAGATATTGAAATGTGAAACGAGTTAATAAAGCAAGTTGATCAAAACGGGGATGGAGAAATAGATCTCAAAGAATTCTCTGATCTCCTATCCAAGCACTTTTAAATTTCAAATGTAATTCTTTTGTAATTAGATTTATATTGCTATATAATATTATGTAAACCTTTGGTGCAAGGAACTCCATATCTTTGCTGCTTTAGATTTTAGCTAAATATTCATTACCTCTCCTGCTTTTTCACGTGCAGCTTCTGCAAGATTGGCTGCTTCTTCTTTGATGTAGTCGATTTTTTCATTATTTGTGCTGCTATTGTCAATTTTTCCAAAATACATGTCACTAGAAATAGATTTCGCAGATGAAAGCTCTGCTAATCTTTGCTTGCTTGCCCTCTCATTTATCCTTTGTTGCTCGAAGTCTTCATTTCCAAATCCTTTTTTCTCTATATTTTTTCTTTGAATTGTAGATGGGGCTGGCTGAGGTATAATTGGCTCTTGTTGTATCACTGGCTGAGATCGCTCTGGGGCTTTTAAAGGCTGCGGATCGAAAAACTCTTCCTCTTCTTCTATTTGTGGTTTAAAGCTGACTGGTTTAAATTTAATAGGAGATGCAGTTTCTTCTACCTTGGTTTTCCTGAATTTGTGCTGAGTTTCTGCTGGTGGGGTGTATTTTGGTTTATTCAATATGTGAACTGTTTGTTTTGTGACATTTGAAGACTTGGAGACATTTTGCTTGACTTCTTCTGTTTTACGCTCTTCAGCAATATTATTAGTAGGCTGAGGATCAGCAATTTGTTTTATTTGGTTCTCATCAATTTCGGGGTGAGATTCTTTCCTTTTGATCGCCCGAGGATACAACTCCTCAACTCGTTCAGCTAATTCATTTCTCCATCTTTCTGCAACTTGAGATGCATAGTCAACTGCACCATGGATTCCATGAGATCTAAAAAATTCTTTTGCTCTTTTATTCCCACCTAGCTCTATATAAGCTAGCTGTCGTAGAGTTCACATATCATAATCGCTAGATCTCACAAAGCTGAGATGGGTGCCAAGAGATCTATGTACTGAAGTGCATCCATAGCAAATAAAAATTCCTAGTTTCATGAGAAATAAAATGGTGGCACCGACGGAAGATGGGCTCTGAGATGCACTCCCTATGAAAAAGGTAAGACCTGTCCTGATAAAGCGAAAAATGGTGCCTTGATCACTTTTTGAAGTAGGCCTTAAGGTATAGAGATGCCTTCCGAAGAGGGAAGTTTTTTTTCTTCCCCTGAATGTTTTGCTGCAAGATCGGCTACCTCTCACTTAGCCTTTGAATATCGGGATTAGTGGGGGGACTCGCAAGAGATCGCTCTAACTAGGGAGCTAATCTTTAGGGTAGGTAGGCTTACGCCAGATAGGCAGACTAGTGGAATTCCATTTATGGCCTTATAGCAATTAACTTAACTTAGTTTTACTGAGCACCAAATTGGGTTTTTTGTTGAGCAATCAAAGCAGGTTTGGTTTCCTGGTAAAGACCTAAGCTTAATAAAAATTGAATCTCTATAAGCTTTGTCTACTTGTGTGTCTGAGTCCATTTGATTATAATTTTAAAAAACGTATATATTTATTTAACATATTCTTGTTGGGTAATGGCAAAAAAACTACCTTTTTCTAAGTCAAGACACACTTTGGTGAGTCAAAAATTTTAATCAAATATACTTAGTGCTTACAAAGATAGCATTTCTGGACTTCCCGAGATGTATTTAAGATTAACTGTATCTAATCAGAAATTCTAAAATGTTACTATTATTGCTTTCTATAGTCTTTTCGCATCTTATAATATTTTAAAACTTAGGATGCTATTAAATAAGCTATTTTTGCATCAAATGGTTCTTTGATTTTATTAAACTGCAATTCGAGCATTAAATAAGGCAAAATCCTCGAATAAGTTATATCTTGAGAATTAATGAATTAATAAAATTATCAAAAACTGAGTTCTTTCGTTCCAAACTATCAACCTGTAACTATTAAACCCAACCCTACTTACAGAGGACTCCCAGAAACCTATAAATCTTTTAGCAAGTACAAAAACATCAATGTAGATCCAACTTACAAATTTCCAATAATAAGGGCATCTAAGTCAGAATCACTTGGCAGTTATATTTATGACTTCGACTTTGTTAAGTCTGAAAGAAATTCTATTATTAATTATATAAATCGACTTTCTGATCAATCCCCTTTTGAAAATCCTGAAATACCAATTAACGATCAATTCAAGCTAGAAATCTTCGAGAAAAATCTTGACGTCAGCAAATCTCAGGAGTTTAGCTCCTCAATAAGCATTGATCATACTTCACAAAGTGAAGAATTAGATCGCCAAACCATTTTAAGAGAAAATCGAGAAAAAATAATTCAGCTTCATGAAGGATTCATGCAAAATTACGAGAAAAATATTTATTTTTCTTCCAGCTCAATACAAACATCTCCTGATCTATCTCCTGTCAGAAAAAATGAAGGATTCAGCTATGAGATAACGAATTTGACAGACATCATAAGTACAAGCTATTTTGGAAATAATAGAACTATATACGAAGAAGATGAAATTTTGTCAAGTGAGGAAGCTTATATTACAGTCCCGAATGTTCCTACCCAATCTAATGACTTTTTGGCAGAGCTAGTCTCTGAAAATAACGATAACAATATATCATTATTCCTTCCGTCAGATTTTTCAGATAACTTTATGTCTCAGAGTTATTGAGAAGACCTTTCATCCCCAGAGGAAGAAGGGTCAGTCTTGATGCCATCAATGTTTACAACACACTCTATAGCTAGCAAAATTCACGAATCAATACACTTGGATGGCTATGATATGCATTCTCCTTTAATAAGAAAAATTTGTCTCTGCCATCGTACTGAATCAGAAGGCTTGGTTTGGATTTTATATGCGATTCCAGTGTGTGGATACACTTCTTTACCTATACTGGAGTTTTCAATGCATGAAAAAGCATCTATAGGATTTATTTCTTATTTAAAACAGAGCCCATCACTAACTTCATGGTTTTCGAACGACATTTTGACGTTTGCTTACAATCATTCTGTCAAGTGAATTTCCTGCGGATCTGAACACTGTATATTTGTGACTTGCAGCGGAAAATTATACACGTGAGGAAACGGAATAAGTGGAGCCCTTGGGCATGGAAATAAAGAAAAACTAGTTTTTCCCAAACACATAGAATCAGTGAGCAATCAAAGATTCCTTTATGCTGAGGCTGGGGCATATCATAATGCAGCTATATCAGAACAAGGGGATCTATGAGTATGAGGTAGAGGAGATGTGAATCAGCTCGGCCTAGGCCTTTCTAATTTAGAAGAAGACGAAATTGGCTTGGTCCAGCTGGAGCCCTGCATAAATCAGTATTTTCTTCAAAAATCAAAACAAATATGTGGAGTTGCATGTGGAGAAGCTCACACACTCGCTTTGGATACTGAAGGAAAAGTTTACTCTTTTGGATGAAATGAATACGGCCAGCTAGGAATAGAGTTCGAAATGACGAGTGATAATGCAACTATTGTCGCAATTCAAGATTCTGCAATAAAAGTTGCAGCTGGCATGCTATTTTCAGCTTGTCTGACAAGCTCTGGCAAATTGTTCGTCTGGGGGGATAATGAATTTGGCCAGCTAGCTCTAGGTACAGGAGTGAAAACAAGCTGCTCCCCTGTAAATATTGAAATTAATGGAAAAATCATTGATGCAAATTGTGGGGCCAATAGTATTGTATGTTTAACAGAAGAAGGAAGAATTTTTGGATGAGGCTATGGAATTGCTGGAGAGATGAGTAACTGCAGCTATCAAGCTGGCTCTGATATAATTTGCCATTCTCCAAGAGAAATAGGAGATTTTGATATTGCTCACCGCTTTATGCTGAAAGGCAGCCCCAATTTGTTCAAGCTAAATTAAGTTCCATGTATTATACCTAGAATTTTTTCTATCCTAAATTCCATTGCCCTTTCTAAATTTTTAATTTAAATTGTCATCAAGCAATTATGAGTTATAATTCACACATTAACTATGGCGAGTTTGCGACGATTTCTAGAGCAAAGAGAAAAAGCGAAAACTCAGCCAGCTCCACTGGAGCCAATAACTCCTCCTTCGAATCCATTAGACGGCTATGCCTCTGAATTAAAATCATTTTTCCCTAATGAGCCAGATGACAGACTAAAAACTTTTGTAAGTCAGTTCACGACCAAAGAAGAAGCAGATGCTGCTGTCCAGAAAATAATCAGTGATGGAAGTAGCATCGGTGTCTATCTTGACGACTGGGAACAAGTTGATAATCGAAGAAAACAGAGCAACAATAAGAGAGGGAAAAAGGATAAATCACAATTAAACAATATGCCAAGAAAAAGTGAAGAAGTCAGAGGCTATCAAAAAAAAAACACCCCAAGATATAGGCCGAAAGTGAAAAAGCCTGAAGAATTAGAAGAAAGTACAGAAAAGAACACGGAATCGTCTGATATTCTGATCGAAGTTGCAAAAATTCCTGAGAAAGTTGAGCAGGAAACTGAAAATCAAGATAAATTGGAGGAAAAAGAAGAATTTGAAACTATTGATTTCCCAGTTAAAGTGGCAGAGCAGCCTGTTGAAACTGAGGTGAAGGTAGAGGTTGAAAAGATAGTAACTCCAATTGAAGAGGAAGAGCCACCCAAAGAAATTGAGGAAAATAATAAAAATTACTCACTCCCCCTATATCAATAGGCAAATAATTTTGTTCGCTCACGGGGAGGATTTTTTTTTAAAATGTTTATATATAAATTTTAGAGTAATGTTTTTTTCTAAATTTAAAAAACCCAATTTTTAGCAAATATTAATTTAATTTTTAAAATTTATGTTTTAAAATGCAGGCTGTTTAAATTAAGCAGAATTAGCTGGAGTTTCATCATAATAATTGCCATTTATGTGCAAAATATTTTCTTATAAAAAATTTTTTTGTTCGCTTAGAGAAGATGGGCTTTTACTCAAAAAAATAGGGATTTTTCCAATGGTTTTGTTCGCTCATGGAGGGGGAGTCAGTTTTTGATGAAAAACAAGCTGAAGAGTTTACTGGGAAGTTTACGGCACGACCAGAGGTATATGAAAGGATTACAGCAGACATGGAAAATAAAAAGACCCAAACACCGATAGTTAGAACAAGGGATGTAGGTATTCAAGTAACTATGGAAGGAGGGATTCCATGTATGATTGTTCCGCTTCAAGATCGTGACTTTTTTAGAATTGAAAACTTAATTTACCCTAGAAGTTAAATGCATAATAGGGACGTTTATTTAAGAATTTAAGGACACTTTTATTAAATATATACTTTTAGCTTTCATGCTGCTTATTAAAAAGAAATTAATTCGTTTTAGAAAATATATTGTATTCCCGATTCAATATAAATAGATATTTTTATATACACTTTGATTTATATTAAAAATTAAATACAACTGCTCCATGTTCACATTTAAATACTAATAGAGCCAATATTTATTTGAAACTTCAATGCTATATCATATAAATGGATCCATTTACAACACATTCCAGGCGAGGTTCGGAGTGTACTAACTGTCATTATGAATTTACATTCTTTACTCTAGCCTTTATTCTCTATCGAACTGATCTTTATCGTTTGATAAAGATAGGATAAAAAAGTTAAAAAACAATAAAATAAATTAATTTGAAAATATTTTTATATAAAAATTTTCTCCATGTAAATTATTTTAGCGATAGCCACAAAAGATAGAGCATACAATATATTAGCAAATATATGAAAATCTCATTTAAATACCATAGGAACGATTAATTCTATTATATCTAAATTCATTATCATCAAAGATAGCTAGTTAGATAAAGGGATGGGCTGGGGAATGGGTTTCATGCTTGACTATATAAAAACCGTCAAGATTGGTTAATTTTCCTAATAATAAAAAATTTAAGATCTGTTGCACGTATTTCTTACTGTGCAGGGCATGTGGGAAATTTCCACACATACCAAAAAATATTCCATATGTAAAGCCTGCACTTATGGAAGACTTCACATGTGAAAATTTTTTTGACATGTGAGGAAATTTCCTGCATGCCTTGCACATTAAATAATATGTCAACAGATTATAAATGGAATCGCTTAATCAATAGTGGGGTTAGTAAAAAGCGAAAATGCAAAGTTTGCAGTAGAATATAATTAGAAAAAATTTTTTGTCGGAGGTGTAGTCTTACTGTAAAGCACAATGTGCTCTGGCCCTTTAAATCTTATCAATTTTGTTCTCCTTGCTATCAGTGCAGAAGACAAGAAGGCCACCTCTCTTATAACTGCAGGGTATCTCCTGAGCCTAATGGAGATATGGAGAGCCAGCTAGTTCGTCTTGATACAGATTCACCTTGCCTAGAAGAATCAGATGATGAAAATCTAGCAGATTTGATTTCATCAAAGCAGTATAAGCGCCTAATGAAAAGTAAAATAAAGCTTTCACTTAAAGACCCTCTATCAGAGTATGTAATTACTTCTCAGATTGGCGATGGTGGATCGGGATCAGTCTTCAGGGCAACCCATAAGAAGACTGGCAGGGAAGTGGCTCTGAAAAGGGTAAAAGTGACAGCTAAAGAGCAGAAAAACCAAATTTTAAATGAGATTGGACTGCTTCAAATTTCTAACTCGCCCCTCTGTTAGCGAACAAAAAAACTTGTTCGCCCATAAATTTTTTTTCAAAATTTAAAAAAATCCAATTCACAAAAATTTGAAAGCAGATATTAATTTAATTTATTAAATTTATGTTTAAAAACGCAATTTATTTAAAATTAAACAGAATTAGCTAGAAATTTTATTATATTAATTATCACTTATAATAATTATTTTTATAAAAAATTTTTGCTCGCTCTGGAGGGTTGGTGTTGGGCAAAAAATAAGGATTTTTCTAATGGTTTTGTTTGCTCACAGAGGGGGGGAGTAAGCATGAAAACATCATTGAATGCTATAAAGCATTTGAGCATAAAAAGTAATTTCCAATTAGTGAAATCTGGGTCGCCTTAGAGTGTATGAAGTGCAACTTAACTGCTCTAATAAAAGAAAACTACGGGAAAATTCCAGAAAATATTATTGCTTATATATGCGGAGAAATTTTAAAGGGCTTATCATGGCTGCATCAAGAGCATCGAATTCATCGAGATATCAAGTCTGATAATGTATTATTATCTTCAGACGTATTTTATATTTAGGGCTATGTGAAGCTGAATGACTTTGGATTTAGTGTGCAATTGACCTCAGATAACTCATCAAGAACTACAATAGTTGGAACTCCTTATTGGATGGCTCCAGAAGTAGCCGAGGGAAAGCATTATGATATGAAATGTGATATATGGTCTCTTGGCATTTTAGCCATTGAGATTGCTCAAGGTGACCCTCCTTTCATAAATGAATCTCCAATGAAGGTAATGAATTGCTTACCTCAGCTCCCTGAACCACAGCTGGAAGGCCAAAATAAGTGGAGCTTTTCGTTTACAAACTTTATAAGTGAGTGTCTTAAAAAGAATCCTTTTGAAAGAGCGACCGCATCTATGCTAAAAAAGCATACATTTATAAGAAACGCGTGCACAATACATGAATTTAAGCAGTTTTTATTAGAATGGGATTGTTTGCGAAGTGAAATGGCTCAAGAGGCATGTAATAATTAAAATAATTTATTTAAAATCAATCCTTATAGTAAGATCGATTTTAATTTTTTCAAAAAATTATTATAATATTTATAATTAAGGCTTCAGTTTTTTATTTGATTTACCAGAGCTACCTCTTCTCCCTTTCACTAACTCCGCTCCTCGGTTAGCAGGGAAAAAAATTGGAACTTAAATCCTCTTAGTTTATGAGTCTTTTTTAAGATATATAATTATGATGATAATTATGAAATTTCAAGTGATTTCGATAAAATATAGAAAAATTGAATCATTAATTAAATTAGATTTTTATTTCAAAAATTTTAAATATTATTATTATATATAGCAGGTGCCCTTTATAGATTTTTAAGAGCGACGTCTCTTGGAAGAAAAAATTAATTTAAAATTCTAACTCCCCCCCCCCCCCTCCGTGAGCGAACAAAACCATTAGAAAAATCGCCATTTTTTGACCAAAAACCCACCCTCCGTGAGTGAACAAAAATTTTTTTAATAGAAAAAATTTTAATGGAAAAAAATTTTGATATATAAGTGATAATTAGTATAATGAAATCTAGAGCTAATTCTGTTTAATTTTAAACAAATTGCGTTTTAAAACATAAATTTTTGCAAATTAAATTAATATTTTGCTTCCCAATTTTTGCAAATTAGGATTTTTTTAAAATTTCGAAGAAAATATTTTTTATAAAATTTATATATAAATTTTTTTTTAAAAAAAAAAATTAACCCCCCCCCTCCGTGAGCGAACAAAATTTTTTTGTTCGCTCACGGAGGGGGGGGGGGAGTAAGAATTTTATCTTATATTCTATTTGCCAAATTTAAATTTGACACTTCAGAATATTTTAAAATGCCAAAAAGATTTTTCTTTAAGGGTATTTTTCCTCAGAAATTAATAATGATTCAGGCGCAATAGAAATTTTATATAAACTCCACTATAATTTATATAGCAAGCAAAAAGTTCTTACTTCCTCAAAGGAGAGTAAACTGTTGTTCAGGGATCGAGATTTTTTTTTAAAAATAGTAAGATCAGGCTTTTGAAGATAAATTTTGCTTAAAGTTGTAGGCTGAGAAACTGAATTTTTTAGTCTATTTGCAAGCTCTTCTTCAATTTTTTTCCTTGAGCTTTGAGGTGATTTATTGCCATTTCGTATATCAAAATCTGGGGTTAATTTTAACTCAGGCTCAGGGTTCAGTAGATCTTCTAAATCTTCTAAGCTGTTGCGCCTAAAGTGTCCTTCTTCTTTTTCTTCTTCAAGATCAGCAATATCAATATCTTCTTCAATATCAAATTCTGGAATCTCCTTTTTTTGGTCTTTAGAATCAGGAGGAGGCTGAGGCATCTGCTTGGCTATCGGCTCTTGCGGTTTGGAGCTCGAATCTTCTATAATAATAGGATCACGCATAGCATGCCGGGATTGAGGCCTTATTGCCCTTGGTAGATCATGCTGAGTTTTTGCTGGAGGAGTGCAAGGTCTCAGTGATGAATTATGAGGCCTCAAAGGCCGGCTTCAAGTTTGGTCTTCAGTTGTTTGGTTGACTTGCTTTTGCTGAGGTTTCCTTTTTGCGTAGTTATTTTTTATGACTGGGAAATTATTGGCTTCATCATCACAGCCTTCAAGCAATTCATCCTCAATATCAATGACTCCTAGGGCTTCTAAGGTTTCCTCTTCATCCTCTGGCTTTGACTCCTCAGTCTTCCCAAACTCTAATCCTCCTTCTCTGTTTTCTCTGGGCTCATTCCACAGTTGGCTTGGGTTTTTCGTATCTGTCTTAAATAAGCTCACAAGTTGTACCAGTTCTTGGCTTGAGTAGTTTTCAGCTCAAAAAATGTTTTCATCAGCAGGACTTTCACTGCCTTCTTCAATTTCCAGATTGGCAATATTCAAAGTCCTTACTCCCCCCCTCCGTGAGTGAACAAAAAAATTTTGTTCACTCACGGAGGGGTTAATTTTTTTTTTTAAATATAAATTTTATAAAAAATATTTTTTTTTTCGAAATTTAAAAAAAATCCTAATTCGCAAAAATTGGAAAGCAAATATTAATTTAATTTATAAAATTTATGTCTTAAAAAGCAATTCGTTTAAAATTAAACAGAATTAGCTCTAGATTTCATTATAATAATTATCATTTATATATCAAAATTTTTTTCCATAAAAAATTTTTGTTCACTCACGGAGGGTGGGTTTTTGGGCAAAAAATAGGGATTTTTCTAATGGTTTTGTTCACTCACGGAGGGGGGGGAGTTAGCGATAGTTCTTCTTTTTGCACTTGATAGCAGCGCCTTACTTCTTCTTTGGGTGCTGATAGTTGAATAAGAACGCATGCTGCATCTCTAATCATTGGATCCCAGTCATCTTGCAAATGAAAAACTTGCTCCCAAATCGCAACTGGGATTTGCTCACTGTGCTTTTTAAACACAGAGGTGTTAACATCGGTCGCAGTGTCAGGTAAACTCAATCCGCAAAAGGAGCCCATAATGTTTAAAGCTCCAGCTCTGGACTCTGACTCTTTGCTTGATAATAGAGATAAAAGAAGGGGAAGCAGGCTTAGTTTAAGTTTTGACTGAAGAGGAGCTCTCAGCTGATTTATATCAATTTGCACCCAAGAGCATAATATTGAGAAAGAAATGGCACGGTTATTGCTCCATGGAGAATAGATCTGGTTTTGAACCCCGTTTCAAAGCTTAAGGGCTTCAAGCATCCTTGCTTCTTGGTATCTCTCTTCATCAATTGTTGGAGGAAGCAAATTTTTGAATATCATATCTACAAGCTGCAAGCTATAAAAAACAACTTTTGCGTCTTCTCCAGTTTCTAGATAAGGCTTCACAGTGGCTGCTATTAATTTGCTGACACACAGAGTGTCATCTTCTTCAGAAATCAAAGTGATTTCTCCTAAAAGCCTCAAAACTTCTAAGCTTCTAATTCTTACATGAGAGTCTTTGCTTGTTAGAAGTTTTTGGCAGACGTTACCAATTTGTTCCATATGACCAATGACTATTTCTGAATGAGGACTTTCTAATAATGACAGAACTTCTATAGCGAATGACAATTTCTCAAGAAAATGATCATGCTCTAAAATAATTTTTTGTCTGTCAAATTTAAAATGGTCTAGGTTGTTATCCTGGTTTAATAAAAAACAATAATCAAGAACAAATTCTAGGTACATTTGTTGGCTGACAATTAGATTAGTCAAATAAGTCCGCGTCTGCTTTTGGGATTGGCTTTTTACAGTATATTGATCTAGAACTCCTTCAATTAACGCTTCTAAATGATGCTCACTTAAGCATCCACCAATAAAGCTGAGAATCTGATTTAAAACCTGAAAAACTTCATCATGCACGTTGCTCGGAATTGATTGGCAAAAGTTAGGTAAAAAGTCTAGT
Source organism: Blepharisma stoltei (assembly GCA_914767885.1). Classification (NCBI taxonomy): domain Eukaryota; phylum Ciliophora; class Heterotrichea; order Heterotrichida; family Blepharismidae; genus Blepharisma; species Blepharisma stoltei. Next base: position 761,952 of record CAJZBQ010000020.1, on the reverse strand, counting down.
AAAAACTCGTAAAAAGCTGAATCTGGTTTAAGATCTGAAAGCACAACGTTTAAAAACTTGAGCATTGGCAGTGGAAGAGTTGCCATTTTGCAGTATTCATTAACTTTTTGTAGCAGCGGCATCATAATTTTGACTAACTCCCCCCCCCCATCCTTGATTGAACGACTCGCCATCGTTCGATCAAGGATGGGGGTTAAAAAAAAATTTTTTTGGGGAAAAATATTTTATATATAAAATGAAAAAGATATATATAGATTTTTTTTATTTACTTTAAATAAGAGGGTTAAGAGTATTTAATAATTATTTTTACAGCAAAAAATTGAATTAATTTCATAAAAATACCAATTTTTTAATATATTTTGATTATTAGTTACCCTTTTAAAACTGTATAAATTTTAATTAAATTAAATATTTTTTTAAAATTTTAAAGAATCTTTATTTTATTAGATTATTGAGTTTTTAAGCCTAGGTTGATGTCTAAATCACTTCAGATGGTTGATTTCGCAGCTTTCTGTCGTCTCAAAGCTCTGAAAATAACTTCATTAGGCACATCTTCCAAAGCATTTGATAATTAATATTTTTTTATATATATAAAAATTTGCATGATATGAAAATCGTTCGATCAAGGATGGGGGTTAATTTCCCCAATTTTTAGGAATTTTTACAGTCAATCGTTCGATCAAGGATGGGGGGGAGTAAATTGATTTCAGGCATGCTCATCGAAATTCCCGCGATGCATCCCCACACTTGTTGAAATAGTCCAAGCCTTTCTTGGTTTGACGCAGAATAGTCTAGTCATTGTAACAGTGGGTTCATCAGCTGATTTAGTTGAGGCCTTTGTCTAGGCTTAATCAAAGAATTTTGATTTTCTTCTCTTTTTCCTAATAATATAACAAGTTCTAGCACACTTGAGATGTGCTCTTCGCAGCTGTCTCCTTTCAGTACATCTACAATCCAATTAACAAGTGACTCGAGTCTTGAAGCTGTATAATGTGGTAAAACTTTGGTTTTCACAAGCTCCCACACTCTCGTTGCATGCTCACTGATCTCTTCACAAGATCTCATACTTAAAATCCCAGTGAGAAGTGAGTTTGAATAATCCAGATCAGCTTCGCAAATTGTAGTAACTTTTTCAGTGAATTTTAATAAATAGATTTTCAAGTCTTTAGGAAGTTCAGAAATCAGCAAGTAATGAGAGAGAACTTCATTGAAAATTAAATGCAACAGCTGAGGAGATGCAGAAGATAAGGTGCTCAAACAGGTTTCTAGTAAACGATTGTAAGAATCAATTAATCCCGCTGATGGGGGCTCTTCTTTATGTATAATATCACTTATAGATATTGCTGACATTAAAGAATTGTTAAAAGAATCTGATGAAAATGCTTGGGCTGCTAGCGGGTAAGATTTAATTGTAATTTTCAAAGTTTGGATTAGTTGAGTGCCTAAAGAGCAGCCTAAGTTTTCCATCAGAAATTCCAGCCCTCTTACACATGCCATTCTCAAAGGTTCCAGCTTATCATGCAAATTTTTCAGTAAAAGTCTGCCAAGATGAGGCTGTAAACGCTGCAAACTGCTATATATATCACTGTCTAAGCTCACTGCATCTAATTCTGTTCCTCCTAAATACAGTTCAGTTGCATGCTCATAAGCAATTAATTTATCCAAAATTTGCCCATGCTGATTGAACCCTTCAGCAACCAATAGCTCAAGTTTGGCAGCTCGGAGCAGTTTTTTATTATTTGTTGCTGATGGCGATCTTGTATGAGGCGTTCCAAAATTTCTTGGTGTTTTCGTTGGCATATCAAGAGGCCCTACAAATCTTGACTCAGCTCTTCTTATCAACTCTGAAGCCTGCACGAATCTTCTTGCATTCATGAGTGCTAAGCCTGCCAAATAGTCAGCATCTGATCCTTCTGGCTCTTTTCTTAAAATGCTTGCAATATTGAGCAAAGTTACCACATGAGAAGCTGTAGGACTCACATTTAAACTAAACCCCACAATTGCTACAGCACTATAGCAGTCTTGAAATGCTTGGACTGCCCAATGGCTTCTTTTTGATATAGCAGCTACTTCAGCGTCACAGTCTTCAGGATCATTATGACATGTAAAGATAATTCGGATTGAGTGGGAAACTCCTAAAGCAGGGACCATCACAACTGTGCCTTTTTGTTGAAACTCAACATTGGGATCCAAATTAGGGATTTCGCAGTCATGAAGACTCGTGTAATCGTCTTCTTCATTTCGCTTTGCCTCAATGCTGCTGAGTTTAAAAATTTTATTTGCTTGCTCTGAGTCTCTGACCAAGAAGGAAAAATGAGTAATAAGGCAGGGAACAGTTGGGAAAGTGACTTCTAATAGAGTATTTCCAATTAAGTATGGCGACTCAGCGCTTCGCGATCGGCTTCCCCGACTTCCTTCAGCACATATTTAATTATATCTGGCAAGGTTTTACGAACCTAGAAATGGACAGCAATGCTAGGTAAGCGATTCTGGCAATGCAAGAGCCTTACCCTAGTCTATTTTCGGGATTGAAATTAACTCGAGGGAAAAGGTGGGTTCAGATTTGGAAAGGGTAAGCCCAGCAGAGTCTACAGACAATGCTTTAGACCATTCGGGCAATTCCCTAGCGTGAAAATGGGAGCTATATCCCAGGCTTTGAATTTTCCTTTTTGCTGATATCCCGACCGAAATTTCATTTTTTGGATTTTTTTTGCGATCAACCTTCGTACAGCCAAAGCATCATGCCGCAGAAGTCTAAAGCCTTCCCATTCAACACTGGATTTGACAAGGCAATGGGAGATGGAGACATATAACCCTTCTTCACGGTGTCATGGCCTCAGGTGGTGAAGAAGAGGAAAGGTGGTGCAAAGAGCCGTACAACCCACCCGGTGAGTCATCTAACTCGAAGAAGTTTTCCCTACCTACGTTTTAAAAGAAGGTAAATCCTCTGCAATGATCCTTAGTGACTGCGCTAACAATAGGCAACAGCAATCCTGCAATAAGTTTAAATTTAAATTTAAGACTTCTAATAGAGTATCTTGCTCTTGGTCTGATATGTGGGTGGTTAGTCTATTGTCACCAATTTTAATTTCTTGGACTAATGACATAATTTAAATCTATTTAAGTTCCATGATAAGAATAGGTACCAGAATAAATGACTCCTCAAAACAGCGATATAAATGAGTCTGCATTGAACATTATAGCATTATTTATGCAAAGATTTGAAAAGCTAATTTTAGTGAAGAATGCAATTTACAAAGAAATATTATTAAAATGCTCTCATTTTCAGATTTTCATTTTTCAATATACAAAAGACTCTTATGGGCTTAATTAATTGAACAGACACTTTGGCCGAGTGGTTAAGGCGTTAGCCTGCTAAGCTAATGGGGTCTCCCCGCATGAGTTCAAATCTCATAGGTGTCGTTTTTTTATTTTCGATTGATCAGATTTATATTTTCCAATTTCAAGCGATTTAAATTGGATTATATCAAAACTTTTGTTTAATTTAATGAGTTTTATTTTAATTTTTATGAATACAATGAAGCTTAGCTCATAAAAGTATTTTCATTAAAAAGTTTTAGCTGATTCCATTTTATTGGCAAAGAAAAGCAATTCGCGCATTTTTTCATTCCAAAAATTAATTAAACTCATATTTTTTAATTTAGAAAATAATGAAATGTTAAAAACAATAAAAATTCTGGTGAAATCATGGAGATGCAATCACCTCTCAAATTAATTACTGAATCAAGAACTTACCAAATCTTTAATTTTCGATCCTTGCCACTATATGCTCTTCAACAGTAGGATTTAAATAGATATGTTGCTCAAGTGTTAGAAGATTATTCAAACGACTTTGAGCTGAAAGTTTTGCAATCAGGTAATTGAATTACTATTACTGATGAAACGTATGAGACACATATTATCAATTCTTAATTGCAAGTTGGATTCCGCCTATTGGTGATGCAACCACTGAGACTCTCGAGGGTTCATCCACTTTGCCGTCGGCTAAGCTGGGTCCCTCCCCCAGCATTAAAATGATTGACACCATCTGCCATGGGGCATCCGAAGTCCTCGCCATATTATCAATTCAGTATCCCCACTGGTCTATATATTCTGTGTTAAATTGAGCTATGGCTAAATGCAAATATACTCATACTTATTGCAATTGCACTATTTAAACTGCTTTAAACCTGATTCAATTTATTAGGGTAAAATTATTGAAGTAGGTTTTATTTAGATACACCATCTATAATCAGGGTTCAAACTTATAATCTTGCAACTGCCGCTAAGCATTCAAACTGAGATGTACGAATCCACAAAATAGCACAACAAATCAAAAATGCAAACCCAGATATTATCGGGATACAAGAAGCATGCAGGAATCCAAACTTGGGGGCTGACTCAATGACTAATTTTATATCAAAAATATTCGGTTCTTCTATTCTTAATAAAGCTCGTGAAAGAAATATGCTTGATGAACTTTTACTACCATCAACGATTTTTTACTTTTAAGCGGGAAGAATAGCAACTTGATATATAATAAAATGTTTTAGTTGGTGCTTTCAAGCTATACTCTATAGAATTATAATAATATTTAAAAATCATCTTTGTGTTATTTTGAAAAAATACAAAACTATTTAAAAACTATTTTCTGTTAAACATTAATAACCATTAAAACTTGTAAGTCTGCTCATTATTAGCTAGGAAAAGCTAGAGCTTCTACCTGAATATCCTTATCATTATTCTCACGAGTCAATGATTTATAAAAACGGCTCTACTGAAGGAATCGCTATAATATCAAGATATCCTATCATTGATGTTAGAACTGCACAATTAACTAAAGCCTTACTCCCCCCCCTCCGTGAGTGAACAAAAAAATTTTGTTCACTCACGGAGGGGAGTTAATTTTTTTTTTTTAAAAAAAATTTATATATAAATTTTATAAAAAATATTTTTTTTTTCGAAATTTAAAAAAATCCTAATTCGCAAAAATTGGAAAGCAAATGTTAATTTAATTTATAAAATTTATGTTTTAAAAAAGCAATTCGTTTAAAATTAAACAGAATTAGTTTTAGATTTCATTATACTAATTATCATTTATATATCAAATTTTTTTTCCATAAAAAATTTTTGTATTAAAAAAATTTTTGTTCACTCACGGAGGGTGGGTTTTTGGGCAAAAAATGGCGATTTTTCTAATGGTTTTGTTCACTCACGGAGGGGGGGGAGTTAGGTGATTCTGAAGAAAGAGCATGTCTCAAAGTGACAATTAAGCATCCAAAAAAAATTTTTTCTGTTTTCAATACTCATATGACTTACGATCCTAAAGGGCAATTAAAACAAGCCCAAGATATTTTGAATTTTATGAATGAAGAAAATGATGGAACTCCTCAAATTCTTTTGGGGGATATACTTTTTTCTGTAAATATTCTGCAGATAAATGGCTGGAAGTACATAAAGTAGGCAATTTGCAAAGAAACAGCATATGAATATAAGAAAATATTATGAGCTTCCGTCGCGCCTTTTAGAAGGAAAATATCTGTTTAAATCTTCGAAAGGAGGATTGATAGATTCTTGGAAAAATGGCAATATGGAAGGAGATGGGCTCACTTTCCCTTCATGAAGGCCAAAAGAAAGGCTTGACCGAATTTATTTCAGAAATATTGAAGCTCCGCCCATATGTGAAGTATGCGGATATGGTGAATCTGAGAAAATTTGGGCCTCAGATCACTGCTCAGTCTATGCAGATTTCATATTATCAATTTGTTAAAATTATATATACCCCCTTTAAGAGAGATAAATGCGTGGATGCTGGAAGGCAGAATCATATTTCTAGAAAATAAAATTTTTGTCTTAATTATAAATTTATTTCGTCTCTGAAGAGGTATAATTATTCAAAACAAATTAATCGTGACGATGAATTTGCTGAAAGCGGGTGCAATGGAGGCCTTGGCTTTTCTGAAGTTTGAGGTGTTCGGGCTGTATGAAAATCAATAAGTGGATGACCTTCAATACTCTGTGCCCTTCTCGGCTGAGTATAAGAGAAATCAATCGCATCATTCTTTAAACTAGGCTCATTATCAGTCCAAATAGGGTTTTCACTTCAATCGCTTTGCTCAGGACTCTTCGAATTCTTGATCTTATCCAGAATTTGCTGATGCCTTTCTTTTTGCCTTGCTGTTTTATTAGCCCTTTGTTTATTCATCTCAATTAGCTTATTCTGTAATTTCAGTTTCTGCTTGTGATGTTTCAATTTCAGGTACTCATCACTTATTCTTTTTTTGACCACTTCAAACTCAATCTTCGCCTTCTCCATATTTTCCCATTCTTGTTTAATTCTTAATTTCTCTTGAACCAAATTTTCTTCTTGAGCCCTCAAAAGTTGTTTTCTTTTAATAATTTCCATTTGAGCGTTCTGCATTTTTTTCGTGTGCTTTTGAATTTTTTCAAAAATTAATTTCAAGCTGCCATCATGTCTTGAATAGTTGTTTTCTTCTGCGACTTCGAAATTTGAATATTTCAACTCATCCAATGAAGTTGAAATTCCTAAAGCTTCGTCAGTTATTACTCCTTCTTCATACCCTTGCAATCGCCTTCGTTCTTGCTTCAATTTTTCTAATTTCAGCTTATATTTTTTCTTGTAAAAGCTGACTTCTTCTTTTTCAAGTTCAAGCTCTGCTAATTTTTTGGTATATTCGTTTTGCAAGTCCCAGGAATTATTGCTAGAGTGATTTGTGCTCTGCACACTTGTTTCTTTTTCTTCCCTTAAGGCAATTCTAATCGATCCTACCTTTTTCCCTTCTTTTGTAATTTCAAATCAGCCTGCAGTATCTTCGATTTTGACATTGCAACGTCCGATCTCGACTTCTTTAAGAAGGAGAGGTTTATGGTATACAATTAATTCTAATTCGTTTTCGGTTATTTCGAAGCTGAACCCTTCGTTTCAATGAGGGTTCTGGTCTTGGCCTGTGGCTGTTTTTGATTTCATAGTTAAGCATCCATAGTGGATGTGAACTTGGGGATTCATTGTGCCAATGCTTGCTACACTGATGCTTAGTCGAGCTTGGAATAGGTTAAGTAAAAATCCTCCGCTTGCTTTACTTTTTAGGGCCATTACAAATTATAACGAAGTTTAAACTTGTTGCTGTCGCGTGTTACTTTTCTTTTCATATTTAGAAAAGTTGTATTAAAAAAGGATTTGCTGCAATAAAGCAGCAAGCTAATAGTTCGTTCCTAATAGTAAATTCAACATAAGCTGCAATTAATAACGAATTGGAATTCAAGAATAGTTTAAATGCAATTAAACGTAGATACTTATGGATTATAATTTCTTGGATTAATAAATTACTCTCTCTTCTTATTATAAAGTGATTTGCACTTCAATTTTATTTCAAAATCACACATATAAGGATCCCCCTCAATTGTCCAATTTTCTAGTCTTTTTTTCTAACTCCCCCCCCCCCCCTCCGTGAGCGAACAAAATTTTTTTTGTTCGCTCACGGAGGGGGGTTAATTTTTTTTTTTTAAAAAAAAATTTATATATAAATTTTATAAAAAATATTTTTTTTCGAAATTTAAAAAAATCCTAATTTGCAAAAATTGGGAAGCAAATATTAATTTAATTTGCAAAATTTATATTTTAAAACGCAATTTGTTTAAAATTAAACAGAATTAGCTCTAGATTTCATTATACTAATTATCACTTATATATCAAAATTTTTTTCCATTAAAATTTTTTCTATTAAAAAAATTTTTGTTCACTCACGGAGGGTGGGTTTTTGGTCAAAAAATGGCGATTTTTCTAATGGTTTTGTTCGCTCACGGAGGGGGGGGGGAGTAAGAAAAAAAAAATTTCAGGACCTCATTTGTCTCAAAATCTAGTCAAATGATTTGTTCCATTTTCTAGTCTTTTTTGGATTTTTTCGAATGTCTTGAATTTTAGTTTTTTACTTTAAAAAAACTAGAAAATGTAACAATTTCGGTCCTGAAATTTTTTTTTCTATCAAAATTTTGACTAGAAAATTGGACAAATGAGGTCCAAAAAAATTTGTTTTTCCTATAAAAAAACTAGAAAACTGGACCAATGATAAAAGACTAGAAAATTGAACAAATGAGGGGGGATCCTTAACATCACTATAAAAGAATCCATCAACTTTTTTCTCAGTCTAACAACTTCGCTTTTACTTTCTCTAATCTTTTTTAGTCTTGTATTGTCACTCAATTCACCATTAGGTTCCTTGCAACTGCTCTTGCTCTAGCATTTTAAAACTATCATAAACTCTTCCTTTAATTGAATCCTCAATAAGCATTTATTCTTATGCTCCATGTTAGCTGTGGTTAACATTAAATGGCACAGGGCAAAAACAAGCAGGCTTCACGTGCTCGTAAAGGAGGAAAGAAACGCGTCGGAGATCCTTTCTCAAAAAAAGAAGTCTTCGAAGTTAAAGCTCCTTCAACCTTCACAGTCAGAAACGTTGGCAAGACTTTTGTAAACAAAACCTCAGGCACCAAAATTGCAAGTGACGCTCTTAAAGGAAGAGTTTTCGAAGCCAACCTCGCAGACCTCCAGAATTCTGATGAACTCGCCTACAGAAAAGTCAAGCTTATTGTTGATGAAGTCCAAGGAAAGCAATGCCTTACAAACTTCTATGGCCTTGATTTCACCAGAGACATGCTTTGCTCTCTGCTGAGAAAGTGGCAGACACTCATTGAAGCCCACATTGATGTTGAGACCAAGGATAACTTCAAAGTCAGGATGTTCTGCATTGGCTTTACAGCTAAAAGAGCTAACCAAGTTAAGAAGACCTGCTATGCCAAGACCTCACAAATTAAACAAATCAGAAAGACTATGATGAACATCTTACTCTCTTTGCTAGAGAGCAAAACTATCGAAAAATCACATTTTTGAAAATTAGCCTTTCATAATTTTTAAAATATCAATTTATTTTTAAATACAATTAATGATTTTAATAATTATAATTCTGATAAATGCTAACAGCTTTCATTCTAAACTTAAATTTAATAGTTTTTATGAAATTTAAGGGAAAAAAATTTAATTGATTCTCAAAATAAATTAAATCTCTCATTTAGCACTCAAAAACTATCATGATTGATTGTGGAGTGGAGTTAGCAAACGAAGCTCAGTCAAACGACCTAAAAGGTCTTGTGAAGGTTTTGATTGGAACTGATATCAACAAGAGGATTGTGAAGGAGTGCGCAATCATTTTCCCACTACAGAATGTCTATGTCAGGAAAGTCAAGGTTATCAAGAGACCAAAGATCGATGTGGCTAAACTTATGGAGCTTTACAAAGATGCACCAGAAATCTCCACTCAAGCTAAGCCAGAAGAGGAAGGAGCCAAAAACGCCCTTACAGCAGAAATAGCTAAATAAGTAATCTTCTTCATAAGCTCTTTATATATTATGATGTCAGCCCTATTTATAATTTTCACATAAAATCTAGAGCTGTTGATGCACTCCTAACTTAAGCCATTTAATTTTCTAAAACTATTTTTTATTTGATTTTAATATTTATAATTTTTCAGTAATTTCTAATATATTTTTTATTCAGAGAAATATCTGTCAACTTATTTAATCAAATATTATTTTAAAAATTTTATAAAATAATATTACCTTACTCCCCCACATCCTTGATCGAACGATTGACTGTAAAAATTCCTAAAAATTGGGGATATTAACCCCCATCCTTTTGATCGAACGATTTTCATATCATGCAAATTTTTTATATATATAAAAATATATTAGTTATCAAAAGCTTGGGAAGATGTACATAATGAAATTGCTATCAGGGGCTTTGAGACGATATGAAGCTACAGAATCAACCATCCGAAGTGCTTTACTCCCCCCCCCATCCTTGATCGAACGATTGACTGTAAAAATTCCTAAAAATTGGGGAAATTAACCCCCATCCTTGATCGAACGATTTTCATATCATGCAAATTTTTTATATATATAAAAAATATTAATTATCAAATGCTTTGGAAGATGTGCCTAATGAAGTTATTTTCAGAGCTTTGAGACGACAGAAAGCTGCGAAATCAACCATCCGAAGTGATTTAGACATCAACCTAGGCTTAAAAACTCAATAATCTAATAAAATAAAGATTCTTTAAAATTTTAAAATAATATTTAATTTTAATTAAAATTTATACAGTTTAAAAGGGTAACTAATAAATCAAAATATTAAAAATTGGTATTTTTATGAAATTAATTCAATTTTTTGCTGTAAAAATAATTATTAAATACTCTTAACCCTCTTGTTTAAAGTAAATAAAAAAAATCTATATATATCTTTTTCACTTTATATATAAAATTTTTTTTCCAAAAAAATTTTTTTTAAACCCCCATCCTTGATCGAACGATGGCGAGTCGTTCGATCAAGGATGGGGGGGGAGTTAGTCATCAACCTGGGCTTAAAAACTCAATAATCTAATAAAATAGAGATTCTTTAAAAATTAAAAAAAAAAAATTAATTTAATAAGGAACAAATTAAAATTTATACAGTTTAAATGGGTAACTAATAAATCAAGATATTATATATTGGTATTTTTATGAAATAAATCAATTTTTTTGCTGTAAAAATAATTATTAAATACTCTTAACCATCTTATTCAAAAGTAAATAAAAAAAAATATATATATTTTTTATTTTATATATAAATTTTTTTTCCCAAAAATTTTTTTTTAACCCCCATCCTTGATCGAACGATGGCGAGTCGTTCGATCAAGGATGGGGTGGAGTTATATAAAACTCTGTGTAAGCTATGCGGGTTAAGGAGTTTTTATTATTTTTTTTGCTTTATCTTACTCCACACTTCTTTTCGATATATTAAATAGCAAAATGTCAGGAGAACGCAAAGAACCAACCCCAGCAAAGAGAACTACCCAAGCCAATGGCAAAAATGAGCCAAAACCTGCAAAAAAAGCAAAAATTTTAGAAGAAGCTGGAGAAAGTTCAGATGAAGATTTCGCTCCTAACGCTTCAGAGTCATCCGAAGAAGAACCGCCATTATTATCTGATGAGGGAGAACACGGAGAAGATGAAGATTTTGATTTAGCTGGGTATATAAAGTTCAGAGAGAGGCATACGGAGGAACAAGAAGGCAGCTCTGAAGAGGAATTAGAAGAAAACGCTAGCGAAGAAAGTGAAAGTGAGGGAGAGGGAGAGGAGGAGCCTGAAAGCAGCGCGGAAGAGTCAGAAGAATATGAAGATTCAAGCTCAGAGGGAGAAAAGCCAAAGAAAAGCAATGGAAAGAAAACTAATTAAATATTTTGGTTCACTACTTATAGAATTTGGAGAAGAGAGATGCATAAATATTTATTTGAGGTAGTTTGGAATTTTTTAGCTGGATTTATAATTCTAGCCAGTTTATCAGCTTCATTCAACTTTCTTCTTTTCTTTATTTAGTTCATGCAAATATCAGTTTAATATTTATTATAAAACTTAAAAACTTTTACACCTCCTTCTTTTTAGCATCGACAAATCTATATTTAATTATCCCACAATTTTTCTATTCATTTTTTAATATTATTTTTCATTTGCGTGCAAAATGCATGTTTACTATCTAATATGAGAGTTAGAATAGAAACTTATTAGCCTATTATTTTTGTCCTATTTTTCTAACAAGAATTCTTCTTGAATTAGGCTTGGTTCTTTCTTCCACTATTCTCACGCCCATAGACTTGCAAGTTCCTACAATTTGCTACATATATTTTACAGTGCAAATACTTTGTAAACTAATTTTTTGGAATTCCTTATCCATTTCTTGCTTAAGCTTTGCGATTTCATAAATGCTTTTGACAGAGATTACCCCTACATCTTCATGCCCAGGAGCAGGCGATCCTTTCTAATTGAATTTTACAACAATTCCTGCAGCTCTCCTTATCATCCAACTTGTAGGAGGTGACTGGAGCTCAATTGTATAAGTTTTGTCGAATCTTGCATAGAGTTTGGCTTTGATTGGTGTTTCTGTGCGAATATGGTTCGTCATTTCATTTAATTCCTTGCAAACCTGAGCCATATTCAACCCAAGTGGCCCTAGAGCTTGGCCTAGCTTGGCAGTTGGTTTTGCAATTCCTGCATAAGCCAGAATATTGACGATTTTCTTGATGTCTTTGGCTGCCATTTATAAATCCAAATTTCAGATATTCAACTTATAAATTTCATATATGCAAGACTCTCAAGACGAAGACTCAGATTATCTATATAAAATTGTCTAAAATTTAATATAATTTGCTTGAGACTTAATTATTGAAATTATTAATTATATATTAAAATATATTTTTTTTATAATAAAATTATATTAAAATAATTTTTGAAAGCTAACAAAGGGGAGAGCTAGCCCCTCTTCAATGAGTAAGCAAAAAATTTCAAATAATTTTTTTTTGGCATTTTCTTATATAAATAATAACGATTATAATAATTCTCAGTCTAGTTCCGTTAAGCTTAAGGCAGTTTATATTCAAAAACATAAATTTAATAAATAAATTAGTTTCCTTATTTCACATATTAATAATTTGTATTTTTTGGAATTCGAATAAACATTTTTAATAATAGGGCAAGCTAGTAGGAGAAGCAGGGGTTGGGAAAACTCATCTTCTCTCGCGCTACATAAAAGGAACCTTGCCAAAGAACCCTACTTCAACAATTGGAGTAGAATTCGCCACCAGGACTGTTCCCTTATTATCAGGCGGTACTGTTCGTGCGCAGATATGAGATACGGCTGGACAAGAAAGGTATAAATCAATTACCAGTGCACATTATAGAAGAGCAGTTGGGGCTTTGCTTGTTTACGATGTTACTAGTGAAAAATCTTTTATTAATCTGAGAAAATGACTGGCTGATCTAAAGGAAAATGCCGAAGAAGATATTGTTATTATGCTAGTAGGAAATAAAATCGATTTGTGTCAAACTACACCGCTTATGAAAAAAGTGAGCACAGAAATGGGGCAAAAATTTGCTCACTCCCCCCCCTCCGTGAGTGAACAAAACCATTAGAAAAATCTCCATTTTTTGCCCAAAAAAACCACCCTCCGTGAGTGAACAAAAATTTTTTTAATACAAAAATTTTTTATGGAAAAAAATTTTGATATATAAATGATAATTAGTATAATGAAATCTAGAGCTAATTCTATTTAATTTTAAACGGATTGCTTTTTAAAACATAAATTTTATAAATTAAATTAATATTTGCTTTCCAATTTTTGCGAATTAGGATTTTTTTAAATTTCGAAAAAAATATTTTTTATAAAATTTATATATAATTTTTTTTAAAAAAAAAAATTAACCCTCCGTGAGTGAACAAAATTTTTTTGTTCACTCACGGAGGGGGGGAGTCAGGAACATGGGATGCTGTTTGAAGAAACTAGTGCTGTGACTGTTACAAGAGTCAGGGAAGCGTTTGAAAATCTTCTCCAAGGTAAATGGCATATAGAAATATACTCTGTAAAATCAAGAACTCACAAAGGAATGAAAACCAACGAAAGTTTTGGAAATGTGCTGATTCCTCAGCTAACGCAAAGGTCTAGAGTAAATTGCTGCATTTAATAACTTAAAATACGAGTTTACTTCTTTTTCTTCTTCGATTTGCCTCTTTTCTTGTTCTTGCCTTTTTCTTGTCTTTTCTTGGCTTCGTTCATGAGTTTTTCCATTTCTCTCTTCATCTCATACTCTTTTTTGAGCCTTTCTTCTTCCCACCTGCTTTCTTTTTCTCGTTTTCCTGCTTCTTCTCTGCTGATAATGTCTATAATAATTCTTACTCATTTTCTTGATATGTTCTTGCTGCAAAGTGATGTCAATCATTTCAGTATATTCATCTTCCCTGTGAGCTATTTTTCTTTCTTTCCATTCTTCAAGTCTATACATATTGTAGAGCTCTTTATTTCTTTTTAAGCTGTTTGTGATGTCTCGTACAATTTCGAGTGGAAATTCATTGCCTCTGAAATCGAAGTGGATTATGGTTTGGTTTTCACGCATAGCTTGGGCTAGTATTCGGCCACATTCTCGATCTAGATTACAGTAGCTTAAATTTAGCGAAATCAAGCATTGATTCTTCTTGATTCCTTCAGCTAAAGCAATAATACTTGTGGTATCCACAATGTCAGTATCATATAGCTCATTTCCTTCAAGGTCTAAATATTTCAACTTATCATTAGTCGCTAAATATTCCCCAATTTGTCTCGCACTGCTTTTCCCCAGCTGATTTCCTTCCATCTCCAGCTTTTCCAACGTATTATTGTGCTTGAGACTCTTGATTATTTCTTCGCCTTCTTCGTCGGTTATTCCTTTTCTCGACAAGTGAAGATCTTTCAGTGTTAGGTTCTTTTTTAAGCAGCTTGCCAAAATCCTCCACCTCACATTGCTCATTTCTACCCCTGATAAAGAAAACTCTGATGGTGTCTGGTTATGCGTAAGATCTGATACAAACTTGGCAAGCCTCCCTTCGAGTGTGCTCTTTTGTTCCTCTTCTTCTTTCCTTCTGCGTTCTTCTTCATGTCTTTTCTTTTCCTGCTCAATTTTATGCCTTTCTTTTTCAAACTTCTCCATTTGAAGTTTCTGCTGCTGGGCCTGATTGAGTTTTTCTTGCTGTTTTCTTTCTTCTTCCAGCTGCTTTTCATAGGCTTCTCGTTTTGCCTGCTCCTCAAGGTTTTTCTTGGTCTTAGGCAATACTCTGGTTTCGATCCTGATCTCCACAGGAGGAGGGTATTCCATAGTTAATTTTATATGATTTAAATAAGATAATTCATGCAGAAAATTATAATCATAAAAATATGGGGTTGTTCGCATACGCCAGGAATGTCGCAAGGGTAGCTAAGATAAGCAGAATAAATTTGAGTTACAAGGCTTGTAGACTTTATTATGCGCCTGTCATGCAAATCCAGCCATCAGCGACATCGATTTTAATAAAAAGTCCAACCTTTCTTAGTTTGCTGGGTTCAGAAAGTTCTACTAATAGCATACAGGAAAGCGATGACGAAGAATCTGAAGTACAGCCGAATCACAAAACAACTATAAGTCAATAACTTATTATAATAAAGTGTCGAGCTTCAATTAAATATGCCGCGTGCACTTAAATAATTTTTGTTGGCTCTTTATGAAATAATGTGCAGTTTATTTATTAACTTTAGCATATTTTTTAACTTTTGCTTCAGCCTACCCATTTCAATTATTTAAAGCTCTTCATAATTAATTGACAGCTTCTTTAGCCTCCTCAACAAATTTTTCTTCTTCCTCTATTTCAATTGGCTCCTCATAGTACTCAGAGCCTCTGTGCCCATATATTTTAAAGCCATACAGCTTTGGGATAAACTCTTCCCCTTTCTCATATATATACAAATCTGTGTAAGTTTCTAATAATATATGTGGAAAAGACATCCCAAAGCAGGCTCCATCAACATTCTCGTACCTTCTCGATGGAATATAGGCTTCTTTGCATTTAGGACAAAATAGCCTAACTCCATACTCTCTTAACTCTTCAGATTCCCCAAGCGGAAGTGCGTTTTGGCCATCACATAAAGCTCTAGGACATATCCCAAATTCCCCTGACAAGTATTTCTCTTTCATTATGGCTAATCCTAAAGGAGATCGAATAAATCTTGCATGAATTTGTCCGTATAAATCAATTGCTGATTGATATACGCCCATGAATACTTCATTATCGAAGTCTTCATCATCTGGGACTTCCTTTGAAAGAATCATGTGAATTGCCTCGTCAAATCGAGGGATTAGAGAGCGAAAGCCATATAAATTAAAAGAATTGCGTATAAAGTCTTCAGGGACTTGGCAGAAGAATTCGTGACCATCAATATTGCAAAATCATTCAATTCAATTAGTGCCTTCCTCTTTTTCTTCTAAATCTAGTGATGGAACTTCTTCAGCTATTTATTACTTACAATCTCTCTCATCCATATTTATCCTGGCTTAAACTGAGCTTGGCGGGATGATGTTTGGAGCATTTTATATCCTATTTCTCTCTAATTTAATCTATAATGGTATAAAATATTTAATGCCATTTGAATGATTTATTTCTTCAATCTATATATAAACGCTTAATTTCAGCCCGCTAAGCGTTTTGATAAAAATTAAGTGAATATACAAAAATGGATTTAATTAATTATAACCATCCTACAGTTCTCCATGCAATTGGTATGATTGCTCTGAATCCAGTAGTATGGAACGCAATCGCACAGGTTGAGTACAGATCCAATCTTATTTCAATGCTGTTTTGCAAGCGCAAAAAAATAGCAATCATTGCATCAGCAATTTTAATCTTAGTATTGAACATTACTCGAGGATACTGCTTCCAAGAAGCCATGAACAGCCAGCCCAAATTTGAGACTGCAAATATATTCATAGATTTTATTGCTTGGCTTAGTATACTGCTAGGACAATTCTTTGTCCTCACATCATATTACAAACTTGGATTTTATGCCACATTCCTTGGTGACTACTTTGGAATTTTTATACATAACGAGCCAATTGTGACTTTTCCTTTCTCGATTTGTGCGGACCCGATGTATTGGGGCTCCTCCTTGACTTTCTTTGGATATGCTCTATGGCAGAGAAGTCCGATTGGAATCATGCTAACTGCTTGGGTTGCTGTGGTCTATTTTATGGCAATATTGGTCGAAACAAGAATGCTTTATGAAATTTATTCAAAGAAAGCCCAGTAAGAGAGTTTTTTAAATAACTAACGATCTTTTTATTTCTAGAATAATCAAAAGAAATTTTATTAATTTCAAAAAAATAATTCATTAGCAAGATAAAGCAAAAGTGATTTAAGTGTGCTTATTAATGCTAAAATAGCATGAATTATATATATACCGCAATATAAAGATGAAAATATTAACAACGTAGAGTTAAAGCAGGTTGAATTTATTATCTAAGCCGACTAAACAAATTAATTTAAGTATAAGGTTTAGTCCATTGAGAGCTAATTACAATAATAAATAAGCCAATAATTTAAGGCTGCAAGCTGAGTTGTAATTGAAACAGATTTGAACTCGGCAAGGCATTGATAAAAATAATTCCATATTCAATGAGCATAAAAGAAATATAAATGGTATCAAGAATTAGAAACTTTGGCTTGAACATTGAATGCAATATCCGCTCAAGTGACTCACTATTCTCCCCCCTTGACTTTGCTGAGTCAGCAATTCTCAAATCTCCCCCTCAAACCCCTTTTTTATTAGTTTACAATGAACTTTATCGAGAATTCCATGCTTCAGGTGTAAGCTATATAAGACAGCAATTACTAAAAAAACTAGCATTAGAATCCCATCTTAATCTATCTTGATGCTGCAAGAAAGTTTATTCAATGATTAATTCAATTGCTGATCTCCTTCTACTGAATCAAATAGAGATTTTATACTGAGCAGTACTTTTGGAAAGCGCATCAATGGAAGACAGATCAATCAAGCCCAGACTCTTGATTATTTATACAGCCTATCTTGCAAAAATGAGTATGAACGACGATATGGAGCCTTTTGAGCAGCATCTAAACAGACTTTTTGCTAATTTCAAGCTCAGCTTCAATAATTGGCTTTTGATCACAGACTGCTCGGCAACTGCTAGCATTAAGGAAGCAAACGCTAAATACAATAGTCTTATCTGCAGTACCAAAAAGAGAAAAAGCATAAAGGATTATGATGAAATGGTTGACTCACTGCTGGAGTTACCCGGGAAAAGACAAGTTGCAGCATCAGAATCTGAAAGCGAAATTTTGAGTGTCGATGAAATAGAAGAAGAGTTAGAAGCTTTTAGGCAGGACATGACAGAAGATAAATCGCCTCTTTTTAGTGTATTATAGTAGGAGACTCTAAATTTAATGACACATCTAATTTAACCTATTGCAGAATTAAGATTGTGCTTAAAAAAAGGCTGAAAGTAGAAATTTTATGTTAAAAACTAGATTATTGTCATTAGCTGAAAATGAAATTAATATATTTTATTGTTTATTTTAGTGTACTTATTGAATCATTTAATGATTCTTATTCAATAAAGACTGCGATTTCTCTTGTGTAGCAGCCCAGTCAATTTTTCTGAAAAAACTGTGACGCTTTATTCTAAAAATATCACTTTCCGAGTGACCAAGTCTTAATTTAGGATCCGGGTTTAATAAACTCCTAATGAAATTTTCAGCTACAATATCAACTCTGGAAAAGCTGATTTCACCTTCCAAAATGTTTTCATAAGTTTCAGCACTCGTTTCTCCTTTAAATGGTGTATATCCATGAAATAGCTCATACACGAGGATTCCGAAACTTCACCAATCCGCACTATAGGAATAAGCTTGCTTCCTTATAACCTCAGGAGCCATGTATTCTGGAGATCCACAAGTTGTACATGCTCGCTCATCTCCAATAACTTTTGACAAGCCAAAATCTACTAACTTAATGTGTCCAGATGAGTCAATCATTACATTTTCGGGTTTTAAGTCTCTATAAACTACCCCTAAGCTATGGAGATGCTCAAGGGCCAAAACTATTTCTTATCTTATCTTATAGAATTTATAACGCTTAACGTCCACTACGGGGTAACAACCCCAGGCACTATCACTCGCCTTGCGTCGCATCGAGCCCACAGGTCGCTGGGGATGGCCTGATTCGACCACCTGGGTGCTTCTCGGGAAAGTGTTCCGGCTTCGACGGCTCATGGATGAGCTACTTGCTTGATACATGGTTTGCTTTTCCGAAAAACCCAAAAAATGGATTTTTCTGGTCGGCTATCGGCAAAAAGGAAAAACACGTAGCCTGGGACGTAACGCCCAGTTTCACGCTAGGGAGTTGCCCGATTGGTCCTAACGGACTCTTATGAGCTTCCCCTTTCCAACTCCATGCCCTCCTTCCCCACGAGGAAAAATCCACCCCTGAGAATAGACTAGGACTAGGCTCTGAAACACTACCAGAATTGCTTACCTAGTATTGCCGTCCATCTCTAGAATGGTACAACTTTGCCGGATATAATTAAATATGAGTCGAGGCTGCATGGCCGGGAGGCCATGCCCAGACGAAGACGTCATATTTAATTATACCAAAACTATTTCTGCACAAATAAACGAAATTTCTGTGGGATTTAATTTTCTTTTTCTGATAAGATGGAACAAATCACCACCTTCCATTAATTCCAAAATAAGATACATGTGATCTTTATCATTTATTTTTCCATAGCTGCTTATAAGAAATGGGGATTTGCTTGAGCTAAGGATATTTCATTCGAGCTCGCCTGCCTTCTTTTCGGCCTTGTGCATTATTTTTACAGCGCACTCCTTGTCTTTTATAGTAGCTAAGACTACTCTTCCTTGGGTTCCTCTCCCCAAGCATTTTCCAAGCTTTAGGTCTCCCATTGAATATGATGCGCGAAGGTCCCAAGTGGCCTTGTTTGAAACTGATAATACTGGTTTTGTTGGCTTACTAATAATAAGGCTATTCAAAGGCTTCAGTTTGAGTGGCCTTTCTGTGGGCAGCTTTATGTGCTTTGAAACAGCTTTTAAGGCTGGAGAATGCTTCAATTTTGCAGGATAGAGATCAGGCAGTGTTGAGCTTCTTTTTATAGGGCTTTCGATCATATCCATTATATATTTCTTTATAATGGCACACTGACATATATTATTTATATACTCTGGTTTATCATTTACCGCCAAATGCAGTTTGAATTGTGTTACATTTGAAGAAAATTAAAATTTATGAAAATTTATCAATTATTTAGAGCAAAAAAATAAAATTAAAAACCCCTCAAAAATAAATAAAATTTTAAAAAGAAAATAATTTAAAATAGTTCTAACTCCCCCCCCCCCCTCCGTGAGCGAACAAAAACCATTAGAAAAATCGCCATTTTTTGACCAAAAAAAACCCACCCTCCGTGAGTGAACAAAATTTTTTTTAATAGAAAAAATTTTAATGGAAAAAAAATTTTGATATATAAGTGATAATTAGTATAATGAAATCTAGAGCTAATTCTGTTTAATTTTAAACAAATTGCGTTTTAAAACATAAATTTTGCAAATTAAATTAATATTTGCTTCCCAATTTTTGCAAATTAGGATTTTTTTAAATTTCGAAAAAAATATTTTTTATAAAATTTATATATAAATTTTTTTTAAAAAAAAAAAATTTAACCCCCCTCCGTGAGCGAACAAAATTTTTTTGTTCGCTCACGGAGGGGGGGGGGGGAGTAAGATATTCAAATAATTACAATATTTTTTTTGATAATTATAGAAGGGCTTTAGTTTATTTATGCTTCCATTTAATATTTGTAGATTATATGAAATACTCAAGTCATATAATTTAGAATAGAATGCAATATCTTATCAAATAAATATAAAAAATAAATCAAAATGATCTCAAATTATTAAACTTATAATGATATAAACATTCTTATTTAATTTCAAAAATAGACTAATTGAAATGATTTTACCAAAATGAATAATTTTAAGCAAAAATAAAATTTAATTTATGTCTTTGATTAAGAGACTATCAATGCATTTTATTTATTAAAAAATCTCATCAAGTTGACTAATATTAAGAAAGATGGAACGGCCAATTACATTTTCATTCGAAGAATTAAAAGTAAATCAAGGTGATAGAGACTACTGCCCTTATTGTGAACAAGACTTAACGGGATCTGAATTGCACCATCATTTGGATTGCTGTGAAGTTTATGAATCTTTAATCAATCGATCCCAAACAAACTCACGAAGATCTACTTTGATCGAATCAATCGCTAACAATCTGCCACACGATTTATCCAACTCAGATGAAGAATTGCCATTTTCAATGCATTACATGGCAAACCATTCAAATTCCAGTTCATTGTCATCTCTAGGTGATAATATTGAATTGCCACCAATTCCATCAGAATCAAGAGATACATCTCCTGCAGCCAATCTTCTAGAGTTCAACAGGACTAACTATGCAGCAATGCCGAGGCATAATCAGCCCGCCCTTCCTCAAAGGCACTATTTTCGAAACGAAGCTTTAAGGATCCTTCAAACTAACCACCGAAACATTCACTTTCCAAGCAGAGAGCTCAACGCAACTGTCTTCAGCTTTCAAGCTGCCAAAGGCCCAAAGGAAGCTCCAAAAGTCTACCCACTTCGGCCTTCTTCAAAACAAGGCAGAAACATTGGAACCTGCCCGGTCTGTTTTGAAATTTTTAACCAAGCTCCCTATTCTCCGCTGCTATTGCCAAGCTGTGGACATACAATTTGCATCATCTGCCTGCAAAATATGTATGAAGATTCATCAATATTAAAGTGTCCAGTATGCAGAACTATGAGTTTTAATGAAATAGAAAGTTTGCCTGTAAATTATGCGATCCTAGAAATTGCTGAAGCTCATAAAATGGTTCAGAAAGAAACTTGCCCTAAACATAAGCATGAAATTGTAGGATATTGTAAAGACCATGAAATGCTGCTGTGTGGGGCATGCGTTTTTGAGCATAAAGACCATAATGCTTTTATGCTTACGGATCCAAAAGCCTCTGAAGTGGCTGATAGCAAAAAAGCTTTGATTAATGAGCAGGAAAAAGAGCTCCAAGCTATTCAAAACAAATGACTGGCTGTGATGCAAGATTTAAATACAAACTTGTTAGAAATAAACCAGTGTGGGGAAAGACATATTGAAGGACTAAAAAAAGCTGAAAAATTGTTGATTAAAGGTATTAAAGATGGCACCAAAGCTTGCATTGAGCAAGTTACAAACCTTATTAAGGGCCAAGAAATACAAAAGCTTCAAACAGAGATATCTGACCAAATCAGCGGGATTAGGCAAACACTAAACGAATTAAAAGACAAAAAGGAAAGATTTGAAGGCATGGGGATCGTGGAAAAGCTCTGCAAGCCAGCTACTCAAATGAAACCAGAAGACGTCAAGGTGCCTTCTCTAGAGCCTGCCAAGCAACTGATAACAAAGCTGAAAATTGCTGTAAAGTATGAAGACGCCATCAAGAAGTCAAATTTCCCTATAGGAGGACAGTAATAATAAAATGCTTTATTTTGGAAATAAACTTATTTGGAAGTAAAGATAACTTATTTCTTTTCTTCAGTTCTTAAGCGAGCACTTGCATTTGTCACTCTGATGTCCAATTCTGCAGCTCTCTCAATGAGTCTTTTTCTGGTTCTTGTGCTTACCTTTTCAAAATGATTTTTTCTGTCAAAAAGAAAAAAAAATTATTTCTTTTTTTGAATATTTTAATATTTTAAAGGAGCGTTAGTGAATGAGCTAATTCAGCACAGAAAGATCTGTTGTGCATGAGGAGGACCTCAAGTTCTTTCTCATTATGGATAAGGAATTTTTTGAAGCCATTTGGAAGGACGAATCTTGTTGTCTTGTCAGTTCCAAAGCCAACTCCAGGCATATCCTGATTTCCTCTGTACTTTCGGCGGACTCTGTTATCGATACCGTGAGGTTGTCTCCAGCTTCGGCCTACTCTCTTAAACTTGTCACTTTGGAATCTCCAGAATTGTCTTCTGTGCTTCTTGATTTTGTGCTGTCTAACGAGTGGAGTAGCCATTGCTAAATATTAAGAATAGCCATATGTTGATTAGTTTAGCTATAAAACCAAAATTTCAAGGGGTCATTAATAGGCAATTAATCGCAATAATTATGCAGGAAGCAAAATCTTTGAAATCTGCTTATGAAATTTATTAGAAGCTTGACTACTAAAGCATCCTTGGACATTTATTATAAATTCACATAATTTTATCTAAATAAACTTAAAACACTTTTGCCTCTCTTGCCTTTCCTCTCCATGCTTATGCTATTTTCTTCGCTCGGGGTAAAACCAAGAATCCCACAAAATATCTTCACAATTTTTTCAGTTTCCTGTGAAAGTGGTGGGATTCCCTTTATAAGCTCTTGGAAAAGCCTTTTGAGATAAGCGGTATCCACTGTATTTGCATGCTGCAGCTTCTCATCTGTTTCTCGAAGCTGCACTTTGAGGGTTAAAATTTGTTCTTCATGCCTTTCAATATCTCTTTTCTTTTCTTGAATTTTTAATATTTTTTTGGCAAGTTCATTTTTTACATTTTCTAATTCCTGCAGACAATTTTCAAGCTCTTCTTTTAGCTTGATTTTATCTTCTGAGGTCTCATGCTCAGTTTCTTCTTTAACTGGGGCTAGGCCAAGACCTGGCCCAAATTCATTGCGGAATGACAATGAGTCAAAAGAGAGGTGTTCGCCTTCAGCTTCTGGCATGATTTCAAGGTCTTCATTGAATGAAAAGCTTGAACGGCTGTTTTTGTTTTCTTTTAATTTTTCTAATGAAACTTTTAGCTCTCGAATGGATTTTATGATGCTTCCCTCTTTAAAGTAATCACCAAGCTCAGCTTTAATCTTATCAAGATCTTCATCGATTGCCTCTTCTGGAGTGAGAGATGATGCTTCTTCAGGCTCCCAATCGAAATTTCCATCGACCGTTCTAAATAGTTTCCATATTATTGAATCAATTCTTATTGATTTTACCAGAACTCTTGAGCAAGACTCAAAAACAGCACTATCATTATCCTCGGGAATAGATTCTAAAGGAAGCTGGTCCTTATTTGAAATCCCTGGCATTAGCTGCTGTTGCAATTTCTGGGGTTCAATGCTTTGGCTTTCTAAATCTTTAATTCTATTTTTATAGTCGTTAAGGACTATAACCAGAACTTCAGGCAAAACTACGTCCCCTTCAAGAATTTCATTTTTCACAATCTCTTTAATTTGAATAAGAACTTCAATTGCCTGCTTTATAATTGTTAGATCATCCTGGACTTCAATAGTAAAGGGAGGGTTCTCAAGAATATCAACAGCAATATTTGAAATTTCAGTTTCTAAATTCATGTCCTCCTTTTTGCTGTCAATTGAAGCTCTTTGAGGCTGATTTGAGTCAAGCTTAAACTCATTATCATTTTTTACAATATCCGAGTGCCTTTCCTTTTTCTCTTCAATTACATTTTCAGCTCTCTTTTTATTTTCGTTCAACAATTGCTCATATTTTTCTTTTATTGTTTGAAATTGTTTGCCTGTTTCTTCTAAGCCAATCTCTATGAAATTCTTTTGAAGCTTTAAGTTGCTGCATTCTTTTTCTAGTTTTGCGATCCTGTCTTCATACTCAGTCTGCATTTCATTTTTTTCATTTTCGATTTTGTTAATGGTGTGTTTCAAAGCTTCTCTTACTTGATCTTCAGCTTCATCAGCGTCCCTCTGGCTTGATTTTTGGGGACTTTGATCTGAGTTGAGTTTATTATGAAGCTCCCTGTTTTTTTGTTCAGCAGTTTGCAGTTCTGAATTGGCTTTCTCTAAACTAGCCTTTAAAATATTTATTTTAATTTCATTGTTTTCTTGCGATTCTTTAATTTTTAGTTTGACTTCGTTTAATTCTTTTTCTTTTTTAGAATTTTTTTCTTCAAGGCTTTCTTTAAACGATTTTAAGCTTGAAATTTCTAGTTGAAAGCTTTCAATTGTCTCGGTCTTGTCAATAACTGTTGACTCTAACTGAGAAATGCTCAACTTTAATTCGTTATTCTCTTTTATTAGCTGATTTTCCTTTTGTTCATGATCGTCTATTTCTTTTGTTTTAATTTCATTTAATCCTTTTTCATGGGCAATTACTTGAGAAAGCTCCTTGATCTCTTGATCTTTTAACTTTAAATTGCTTTCGAGTTCTTTTGCTCTCTTTTCAATTGTCTTTAATTCATCAAGTAGCCTTTCTTGAGTTTCTTTAGCTGTTTTTGATAGATTATTGACATTAATTATGCTCTCTTCACACTCTTTTGTGAGTTCTTGATTTTTAAGAGTTAATTTTTGAATTAATGCATTCTTTTCTGACAATTCTTCTCCTATTAATTTTTTTTCATTTGCAAGCTTTGAAACCTGCCCTTTTAGCGTATCTATTGCCTTTTTCAACTCATCCTTTTCAAGTTGATTCGATTCTGTTAAGGAATGATACACATTATCAAGCAAAGTCTGCTTATTTTCTATAATTTTATCTTTTTCTAGATTCTCATTCGCTTTTGCGTCAAGTTCTTTCTTCAAATTGTCTCTGATTTGTGATAACTCTTTTACCTTTTCCTCAAGTTCTCTTATTCTGGCATTTATCTCTAAAATTTCATCATTCCTTAAATTTAATTCTTCTCTCAGCTTTCCTTCTCCATTGCTGTTCTGACTCACAGCTTCTTGAATCTGGCCTTGCAGATTTTGAATAGAGAGTTTTTGTTTTTCAATCAAAATTGTTTTCTCTATTTCTAGCTTTTCTAGCTCATCATTTCTACTTTTCAGAGCTTTCTTACTCCCCTTCCGTGAGTCAGCAATCATTGAAAAAATCCTTATTCTTGGAGAAAATATATTGATATATAAGTGATAATTAGTATAGTGAAATAACTAGTTATTTTTGCTGAATTGTATACAGCTTACGAGTTAAATTAATTTTTATTTTTCAATTTTTGCGAATTACTAGACCACAAATTTTTACAATAAAATTTATATATTAAAAAAAAATTAACCCCCTCTGTGAGTGGACAAAATTTTATTTGTTCGCTCACTGAAGGGAGTTAGTATCTAATAGAGCTTTTATTGAGCTTTCTGAATCACTAAGTTGCGATTTTAGTTCTTCTATATTTTGTCTAACTCCCCCCCCCTTTAAATTGGAACTAAAAAATTTTGTTCAAATTTAAAGGGGGGTTAAGAAAATTTTTTTAAAAAAAATCAATATAAAATTGTTTATAAAAAAAAAATTTTCAAAAATTTATCGAATTAGATTAATAAATTTGTTTAATAAAATGCTTTTAACTCTTTATCCTTTAAATCAAAGCAAGATATAACTAATTTTTATTATTAATTAATACGCCACTATTAATTGGTATCAAAACTATTTACACAAAAATTATTATTTTTTATTGATAAAAAAAAACTAAAAAAAAAAAAATTTAGAAAATTTATGGATCAAAGTGCTAATTTTGTTTAAATAAGATGCCATTTATACTCTATTCTTTAAAATAAAGCAAGAAATAAGTGAATTTTCAATTATTGTAAAGAATTAGCATTGAATTTATATGAAAATAATTTAAATAAAAAATATCCAAAAAAATAAAAAAATTTTGTTGAAAATTTTTTAAAAAAAAAAATTAAATTTATTTTTTAAAAATTTAGCAATTAAGACTAATAAATTTATTTAATTAAGATGCTCTTTATACTCTATTCTATAAACAAGAGCAAGATATAACTAAATTTTTAATTCTAGTTAAGAAGAAACATTTAAATTATATCAAATCTTTCTACATAAAAATTATGATTTTTATATATAAATTTTTTTATTATAAAATTAAATTTTGTTCCAATTTAAAGGGGGTTTAATTTACCAAAAAAGTGGAAATTTTACCTATATTTTGTTCCAATTTAAAGGGGGGGAGTAAGAGATAATAAACTAGCAGACTCTTCAGAAGATGTTTTTAATTTTCCATTCAAATGGAAAATGTTTTCTGAAGCTGATGAGAGAGATGATAAAAGCTGGTCTTTTTCATCAGTTAATTTTTGTATTGATTTTCCAAGGGCAGTATTTTTTTCTTCTAGTTGTTTATTGGTTTGCTGTAAATATGCTAATGAATTTTTGCTGTCTTGAATTTTTATCTCAAGCTCATTTTCGAGATGCTTAATTTTATCTTCATACAAAGATTTAATTTCAGTAATATGCTCTTCTTGAGATTGAATGTTTTTATGCAATTTTTCTATTTCTTTCTCTCTAATAATTAAGTCAGATTCAGCATTATTTAAGCTGTGCTTTAGCTCTGCAATTTCTTCGTCTTTAGAGCCAGCTACTGACTTGAGTTGTAAAATTTCAGCAAGCTTCAAGCTAGTTATAGTACCGAGATTGTTATTTTCATCTTTTTTAGTTTTGATCTCTTCTCGCAATTTTTCAATTTCTTCTAGCTGTTCGTTGCTTTTTAAATTAGCAATTTTAATTTCATTCTCTAATTTCTGCTTTAGTTCTAGCAATACAGCTAATTGTTTTTTAGTTTCATCAGTTGCTTGGCTCTCAATACTAGTGAGGCTTTCAATTTGAGCCTCTTTCGCAATTATATGAACTTTCAAATTCTCAATTTCTTTTTCTTTTCCTGCGATTGTCATTTCCAAGTTTTTAATCTGAGAATTCAACTGACTCTCATTTAACTGTGATTCTTTGAGTATCGATTCTATACTTTCTGAACTCGAAAGCAGACTGGCAATTTCCTTCTGCAAATCATTATTGCGGGTCTTGTACACTTTTTTTTTGGATTTGCAATCTTGGAGCTTCTTACTACTTGATTTTAGATTTTCCTGTAATTCTTGAATTGTTCCTTTTTTCAGTTCATCAATTATTTCTTGGTAAATACTATTTTCGTTTAGCGCTCCAGAAAGCTTTTCATTACAATCTTTAAGTTGACCATTTAATTTCTCTGAGTAAGCCTTCAGTTCATTATTTTTTCCAGTGATTTCTTTTAGAGATCTCTTTAGGTCGTTTATTTCTTCGGCCAAAGCAGACTTATTGTTTTTTTCTTTTGACTCATACTCTGCAATTAGTTTATTGGCATTTTCCAAAGTTTCTTTAATACTATCAAGCTCTTCTTTGCTTTGCTTTAGCAAGCTATTTTCATACACAAGTCTTTCTATGCTTAAATTAGCAGCTCTTATATCATTTTGGAATTTTGAATGCAGTTCCATCATATCTTTTTCTTTCTGATCACCTTCTTTTAGTAGCTCTAGTTTTTCTTCCCTCAGTGCATTATTTTCATATCTCAGCTGCTCAATTTCTAGTGATTTTTGAGTGTTTTCTTTCGACATGCTCTTATATCCTTTTTCCATGAAATCAACGTCTTTCTGTAGATCCTGCATACATTTTAGCCGCTCTTCTACAATAATACACCATCCTTCGTGATTGTAACTTATATATACGCCAGCAGTTATTTTACTAACTATAAACTATATTTAATACAGAAAGTTTTCGGTTATATAAAACAGTATATATTTTTCTTTTATGTCCCTTAATTCTCTGTTCTCTTGCAATATAAGATCATACTGCTTCTGATCCTTGAGCTTCTGAGTTTCTAGTTGCTGAACATCTTCGTCAAACTCATTTATCTGCCCAAGATTTAATTCTTGAGACTGTTGTAGCATAAACTCAAGATGCTCTACTTTTTCTTCTAAAAGGGTGATGTATTCTTTGCTTTCAGCTTGAGAAGACTTGATAGATTTTAATTTGGGATAAAATTCATTGATCAGATTTTCTAGATTGCTGCTTTTTTCATTTAGTTTCTCACCAATTTGCTTATGAATTCCATTAATGATATCCTCAATGTTTTTCAGCATAAATGGGAAAGTCTTTTTAAATGTGTTTTGTTCGTTTTCGAGCTTTTCGATCAATTTGCATTTTGAATGAATTTCTTTGAGGCTATCTAACTCTTGAGTCAATTCAAAAATTTGCTCATTCATGTCTTCTTGCAATTCTTTCAATGCAGTTTTTGCCTTTAGCTCTCTCGTTTCCAAGTCTGCAATAATTGCTCACACATAAAATGATATGGCGAACCAACCTGCCCTTTTAACACCTGTAGACAGACAGGAGTCTGGGGCCTTGTGGAAGGGAGAGCAGCGTGCTATGGGCTAGTCCGACAGGTTTTACTTGGTTTGGTGGAGCGCAATTGGGGTGACCGACCACAACCCAATCCAAGGCAATGTTTTGCCTGAGGGAGGATGAAACTTGGAAGCTGGAAAGGGATAGCCCCAGCAAGGCCAAAGAGCTCGCTTGGCCAATCGAATATTTTTCCAAACCTATACCAAGAGTTTGCGTCTTGGGCTACAAGTTTTAGTCTGGTCGATAGTCTACCAGAAAATTCATTTTTGAATTTTCGGGAAGGCCAACCCCGTTGACATACAGTAAGGTGATCCAGCATCTTTGCCTCCTCGTTTGTGAATGTGAGCCCTCTTCCGGAGGGAGCAGCACATGACTTTATGCAATAGAATCGGATTGGAGAGTAGGTAATGGAGCGAAGTAAGGTACGTGAAAAGCCGAGATGGCTGCCTGGGAGCTATTCGATAATAATTTAAGTAATAATTACTCCTTTTTCTTTTTCCATCAACTCTAGCTCATTTTGGAGAGATTTTTCTTTTTCGTTGAGGTCATCAATCAATTTTTCCTTTTCAATTAATTCTTGATTTTTAAGCTCAAGAGCTTCACAATACTTGTCTGCTTGATTTCTCTCATAGCTAACAGCGTTTTCCAAGCGAGTTCTTTCTTTTTCTAGAGATTTATTTGTTTTGATCAAGAATGACACATCAACCATTGGACTATTTCCTCGACTTGAAGATTTTGGAGATCCCAGTGGACTCAACATCGGGCTCTCGATGTTTTGCTTTCCAGGATTTTCAGTTTTGATTTGCTGGATTTTTTTTCTTTACTCCCCCCTCCGTGAGTGAACAAAAAAAATTTTGTTCACTCACGGAGGGTGGTTAATTTTTTTTTCGAAATTTAAAAAAATCCTAATTCGCAAAAATTGGAAAGCAAATATTAATTCAATTTGCAAAATTTATGTTTTAAAAAGCAATTTGTTTAAAATTAAACAGAATTAGCTCTATATTTCATTATACTAATTATCATTTATATATTAAAACTTTTTTCCATAAAAAATTTTTCTATTACAAAAATTTTTGTTCACTCACGGAGGGTGGGTTTTTGGGCAAAAAAATATGGATTTTTCTAAGGTTTTGTTCACTCACGGGAATTAGCTCTTTTCTAATCTGGCTAGTTTTCCTTAAAGTTGCTGGATCTCTATCTGTTTGTGCTTTATCTGCTTGAAGACTGTTTTCAATTAAATTTTTTGCTACATTTGAGAAGCTCAATAGACGATCTTGTAGACTGTTAAGCTTCTTTTGGAAAGTCGCTTTTTCATTTTCATAATCTTGCGTAAGGCTTTGAGATTTCTGCTCTTTTCAAGCTCTTAAGGAGTCTCTTTCTTCGCGAATTCTTTTGATTTCATCATGTGCTCGCTCTAGCTCAAGCTTTAAACTTAAATTAAATCCATCAGTTGCTTGGAAAAACTTAAAGCTATTAGGAGATGTTTTCCTCAAACGATGGGACCCTCCTAATTCATCTCGAGCAGGGCTTAAATGGTTCGGTCGATTTTTACTCGAAGACCGCTCAAGTCTCGCATATTTTTTAGTTGCGTCACTGAGCGTTTCTCTCAGTTTGTCGTTTTCATCCATTAGAGTATCCAACTTGCCTTGAATATGGTGCAGTTTTTGCTCAGATTTTGACACTTCAGCCCCTTTTCTGTTAAGAATTTCTTGCATTTCTTTTAGCTTAACTTCAAGATCGTGCTTTTCTTCAAATATCTTAATATATAGATTTTTATATTTCTTTGCTTCTGAGTAATCCTTATTGCCCCTTTCTATTTGCCGCTTATTATCTTCTAGATCCATAATATTCCGAATTCAGCTATTCGTTTCCCTTTGTCTTTCTTTATTAGACATAATGGCTCATATACTTTCAGTCAGACCAATAAAGACTTCAGAAACCCGCTCTCTATAGTCTCCACGCTGAGGCAATTGTTGGATTGCTATATCTTTTGCTTCGCTGATTTTCTGAGTAATCCTTTTAAACATCTCTTGAATGTCTGTTTCAACTCGACTGTTTTGAGAGCCTATAAGAGAGTAAAGCTCTTTATCAAATTTCGTTCTTTCTGAAGACAGTTCCTGCATAAGCTGCAAAGCACTTGCGTCTTCCGAGCCGCTGTCATTATAAGATCTTAATTGATTTTCTTTGAATATCTTGGCACATTGGCCTACAAACTGATTGTATTTTTGCTCAAGTCCTGTTAACTTATACTGAAGGTTTGAAATGATAGACTCCATATTAGCGTCGTTTGGCATAGGTTCTGCCATTTGAGGTGCGAATCTCCTTTCTACGGAGCTTTCTAAACTTCTACGTCTCATAGACAATTTAATAATTATTTTAAAATGGCAAGAGGATTTTGGAATATCATGGGAGAAATCGTAAAATTAACATAGGACTATGTTGGCCAGAAGAAGGCAGAGTACCTATACAAAGTTATTATTCTTGTGAGCTGCTTGATTGGGTTTGCTATTTCTTGCATAACAAAGCAATTTATGTACACAGGATATGCAGCAATGATTTCCACAATTGTATCTGGTCATGCACAGGCCGCAACCAGACACCCCCACCCCCCTAAAAGTGGTACCCCACCCCCCTTTTAATGGCACCCCCCACCCCCACCCCCCTTTAATATAGCATAGATATATGACAAATGCTAATTTAGAGCAGGCGTAATAAATAAATTATTATTTTAAATATTCAAAATTACTGATTTATACAATATCCACATAGGAGCACAATCGATTAAGGAGTAGGTGGAATGGGGTGAGAATTTCCTATAACTACTAAGACACCATATCTGAAGAAATTTGTTATATAATAATGATCTTTGGTATTAATTAAAGTATATCCTGCATATATTTATGAACTTTGTGGGAAAATGGCTAAAGAGTCGAATTAGAGATCCAGAAGTAAAACTGACAATAGCAAATACTATTTTTATTACCCACTGTTGAATTCTGTTACCTATTCAGTCCTGCAATCCTTGTACAATGGGCATCATATTAGCTTTAATTTATGAATCAATAAATTTAATGCAAGTTATTGTATTGTGTTTAATTTAATAATTAATGCCATTATCTATATCTTTGGCATTATATTTATAAATATAACAAACAAATTTAATATATTTTCTAATTAATTTAAATTTATTAATTAATCATAAATATTAAAGTACTTTATGGACTTAATTTATGATATAGTGTTTTAATTTGGATTATATTTAAATTATTCCGCTTGTTTCCTATCAATTACTTCTATATGATAAACACTTTATTTTTTTAGGGGGGGTGGGGGTGCCATCTGTGAAAGGGGGGTGGGGGGTACCATTTTTAGGGTGGTGGGGGTGCGGGGGTTCCCTTATTAGGGGGGATGGGGGTGTCTGGTTGCGACCTATGCTTGACCATGTATCTCTTATCTTGGTAGTCCCACCATGGCCTTGGTATAAGAAAAACCCTTTGACCTGGTCGAGCAAGCCGAAGAAATCTTAAAATAATTCTAATGAGCTTACGTGTTCTAATATGTGTTTTACATGTGACATATATAATTAAAGCACTACTATGAATTAACTTTGTGTAAATTTTCCTGCGCCATCAACTTCCTGATATTAAAAATATTTTTAAATGTCTATTACAAATTTTTATAATCAAAAAATTTTGTGAGTTTCGTATTTTTGATTTAATAATTAATGTGGAGTAAATGCCATAAAATTGCCAATGGTAAGAAACAGCAGCGCATTTGCTATAAAGAAATATTTTATATCATTTCAACAATTGAGTACGCTAGAGCCGCTTGATTTACATATAAATTTATAAACCATATATAATCTGCAATTGCAGATTATATCATTCTCTTTTTGAAATGAAAAATAAGTCATCACTTTAGGTACTCAAAATATCCTAAAATAAGATTTTAAAACTTTATTCAGGAATGCTTATTAACTCACAAAATGATTAGATTTGCAGCCGAATCCTTTTTTATACATATCTATTTGTGATTTCATTCTCGAAAAAATTGATTTCAAAGAATTGATTGCTGAATCATAAAATTAAATGGCTTTCAAAAATAAATTATCCATGATATAATTAATCAATTATCAAGGCAAATAGTCATAGAAATTTTTTATCTTCACTCATTTTTGTTTATTTTAACTAATAATAATGCGAAATTTAAATATTTAAATATTGATTCCAGTTATAAGACTACTACCATTTTTTAACGTTATGACAAAACATAAACTTCGCAAGCCAAGAGGAAGGCCACCCAAAAAAGCAAAAATTATCCCCCCTACATCTGTAAAAAGAAGACCATGAACCCCTTACGAGGATGAAGCAATCAAGCAGCTAGTTCAAGAAAATGACAAGCAACAGTGGGCAAATATCGCAGCAAGATTAAGTTTAGAATACAACATTCACGGGAGGAGTGGAAAACAATGCAGAGAACGATGGCATAATCACTTAGCTCCCTCAATAAATAAAACTCCTTGAACTCTAGAAGAAGAAAAAGTCCTATTTGAATCACATCTCGAACTTGTAAATAAATGAGCTGAAATTTCAAAATTACTTCCTGGCCGGACTGATAATTCAATAAAAAATCACTTTTACTCTTCAATGAAGCGTCAGTATCGGAAGCTATATGGGTCTGAAGGCAATAGAGATCAACTAAAAAAATATGATCACTTATTGACATCAAATATTATATCATCAATATTAAAACGACTAAAACATAAAAATTCTAAAAAAATCCTGAATGAAGAGAATCAGTTGGAAATTCCTGACAGTTCAGAATATGATGAATTAATGCCTATAGACGACTTATCAGTGGTCGGCCATCATATAGATAACCTTAGTTCTATTGAGCATTTTCAAAATTTTATGGAAGAAGCTTATCTACTGCCACTTGAGTTTTTTCAAACATTTTAATCATTATATCTTTTGAAATAAATTCTGTATAATCATTTTTAATACAATAAAATCATAATAAATATGTACTTACTCAGCCATTTAAATGCAAACAAATCCATTAAATTTTACAATTTTTTCGAAAGTTAACTCCTTAAAGAGCGAGGAAAAATATTTTTTATAAATAATGAATAATTGTCTTCAAAATTCTCTTATATATTAGACAACAAAATTCCTTCAAATATTAGCAATTGGAATTTCTAAAATCTAAAAAAGAATTTTATTTATGATGTAATATAAAATATTTTTTAAAAACTAGGATAAAACTGCTCAATATTAAATGTTGTGAAAGATAGTGATTAGATATAATTAAAAGAAATTAAGGGCCTTTTGTCTTCCTGCTATAGGAGCAAAACTGATGAATGACTGATTTTGATGAATGAGTTTTAATATGGCACGATTTACAATACCTTTTATCAAGGCAGCCAATGCAAAAGCCAGTCGCATTGCCTCCACATACTACACACTGGAATTTAGAAAATAAGTTTTGTGCGTCATTTTGTACCTTTTCTATTTTATTTTTTTCTACATCTTTGCATTCAAAGCAAGGTTTTAGCCTTATCATAGAATTTTTCGTTTCACGAACAACAACACTACCTTGGGAATCGAGTGAAATCTGATCCAGTGAGTTTTCTGTGCCTGATTCGAAGAATTTATATTCTTCTTTCATGATTGTCCTGTAATCAAATGAGCTGCCACTTGTCTCTTCAGACATGTTCGGACTTGGGCATTCTGCTTGAGTTTGGCTTTTCTTCAAATTTACAATGCTGATGTCTAGCTCTGATTGCTCAAGCATGCTATTAGGATTCTTTTTCTTTGTATCTCGGCTTTGGCAGCAATTTGGGAATATTTTCTCGAGCCAGTTCATTTCTTTGTACAATTTTAAAATTTAAAGGGCTTAAAAGTCTTATATATATTCAGTGCAATATGTCACTAATTAGCGACAAGAAATTTTGGAGTCTTTGCAGCCACTTAAAGAAAATCGATTATATTATAAACAATTTCTATGCAATATTTAATAACAGAAAAATATGGAATCTCAATAATTTGGATTCCAAATCGGATTTTAGGTTAGAAGGAGGATATTTTGTGGAAAATCGAGAAAATATTGAACATAAAAGGAAAGAAGGCAATAATTTTAATGACCTTATAAAAAATATGAAACGAAGAAGAACTGAACAAAAGAAAAAGCCGGTAAAACGCCTGAAGAAAGAAGAAAAGACACAAATAAAGATAGCATCATGAAACGTATGTGGGCTTCGATCAATGCTTATGAAAGATGGGATTCAGAATCTCATTGACTCAGAGGCTCCTAATATAATTTGTTTTAATGAAACAAGACTGCAGGATAAGCATATAGAGGCTGCTGAAAAGCTCCTTCCTAGTTCATTTAGCAAGTATTGAAACTGCTCTCATGGTAAAAAAGGTTACTCTGGAGTTGCAATTCTCACAGAAGTAAAACCTGAACAAGTCATTTATGGTATAGGCACAGAGAGGCATGATATTGAAGGGCGAGCTCTCACTGCGGAGTATAAAGAATTCTTTTTAGTCAATACTTATTTTCCTTGCGCAGGTAGAGACTATGCTTATAGAACACAACAATGGGACTTTGCGATAAGAGATTATATAGCAGAGCTTCAAAGAAAGAAGCCTGTAATATGATGTGGAGACTTCAATGTGATCAATGAGGATATTGATATTTATGACATAAAAGGAAAAGAAAAAATGGACTGCATCACTGATGAAGAAAGAAGAAATTTCCATACAACATTAGAGGAGTGCAAGCTGGTTGATACTTTTAGATACTTGAATCCAGGACTAAGAGTATATAGTCACTATAGCAGAAGGAAAGTTAATGCAGTCGAAAAAGGATATGGGTGGAGAGTTGACTATATTTTAGTTTCTGAAATTTTTAAACAACACATCGAAAAAGCATACATCAGAACTGACATTTATGGAAGCGACCATTTACCATGCATTCTTCAAATGAGCATCTAATTAATTTATTTTTAAATAATCAATCATGGCGAAACAATGTTTTATTGATTAGATTATTTTAGTCGGTATATTTAAAGTACAGCGAAAAGAAATGAATTACTTTAATTATCCTTTATATCTTCATCCTCCTCTTCCACAGTTTCTTGCAGGCTGCTTCTCATTCCATCCTGATTTACAAAATTCTCATCCTGCTTTGTAATTTTTTTAAGAAATTCATCATGCTTTAACAGCACTTCTTCTTCCTCTTCAACTTCATTAATAGGCTCTGCAGAAATCGAAACGAAGCTTGCATGTGGAGATTCTTCTGGCTCATATCTTTCCAACACTTTTAAAAATTCGTCATGCTTAACGATTTGTCTGTCTTCTTCAACCCTTTCCTCAACAATGCTTTCTTGGACCTCAAATGGATTCCTTCTTTTGACACTATAGGGCTCATCCTTTTTGTCAACAGGAAGGGATACTCTTGTCCCAAAATCTTTATCGCTAACTTGCAAGTCCTCTTCTGGAATAACTTGCTCTTCAGTGGTTCCAAAAGAAAACCTCTTTTTCGGCTTATCAATTAAACTGATGTCGTCTAAGAATTTTTCACCAGAAATTAAGCTATGAAAAACATCTTTTCTTCTAGGGGATCCACGGAGGCTGAGGGAGTCTCCTGGCAGTGAACCCCTTCGCCCTTTGTACTCCTCTATTTCTTCCTCATTCTCTTCTGGAATATTATCCAAGAATGATCCGCTAGAGGAATAGCTTCTAGTTCTGAAAAGTTTGCCTTCTACTAAGTCACTTGGAAATTTAAAATTTTTGTGTTCATCATCATCAGATGAGCTTGGGCTTGTTGAATGGCTGCTTAGTAATGAAGGATCTGTCATTTTATTCAATCTGGAAATTATTACATAAGCATTGCAAGTTTCATATCATATTAAGTGAATTTACTAAGTAGAAAATTCTTAATTTTTGGCCGTAGTTTTTATCAATAGGCATAAATTAAAATGATAAAATATCCAATTTAAATGAGTCAATTAATTTTTAGTCATGCAAAAGTTCTTACAAAATTTTGAAAAATTAGTAAAAACGACTCCGGTGGGATTTGAACCCACAACCCCCAGATTAGAAGTCTGGTGCGCTATCCGTTGCGCCACGGAGCCTGTTATGCTCTGAAACAAATTATTTGAAATATATATTGCCAATAAATAGGTTGCTGCTATTAATAAATTACAATTTGTCTTCTGATTGTAGAATTAAAGCTTTCCAATAAATTTAAATTATTAAATATGAATGCAGCATCGCAATCTTCTCTTTTTGTCAGAATGAAAAGCTCTTACCACATGCTATCTAGAGGGGAATTTTTCTGCATAGACGCTTTGATTGAAATTTTAATAATAATAGGATAATTTTGGGTGGGTTAATATAATTATTTTGTTAATACAAATTATTAATTTAAAACATTAAATTTGATAATCGCATTGTTGATTAATTTACTTGAGTATATAATTAATAAAAATTTAATGTAAGTTTATTCGGTAAAATCTTATTTATAATGACTTGCTAAAATAATTGAAAAAAGTGATAGCTTTTCTTAGCATTTAATTTTTTATTCATTAATCCCATTATCTAAAATAAAGCAGCATTGCACAATATCATTATTTATTAACCTTTATTTTTTAAGCAAAATAGAAATAATGCATATGCAGTCTTCTTTTGAAAATGTGAAATACTCATTCAATTAAATCGTTAATAAATATGCAGCAAAACAAGATTTCAAAAATTGAGAAAGCAGTAATCGAAACCTGCGTGTATTTATATACAGAATTATCCTCAATGGTACAACATAATTAGAAAGAAGAACCTGACCGAATTTACACTTCAATTAACGAAATTGTCAAAATGGATGCAATGCAAGCACTAGCTTTAATAAACTTAGAGCTCAAAGACTTATTGAAAATCAAGCGTGATTTTATGTTCATGGAGGAGTTTGAAAATTATCAAAACTGTGACCAATACCACAAAGCCCTTCAGAAACTTGAAGACGAAGTTAGGACTCACATTAAAATTGAACAGCAAATGAAGCTGCATATTGAAAATACACAGCAAAAACTGATTGAATCAGAAAATGCTCGACTGGAACTTGCATCAACCAGCAAATCTATTATTGATAAACTAAGAAAAGAAGGACAAACTGATAGACCGACCCATCGAAGAGAAGAAAGTTCTCCTTTGACATCCAGAAGCAGCAATTCAGAAGTGAAGCATGAAAGAAAATTAACTCAAGAAATCTCAACATTGAAGATGAACTTGAAAAAAGATTCTGCAAAAATTGCTGAGTTAATGAAAGACAAAAAGAGGCTTGAAATGCAAGTCTCAATGCAGAAAGCGCAGCCTGAAGTTAAAAAGCCAGAGAGATCTAACCTAATTGAAAATATTTTTCTAAAAAAAATTTTTAGGAAAATTAAAACAGATTTTATTTTATGAATATTTTTATAGATCGAATATATTTAAAAGAGAGTAAGGAAAATAGATCTGACAGTGCCAATTGTGTAACTGATTTTTACAAAAAGAAATTTGAAGAAAAATGTGAGCAAGTCGCTCAATTGGAGAAACAAATAAGAATGCTAGCTCCCCTTGTAAGCACATAAATTTTTTTAATTTATTAACTACAATTTATGTTTTAGAATGCAAGCTATTTTAAAATATAATAGAATTAGCTTAATATTCATTATAATAATCATTGCTATATATTAAACTATCTTATAAAATTGCAACTCACATTAAAATTTTATTTTTTGCTCGAAAATATGATAATTTTCCGAATATTTTTGCTCGCTTATATAAGGTAGAGTAAGAACAAGAGCTAGCGATCACAATTTTAGCTACATTGAAAGAAGAAGAAGAAATAGTTATACTCAAAAAGAACTGCTAAGCAAGTCACCTATCAAAGAAGAAAAGTCTACAAGCAATCTGCGATCAGCAAGTCCATACCTCTCCAAGAGTCAAAACGGTATAAAAGGTACCTCAGTAGAAAAATCTCCGAAACTCTTATCATCTTCACAAGTTTCCAAACTCAAAAGTCGAGTAAACTAATAATTTGTTACGAATTTTTGTTAAATATTATTGCAGTAATCCTCAATTGACATTTTTTGATTAAAAACAGCATAAGTATATGCCAATATTGCAAACTCACTACAGCCTACATGATTATAAGATCCCCAGTTATATGTGTATCCGAGTCCAGTCCAAGGCCTATTTTCATATATATCTTCATTATTATATGATAGATTAAATTAAAATCTAGTAGGCCTTGGGATCATTTCAGCCTCTCTGTGTCTCGCAGATAGCTTCGCGCTGTCCTCACGCCTGCATTTGCACTCTGACCTCTTACGTAGGAGGTCTATCAGGAGATCACTCTACCTGTCTATGGATCCTATCAAACAAAAGCCTCTGATATGAGCGGGCAAGCCATCTTTACCTCCTTCATGACCATTCTGTGCCGTATCGCAGACTTGATAATGCTCCCATGGAGTATTGAAGGATATTGCACTGGTAGGCAGTCTGCAACCCAGTTGAGGGCTAGTCCCTGGACCAAAAAACTCAAACAGGATAACTAACGCAATCCGACTCTTCTCCTCTAGGTCTGATCAATTTACGGATCACCATATCAACACTATTTTAATGATTCTATTATTATATGAAGATTCCCATTCATCACACATTCAAGAAAAGTGATCTTCACTGACTTGAACCCAGTCCCCTGAAACCTGAGAAACGCTTTCCCCATCTTCTGGACAATACCAAGGAATATCTTGGCCATATGGAATTTCATTTCCGCTTAATGGAATTTCCGCTTGGCACTCCATATCAGCAATATCTGGATCTGGACAAGGCCTAAATATATCAGAAAGATCTATATAGATTTCTATTACTCCATCTGAGCTATCATAAGGAGACATTCCTAGCATCTGAAATACTTCTAATTTTATATCATCAGACTCAAATGTTGAGCATATATCTTTCAGCTCAGGATAAGCTGTAATAAAAGTGTCTTTAATAATTCTTATTTCTTCACCTTGGTCATATTGGAAATCATTAAGTTTGCCAAGAAAAACCATTAAAACCTTTCCATCTGGTGCTGGTCCGCTTTTCATATTGTGCATTTCATCGAATAATTTGATGGTAAATAAGGTATCATTTGGTAAAAATTTAATGGTTTTCGGTCAAATGTTTCACTATCAAAAAAATTCAAATGAATTTCCCCAGGAAATTCTCACTATCAAAAGTGCACGGTTATTTGGCATGGAGCCTTTCCATCACTGTCAAAAGTAAGATCAGAATTATCCTTCCTGAGAGGAATTAAAGAATTAACTATTTTATCTGATGTCGGGTTTTTCGCATCTTCTAAAGCTGCTGAATAATCATCGAGATAATCATCTGAGTTGATAGTTTCTTGATCTTTAAGTGATAACGCAGAAGCAAAATAAAGCTGTATGCTAAAAACAAGCAATTGACTTCATAAAAAATTAATTTTCATTATGCGTTTTACAATAAACTTTTATTTAAATTTATGCATCCTCAGCAATTTTAGGAGCCAAATAGTATCTCAACTCTCCAAGCTCGAATTCATATTGAAGGGAGATAGGAACTTCAGGAGACAAACTTATTGAGACTTCATTGGAAAGCATCGACGCTTTGTTGAACAAGTTTAGATATCTCAATGCAAAATTCATACTTACAAGTTCTGATACCTTGATAATGCATTTTTCATCAGGCTTATCTGAGTCATTAGGCTTAATAGCAACTGATCCAGATCCTATATCTCCAGAAACAGCAAAATTGACTATCTCTTTATCAGCTGCGATGGTAATTGTGTCGGTTATTTGAGCTAATTCTCGACATATTCTTCCAAACTCTAAGCTTGGCATTGTAATTTCAGCTACATACTCTTGATCTATAACTCCTAAATGTTCAGATTCCAATGTGAGCAAGTTTAATTGAAATTCACTAGTTCTTTCACTATTTTTGCCTCTAAATGTTAAGATCAAAACCCTCGCTTCGTCATCTGCTCTCAGTGAAATAGAATCATCATTGCCTGCAACCTTGACGAGTTTTGAAAGATTCCCAATAGAGATTCCTAGAGTTTGAGGACGGTCGCACCGATATTCTTCAAATTTTTCAGATCTTAGAGAGAGCACAACTAGTGCAACATGAGATGCATCCATTGCTTGAATAGTCATTCCATCACTTGTAATTTCCAAATTCACTTCTGTTGCCAGCTCTTTTATGGCTTCGACAATTTTCTTGGCAAGTAAACCATTTGAAATTAAAGCTTCGAACATTATAATGGGGGCTAAATTATTATAATTTAACTAAACTTAAGAATTAGCTCCCTTATCTATATAGGCTCTGTATAGAAATATATTTGAATGGTTTATTTAAGCTTTTAATTCGTTACAAATAAAATATCTATGAATAGGAGAACAATGAAATAATATTGCGCCGTGGTAGCTCAGCTGGGAGTAGCGTAAGACTGAAGATCTTAAGGTCCCCGGTTCAATCCCGGGTCACGGCACTTTTTTTTAATTTTTAATTAAAATAAATTAATTAGTCTTCTAAAATAGAATCGTCAATTGCGAATCCTTTAGGAATTATTGGCATGTACCCAAGTTTTACCAGTATTTCGTTCTGAGTCTGATTAAAAAGATTTTGATCTTTAAAGCAGTCTTCTGGAGGAATAGACAGCAATCCAGCTCCTCTACAAGTAGATTCCATAAGCAAAATAACAGAAGTTGTGTCAAAACTATTTACTTCATCTCTTTGGCAAAGCCTTGCATGTGCTTGGGAAAGTCTTAGCAAACTCTCAAGGTGCCGGATTGTAACAACTATTTCTTCATGGTTTTTTATTAAGTCAAAATATCTACCAAGTATTTCAGATGCCTCTTCTGTAATCGGAGGAAGAATTTCTCTTGATTTTTTTAAAAAATATTGGAGTTGGCCAGGAGAAAACAAAGATTTTTTAGACTGGTGG
Organism: Blepharisma stoltei; assembly: GCA_914767885.1. Classification (NCBI taxonomy): domain Eukaryota; phylum Ciliophora; class Heterotrichea; order Heterotrichida; family Blepharismidae; genus Blepharisma; species Blepharisma stoltei. The sequence goes on along the minus strand of CAJZBQ010000020.1, from coordinate 720,345 downwards.
CCGCCACATAGTATAAAATTTGATTTAATGGCATCTGCTTCAGGATCAGGCTGATCTATTAAGATGAAAACTAGATCAAATCTTGATAGAAGAGGTGAAGGCAAGCCTGAGTTTTCATCAATGCCAACCCCAAAATCAAATCTATTTTTCTTCGGCCTGCATGCTCCAATGATAGTTGTTCTTGCATTTACAGTGCATACCATGCCTGCTTTCGCAACACTAATCGTTTGAGACTCCATGGATTCATAAATATCTCTTAAATCTTCTTTTGCAAGCATCGCTATATCATCTATACAGCAAATCCCGCAATCAGCAAGAACTAAAGCTCCAGCTTCAAGCATCCATTCAGAGCCTTCTTTTACTGCAGAAACAGTTAAGCCTGCTATGCTTGCTCCAACCGCACTTGTAGAAACTCCTCTTAAATGAAGTAAGCATGCTTCTCTCAGCAGCTGTGATTTTCCCGTCCCAGGCTCTCCCACAATTAGGCAATGGCAATGCCCCCTCAGCCGTAGCCCACTTATTTCTTCTCTCATTCCTCCAATAGCGCACAATAGCATCCCGAGCTTTATATGATTATTTCCGAATATTTTTGGTGCAAAGCTATCAATAAGTTTTGCCCTAAACTCAAAGTCTTCAAGTTTTTCTTTTGTTTCGACTTCAGCTATATTATGTTCTAATTTTGATGAGTGGACTCTCAAAGAGCTTGCAACTAAGCAGAAATCTAAGTCGCATTGCTGAGTCCTGAGTAATGGCATTCATCTAGTTATAAGAACTCCTGTAATAGTCACATCATCTCCTGGATTGCATGAATTTACAAGATTCCCTGAAAGCACAACCCACAAATTTGGAGGTAGCTTCCCTCTATGCTGATTACTGAACAAATCTTGAACTTTGACTTCTCGATAGTCTTTCCATTCCTCGCTTTTTTCGACCCCTTCGAAATTCTTTCCTCTGCATTTTTTTGAAGGGCATTTTGGAGGTAAGTCAAACCCATTATAAAGCTCTATAAGCGACTCCAAACGAAATATAGTCCCACACTGGACACATTTGAAGTCTTTTTTGTGAGCAAGTGATCGGACGTTTCCACATCTAGTTATTGTGCCGGAAAGAGTGATAAGTTTTTGGTCATCTTCAACCCCTATGTTACCAATATCAGCTTTAAAAAATGAAGTAGGCGGGGATATGAGACGGATATCAATATTTCTTTCGATGCCTCTGTATAGAAGCAGCTCTTGGGCTTGGTTTTTGAGGACTTCAATGAATTCAGAAGGCGCGTTGTATATAAGAGGAATTGCTACAGTTGTGTAATCAAGTAATAATGATACACTGCATAAATTTTACTCGATTTCAAGATCAAATCTTTGATCAGAATTTTCTAAATCCACCCTTTAAAATTAGAACAAAAAAATCTGTTCCAATTTAATGGGATTAATTTTTATAAACAATTCTAATATTTTAAAAATATAAACATAAATTGAATTTTTTTAGTTTTAACTCATTTTTCTGAATAATTATTTCAAAAAATTAATTTATTCAGTGTAATACTGCTTAAATGACATTCTACTTACACTTACTCTAAAGCTATTTATATAGAGATTAGTATTTTCACTATAAAATTTTTCAAAAATTTTGTTCGTATTAAAATGATATACCCAAAAATTTTAGATTTTACCTAAAAAAAGGGGGAGTGAGCTGCAAATCAATTCTAGCTGGTCTTTATATTCTTGCTCAATAAAGTTTTGGATTTCGATAAAGGCCTCAGAATCGTTCATCTAGTTTGTCAAATTTTAAAAAATGGCGCTGAGGAGTAATTTATCCAAGTTTATAGTTAAATTATCTCTCAGTATGTATTCCTTGGATAATTGAATATGTTGATGATTGCTCAGCTTAATATTTTTAAACTTCTTCCATGGTTCTTTTTTAATGTGATTTAAATTTTTGTTAAAGCTTTAATAGATCAGTCTAGAAGCCCTATAATTTTTATAGAAAGGAAATAAATAAGCACCAATAAAAATGTCTGGCAGGTGTGATTTATGTCCTGAAATGAGTGTCTGGACTTGCAGCTGCAAAGCTCCTCGTATCAATCTGTGCGATAGCCACATCCGAGATCACCTAACTGACCAATCTGTCCCTTCCCACCCGATTGTTAGGAATGCAATTGTCATTAATGAAAACAGCAAAAAAATTTTAATAAAAACTTTCAAGGATATTAAAAATCAAGCAAATGAGCATATTACAAGGATCATGCAAGAGACTGCTTCTCTAATCAATATCATTGAAAGGTGCTGCGTCAGCCATATCAGATATCTAAATGACATCATCGGGAAATCTGATTTGTTGTTGCAGCAAGTTTCTGCAGCAAATAGCTCTTCTAAAGCCATTATTCCAGGAAGGATTCTATCAATTCTTACAAGAAGAGAACAAGAGGCCATAGAAGAATGCAGCTCTTGAATTCTAGGGAAATTAAATATAAACAATAATCCTATAAAATTAGGACTCCAAGAATTATTTTCTATTGAAGATAGTGTCAGACTGCTCGATGTATTGCTATTGGCTGACAAAGAAAGCAACACTTTTGGACCAGAAATTGAGTTTTTTAAAATTTCCCCTCAAAAGAAATGCGTTGATAGCAACTATCCTAGTGTTTCGATAAAGGAAAACTTCAGAGAAGAAATAAAAGAGACTCAGAGTAAAGCTTCGCCTCAGAAGCAAGTTTTCGATAGTAGCTATCCGAATGTTTCAGCGAAAGAAAGCTTTAGAGAAGAAAGCAAGACCTCGCCTGCAAAGAAGTGCGCTGATGGCAACTATCCTAGAGTATCGACTAAAGAAAATTTTAGAGAAGAAGCTAAAGGAATCCAAAGAGCTGCCTCTTTAGCAAAGCTTAAACTTAAATTAAAAGATAGGCACTGGCTTATTGGTTACGCAGTCCCAAGGACACTTAATACAAACGGTTTGTCTTCTTTGTGACATTCCCTGCTGGGCACTTGATCGATTGAGATAGCTCCGCCGGCAAGAAAAGCATCCATACCACCTTACTACTTCTCGAGCTTTATACCATGGCCTGGAATGCTGTGCTCTGAGCACATCTCCTCCTCGCCTTGAATGCTTCAGTTTTGAGTGGGCAGATATGGAGTTTAGCAGCCCTGTATCGGCGATTTGGTAAGTAGCTTGACGAGTGTTGGGTGCATACCATCAGAAGCTACAAGAAAGAATCCTAATCCCTGGGCCACCGTCCAGTTCGCCTCAGTCATAAGGCTGAGAAAATCGCGCCAAGAGCTCAGGCCATTTTTATATATGTCTCTTTAGTAGAGCAATCTCCAAAGCCAGCAGAAACGCAAAATATTCCTCAAAGAAGCAAGACTATAATAACTCCGAATGAAAACAATAAAGTCCTTAAATGTGCAAAAGGCCACAACCTTTCATGAAACAACAATACTCCTTTTAATTATTTTGCCAATTCAGGATCTTTTTATATATCGTGTGATCAATGCGGAAAAACTTATTCGTATGCCTCATGGAATTGCAGGGAATGCCATTATGATGTCTGCAGAGAGTGCAGTTTATCAATGGGCGTGCCTCTTCCGATTTTGAGTTGCAGCTCTGGGCATGAGTTAGAATGAAAATCTGACGTGAAAATGCACTACACAAACTTAGGCAAAGCAGATCCTTCATGTGCCAGATGCAAAGGAAATGTAGAGGTGGCTCATTGGCATTGCAGAGCATGCTTGTATGATATTTGCAATAATTGTGCAGAAAGAGCAGGGTATACCAGTGTTGCAACTAGCGCAAAATGCAAAAACAAGCATCAATTGGAATTGAACCTTGCGGTTCTGCTTCTTGGTCTTCCAGTTTCTTGTGATATGTGCAAACAGTTTTTCAAAGGAGAGACCTACACATGTAATCCTTGCAAATACTTTCTTTGCCAAGTTTGCTATTTATTCCTACAGTTGCCAGCTCCAGGCCATCCTATCATTCGATGCCCAGACAAACATTTGTTGAGGTGGTTTATTAAGGGAAACTTTATTTGTGATGGATGCTGCCAACGAAAGCTGGAAGAGAGATTTAGATGCATCGAGTGCAATTTTGATTTGTGCTCTTTATGTTCATCTCAGCTCTATGATGCTGCTACTAAACGCCCAATAAAAAAATGCAGAAATGGCCACGAGCTTAGCTGGGATTATCAAACATCTAAAAGATATGGAGGAAATGCCTACAGTTGTGGTGTTTGCCGAGGGGAAATTAAACGAATTGGGTCCTTTTATTGCCAAGAATGCTCTTATAGTTGCTGCTTTAGATGCGTATTTAGAAGCTAAGAGGATCAAAGTTAATATGATAATAAATATATCATTTTTAAAATAAAATGGCAGAAGCCCAATTACGCTCTTGCATATATGAGCATATTCATAGACTCCCAAGCAGAAGTAGCAGAGCAGTATAGCTCGAATACCCCATTGATATTGCATGTTAAAAATACTAAAGGCGCGAAAAGAAATCTAAAAGCTAATTTGTGTAAAATGGGCAATTCTCATTTTAGGCTTCACTTTTCCGTTCAAAACTGAACTGCCAGAAAAATATCTTTTTGGCGTATTTAAGTTTAGATTGCTAATTAGTTATTATATTGTTCATAGTAATCTAATATATAACATAAGCAATACAAACAATCAGTTCTTCACCTATAAAGTCTGCTGATACTTTACTTGAGCGAAGTCCTATTCGCCATCCACCCAGAGAAGACTGCCAAATATCTGCCCATGTGAATATGTATAGTCCAATATACGAAACACCTCCAAAACCTGTAAAAGTAGCTGAATGTGGAATAGGTACATATGATGAAAATTTTGACCTTGTAACTGGAAAAATCAAATCTAAATATAACGAAAAATCCCTAGACAAAATTATGTACACTAACCGTATCAGATTCAAAACAATACAAGAAGCAGCCAACGATTTAAATGTATCTACCACATAGACACTTGACAATAGTAATAAAATGCTGCGTTCCAAGATTGATAATTTGAGAACTTACGTCATCAAAAGAATGTAATTTTAAGTCAGAGATTCAATTAGCCACAAGCCTCAAGGCACTCTTAAAAGGATATTGAGTGAAGCAAAATGCGTGCCAGAAAGAAGATCGGCTTCAGTATTTACTGGAGATCGTGGAAAGAAACTTTCATTATTCGAGGATTCCTCAAAACCCATGAATAAGACATCAAAATCTACATTCAAAATGGTCAGAGCAAAATCCACGCTGAGGCCTTATCTGGAGCGCACAGAATTAAGCTCAAGGAGCACTCAGTTTGCAAGAACAACTAGTGATCTAAAAAAGCATTAATTTTCCATTTCTAATACTATGCTGCCCTTGGGGACTTGATTTCATTGTTTTCTATAAAATTAAATTAAAATAACTAATGATTTTAAAAATCTAGTATAAACTTTAGAGTTATTATTGCGCCCAAAAAAAAGCATTGAATTTGCAAACGTTAATGGGCATTCTTTTTTCAGAACAACCACAAGAAGAGTTCTCTGTATTTGAAATCCCACCCTTAGAGAAGCATTTTGAGACCTCAGAAGACACCTATAAATACTGCTCTCAACTAGATGCGTATAAATTAGATGTTACTGAATTCGGACTCAGTCACAACACATATACAGAAGAAGCTATGGAAAGCTTGGCAGAGACAATTCAAGAATGCCCAAATATAAACACAGCCAACTTAAGCCATATCTTTGCTGAATGAGATGAAATGAGCTCTCCAAGGATTTTGGATATTTTAGCCAAGACCCTTTTAGGCTTCAGAGAATTAAGAGAACTTGACTTGTCGAATAATTTTTTGGTTCAGCAGTCCATGGACACAATTGGATTTTTACTAGAAAACACACCAACACTTAAAACTTTGAAATTGGATTTCAACCCTCTGGGTACTGAAGGATCCTTGGCATTATCTGAAGCATTAAAAAACGCAAAAGAACTCAAATTGCATGCTTTATCAATGGAAAAATGTAGTATAGGTGATAAAGGAGCAGTAGCTATTAGCAATGCATTTGAAGACATGAGGAGCCTAACTCCCTTTAAGGGAGAAAGTTTTTTTTTTTAAAATTTGTATTAAATTAATAATTTAATTTTTTTTTTCAGATTCTAAAAATTGATTTTGCAAATATTTGAAGAGAAATCTATTAATAATGCTATAGCTATATAAATTTTCATAGAATAACCTGTCATCTCATTATTATAAAATCGTGGATCATATAACATAATAAAAGGCTGCTAATTCCTGAAAAGCAGACTTTGGCTAGTGCCATTTCACTTGAGCATTCTTTTACAGCGATTTCTCTACCATTTGGTCGAATAATAAAGAAAAAGTCTCTCGATAAAAAATTTTGACCAAATGGCTCCCAAGAAATGTATGCCCAGCAAAAATCTAGACAAAAGACATGCTACGTGATTCTACCTACCTCACTTTAAAAGGGAGTAAGAGAAATAAACTTTTCGTGAAATGATATTAAGAAGCAAGGAATTGTTTCTTTATGCAGAGGGTTAGCTTTTAATGAAAAAATCCAGATTTTGAAATTGGAAGGAAACTACATCAATGAATCCTGTGCTTATTCAGCATTGGCAAAAGTTTCTCGAGGTCTAAAATATTTAAGCATTTTGGCCTGCGGAGATGCATGCTTGGGGAACTCAGGAATAAAAGGAATTTTAAGCTCCCTGGGATCCTCGGATCACTTGCTTGAATTGCATATAGAATATAATGATGTAGATCAAAATGATATTGGAGAAGAAGTAATTGCTTTAATATTAAAGCACAAAGCACTAGAAGTAATAGATATTTAGATTATTGATATTTCAGGATATGATTTCAGTATCGAAACTATTGAAAGAATCAAAGAAGCAGCTAATAGAAATGATCGCGATTTAAAAATTATTTACGAAGATAAAGATAATTGCTCAACTAGCGACTTTCCTCCATTGGACAATAATGACAGCGTTGTTGGCGGAATTTATTTAGATGAAATCACATAACCACACACAATAGGGTTTTGCACAAAATTTTCATATCGTAAATTTTATATGAATAGATCGAAATTTGCTTATTGTTTATTGGAGGGTTTCAAATAAAAAGTTAAAAATGCAAATTTTCGGCACTTAGCCATTAATAAACAAATTTCTATTTATTCATATAAAATTTACTATTTGAAAATTTTGCTTGAAAACTCCTCACGAAAACAAGACTTTCTTATTACCGGGGAAGTAAGACGCTTCTTAAATAAACTGCCAATATAAGAAAGCTTTAGCTTATAACTAATTGTAAATATCTTATATATAATTAAAATCAGAGCCATTTTTTAAATAATAAGCTAGAAGATAGAATTATAATGGCTCGATATCTAATATTAAAAATTTGCCATTTAATTTGTCTCCATTAATGTTCCAATAAAGTATCTAGAGCCCAGTTTTTTTTTTAAGTTCCAATAAATTTTTTATTTGATCCTTTGAGAATTTTAAAGAAAAGGTATTTTATTTGCCTTTTCTGCCTTATCAGAAATATGGGAGATAGCCGCAATTCAGTTGCTTCACTAACTCCCCCCCTCCGTGAGTGAACAAAACCATTAGAAAAATCGCTATTTTTTACCCAAAAACCCACCCTCCGTGAGTGAACAAAAATTTTTTATGGAAAAAAAAATGATATATAAATGATAATTAGTATAATGAAATCTAGAGCTAATTTGTTTAATTTTAAACGAATTGCTTTTTTAAACATAAATTTTATAAATTAAATTAATATTTGCTTTCCAATTTTTGTCAATTAGGATTTTTTTAAATTTCGAAAACAAATATTTTTTATAAAATTTATATATAAAATTTTTTTGTTCACTCACGGAGGGGGGAGTAAGCAACTGTAAAATAGATTTTTCAATTGGTTTGAGGAGTAAACAGTCAACGAAATCCCAATCCACCCTCAATCTTATCTTATCTTATGGAATTTATATCGCTTAACGTCCACTACGGGGTTACGACCCCAGGTTTATCACTCGCCTTTCGTCGCATCGGGCCCACCAGTCCGCTGGGGACAGACTCGCTTCGATCTCCAAGGTGCTTCTAGGGCAAATGTCCACGTCTTCGACGGCTCATGAATGAGCTACTTGCTTGTACATGGGTTGCTTTTTCCGAAAAACCCAAAAAATGGATTTTTCTGGTCAGCTATCGGCACAAAAGGAAAAATACAAAGCCTGGGACGTAACGCCCAGTTTCACGCTAGGGATTTGCCCGAATGGTCCAGAGGACTTTGCTGGGCTTCCCTTTCCAACCTTGTACCCTCCTTCCCCACGAGGAAAAATCCACCCCTGAGATTAGACTAGGGCTAGGCTCTGAAAGCTACCAGAATTGCTTACCTAGCATTGCTGTCCATCTCTGAAATGGTAAAACCTTGCCGGATATAATTAAAATATGGCGTCTTCGTCTGGGCATGGCCTCCCGGCCATGCAGCCTCGACTCATATTTTAATTATATCCACCCTCAATCAAGATAAAATTCGTAATATGAAAATACATCCAGTATGCTTACTCTTTAAAATAATTAATATAGATTGCTTTCTCAAAATGTTAACTCAATAAAGAGCAAAATTTATAAATAAATATTTTATAGCTATTTTAAATCTGTATAAAAAATAAAAAGCATATACAAATTTTATATAAGCATATATCAAAAAGCGTTTTTTAAAAAAAAAAGGTTAGAGATTAAAAAAGTCTCAAGGGGATACAAAGCTGCAGAAGAGCCTCTTATTTCTCTAAAAGAAGCAGCTAAGCCTAATAAAGAAAAGTATCATTTATTTAGAATTCTCGAAAAAACTTTGAAAAAGATTGAACCACAAAAAAAGCATCAAAACACCCATGGAGAGAGACAATATGTCTGCTCAATAGAGACTTGCGGCAGGAAATTTCAAGATAATTCAAAATTGAGGAGACATATGCTTATTCATACAGGAGAAAAACCTTTTACATGTGAGTTTTGTGGAAAAAGATTTTCGCTCGATTTCAATTTGAAAACTCATCTAAGAGTCCATACAGGAGAAAAACCCTATCAATGTGCATTTCCTGGGTGCATGAAGAGATTTACTCAGTCAAGCAATTTAACTGCTCATGAGAGAACTCATGATGTAATTGAAGGGGAAATTAAACCAAAGCTGCTAAAAGAAACTCCTAGCGAAGTTAATTCTATAATATCGCCTCAAGTGCAGCAGCTGCAACAACAGTTTGCTTTAGATGCCTTTCCATTCATGAACTTTGATATGAGCTTGGCTAATGCAGCTTCCGCAGTTCCTAGCAGTTGAAAACCGGTGAATTTAAATTATTTTTACTCCATCCCTTTATTTTTTGAACAAAAAAATTCATTCCAATTTAAAGGGGTAATTTATAATAAGAATTTTATAAATTTTTTTTTTTTAAAGATTTTTTAAATTTTATTAATCCTACTGCTTAAAAAGCATGATTGTAATGAAACTATTAATATATATTTAATATTTTCGTCTTTAAGGTTTTATTCAAAATTAAAATTTTGTTCCAATTTAAAATTTAGCTAAATATTGAAATTTTTAAGATTTTATTCCATTTTTAAGGGGTAATTAGCATAAATTTTAATTTATGCTTTTTGATTTAGATAACCATTTACGTTCTTTTGTTACATGTAAAAATAAAAATGGATTATTTACTATTATAGCTAGCAATTGTATTATATATATCAGACAATTCAAGACCTTCTTCAATATAAATCATACTACTGGTGATGAAGTTAACGTCAGGATTGATACTTATTGGCTCTACCTCAGTTTCATTGAAGCTTTCTGTATGCTCTTCTATTTTTTCATCATTACTGGTCATATAGTTTGTTTTAAGACCAGCATATTCTACAATTACACATGAAATATCATCAATAATGACATCATTCTTTTCTACTTCAAGAAGCCATTTTCTTCTGGCTTCTTCACATAATAAGCGAGCTATTGTTGAGTTGCTTGGTCTAGCAGGATATTCCCCATTACCCTTATGCTTTTTGCAATATTTTTTGTATCTATCCACAAAATTAATGACTTCTATATCGTCCATCACTTGCCAAATTCCATCTGAAGCTGCAACTATAAATTTATCAGTGGCTTTATTATAGTAAAAATTAGAGTAAATTGGGTCTGGGATCACCCCAACTCTGTGACCTAATATATCTCCAATCGATCTTGAAACTGCAAGCCCTGGAATATTTGCCCCTTTAAGAAACACTCTTGAAGGTCCAATAGATTTCCCATCAGAGTCTACAAGTTTTTTTACAATTCCTCCAGCCTTTGAGATTCTCTTAAACTCCTCGGGGTTGCTTGGTTTATGGTCGGCCGATAGAGTGACTGGAGTAAGAATTTTTTGCATTGGGCGATTTTCTGCAGGCTTAACTTAAATTAATTAAGATTTTAGAGAAGCTCTCGGGCTCCATGCCAAATGACAGTGGATTTTTGACAGTGTACATTTCATCGAAATACATTTGGTTGATAATTTTTAATAGTGCATCATTTGGCTGGAAATTAAGGATTTTTTTCGGTCAGATGTCTCACTATCAAAAATTTTCAAACAATTTTCGGACAAAGTTTTTCGGTGAAATTGACACTATCAAAAAAGCAATGTTATTTGATCTGCACCCAAGCTCTCGTTTTTACCTGCAGGTACGTTTCTCTACCTCGTACTGCTCAGCTGTTGCAGTCTCTCCTGATTATTGCTCCTCTTTCTGGGGCTTACGCTAAAAGGAGACTAAGTGGCTGGATCATCATGCTGCACCACTTACTTGGGCTGCCCTTCCAGAAAAATCTAAAAAGATTGTCTGGTCGAGCTCTCGACCAAGATGAAACTTGTAGTCTAGGGCGCAAATCCTGAGTTGCGATTGGGCTAATCCGGCATTACACTCAACACAAACCCAAGTAAAACCTAGCCGAATACACATCATCAAACGCCATCCTGCTTTCCACAAGGTTTCTAGTGTGGTTGGTTGAGACGCAGTTTTAATTTATATCTTTTTCTGCAGACAAAACAAGAGAGCTCACTTCTTTTCTTATTTCTGGAATAGTCGCTAATATAGCTTTATTTTTGCCAATCGTCGCTACAGAAATTTCTTTAGGATCAATAATAAGCATTAATGCTGTTGTTCCAGACATGGTGCAATCAATGTCAGTATCAGCTAATTTTTCGTCGCAAGAAATAAACATCGTTTCAAGAGCCTCTTTTCTGCGATTCCTAAACATATTTTCATTTTCTATAATAAATCTTTCCATATAAGCTTTGCAAAACTCAACTACCTTGCTTCCTTCAGTTCCATGACCATCAAATATCCCGAAAATTAAAGTTAAAGATTCTGGAGTCTGAGCCACAAAGAAGCTATCTTTACATTTTTGGATGAAAAAATTGTGAGGATCTTGCCCTGATATGCAACAGCCAGATATTTTATAGCGCATACCACCATCTGTGTCTGAAAAAAATATAGTAATTGCCCGAGGATGGCGCTATCTTGCGCCATCCTCGGGCAATTCAAAAATGGCCCCATACTGGGAATTGAACCCACGTGTGGGGCCATTTTTGATATGTGGAGAACATCGACTTCCACGAACCAAAAATGGCCCCACACGTGGGTTCAATTCTCCGGTGTGGGGCCATTTTTTTAAATTGCCCGAGGATGGCGCAAGATAGCGCCATCCTCGGGCAATTACAATAATTCGCTCATTGGCGGAAGTAGTTCAATATACAAGTTCGAGATGATTTCTCTAGCACCGCGAATTTCTTTTACATGTAATCTTGCATATCTTTCATAGCGTATATTATCAAGCTCATCAGGAGGGTAATCTCTTGTGCATTGGCATCCCATTTTAAAGTGGCTTTTTAATACTTTGATATATTTGTAGCATATATTTAAATAAGTATCACTAAAGCTAAGTTTAAAAGAGAAATTTTAGCAATTATTAGTCTCTTATGCATCTTACTCCCTCTTCCTCTGCAAGAAAAATCTTTTCAAAATCCTATTTTTTAAGAAAATAGTCCTCTTCGTTGGCAAGAAAAAATTGTTTCATATAAATTTTTTGGTGCATGCTTTATTATCTGGACTTATGGTGCAAGGGATTTCTTTTGCGATATTTGTACGAAAATTTTACCTCATGAAACATTTGATTGAAATTTGGTGGTTTTTCCGAGCTTATGTCTCACGAGGAAAAATTTTCAGAGGAAATGTCCACACTACCCTAAATACTCCTGATCTAATGATTTAGAGTCAATTTTTTTGGTGCATTTTTTTAATATATAACTAAAGATTATAATAATGAGATCAAGAGCTAATTATGTTTAACTTTAGACAGCTTGAATCCTATAAATTAAATTAGACTCTCTTATTTTAAAATACTTACAAAATGAATTTTTAGATTATCAAAAGATATTTTTATCTAAATTTTTATATAAAATTCATCTCTAGAAAAATTTATTTCTCGCTATCCAAGAAAGGGTTAGCAACAAATATTTCAAATTTTGAAGCATAAATCGCAAAGCTCTTGTCCAGTTTTCCTTATTTCCTATATCTAGCTTTATTGGAATTTGCCCAATCTTATGATTCTCTATTTTGTATGGCAAGGATAGCCCTTGGTCTTCTGTTTCCATCAATAAAGAAAGTTCCAGTAAGCAATCTAAGTAATATTGTTGAGCTGTATTAAATCTTCCTATCATTTTTGCAAAAGCTGTGTCAGAGCAAAACCTATATTATCTTTACAGTTCAAATCGATTTGAATCATCATGCACTGGAGCAATTCTTGAAAAGCTCCCTAGCGGATAAAGATTGCACTGTGCACTTTTGAATCCTTTAATTCTTGAAAGAGTTGATAATAAAAGTACGCATTGCCCCCAAGCTGCATTAATTTCTTCCCATGACACGATTTCAGAGTCAAGTCGTCCTAGCCTTAATCCGCTTATTGTACCGAACTGATTTTCTGAGCTAATATAAAATATTTCATTAAGCACATTGATTCTGTTTAGAAGTGAAAGTTCTTCTTCAGCAATTTTCATTCTTTGAGCCACTTCAGCATTTGACTCTTCGAAATCAAGCAGCTTGATTTCTAATGCACTCGCTTCCTTTCAAAACTCTTGCTCTTTTTGTACAAGCTCGTTTAAATCTTTTTGGACGCTTTTGAATTCGTTGTTTTGTGCCTTGATTTCTAATTTATATTCCATGATTTTCGACTTCAGCTCTTCAATTTGTTCTTCTGTTGAATCTTCGCTAGAGTCTTCTTCGAGCTGTTGAGAAAAGATTTCGAGTTGGTTTCTAGCTCTCAGACAAAAAAATTACTCTTAATTAGAGGTTTATTTTTATCAAAATTTCTAAATATGACTGTTTTATTTTTGGAAAATCCACATTTGGAGTTCTGATCAGAATAGCTCCACATCTAGATATTAGTTCCGTACGTTGGATGATTTCTCTAAGTGTAGAAACCCCTTCCAATATTAGTGTAATAACTATATAATTTAAAACACCTAAATTTAATAGAGTCATTGGAAGTTTAATTAAAATAATTATCAATTATATATCAAATACTATGTGTGAAGGCTATTTTATAAAAATAATTTGTGATTCGTTAAAAATATAGGATTTTTTGCTTATTCTTACCTCCATCCTCTGTGAGTAAACACAACAATTTTGTTCATTCAGTTAATTTTTTTTTAAAATTTGTGTGGTAATTTTATTGTAATTCTTGTTTTTCGAAATTTAAAAAAATCCTTATTCCAATATTGGAAAGTGAAAATTAATTTTAATTTGTTAAAATTTATATTTTAAAATACACGCTGCTTAAACTGAATTAGCTAAAGATTTCATTATATTAATTATCACTTATATATCAAAAAATATTTTTACATTAAAAAAATATCTAAGAGAAGTTTCGTATCGTTTTCTTCTTGGATCCGCTTTTGAAGGGAAGAAATCAGCTGGTTCAAACAGTTCATGCAAAGGACTTGAGTATCTTGAGTGTCTGAAGAAGCAAGCTCCAATATGCGATCTGTTTTCATAACATCTTCGTATAGTGAAGCATCTAAGTTCTGTATATCATTAGAATCTATTAGAGGGCCGTCACAACCTTGAATAGAGATTGGATGCTTGCATTCATAACAATTTGTTTTGAACTCAGACATTATATCATTGCAATATTATGTAATAAATCGGTACTAAATGCATAATTATATAAAATAATTTATAATTTACACATTCAGTTAAAAGTATTTTAATATAAACATAGTCACAATAAAATTCTTTAAATTGCATAAGAGCTAAAAATTATTATCAAATCGTTTTGAGATAAATTAATTTTTAGTATGAAAAAAAAATCAATATTTATTAGCTATATTTCTCTGCACTTTTGAAATTTATTATTGTCATGATGCTCATAAGACACTCTAATCCTACCAATACCAAAAATGCCGCATTAATTATCACATCTAAAATAAGTCTGAATAAAATTTACACATAAGTTTGAATAACTATATAGTAAATCGCTCCAATAATTGGTGGAATGCTGAATATAATAAACCAAACAAGATAAATAACACCTTCAGTTTTGTTTCCAACAGATCCTGACTCTTAGTTACCTAGAAATAGTCTATATTGTTGCACAGCAGTGACTAAGAAAATCCCGGCCACTTCGCCTCCAACTGTATATTTAGGGTATTCAAGTGAATATCCTTTGATAACAAACATAGATAAAGAAATCAAAAACCAGAACCAGGTATAATATTCATCTAAAAATATGAGAACTTGGAGAGGTAGTGAGGAGTTTGGTTTACTTTTGAGCATTTTATTTATGCGAGTATTTTAGTTTATGAGCCATTTTATAAGATAACTCGATTTAAATATAAAATGGATAGAATTCAAGCCCGCTTTAGATTACAACAAATCAGTAGAGAAAGAGAGAAGAAGATATTGGAGTTTCTAATTGATAAAGAATCTAATTTTGCTGTAAAGCAGCATCATTTGGCTCAATTGGAAAAAGCTAAGTTTGAGATTGCCAGGATTGATTATCTGATGAGCTCACTTGAAGATGATGTTTTATTATACTATGGAGATATTAGTAACAGTGAAAGTGATTTCTCATCTGACAGTTTATTTTAATTAATCAGTAAACTAATATAATTATTTATTTTACAATTAAATCAAAAGGCTCCAGCAAAATAAAGCATGTTTAGTAGGCTACTAATTATTTGAGTTTATTCAACTGCCAAAATAAAGAAAGAAAAGAAATTCATCGCAATAACATTAATTGAATTTTAATAAGTTAAAATGGAAGAAAACTCAGAGAATTTAAAAGTTGCAATTAGAGTTCGGCCAATCCTGCCTATCGATAAATTCCAGGATTCTGTTGTCTATTTAGAAGAAGTACTTTATAATTAGAATAACAATATTAGAGTAAGTGATGGCGACCATTTCATCGCTGCTTCTTATGATCGAATTTTTCCATCTGATTCTTCACAAAACGAAGTTTTCGGATATGTAAAGTCATCAGTCGAAGGCACTGTAAAAGGCTTCAACTGCACAATTTTTGCATATGGGCAAACAGGATCAGGCAAAACCTATACAATGTTTGGATCTGATTGGGAGCAAAATAATCCTGCTCCCCAAGTGTATTATAAGCAGCCACAAAACAGAAGTATTCGAAAGTATAAATCAGCAAGCCCCAGCCATATGTTCAATGATCCATCTAAATACGGGATCATATTGAACTCGATTCATCATTTAATGGAATATGCTGAAGGTAAATCTTTTACATTTTATTGTTCCTTTCTACAGATTTATAATGAAAAAATATATGATTTACTCCAAAATGCAACAAGAGATAAGCCTTTGAATATAAGAGAAGACAAAGTGAATGGGATTTTTGTGGAGAACCTTGCAGAATATGTCGTGCAAAATGCAGCTGATTGTTTTTACTTGCTTGAGCAAGGAGATAAGAATAGAATAGTCAGGCAAACTCGATATAACCATCATTCAAGCAGGTCACATACGATTTTTCAAATTCTGTTAGAAAGTGATAAAGCTAATAAGCGAGGAGTTTTGAAGAAAGCTAAGCTAAATCTTTGTGATCTTGCAGGATCAGAAAAATATGATAAAGACTCCAATATGGTTAAAGAGCATATCCAAGAAATGACACTTATTAATAAGTCTTTATCAATATTAGGGAAAGTTATAAGCGCTCTTGGGTCTCAAAATTCTGCTCACATTCCTTTTAGAGAGTCTAAGTTGACAAGGATTTTGCAAGACTCATTAGCAGTCAATACAAGAACAATTTTAATTGCAACTGTTTCTCCTTCATTAGAATATATAGAAGAGACAATAAATACTTTAAAATTTGCAGACAGGGCTAAACAAGTGATGGTTAAAATAAAGAAAAATGAGATTTCAGCCACCAATGATCAATTGGTTTCAAAGCTCCAGAGAGAAATACAACATTTAAAAGATATGTTAAATTTAAGGAAAAAAGGAGGGTTTCAAGAAATCAATCAGCAAATATGAAGCTTAAAGGAAGAAAATGAGCGACTTAAGAAAATTACTCGAGACATAACAGTTGATTAGATTAGATTAAGATAATTATAGCGAGTCTTAAGGATTATTTCAGCCCAAATCAACTCATCAGTCGCCCTGACCTATTTACCACTCGCAACCTCTTAAAAAGTATAACTGTTGAAGAAGTGGAAAAACTTAAACAAGAAAACAAAAACCTAAGGCTGGAACTCCAAACTTTTAAGCAAATGGATTCAACAGAAAATTCATTTTTTGTGACAGCATCTCAATCCAAATCTTCTTCATCATCCAATCAAGTTCGCGATTTTCCTCCACCCCCTCAAATAAAGGATATTCTGCCTGCTCTAGAATCTGGAGCTGGTATACAGTCAACATTGGAAGAGTGACGGAAAAAAGATTTAGAAAATGCTGTTGAGAACTTGAAGTTCAAAATTGGAAAAGAAGGAAGATGTCCAATCTGCACCCTAAAACCACCTTGCAAACACTATTTATCATCAGATGAAATTCCGAAGCCACAGACCCCTCCAAAAGAAGTCCTGCCATTGCCTACTTATCCAAGACAAACTCGTTCTTCCACAGTCAGATCAGAAAATACTGAAACTCCTCGGTCCAATCTCTCTTTCAATGGATTGCCCAAACATATGACAATCCGATATAGAAACAGCAGCGCAAAGGTTGAAGAAACCGCTGGATATTCTGAGTACGTAGAAACTGAAAAAAGGAAGAAATTCATGAAGGCTGCAGAAAATAATATGATAAAATTGGCAAAAATTGAGGCTTATAGAGAAGAAAAAATCAAAAGAGAGCTTGAAAAACTTGAAGAAGAAAGAAAAAAGGAAGAAGAAGATGAAATAAAGCAGCAACTGCAGGAATTAAAGCGAAGAAAGTATTTAGAGCAGCAAAAAAAGAAGCTTGAAGAGCTCAGAGTTTTGAAGGAAAAAGAGCAGATAGAGATTTCTATGAAAAGAAAGAGTGAGGAAGAAGAAAAGTTGAAAAAATTGAAAAAAGAAAAAAAATATTTCGACTCACAAGTAAGAATTATATAGAAAAAGAAAATTGTAGAGCATAATAGAAAGAAAGCGTTAATTGATGGTATCATGATGGATCAGATTGACGAACTCAGTAATTTATAAGCAGCAAACAATGTATTAAACAGCAAATCATCAGGAAGATCTGAAAGAACAATTATTGGAAAGCTGAGTTAACTCATCTATTTAATATTATACATATTCTTTATCAATAGAGTTTTGTATCACTTCTAATTTTTTTTGTAGTCTCCTACTTTTTTTACTTTTACTCTCTTCTTCCGAAAATAATTCTTGCTGGTTTAGCTTTGCTTTAAGCACCTCATTTTCTTTCTTCAGCATATCAATCTTTTTCTGGTTATTTTTTATTTTTTGTATATACAAATTTTCCATTTCCAGCCTTTCACTTCCACTTGTGCTTTGCTCTTCTCTTTCCCTATATTTATTAATAACCCCAATTTTTATATTTTTCATATCATTTCTAATTGCTTGGATTTCAGTCTGAAATATTTCTTTCGCGCTTAAAATTTCCTCTTTAAGAGATGTGAAGGCTTGAGGACTTGATGTGAATTTGCTTTCAAAACTTTGGACTGATCGAGAATTATAGGGGATTTGGTCTTCCAATCTTGAAAAGATCCCCGATGTGATCATGTCAGGTGACTTTGGATAATTGTCTAAGTTTGTACGCAGGCAAGTATTGGTTGACTCAAAACTATTTTCAGAATCATTTTCGTATAATCTCGATAAATAAGGAGAAGTTATTAATGCTTCACTTGTTTGGCAGGCAGATTTTGGAGAATAGAAAACTGATTTCTGGGGATTTATAGAAGTTTTGGAAATATTTAAGCCTGGGCTTTTCGCTCTTTTTAAGGCTCGGAGCTTGTATTTATACGATGTGAGAGTTAATGACGGGTTTATAGTAGAAATTATATTAGGAGATTTTGTTCTGGTTAAACTGCTGCATTTGAGCTTGGTTGATGGACTTCTTGGGAGAGTAAGTGGATGTGAGAAGTGGGATTTCGATCCTTTCATATTTGTTAACAATAATTATTAAATAACACATTCAATTTTTGAATTATCTGCAGAAGCTATTGGCAGTTTGCTTTAGTTTTGAGTTATTATGTAATTTACTAGATTTCATTTTTATGAAATGAATGAATGCCATGATTTTAATAATTTTAAAAGGAAGGAAAGTTGCTATAATGCTATTTCTTGACAGTAAGATAGTCAAATGTTGATTAGAGAGAAAATAAAGTCTTAAATATTGATAATATCATCTCAAATTGTATTATTATAATAAGTACTTTTATCAATAAGCCAATGTTTATAATCAAGTAATTTACTCAGGCAAATCAAGCATAAATTAATGTTTAAATTAGAAGAAATACATTGATATTATATAGATGAAGCTAAAAACGATGAACAGGTTGGACCTTTCACTATAAATGAGTTCAAAGAAAAATTCATCCAAGGTATCATCACCAGAGAGACATATTGCTGACATGAAGAAATTGATAATTGAGAGTTATTGAATGTAATTCAGTTAAGGGGAAGATCTGCATTGAGTTACTTACTTCTCACTTTGGTAAGAAAGCAAGACCATTAAAAATCCTATTTTTTTGAATTTAATCCCTTTCGTAAGCGAACAAAATTCTTTTGTGTAATTTGCTTTAATATAAAGCTCGCTTATAGTGATGATTGAACTTTATTTTTTTTTTTAACTTGTAAAAAAATTAATTAACATTTTTGTGAGCAAACAAAAATCTAATTCAAATAGAGAAAAGCTAGAGCCTTCTGCAGACACAAAGCACAAACTTACTAGCTCTGCAAGTCTACCAAAGCCAATTGAAAATCTTCTTTATGGCTCCTCAAAGCCTCAAGCAGCCAAGCTAAGCATGAAAGATGAAATTGCACTACGAGTAAAAGAGCGACAAGAAAGAAATCAGAATATGCAATCGTCAGAACCAACACCAGCCCCCCAAGTTTTTAAAATTCCTGACCCAGTGCCTGCAGCTCAACCAAACTCAGTTAAAGATGAGCAATCAGAGCAGGCAAGTGAGAGGCAAGACCGTTTTAGCTCTTCTTTTTCTCAAGATTCTGAGTCTGAAGCTCCTCCAGTCCCAAGAGGTCTGCTATTCGAAGAAGAGCTTAGACAAAAGCTAAAGAAAAAATTTGCAAAATAGAAAATTGATAATTTAAATAATATATTTCCTTGATAGATCTGTAACAAATCTCAGTAGATTAAAGACTATTTTAGCAGGAGGGTGAAGCTAATATAACTTTTAGTTGTTATGCTTTTGATTTGCTAACTCCCCCCCATCCTTTATCGAACGACTCGCCATCGTTCGATCAAGGATGGGGGTTAAAAACAAATTTTTTGGGAAAAAAATTTTATATATATTTTTATTTAATTTTAAAAAAGAGGGTTAAGAGTATTTAATAATTATTTTTACAGCAAAAATTGAATTAATTTCATAAAAATACCAATTTTTTATATTTTAATTTATTAGTTACCCCTTTAAACTGTATAAATTTTAATTTGTTCCTTATTAAATTAAATTTTTTTTTTTAAAAATTTTAAAGAATCTCTATTTTATTAGATTATTGAGTTTTTAAGCCTAGGTTGATGACTAAATCACTTCGAATGGTTGATTCCGAAGCTTTTTGTCGTCTCAAAAAGTCTCTGAAAACAACTTCATTAGGTACATCTTCCGAAGCTTTTGATAACTATTATATTTTTATATATATAAAAATTTGCATGATATGAAAATCGTTCGATCAAGGATGGGGGTTAATTTCCCCAATTTTTAGGAATTTTTACAGTCAATCGTTCGATCAAGGATGGGGGGGAGTAAGTTAATTATTAAAGTATTTGACAAAAATCTAGCTTATATATTTTTAATCAATTATCTTAAAATTTATTTTTTCAAATTTGAACTTGGGACCACCATTTCCCATATTCTTTGATTACACATTTTATTTTGATGTAGATGGCTTATTCGAAATGGACAACCAATAATTTTAGCTCTATTTCTTATAAAATTTATAGAATTACTAATTAAATACATTTTATCGCCTTTTATTTACCAACAAATCTTTATATGACTTGCTTTTTATCTGTTGAAGTAACTCAACTGAAGATGTTGCTGGTGATAGGCGGACCGTAATATGCTTTACATTGCTAAATGGTACTTCGCTCTTATGCTTGACAGTGGTTCTTGCTGTCTGAGATCTGTATTTCAAAAAGTCAATTTGTCCTTCAGATATTGGCCTGAATTTTGAAGTTCTTTCAGTTTTAATTGTAGGACTTTGGGGATTATGCTTAAGTTTACTAGCTCCCCCCTTCACTCATGAAGGGCGGTTAAATTTTTTTAAATCAATTTTCTAGTAAATTTTTTTTTTTTCGAAATTTAAAAAAATTCCAATCGAAAAAATTGGAAACTAAATATTTATTTAATTTGTAAATTTTATGTTTTAAAAATCAATTTATTAAAAATTAAACAGAATTAGCTAGAGATTTCGTTATAATAATTATCAGTTATATATCAAAAATCTTTTTATTAAACATTTTTGTTCGCTCGCAGAGGACAGGTTTTTGGGCAAAAATAGAGATTTTTCCCAATGGTTTTATTCGTCATGGAGGGGAGGAGTAAGAGGAACGACTCCAGTGCTTACTAATATTTTGGCTACTTTTTCTCCGTACTTCATTGAGCTTTTAACAAACTCGTCAATATCTCTCTTCTGAAGGACATTGCCAGCTTGCTCAGCTAAGTGTCATGGCTGTAAGCATGAGTCGATTTCATTTTCATTGAAAAATAATCCGTCATTTATAGAGTCCACTCGAGATTCTTCTATTTTAATTGAACTTATATCGCCAAAATGTGGTAAAACAGTATTATCAACGGTATCAATAATATAGCTTGGAAAATCTATGCTAACTTTTTCTATTTTGTCATTAAGTTTTTGAGCAGAACTAGCGTTTTCTATAGGCTTATAAAGTGCTTTAGATGCGAATCTATTCATCAGCATATTATATCGCCTGATGAACCTTGTATTTTTGTTTTGAGGTGAAATTTGTTGCTTTGGACTCTGATTAGAAGATGACGTACTGTAAGTTCCTGACATTGACTGTCCTGGATGAAATTTAGTGCTTTCTAAGTCCTGAAATTTTCTAAATTTTGAATGACAATCAAGAGCCATTTTTGTTGATTAATCTTTTATATATGACTGAAAAAAGACATATTACTCATTCCTATTGAATTTAAAAACTATTAACTCCCCCCTTTAGATTGGAGCAAGACCATGGTGAAAATTTCCATTTTTTTGGTAACTTTAACCTCCCTTTGATGGATCAATTTTTTTTCAATTTAAAAGGGGGAATAAGAAAAATTTTGTTAGCTAAAGTCAAGATTGGGGCCTCTTTATCATCATAGATATATCTTAGTGCGATAATCGTTATACATAAACATCTTAGTAATAATCATTATGTATAAGATCAATTTAAAGTTATTATATCTTGCCTAGATGAGCATCATAATTTCGATTTACAGCAAATTTATTAATTTAAATAATTTTTCTAAATATGAAAGCAGTTGACCCATCTATAAGGCATGTAATAGACAAATTCAAAAGAAAAGGTTTCAACCATCTCACACTAGAAGAAATTGCGATAACTCAAACCTCTCCAAATTTCCCCGAAGAATTTAAAACCGCTACGGGAGAAGATTGACACAACTTCCAAGAAAAAGCAGATGAGCGCTTGCGGCGTGCCAAATTTAACATTAAATGATTAACTCGGCAAAACGATAACATGTTTTCTCCTTTATTTGCAGCAACACTTCGAGGAGATCTCAAAAAACTCGACGAATTTCTGAAAATTAGTGATTTAAATGCCTGCAAGGATGCAGTTGATGAAACCAAAAAAAGCTGTCTGCATCTTGCCTCTCGAGAAGGGCACTTCGATATAGTAAAAAGTTTAGTTGCAAAGGGCTGGTCAATCGATGCCAGAGATAAACTGCTCTCAACCCCTCTGCATTTAGCCTGCACAAATGGTCATGCAAATATTATCGCTTTTTTGCTATCAAAAGGAGCTGATATTCATGCAAGAGATAGTTTGGGTCGGACTGCTTTGCTTTTTGCAGCTTGCTCAACAAATTCACAAGCTATTACTGTATTATTAAATAAAGATACAAGAGCGCTTGATGGGAAAGATTACACAGGAAGAAGTGCTCTGCATTATGCAATTTTTAATCCTCATCCTAAACAAGTTGAAATTATAAGGAAATTGCTTGAGTCAGGAATTCCTGTTGACATTCCTGATTCAGACAATAAAACTCCTTTGCATCATGCATGTGAAGCTGGAAAGCCTAGAAGCATTAGGATCTTACTTAAGTGGGGGGCAAATATTGAATCGAAAGACTCAATGATGAAATCTCCAGTAGATTTGGCAGCAAATCAAAATATAAAGCAGCTTGTTTTACTATATGGAAATGAGCCAGAGCCAATACAAAATTTAAGCCATGACCAAAAACTTACAGAAGATAAGCTGCCAAGCATAAAGAAAACAAAGCCTGATAAGCCAATCTTTGAACCTCCATCAGTGCAATCTTCAGAGAACCGAGAAAAATTGATAGCATTTTTGAAAAAAATCCAAGAAGCTGGGATTAACACAAATCAGCATGCACTGAAGCCTCAAATATACTCATCAGCATGACTAAATTCAGTTCAATCAGCTGGAGCTCTGCATCGCGAATTTGCAAAACTAACTCCTTCAGAAGCTGTCTTACAAGTTTTCAATGTTTTATTTCCATACCCCAAAGCTCTGCCTCCTCCACAAGAGGATCCTTCTGAATATATGGGTTTCTTTGGACTATCTGAAAATTCAAATTTAGGAGCTGATTTTGCAATTCCAAGATCTGATCCTACAATGATAGTGCAAGATGACTCAAAAATATTGAAACTCCAGCAGCTCCTTCAAGTTTCTGACTCAAAAGTGTTTGATTTGCAGCAAGCTTTACTATCCAAGGATCAAAGAATCCAAGAGCTTCAGTTACTGATGCAAAATAAAACACAAGAAATGGCATTAGCATTAATATTATATTACTTATTGAGAAACCTGCTGTAATTCACTATAATGCATTGGTAATATTTTATTTTGCTTATTTATGGTAAATTGACTTTAAAATGTCAAAAAAATTTTTACATGTCATTATATATATAAAACTGAGTCTATGGTATGTTAAAATATTTTTGACATTTTAAAATCAATTTACCATAAATAAGCAAAATGAAATTTATGCAAGGGATTATAAGGACTATCGGCACTCATAGCTCCCCTTTTTTACCTGCTCACCAGTTATACACAGCCTTACAAAGAGAACTCCTGCGGACGAGGGTCTACACTTACTTTCAGCAGTTGAATGAGTCGTGTCACCCTGCCGAGCGCCAAAAAAGGTCGCCCAATATGAAAAATTAAAAATATTTGAATTTTCTGTCGATTTGACTAAATTGGAATCCCGAAGCTAACGGCGTAACTCCTAGCTGCACGCTGGGGAATCGTCCTGATTGGCCAGGAGACATACCAAGGGTTCTGCTGAGAAATCCCTTCCCAACTCTTGGACCCATTTCCTAATGAGGCAAAACCTGGGATCTGAGAGAGCTTGCAGAAGGCTAGCTCGACATTTCGCTTCACAAAACCAGAAAAAATTGGGCTCAGCAAACTTATCCAAAACATCAGGAGCTATTTTTGAGTAATTTCTGTAAGTCGTTTTAGAAAAAAACATTTAAACTCTTTTTTTGACAAAAATAGTAAATTTGAATAAAATATAAACAAAATAAAAAGTTTTAATTTAGTTATTTTTTTAATCGGCTATACCGTATTGGATACTAAAATTTGAGGTAACTTACTATAGTTCTCATAGCCGACCTGTTATGGTTTTTAAGTTCTCTGCTACAAATGATTTGATAATCACGACACTAAAATATATATATATTTATATATTTTTTGCATCATCAGCAGTTTTTAAAATTTATATTAATCAATCTCATCTCATTTTGTTTACTCAGATTTATTGATTTTATTTCGAAAGCTTAAGGGTTTGCCAACATTTCTGTTAATTTTAGCGCCTAATTGCCAATATCCTGAGATTGAGATTTATATAGATTTTTTTATCTCCAAATTTTTAGAAGCTCTCTAAAACGGCCAGAAAATTTCTCAAAACCCCTTCTGATGTTTTGGATAATTTTGTAGGACCAAAAAACCTGGCTGGATGCACATTCCCGAGCACAATCCTCCCTTCCTCTGGGTCCCTGTTCATAATGCAAGATGGAAACTGCAGCAGTTAAGAGGGTAGTTTGGTTCGCACACCATTTTAATTATACACTAGAAATTGCAACTGCTCAAAAAATAATCCAAGAAACTCGTGAAAAAAATCAAGAAGCCCTAAAATTAATCCCAAGCCAAGATGAAATTAAGCAGCTCAAAGGAGAAAAAGATGTAGCAATAAAGCAGTTAAACTCAATCACTATAAAACTTCAAGAAAGCAAGGAGGAGTGCGAAGACTTAAAGGCAAAAAATGAAGAGCTTAAAAAAGAGCTTGATTCAATGCCAAACAAAAGTGAGGTGGAAGAGCTTAAAAGTAGCATTGAAAAGCTTAAATCTGACGACAGAGCTTTAAGATTTAGGGCAGGGCAAATTCTGCTGAAAGGCCTTGACTTTAAAGATGAAGGAACTGAATTCGCTCAAGGAAAAGCTCATCTGCAAGACAATGAAGTTTTGCAAAGGCTAGAAGCTTCATTAAAAGGCAACCATCCAAGCTTCAAGCAAAGGCTTATAGACGCAGACTCAAACAAAGATGGCAAAATAACAAAAGTTGAATTAACAAAAGTGCTTGCTCAGCTCGCATTAGTCCCGCAAGACATTGTCTCAATTTTAAGAATCGCTGGATTTCGACCAGGAGTGACATTAATTGCTGTGAGTGATATTGCTGATATACTGAATGGAAGAGAACAAAGGATGACTGAGCTTGAGACTCAACTGTTTAGTAAGTTGAAGCAACATTTCGATAAGAGCTCTCTAGATATTGACCAAGCTTTTCAGTTTTTGGATGTAAATGGGGATGGGAATATTAATTTCCAAGAGCTTTCAGATGCGCTAGACACTATTAATATGCCGTTGAGTCGAGAAGATAGGCATTCGCTATTTGCGGTGCTTGATAGTGATCATGGAGGATCAATATCACTTGCCGAATTTAAGGAAAAAATTGATAAGGCTGTAATTCTACCTCCGAAAGCCAAAGAAGTTCCGAAAAAGGAAGAGCCAACACAAAATCGGTTTAAATCAGAGTTTAATGAAAAAATTAAAGCGAACCCTATGGCTTTAGGAAGCTTAGTTAAATTTCCAGAGCAGCCTAAGCAAGAAAATGCTGAAGAAAACCAAAAAGTGCCAGAAAAACCGCAGGTGGAAAGAAAACAGTCACGAAAGTTGAATGGAAGCCTTGTTGTAGGTGTCGTTAAAGGAAAAGGGCTTGGCCAGGGGACTTTTGCTATTCAGGTAACTCTAAAAGGCACCGAAAAAACTCTTAAAACCCCATTTCTTCAAGGTCCTGATCCTGATTGGAAGCTAAAAAGCACACTTAAACTCTTCGACACATCTACAGCTCAGATAGATTCTGAGCTTTACCTTGAACTTCTAGGAGATCGAGGCATGATCGCTTCTTGCAGGATAAATTGGCTTTCAGTTTTAGATTTCCCAAACTCATGGGCGATAAAATCAGATTTCCCTCTCCTAGAACCAAATAATAGAAAGCATGGCTCAGTGATGATCCATTTGATGTGAATGCCCAAAGATGCTCTTAGAATGGAAGGCAGTGGAAGTTTATCTCTCCAAATTTTATCTTGCTCTGGATTTGGGTCAGCTCGTGTACAGCTTGCTGTTGGAACACAAAATGTGATGGGAAACTTAAAAGAATCTGAAGAACTAATAATAACGATGACCCCCCCCTCAATCTTCATGTCTATTGCAACAAAAATGCAATTTTTCAATATAAAATTTTATATAAAAAAAATAATAATTTTCATGTCTCTTGCAACAAATTATATACATTAAAATGGCGACATGTGTCAATCTGCCCTCTTGGCGCAGCAGTCCAGACCTTATGGCTATGAGGAACTGGAAAGGACTCCGAGCCGAGAATTAAACGCAGGCTCAAGAAGTGTTATCCGGGTAGGTTTTGGCTGCTTTCCTGTGGTTGGAAATGGATGTGCTCAACAAAGTCCTTTGGATCCGAGG
This sequence comes from Blepharisma stoltei, assembly GCA_914767885.1. NCBI lineage: Eukaryota > Ciliophora > Heterotrichea > Heterotrichida > Blepharismidae > Blepharisma > Blepharisma stoltei. The sequence goes on along the minus strand of CAJZBQ010000020.1, from coordinate 693,461 downwards.
ACCCATGGGCATTCCTCTACCGAGAAACTGGGGGTTTCGGCCCAGGCCCACAGGGGAACAGTCTTTTTCCTGTAGCTGTCGAATGAAGGCACTTTGACACCCGATAGACTCCAAGGATCCTTGAAATCAAGCTATTCCAATCTCCCGTAACAGGGCCGCAGAAATCCATAAGCCGCCCACTCAAGACTGAAGCCGCAAGGCAAGAAGGAGACAGAAGGTACCGAAAGGGCACTCGTAAGAGGGATAGACCCTCTGGACTGGAGTCGAAAAGCGGTAGAACCTTCCGTACGAGAGGTCTTTGGTGACTGCGTCATCAATATGGCTAGCGCCCTGTCTGTAATAATTCTAATCCTAATCCTCTTGCAACAAATTTTAGATGCGCATCTTAAATTTTTCCGTACTTTTTAGCTAGATAAGTTTAATAAAATGGCGAGCGATGACAATAGCCGTCAAAATCTCGATGAGAAGGTTATTGACACGCCTATAGCAGCGCTGTTTTATGGCTTTTTTGAGAACCTCACATAGAGAAAAATGCATTAATTTTTTTATAAAAATGTTGTGTTGCAGTAGGCATGAAGATTTTTTCGAAAAATTTTTGTTGTAGTAGACATGAAGATTGAAGGGGGGGGCATCGTTAAAAGATATTGCGTTAAAAGCTGATGAACTGATACCTAGTTTAAAGTTTACAGCTTTGTCTTCAGAGACTCTCCAAATGATTTTGTGGAAAAATTTATCAATGGAAGTGGCAATTTCTAGTTCTCCCAATTGGACTCCTTCATTAAAAGTTCCTTTAGATGGAGACTGTGAGCTTGCAATTCGAATGAAATGGACACCGATAAGTGAAGAAGATGAAGCTAACTCCCCTGTGTGAGCGAACAAATTTTTTTAATATAAACATTTTGATATATAAGTGATAATTTTAAAATGAAATTTCTAGCTAATTCTGTCTAATTTTAAACAGCCATAAATTTTGAAATTAAATTAATTTAACTCCTCCATTTTACAAATTGAAAATTTTTTAAATTTTGAAGAAAAAAAATTTATGTGTAAATTTTTCAACAAAAAAATTCACAGTAGACAAACAAAATTTTTTGCTCACTCATGGACGAAAGAGTAAAGAAAAAGCTGCCACAAAAATCCAAGCGATTTTTAGAGGAAACAAAGCAAGAGAAGAGGTAAAGCCGATGATGAAGAGTAAGAGGAAAATTTTGGCAAGAAAAGTGTGGAAAGAAAACGGAAGATATTATATGGTGACAATATATGAACAAGATACAAATTATAAAGTTGAATTGAATCCAGCAGATGATCCCAGTCTTCCTATGTATACAGAACTGCATTCTCTAAATGTACCGAAACAACCGATTGAAGATATTTTTAAGAACTTGTCTGTTCTGGCTAACCAAAAACTTTCTTACTCTAAAGAAGCCGCGCAGCCTAGCAAAAATGAAGAGCCTAAGTTTCCCACAAAAAAAGCAGAAGAAACTAAAATATTACAGAAGCCAACAGCCAAGGAGCAAGAAGAAATTAAATTCCCATCAAAAAAAGAGACTAAGGACGAAGAAGTTAAGTTTCCAGCCAAAAAGCAAGCTGAGGAAGAAAAATTCCCCTCTAAGAAAACTACAGCTACAAGTCAAGCTGTTAAAGGAGGAGTTATGATTGAAATCTTAAGTAGCGTGAACGTAAAAAGTTCTTATTGCAGAGTTGAATATGGAGAAGCTTTTGTTCATTCGACTGCAGGTCCGCCTTGAACCAAAAAGATAGCTTTATCTGATGTTGAAATAAATAGCCAAATCCTTCCTTTAACTATAAAAATTTATGCTTTGGAAACAAGAACTGAAATCGCTTCAGGCTCTGTAGACTGAAGCCATGCAGCCACAGTTCCTGAATCATGAACTCCTCCAACAACAGTAAATATCGGCAACGCAAAATTAGAAGTAAAATTCATGTGGTCTCCTTATAAATCTAAGCAAAAAGAGCCTCAACAAGCAACCCCAAGTATGACCACCGAAGATATTAAGCCAAAAGAGCACAGAAAAGTATTGATGAAAAAAGGCATAAAGAGGAACAATAAATATTATTTAGTCTGTGTATATGAAGCAAGATCTGGAAAAGAAATGGAGCTCCATCTCGTGGATCAGCCCAATATCCCTATGTATGAAGCAGTTGACAAAGCAATCATTGAGAAAAGCGCAGACCTGGAGTCTGTGATAGCTAACATGGAAATATCAGCAAACAATAAAATGATATTCAAGACATAAACTGCAATTATTTTTAAAATTAATCATTTGTTTAATATTTATTCTGTTGAACTGAGATTCGATTAAAAAAATTGCTGGTATTAATTTAATCAACTTCCAAACTGCTCTCAGTATTTCTTGTTTCATATAGCGTAAAAAGATCTCTTGGAACTTGTTGCTTCTATATGATTTTTACTTTATTTAATATTAACTCATTTGCATGGCTTGAAACCAACAAATTTCTGATTTCATAATTGCTTGTATACTCAGCAAGATGCAGAGGACTTTCTCCATGCTGATTAGAAATTACCACATCTTGTGCATCCGGGTCCCATCCTTGTCTCAATAGTTCTTTTACAATTGGTATATTTCCATACCAAACTGCTAAATGAAGAAAAGTTCAATTATACTTTAATAGAAATTACTGCTTCAACTCTTAATGATTTGTCATTTTCGTTGAAGTTTATATCGGTGCCTTCTTGAAGGGCTGTGATCACATCTGCTATCCTTTTCACTTCCTTTGACCTTTTTGTTGACAGATTGCCCATATTTATATCATATTTAAACAGAGTGGCTATGCTAGATATACAGAAAAATTAAACTTATTGATAAACGGATAAATGCAGATTATTAAAAAATATTTTAAATAAATAGGATTCTCTAATATGCATGGCTAATGATTCTTTGGGAAGTGCTCAAAATATGGTGGCTTTAAAATTGATAATCTCTTAATAGATATGTATGTATTGATATTTTATAATATTCGGATAAATTTATACCTTATTAAGAAGATAAGTGAAATAATAAGGAAAAAATAGTTTTAAATTCCTACTGAAGAAATTTTGGTAAAATTTTATATTTCAATTGACTAATACTCAATTACATAAATTTTAATTCCAACAACCTAATTAATTTTAAGTTTATTAAATTCCTTAAATTGAATTATTTTTAATCTCAGGCATTAAAAATCTATGGCGTCAAAGTTTTCCATCAGGCTTGATAAATTGAAGAACCCAAAATTGATTTCTCTATCTTCCTCTAAGTCAACTACTAATTTATCGTTGACCCAAAGAAGAAAAACCCATCTAAAAACTCTTTTCGAGAAAAACGAAGACGATTCAATTACAAATACATCATCTGGATGGTTTAGGTCAATCTGCACAGATAGAATTATTTCTTCCAGAAGTGCTTTAAACCTCTCTAATTTAAATTCTCCAAGCTCAGCCAAAGAATCAGGCATTTCTACCCAAAGATTCCAATCAGAATCAATGAAGACCAAGCATGAGCTTATAACTATTCTTAAATCTTTAAACGAAGATGAATTTAAGCCAAGCTTAAAGCGAATTCGGGCGGCGTATAGAGCATTAGAATTATGTGCTTCAGAGGATACTTTATATCAAAAAGAAATGAAAGCGATTTCTGCTGAAATATATAAAGCGCTTTTTATTGAAAAAGAAAAAATAAGTAAAGATGCTATCAATCACATATATGAAAATCATACAGGTATTATCTAAAAAGATTGCTTAATTGATAATAAAGATTTGCCGCTTTTCTATGTTGTTGAGTCTCTCAATGAGTTGTATATGAATGCAGCTAATAAAAATCTTTACTTAGAAAATCTTGCGACAGCAAAAGCAAAAGGTATAAACCATGTAGAGTTTTTTGCTGATATTATGAAAAAAGACCAAGATTTAAAAGATCTGAAAGAAGAATTTGAAAATTATAAGCTTAATGCAAAAAGCAATAATGAACATATAATCAGTAAACTCGAAGAAGAGGTAACGCCTACTTAGAAATCTCGATTGCTTAATGAAAATATTCGAAATAAAGGAACTTTAGATGAACTCATAAGCAAGATGAGTGATTTTAAAGATCAAATGTACAAAAGTAAAAAAACAATTAAAAAATTACGAGAAAAAGAAGAAAAATTTTTGTCAACAATAAAAAGCCTAAATGCAACTATTATTATGCAAGAAAATCATATCAATCAGCTTTCAGAAGAAAATAATAAAATGAAAGAAATGGCTGAAGTCTATTTAGGAAGATTGAGCTTTTTCAATAAAGAAAAAGATGAATTAGAAGAGAGGCTTAGAATTGCTGAAGAAAAAAATATTAATCTTTCTGTCAGAGCTGCTGAAGGCTATGAAAGCTTGACTCCAAGGCCTTCTTTTGAAGCCTTGAATGGAATTATGACAATTAAAAAAGGACCAACAAATGAAAAAGTGAAACAGCTAATTAAATGAATCAAGGAGCACCAAACTTTTAGGCTGAAATCGATGAGAACAGCAGATGATATGGAAACACTAGCAATACCAAGAAGAAGGACATCAGTCCGCAAAAGAACCTCAGCAGAGACTTTTAGCAATAGTAGTTTTTCGCCATATAAGTTATTTTAGAGTATGTACTATTTAATCAATAAATTTTTATATCCTTTAGAGACGTATTTAAAGCGAATCTTATTTCTTAAAGCATGCCTCCAACTCTAAGAAATTTGGCTAAGTTTTTGCCAAAAATCTGGATTTCCAATTATTTTGCTAGCTTATCGAGGGCAAGTAGGAAGCAAATATTTATGATTATAGATACTTCTATTATATCTATAGATTTCAGCATACTGAAAGATTAGATAAAAATTACTTTGTAATGAATAATGTTAGGCAATATAAAAATTATTAAAATATAATGAAAACCTTAATACCATATCACTTAATTTGTTTGCATCAATCTTTAATTTTTTAAATATGATCTTTAGACCTAAATTTCCTGGAAGACAGCCTGCAAAAAAGCTTGATATCGTAATTGAACCTAAAGTGTGAGTAGTACCACAAGAGGCTAAATCAGAACAAAAAATTATAAATCATGGAAATGAGGATAAGCAATCAGAAGATATGGACTTAAGTTCTCCTTCTCCAGTCAGATCCCCTGAGCATATCACATATGAGAATCCCTCATTTCCAGTTCCATACTCCACTTCTCAAATTTCAATCCCAAATGTAAGTGAGCTAAAAGAATTTTTACCAAGTCCAGTATTTGAATATAAAGGCATAGAATGTCCAAGATCTCGAAGTCGGTCACCGCCCACTCCAAGACAAGAAAGCCCAATTTTTGAAGAAAATAAGCAACTTCCAAGCACAATTCAGCCTAAACCTCTATCACCAAAGCCAAAAAAAGCTAAAAAGACCACTTCAGATAGCGAAGATGATATGTTTGCAAAAACCCCTTCTGATGAAAGCGGAGACGAAGACATTATAAGAGGAAAAGGAGAAGAAATGGACGACACGCATGGATACTTTGTCCCTCAAGTTGGAGAAGTACTTTTAGATTTAGCTGCCAGGAGAAGATACAAAATTCAAGCTTTGAAAGGAAGAGGGGTCTATTCTTGCGTTGTCCAAGCTAAAGATATGGAATCAAACCAAAGTTATGCAATAAAAATACTGCGAAATATCGAGGTCATGATAAAATCAGGACAAAAAGAAATTAGATTTCTAGCACAATTGAATGAGGCGGACCCAAAGGATAGGAGACATATACTCAGGCTAAAAGGGAATTTCACTCATCAAACTCATTTATGCATTTGTTTTGAAGAACTTGGAATGAATCTCAGAGAAGTTCTAAATAAGCATGGAGCAGGAGTTGGAATTTCTCTGGTTGCTGTAAGATCATATGGAAAGCAAGCCTTTATAGCTCTCGCATTTATGAAAACACAAAAAATGATGCATTTTGACAGTAAGATTTATATAGTAAAACCTGATAATATCTTAATAACCGAAGATTTGAGGAAAATTAAGCTTTCAGATTTTGGAAATGCTGTTGTTGAAGGAGAAAATGCTATTAGCGAAAATATCGTTGCTAGGTTTTATAGACCTCCAGAAATTATTTTGGGGTATTCGTGTGATTATGCTGTTGATGTTTGAAGCTTAGGTTGCACGCTATTTGAGTTATATACAAGCCGAGTATTATTCCCAGGGGCTACTAATTCTCATATGCTGAAATTAATAATGGAAGTTAAAGGAGTTATGCCCAAGCGAATGAGATCAGTAGGTGAATATTCCTCTCAATATTTTGATCAATTTAACTTTTTCTTTACATCTGATGATAGTCAGCAAATTCACTTAGTCCCTATCTCTGAAATTAAAAAAGAAAAAAGCTTACTCTTCTTTTAAGACAATTTCATCCTGCATTAAGCAGGGTTTTTTGCAATTTATTAAAATTTTATATGAAATATGATAAATTAGGTCTTCTGTAGCCAAAAAAAATTTATTAATAGAGTTAGGAGTTATTTTAGAGCCAAATTCCCAAATATTACAAAGCCAGAATCAACTTAATGAATCTGAAGAACTCAAAAGACTTAAATCTTTTGAAAACTTATTAGAACAATGCTTAACACTAGATCCTGCCGATAGAATTACACCTGAATTAGCATTAAGCCATCCATTTTTCAATTAATTATAATTAAAAAAATGAGTTACAATTTATTGAGTATTTGCCGATACCAATGACAGCTTGGCTTTTACACTTTCCAAAATCATATTATTGACTTTTTCTTCCGCATCAATTGCAGACAAATCAAACTTATTAACATTGTGCTTTAACATAATTTCATGCCTTTTTGAAAGAGTCTCCAAGTTGTGTGCTTGCTTCTTTGCATCTGAAGGAGTTAAATCAGCTGAAATTTTAATATCTTCAAGCTTCGATTCCATTAGCTCTTTTTCAAGTTTTTTATTAATTTCCCTCCTCGTTGATAAATAGTCTGGGGATTTGCTGTTTTTTTCTTTTTTTTCTGCTGGTGGTGGCTTCAATGGCGAAATTGATTTCATTCGTTTAGGAGTTGAAGTCGACTCTGAACAACTTGACTTTTCTCCGTCACGACTGGTGTCTTTTGCTGTAAAAATAGTAGATTTCATACTTGGCGTTTGCGAATGCCTAATTCTTCCAGGCATGGCGAGCCTTTCTTTAATCATTTCCATTTCCTTCTTTTTCAACTGGTCTATTTCAGGCGGGTATAACTGCTTGATTAGCTCTGCATATCTTTTCTTTTTATTTAACAGCTCTTTTCTTTCAATTTCTTCTTTAGTTTTCTTCAATTTTTCTTGTTCATCGGCTTCCAATATTGTTTGCATTGCCTTGGTCCTTGGCGATGTTTTAATAGAACTTGTATTTTCTTTTCGAAACCTTTCTCTTATTTCTTTTTCGTTTTGGACTCTGCTTTGGTATTCTTTAGCATGATGCATGATTTCTTCTTTTGTTATTGGGAGCATCCTCTTTTTGGCTAATTCTTCTTTTCTTTTTTCGAGTTCTGGCATTAGCACTTTCACTTCGAACTCTTCTTGCATTTTTTGATATAATCTTTTTTGGACTGGAGCTCCATGAAGATCTCATTTTAAATTTTCTAGATAAGCTCGTCTTTCTTGAGCTTTTTCTTGAACTTCTTCGAGCTTTCGTCTTCGCTCTTCAGCCCTTTTCTCCTGCTCCAGCTCTTTTTCATAGTTCTCAACTTCTTCTTCATTTCTAATTTTCTCCTCAAGCAGCCTTTGCCTTTCTTCAAGCCGTTTCTGTCTTAGTTTTTGTTGCTTCCTTAAAGTCTTGGCGAGCTCTTGAGCTTGCTCTAATTTTTCTTCTTCCTGTCATTTCTCCTCTTCTTTTATGGCTTTTCCTATATGCTTTTTTTCTGACTTTTCAACTTTGGTAGGGACAATCGTTGAAAGGGCGTTAATTGATTCGTCTACTTGCTCTAATTTGCTGGCGAGTTCATTTTTAAGTCTTAAGGCTTCTTTCAATCTGTGTTCAAGTATGGTTGATTCAATTGGGTCAGTTTTCGATGTCATTTTCGCAATTAAAGCACTCATGTCCTTTTGGTTGTCTGATATTTTTAGATGTCGCGATACAATTTTGCTGAAGATGGAGGTTGCTGAAGATTTAATAGCGTTTGATGATATTTTTATAATACCTTCTTTGATATCTATTTCTGAATATTTTTCTTTAAAGTATTGCCTGAGCTCTGATTTGTTCATTTTAATTAAATTAATTATGCTTACAATCTTTTAGTCTATTCAATTCAAATAGAAAAAATTTAAGGGTGCCTTGCTTAAGAACTGTGTGTGATATAAAGTGAAAAACTTTGCAAGTATTAAGCAAAATAAATAAAGTTTTGTAGCGAAATAATAAATAATGCATAAAAGGAGTAAAAAAGCAAAGAAGCCTATGTTCGTTTTGGACTGTATAACACCTGATAGCAAGCTGAAAGAGTATAATGGCCTAGTTGATTCCAACTTAGCAGTATTCTTTTCACATCTTCCAAGAAAAAAGATACTAATTCAAAATAAGCTAATATCACCAAAGGGCTTTATAATTACGAAAAAAGTTTTTAAAAGAAATAAATCTCCGAAATCATTTGACCCCAGCGATCATAAACATATTTTAAAAAGGCATAAATCCAGCTCTCCTAAGAATCAAATTGTTAAACATCGTAAGGCTATTTCTCAAGAATTCTGCAGATCAAGCTCATTTGAGTCAAAAAAAGAGATTGGAGAGCTTTCTGAAAAGTGCGAACCTTTTCCAAATCGTTTATCAACTCCCAATGCAAAACTGCAAATACCAAGACTTCAAATAACTACTGAAGGAAATTTCTTATAATTATTTTAATTTATATTGTTGTTTTTAACTATTTTAATGCTAGTAATATAAAGGTATACAAATAGTTCATAATATGTATTATAGACAATTTATAGCTCTATTGGATTCAGTAAATTTCTAATAGCGAGATATCTTACTAAGTTATATAGAATAGAACTATTTATAAATAATTTAAACAATTGAAATTTAAATAGCATATAATTTTAATGCTATTTAATTTATTCATTTCTTAATTTATCCTCTCCACATATTTACAGCTGCTCTAAGGTTGCTCAAATAAGACTCTACTATTTTCTTCATCATCATTGAATTTTTCAAGTATGATTCATCAATTTTACTTGAAAATTGAGAATTTTTCGATGGAGTTTTTGATATGGTTCTAATACCAAAATCAAAATTCAGCTTCTTTCTGCCTCTTTCATCTTCAGCTGCTTCTCCAAGTGTGTCACTTGTTTTAATCGACATTAGCCTTATATATGGCTTTGACCGGCCTAATAAAGATGATTCTTTATTTTCCCTTAAAATGCATTCTCTAATACCTGGAGCTGATAAAAGTTTTGGAAATTTTTCAATTCTATTAATAAAAGTTTTTTCTGTCGTAAATCCATCAGTGTTAATAATCAAATTCTTTTGTTTCTCAACAAAATTATGCTGCCCTTGCTCAAGCTTGCTTTCATATTTCATCAGAACGTCTTTGCAAATTTGATTTGGCTGTTTTCCCAAAGCTACCCAAATAAGGTTAATCGAAATATTTGAAATATCAATAAAAAGCCTTTCTAGAGATTTTTCTTTTATGAAATCTTTGGTGTCCCTATAGATTTTGTAGATAAGTTGAGCTTTTGTTTTGTGTTCAAATGATGAAGTCAAGATAATCTTATCTTATAAAATTTATAACGCTAAACGTCCACTACGGGGTAGCCAACTCCAGAGCTGCAACCATATTGTACACGTGTGTCGGGCCTGTGGACCGCTGGATCGATCCCTTTTGATCATCAGGGCACGGGCAAATAAGACGTTACAGCTTCGATGGGCTTCGCTGCCGCCACGGCTTTATTTCGACTCAGCTCCTGCGCGTGTTACGCCTGAGGGTCCACCTTCCTTCGGGTGTGCTGAGGGGTAAAAACTTCAGATCTTGATCGCACTGAGGAGCAGCTCCTCTGGTTATCCCCAAAGTTAAACCGCTTTTGCTGTGCAGAAGTTCTTGAGGTAAAAACCCAAACCCCATAAATAAAATTGCTTGGGTGAGAGAAAGTTAGCGGAGCTAACTTCGCTTGAGCGAAAGCCATTTTATTTATGAAGTCAAGATAATCAAAGCCATCAATTTCTGTGCATTGATCTTGTCATCTTTTCTAATGGTTTTATAAAAAATACTTACCGGGCCTGTGTTTACAGGATAGGAATGAGGGGGAAAGTTGCAGAAATAAAATATATCCCATAATGATTTAATAGGAATAAAACCATCTTCGTCTTGCTGCGAATCAATCACTTTAAGAAACCCAATATCTTGCAAAGTATAGTAATTCAAATATTTTTCTCAGCTGCAAATAATTTCCTCTTCTTTATTTGAATTTGTTTTGATAGTCTCTACGTGTGATGAACTACATCCCATTTTTTATGAAGATGATTACCGACTAATTCGTAAAAGCAATTTAATAGATTAATAAATTAAATTTTAAATTGGTGTAAAATATCTACTCATCTATTTATAATACATTTTTGATAAAATTATTTTATAAAAAATAAAATTTTAAATTGTTCAAATTTCAAAAAGAATTTTTATATTATCAATCAATTTGATAAAAAAATTATTTAATTATAATTTTCTATGTAAAAATCTCATATTTTGTATTAGATTTATTAATTATTACAAATAGTTTAAATTTTCGTTTCAAAAAGACATCTTCTATAATAACATTGAAATTCTTACTTATTCTATTTAATTGGAGCATCTAAAGATAATATAATGGAAAATAAGTTTAGAAAGAAAATTCAAGCAAGTCTGAATAATTTTGAAAAATGATCTAAGGAGTGAGAATGAAGCGATTTAATTACATGGCTTCAGGAAATTAAATCTCTTCTAGAGAAATATCAAGACAGCACTCTTATTCCTGAGCAGAACTATGCTTTAGCCAAAAGGCTATCTCAGTGTCTCAATCCAAATCTTCCATCCGGATTGCATAGCAAAACTCTTGAAATTTACAAACTTATATTGCAATCTGCCCCAATTGAATCATTTCATATGTTTTCTGCTGGACTTTTTCCTTATTTCGAGTATTGCTCTGCTCAGAATAAGATGGAATTTCTATTACTTATTGAGGAAAGATATGTAATCAGAATTACTGAGCTAAAAAATATATTAAGTGGATTAGTAAGCTGTTTATTAAGTGGGGCTGAAGGAAGACAAGACGTTTTTTTGAAAGTTTCAGATATTTTAGATATGTGCGCTGAAAGATTAAAGGAGGAAACTTATGAAGCAGTCTTTAGGTTTATTCTCAGAACATCTAGGCATAGGGCATCTCCTTTGATTTATCTTCAAAAAAAATCAATTTCATTTTCGAATACAAAATTAGCTGTAAATGCTATACTTGCTGCTTTGTCTGATCCTAACACAATTATAAAAAGGCATGTGCTTGATCTTATTAAAATACATTTTCCAATTACGAGCAAAGAGTTTAAAACAAAACAAAAAATAGCCTTAATGGAAGGGTCAATAAAGCTTCTAGCAAATAAAGATAGCACTCTTATAAGGAGACTATGGGAATGGGCTTTTCCAGGCGAGTTTGATGAATCCCAAATTAGTCTTGTTTTAAAAACTTTGAAACCTGCAATAATAACTATATTGGAGACAACTCACAAAAAGTTAGAAACTCATAAAGGTGATGGATCAGAAATCAAAGTAAATTTACTAAATTCCTGATAAAGAGTCTATATTTTTAAATTGGCTTATTTTAGATCTTATAAAAAAATTGGAGAATGATATAAAAGAGAATTTTTAATAATAATTATTGTAATTTTTAAAAACTATTTTAAAAAAACTTTTTAAATCAATCCTCAGAAATTTCATAATTAATTGGGAGTAAGGATTATTGATGTTCTTGTAGAAAGTGAAGGGATAGGAGACCGAATATTAGAACAAATTTCCATTCCTTTAATGAAGCATACAATGATTGATAAGTTATACTTTATTAACGAAAAATTCAATGATAGAGTAATAATTATGTTCAGAGAAGACCGATCGAACTTATTTTGGAAAAGTTTTCATAAATACTTGCCGAAAGCTCTTAAAAACAATGAAATAACGATATGGATGTCTATGCTGGACTTTGCGTTAGCACATTTTGAAAATGATAAAGAATTACTGTTTCCAGTGCTTGATGATATTTTGCTTAATCTCCCATGCATATCTATTGAAGAGCAAACACTTGACGTATGCTTGAAATTATGCAAACTCGTTAAAGCAACACCTTTTGAAGGAGGGGAGACAGCAATTGGTGTATTTTTGAGTTTAAGTCATGAAAAAGCTATGAATTACAAAATACTTTCTCAGCTAGGCAACATAATAGGATTGTTGTCAAATTTAGGCCTTGACTGTTCCGATGCTGCCTATAGAGCAAAAGAGCTTATACTTGAAGAAAGCCCAGACCTGCTACTAATTTCTGTCAATATGCTTTTATTCATTCAGCCAGACTCTATAAGCCATGAGAGCTTGGAGCGATTATGGCACCTCCTAGACACGTCTCATCAGAAAACAGCCTTAGATCTTTTACTAAGAAGCCACCAGATCATCCCCAATAAATGGCAGGAGTCTTTATGCTACATGCTAACATCAAGCTCGCTGATGTCTAAAATCAAATCAATTCACCTTTTCAGCCTTTTCTGGACACTCACAGAAAATGAAGAACTGAAAAAAACAATTGATGAAGGCCAGAGCATTTATATCATGCTCGACCACCTGATCGATGAAAATCCTATTATTCGTCACAGTTCAAAAGAGTGGCTAATTACTTCAAGAACTTTAAGTTTAAGTTTAAGTTTAACGAATTACTCTGGCAAATTGCCTTCAGTCTTCTTTTGGTTGAGGGTCCAAGCTATATTAACAGCTCTGAACAACGGTAGGTGGACCGGCCTAACCGTCGAATCGTTAAAGTTAATAAGCCCGCTAAGACTTCTCTAGTCAGTGCCAGCCTCAGCACCAACTTCTTCTCTTCAAGCCGAGACTCTCAAGAAGCTTGACTTCTCTCACTAAGCTCGGATAAATAAGACCCGGACCTGCTTAGCAGGAGTTAGGACCTATTCCTAACTGACATTTTTAATATTGTCTTCAAGAACTAACGTTCCGTGCTTACTTGATTCTTTATTTTTTGTTATTTTCCATCCTTTTACAGTTAGAGAAGAGCAAAGCGAATGCAGCTATGTATATAATAAGCCTTTTGATGCGAGAAGAGTTATGGACGCTTTTAAAAAAGTGAGAAATATTTTGAGGATAGGAGAAGAAAATTTGAAATTTGCAATGGATTCTTGTTATTTGAGCCCGCTAGCTGAAGAGTATATAGCGCTGCATAAAATACATAGTGGGACTTATTTAGAAGTTTTGCAATATGGTTTGCTGATGTATTTGAATACAGAGTGCAGTGAAATGAGTCATGAAAACAGCATCATTCAGAGCTTGGCCTGCGATATATTAGAAATAATCTTCCAAAGCTTGTCATCAGATTTAGCATTTATTGCGTTAGAAAGCTCTTTTATCTGCATGCATAGAGCTATTGAAAATAAAAACACCACCATTCAATTCCAGTTGCTAGCACCCCCTCCTTAAGCGAACAAATAAACTTTGTTTGCCTATGGCAAATATTCTTAAATCAAATTATTTAATTTGTAAAATTTATATTTTAATATGCAAACTATTTAATTTCTAATAGAGATTTCATTATACTAATTATCACTATCACTTATATATCAAAATATTTCTATATAAAAAATTGTTATATCAAAAAATTTTTTTCACAGAGAGTGAGTTTTTCTACCCAAAAAATTGGGCTCATTCAAATGTTTTGTTCGTTTTTTGAGGGAGAGTAAGAATAATTCCACCATTGATTTACAACTGTAAAATACAGGCTGACAGAAAGAAATGTGAAACTTTTTTCCTTGAAAGCTATGTAGTAGAATCAATCACAAAAGGGATGCTAACTGAAGAATTATTTTTAAGGGCTCATTGAATGGATTTTATAACGCATACGATATTGCTGTCTATTTTTTAGTTGGCAAAACCTTGCTGATATAATAAAAATGTGCTCGAGACTGTATGTCCAGGAGGACATGCCTTGGCCGAGGCGCCATATTTAATTATGAATGATTTTATAACAAATTATATCCTTTTCATGACAATGTATCTTCCTGATGTTGTTATATCCAACTATATAAAGCTACTTCTTGATGCATATATCAGTATAATTGCGAATTCTTATGACTTGAATATGCTGGACGGTTTGACATTTTTAATTCACCACGTACTAAGAGCACAAGATGAAAATGACAATAAAGAAAACAGTAAAATGGAATGGCATCAACATGTCTTACGACAGCTTGAGGGTGTAATTGCTTTAGGAGTCACCTTGAATGAAATGAAAATAAACCATTCAATACTAAATTCAAAGCTAGAAATTTTATTTTCTCCTCTGACTAAAAATTATTGCAATGATTTTTTGTTCTCTTTCACAACATTGTGGTCAAAATATAGTCTTGATAGCCTCAATTCAAGGCATCACATGCAAGTTCTAATAAGTATGATTCCAACTTTTAAGCTGAACTTAGATACTATATTTGAGTATTTTTATACTCAATTGGAAAAAGATTTGGTGACTATTCAAAAAAAGGCTCAAAAAACGGATGGGAAAGAACTTTGCATTGCACACTTTTTATATCACTTAACTGCAAATATAACAAAGTTAAACATTCCAGTGATTCCTCAACAGCTATTTTGAAGCAAGCTCTTAACACTCTTTAAATGCTTAATGATATCAACATGAGAAGAAATGCCTCTAATTATTTTAGATACGGTTTATGGGCTCAGAAATTGTGTGTATTCATTTAATTTATTCTCAGACAAAAAAATCAAAAAAGATCTTCAGGAGCTCGTTGGGAATTTATTTGACCAAATTACTGTGTCTACTCAGAAATGGGAAAGAGATGTTTTTCCTATTGAATATCCGGGCTTTGAAACTGAAAGAGAGCTCAAGCTTTACCAGCTTAATCAGATTACTCTATCACTGAAAGGACATGAAGTAGCGTCATTTGCATGGCCTGATGATAATGAAAGAGTTAGCTCAAAACTTGTGCTGGCTTCCATTAATGCAAGAGCAACCTTATCGAAATCAAAAATTGGAGCGAAGGAATGTGGGATTTTAATTTTAGCTTTTATTACTAAAGGAGGAGATACTGTAGCCAAGGAACTGAAGAAAGATATCATTGATTTCTTAGGGTCTGACGAGTTTATTTTGAGCTGCAAAAATTCAAATGGGTCTTTAAAATATTGGAAAAATATTTGCTATGAAATAAGCAAGCTTTGCTATCAGGAAAAAACGCAATTTTTAAATGATGCTCTTTATAAGTTTCTGCCAAGTTTCTGGACGAGCTCGCAAGACACAATTGAAATGTCAAAAAAGTATTTGATTATAGCATCTTTAGTCATTTTGAGTGGAAAAGTTGATGATTATCTCCCTGCAGCAAAAGCATTAAGAGCAAAACTTCTTGATTGCATTAAAATTTCTGATTTATTCCCTCATTGCATGCTGCTTACCCGTGTTATGTCAATTCGCTTTAATTTGCCAACTTTCAAGGATATTTGATCATTTCTATTATATTAAATAATCAAAGTTGGGTGAGGAAAAAGGAATTTTGGAGCGAAATTCCTTTTTCATAAAAGCTATTTCATAGGGTCAGTTTCTGCATGCGAACTTTTGTATAAGAGTGAAAATGGTGAGGAATTTTATACTTCGCTAGCCTTGTGCTTTGCCTCTTTCAGCTGCTGATATTAAAGGCGAGATCTTTGGACCGAGCAAGCGCTGGGTACCTAACTGCTAGTTTTCCCGTACTTCTGGTTCCAAAATGGCTTCGTGGGGATCAGGAGGAGAGCTAGACTGTGAGTCCCGACATGAGCTCGAGAGTAGTGATAAGATTGAGAAAAAAGGCACCTCACTCGCGCTGCGCGACTAGAGGCCCCAACTAGAAGTTGGGTTAATTAAGCTAATACATATGATCATATCTATTTCCTGATATTCACATAAGGCTTTTGTACAATATGTCGAACACAACCAACATATCTTACACACTTTCAGCATTAAAACTATTAGATACCATGATAGTGTTGGATTTTGAAGAGATAAATTATGTTCTGTGGATTTACATGATTGATATCCCTGAAGTAGAATTCGACTATAACCCAGTAGAAAATTATATGCCGATTATCACAAAAACATTTTTAAATGGCTTCAATGCAAAACTTAGGAAAAGGAAAAGGGCAGAAATAAATGTAGGGAAAAGAGTGAAAAGAAAAATGCAGCTTGGCCAAGAAGCCCCAGGAAGTTTTGAAGATCTAGACAGGTGCGCCAAGGCTTTGCTGCAGTTTTGTATGTTTTATAGATCAGAGTTAGGAGATACAGATGTGGAAAGCATAGAAGATGGAATTATAAAAGATATTTTATTTACCTAACTAAATTGAATCTAATGCAATTTTAATTTGTAAATCACATAAAATTGTATTGATACATAAAACAATTAAAATTCTTATGCTCATAATAAAGCTAAAATTTTATTGATAAACCTCCAGAATGAAGAGCTTTCCTTTATGAAATTGAAAATGCATCAGTATTTTTTCTCATCATATAGATAAGACGAACGAGAAAAATCATCATACAACGTGTGGAGTACAGCCCTTAAATTTATTATTATAATAAAACCAAAATGGATCGTAAATTTTTATCAAAGCCCAAGTGCTTAATCCTATTTATTATTCCAAATTAAGTATAAATTTTTCTAAATCTACTTGACATCTGAGCAAAATTACTCTTGTATTCTGGGCTCATTTTTTGGTTTCCAATAAGGTAAATATCTCTTAGAGTTGTATTGACATTAAGCATTTCAATCAACTCATCAAGAGCTTCAGTCCCAAGAGGATTTTGCGACAAATGAAGAGACTGCAATGAAAAGTTTTCCTGAAGTGCCCTGAAAATTTCAATGGCAGCAGAATCTGAGATGCTATTTTTGACAAGCTTTAAGGACTTAAGGTTTGTGTTATTGACCAGATAAGTGGCTATGATTGCTGCTTTGTCTCCTAAATCGCCTGCATTGGAGAAATCAGCGATTTCACTTGTGTTATATTTTAGGACATCAAGAGCTTGGTTGAACATTTCTTCATTGAATTGTGGGATTAAGTCGCCATCTAAGTCTTCTTCATCAATTGACTTGAATTCTTCAGGCTTAGATGGATGCTTCTTTTCAGATCTGGGGGTCGAAGGACTGCGTCCTGATGGTTTGACTTTGCATATATTAACAAGCTGTGAGTCCGAAAATTGGACACTGAGTTCATTGACTGTTTCTTCAAGAGGCTCAATTTGGATATCTTTTAGTCCTTCTAAGTCAACAATTAATTTTTCGCCTTGCTGAAATAGGTCTTCACCGCTGTTGTCTAATCCCCCCCTCCGTGAGCAAACAAAAAAAAATGTTTTTGCTCAAGGAGGGGGTTAATATTTTTGCTAAAATATTTATATATAAATTTTATAGTAATTTTTTTTTTGAAATTTAAAAAAAAAAATCAAAATTCGCATAAATTGGAAAGCAAATATTAATTTATTTTATAAAATTTATGTTTTAAAATGCAAGCTTTTTAAAATTAAACAGAATTAGCTAGAGATTTCGTTATATTAATTATCACTTACTCCCCCCCCCCCCCTCCGTGAGCGAACAAAAAAATTTTGTTCGCTCACGGAGGGGGGTTATTTTTTTTTTTTTAAAAAAATTTATATATAAATTTTATAAAAAAAATTTTTTTTCGAAATTTAAAAAAATCCTAATTTGCAAAAATTGGGAAGCAAATATTAATTTAATTTGCAAAATTTATGTTTTAAAACGCAATTTGTTTTAAAATTAAACAGAATTAGCTCTAGATTTCATTATACTAATTATCACTTATATATCAAAATTTTTTTCCATTAAAATTTTTTTCTATTAAAAAAATTTTTGTTCACTCACGGAGGGTGGGTTTTTGGTCAAAAAATGGCGATTTTTCTAATGGTTTTGTTCGCTCACGGGGGGGGGGGGGAGTTAAAAAAAATTTTTGTTCGCTCACGGAGAGGGAGAGTTTTTGAGAAAAAATAGGGATTTTTCCAATGATTTTGTTCGCTCATGAGGGGGGGAATAATATATCTAGAGCCACATATGTGGGATCTTCTGTTTGTCGGGTAAATTTGCCAAGTTTTTCTTTGACTCTATCTTTCCAAGCAATAGTTTGAGAGTCTATTAGTTTTGGAATATCTCGAATATTGACTATATTACTTTCAATATACTCAAAATTCTTCTGCATTGTGCTGACTGCTGCTTTTTCTAACTCGTTTATATTGCTTCTTAGCCTTGCAAACCCATCTTTGATCTCTTTTTCTATGAAGATTTTTTTATTTTTATAAAGATCAAACACTTGCTCTAGCCTTATTTTCACATCTTTATCCATAACGCTGCTTTGGCTTTTTTCTATAATTTGGAGCATATCAAGCAATAATTCTGCTCGCATAGTGATTTCTTGAACCATATCATCAAGTGGCTTGATTTCATGTCCTCTATGCTGGCCAAACAAAGCACAACTAGCGCAAACCTTGACTTTGTCTTGTATGCATATATACTCAAGTATTTTTTTATGATTGATGCAAAGCTTATTGTCAACTTTTGGGACTGTTTTGGTTAAAAATTTAAGCAACGCAAAATTTTTAGGTAGCTCTTCTACTGATGACACATTAAAGGCAGTGCTATCTTCAGGACAAGATTTTATACCTCTTCCGAATAACTCTTGAAGACAAAGTGAGCAAAAGCTATGCCCACATTGGAGCATGCGTGGCTCTCTTTGGGTTGAATCAAAGTTCTGTTGGCAAATGCCACAGCACAGATCTTCAATATCCATTTATTAAAATCTTTTTGTTAAAATTACTAGATTTTGATTTTAAAAGTCAATACAGAAAAGGATGGATTTTCTCTTGCTAAAGATTTATTTTTCCTGAAAAGCTTTGAAACCACAAGGGGCAGGAAATAGGCATAAATTAGACCACAGCTGTATCTTATTATAGCTAAAAAGACCCAGCCAGATAGATCCGTTGAGCTTAGCGTGATAAATCCTTCTAAATATTTCAAAAATATATTAATAAATCCCAAGTGCAAAAATGCTGCAAATACTACAACTAATACTGTAGGCTCAGTAGCACTATTATTTCTTTGCAAATAATGGCCTGCTGTTAAGCCTGCCAACAAGCTAAACACATATGAATCCGCAGCATTTTTTACAAGAACATCCTCAATCACAAATTGTTTTCCACATGATTTTTCATAATTCTGAGACCACATTGGATCCCACTCTGAGTTCCTAAATAAGCAAATAATAGTAGATAATACTAATAATACAAGCCACAGTACCTGGCTTTTTATAAATGCCAATTTCTCATTTCCGATTCTTTGGACTAGCTTTGTCGTCTGAGGATAAACAATAATAGCAGCAATTAATAAAGCAAAAGAATAGCCCAAAATTATCTGAAAGTAAAAATGAACTCCTAAGTACATCCGATCATATCCAGTGATGATAACAATAATAGCTATAATGACGAGTTTCAAATATCGCCAGCCTCCAGATTTCATTCACAGATATCCAAGCACAAATAAACTAGCCCCTGCTGACATTGCATGGCCTGATGGAGCCCCAAAATCTTTTGAGCAGAGCAAGGCATCGATATTGAAATATTTCCAAAAAGGACGGGGATGCGCAAATGCAACTTTCAGAATCCCAGAAAAAGCGGCACCTAATTGGCTTCCAAAAATCCCTAATAAGCCGAAATCTTTGTATCCAACTAAGTAGCAGATGCCGCTTACAAGAAAGAAACAAATACTTGTGACAGCTCCAATCATCAGAAAGAAATCGTCACTTTCTTCACTTCGGGAACTTTGGATTCTTTCTATTAGATATGCACCAGTGCTTTCAAGTTCTTCATGGCTTATTAATTCAATAATAGAAAGACATAAAGTTATAGCACTGATTGCAAAAATTGTGCGCATCTTTTATTTAAATCATGGAACTTAATTAATGTCATCACGAATCCATTCGTACTATCTATACTAATATCTGTGAAGCAGTATCTGTTGGTTGGGCAAATTTTTGATAATAAAATTTGTGAATTTCACAGACATTGCATTTAAAAAAACATATAGAATTTTCCCATGGATGGCACTGTTTGGCCTTGATTTTCCCACTGGGAAAATTTTTTGGTTTGACCTAACCATATGGTACTGGTCGAACCAAAAAAATTTCCAGCGGGAAAATCAAGGCCAAACAGCGCCATCCATGGGAAAATTGTATAATTAAATTTATAAGCATCAAGATTCCCAATATAAAATTGATCAACATTATATCCTTCCTTGACAAAAAATAAGCTATAAATCCTTAGATTTTGATCACATTTAATTTGTATCTTTATTTCTAAAAGATTGAATAATGGATATAAATTCATATTATGCTTTTATCAAGAGCCAACCGATTACTCCTTTCCAAGATACTCTCCTCAAGTGGTAAGAATATCTACACCCAACCATTTGCAAGCTTCTCCACATTTAGAATAGAAAAAGACACTTTTGGAGACATCAAAGTCTCAGGTGATAAATATTGGGGTGCTCAAACTCAAAGATCCCTTGAAAACTTTGACATTGGTGGCGAAACAGAGAGGATGCCAGCCCCTCTAATCAAAGCTTTTGGAATTTTGAAAAAATGTGCCGCAAGAGTAAATAAAGAATTTGGACTCTCAGCTGAGCACGCATCTGCAATACAAAAGGCATGCGATGAAATCATAGAAGGGAAACTTATGGCCCATTTCCCACTTGTCGTATGGCAAACTGGCTCAGGCACTCAATCCAATATGAACTGCAATGAAGTCATTGCAAACAGAGCAATTGAAATCTTGGGTGGAAAAATAGGTGATAAAAGCGTCCATCCAAATGACCATGTGAATAGAAGCCAAAGCTCAAATGACTCTTTTCCTACTGCTATGCATATTGCCGCAGCCGTAGAAACTCACAATGTCCTCATTCCTGGACTAAGAAAATTGCATCAAGCGCTTGTGGACAAATCCAAAGAATTTGCTGACATCATAAAGATTGGGAGGACTCATACCCAAGATGCAACTCCGATTACCCTTGGACAAGAATTCAGTGGGTATGCTGCACAGGTGGAAAATGGAATAAGAAGAGTTGAGAGAAGCTTAGAGGATGTTTATTATCTGGCTCAAGGAGGCACAGCTGTAGGCACTGGGATTAACACTTATGTAGG
Source organism: Blepharisma stoltei (assembly GCA_914767885.1). Lineage (NCBI taxonomy): Eukaryota > Ciliophora > Heterotrichea > Heterotrichida > Blepharismidae > Blepharisma > Blepharisma stoltei. The sequence continues at coordinate 672,026 of CAJZBQ010000020.1, read as the reverse complement.
GTTCCCTGAAAAATTTGCTGCAGATGTAGCGAAAGAGACAGGACTACCTTTCAAAACAGCTCCTAATAAGTTTGAGGCTCTAGCTACACATGATGCTTTGGTTTATTTCAGCGGAGCTTTGAACACTGTAGCTACTTCTTTAATGAAGATTGCTAATGATATTAGATTTTTAGGATCAGGACCAAGATGCGGGCTAGGTGAGCTATTACTGCCTGAAAACGAGCCTGGATCTTCAATTATGCCTGGAAAAGTGAACCCAACCCAATGTGAAGCTTTGACAATGGTTTGCGCTCAAGTCATTGGAAATCATACAGCTGTCACCATAGGAGGCTGCAATGGACATTTTGAGCTAAATGTCTTCAAGCCAGTCATCATTAAGAATGTCCTTCATTCAATAAGACTTATAGGGGATGCTTCGAGAAGCTTTACTGATCATTGTGTTTCAGGGATCCAAGCTAACAGAGACAAAATTAACAAAATTATGAATGAAAGCTTAATGCTTGTCACTGCTCTAAATCCTTATATTGGCTATGATAAAGCTGCGAAAATAGCCAAAACCGCTCACAAGGAGGGAACAACCCTTAAAGAATCAGCACTAAAACTTGGATACTTAACCGAGCAGCAGTTCAATGACTGGGTAAAGCCTGAACAAATGCTTGGTCCATCTCCATATAAAGGTAAATAAATTAGATGCAGAATAATTTAGTTTAATAATTATTGGGCTCACTTATGGTTTTTCAAGGCTTCATAAGCTCTCAATAAGCTGTCACTAAATATCAGTTACCCTAGCAATTCAGGATTGTTTTGGCTATCAAATCTGCCCCAGTCTCTTTCCTCTGAGTCCAAAGGATCGTGAGAAAGAATATCAGAGCAGCTGTGGGTTTCTAATTCGCCTTCTGATCATTTTTGTTCTCTAGGGGAGTCTGACCCTGAGGAGCTGACTTCTTCAGGCGTCATCATGTATCTTTGCAAAACGGTGCTTATAGAATTTTCCCATAGATGGCGCTGTTTGCCCTTGATTTGCCCACTGGGAAAATTTTTTGGTTCGACCAGTACCATATGGTTTGGTCAAACCAAAAAATTTTCCCAGTGGGCAAATCAAGGGCAAACAGCGCCATCTATGGGAAAATTCTATAATTCATGGGCAGAATTTGCTGACTGCTCTTTTGAAATCTCTTCTTCTCTGCTTTTAAGATCCTCTTTTATTTTCGTTTGGATTTCTATTTGCTTTTGCAAAACCTTATCGAAACTGTCATCTGACTCTTCTTTGTAGGATTCTTCTTTTGAGGCTTCTTCAATGGCTGGTCTTTCTTTGGTCTCTTCTTCAATTTTTTCAAGCGGATTTTCATTTGAGTCGAAGACTGAGACATCTTCGCTTTCTTTTTTTTCTGATTTTTCTTGGTACTCTTTAAGCTGGAGTAATAATTGATTTCGGCTTGCTTCTAAATATTTTATATATTGCTTTTGGTCTCTGCATTTCTGAAAATAAGTAGGCGGCCTTATGTAATATCTCACTCCCCCCCCCCTTTAAATTGGAACTAAAAATTTTGTTCCAATTTTAAAGGGGGGTTAAGAACATTTTTTTAAAAAAAAAATCATTATAAAATTTTTATATAAAAAAAAAATTTATATATAAAATTTATAAAAAAAAAAATTTCAAAAAATTTATCGAATTAGATTAATAATTTTTGTTTAATAAATGCTATTTACTCTTTATCCTTTAAAACAAAGCAAGATATAACTAAAATTTTATTATTAATTAATACGCCACTATTAATTGGTATCAAAACTATTTACACAAAAATTATTATATTTATTGATAAAAAAAAAATTAAAAAAAAATTTTAGAAAATTTATTAATCAAAGTGCTAATTTTGTTTAAATAAGATGTTATTTATACTCTATTCTTTAAAATAAAGCAAGAGATAAGTAAATTTTGAATTTTTGTAAAGAATTCGTATTGAATTTATATCAAAGCTATTTAAATAAAAAAATATCATTTTTATCAAAAAAAATAAAATTGTTTTGGAAATTTTTTTAAAAATTTACAATTAAGCATAATAAATTTATTTAAATAAGATGCTCTTATACTCTATTCTTTAAACAAGAGCAGGATATAACTAAACTTCTAATTTTAGTTAAGAAGAAACATTTAAATTATATCAAAACTTTTTACATAAAAATTATGATTTATATAAATAAAATTTTTTATTATAAAATTAAATTTTGTTCCAATTTAAAGGGGGGTTAATTTACCAAAAAAGTGGAAATTTTACCTATATTTTGTTCCAATTTAAAGGGGGGGGAGTCAGTGATATAGTATCTTCTTCACTTAAATAACCTTCTTCTTTGAGCAATTCAATTTTAAAGAAGCGGTTATAGCCCCAGCATTCTCCAGATTCAAATTCTGAAGTAAATTCTCTAACAACACATAGGTTTGAGCTTAAATGGTTGACCATTTCGACTCGGTACTCATACTTCGAAGAGTTTTGAAGTCCTTTCATCATTTCTAAAAATACAGAGAGATAGCTGTCTCTCGCTACCCCATTCCCATTCGGGTAAACTTTAAGTCTCCAAGTGATCCCACCAGTCTGCAAAGTATCAGAATAAATCACTTCAGTAGTTGCCCGCAGCGTTGAATAATTTTTAATTTCAAAAGTCCCTGAATCATAGCTCGGGGTTATTTCTGACTGTATATCAGTAGAAACAGCAACTTTGTTGTATCTAGATAAAGGCTTCTGATTTAATTCTTTCAGCATCTTAATCAACTCAGGAGTTTTCGCTATCAGCTTGCTTTTCCCATCCTGGCTCAGCTGCTTATTAATGTCAATATGCATATTTTCTAAATTATCAATTTCTTCACTTATAGCTTCTTTTTGCTCATGCAGGATTTGCAATTTGTTTTTAACCTGCGCTTCTAGTCTTTCCTGCATTTTTTCAGCAGTTGAAATTAATTCTTTGCTTTTTTCTTCTTTGCTTTTCTTAACCTTCTCGATATTTATATCAATTTCACGCAGTATTGAGCCCAACTCAGCAATTCTTTTTCTGAGGGCTGATGATTTGTGCTTTATACTTTTGACGTGTTTTTCATGGATCGTGGATAAATGCTGAAATTCATGGCCTTTATGCTCAGCTCCGAACATCGCACAGTCTGAGCAAATGGCTTTAAAGCAGGTCATGCAGTAATAATTAAGTGATAAGGAGTGTGTTGAGCATTTTTCAATTGGTTCTGGCTTTGATATTTGGAGAGATTCTAAAGCTTGTGATAATTCTGAAACTATGCGGCCATTAACTAGGTTTTGAAGTCTTAAAGGAGCTCGGCAATGAGGGCACTGCGGTCTTTGTTCTGTCAGCCATCTTGTAATGCAATGGTTGCAGCAAGGCTTCGAGCATGATGGACATAATTTTGCATCGACCACTTTGCCAAGACATATAAAGCACTTAAAAATTTCTTCAATGTTTGCATTATTGGTAATAGCATTCCCAGAAGCGAGGTGTATAGACTCCTGAAGGCGCTCGGCCATTTTGAATTTAGTTTTGTTAGAATATTCTTAGTTTAAATCCTAGACTGAGAATGATATCGAAGCTTCATTAAATTAAGCCTGCTTTTGAAGAGGCAAAAATAGCTTGAACTCAGGTGGCAGTTCTTCTTCAGAGTACAATCTGTCAGAGAAGTAAATTCTTCTCATTCTGCAATTAGCATGAATCTGTGGCTCCATGTCAAATGACAGTGGATTTTTGACAGTATACATTTCACTTTTGATAGTGTAGCATTTGGTCGAAAATTAACGCTTTTTTTCGGTCAAATGCCTCACTATCAAAAAATTTCAACCAATTTTCGGCCAAAAATAATTCGGTGAAAGGACACTAATAAAAAGGCAATATCATTGGACCTGCACCCTGAATCTGTACTCTCAAAGTTTCAATATAGTTTGTACCGTACGCTCTTCTCGTGAAATCAGACAGGTTGAATTGGATTTGGTTCCACCCTTCATCCAGTCTCATAGGCATCGTACAAATAAAAGGCTTCACTCTGGTTGTACTCTGATAGTTTGAAGCTCGAAATCGTCTTCTAATGTTTTTATCGTCCAGAACTTGCACTTCGAATGTGAAATATTTTTTGAGATTTTTAATAATCATGACGAGAAACGGGAGCTTTATTCCGAGAGTTTGGTTTGGGTCTGCTGGACAAGTTATGAATGTGGTGCTTACGTTTGTGCCCATTATTTCGAGTACTGAACTTTGAATATCTTGGTCAGTGATTCTTTTAATGTGACCATTTCTTACACTTTTGTCCCAGATTTGGAGCGGTTTACTGCCTATGCTGTAGAGAATTGAGAGAAAGCCAGACTGGAAAGTATTCTTGAACATAACTGCTTAATATGGCAATTAAGAATTATTATTTATCTGTGATTCAGCCTACTACATCTACTTAATATTGATTTATAAAAAGTTACAAAATCGAAAAAGCGAATTCTTATTGGGAAAATTTATTGGTTTTTTATTCCTAAGCGCCAAAAACTTCAATTGGAGAAAAAAATAATAAAGCACTCTCATATAAAGCTTTACGCTCAATTTTTCTGCTAGGATTTGATTAAGTTTTCGAGATTTTATTAATAACTTTATGCTTCATATTTCAGACATATCTCCTTATGGTTAAAAATAAATGTCACACCGCAAATTTGAGCGTCCAAGACATGGGTCTCTAGGCTTCCTTCCAAGAAAAAGAGCGAAGCATCATAGAGGTAGAGTGCGTAGCTTCCCTAAGGATGACCCTAGCAAGGCTCCTCACCTCACAGCTTTTATTGGCTACAAAGCAGGAATGACACACATACTTCGTGAGGTCAATAAGCCAGGCTCCAAACTTCACCAAAAAGAAGTCATTGAAGCTGTCACCATTGTAGAAACCCCTCCTATGGTAATTGTAGGGCTTGTTGGCTACATTGAAACACCTAGAGGTCTCAAAGCTCTTACCACTGTCTGGGCTCAGCACCTTAGCGAAGAATGCAAGAGAAGATTTTACAGAAACTGGGTCAAATCAAAGAAACGCGCTTTTGTAAAATATGCAGCATAAATAAAATGGCATTCGGTTCGAGAGAAATTAGCTTTGCTAATTTTCTCTCCCTCATGGAATTTTATTTATGGGGTTAGGTTTTCACTCGAGAACTTCTGGACAGCAATAGCGGTTTAACTCTGGGGATGACCAGAGGAACTGCTCCTCAGTCCTCTCAAGATTTCGGGCTTTTACCTCTCAGCACATCTCCAAGGGAAGATGACCCTCAGGCGGAACACGCGCAGGAGCTGAGTCTAGACAAGGGCGACGGCATCGCGCCGGTGAGACGTGCAGCAAGGCTGGTGTAGCAGGAGTTGATAGAAGGCTTGGCCAGGGCTGACCTGTACCAAGATGGCTCGCCTACGTCATTAGTTTTGCCATAGGTCCATTTTGGGCTGCGGCACTAGACACCTTAAACACCAGATAATTAAGTAAGTAAGTAAAATATGCAGCAAAGTATGAGTCTGGCACAGAAATCAAAAGAGCCTTAGACAGAATAAAGAAGTATTGCTCTGTTGTTAGAGTCATCGCTCACACACAAACTCAGCTTGTCGGATTCTCACAAAAGAAAGCTCACATCATGGAAATTCAAGTAAACGGTGGTAGCAATATTGCTGAGAAAGTAGACTGGGCTTATGCTAAATTCGAACAAAAGGTAGCTGTCAGTGAAGTTTTCCAGCCAAACGAAATGATTGACACTATTGGAGTTTGCAAAGGCAAAGGCTTCAGTGGAGTCGTAAGAAGATGGGGAGTCAAACTTCTACAAAGAAAAACTCACAGAGGTAGGCGAAAAATTGCTTGTATTGGGCCTTGGCATCCATCAAGAGTCAACTTCGCTGTCCCAAGAGCTGGTCAAAGAGGATATCACCATAGAACTGAAATCAATAAAAAGATTTACAGAATTGGAAAAGCAGAAGACCCAAAGAATGGCAGCACTGATCAAGACATTACAGAAAAGAAAATCACTCCAATGGGAGGATTCGCTCACTACGGAGTTGTCAAGAACGACTTTTTAATGGTAAAAGGAGCCATTATCGGAACAAGAAAGAGAGTCATCACTCTTAGAAAATCTCTGATTACTAACGTTTCAAGAGCTGCTGCAGAACAAATCTCCCTTAAATTTATTGATACAAGCAGCAAGTTTGGACATGGCCGATGGCAAACATCAGAAGAAAAATATGCATTCTTCGGACCACTTGCTCGCAAGCAGCATAAAGAAGAAGCTAAAGCAGAATAATCTAATACTTAAAACACCCAGAAATTCTATTTTTCTATTAAATGGCTTTCTTAATTATTCACTAGCCCTGGATAGCTTTTTGCTTGCACTGCTAGCAACTTTTATTCAACTTTAGGGATCAAAAAATTGTCAAATTAACTCCAAGAGTTGACAAATGGCAAGTACATGCACACTTATAAACTTAGGAAGTTGGTTAGGCAACATTTAATTCAACTCAACTCCACGAGCTGGATGAAAAGTCGCTAGCCCAGGCGAGCTAAAAGCTGTTATGGGCTATATATTTTAATTAATAAAATGACTATTAAATAAAAGCAAGCCGTTTTCATTTAACTTAAAATATCTCCAGGATTATTTTTCTATCTTCAAGTATATTCTTTGCAAAAGCATAACAGAATTAGGCTAAAGTGAAGAATCAGCTTGGAAATTCAGGGTCAAAGATACACTAATAGATCATTAGAAATATAATATTATTTTTGTTGTAATAAGAATATATTTATATGTTTAATTTAATAATATACCTTAATTAAAGTAATTGGAATATCAAAAATTTAAAAAATTTGTAACCAAAAAGAATAGGCTTGGAAATTATTGAAGAGTTATTAGCTATATAAATATATGATAAATTGTAAAGCATATTATTTGCATCTAGTTTTACAGTAGAACTCTGATAATATCTTAATCTAAAAACGATTAAGAATGTTTGTCAAGTGGAAAAATTTAATTTTTTTAGCAACGGTTTTCAGAGAATAAAGAGCATTTTATAATAGAAGATATAGCTGAAATTTATTTTTAATATCTCAAATCGCACCAAATACAGATGTAACGTTCTAATATCAATACTCAGTATGATGACAGTTTAAAAATTTGTATTTTATATATAAATAAAATCAATGTAATAATAAATGTATTGAATTTAATACTGCAAACCAAATTTCTAACACGATCATATAATACACATGAATATGATGGTGGTGCAGCCGACCAGACCTCTTGGCGCAATTTTCTCAACACCTGCAGGGAACACCCAGGTGGGGAAACCAAGCTGAGAAATAGTAGGGTAGTCCTTGGTGTGTATCAACTGGGTTTTGCTCGTGTCCCAGGAGCTAATCCTTGGGACATGGGTTTTTCCTCTGAAGGCGCTTGGAAAGGGCATGGTTAGCTGAGCCCATGGAGATGGCGATGACCTCACCTGGCCAGAGACGGCATGTGCTCAACACGATAATGGGAGTTGTGGCCCAGAGCGCTTGCCCTTAGGACTTTGGAGCCAGAAGCCCGATTCAGTAGGTGCAACCCCACTCAGAGGCGGAGTGGATGGATGTCTGCCGGGACCTCCCCGTAGGCGATGAGCATGTAGATGTGCAAATCCTCGACCCATGCCGCAAGGCGAACGATTTTTAATTAATTAATTAATTAATAACACGATTATATATAGAATAAAAAATTGTGGCCTGATAGAAATGCATTTTATATGATAGATAGAAATGCATTTTATATAATAAATTCAAATATTAACAAAATTAATTAGGCATATAAAATTGCAAGAAGAGAAGATTTAGAATTAAATAACTTTGATTAAATAAGATTATCATATGAAGCTTCAGGCCAAATAAATTTAATTTTTTCCTCACCAAATTTTGAAGAATCCACCTAAAAATTATAATCTAGTTAAATTATGCAATTGAATACTTTAATTTAATAAGAGAAATTAAACTCAGAAAAATAAAATATAAGTCTTATATAAGACCACAAATAAATACCTTAAAAGAAACATATGCTTAAGTTTCTAATTATTTTAATTGTCTAAATTGGATAGTATTGAGAAATACATAAAAGCATATTTTCAAAAGGACTCCTATTCAAAATAGAGTGGCGCCACATATATTCTGCTAAATATGATGGAAAAAATTCTCGCTGCGTTCCAAATTGATATTTGAGCTTTCTTTTCACATGAGTTCAAGTGGCTTTCAATGTGTTGAGTGTGGATGCTTGGGTCAACTGGATCAACAAAACATTCTTGATGGATAACTATCTCATGGCTATAGACTCCTCCGTTAATTTCGTCGATTCTTGCATAAGCTGGTCAGCCGTCACTGATAATATTTGTTCCAGGAAGTATTCACTTGTTAATTAATTCTTCCAGTGTTTCACGAGTTCTATCTGGAACTTGTTTTAGTAGGCATTTGTTTGAACCACGCTCAATCGCCCCAAATACTCATTGCCCTCCTGTAAATCTCCCTCTATGATATTTTCTATGGAAGAAGTAAGACTCATCTATTTCAACTGTTATAGGATTGTTCATATAATCAATTCCCCCAAGTTCTTCATTAAATTGAGTAACGCTTTCTTCACAAAGTTCTCTTAAAAGACTGAATCATTCGATTATAGTGTGATTAGAAACATTAAGTTCATGAACAGTAGTTTGTTGCAGATAGTTATTGGACCAAAAATAGATGATTAGCAGGATTTGCTGCAGTGAAAGATTACTGCTTTCAAAAATTTGATTTACTGCGAATTGTATGTGAGCGATTACAATGACTGCATCTTCATTCATAAAAATCTTACCTTCTGCTGAGTCTATTTAAAGTACCAAAATCATCACAGTTTTCACATATCATTCGGTTGGCAATTAGGCGATGCCTTGCACATCATTGCAATGTTGATTCAATTCTAGTAGTTTCAGCAATCAGTTGAGTTAGTCTTCAGTCTTCAGCTAATATTTCTTCGTCAGTCAGTAATTCATCTTCTTCAACAATAAAACTTGTAGATTTTGTCTGCCAGGCATAATTTATTTAATTAAATAAAGACCCCTATTTAAATTTATTTAGTTTGTCTATTTTGTATAAAATAAATAAATATCTAAATTACGAGAAGATAATAAGCCTTTTAAAATATATTTTCCTATCTAAAAATAGCATAAGCGAAGCATATACGTTTTTAGGTTGAATATACACATCTTCTACAATAGAAATTTAAGAATTAGAAATGCTTGTAAAATCTTGCAGATACTTGGAAGACTAGTTATGGAATGAAATAGCAAGGATGAGTAAGCCTAAATATGGCCCAAAGTATATTAATTTCAATTGGAAAGTGTATTAAATCCAATGTATTAATTATTGCATTTTATACTAATATAACAAGTGTAGTATTGATAAGAGCAACTAATGTAAATATAGCAATCAACCATTAAAGGAGCCAAGTACTATATGAAATACCCAGCAGCACTAATTTCTTACAGAAACTTGGTAAAGCTAGTAGGTTAAAATTCTGGAATACTAAATATATCTTGACAGATTATTTGTCTAAATAACCATGCAGCAGAATATATTCCGCATCGGTCGAATTACCGAGAATTCTGTAATAATACTAACTTACAAAATCTTAAACCTAATCTTTGTTATCAGAAGATGCATAATATAATAAGCGCTCTGAAGGAAATCTCAATAACCCCTTTTAGCCTTGTTAAACATTAGCTTATTAAACAATCATAGCACTTTTACTAAAATTTAAATCGCATTCATTATCTAAGTGGAGCTTTTCCTAATATATATTGTTAAACAGATTTAACTAATTTCTGCTGTTTATTTATCTATCAATTCTATTGATATCCTAAAAGCACCAAATTATCTTAATATTTTTATGGAGAAAAAAAAATAGGCTTGGAAATTCCTGAGTTGAGATTTTTTATAGTTTATATTTCAATTAATATGCCAATTTTAATTTTACCGTGTTTTTCTTAATTATTTACCTTTTTTCCGTTTAGCTTATCAATACTTTAATTTTGTCAAATTTTGTTTTTTTTATTTTTTTTATATATATTGATTTTGTGTAAACACCATTTATCTTTAATAATTTCGTTTATTATTTATTACATTGCTGCTCTCTGTATAATTTTCTATCGTATTTAAGCTATCTGCCTTAAAGCTCAACTTTCATTTTTTAAACATTGGCAAACACACTGTTTTAATAGCCTAATATAATGTTTTTATTCATTTCTACTGCTCTATCTATTTTATTCTTAATTATTATCAAATTTAGACCATATGAAATTTTCTTTCATAAAGCTGCATTGAACTTTTCAACATATATATTAACTCGCATTAAGTTTATAAACTTCAAACAAATATTAAAATGAAAAGATATATTCCAATCTAAGCTTTAATTTGTATTTTATGTTCTTTCTTTATATAACATTCAATAATACATCCTTTTTTCAAATTAAAGAAATTTTGAATTTTATTAAAAGTGATAATTAACAATTCGAGCAGTTAACATTTAAATCGTTTAATAACTAACTAATTTTTATAACACTTTTATCACATTTGACCCTTCACAAATTATTTAATATATCATTTTTATACAGAATTTTAATTAGATATAATCAATCTAATTTATCCTAATATAAAGTATAAATGTATAATAATATTAATTCTAATCTTTTACAAAATTTATAAATCCCATAAGATAATCCAATTACTGTTAAAGACATTATGTACAATTTTCATTCTTTTCCAATTTTTGCCAAATCTTTTATTTGAACTATACTTGCGTAATATGGTGTTTTATCAGATATATACTGAAACTTTTTCTTTTAACAACAAAATAATATTATATTTCTAATGATTTATTAGTGTATCTTTGACCCTGAATTTCCAAGCCGATTCTTCACTTTAGCCCAGAATTATATTTAAAGGCCAACAAAGGCCCAATTTAAATATATTAGACTAAAGCCAAGTTTCTTCATCCCACAGCTCTAGCTAACCTTTTAGTCATTTAGTAAAAGCTATTTCCAAAAAGGCTAACAATCTAATTTATAAATAATTTTTTTGTCTTCATAACAACGTATAAAGATGTATGACTATAATATTCCTGCCCCCATTCCTCTTCCAGAATCTGGCAAATATTCCGAACTCCCAAAGCCACAGTAACCTTTATTTAGATGGAAGTTAAAAACTCCGCCTCCACTGTCGTTTAAAGTCAGTTATGGAGCTCATTTCCCAGTGAATCCTTCAACCTTGATATATTCATTTCCACAGCCTGACTCCACTAGTGAGATGCCATCATTTTTGCAATCACTTATATCCTCATCTATAGAAACTCCTAAAAAGAACCCATCGTCACTTTTCCATTTCAATTCCTATATAGAGTGTGGGAACCTGGAAAGTGTTTTCCAAAAATCCTCAGCCGAATTTGATTTACTTATGAAAACTGATACTAATTCGAAAGGACACTCCCAGTGGTTTTATTTTGAGGTGAAAAATGATATAATTGGATGCATAAAAATCAATATTTTGAATTTTAGTAAAGGAAGCAGCTTATTTCAAAGAGGAATGAAGCCATTGTCATTTTCCACTTATGAAAATGAATGGAGGGAGATTAAAAATGCGCAATATCATAGATATGAATCGGAGTCGGGGAAAAAATATTATATGCTGAGCTTTACCTTTCAGTTTGAGCATTATAATGATAAAGTTACTTTCGCTTTTTCAAGGCCTTATACTTTCTCAAGGCTGCAAAATTTTATTGCTCAAACTGAACAAAAATTAGGCATCGTAGAAGATGTCCCAATAAGAATAGACAAAAATAAGCTTCATTATAGAAGAGAGCTTTTGTGTAATTCTCTTGGCGGACTTCCATTATATGCGCTTACTATCACAGCTGATAAGCACTCTGGAATCCCTTTCTATAAAAGAAAAGGAGCAGTCATAACTGCTAGAGTCCATGCAGGAGAAACTACAGGCTCTTTTGTAATGGAAAGTATTATCAGTTTTCTCTTGCATTCGACCTCTGTTAGCGAGCCAAATATTTTAAAAATCCTAGCATTTTCAAGAAAAAAGAGTTTTATATTTTGATATAGATTTAATCAATGCTTTAAAGCATAGCTTTTAAGTTAAGTTTTTTTTATAATTTAAGGATAAAAAATTATAATATAAATTTTTTAAAAATAATTTCATCTGTGGCGAGCCAAAATTTTGTACGCTCACGAAGGAGAGCTAGATAATAGCAAGCAGGCCATTGCACTTAGAAATGTATATATCTTCAAAATTATCCCTATGCTAAATCCAGACGGAGTTGTATGTGGCAATTATAGAACATCTTTGAGTGGAGATGATTTAAATAGACAATGAATAAATCCAAACATGGAACTTCACCCTTGCATTTATCATACAAAAATGATGATGAAAAAGTTAGCAGCAAAACGAGAAGTGACGATTTTTTGTGATTTGCATGCACACGCAAAGAAAAAAAATTCATTTATTTATGGTTGTAATACAGCTGCTGATGGTGGATTTGCTTCTTGGACTAAAGTAAGGCTATTTCCAAGGGTTTTAGCCAAAGTTACGCCTTTGTTTTCATATAAAGATTGCAGATTTAGTGTCAGTGCAGATAAAATGGGGACCGGGCGAGTCGTTGTATGGAAAGAATTGAGAATTACAAACAGTTTTACGCTAGAAACAAGCTTTTATGGCTACGAGCATGGAGAAGAAATCAAGCCCTATGATGAATGCGAGCTATTTAAGCTTGGTGTAAGTTTTGGGCAAGGCTTGCTTGAATATACATATTTGTTAAGAAATCTCGAAATTGAGCTTCTCCATACTCATGGATGGCTTAAACCGTCCAAAATGAAAGAAATTTCAGGAACTCCTGCTCAAGAGCTGCTACAAAAAAAACTTGAAGAAGAAAAAAGAGAGGTAAAAATGCAAGAAATGAAAGAAAAAGCCAAATTCGCAATAAATTCAAGAAGACCGAGCACAAAAGAAGGACAGCAGAAGCTAAATAAAAGGAAAAACTCTATAAAGCCTAAGCATGAAAGAGAAATAAGCGAGAATGAATGGAATCAAGTTTTCGATGAATTTCCTATTGATACTTCATTATCAAAATATTTCAGTTTAGAGGAAATAGAAAGAGCTCAGAAAAATGAAGGCTTAGAAGATGAAGGCTCAAATGACACTTCAGGAAGTGACAGCGGCGATAGTGAATCAGAAAGTGCCTCAATTTATAGCAGAAATTCATCGATTTGCTTAATAGAAGACGAACCATTTAAATTCAAAATTCCTATCCCTCAAAATCCAATATACCTTCAAGATGAGCCCAGTCAGCTTAAAAGTTTTGTGTCAGCTTCTGATATAGGAGCTTGCTTCACAACTTTTACATATTTTCAAACTTCAATCTCGCCAAAAATTATCAATTCGACCTCCTTTGAAAATTTTAATAATAAAACGTATAGATCGAGGTTTTTTAAGCCTTTTATGAGTGCTTCAAGATCCAGGACGCACATTGAGAGAAAAAACGAAATAGAAACCAGAAAAAGAAGCATTTCTACAAGTAGAAATGGAAATTTAGGACCAAATTTTATTGTCGATTGCAATAAATCTGCTGTAGCAAAGTTGCAGAGCCTTCCTGACCGAAATATTAGGACCGTTGTAAAGCACTTGTCAAGGCCTAAAGCAAACCGAACCCTTCATTTTGCTAAGGAAACAACAAATCAAGTCCTTCCAAATTTTTGTGTTAAATCTGTCAAAATGCCAGTCCGCCCCGTAATAATGAAAAGATCCTCAAATAAGCAACTGTAATTTAATTTTTGCAATTTAATGACGTTATAATTTAAAATGTTAGGTGATAATGGTCTATATAAACAAATTCTCGGAGAGCACCCTCAGCCTACAGTTGAGGACAAATACGGAGTTCATTTCGAGTACCATGACCTCTGTTCTAGGCTTATGGAAGTCAAACTAGAGCGAGAAAACAAGCCATCCCATAGAAAAAAATCATCTTCAAAGATCTCCAATCTCAAAAACGTTTTGGAAGCTGACGGAGACGCCCCAAATGAAATTTTGACAGAAAGAACAAATTTTACAGAAAATTGTAAACCCACAAAAAAGAGGAGATCGTTAAGTAACACTAAGTCAAAGTCCCATCTAGGCACTCAAGAATCCAACAAAAAGAGCATCTCCCCTTTTAACAAGAAGACACCTACCTATGCAACAAAAACTATTTGCTCTAAAAATAAAACAGTTACAAGAACCAAGTCGGCTGTGGATAAAAATTTCATTGATCGGTTGGCTGGAACCAAAAAAGTTTCAGTCACGAAGCCTAACCGACCTTTATTAATGAAAAAACAAAAATCATCACTGATTAGCGATGTGTTTAACTAGCTATTTTAAGTCAATTTAACGCTTTAGCATTTAATATCTTGCTTGAGACTTGCTTATCCAGAGATAATCTACCTGGGTTAAGTTTGCAGCATTGTATTGTTCCCAGTACAAGTGAGTAGTGTTATATGCATAAATTCTTCCATAGCCATACGTTGAGCCAACGAATTCAGTCGTTTCAGGGACTGAAACACTTTGATATAGCGGATCCAAGCCTTCTGAATTGCCAGCAGCTCCACTAACTATATAAACAGGGGCAGCTGGGTCTGTATAATAATTTGCGGTACTATTTGCTCCTTTTAAGACCTCTCCTTTATATATTGCAGCACTTCTTTCATAGCCATTCAAGTGTGCTGAAATTACCAAATCCACTGAATTGTCATAAATAATTTCTTCCAAAGATTCTTTAAGAACTGTGGCTTCGCTTCCACAAATTGTGTGTCGTGTCAGTGACAAGTTAGATGCACAATAAAGAGGACGATGCATTAATATCACTATCCAAGGCCTTGCAGTTCTTTGCTGATTTGCTGACGTTAAATCACTTCTAAGCCAGTTCGTCTGTTCTAATGCTAATGATGCAGGAGTTTTATTGAAATATAGCTCTGAATTAATCATGGCAAAGTGCACAGGGCCTATATTTAACGAATAAAAGAATCCGGTTCCCTTATTATCATTATTTTTCGGCATAAGAAATCTCATATGATACTGTGTGTAGTTTGCCAAGTCTTCTTGAGTTCCTGGAATTGTCATATAAGGATAGCTAGAAGCTATTGGCTGAATCATGCTAAAGAAGTCGTCCCCTGTCTCTCCATTGTGTGAATCAAGTGAGTAAGCAATATTGCCTAAATGAAACACCGCGTCAAAATCCCTTATTTGGCTTTCTCGGCTCATCAGGTAAGAAGTATATAGTGTCTGCGCACTAATTGCATACTTTGATGCAATCTTATTCTTCGCAATTTGGATAGTTGACGAGTCACCTTAAGGTGGCAAGCCAACACCAAGCTGACAAAAGAATATACTTATGGCAGGATGTGCCAGCTTGGGATTGATTTACCACCCCAAGGAGACTCGCCAATACTCCGAGTTTCAGAGAAGAATATTGTGCAAAGGTGTGCAATGAGGTGCAGACACTATACTGTCCAGATATCCCATATCCCCAGTTTCCAAATATCAAAGCTTTAAAAGCCTGCGCGTCATTTGCTGTCGAGCTAAGCACCGGGGTTCTACCTGAAAAAACAAATTTTTCGCTGACTACCCAATTGCATCCAACATAATATTCATAAAAGCAATTAGGATTTAAGTTTGAAATGGTCGCTGTATGAATAAACTGATGGTTGTATTTTTCAGGAGACCCATAAATAAATTTCGTATCGTTGCTTCTTGATTGATTTCAAACTGAAGGATTCACTACACTGTCGCAGAGCAGTGGCCGAAAAGTAGCGTAGGACTTGGATGGGAGCTTGGTCGCCCATGTAATTCTGATCTCGCCGGGATTTTCAGTCCAAGATATAGAAGTTTCCTATGTTTGGCGCTGTAAGGCCGATAAATTCTGATCGGAATTTATCGGTTGGTTGCACCAATCAATGCCTTGGTCGGACCAAAAAGCGATTCGGTCCGACGAACTTGGAAGGCTCCTGGGAAAATGTCTGTGCTTTCAGCGCTATATAGAGGAAACCTCTATAAGTGAACTTCTTCTGGGTTTATAAAATCAGCGTTCACTGTCAGAAATACTGCAAGTAAAAAAGTGACAGAAATATTCATTATTAAATTTAATTAACAAAATTAATATGATTATTGAGTTCCTCAGCACTATTATTCTCCTATGCTCACTATGGATGCCGTCAGTGCTATCTGGGATATATCTAGCCTTTGTAGTATTTATTTGATGGGATATCACCCATAAATTAATTCCTCACCTACAAGTATTCAAATTATTATTTTGCACTTCTTTGATTCTTTTTGTTTACAAGTTTGTGATGATTTGTATCTTTTATTTTGCTGGACCTGGGAACTTTGTAGATAATGAGGGATGAGCTATGAAATTATTAGGAGTATTTCTGAGCAATGGAGAAAATAAAACAAATGATATTGCTCATACTATTTTGCCTGATATCTTGGTTAATATAGCATCAGCACTGAGCTGAGTTTATCTGAAAGTGAAAAAGAGACACGAAGAGACTAGCTTTCACATTTCTTTTAAAAAACTGCTCTGCTTTTTTATACTCTGCTTGATATCTGTATCATCATTTACAATAATGAATTTTGGGTATCTATTGATCGCTTTAAGTTGAAGCTTAACCTGGCGCTTAGATATATCACTAATCGGCTTTAAATCGGGAAGTTTCATTCTATCATGTATATCTTTAATCCAGTTTTTATGTATGTATTGGTATCATTTTTTAATAAATGACTACCTATCTATGAAAATTGCCCAAAAAATTGGAATTTTAAGCTTCGAGATTCGAGATGCCATGAATTTTATTTTTATGCTCTTGCTATTTTTTTATAGCACTTATTGCAGGCGCTTGCATATCACATATCAATCATCTGGGTATGATTCATCAGAGAGCATGCAAAATACAGTTGAAGGTGACTGCGAAGTAAAGGAGTCTAATAACATTGAGTATTTAGAAGAGCCCATTGTCCATAAAGAAAAAAGATCGACTTATAGATACTATATCTCATTTAACGCCCTTTATACAATTGGAAGACTTTCTATATTTATATGGGCTTTTTATTTTATGAGCTGGATAGGAATATGCTTGCTATTATGGCTTTTTTATTCTGTGATTGATTTTGACGTCAGCAGAGTTATCAAAGTGACTCGCTTTACACTTATACCAATTTTATCATGCGATTTATTGACATTCTTTATTGTTAATATCATCGGTATAAATCTTAATCAAGCTTTTGGAGGACATAAAATTAGTGGGCCCCTTGATGTTGCATTTCAACTGTTTACTATATTTATTATGCTTATTGTTATTAAATATGAGACAGACAGAAAAAAAGGGCTTGAGCGAAGCAGCAGAAAAGTGACAGCACTTGGACTTTCTCTATCAATACTTCTAGAAAACTCCAATAAATTTTCTCTATGTGTCCTTTTTGTGATTGGACTATCAGCAATAAACATTGTGCACTTGGGATATATGCTTTTCTTTTTGGTTTTCATATTAAATTCAGCCATTTCCAAAAAATATTGGATTTATTTAGTGGCATATACAGAACTTGTTTTATTGGTCAAGTATATTTGAATCCTTATTATGGCATCTGGCAATTTTAATTTTAATTGGCTTTCTGTCAAAATTATAGGACTACCCACATCAAAAGATATAGTACTTGGATTTTTCCCTGATAATTATTTAGAATGACTACTACTTTTATCAGCTGCTATGCAGCTAAATGCTTATAGGGCCTTTATTAAAAATTTTAATTTTGGATCATCTAGCTATAGAAGCTCCATAATTACTCGGGTTGGATCGGTTTTGAACCAATGGGTTAACTATTTGTACACATACATAGCATTTTCAATAATTTTCCTCATCATTTTCCTATCTGATTTGAATGTTTTTAATTTTTTTAGATTTACTTTGATGTGCATTTATTTGTGCATGCTTTTATTAGACAAATCAAAAACTATTTCTCAAAACTTAGCCAGAGTTCATGGATGATGGTTTCTCTTTAATTACTACAGTGGATTTTTGCTGGTTTTTAGATATTTATTTCAATTTATGGAGTTCTTTAGCAATGTTACTTACTGGGAATCGAAAATTCTGGGGATTCAAGTGTACAGTCCTACTCATTTATACCAAAGTATGATAAGTGATTGCTTATTTGTTGTATAGCTAATACCACTATACAGATTTCTTTATCGAATAAAATGCAATAGACAGTTGAAAAACCAAAATAGACTCTCTCAAAGGGACAAGCTAGATCTCTATAGCAGGAAGTGTAAAAGTGGCAAAAATGGTTGGCAAGTGTGAAAAAGTTGACAAGCAAACGCGCCAATTTTTAAATGGCTTTTTATTTAAAGATACCATTTAGACTGGAATTAATTAATATCTTACTTTCTTTTGCTTTTCTTTTAAATTAAGTAGATTTTTAAATAAGCAATGCCAATTTATTTATGATTAAATGCTCTATAAAAGGCATAGTTTGTCATTGTTCTTTATAAAGTTCTTAATGGCTCATAATATAAAGTTCGATGTTCTTTAGCAAATTAAAATGGATTTAAACTTAAAACCTATCAATAGTGTTCCTTTTTGTGGAATGGTAAATTTTAAATAAGCTATGCTAATTTGTTTATGATTCAATTACTCTATAATTGAACACTAATTATTCTTTATGAAGTTCTTAATAGCTCACAATAATATTTTAATTTACCATCTCCAGTCTAAAAGGGTATCTTAAATTTAAAATTAATTTAATAATAAAGCCATTTAAAAATTGGCACGCTTACTTGTCAACTTTTTCGCACTTGTCAACCATTTTTTGCATGCCAATTTTTAGCACTTCTTGATATAGAGATCTAGCCCGTCCCTTTTAGAGAGTCTTTCTTGGTTTTTCAACCATCCATTACATTTTGTTCGATAAAAAGAAATTTATATAGGGGTTGGGCTATAGTTGGGGTCATTTTTTCTAGAATTTACAAAAGATTGCACTCATGTGTGCAAGATGATATTGGGACATTTTCACTATTAATTCACAAAGATGAAGGAAGGATAAATAATGCCCCTGCTTTATTTCTCGTGTATTGTGGAAAGCATTTCGCATTGTTTATGATTTTGATTGCCTCTTTGATTTCAATATATGCAAGATTATCATTATCCATGCTTTTTTATATTGTGGCTATTGGGAACTATGCTATTATTTTAACAAGGGAATTTATATCAGGAAAAGAAAGAAATGCTGAGGCTGAGATAAAGCATAGATGCAGCCTATGGAATTATCTTTACATATGGAGTATATTGTGTCTTATAGCTTCATACTTATGCTTTCTTATAAGTAGGTCTTTTTTCAACACAGAAAATTTCAACGTCCTTATTTGGCTTTATTTTTTTTTGGGCTTTAACAAATCTCCAGACAACAACTTGCTGCTTCTTGAAAATTATGAGTACGTGTCCTTTGTAATTACCTTAATAATAGAAAGATATTGTATCGAATATGTCCAATCCCACAAAGAAAGAATCCAAGAATCAACTTCGAATGATAACATGCATATAGAGCTGCTAAAGTTTGTAAAAGTCATTATTGAGTCCTTAATACCCGCAGTTCTGCTATTAATAGCATTCAAAAAGCTTACAGTGGTAAGCATTGTTTATGTTTTCACAGTTCTTTGCACTATTGGCATGCAATCAACTAATAAAAGAGTAAAATCTTGCAACTATATAGTAGTTGCGATGACTATTCTGCAATATGCCATTTATTTGAGCAACCTTGACGACTCGAATTCTCCTAGAAAGCTTCCCAATGGAGGGCAGACATACTTAAATGTGCCATGATATAAGACGATAAGCTGATCTAATAGTGACTATCCTACGTTTCTTAACCTTGGGACTAATCATGCCCAAGTTTATGACTTGATCTGTGAAATACTGCTGATGCTGCTAATCCAAGTGTATTTCTTATATTTTTCGAAAATTAAAGAAGACGCAGATGAGGTAACTGAAATCAATCCAGAAGGGGAGCAGTCAAAGCTTGTAAAAACTTTATTTAGCCTCAAAAAGAAATTTTATTCAAGTTTTAATTATATCATACTGTGTGTGGGTTTACTGTTCATTAGCAAAAGCACTGGACTTATTTCGCTTGTATATTGCTTTGTTTGTCTTTCTTTTATATGGAGGGCAAATGATGTATTAAAAAGCAAGGAAGCTCTTGACAATTATATAAGACTCTATAGAAACTATTTGATTAGGTGGATGGCTATCGAGTTTACATGCCAAATTTTGTACCAAATTCCTGCAATATCATACTATCCACATGAATTAAAGGATTGGCTAAGTGCTCTTGGCCTTGTACAGCTGTGAAGCGCTGGAGAAAATAACCCTCCTTCAGATATAAGCAGCAATCAATATGATGTATATTTTAGAATTTACGCATACGGAGCCTTGCTAATTGCTTATCGCATCATGCAAAGCCAAGAGTTTAAAAATTATTTGGAAGATCAAAGGATCAAGCTAAAAATAAAATCAAAATGCATTGGCATCGGCATGGCTCATCATTTTAACAATGGCAGAATAAAAAAGAATGTCTATTACCGCACCAAACAGCAGCATTTTGAGCACGGCGTTAAGCGACTTGATAGAACTGTTGAAAGCTGGAACAGGGTTTTTTACGAAAACGACAGGCACCCAATATTCAGGCCAAGAAAATCCACTGTTCTCCTGCAACGTCAAGAAACTCTGAAAATACCTCCTCCACCTCAAGAAGACAGCTTTAAGACTAAATTTCAAAGATTTTTAATTAGACAGATGAATCCAATTTTATATCGAAAATACATTGAGAAGCTAAAACACCCAAAGAAAGAATCCTTTGTTGAGTTCAATAGTGAAGAAGAAAAAATTGAGGAACTGGACGAGCAGATGGAAGAGAGCCTGTCTTTTGGAAACATTGAAAAAGAACCAGAAAATGAAGAAGATAGTCAAAGCGAATTTACACTGACTGTGAAAGATTACTTTTTGATTATTTTATTCATTATTGCTAGCAACACACAAGGGTTAGTTTATTTGATATTTTTCTTGAATCACTTTTACAATGCAAGTCTTGAATCTTTGGTTTATCCAATTTCAGTATGCGGCTATGCTTTATTAGAATACCCAAGACCTCCTGCACAGTATTTTCTAATAATGCAGCTATATTCTGAGGTAATATTTTTCATTAAGTACAGCCTGCAACTGAATGTTTGAGAATTGATATTTCAAAATAATTTTCTGACTGGGTATACAGATTCAGGAAAAATAGGGTTTAATTTGGCAGAAAACACATATAGTAATAATTTAGTGGATTATGTCCTTTGGGATGCTTTGTGTATGCTTATTTTGTTGATACACCAATTTTACCTTTTAAAAGTTGGCTTGCATGAATATACAGAGTTTGAGCTAGAAACTCTTGAAGAAGCTTATATGAGAAATCCAGAAGGAGAAAGTATTGTGAGTTCTGCTTTAAGCTCTAGAGAAGAATGGTCTGAATTCAATCCAAGGCCAAAGCTAACTTGCACAGGAAGAGTTAAAGCACTATTTCAACGGCTTTTGCCTTCATGCAAGGAAGAAAAGCCAGGGAAGGACATGTATACATCAATTATCTTGATTCAGTTTTTGATTTTAATTTATCTTTTTTGCTTCTTTTCAAAAATGAGTGGAGATTCGCAAAATATTTCAAACTCATTCCAGTAATTTTTATATAGAGCAAACCAGTTTCCTGGGCATATGGTTATCGCGCTGATTTTTCATATCTTTGTAATGCTGATGGAGCGTTATCTTTATTTAGAAAGGACATCACAGACAGCCCAACTTGAATCAAAACCTCAAGAATTTCATAAGAAAATCAACTGGAATTGGCAGCTCGTCACAGCTTTGATTTTGCACTTAACTCTCCTCCTTGCAGTTCATTTAATCGTCTTTTGGTATTTTCCAATAAATGGGAACATTGATATGTCTGGCACTTCTTACTGTGAGCATTTATTTGATGAGTCCAGATGCAATAACTTTCAGATTAACTCATCATTGCAGTGGTTCTATATCATTTATATGTGCTATTTCACTATTATAGCTGTGCAGCTGCAGCTTGGACTTCCTATTTTTAGAACTGGAGCATTTCCATTGATGAAAAGCAGTAGTATGACTGCTCTTGTTTTCTTCCAAATCTATAGAGGTTTGCCGTTTCTTTTTGAGCTGAGGACATTGATTGATTGGACTTTTACAACCACATCATTAAGTTTATTTCAGTGGTTTAAATTTGAAGATATTTATGCAAGACTGTATATTAATAAATGTGATGAAGAAGACCAAAAGAAAAGAAAGCCTGGACAAAAAATCAGCAAAGTTGAAAAAACCTTTATGGGTGCTTGCATATTGCTATTTATTTTACTATGCATTTTAGCACCTTTGATCATTTTCAGCAGTTTAAACCCGATTATTGATACAAATCCTGTAAAAGCAATTACAATTGAAATTGGGCTTAAAACCGATATTGGGAATTATTATCAATTCTTTAAAGGGTCGCAAGTATCATCAATCAGCAAAATTTCAGAAAAAGAATGAAACAACATGAAATTCGACAACTTCGGGAAAATTCAAGCTTCTGATAGAGAGCTTATGCAATCTGTTGTTCTGGACCCAAATCCTGATGATATTTGAAGTATTTCACCATCCAGTAAATCTGCTTTATGCTCTGGCTTAGCCTCTAACAGCACAAATAAGGCTTATTACTTACAGATGACCTACTCCTTCAATAGAGACTACCCAGAAATCCAAACAAATTCTCAAAAAAACGAGAAAACAAGATTATCCCCTGAGCATGTGTCTGATATGAATAATATAATTTGTAAGCAAACTGCCTCTACTTTTCAATGTGATAACTGCTTTTCACAAGTTATAAAAATCCCCAGCTCAGGTTCCCCACTAGTCCCTACACTTGCTTCAGATACAGATTATATGATGGGAGTATGGTGTCTTTCACTACTATCACTTCTCCGTAGTACTTTGAGCTCTGACGAGCCACCTAAAGGTGGCAATAAACACCAAGTTGACAAAAGCACTTCCTTTTTGGGAGGATTTGTCAACTTAAAGATAATTATTACCTTTAGGTGGCTTGCCAGAGTTCCAATAACTGTGGAGAAGTGTGCGCCAAGGCGTGCTATAGCAGTGTAGATGCTATAGTATTAACCCTAGTCAATGATGGAGGAGGAGGGTATTGACAGGTTAATTCCCTTAAAGGCTCTATCTTGGAGCAGATGCATTTTTATGTAATTTCTTATAATTACAGCCCTGTGACATTTAATTTTTCGGTCATAACATTTTATATATCTGTCGTCTATCTAGTCGGAAGGCTGCTGAGGATAGTAGTCATTGGTGGGGCTTATAACATCCAAATGACGGAAATGCCAAATCCAGATCCTCTGATTAATCTTTGTACAGGCATTTATGTCAGCAGAATGACTGGAGATTTGTTGAGAGAGGAAGAGCTTTATTTTGAGCTTATGGATATATTGAGGTCACCGGAAATAATCAAAATGGTTACCGGACGAAGTTCTCTCAAAAATAAAACGGATTAATAAAATCTGCAATTCCTTATCATCTTGGATATAATTAATATTGTGACGAAAAATATGTCCTGCTGACATCACATCATATTAGGCACCAAAATGGCTTTATGGCCTAAACCAAGGTTTAGGCATGATTTTAAACCTAAGCTTGCTACAGCAGCCATATGGTGTAGGTGACCTTGGGAGTCAGCTGGTGGCCATTCGACTAGGTATAGCTATCCGGATGGCTTTTGAGCAGCGGGTTATTTCTTTTTTTCTGAGTCACCTTACTCAAGGTGGCCAAAAGGAGGTATCTGCTAACCTTTGCCTCCATAGCGCCAGACATACAGCACAGAAGGGGTTTCCTAACCTTTCGAACCTCAGGGACATAGTGCGAGCATTTAGTGCTGGGAAAAGACTGATGTTGATGGAACTCGCAAACAGATGCTACCCCAAGTAAGCAAGGGTCTGGCAGTCAAAAGCGCAAGGAGGCACCAAATTTGGAAAACTTTAACTCCCCCCCCCCCCTCCGTGAGCGAACAAAAAAATTTTGTTCACTCACGGAGGGGGGTTAATTTTTTTTTTTTTAAAAAAAAAAATTATATATAAATTTATAAAAAAAATATTTTTTTCGAAATTTAAAAAAATCCTAATTTGCAAAAATTTGGGAAGCAAATATTAATTTAATTTGCAAAATTTATGTTTTAAAACGCAATTTGTTTAAAATTAAACAGAATTAGCTCTAGATTTCATTATACTAATTATCACTTATATATCAAAATTTTTTTCCATTAAAATTTTTTCTATTAAAAAAATTTTTGTTCACTCACGGAGGTGGGTTTTTGGTCAAAAAATGGCGATTTTTCTAATGGTTTTGTTCGCTCACGGAGGGGGGGGGGAGTAAGTAATTTAATTTAATTTTAATTTTATCATCTTATATTTTTAATCATTAAAACTAATTATTTCATTATTTTTCTATATCGTAAGTTTCATTTTTGAAAATTTGCAGGGTTCTTTCTCATTTCCTCATTACTAATTCCTTATAAATTTTCTTATTTTTTATATAAGTTACCATTTCAAACTCCATCAGAAACTTAATAATTAAATATGCCAAAAGGTGTAAAAGTGATCAGCTACGACAAACAAGGAGTGGGGAAAAGGTTCAAATCTTCCAAAAAAAGGCATTCATGGAGACTTGAAATCGAAGGAGACCAAATCCAAGTTGATCTCTATATCTCAAAGATTTCAGGTAAAAGAAAAATTGTAGTTAATGGTGATATTCGGCATCAAAGCAGCAAAAGTGTAGGGATGCTTCAGTATCCGTTCGTATGAAAGGATCATAATTTAAATGTCATCCAGCAAGGCGACTCATATGATCTTAGGGTCGATTCAGTATCTTTTGAGCACATGTTCTTGCAAGCAAAAAATCAAGCAGAGTTTGGATATGAGAAGAAGTATATTGATGATAATTTTAGCAACAATGAGGATGGAGGATTTGGTCCTGGAGGCTTTGAAAGAAACGAAAATTTCGGACAAGCTCCTGAGTATTCAGAGAAGGAAGAAAAGCACGAATACCCGCCAACTCAATTTAATCCTTCAAAAGCAGTCCCAAGCAATCCATTTGACGAATGTTTTGAAGAGCCTTATTATGAAAATGATGGAGAAAACGCAAGAGAGCAAGAATTGAAGCCAATACATAAATATGATCAATGGGGAACTCTAGAAGCTCCAGCTAATGAGCAAAAACCCAAACCAATAGGTATTAGACCTCCTGAGCCAAAAAGACAGGCTCCTAAATCTCAAGCAATAAATCAGCCTCCTCCGGCAAGCCAAAACATTTTTACCGCTCCTGAAATTAAGCAAACTCGAACAGAAATTCATGGAGACTTATTTGAAAATCCTTCAATACCAAATCAAGCATCCAAGCCACCTGCACCTAAGCCAGCAGCTTTACCAGACTTTCCTCAGTCATCAAACCCGTTTGATGTTTTCGATGCCCCACCAAACACTACAAATGCAGGTGGTCAAGGTTTCCCACAAAATCCTTCAATGAACCCGACTATGAATTATCCTGCCATGCCTCCTCAAGCGATGCAGTTCAATACTGGAATGCCTGGAAACTACTACATGCCTGCAATGAACCAGTTTTACACTGCAAATCCCTACTATTACTCTCCTTTCATGCAGCAGCCAAAATAAATGCTTATAAAAGATTGATTTGAAAATTAAATTCCTTTTAATTATATTGCATTACAATAATCCCAGCGTTTTGCTTCTTTCCACCCTTTCTTTTTTTTCTATTTCGTTCAGCACTTTTTCTATTGTCTTTAAATTGCTTTTTACTAGGCTTTTTTGCTTTTTTCTTTGGGGAGAATAATTTCTTAGGGATGCTTTTAAAGGAGAAGCACTTTGAGGGTCTCTCGGAGAAGATTTGTGGGATAAAGCTTTGAATGATGCGACTGTCGATCTTGTTGAGTCGTTGAGGAAGGATTGGTCCAGTTTTCTTTGTTTTTTTGAGAGGAGGAGAGGGTCGTACACTAATGTGTTACCAACGTATGTAAATCCGTTACTTATTGTATTTCTCATAACAATTAAAGGCTTTATTTGAACTACACCTTTTACTCTATTTCTTGTTGTAGAAGAAAGATAAGAGCCAGGACCAACGCAAGGATCAGTCTTTGAGTACTCAAAATCATATTGGCCGAATCTTTTACTTTTTGCAAAAAGCTGCTTTCTTGATCTGGATGGAATTGAGAGACTTCTGCCGTCATATGTGAGATTTGGGTTGTAATGATCTGGGGTGCGCTCTTTTGGGCTTCGAAAATGCAAATCAGTTGGCCTCATTTATGAGAAATATTTAAATTTTGTGCATAAGAAGCTTGCTTTTAGGAGATTTAGGTAAATTATATGCTGAAATACATGTAAAATAATATTCATATGGATGTCAAGAATTTTAATATAAAGTCCCTTTTCCAATGTACTTGCTATGCAGCCCTTGAGTCCAAAAATCTTGAAGCCTTGAATCTTTTTCCTGAGGATTTAATAGAAAAATCGCCAACCAGACAATGAAATATATTGCATTATGCTTGCCAGCTTAGGGAACTACAATGAATCCATTATATACTGCAAAGGTCTAAAAAGTCCCATATTCTTCTAACTGGACTCGATAGCAGTTTAAACAGACCTTGTGATCTTCTTCCTATAAATGAATCTCCAAATCTAGGCCAGCTTTACAGCTGAGGAGCTGGCCCAGACTATCAATTGGGATATGCTAAAGAAAAGCAAATAAACCCCAAAAAACTTGAGTTTAGCCCATCACATCTTCCTCCTATGTAAGTCCCAAGCAGAAATATTGTTGATATTGAAGCACAAAAATATCATTCAATTTGTCTTACTGACGCAGGGAATGTCTGGACTTTTGGATCAGGGAGAAAAGGAATTTTAGGGTTAGGCAATGAGCAAACTTATGTTAATCCTACTCTTGTCCCGGTTACATCAATTATACAAATCGCAATAGGAGTTAGCCATACTTTATGTGTAAAGTTAATGTAGCTAAACAATGAAGGTGATATTTTTGTGTGGGGCGATAATAAATTTGGCCAATTGGGGATTCCAGGGGTAGAGTATATCGTCAGCCCAACAATATTAACTGCATTGAAAAAATTTTTTATTGTGAAAATAAAATCTGGGAAAAATCATTGTGGGGCTATGAATAAGAATGGAGACCTTTATTTATGAGGAGACGACTCAGCATATCAATTATTCCTTAAAAAGAATGGAGAAAATATAATTCAAGTTAATCCATTGAATTTAATACAATCGAGAGATGATACTATTGTGGATTTTGAGCTTGGAGAAGATGTTTCATGCATTCAAATGAGCTCAGAATGCATAGCAAGATCTAATGAATCAGGAAAAATCCTATACTTATTTACAAAGAATAGCCCACTAATGAGCATTTTTTGGTTTTGCCGGACAATATCTGGCTTGCCAAATTCGTTGGCATGCCATATTTTCTGGCTAACCAAATTTAAGAATGGCAAACCAAAAATTCTCCTTAGTGGGCTATTCTTGGCAACAGGTATACAACTGCATCTCCCAGGTGGGGCATCTGGAACTGTAAAATCATTAGCTATCTCGCAGCATGCAGTCTATGTCCTGACCAGCTTTTATATATTGCATTGGCTACAAAACTCAGAAATTAATAGCAGAACACATTACAAGTTAAAGGAATTTGCATATGAAATTAAATCTATTTTTAGTGGGAAAATCGCAACTGCTGTTGATATAAAGCGAAATCTCTGTTTATTGTTGCCAAGCGGAGTTGAGAAATGTCCTTTGCTAAGAGGATGTGTCAAGGCTTCGTTTCAGCAAAATCACTATTTTGCAATCATAGGAACTACTATCCCAGAAAAAAAACCAAATCCCCACACAAGTATGCCAAGCTTATTTGATATAGCTGAAGAAAAAATAATTGAAATTTTGGTATTAATGATTTAGAATATTAGTACAGCTCCAGAGCTCTTATTATACTCAGATATTTTTAGCTGTAGCAATCTCAAGCTAATAAGTGAAAAATTCATCGCCACAAATCTTGTAAATTTTATATAGAGTCTTTATTTAACTCCTGCTAATATTGATTATTTTTTGGCAATCAAGCCTCATCTTCTTGAAGTTAAAGTTAGCTAAAAAATTTTATAAGGCCATAAAGCGGGACTCCCTCTTGCCAGACAACTTGAGTCCAGGAAAATGGCCTATGTTGGGTGCATGTGCAAATGGTGTTAGGCACAACTAAAATTTCACCCTCTTTAAATTTTCCTAGGTTAGAGTCACCCTCTGTCGGGTAAATTGATCGTCCCTAATAGACGAAGGCTATGCAAAAGGTAAAAACCTGTCTAGCCCATCTTGCAGGGACAGCAAAACCTTCAGGAGAAAACAAGGGAGTGCTCCTTGGAAGCCAATTTCCGTCAACGTCATAATTTTATTTCTCAATCTTCTTGAAGGAATCCAACAATTTATTACAAAAGGTGATTTTATTTCTATCCAGCTCCTTGATACAGCTAAAAGCACTAAAAAAAAGAAAAAGCCTAACTCCCCCCATCCTTAATCGAACGACTCGCCATCATTCGATCAAGGATGGGAATTAAAAAAAATTTTTTTGGGAAAAAGATTTTATATATAAAAATAAGAAATATATTTTTTTTAATATAAAGAGGGTTAAGAGTATTTAATAATTATTTTTACAGCAAAAAATTAATTAATTTATTTTGATTTCTTTGCTACCCCTTTAAGCTTTAATTTGTTCCTTATTTAATTAAAAATTTTAAATTTTAAAAAAATCTCTATTTTTTAGATTATTGAGTTTTTGAGCCCAGTTTGATGACTAAAGCACTTTTTATAGTTGATTCCGTAGCTTCCTGTCGTCTTAAAGCCTCTGAAAACTACTTCATTAGGCACATCTTCCCCAAGCTTTTGATAATTAATATATTTTTATAGATCTAAAAATTTGCATGATATGAAAATCATTCGATCAAGGATAGGGTTAATATTCCCAATTTTTAGGAATTTTTACAGTCAATCGTTCATAAAGGATGGGGGGAGTAAGTCTAAAATTAGAGCATTTTCCGGCAATGATGAAATCCAACAAAAAATCCCTTTCCCACAAATCCAGCCTCAAGAGAAAAGAAAAAGGGCAGACACCGATACTTTTTTTAAAGCCAAGCCATTAGACTATATCCCGCCTCCTAAATCCAAGATGCAGCCATGGGGAAGTATCGACTGCCATAAGCCTAATCTCGAAATCGTTCAACATGAAGAAAAAGTCAGCCCATTTAAATTGAATAAATGGGGAAACACACAAAAAAACCAAGCAGACTTTAACATCATCCAAACTGAAGAAAAAGAGGACCAAGAGCTGGAAGAAGTCCTCATAATGATCGCTAAAATGGAGAGCATGGATGCTGTAAAGCGCTAAATAGTTAGTTTTATTAATTAAAAGCATCTTTAGAAAATAAACATCAGCAGTTTTCTAGAAATAGAACAGTTATTTAGGTTTAATAGGAAATTTCAGGTTAATTCTCTCTAAAAAATATTAATTTTGTTTAGCTTAGCCAGATTTAAAGAGTAAAATCGCGACCTGTCCCAAGTAGAAGTAAATAAAGTGTCTTGTTTCGTGAGTAACATAACTGCCGAAGTTTCTTCCAACAATGCAATGCCAGGTTGGGTTGTATTTCTTGTCAAACTCTTTTTTGATGTAGGCTGCGATGTCTTTTTCGATGTTAAATCTTTCCATAGCCTGATTTGCACAATCAACAGCATCTTGCTGCATCTCTTCAGACATATCAGCATTCTTTATCACTGCACGCCTCTCTGCCATTTTATTATTCTTATCCAGAATATTAATCGTTCATTCATCTAGGTGATCTTAATTGCAATAATTTTTTAGTATTTTTTAAGTAAATAGCGAATTTTTCAATGAAGAAAAGAGTGTTGAGAAAGATATTAGCAATAATTTATAATTACTCCCCCCCTCCGTGAGTGAACAAAAAAATTTTGTTCACTCACGGAGGGGGGTTAATTTTTTTTTTTAAAAAAATTTATATATAAATTTTATAATAGACATTTATTTGGCACTTCGCGCCAAACTTCTTGGTTGGTACAGCGGTTGCGGGTGCAGCGTAGTGAATTGAGGAGGTGATTGGAGTTGTGAAAAGTGTTGGACAATATGAATTGAAGCAAGTGCTAAAGGTTTTGCAGCATGTGAATGTGTGCTGAGTCAAATTTTAATTGGCTGATTTCGGAGGCTCGAATCGGTGATTCAATTGGAATTTGAAGAAAAGTGATGGATACTGGAAGATCTGCAGCTTGAATTTCATGCATGAATTGATTTTTGAGAATTTTAGAAGTTTTTTGTTGTTGAGAATTTTAGAAGTCTGGTGATTTTCGAAGATTTTTATTTTTTATTTTTTAAAAACGAGAGAAATGCTGCTCAGGCAGCGATAGATAATTTTAATAATATATAAATTTTATAAAAAATATTTTTTTCGAAATTTAAAAAAAATCCTAATTCGCAAAAATTGGAAAGCAAATATTAATTTAATTTATAAAATTTATGTTTTAAAAAAGCAATTCGTTCAAAATTAAATAGAATTAGCTCTAGATTTCATTATACTAATTATCATTTATATATCAAAATTTTTTTTCCATAAAAAATTTTTTCTATTAAAAAAATTTTTGTTCACTCACGGAGAGTGGGTTTTTTGTCAAAAAATAGCGATTTTTCTAATGGTTTTGTTCACTCACGGAGGGGGGGAGTTAGCAGAAATACTGTAGTTTAGCATTAAGCTTCACAATATAATCGAAATTTACTCAAGAATTAATAGGTTTACTTTATGGCTTGATAATAGCATTTAATTTTCAATATCAAAATCTCTGAAAAATTATAGAATTATTTGTTCAAAAACTCAAAGATATTTTCGCTTATAAAAATAATAAAATTATGCATTTATCTATTGATATGATTCACCATTATTATCAAACCATAAGTATTTTATAAAAAGAAATATGAACTGCTCGCTACAAATCCCTTTTATCTTTTGGAACAAGAAAGGACAAGAATTAACCCATAATTTCTCATCTCTTGCATGCCACGATAATCTAATTTGCACAGGCAGTGAGACAGGCGATATCTGCATTTGAAGACCAAGCAGCAACCAATACTCTCCAGAAATAATATGCACAATAGGTATTGAATCTGTATGCCGAGCACTCGAATTTATCAAAGCACCGTGCCCAGAGTTAATTGGAAGCACTATTTGGCTAATCTCTCTACATCAAGACAATCGATTACGATGCTGGGACCTAAACGATGGAAGATGCATGAGCATTTCAGAATCCGCCATACTTCCAGAGCATGTGATGCTAAACAAAATGCTTAAAATCCAGGACAGGTTTGTCGCAATTTCTGGGGAATCCTCTGATATTTATTTCATAGATACATGGGCAATGGAGAGAATTGCATACTTTTCAATGCCAGGAGAGGTGGTTTATATTGAAACCGCATACTTTAGCAATAATCTTAATTTGTTATCGCTAGATGCAACAGGAGAACTCGATGTTTGGACAATACCTGACTTAAAAGATTATTACTATGATAGAGATAATTTGCCTCAGATTAATCCTGATCCATGGCAGAATTTTCAGCTGAAGGAAGAAATGCCGTCATTGATGAAATCTTCAAGTGACGCTGGACTTTTAGCAGTTGTGTACGAGTATTACGTGTGGTTCATTCATTATTCTTGGTTTGATTTGCCTTTTCCACATGAAGCAATTTTAGATGTGAACAGCAAAATTATTGACGCCAAGCTCGACTGCGAATTTTTTTATGTGTTATTGGATAATGGGGAAGTTTATAAATATGATGTTGATGAAATTTTAAACACTATTGAAGTCACAAAAATAAATACTAAGTTTTCTGGTCAACCTCTAACCAAAAAGACTTATCAATTTGAGTTAGACCATATTTCTATAGACGCTAAAATCCCGGTAACCCTCACAAAATTTTTCAAGGATGATATCATATCTGTTCATAACTCGAAAATTTTTATTACCAACGTGCTGGATGAAGAAAAATATACTTTGCAAAATATTTCTGAATTTTCAACGAAAAAGCACGATATTTATTGCTATGCAGATTACAGCTTTGAAACATATTTAAAGCCTGGAGAAGAAATTACTGTTTCAGCCTTAGTAGCTTATGAGTATCTCCCATTTTATATCATTGGCACTACTTTGGGAAGAATATTAGTAACACCAACCACATTGGGCCATTCAATTTTCATATATAGCTATCACAAATCACCTATTACTTGTGTCTATTTAAACAGAGAAAAATTCATCAGTTGTAGCTCAGATAACGTTCTTTGCTTATGAAACTTTCGAGCATATGTGAAAGCAATTGACCGAAATACAGTAATAACTGAGCCTTTGCAGACCTTAAATGTCTGATGCAGCCCAGTCAAGACCTTAATCCCAGTTTCCTGCTTAAAAGAAACTATGGCTGCTGGAAATGAAGAAGGTCTTAAGTTCAGCAAAGAAAGGTGGGAGCAAACTTTATTAGCTCAGTGCGAAGATGGGTCAATTTTACTTATCACTTTAGCCAACAAAGCATCTTTATGCTATTTCCAAGCTCTCAGCTCCAGAATAAAAGAAGCAGAAGTTCACGTAGGCTTAGAATACCTCCTGGTTAAATGCGATGATGGCTACATCTATCTTTTCAACATGATCATGCAGGCTTTAGAAAGAATCATCTCAAAAGACGAAGCCCATAAAATTTTCAGGAAATCCAAAAGACAAGCAACCTTGCACATTTCATACGAGAGCACTGATTTAGGTCTTTCGCAATACCATCAAATTATCCACTACAATTTAAGGCAAAATTATGTCTCTAAATATTCTGATCCTTTCGTAATTAGAAATATATGGATTGGAGGAAGGGAGTACCAAGTTTTGTTTTTGAATATAGAAAGCATCGAAAAAAGAGTTGAAAAAAAATTAATTGCGCTGCCTTATATGGAATATGTGATGGGGTTGCTAGGGTATTGAAATGAAGAGTTTGCAACACAGATAAAAATTGTGGAAAACTTGAAATCTTTGATGAAACTCAGTGAGCCCAGAGTCTGCGCAGGAATTGGGGCGATTGGGCTGAATCATGCTTTATCGTTTACATTGCCGAAAGAGAAGAGCAATTATGAAATCTCTGGCTACCTTTCAGCTCAATTAATGACTGCGAATTTGTCTTTACTGGTAGCTTTAAGCTCTATAGAGGTAAACTTGAAAGCTGCAATTAAGAAAATTGCCGAGTCATACATGAGAAATTATAAGTTCAAATTCCCAGATCTAACGTTCTTTATACTGCATTCTTTATCAGACAATAGGCCGTCCAAGCATTTGCAAGATTTTTTCATGAAAATTTTGGACCCTGACACTAAGAAAAGCTGTTTTGAAGTTCTTTTATCAGTTTTTCTGTCAAAACCTGTGAAATGTAGGTCTCCTTCGAAGAAGCTAAGCTCTGTTCCTAATATAAATTGCTTTATGCCTCAAAAAGAGCAGAGAACATATATTCCATTTGTGGAAAGCTTAATAGTCACATATTTAGGATATATCTCTATAAATTCAGATCATATTAATTCAGAGACAACAGATAAATTGGTGACTGTCTATAGATGCATGCTAAAAACTGGGATGCAAGGGAATATAACAATAGCTGCTGAGCTCTTAGGTAAAGGGATGCAGCAATGAAAGCATTACGCTGTATTATATTAATTATAGTTAGGAGTCTTTCTCCTATTGCATCTCAATCGAGTAGTCTCCGTAGAAGACTCGTTCAGCTGCCAGCGAAACCTACCTGAGTATGTCAGCATTTCCACCAGAGATAGCTCTCCTTCAGCTTTCGGTCTTGTTTCTAAATGCTGCCTTTGGATTCCTTCAAACGACGCATATTTCATAACGATTATTTTCTCAGAACATTGGGATAATTAAAATATGGTTGTACAGCAAGATCCCCAAACCAGAAACAGATTCGTGAGAGGACGGGCTGATGATGTCGCTATTTATTTGTGTATTGCAATGAAAGCAAGATCTTGTAGAAAATAAACTTGAAGATATTATAAATGAATTGCTAACTCATAGCTGCAGTCCTGATCCTCTTATAAAGAAAACCCTTTATAAAGCAATCCTGAGACTTGCTTCTTGCGAAATTCAAGTATTTCTAGACTGCATTTATAATGGCACCAAAAAATCTTCAGACAAAATTTATTCAGCCAACTGCTTATCAGCCCTGTCTACATTTATTGAAAAAAGATATGATGAAATCTCAATGGTTCTTCCAAACGTCATGAATGTGCTACTAGCATGTTTAGACCCCTCAACCTCCGGTATAAGGAAAAATTGCATCGAAAAAGCTGTTGATTGCTTGCAAAAGCTCGTGATTTCTTTGCCAATGGTAGCTTACAACCAAGAAAAACAAAAATTTGCCATTGGAACTGTTGAGAGCAGCATTATGATTTATGATCTTAAAACAGCTACCAAGACTAAAGAGCTGTTTGGCCATGATTCATCAATATCTGCTTTGGAATTCAACCCAAGTGGAAGCACACTGGCTTCTTATAGCTATCAAGATTTTTCAATAAGGATATGAAAATTAGATGGAGGATTTTTAGGCTTTATGGGAGGAGAAATAAGAGCAAATCGTATTATAATACTCCCAGAAATCGACCCTGTTGTAGTCACATATCGGGAATTTCTGGATACGATTACGCTAAGCTGGACTGAAGATGGAAAAAATGTGCATTTGATGAGAGAAAATGCAAAGCATTACACATTCTCTTTAAATTAATTACCCGCACTAATTTACTAACTCCCCCCTCTGTGAGCGATAAAAAAAACTCTTTCCGCTCAAGGAGTTTTTTTTTAAATTTATATAAATTTTATTGTAAATTCGTAAAAATAGAAAGCAAACATTTATTTAATTTGTAATTTATGCTTTAAAATGCAAGCTGTTTAAATTAAACAAAATTAGCTAGAGATTTCATTATACTAATTATCACTTATATATCAAATTTTTTTTCATAAAAAAATTTTTGTTCGCTTATGGAGATGGAGAGTGGTTTTTACCAAAAATAGGGATTTTTCTAATGATTTTGTTCGCTCACGGAGAGAGGATAAGAAATTGAGATTAATACAAGACATTATATTTTTAATTTCTTTTTCATTCTTCCAATACTTTTATGGATTGCACTTAGGTCTTCTGACATGCCTTTAATAGCAGGCAAATATTTTTTAAACTTAAGACTAAGCTCTTCTAATTCAATTTCAGATAATTTGTTAAAGGATACCAATTCGTCATTGGTTTCTATGAGATGCTTCAAAGCAGTTGCTTGGGTTTCTAATATGGATTGCAAAGCACTGTGTGGAGTTATTCAGCTTAAACATTCTAAATCTTTTTGCTTGGGGTATGAAATAAATAGTTTTGGGTCTCCTTGGTCACTTATGAGAATACGCACTTTTAAGACTTCATCCATATTATCATGGTTTTTTAAAAGGCTCCTAGATTAAAAATTAGCACTGAGAATTCACTTGCACTGCGTGTATCATCAGAGGTTTAGCTTAATTCAACATATCTCAATACTCATGACTAATATTTAGAAATCTGCATTAATTTATAAGTAGCTTCAGTAATTTAAATACCAAAAGCAAAATTCTATTTAAATGATCATTTTAATAATTTTTCATCAGTTATTAATATGCAAACAGGTAGCAAGAAAGGAAATACTGCAAGAAGTCACTTCAGGCAAGAATTAACAGAGCAGCAAAAAGCTGAAGTAAAAGAAGCCTTTGATTTGTTCGATACTGACGGCTCTGGAGTAATCGAAGCTAAAGAGCTTAAGGTAGCTTTAAGAGCTCTTGGCTTTGAGCCTCAAAAAGACGAAATAAAAAGACTCATAAATGAAGTTGACCGCTCAGACAAAGAAAGAGACGTGACCGGCACAATCGATTTCAAAGAATCTTACTCCCCCCCCCCCCTCCGTGAGCGAACAAAAAAATTTTGTTCGCTCACGGAGGGGGGTTAATTTTTTTTTTTAAAAAAAATTTATATATAAATTTTATAAAAAATATTTTTTTCGAAATTTAAAAAAAATCCTAATTTGCAAAAATTGGGAAGCAAATATTAATTTAATTTGCAAAATTTATGTTTTAAAACGCAATTTGTTTAAAATTAAACAGAATTAGCTCTAGATTTCATTATACTAATTATCACTTATATATCAAAATTTTTTTCCATTAAAATTTTTTCTATTAAAAAAATTTTTGTTCACTCACGGAGGTGGGTTTTTTGGTCAAAAAATGGCGATTTTTCTAATGGTTTTGTTCGCTCTTAGAAATCATGACAATGAAGATGAGTGAAAAAGATAACCCAGATGAAATCCAGAAGGCATTTGACTTATTTGATATAGACTCAGCGGGCAGAATTACCTACGAGAATCTAAGAGAAATTGCACTTGAATTGGGAGAAAATATTAGCGAAGACGAATTAAGAGAAATGATATATGAAGCTTGCAAAGACCGCTACGGTGCTGTAACAAAGGAGCAGTTTGAAGCCATCCTTAATCGTTAATTTGAATAATCTTTTCTTCTATTAACTAGTTAGAAGAGTTTTGAAGTACTGATAGGTCTGCTCTTCAAGCTGAGCCTTTTGCTCCTGCGTATATTCCAAGGCGAAATACGGGTAATGTAGTCCAAAGCTAGCAATCTTCCCAAGCACTCTTTTCACATAAATCGCATTTCTGGTCGCATCTTCCCAGCTTGTCATCTTGAATCCTACAGGCTGCCCAGCAGCAGGGGACACATAGTTAAGTTGGTTTAAGTAGATTTCTTGAGCTCTTTCATCAGGGAAGTTTGCAATGCTCATATTGTAGCATCTTCCTAACTCGCGAATATTAGCACTCCTCAAATACCCTTGAATATATCTGCTAGCCTTCAACGAAGTGAGCATTTGTTGATGCTGGGAATTGCTCAGATCAGGTCTAAGCCTATTGAAGTGGAATCTCCACATTTCCATAAATTGAGCCTTGTTGAGATAGCGAGTGTGCAGAATCCTTCCTTTCCTTTCATCGTAAAGCAGATAGTCATTAAAGGAATTCACTAGGTTGCCGTAATCTTGCATTTTATTAAATATTTAATAGTTTAATATGAATTATGCAGATTATCCATTTTTCAAGGGCTCTTAAACTTTCCTAGAATAAAGTAAATAAATTAATTTCTATTCAGAGACTTTTTCTTCTTCGTCGTCTGAAAATAATTCCTCATTGTCTGAGACTATATTAGATTCTTCAAGCAGTATTTTACGGATTCCAGCTGAGGAAAGGAGAGATTTTCCATCAGTTTCTTGATGGAAAATCAGCTCGAATTTGTTCTCGGAGAAGGAGTCGGAGCCGAATTTTCCTTTAGGAGGAGGAAACAGGGGATCTAAACCTATTCTGAAAGCGTTTTCAACCATAGCTGGGATTATCATAGCAAGATAAGGAGCTGAAAGTTCTAAGCATGGGTTGGTGTTAACTTCAATAAGCCATGGCTTACATTTGCTATCAAGCATAATATCATACCCAAAAATTTCAATACAGTGGGCTCTTCTATTAGGGTCGATTTTTAAAAACACTGCATTCATAGTATCTTTGACTAAAGTTTTTATTTTAGGTAGCACTTCTTGGTAAAAATTTATTTTCTTTTCAGAACAATGAAAATCTAAATACCTTTGGAAGTCTCTATAAGAGAGCTTGTTACCATTTTCAAATTTCCCATATTCCTCAGAGTGTTTTTGAATGGCATCATTAGTGAGATGAATAAAATTATTAGAAATGTCTTTAATTGAATACTCATGAGAGGTAGTTCGTAAGTATCCATCAGTATAAAAATATCCTTGAATGACTCCGTTTATAGAGGTAATTAAAGCATAGCAACGAATGTCGAATTTCCTTTTATGTATCAAAAAAGGCCTCTCTAAATATTTCTGCAAAATAAATGTCCTTTCTTCTCCTGTTTTGGGGTTAACTTTATTTTTTATAATATTTTTAATTTGCTCAATTGAGCTGCAAACAGTGATTCCTACACCTCTATTAGTGTTTTCACCTGGCTTAATAATTCAAAGATTTTGAAATCTTGGTTTTATTTTTTTTTGCATTTCCATGTCGGCAAAGGCTTCTTTAAATCTTTCGAACTCAGAGTCATCATCCCCATTTCTTATATGAAATGTTAATGGTAAAAAAGAGAAAAGGTCTGCTCCAATCGCTTCATAATAATTTTTCATGCTTGTATATAATCCTTTTTTATTAGATAAATGCTGATTAAACTCTAATCGATTGTGCATCTTTTGATTTATTGAGTTTATCTGCTCTTCACATAAAGTTGCATATGATGAGGAGTAAATGATTGATTGAAACCCAAGAATTAAATATGGTTTATGGCCCTGAGCTAGCCTTCCAGCCTGTTTTTCTCAAGCAAATATTGAATTATGCCTACTAAGTATTTGCTCGACAAGAAATGGACAGAAATAGCAATAGAGTGATAGCACCTAACCCAATCAATTTCAAAGTAGGTTTTGCCTCTTGGAATATGGGATTGGTGTCTCTCCCAGGCCACATATTTCACATCGAGCAGAAAATTTACTAGAATTCATTTTTTTAGATTCTCTGGCAGGCTACCAAGTTGAGCATATTGTTAGTAAGTCCGAGCCAGTGGAGAGATGAAAACCTTTATTCTTCCCCTCTATGAGCCAAAAAAAATCATTGGAAAATCCATAATCCAACCGTCTCAAAAGCGAACAAAAAATTTTGATATATAAATTATTATTATAATTATAATTAAATCACTCGTTAATTCAATAAATTTTAAGAAGCTTGCATTTTAAAACAGTGAGCTACCCAAACTATAATATAGCCCTGGAATTTTAAAGATCATTAATAACCATCCATCTTAATTTTTAAAATAATTTTTACACATGTAAATGTTATAAAGCTGCAAGCAAAATGAAATATTTTCCATTTATGGTTTTTATATACCTAATAAGACTCAGCGGTGTCCTGGACCATATTTTTCCTGGTCATTATTCTTCAGGGGTATAGTGATCTACTATGGTGCATAAATTATAATTAAGATTAAGGTTGAAACCAAGAGAATCAATTTCTACTGGTTGGTATACTTTATTGTTACCTTTGGCTTTTAATGGACAAAATAAAGAATTTTGTGCATTTTCAGCAACTGATATTGACTTATCTTTTGCGGTTTCAAATTGAGATAGCAAACTTCTATCTTTTCATTGAGTTCATATGAAATTTGCCTCAGCAGGGTTTGAGGTTGCAGTCCATCAAGATCTACTTGACAGGAATTTTTTAATTAATTGAGAATTATTTCCTTTCCCAATATAAAATTTATAATTCATGCTTACAGGCACAATAGGATCAATCCCATTGCTTCTATTTATATATTTTCTTCACATTTTTTCTATTTCAGGTCTTGCTTTGAGTACTCAGGATTTAATTTGTTGTGCTTCTTTAAAAGGAATCTTCTGCTTCGATCCTTTTTTCTGAAATGTATTTGTAGTTGCTGATTGTAAAGGTTTCAAAATATTTAGTTCTTTTCTTGGCGTAAATACTTTTTTACGATATTTTTCTTCAGGAATTGGCAAGCAAATTGCCTCGATAGCAAATTGGTTACAATCAGATGCACCATCTTGCTCAGAATATGTTAACAGCTGGCAGCTAAAAGCATTGCCATTGGTAGTATTAAGTGTTTTGGTACTTGCTGTGTCTAAGGTAAACGAACGGGATACTGGATGTGATGCAGAAAATCTGGCAGGAGAAAGTCCGATTCTTTTTACTGTTAAAGACTCTCGAAGAGAAAATTTACTGTTTAATTTTGCATTAAATTTCTGGAAAGCTGAGCTATAAAGTTGATATTTTTTAGACATTTGAGATACTTTTAACGATTTTGGGGTTGCTGAAAATTCCGAAGAGGTATTGGCAACGGATTTTCGGTTGAGAAATCTTATGAGTGTTGGGCTTTCTGTTTTTCGTGATGGAGTTCTCTTAGAGCTCATTTTAATATATTAGACTTTAATTTATAAAATTAAACTTTACCTTTTCCTCTTTGGAGTGCTACTTGCCTCTCGTGAATAGCTGTGCGGAGTATTAGACTCAGAGCGAAATTCCAAATAGTTTCCTAAACTTCTACTGGAAAGACTTCCACACGAAATATCGCTCCTAATGTCAATGTCATCGGGCTCTCCTTCACTTCCTCCCAATTTCTTGCTGACTCCCCCTCCGTTTTTGCAAGCAAGCCTACCCTGTGATCGAGCAAAACATTTTTTTAATATAAAAATTTTTTTATGAAAAAATATTTTGATATATAAATAATAATTATATAATGAAAACTGCTTTTAATTCTGTTAAGATTTAAGCAGCTTTCGTTTTTTAATTTTTTTTAAACATAATTTTACAAGTTAAATTAATTTTAAATTTCGGAATAAATTTATAAATTTTAAAAAAAATTAGCATCCATATATGAGCGAACAAAATTTTTGTTCGCCCACGGAGGGAGGAGGGGAGTAAGTAAAAAATTTTCTTTAACCAACCTTTGCTGATTTTCCATCATTGTGATGTACAAATTTTTGTATTTTTTTATATCATTTTTTGCTAAATCAATCTGTTGTTTTATGTAATTTAACTCAGCTTCCAATGCCTTCATTTTTCTTTTTTCCTCGATTCCGATACTTTCTCTACTGCTTTCACTGTCACTGCTAAAGCTAGAATTAAATTCTTCAGCTGCAAACTCAGCCTCTTTAGATAGGTCGACATCAGAAGGTGATCTTGACCTGATTTGTGCTTCTACTTTCTTTTTAAGCTCTCTATATAATTTCTACAGTTTCTGGCCTATTGCTTGTGCTAGCTGCTTACTCATTGTATTCACAATAAATTCTTGCTCTTGTTCTAGCGTGTTTTCAAGATCGATTTTTTCTCGAAGTAAAGTTTTGAAGGATTTTTGAAGCCTGTTTGTGATGTTTTCTTCTTCACGTTCCACTGATTGGATGAAAGCTTCTTGCTCCTTAATAGAATATACTCTTTTTGTTACACTTGGACGTCTGATGCTGGAGACTTGCTGGGGGGAGCCTTCCAGAAGTTGCTTTTTCTGCGTGGGATTTACATAGAGATCGTTTTCTATATCTTTGAGCTTAAGTTGCTCTTGTAAGTCTTGATTTTTCTTTCGTTCTGCTTCAAGAGCTTGTTTTAGAGCAGATAATTTATCCATTTTATAAATTTAATTCTTAAATAGTCTGTGACAGATTTTATGTTTTTAGCATCAGAGTTCTGTCATTGTATTATAGATGATTTTAAATCAAGTGTTTACAAATTTATAATACTCTTAATTCAACAGCTAAAAAAACTTAGCCGTATTTAAAATATTATGTGCTCTAATAACAGAGAAAATTTTTGGTAATTAAGTATTGAAATATTATCATATATTTTTTTAAGCTGTTATTTATACTAATTTATTTCTTATTTTTAATTTTACTTTGATAAACCTCAACTGCTATAATATGATTTCTCTTCAAACTATCAGTTTCAGCTTGATATTGTTTTAATAGCTTATTCAGTTGCTCTTGGTGATAATCTTGTATTTGATCTAAATAATCCTCTAGTTGTGAAATTTCTTGTCGTAGGACAGCTTCATTTTTTTCTATTGGTTTTTGGGTTTCAGGCAATAGCCTAAACGATCTTGGAGAATGAGGAATAAAAAACAATTGCTTTGGACATGAGCCAAACTCTCTTAAAAGAATTTCATATGCATCTTTTTCTAATGTTGATTTAAAGGAATTTCAATTGATACCATAGCACGTGCTCGGGAATGTATTTAAAGAAGCAACTGCTTGCTCTCCTCTTTGACGATACCCAAATATCAAATCTATCCAGTTATGCAAGTTTTCGCTGACAAAATCACTTTCCAAAGCATCCCTCATAATTTCAGTGAAGCTATTCGCATCCCTGCTTCATGGTGGGATTTCAACATCGCTTAATTTTTCATCGTTTGTAAGTTCCATATCATTTAAGTTCAATAAAAAATCTGGATTTCTTGAGTAAAACTCAGGAATTAGCTCTTTGTTGTCTCCTATCATTTTTATACTAGAATTTCAAGATTTTTCTACACTGTTAAACATTTTATCCTGGGTGGAATAAATTTGATTTTGATTTCTCACGAGAAACTCTGGAATTTGCCTCAATAAAAAATATGAAACTATAGTAGATGTAGAATAAAAGGAAGAATATAGACTTGGAGGCTCTATCTGGTTTTTTGATTCCACTTGTAGCGCCTATTTAACCTTACTTCTAACTTTTCCAGCTTGGATCTATCCAGAGATCCTATAGGTTTCGATAAATCTCTAAAATTAGTATAGTCGTAAAGCGGTAAATCTAATTATTCTTTACCTTCTCCATGATATTTTGATAAAATCCACGGGAAAATGGGATATTGTGTCATGTCAAGCACCGATCTGTTTCCGATATTATTTAAAAACATCAAGTATTGGAAATTCGATAGATACCCATTTCTTCATTTTTCCATTGCATCAACAAGCTGGTCAGCTGGAGATTTAAATTTGACTCTATTTAATAAAAAATTATAAATATTTTCCCTCTGCTCTTCAGTCTCGAATATAAATAAAACAGGGTACTTTGATCCATAATAATCAATTCTCAGTCCATTATTTCTCCACAAGTATCTATATCTCATTCCAGAATAAATTATTTTGAACTGTATGTGAACAGCTCTTTTAGGCTTCGCATTAATCAAGGGGTAAAAATGCAGAGATTCCTGGGTCATCACAAATGAGCCTCATTGTTCGCCTTCAGGCAAAATTCTTTTGCACTTTTGAGTTAAAAGAATATCATCAGGATTAAAATCGTCCACGTTCTGCAACATTGAGAGGGATTCTTTATATCTCACACTATAGACTAGTGAAGTAATAGCTTTTTCGTCTGTGCTTCTCATTATCATATCTAGCTCAGTACTGAGTTTTAGGAGATCGCCTTGAGACATTTCGAAGAAAAATGTTTCAGCCACTTGCTGAGATTGGCAAGGGGAAGGAGGGCTTCGTGATATTACTCCGTAGCTTTTTACGCTAATAATTAAGGTTGATGATCCATCAGATGTATGGTGACCTCTATGAATTTTTGCTCGCTTTATAGACTTCGAGGAGGGATTTCTGTCTGGAGCATTTGCATGACGAATAATACGAGATTCCCGGTCAACTGTGGAACTATGAGATTTTGAGTTTGGCGATTGAGTAATACTAAGAGATGGAGGAAAATTGAACGAGTAGGAAAAATCATTGCTCGAGAGCTTGAATTTTAATAAAGGATGCTTTGAAAAAGTAGGCTGAAAGATAAAAGATCTTGTGTTCAAATGTAGCTTTCCAGATTCACTATATTTTTTTTACCTTTCGAAGTCTCCTGATTTTAAAGATACGACGACTGATGATATTAAAACTTCTTGAGGTTCTAACTCCCCCCTTTAAATTGAAATTTATTTTATTTATTTAATAATGTTTGCAAAAGGAGTGAAAAATGTTGAAATCAGCGGTAAGTTAATTAAAATTAAAAATCCAAATTTAAAGGATTTTTTTATTAAAAAAATAATTAATATTTTAAAATTTCTTTATAACATTTTTTAAATTTTAAATCTTAAAATATAAATTGATAGCAATCATTTGAATTTTAATTTATTTTTATGAGAAAATAATTAAAAAGATTATCGTGTGAGTGTGAAATTGCTTAAATAGCATTCCAGTAGCACTTTTCCATTAAAATAGATCAAAATTAATTTTATAAAAATTGTATTTTCATCTTTAATTGTTTTTAAATTTTAATTTATTTTTATGAGGAATTATATAAAACAATTAATTGATTATTGTTTAAAAATTGCTTCAATAACATTCTACTTGCGTTTTTGATATGTTAAACTCAGTCATAACTAATTTATTTTAAAAAATCCTTTTTAAAAATTTTTAAAAAAAAAATATAAATTTAGTGCGATACTTTTGAATTTTAATTTATTTTTTATAAAGAATAAATTAAAGCAATTAATTGGTTCAGTGTGTGATAAATGTGTTTAAATAACATTCTACTTGCTTTTTATCTATTAAATTAGGTCAATAAAATTTGATTTTCAGCTTTTTAATATTTTTTTAAAATTAAGCACAAAATTTTAATTTAGTTTATTTTATGAAGAATTAAATAAAGAATTCCATCATTTCAGTGTGAGAACTGTTTTAATAACATTTTACTTT
Organism: Blepharisma stoltei; assembly: GCA_914767885.1. Lineage (NCBI taxonomy): Eukaryota > Ciliophora > Heterotrichea > Heterotrichida > Blepharismidae > Blepharisma > Blepharisma stoltei. The sequence continues at coordinate 627,452 of CAJZBQ010000020.1, read as the reverse complement.
GCATTGTGTCTATTAAATTTAGGTCAAAACATGTTTTATAAAAATTAGTACTTGCATCAATAAAAATTTCCTATTGAAAACAAATTTTGTTTCAATTTAAAGGGGCTTAAATTACCCAAAAAATACAAATTTTACCGAGGTTTTGTTCCAATTTAAATTAGGAGCAAGTAGAATAGATTGAACTCTATGTCTGATCTTGGTAAACCATAAAACTCCGATAGCATTTTAACTCAAAAATATAAAAAATGTATTAACAATAGCAAAAAGGAGTGAAATTTTATCACAAGAACAGTAAACTCAATTACATATTTTTTGCAATAGTAAATTATCTAAATAACAGATAAATAAGTTATTATAAATAGAATAATTCATAGCCCATTATAAAGAGTTATTTTTCTTTGTCAGTTATAAATATCGTAAATAATTGTTCTTATATCTTAAAATCTATATATATAAATGGAGTTCAAAAATTTCCTTATTGGTGGCGGAGCTGCTGCAATGACTTCAAGTTGTTTACAACCTCTAGATGTTATAAAGACACTTCTTCTATACCAGCATAAAGTCAATTCTATTATGGGCTGCATAAAATATGTTCATGAAAAATTTGGGATTTTAGGTTTTTGAAAAGGAAACTCTGCTTCATTTATGAGGTCAATTATAGGAGGCGGAACACTATTCTTTTTCCTAGAACTTATAAGGGAAAAATTAGGCCGATCTTCTGGAGGATTATTAAGAGAAATATTAACGGATAGTGTGGCTTCTTTTATTGGAAGGGGAATCGCTGTTACAATTCAGTGCCCACTCTCAGTAATCAAAGTTCAGATGGAAAATCCATCTCATGGGAGAAAAAAAATTTTAGGTGCTATTTCAGAAATTTATGGTAAGCACAAAATCAAAGGATTCTGAAAAGGCTTAGCTCCAAACCTATTAAGAGATGTCCCTTATACAGCCTTATCAGTCCCTTTTTATGAGCAGTATGCCAAATTCATTGGAAGATTAACAGAAACTGATAAAAGATCAAATCTCCTTAACTTTGTAGCAGGAGGCTTATCTGGATTTTCTGCTTCCCTAGTTACTCAGCCATTTGACGTCATGAAAAACAGAGCAATGTCTGGGTATCAGTTTCACGGTCACACCGAATATCCTGGATTAATTAAAGGGCTAAAAATTATTTATGAGCAGGAAGGGGTGCAAGGATTCACAAAAGGACTTTTAATTAGAGGAACAGAGAGAAGCATGGGACAAGCTCTAATTTGGATGTTTTACATAAGGTTGAAGAGATTTGTGGATGGAGACAAGAAATAATCAATTTAAAGACTCGTTTTAGTAAATTTAAAAAAGTTGGGAATTTTGATTTAATAATGAAGACTATAGCACTATAAACTTATAGGCATGATTATCAGAATATAGATCGAATTCTTATATACAGTCAGATTAAAATGTTGTGCTATTTTCTTATCAGAAGATTATAAAAGTTGACTGTTCAATATCAATAGATTTTCTATTTGCTTCAATTAAAGAAGTAGTTATTTTATTGCCTTGATTGTTGAATAAAAGCAGGTGCAGTGATTTCTTACACTATATGCTACGCTTTGTATCTGCAATAACTTAGTTATCAGTACTTAGAAATTATACATCACTTGCTTTCGTCCTTTAATATTACTTTACTTTTCCTAACAGCATATCCAGCATAAATAATTTTATTTACAAAAAAATAAGCTTTTACTAACTCCCCCCTCCGTGAGTGAACAAAAAAATTTTGTTCACTCATAATAATTTTTTTTTTTAAAAAAATTTATATAACTCCCCCTCCCCATCCTTGATCGAACGACTCGCCATCGTTCGATCAAGGATGGGGGTTAAAAAAAATTTTTTTTGGAAAAAAAATTTATATATAAAATAAAATATATATATAAATTTTTTTTACTTTTAAATAAGAGGGTTAAGAGTATTTTTAATAATTATTTTTACAGCAAAAAATTGAATTAATTTCATAAAAAAAATACCAATTTTTTATATTTTAATTTATTAGTTACCCCTTTAAACTGTATAAATTTTAATTTGTTACTTATTAAATTAAAATTTGTTTTTTAAAAATTTAAAAAATCTCTATTTTATTAGATTATTGAGTTTTTAAGCCTAGGCTGATAACTAAATTACTTTGAATGGTTGATTCCGAAGCTTTCTATCGTCTCAAAGTCTCTGAAAACAACTTCATTAAGTACATCTTCCCAAGCTTTTGATAACTATTATATTTTTATATATATAAAAATTTGCATGATATGAAAATCGTTCGATCAAGGATGGGGGTTAATTTCCCCAATTTTTAGGAATTTTTACAGTCAATCGTTCGATCAAGGATGGGGGGGGAGTAAGAAATATTTTTTTTCGAAAATTTTAAAAATATCCTAATTCGCAAAAATTGGAAAGCAAATATTAATTCAATTTGCAAAATTTATGTTTTAAAAAGCAATTCGTTTAAAATTAAACAGAATTAGCTCTATATTTCATTATACTAATTATCATTTATATATCAAAATTTTTTTCCATAAAAAAATTTTTGTTCACTCACGGAAGGTGGGTTTTTGGGCAAAAAATAGGGATTTTTCTAATGGTTTTGTTCACTCACGGAGGGGGGGGACTAAGCCAAATGTACAGGGATTAAATACTAATAAAAATGATTTATCAAATAGCTTTCATGCTCAAGTAGATTAGTTCTCAATTATTTTAAGTGAAATAATAATATTTTAGTATAAAAAATTTTTAGATTTCATAAGATATAAATGAAGCTCATTATCCGAGGTTCAGATAATTTCTTTGAAGTTAATATTGGTCCTAATAGCAAAGTCAAGGATTTAAAGGTCGAAATTGCCCGTATCACGATGATTCCTCCGCCCCTCCAAAAATTGAGTATATTCAGTTCTGGAATGAAAGTAAATTCAACATAGGTTCTCCTTCCTACCTCTTCAAAAATTTCACTTTATAACATATCAGATGGAGCAGAAATATTCTTAGATGAAGTAAAATCTATATAGAAAGCTATAGAAAATGCACAAGCCCCAGAAGCACCGTTGGATGATGAACCTAAAAGAATGGTGAGAAGACACACTCTGCAGCCAAGAGTGTCATCAAAACCAACAGCCCGATCTTCAAAAGTCCAAACACAAGCCCCAGCTCAATCAATAGAGCCAGTCCAAGAAGAAGAACCTCAAGAGCCAGAAATACCTGAAGATGAGCATGAGCCATGACTAACGAGATGCATAATGGCTTGCCAAGAGGGAGAGGCTGAAATGTTTGTAGAAGCTTTGCAAGATTATATGAGAGCCCGTCCACTAAAAGTCCTTGAAGAGTCTGTTGCTGAAATTTTAAATGCTAGATACAACGATAAATGGAGTTGCATTCATTACTGCTGCTATATGGGGCATGCAAATGTATTAAAAGAGATTATAGCCAAAGCATCCTTTTGATTCGGGCTATTCCGACACCAATCAGGATTTGGCTTATCATTATCTGCTGTGAAGCTAACTCCTAGATGGCAAGTCCACTCCTTATGGAGATTTGTTATCTGTGGAATTTGTTTTTAGCAGCAAATGCGGGTAAACCCAAACTCCCTGATTGAATTGGGATATTCGAGCCAAAAGGAGCCTCAAGCCATATTGATTTGGGAGGAAATTGCAATATAGAAACAGATGACCATTGAACGCCTTTACAAATAGCTTCATATCAAGGCCACAAAAATTGTGTGGAAATGCTTGTTAGTCATCCGCTGATCCAAATCAATAAAATGACTGCTGAAAGAGGAACTGGGCTACATTTAGCATCCAGCATGGGCCATGCTGAAATTGTTGAGATATTGTTGAACCACAAAGCCTCACTTAAATTAGAAGATCCATATGGGAAAACTGCATTAGAGCTCGCTACAAATATCAAAGTTGCTGAGTTGATACCTAAGTATCTAGGAGAAGAAATGTTGGAAAAGTACGGCAAAAAATCTAATGAAAAGCCTAAAGCCTTTACTGGAGAAGCATTTTCAACTGCAACCTGGCAAATTAATGATAAGCTTGTATTTCTAGTTATGGATACTGAGCGTGGACTTTTTGGCCAATATTCTACTAAAAATTCTTATTTGGAAGGGCAAAATCCTGATGTTTTGATACCATTTGTAGATATTCAAGAAGTGAAAAATCTTAATAGTGGCATTGCAGAGAATAAGTTCTTTTTTGTAGTAAATACCCAAGATATCACACTAAAATACTATACAAATACTCAAGATCTCACCAATTCATGGGTATCTAAGCTAATAAATTGTGTTAATTTTTTCCAAACTTATGCCCATAACCCTGAAAATCGCGATTTCCTTGAAAACCAAGAAGGTGAAAGGATTTCTATGAAACTAAGAGGAATAAAGACAAATATGAATTTTGAAGAAGAAGCGATAGAATACCACCACGATGAAGGCCAGACTATTAATTATGATAGCTTTGATGTATTAGAAGAACTAGGAGCTGGAAGTTTTGGGCATGTTTATAAAGTGGTTAAAAAGAACTCTGGAGAAATCTACGCTATGAAAGTTTTAAGCAAGCAGATGCTGAGAGAGAAAAACCAGCTAAAATATGCAATTGCAGAGTGTAAAATATTGAAAAATATTAGACATCCTTATATTGTACCATTATATTGGGCATTTCAAACGCCAAATAGCTTATATATGGTTTTGGAGTATTGCCCTAACGGTGATTTGTCAAAACTTCTTGAGTATGCCCAGTCCTTAAATGTCTCCATTTCTAAGTTTTATATTGCTGAAGTCATCCTTGCCATTGAATATTTGCATAGCTTAGACATCGTCTACCGTGACTTAAAGCCTCAAAATTTATTATTAGACTCAAATGGGCACATAAAGCTTGCTGATTTTGGATTAGCTAAAGAAAACGTCACAGAAGAAAACCCAGCCATGTCATTTTGTGGGTCACCTGCTTATTTACCACCTGAACAAATTGCAGGCACTGGAGCTTGGAAGCCAGCAGATATTTATTGCATAGGAGCGAACCTATATGAATTATTAACTGGCCAGCCTCCATTTTATACAGAAAACATAAGCGTCCTTTATCAAAGAATTTCCAAGTCTAAGTTGAAATTCCCTGAAGGTCTAGATGAAGAAGCCGAAAATTTGATTCAAGCCGTTATGAAGAGGAACCCAGAGGAGAGACCTTCTATACAAGATGTAAAGGAACACCCGTTTTTCTATAGTATTAATTGGAGCGATATGCTGGCTATGAAGATTCCTCCGCCGATAGGAAAAGATGATTTTGTTAGGCTTAAGCAAGCGATGAAGTAAAATTTAAATAAAATAGTAATAAGAGTTACAAATGGAGAGAAATAAAAAAATGATGTTAAATGTCATACCTTATCATGTGGAAAATCAAAGGGTTATTATGACGTTCAATACAATTCAATACCAAATGACACAAAATGATATTGGAGTTTACATTGCAGCTTCTAGAGTAATTGCGGAATGGTGTAAAATAAAAATTTATAGTCAAGAAGAATGAGAAAATCTGAGAGGAGCGTTTGATGAGTCCACAAAAGCTGTTATGATTCATGTTACTTATTTTTCTTATTTAGAATCAGACAATTGCATATATGTCCCTGTTCATTTACCTTTAAACGGAGAATCCATCAGCCAAGCTTTTACCATAAATGAAGAGGTTAGGTTAAGCCATTAAGAAAACGGCATTAACCATATCTAGTATACAGCTACCAAAGGCGCCTGTATGAGAGACTCTCTGTTTGCAACAAACTGTATGAGAGAGACTCATATGTTTTCAACAAGCTGATAACTAGGTCTGGTCATAACTGGTACAGTAATCTCCTCCTTCGCTTGAGCATTCAGTCTTGAGTGGCCAGCCTATATATTCTGCGTCTCTGCTATGCGCTATTGGCGATACCAAAGATTGGCTCCATCAAGCTGTCGCATGCGAAAGTATCTTCATCTGAAAGCAATATAAAATGACTACTCTCGATGAATCCAAAGTACATTTTTGGGTATCTCTCTTCCAATCACAGGAAGCAGCCAAGCCTACTGATGCATATCTGCTGAAGCTGCGCTTAGAGTCCGTCCCAATTCGGCTTTTTGTTAGTTCAGGACTGTGCAAGAGGTTCGGCTAGGCACATGCCATCATTCTAATGTATATGAAGAGTTATTAATCGGTAATTACAATAGATCATTAGAACATAACTATTTTGAAAAAGCTCTCCAAAATGAAGCACTCTCTTATCTTGTCCCGATCTTAATTAGCAATCCTGATTATGCGACTTTTTATTTTCCTTATTATAAACCTTATGCTGGGTTTTTGGAAGCCTGGGGATCAAGTATTTTCTCCTCAAGTCATGAAAAATGGCAGCATTACTGCGTTACCCAAAACCAACTCCCTTCAGCTGAAGCTTTGCAAACACTAAAAGGTATAGTTATTCTTGGAGGCAAATATTCTGCATATGATGAGTATGATTGATTAATAAATTTAAAGGTATTCTTACAACAAATTAATATAGACTACCCTTATATAAAACTTGTAGGGATTTGTCTTGGAGCACAAATTATTGCTGAGACATTTGGTGGAAAAGTCGAAAAAATTTCTGATACTTATATAGTCAAATATGAGTCTGTATATACAACCCCAGAATTCAGAGAAAAGTTTTCAAATGCTAGAGAAGAATATAAAGTTGCTGAAAACCACGGAGATAATATAACAAGCCTTCCTCCGAACTGTGAGATCTGAGGATACTCTGACACAAGCCCAATAGAGATTTTTGGAATTCAAGGGAAATGGCTAGGATTTCAAGGACATCCAAATTATGTAGGAAAATATGTGGAGGTTTTTAATCTCCCCTATTTTAAAAAAATTGAAAGAGTGACCCTAGAAGAAGCCGAGACTATAATTTCTCAACAAAATTCGTACCAATCCCATACAGTAGAGCTGCTTCAATGCATTAAAGAGTTTTTAAGAAATTAATAAATATAAGATGATCCTCAATGTCATTCCTTATTCAGTTGTGGACGACAGAGTTGTTGCTTATGGCTCAATAGAGTACAGTATGAATGAATTTGAATTCGGAGCTCAAATGGCTGCTACCAGAGTCATTGCTGAGTGGCTTGAAATTAAAATTTATACTCAAGAGGAATGGGATCATCTTCAAGGAACTTATCATGAGCCGACAAAGACTGTGATGGTTCATGTCATTTACTTTTCCCACGATGCAGATGATTCTTTGATTTATGTTCCTGTAAATATTTTGCCTGAAGGAGTTCACGGCATTGAAGCTCCAATTAGAAATGAAGAAATTTTGTTGCAAAACTATACGCAATCACTGCAATACAATTACCTAGAAAAGGCTCTTAAAGGTGAAGAAATTTCTTATCCACTGCCAATTATTCACAGCAATCCTGACTATGCTTCGGTTAGTTTTCTTGATTATCAACCTTTTTGTGGATTTGTGGAAACATGGTCCACAAGCATTTTTTCAAGACCTCATGAGAAGTGGCAGCATTACACTGTAACTAAAGGCCAACTTCCGACAGATGAAGCTCTCCAAAGTATTAAAGGAATAGTTCTTTTAGGTGGAGGATTTTCTGCCAATGATCAGTTTGAATGGATGATTAATTTAAAATCTTTATTGAGGAAGGTAAATACAAATTACCCAAATATTAAGCTGATTGGCATCTGTTTGGGAGCTCAAATTATTGCCGATACCTTTGGAGGAGCTGTTGAAAAAATTCCCAATAGGTACATTTTAAAGTATGATGCAATTACGACAACCCAGGAATTTAGAGAGAGATTTGCAAACATTAGAGAAGAATATAAAATTGCCGAAAATCATGGAGAAAATGTAGTTAGGCTTCCTGAAGGCTCTGAAAGATGGGGATACTCAGAAAATAGTCCAAATGAAATTTTTGGAATTCAAGGAAAATGGCTATGCTTTCAAGGACACCCAAATTATGTTGGAAAATACCCAGAGTGCTACAATGTGCCTTGGTTTGTGAATAAGAAAATGATTACAAAGGAAGAAGGTGATCAAATAATAATTGACCAAAATGAATACCGCTCTCACACTATTGAATTGTTGGGGCTGATTAAGAATTTTTTGAGAAATTAAAATTTTCTCCAAAATTTAATAGTAATCAAATCCTTAATAAAAATTTGTATTTCAAGGGAATTAAGCAATTTTAAGTTTTTGACTATGAATATTTTTCTGTTTAGAAGTTAATAAGTAAACAATTAAGAAAATCAGAACTTGAAATATAATAAAAAAAAATGACGACCTTAACTGTGGTTCCATACTCAGTAGAGAATAATGAGATTCTTACCTTTTGCCAGATAGACTACAAGATGAATGAATATGAATTTGGAGTCCAAATGGCTGCTTCCAGAGTGATTACTGAGTGACTCAGAATTAAAATTTACACTCAAGAAGAATGAGATAATCTTAGAGAGATTTATGACAAACCAACTAGAGCTGTAATGGCTCATGTCACTTATTTTTCTCACCATGCATCGGACTCTTTAATTTATGTTCCAATTAACATTCAGCTTGAAGGAGTTCAAAATATTCAGACACCAGTCAGAAATGAGGAAATTTTAATACAAAATTTTTATTTAGCAAATCAATATAATCTTTTAGAAAAAGCTATCCGGAATGAAGAGATTTCTTATCCTTTACCTGCTATATACGATAATCCAGACTATGCAGCTTTTAATTTCTTTGTTGAAAATCCTATATATGGCTTTGGAGAGGCGTGGTCGACAAGTATATTTTCCAAACCATTCGAAAAGTGGCAGAATTATTATATCCTCAGTGGTCAGCTTCCTTCAGACACAGCTTTGCAGACCATCAAAGGAATTGTTGTGCTAGGAGGGAAATACTCTGCTAACGACCAGGAAGAATGGCTTATCAACTTAAAGGCATTTCTAAGACGAATATACAACGATTATCCCAATATTAAACTTGTTGGCATCTGCCTCGGGGCACAAATCATTGCTAATGTGCTCGGAGGAACAGTTGAAAAAATACCTAATAAGTACATTTTCAAATATGATACAATAATAACAACCAGCGAGTTCAAATCACTATATCCTAATCTCAGAAATCAGTATATTATAGCAGAAAACCATGGGGAAAATATAGTACAGCTTCCTGATTTTTGTGAAAGATGGGGATATTCTGAAAATTCCCCTAATGAAATTTTTGGAATTTCGAGAAAATTGATGTGCTTGCAAAGCCATCCAAATTATGTCGGGAAATTTTGCGAGTCTCTAGTAATTCCTTTTATGCTAGCAAACACGAGCATTCTGACAAAAGAAGAAGCTGACCAAATGATTTTAGATCAAAACTCTTATAGATCGCATACAGCTGAAATACTTTGCCTAATTAAGGACTTCTTAAAATCCTAATCATAATTTTTATTAACTTTTAAGACAATCAATCTAATAACACTTAAGTTGAGTTAATATTATTCAAAAGGAATGCTGTACTTTTTTAGCAGCTTCATTACTTTCCCCCTATTATCATGATTCTGAATCCTTCCCAAATGTATCAATTGAGAGCTTTTTCTCCTCTGTTGGACTTCCAAAATGCTTCCTATCACGCTTATCAGTATATCATTATCGTCCTTTTCTTCCACATTCTCAATTTTCAGCCTATTCAGTAAATTATCTCTGTCATCAAGCTCAATTTGGAACTGTTCAATCTGCTTTTTATAAGCTTCAACGGACTCATACAGCTCATTTAGCTGCTCTTCTCTTTTCAATAGTTCCAAAGCTATTTCATTTTTTTCTTCGACCACTCTTTTTATTAGTACTTCTTTTTCATCATAGAGTTTTTTTAATTTTTCCAGCTCTACAGGAGTGCTGTCTTTGGTATTTTGGCTTTGGGTTTTCATTTTCTCATTTAAGCTGATGATTTCTTTTCCTAAGCTGTCTTTTTCCAGCCTAAGCTGTCTCAGTTTTTCTTCATAGTCATCTATAAGTTTGTTTTTATTCTCTTGTTCGCGAAGTCTGACTTGGTTCATTTCATTTTGGAGAGAGGAAACTCGTTCTAACTGTCCCAGGTATTTTGCATTGGCACTTTGCTCTTTAGAAAATTTATTAAAAATATCTTCAAGATATTCTCTGAAAGTCCTTAAAAGTGACATATCTTGTCTTGGACTTGGAGACTCTGATTGGCTTTCCATAAGCTTGACCCTTCTTGACAAGTCATTAATTTGTTCATTTTTATCAGAAATTGTTTTTTCATGCTCTTCTCTAAGCTGATCAAGCGTTTTTTCGTATTTCGTATTTTCCAACTGCAGCTTATAAAGCTTGCTTTCTAAATCTCCTATTCTTTTCTCGTATCTATCTCTTTCAGCTTCTATCATCATTTCTCTTTCTTTTTGAGATTGCTCTAATTCAAGCTTAAGTCCTTGGATTTCTCTAGCCTGCAATCTTGATTTATTTTCTGCTGAATGGACTCTGGCATTTACACTGGCTTGAAGCTCAGCGATTTGCTTTTCTCTTTGGTCTATTTGTTTTTCATAATTTCTATTAGTTTCTTCTAATAGTTCCCTGAGTCTTTTTTCGCCAGCTCTAGCTTCATCTCTGTGTCTACTTACTCCTCTTTAAATTGGAACAAAAATTCTGCTACAATTTAAAGTGGCTAATTTTTGTTCTTAAAAAAAATTATATTTACAATGCTTTGAATTTTAATTTATTTTGTGAAAACTGTTTAAACAGCACTCTATTTGCACTTTTTCCATTAAATCTGGTCAAAAACGAATTTATAAAATAATATTTTCATCTATAAATTTTCCTATTAAGAAACAAATTGCATTCCAATTTAAAGGGCGTTAAATTATAGAAATTGCGAATTTTACCGATATTTTGTTCCAATTTAAAGGGGGAGTTAGACTTTTTACTTCGCTTTCCAATTGTTCTTTATCAGTGTCAAAATGGCTTTGCAGTTGTCTTAGCAAGCTTGACATATGAGGAATAATAAATGATATTTCTTCAGCGAAAACAGACTCAATCATCGGCCCTGCTGCTTGTGCTTGATACTCATTAATCCCAGCTAGGAATTTCTGCTCAACAAGTCCTATATTAGGAGTGTTGTCTTCTTCATTAAATTTGATCCCTTCAGCTCTTATAGGATCAAAAATTGATTTAAATGCATCCCTGCATTTTGCCTCACTTACTTTACAATTGGTTGACTTAATTTTATATACATAAAATGAGCGGAGAGCAAGCCCACCTCTTTAAAACCTGTATCTGTGGTCAAATCTGGGACCTTGTGAAGGAAAGGATGGCGTTCTACAATGTGTATTGGCCAGATTTTACTTGGCTTGATGGAGCTTAATGTCGGATTAGATCGACTCAGGTCAAAGTTTTACCTCGGAGGAAGATGGAGCTCAGAATTGAAACTTGATCTCCCAGAACACTAGTGAGGTTACTTCTAGTCAATCAGAACGTTCTGGGTAAGAAAACAGGCGTTGCATCCTTGGCTACGATTTTCGTCTTGGCCATCAGATTAAAAATTCGTTTTTTTTTTTTCGGATTTGAAAGCCAAATCTGTCCACATATGGCATGGTGATCCAGCTGCCCTGAGCTACGAAGAGCAAGTACAAGCCCTCGTCCGTGAGGAGCAACACAATAGAGGCTGTGCTCGAACTCACAAGCAAGCGGTAAAGCAATAAAGAGGTGAAGACGACCTGTCAGATAGGCCAGAAGCAACTTCTCTTATAATCTTAATTAAGTTGAGTTAAGGTTGACTTAAGTTCTTCATAATAAGTATCAATTCTTTCAATTAGACTGATTCTTTCTTCTTGAACTTCTTCTTGAACGAAAACACTCATCATGGTTTTATCAAACTCTTTCAGTAACTCTTTTGAGGTATTTTGATGCTCTTTTCAGAGATTGTCTTCTTCGCAGGGTAGATCGCTTTCTATGAGGCCGATCTTGTCAAGATATCTTATGAAGAGTTTTTCTTTATTACGTCGGGCTTCAGCTGCTACCGATCTTTCAAATGCACTGTAGATGACAGCTGGAGCTTGCTTATGAAATCTGTGGACATATGCTTGAGCCATGTTGCTGAGAATGGCACCATCGATACTTTTGCCATTGATTTTTTTAGTTCTAGTGCTCTGCTTAATGTAGTCAATTAGAGAGTTAAGAGACTCTTTGAAGTTTGGATTACTTTCAAATTGGAGTGAGGGAAAATTAAAGCAAGCTCTCTTGGTGAAAAATCGTTTGATATTCGACTTAATTGCTTTAATCCCAACTGGATCTTCAGCTGATTTCTCCAATGCTTTTTCTAAATAATTACTATATATTCCCTACCTTGTTGACTCTGTGATTTCTTGTCCTGAAATGACCCAAGTTAAATCAGGTAGATAATGACTCAGCACCAGCTTCGAATCTTCATGCTTTCTAAATATCTTTTACTTTATCTGATCATTCATTACATTAATTACTTTCTCTCCCTTCGTGAGCGAACAAAACCATTGGAAAAATCCCCATGTTTTGCCCAAAAACCATCTGACAATATAATTTTCTATAAAAAAGATTTAATATATAAGTGATATTATTATAATGAAATCTCTAGCTAATTCTGTTTAATTTGAAAGCTTGCATTTTAAAGCATAAATTTTGCAAATTATATTAATTTTAAAGTGCTAGCTTCTTATTCCCACCCTCCGTGAGTGAAAAAATTTTGTTCGGTCATGGAGAGGGGTTTAAAATATTTTTGTTTTAAAAATTTATATATAATTTTTATAGTAAATATTTTTTCAAAATATAAAAATTCGAATTCATAAAAATTAATTTAATTTGCAAAATTTATGTTTTAAAATGCAAACTGTTTAAAATTAAACAGAATTAACTAGAAATTTCATTATAATAATTATCGCTTATATACCATTTTTTTTTTCATAAAAGTTGTTTGTTCAGATGGGTTTTAGGGATTTTCCAATGGTTTTGCTCGCTCACGAATTGGGGAAGCTAGCAGGATGATTTAGGCATGCATGAGCCTATCCTTTTAAGTTCTGGCAATCCCAGCGCCAAAAGGATGCCGATGCTGCTAAAATGTTGATGATATTCCTAAGCAGCAATCCGCCTGAGAGGCAGAAGCCAAACAAAGGAAGCGTTGCCTCGCCTATAACTTGACTTCTGCGTGTATTATGCCTAAGGGTTACCCTCCTCGTGAGTGTCAAACAGTAAACTCCTATACGTCCTATAATCCGTGTGCCAGAATATCTTACCCAATACCCATAACCCATATTTGGAATTGTGGATAAGGTGCACCAGATAAACCGAACCCAAAAATAATAAAATTCACAAGGAGGAAAGGTTTTTGGAAGAAAACCATTTCCGAGCGTAGCCATTTTATTATTATTACTTTATCTGAATCACATTTGAAAGCTCTGATAAAAATCCCAATTCCTTTCACAGCTGCTCATTAATTAACTTCCCTGCACAAAGCACCAACTGAGAGCTTAGCAAGCTTGCTAGGGCCAGAATTTCTAAATCCAAACAAAAATTATCATTCAATTTGCCTGTAAAAGCTTGGCAATCCATAATTATAAGGTCAATTTCCTTATCAAGCCCTGATTCATCTTTATAGGCAGCTTTTAGCGGTTCTGATCATAGCCAAATTCCTTGAGTGTGAGATGATTGATCATGAAAAGTCTCAAAACCATCATTTCTGCCGATTATTTTATTTCCTAATGTGGATTTCCCTGTGCTGGGTTGTCCAACTATGCAGATGACTCCAATTTCTTTTGTAAGAGTTTGCAAGAATGAGATGCCTTCTGTAGTAATTTCCATTTCTCCAGGGCCTGCGATGTCGACTAGTTTTAGAGGTCTTCCTAAATCCATTTTATAGCTCTTGATAAATTTATTAATGCTACTGGAATTTTAATATTATAGGATTTTAAATAAAATTGCATAGATGCTTTAACAAATGAAAATAAATTATAGCCAATTTATAGATATTGATATAATAATTGAGAAAAGAATTTTATGAATGAGATCAATATAGAGAGTTTATTTTATCATAAGATGTGAAATAAATTTAGCATTTATTTTATAGAAAAAATTTTGGGAGCATTTGTTATAAAGTTAGACTTTTCTAGAGACTAAATAATTGCTTAGAAATGCACTTTATTTGGTTAAATTAAACGATTAAAGCTGCCAAATATAGACTTCTATGAGATATTATTACTTAAACTAAATTTTAGACACTATTTTAATAGTTTTAAAGAGAATTTGATAGAATTTTTTGCTTTGGAAGCTATAAATATAAATTAATATTAATATATTTTAAGATGAAAGGCGCTACCAATCAAAAGAAAGCATCTCCAATGAAAAAAAGAATAAAAAACCACTATGATGAATCTTCTGCAGTCAAAGTAAAGAAATCGCATAAATCGCTGATTGAAAAAATTCATAATACAACGATAACCGCACCATCATCTACTAATGCCTCTTTTAATATAAACCCATATAGCATTGGAATTTTTTCTAGAGGCTGCTCACCTGAGGCATTAACACTAGAGCTTAAATTAACAGAAAAATTGAGAGAATTATCCCTCAGTGAAAGCGACTCAGTTATGACACAATCCAAATATGAAGTAGTCCAGGAAATTTTCCCTTTTAAAAATTTTACTATTTTTTTATTGAATTTTAGATAATAAAATAGAGATATAATATGAATATTTTGCCTCAGAAAAGTAATATCAGCCAAGTAGTCAAAGAAATTTTTGATGAAGTAGTTAACAGAGATGTTAGCTTTGGGCCGATACTCTTAAAAATAAGAGACTATTATGATTTATGAATCACAAATTTGCAAAAAAATGATAAGCCAGCTAATATTGATGATTTTTTAAGAGATGTCACAGATATGAAGCAGGTTTACCAACAAGATTTCAGCTGCTTAAAATTTATGACAAAAGAAATTGAAAGACTTGCACGAGAAAACGGAGAAATTGCCAAAGATCTTAATGAAAAGTCTCAAAAATGCGAAGAAATTGAAGAAAGATTAAAAAAGATTTCCAGTGTAAACGTTGATTTTGTGTCCAAAGATATTGAAACCTGGAAATTTATTGTTTCAGAAAATCGGGCATATGAGAATTTAATAGCAAAATTAAAAAAACAGCTGAATAAATATAAGTATAAAGAGCAAAAACTGATGGAGTTAGTAATTGCTTTGAAGAATCATGGATATCCAGTAGAAGAAATTTATAACAAAGAAATAAGGAATCCTGGATATTCTAAGGATGAGGAAATTTACTCATATGCTTAATTTCTGATTAGAATTAGTTAGGCATTGATAAGAACGATCGAGCTCACAATAGGATGTCACCAGGCGACGTTCCAGCTATTTACTGACTTACTGTGCAGTTCATAATCTTCAATATCATGATCATCCTCTAGGTTTTGCTTAGTGCGTGTACAGCCCATGACTTTGAGTGTGTATTCGCAGTTTCATTAGATAGCCTATCAGTGGGTGAATTGCCCGTTAAAATTACAATTTGGTCTGACTAAAATTATAAGTTTTGGTCGGACCAAATTGTGAACTCAGCGGGCAATTCACCCACTGATAGGGCTTTAAAGGGAATTTTCTATAAGTATATATGCATAAAATGGCGATGACGTCCTCATGTGAAAGTTACTCATGCTTATCCGGGAATGGTTTTGGAGCTGGGAATTGTCCAACAGTATCTACTGACTTGTAGTGATGGTCTTAAGCACAGAACTGTAGTTATGTGGCCTGATCCAATGAGTAGTTATTTGCGACTTATTTTTGCCGGCAACGCCCAGGCTACTGTGCGCCTAAATGAAGTAGAAGTTACCTATTCAAGTTGCTACTGCGGTTTGCCTCAAATCGCCTAAATGGTTGAGTATTTTTCAAGTAACCTGCAAAAAGAGGAAGATACATTTTATCGGCGGCTCCTTTGGCTAAAGGTCCCTTAAGTGGGGCGATCTGCCAGGAGTAGGAGACAGGAGTTGGCGTAATAGGGGTGAAGGGACTGAGTTGGAAATGGTGATACTCAGCAATGATCTAAGGAACAAAGCAGGGCATTCACTACCTAGGAACCAAAGTATCGGCCTGGGCTTAGAGGTGCCAGGGTGGAAGTCAACCCAATTCGCCTAGGCCACCACACAACTCCTAAAGAAGCTGCGCAGAATTCCACTTGTGGAAGAGAGGACCTTAAATATTTACCGTCTAGCATAACACAGCATAAAGTATGAAGGTTTGAGACTAGCTTTCTTTTGCTCCATCTCAACCTTCACATATTCTGCTCTGGCCTCTTTGCATTGACCCTCTACATGGCACCCGCAGCTAGGTGCTGAGTCAGAGAAAGCAGCCCTTTCAGCGGGCAAACCACCTGCAGAGGGAAGGGTGAGGAAACAAAAAAAGAAATTTTTGACAAAAACACAACGAGTTTGTCATCTAAAAAAGAAAATGAAAGCAGCTAATAGCCATGAGTCGATTAAGCATAAATTAAATTTTCAAGTAAATTACTTTCAGCTAAGGTGCTTTTTATTATTAATTTCTAAAAAAATTCAGATTGTCATAATTAGTGCAGAAGATAAAGTTGATGAATTAAATAATTTAAATTAGTATTAATATACTTTCATAATGTCACTTTATTGTATTAATGACAAACTCCTCTTTGATAGCAAAGCCAAAGAAGAAGCAAAGGCACCTATCATATCTGGCCTCTACTTGCAGCTCGTAAATACAAATCAAGCTCTAGAGAAGCATATTAAAGAATTAAGGAATCAAATTTTGACTTTGCAAAAAGAGAACAAAGAATTAAGAGATTTACTGCAAGAAAAAGATTATAATAACGAAAAATCAGTCAGAGAAAGCGTCTACAGCTTGACTGGAGAGCTTGACGAGTCTATTTATCAATTAAGATGTCTTGTTGAACAAAGTCAAGAATGATTCAGTCCGTTTGAAAACGGTCAATCAAACTACGATACAAGAATTTCCCGAGAAAGCTTATCAAATTCATTCTGGAGGCCTAAAATATTAGATCTTCACAAAGAACTAAAAGATTTGCTCTCTAACAATAAAAACGCCGAAGAAAAATTGCAATTTTTTATTGACCAGCTGATTTACCTTTTTGGTGAAGCTGAAAAAGTAACAAATAATTATGAAGGGAGCACAAGAAGCATTATAAATCAAAATAAAGCATTAACGTATGAGCTGAAAGAAATAAGCCAGGAATACAACTTAATGAAAGAAAAGTTTGAGAAAATGACATCTTCACCATATGACTCGCCAGGCTCTGCATTCTATAAAGAAGTTGAAAGCTGAGTTGATAAGATTTCTCGATTTTTTTGTGAAAAAGTGAAATTTCTTTTCCAAAACATTGATGATCCTATCACTGCAAATGAATTTTTATCAATCCATGATTTGAAATTGCCATTAACTTCTAAACAGCAAGAATACATTGTATCAGCCTTAAAAAGCATTATGAGTGCTGTAAGCTACTCAGACTCTCCTAAAAGAAGCATTAATCGCGATTTCTATGAAACTGAAATGAATTATCAGAGCACGATACAAAGATTGAGTTTAGAACTATGCGACCTTAAGAAGGAAAAAGATTTAAACTCCACATATAGGGAAGATGACACTGTTAAAGAGACATGATCAGATATTGATGAAGGAGTTCAGTATAAAGCAGAGCCTTTTCAATGGCGATGGTCGCGCAGTAACTATGGAAGTGAAAATTATTAATTTTTTACATTTATCGATCTATTGAGTCTTTTCAAACAAAATTTGAAAATTAACAGCATCGTTGTCTACTCCAAAGCTTAATAAGCTTTCCACACTAATTCCTTTCACAATTTCTCCAACTTCATTTTTAATATAATTGCAGTATGACTCAAACCCAGACCTTAGTCCTTCTTCATTAATTTTAAGTCCTTGGATTTTTGACATTGTCTCAATAAAAGGCTCCAATTCCAAAAATTCTGAATTCTTTAGTTCTTCTGAGAAGTAGTATTTATAAAATACATCTTTGAGCTTATGGTAATATTCCAGCATCAAATCAAGAAACTCGTCTGTATTGATCTTTGGAATTGTAATCTTCTGGTGAGACTTCATGGATCTTTGAGGCTCAATTTTTAATTTTTCTAATTTTCATATCAGTTTTTCGTATAATTCTAATGGCAGCTTCTTTTGAAAATATGTCATTGCACAAAATGCAGCTCTTTCATAAGGAGAATAGTGCTCATTTGAGGACTCATCATTTAATATGTAAGGTCCTAGATTGCAATAGCCCATAAATTCGATGCTGTTTAAATAAAAATTCCAATCAGAGAGAGAGTAATTTCCTTGAATGCCTAGAAAGTGGGTGAAATTCCTGACCCTTAAATTTGTCTCTGAATAAACCATTGATGAAATAATGACATCTTTGAATTTATTTTCAGCAACATTTTTGAGCCCATACCTATTAATCATCATATCATAGAGAACATTGCTAGCTTCATCATTTCGATGCGACTGATTTTCTCTACAAAGCAATGATTTTTCTGTGTAGAGGTTATTAATAATCTTCATCAGATTTTTTATTCCAATCGAGTGCTTGACTTGCTTTTTGGACTGCAAGTCTTTCATGATTTGTCTTACTCTCCCCATCTGTGAGCGAACGAAAGCCTTAGAAAAATCACTATTTTTACCCAAAAGCTATTTGAAAAAAAAATTATGAAAAATATTTTGATATATAAGGATAATTAATATAATGAAATCTCTAGCTAATTCTAAAACGGATTTTTGGAAAAAACAATTTATTATATAAATATTTAAATAAAAACCCCTCTATGAGTGAACAACTTTTTTTTTGATCGCTCAAGGAGGGAGCTAGTAGTTTTTGTCCTGGGTGTGTTAAAAATATTTTTTTTTGAATTTGGCCTAATAAAAACTCTTCAGCTGCAATTGCAATTTTGGGAAGACTGGTCCTGATTCTGTGCCTGTCTATAATCCTTTCATGCTCTTTCGTTTCTTCGCTATTAACCGCAAAAGTTCTTGATGATGGAATTTCGCTTGGAATTCTCAATAGACGCTTGATGTTTGTTCTATTATCAAAAGTTTTCATAATTTGGTCGCTTGATTCTTTATCATTTAGGTAAGGATTGAGCATATTGTTTTCTCTTAATGTATTTTGGTCACTCATAAAAGATTCAAAATTTTTATCAGATTCGCTCACTCCTGTTGGCTGTCTTAAGACTCTATCAATAAATACGTTATCTCCTGTAAGATCTGTTTGAGAAAAATTATCAAAAATCATTTTCGGCTGGTTTCCATCAGATTCTTCTATTATAGGATACAAACGGTCAAGCAAAATCCTTAATCGCCCTCTCCATGATCGAGTAATAATTAGAAAAAAATCTATTTTTACTGGAAATTAGCCTCTCTGTGAGTAAAAATTTTTTTGATATGAAAATTTTTATGTAAAATATTTTGATAAAAAGTATTCTTGAGGGAGGTTAATTTATTTCCCTTTCTTTTTATCAAATCGTCTTTCATGATTTCATTTGGACTTTTTCGATTATTTTTATAAGCACTTAAGCACTCTTGAAATCTTTGAATACTTTTATGAAGGCGCTCTGGCAGAGATTTTTCACGTGCTTCTTCAGATTCCATTGCTTCTTCAGGAATTACGTCAGGAAAGTCTGTCTGAGAGCAAAAGTTTTCTTGTTCAATATTTTTTATTATATAGGGTTTTACCCTAATTAGCCCTATAAGGGCAGATGATTCCCGGTGGAATCATCGAGTTGGTCCAACTCACTTGTTGGTTGGACCAACTCGATGATTCGACTGGGAATCATCTGCCCTTATAGGGCTAATCAGGGTAAAACCCTATATTATTCTCTAAAAAATTGCAGTGGTTTTCTAATATTTTTTTATTTTCTCCTATAATACTTCCTAATGATAGCGCTACAACTGTTAAAGATTTTGCCATAATAATAAAATGGCTTCGGATGAGAGGAAAATTCACTCCTTGAATTCCTCTCCCTCACCTAACTTTTATTATTATAGGGTTAGGTTTTTACACGTGCACTTCTGTCTGATAGGGAAGAAATGGCGAAGGCATTTGACTTCGCATCATACAGGCATAGTGCTTTACCTCTTTTCACTGACCAATAAAGGCAGGACACTTAAGCCCAGACAGGGCTGTAGGAAAGTTGGCAGGGTGCCAAGCCACAAGTGTTCCCGAGATTTCTCGGCCTTCAAATGACTCCACGGAGGCTAGAAGTAGGAAGCGACCAAAACCGAGGAAAAATGGACTTCATTGTCCTGTGCAACCTGAGGCCCAACTAAATTTAAATTAAATTAAGTAATAAGTCTATTTTAAGATTTAGCCATTTTTCTTCCTTTAAAAGTTTTTTGATTAGCTTTTGGCTCATTTATTTGTGTGATTTGCTTAGCACACATAAAATTGCACGGAGAACCAATCTGCTCTTTTAAAACATATAATAAGACAAGAGTCTTATGGAACGTAGAGCAGTGTGCAATAAGAGTTTCCGTCAGGGTTTACTTGGTCTGGTTGAACGTAATGTCGGGCTGATCAAAGTAGGATCATTTGCAGGGCAAGGTTTTATACCCAGATATGATGGAAGTTGGAAAGGAAAGCTCAGCAAGGCTAGAGGCATTCGCTTGTACAATCGGGCTACTTCCCAGCGCGATACCAGGAGCTGTGCCCTGGGCTACAAATTTCATCTCGATCGACAGCCTGACCTAAATTTCGCTTTTTGAATTATCGGAAAGAGCAAACCCGTTGACATACTGCAAGATAAATCAGCATCTTTACTTCCAGGCCGCGAGTGCAAGCCCTCATCCAGAAGAAGAAGCACATACCTTCAGGCCGTGCAATAGGACTGACAAGCAAGAGGGTAGGTGAGGAAGGGGACATGAAAAACTAACATGGCTGGCTTCAGCTCCTCTATGATAATCTTAATTTAAGTAAGCTATGTGATTTGCTGAGCTTTTTCTTCAATTTCTGTCATATTTTTGTTTAAAAGTTCAAGGTCTTCCTTAAGTTGGAAGACAGAAATAAAATGGTGAATTTGGACTGAGAGGTTAATTGCTTACGAAGCAGGTAAGGCAACCCATCGTGCTGAAATCAGGTGAATGCTTCGATTTTTAGTAGGTCTTTGGTTTGAGGATGCCTGTCCAAAAAGGGAAATTTCGTTTCTCCCGAACGGTTTTCCTGCCCCACTTTAACTATAAAGGTTTTTCTACCACATGCTCTTTCCTTATACACCATCAAGGCACCTTCCAGAGTGATCTCTGGGTTGATGATTGAGATCGGAATTTAAGAGGGCATGCTCCATCTACTCGTTTGCACTCGAATATATGGTG
The DNA here is from genome assembly GCA_914767885.1 of Blepharisma stoltei. Classification (NCBI taxonomy): domain Eukaryota; phylum Ciliophora; class Heterotrichea; order Heterotrichida; family Blepharismidae; genus Blepharisma; species Blepharisma stoltei. Next base: position 606,056 of record CAJZBQ010000020.1, on the reverse strand, counting down.
GGAGTCAAGAAAAGGCAATGGCCAATGGGTAACCATACTTATAGATGATAGTCTTAAGTTGATGAGCTTCAATCTGTGATGCCTCAATTAAAGCAGCCATTCTTTTAAACGGCTCAATGCTGATTGAGTCACATGCCTTGATGTAAAGGTTTTGGGGAGAAGTTTGGGTTGGATAATCATGATATTGATATGTAAAATAAAAATCAAGCGAGGTATTCGCATCTAATTGTTCTGCTTTATTTGATTTTATTAAGATATTTTCTGGCTTACTGACAACAAGCTTAAGGGGGTTTAATTTCAGATTGGTTTTCTCCATCATAAGATTTAAAGATGGATCAGAAGTAATCAAATCAATAATTTCAGATTTTATTTCAGAAACCGGCAAATTGGCAGCTTCTTGAACGATAAAGTCACTTGTATCCACAGCAATATCATTCTTTTTTATTTTAGAATTATATTTAATCCTTGGATGATTGTAAATAGCGTTTTCAGCTTCTTTTAAGTTATCCTTCAAATTTTCTTTATCTTCAATATGCTTATTTATTTCTCTTCTTAACTGAATAACATCTCTCTCTTTAATATCCAATTCAATCTCTTTATCTTCTTTTTCTTGCTTCAATGCTTCAATGATTTTATTTAACTCTTTTACTTTATTATCACAAGCATTGAGCTGGTCTTTTATTAAATCGGCAAATTTTCTTTCTATTTTATTTAGAGATTCAATTGTGGTGCTTTCGTGCTGGCTATATAAATCTACTTGTGCATTTCATATCTTTTCCATAAGAATACCTCTTTCAATACAGTGAACGCTAATTTGGGTTAGTGATGAAAAAAAATCTACGATGTTAAAATTACAGTAAATTTTAAATCTGTAAAGATGACTGTGAAATTTTATGTTGCTAGAATCGCACAAAACAGCAATGGGGGAAAAAAAATTAAAAAACACCTAAAAAGCCTGTGAATATCGTGAATAATGATATTAAAAAAATAGAATTAATATGAATATTAAACACTATCTATGAATTATTCCAGATAATTTAAAATAAAATGGAGAAAGTATATTACACTTAATTTATACGTCTTTTTAATTTTTTTTCTCCATTGTGTCATTTTTATAGATTTAAAATTTACTGTTATTTTATCATCGGAGGGCTTTTCCATGATTACCCGCCTATTTGCCTTACAACTTCTTTAAAGCAAAGTGTATAAATCAGCTGTGCTGCTCTTATTTTTTCATCAAAGCATTTTTCAGTATTTATTACATTTTTTTCGATCATATAATCAAGCCATTCAGACAAAAGCTCAGCTTCTCTTCTTCCAGATGGAGCTCCTAACTCCAGCTCACCTCTCTGTGTTAGAGCCTTATGCTCCTTTTTTTCTTTATGAAACCTTTTATTGAGTATTTTTTCATGTAAATTCGACAAATGTGGTTGTATAAGTCCATTCTGAGTTCTAAAAAGTAAACCTCCTTCTTTAATTATATTTTCGTTTCTTTTGAGTTGATCTTGAAAAATCTTTAATTTAAGGGACTCTAATTCTTTTATAAATTTATTCTGTGGTCCATTCATCATCTCAGAATTTTCATTGATTTCTTTTTCAATCTCTATTAACGATGTTGGTAATGTAAACGGTTTTACCTCGGGATTAACCCCCAATATGTCTTTTAGCTGGTGCTCTTGAGACTCAAGCCGACTTTTGACTTTTTCTAAAGTATCCAATCTATATGAAATATCTCTTGTAAATTTTTCCAAATTTTCAGTATTTTGAAGCTGTGGTAAATTCAAATTAGAAGATGTCCTCTTATGTAAAGTCGGAAGCTTCTCAAAAATCTTCAATTTTTGTGAATGTGGTGATTGCGATGATAAAGTCCTTAAATGTATTGTTTTCATTGATTTCGAATGTGAAGATTTTGTTTGATCCCTATGAGAAATTAAAGATTGATCCATTTTTTTAATTAAAATTTACTTACACCTTTAAATTGTTGCTAAATATCATGAAATTTTATATTTTGGGTAAAACAGCCGCCTTTAATTTTATATGGGAGAATAATGCTTCTATGTAACCAGCTTGACAAAATTTTATATAGATCATTTTCATCAAATTAAAAAATAACCTAAATTTCTTGCTCTATTTTTTAAAGGAGTAGAGTAATATTTAAAATTTGGTGCTTTGAATCAATAAATTATATATAATTTTTTCCAAACCGCTTTTAAATTGAAGCAGTTTTTTTTTTTCTCCTACAATTTCGGTGGAATTAATGAATTTCATGATTTCAGAGTAGTTTTACTAGTATATGCACGGATTTTTGGCATGTGGTTTTCAATGATTACTTCTTCGTCTCCACCTTTTTCTACAGCATCAAATTTTACATATTCTATTCCTGCAGATTTAACAGCATCAATTTCTAATGGAAGCTTACTTAACCCTACAACATTCAAATCTTCACTTTTGATGCTTCTTACAAAACTTAAGTTGCTGAATATCTCATCATTTTTTACCGTATCTTTAAAATAAGGATCATCACGGAATGTCTTGTAGCTCGTTTTCAACATTCCTGGCTTCCTTATAATAGATTTGCAAGTATTCGAGCTTTCTCTAATTCTTGTGTAGAGACCAGTCATATAATTTCCTACGTTTACAAAAGCTTCAGGCTTGTCAAATTCAGGGTCTTCTCTTAAAGACATATATCAGTGATATTTGTTTGGTACTTCTGAGGATTTAACTTTGTCAATTATGTCGAGTTCTTCAAGTTTTTCCCGATACTCATAAGCTCTCGATGGAAGAAGATCTTCTCTTGGCTTTTTTATTCTTTTGCATAACCCTCTGTCGATTTGATCTCATTTTTCTTGTGTTTTTTGGAAGAGTTTAAGAGCCCTTTGTTCTTTTGTGACGTCTAATCGCTGGTCGAGATTCATGGTTCTCAGCATTTCTTTTTCTTTGACTCGATTATTTTTGTGGGTTTCATTAATTTGAATCAATTTGTCTTTAAATTTTTTCTCATGGTCTATTTTCAGAAGCTGTTTCCTTACTAAAGGAAAGCCAAACTTCAAGTATCCGAGTGGGCTGCTAGGCAAACTGTAAGTTGGAGGAGGGCTATATTTTGGAGCATTAGTTTGACTTTCAAATAAAGTGGGAGAACCAACTATTGAATATGGGACAATTTTTCCTTTATCGTTATATCGTAAATTTATTGCAGCTGGAGGCTTTGAAGTTTTTAAAAAAGCTCTGATATCACCTTCACTCTCAAGTAAGAAATCATCATCCATTGTAAGTGTTTGAGGGATTTTTTTAACAACTTTTATGGTTTTTCCAAATTTTACAGCAGATCTTGATTGTGGAGGAGGCTCTGAACTTGCTGTAGAGCCTAAATGTTGAGATATCTTATTTTTTGTGTCTAATGAAATAGGCAGCATCATGTCTTTTATTATTTGTATTTGAAATTATAGCAATAAAATATGTACATAGTCTAGAATATCTATAAAATGCATTGAATATATTATCTATAACTTGGGGTTATCTACCTCCATCTTCGCAAGGATTGTTTTGTCCTCAAGTGCTTGTGCCAATACTTCTTCAATTTTTCTGACACATATGAATTCTAACTCACTTTTTACATAATCAGGTATATCCTGAATATCTTTTTTATTCCTTTCTGGTATAATGATCCTCTTAATCCCCATTCTATGCGCTCCAAGGACTTTTTCTTTCAGTCCTCCTATAGGTAGTACATTCCCTTTTAAAGAAATCTCTCCAGTCATGCTAGTATCACTTCTCACTTTTATCCCAGTTAATAAGCTGATAAGGGCTGTTGTAATAGTGATTCCAGCAGAAGGCCCGTCTTTTGGCACAGCTGCAGCTGGAAAATGTATGTGAATATCTAATTGACTAAACCCTTCGCTAGAATTTTGATTTTTATCATGTTTCACTAAACTTGGGAATTTTGATTTAATTCAACTGATAGCAGTAATTATTGACTCCTTCATCACATCTCCTAACTGTCCTGTAATCCTAAGCTTCCCTGACCCATATGATTTTGATGTTTCGACTATCATGATTTTTCCTCCATAAGCAGTTCATGCCATTCCTATTGCTACACCAGGTGATTTCAAGCGTTCTTCTAAATCATTATAGCCCAGGATGGCTTATATCTCGCCTGGGCTATCAAATTTTGGTCCAAATAGTGGAGTTGGTTTTATAGCTTTTGGTTGCAAAGCACTCTTCGAGTTGAAATGAAAGCTGGGAGCCTAAGGCGAAATAAAAGATGCCCTAGCTATACAGCGCCTTACCCAAATTTTGGGAGACCCTTGGCATGTGGAGATATCCTCCACATCCAAGAAATATTTTTACATTTGAAGCACTATATCTCTCTCTGCTTTCATTTGTGAAATTTTTTATGGGATGCGGAGAATATCTCCACATGCTAGAGGTCTCCTAAAATTTGGGCAAGGCTCTATATCAAATATCGGAATTCCCAAAATTTCTTCCACTACTTCATTTGTTATAATTTTCTTCTGATAATCATTTCCAGATTTAAGCGCTTTTGAATATTCTACTGCAATCCCTCTGCATATAGCTCCAATACTCCTTTCCAGCTGCCTTACCCCAGCTTCTCTTGTGTACTCCAAAATGATTTTATTCAAGCTCTCGTCTGGAAAATCAATAAGCTCAAATTTTATTCCGTTTTCATTGACTTGCTTGGCCACTAAAAACCTCTTCGCAATTTGAAGTTTTTCATGAGTGCTATATCCAGTTAGCTCAATAACTTCCATACGGTCACGAAGGGGTGCTGGGATTGTTTCTATAACGTTCGATGTGGCAAGAAAAAGAATATTAGATAAATCAAAAGGAATCGACATATAATGATCAGTAAATGTGTGATTTTGTGACGGGTCTAAAACTTCTAGAAGTGCTGATGCTGGGTCACCCCTTGCCATGTCTTTACCGACTTTATCTATTTCATCAAGAAGAATTACAGGGTTATTGGTACCGCAAGTTTTAAGCGCATGAATAAACACTCCTGGCATTGATCCTATATATGTGCGGCGATGGCCTCTGATTTCAGCTTCGTCCCTGACACCTCCTAATGCAATTCTGTAGAACTTTCTACCCATTGCATCGGCTATTGATTTTCCAAGGGATGTTTTACCTACTCCAGGAGGTCCTGTAAAGCATAAAATTGACCCTTTCATATCTCCTTTTAGCCCACGGACTGCTAAATACTCAATAATTCTTTTTTTGATTTTTTCTAATCCAAAGTGATCATTATCCAGCTGAGATTGTGCTTGGTCAATATCATTTTTATCTTGGCTTGAAGTGTTTCATGGCAATTCTACAGCTGTTTCTATATAATTTCTAATCATATTGTACTCTGAGTTTGTGGGCTGAAGAGCTTTTAGCCTATTTAACTCTCCTTGAACATATTTTTTGCTACTCTCTGGCATTTGAAGAGCATTCAATTTTTCTTGAAATTTTACAATAAAATCATTTGAGTCAGTACCAGAAGGTTTAGTTCCAAGCATCCTTTGAAATTCAGACATATCTGGTAACCCACTTGGTTTCGGGGTTTTTTTTAATTGCTCTTGCAGAATTTTTTGAACTTTTTTATTTATTTCATCGTGAATTTGATCTTCTGCAGTCGTATTCAGTGCATGTGCAATTATTTGGTTTGTCCTATCCTCCAAATTGAAATTTTCTAAAATTGCTTGCTTTTCAGCAGTTGAAATTTCTAGAAGGCCTGCAATATAAAATCCCAGGTTTGAAATGTTTTTTTCATCCTGGATGCGCTTAATTCGTCTAAATACGTTTTACTCCCTTGAAACTGGATCAGCCATCCTGACATGCTGAATATAGTGAATTCCGCTTTTCCGCAAATCTTCAATAAGTGTTTCAGAAACTTCCGTACTAGTGTCTTTTTCTAGTTGTATACTTGCCCATATGGTTTTTCCTTCTTCCGACATTGATAGGACTTTATATCTCTCTACTCCTATTGCAAATATGTGAGAATCTTTCCTAGAAAATGAGGACATTGGATTGTTAAAAAAGTTACTTTGAGAATTCTCTTCTGAATATTCATTACTTTTGGCTATAGGATGATCATAGACTATTCCCATTAGAGTTCCGTAATTGTAAAATTTTTTATTATTCGATTCCTCATGTGGCAGAATTCCAATTATTGTAATTTTTTTGCCTTTGGGATCTTAATATAGCTCATGAAACTTTATAGATCGATATTATTGAAAATGCAGCCGCTTTAATGAACTTCATATCTTGCACTTCTTAGACTAGGCTCCTCACTATTTAGAGACATTTTCATTTATTAATAAAAAATCATTTTTTTAATCTAATTCGATATAGTTTTATATATAGTTAGTGACACTGACTATAATTATTTTTTGAATAATTAGTAATTAGCATAAAGTTCGGCAAAATAAAGGCAGAGAAATTTTTGCTCGTTTAATATTAAAATGTTCACAGTTGTCAAATTTTTTGGGATGTCATTTTTAATTCCCAAATTTAGGCAAATCCATTTTATTGAAAATTGCCACTTTTTAGTATTTATTAAATTTGTTTCTTTAAATTCCTTAGCTTTCTCTTTATGCTTTGGCTAAATTTTAAATAATTAAGAATTTAAACATAACCAGCCATGGATACCTGCATTGCTTTCTCGAGAATGAATGTCCAAGCCCTTCGGCTGTCCATTTGACCTTAGCCAATAGAGAAATCAATACAGATGCGTAACCTATATATGTTACAGTCAGATAAATTTGATATTGCTAGTCGAACTGTTGTTCCAGGAAATATTACCCTATGTCCAACAGGTAAAATCTGAACTCTTGCCTTAGACATTTATAATAACTTCGATTAAAAAAGGATCTTTTTATTTCAGGTAACTATTTGAATTCTTTCGAATAAATTTAACAGAGGTTTTAATTGAAAAAAGCAAAAACATAATCAAATATTATAACAATTTATTAGATAAAAAAACCAGTTTAATAGCTCTTTGGCTCAGATAATTAAATCTTAGAAAAATGGAGTATCTAAATGAGGAAATATGAATATGCAAGGCTATTATCTGCTTACTCTCCTCTCTCTATGAACGAACAAGCAAATTCTGTTTGCTCACCGAGGGTTAAATTTTTTTAAAAAAAAATTATATATAAATTTTATAGTAATTTTTTTTCGAAATTTAAAAGATCTCAATTCGAAATGATTTTAAAGCAGATATTAATTTAATATGTAAAATTTATTTTTTAAAATGAAGCTGTTTAAAATTCATAGAATTCGCTAGAGATTTCATTATAATAATTATTACTTATATATAAAATAAAATTCTGGGTAAAAAATAGTGATTTTTTCCAATGCTTTTGTCCGCTCACAGAGGGGGGCAGTTAGACATAAATAAAACAAAATTCGTTAAAATCCTTTAATATATGCATGCAGCTTAATCTTCTTCGATATGAGTTGTAGAAATGCTTGTTCCAATCTTGCTTGACACATCATTGGAAATCCTTTTCACATATAATGGATTTATGTGTAATTTTAATATAGGTGCCTGCTTTGCCTTCTCTTTGTACATTTTGTAAATTGCAACTTTCTTTTCATGGTGCTTTAATCCAATTCCAGCAATCTGCTTATCGTTCAGTATCCTATGATTAGAAGATATGCAGGATCCCATATTTTATACATCACCTAAAACTAACAAAATTTCACTGAATTATTATATTTGGCCTCTCAATTAATAAAAAAGCGTAAGCAGCTTTATTAATCATTTTTGCTCTTCAAGACAATATTTTAGGGTCACAAAGGCACTATGGCATTGAATGAGCCAATAAATAAATTTATTTCAAAGAGAATTTGCTTGAAATTATTTTTTATTTCAATTACTAAACCTAAATATTAATTATTATAAAAGGATAAAATAGGAGAATAAATTAGAAGAAATTTATAAATAAAATGCGGACAATTGAAACCTCTATTAAGAGGAGAACTTAATTTAAAAAGAAATGAATGATTATTCACTTTATTTGAAACTAATATCGTAAATCTATAAGATTCTTATAATGCAGTATCAGTGTGCTCACTGAACTCAAGTAAAAATTCTTCAGGCGGTACAACATCGTCTAGAGTCATGCATACAAGCGGTGAGGGCGGAGATTCAGGGATAGGCTGCGGCATATCATAATAGCACAGATCTTTACTCGCATAATCGTAAAATACAAACCATTTATCACTGCCAGGCTCATATTTCTTTTTCAACAATTCGTCTCCATACTGCTCAAATCAGTTCTTAAAAGCGCTCCTAAAAGTTGTATGGGAAAATAAAAATGTTTTATAAATTTTCCCATATGATAGAAATTTATGACCCTTTCCAGGCTTTCCATCTGGGCTCATATAAAACTGCCAAAAATCTGCGTCTGATTTGCTTAATCCTTTTATAATATCATTGTAGTTTTGATACGTATAACTTCTAAACGCTCTAAGTCAATACTTATCTTTTTCCTCGGTTTTCTTTCTGATTGGGTCTTGAGGTCTAATCGGTCTTCTGCCTCTTTTACGTCTTTCTTTTTGATCTGAAACAAAAATATCTTCTAATAAATCGTGGTTTTCGCTATGATATTCTATATTCGAAGAATAATGATCTGTCGAATCAGTAATGCTGCTAGTATAAGGTTCGCTTATATCCATAGGCTCGAGGTCATAATAAAATTTATTTTCTTCATCAAGCATGCTTCTATCATCTAAGTTTACAATATTCTCCACTCTCTCTGAAACTCTGTTGTCCATATTCTTCAGCGTTTTAAATTGTGCAATAAAATATTAATACCATATGAATTTAAATAATTACTGAAAACGGTCTATCTGCAATAAAATACGAGTCTTTTATAAACATATAATTTTATTCGACATCCATATTTTTGATATCCAATTAAATGTCATTGCAAATAAATAATGTTGGCTCGAAGATCATTATGGCGAGCTTTCACAAGCCCTGCAGCTGCCAGCGCTGCTGAAGAACTAGATACAAAAATTGCGAAAGTCCTTCACAAGGTTGCTCCATCAGAGCAAACAGAACCTCAAATAGAACGTCAAAAGACCCTTGATGAACGATTAGCCGAACTTGATTCAAGTGTCGCTAAAATTGAAGCTTTAAGAGAAGCCGGAAAACCTGAAGAAATCAGAATCAGAAATCTCCCCAACAAGTATGGAAGAGCTGGACGCTTCCCAGCCTATCCATGGTATGGCCAAGCTGTTCCTAGTGAAGATAAATACCCTCATTTAGCTGAAAGACTTGGAAATTATAGAAAACATATAGAGACCGGCAATGACCAATTATTAAAATGGGCACAAGTAGAAACAGACTTAAATAACCCGAATTTCAAGTCACATTTCGTCCAAGAGCCTCAAAGAGAGCCTGATCCAGATGTAAATTTCGAAAAAGGTGATATTTTATATGAAAATAAAGACGCTGGACAAGGTGCTGCCCTTACGAGACAAATTGGCTGGTCAAGCTTCTTTTATATCGGCTTTAACATGTGGCATGGCATATGGAGTGGCAGATTTATATATCCAGTTGGTAATGAATTTATGGATATAAGAAGCGACCATTTGAATGTAAATCAAAACTTCCTCCAACAAACTGTACTATTCGATTCCCCTTGGCAATCAACTGGGTCTATTGCTGTAACTGCCTTTGTGGTACCTCTTATTCCACTTATGGCTCTTGGATATACTTATCTTTTCCATGCACTTGCCGATGGTGTTGTCACAAAGATGCAATTTAACGCAGAAAAAGATATTTTATTTATTAGCCAAAGAAAAGGAGCATTTTTCTCACAGGAAATCGAAGTAGCCCATGAAGTCACCCACCTACAAGTTCTCCCACCAACCCCAGGAACTGGGCTTGACAATGTAAATGATAGGACTTGGGTGACTCTGACTGATATGAGCACGATGGAAAACTTCAGGCTTTGTCTTGATAAGAAATATTGGCACCCTAAGCTAATTCAAGATTTCAAGCTCCATATCCACTCTCTGTGGGATTAAGTTAAATGGATAGTAATCCATTCTAATAAATGGACTTTTTAGATAGTTTTCGTAAGTGGAAGTATCATATTTTAGTTGCATTAGCTTCAATTAGTATTACTGCAGCTGGCTATGTGGCTGTGAAGAAAATTGTGAAGAGAAGGTCAGGGAGTAAATTAAGAGAAATCATTGCTTCTGCTAATCCGCCATCTGTGATTAAGCTAAGGGTAAGGGAAGAAAAAGTAATTGATAATGACATACAGTTTATTATTTCGGTAAAGCTTGAAGAGCATAAAAAACCACTGAGAAATTCGCAAAAAACAAATCCTTTTCTTTATCCTTTTGAGGAGGGAATTCATATAAAAAATATTGGACAAAGCTATAGACTACTTTTTAATAAATTCCCTGTCGTAAATAACCATGTTCTGATAGTTACATATCAATTTGAAAAGCAGGCAGAGCCTTTATCTGCGAATGACTTATCCGTAGCCTATGACGTATGCAAGGAATTGGACGCTTTCGCATTTTTTAATTCAGGCCCTGCTTCTGGATATAGCCAAGAACATAAACACATACAAGTCATCCCATGGTCAAGCATATCAAGCTTCCCGCTTGGAAAAATTATCGAAGAAAATTGAAGTGAAAGGCCTTTTTCAATCCCATGCTTCAATTTCAGACACTTTTATCACGGATTTTCAAATAGCCCAACATCTGAGTATTTGTATGGAATTTATAAGAAATTGATGAGTCTATTGGGTCCTTCGCATTCTTATAATTTGGTGCTGACAAGAAGATGGATGCTTGTGGTGCCAAGAGAAAAAGAAAGAAGCTTTAATAGGTTTGACTTGAACTCTATGGCATATATGGGATTTATGCTTGTCAATAATGATGAAGAATTGGGATTTTTAAGAAAAATTGGACCTTTGGCACTATTGAGAGATGCAGCAACGAGTAATTAATTTTTCAATTATTTAATTCTATTTAAAGCAATAAAATATAGGAAAATGAATAAATTTAGTTTTGATAATTTTTTAAAAAAATAACTTTACCATTAGTCAATTAATAACTATTCAACTAGTATGTTTGTAAATTAAGGTCCATATATATAGCTTGTGAATTTAGATAGTAATCCTCCTCCTTGAATCAGCCCAATAGCTTGCTTCTGCTCATCATTAAGCTCAAGCATTCCTGCAAGTGCCTTTAGTAGGTGTCGTTTAATATCATCTGGAGTTTGATAATTCAAATACCTAACTAATGCTTGACTTACCACTCGCTTATCCACCATATTTCCTATTTCTTTTCTAGGTATGTATTCTGTCTCCTCATCAAAGCCTTTCGTTTCCTCTTCCTGAATTATTCCGAAAATATTATTTTTATCTGTTTTTATTATCATATCATGATTTTGTTTCTCTAGCATACTATTTAATTCTGTGTTCTTTGCTTCAAGTTTATGAACACTTTCTTTATATTCCTTAAGTTTTAAATATACATCCTCAATTTCTTCATTAAGGTTGCTGTTTGTAGCTCTCAAGTGTTCTATTGTTTTGTTTTGCTTAATGAATTTTTCTTCAAGCTCAGAATATTTCTTATCGTTTTCTTGAGTTTGATTTAAGGCGGACAATTTTGCTTGTGTAGCATCGAGTGAAGTCTCTAATTCTTTTAGCATTTTTTTGTCTTTGATAGATAATTCCTTTAATGTATAAAGTTCGTTTTCTAAATTTTCATTTTTTTCTTCAAGGTTATTTATAATATTTGAATATGATAATTCCATATTTAATTTGCTTTGGGATAGCTCATTAATTTCTTCAGATTGGGAATCAATTAAGTTCTTTAGCTGCTGGATGATTTTCTGATCTTTTGATTGTTGCTCTTTTATTTCAGATATTTCTTGCTTAGAGTTTAATAGCTGCTCTTGAAGCTCACTTGTTTGCAGGTCTTTGGAGTTGTCATTCTTTAGCTGCGATTCTTCCAAAGAATCAATTCGCAACTTCATTTCATTCTTTTTGTTAACTTCTAAATCAATTTGATTTTTCAATTCTGACGATTTCTCAATTTCCACTTGAAGGACTTTTTTAGTTTCTAAAAGGTCGGCATTAACTATAGAACTTTCTCTTCAATAGCGCGATAAGGCGCATTCCTAGGTTTTACCGGAGGGTCTTGGACATATGAAAACATGCTATTCATTATTCATGGGGGAGACAAAAAGCCTAAATAAAGAATTCTGCCTGATCAATCTCGAGAACTTGAAGAGAGGCTGTGTGGAAAATTTACATTTTGGTTCGTCAAATGGATCTGACGAGCCAATTCTGGCCAGTACTTGAATAAAAAAATGATAGTTGCCAGAATTTTATTATTTTTCTGATTAAGAGTATGATCAGAATTTTAATAAATGGCATAGGATCAGACAACTTATTCCTTTCAAACTGATCTATAATTCCTTTGGTAATAATAATGTAGCATTCATCACACGCAAATTTCTCCTTTAGAAATTTTGATTCCACCCAGTCTCCACTGTCATCATTAGTGACTATGGAAAAACTAATTTATGAATATTACTACTGGCTATATCTTTTTCAGGCTTTAAAAAGAGCTCATGGAGTTGTACTTGCACTGCAAGTTTCGCTTTAAAACGTCTATTAAAAATTTACTTTTTGGATTTTTAAATTCTATAAAGATGGAGATAGTGACAATAGAAAAGCTCAAGTTATGAAAAATACTACTGGCTACATCTTTTTAAGGCAGCAAAGAGAGTTCATGGAGCTATGCTTGTACTTGAAGTTTCACATGAAAACGTCTATTAAAAATTTACTTTTTGGATTTTTTAATTTCATAAAGATGGCGATAGTGACTATCGAAAAACTCAAGTTATGAATATTACTACTGGCTACATCTTTTAAGGCAGCAAAGAGAGCTAATGTAATTGTGCTTATACTGCAAGTTTTACTTGAAAAGTCTATTAAAAATTTAATTTTTGGATTTTTAAAATCATAAAGATGGCTACAGTCACTATAGAAAAATTTGAGTTATGAATATTACTGCTGGCTGCATCCCTTCTAGGCAGCAAAAAGAGCTCATGGACTTGTGCTTATACTGCAAGTTTCGCTTTAAGACTTCTATTAAAAATTTACTTTTTGGATTTTTAAATTTCATAAAGATGGATATAGTGACCATGGAAAAACTCATTTATGAATATTACTACTGGCTGCATCTTTTTCGGGCAGCAAAGAAAGCTCATGGAGTTGTGCTTGTATTTGAAGTTTCGCTATAAATGTCTATTAAAAATTTGCTTTTTGGATTTTTAAATTCTATAAAGATGGCGATAGTGACTATGGAAAAACTCAAAGTTATGAATATTACTACTGGCTACATCTTTTTAAGGCAGCAAAGAGAACTCATGGAGTTGTGCTTATACTTAAAGTTTTGCTTGAAAACGTCTATAGAAATTTCCCATAGATGGCACTGTTTGCCCTTGATTTGCCCACTGAAAATTTTTTTTGGTTTGACCAAACCATATGGTGCTGGTCGAGCCAAAAAATTTTTTCAGTGGGCAAATCAAGGGCAAACTGCGCCATTTAAGGGAAAATTTCTATATTAAAAATTTACTTTTTGGATTTTTAAAATCATAAAGATGGCTATGGTGGTGCAATGAAAAACTCGAGTTATGAAAAATACTACTGGCTGCATCTTTTTCAGGCAGCAAAGAGAGCTCATGGAGTTGTGCTTATACTTTAAGTTATTCTTGAAAACGTCTATATAAAAATTTGCTTTTTGGATTTTTAAATTTCATAAAGATGGAGATAGTAACTCTGGAAAAACTCAAGCTATGAAAAATACTACTGGCTGCATCTTTTTCAGGCAGCAATAAGAGCTCATGGAGTTATACTTGTACTGTAAGTTTTCCTTAAAATCTTCTATTAAAATTTACTTTTTGGATTTTTAAATTCTATAAAGATGGCGATAGTGACTATGGAAAAACCTGACTTATGAATATCACTACTGGCTACATCTTTTTCAGGCAGCAATAAGAGTTCGTAGACTTGTGCTTATACTTTAAGTTTTGCTTAAAACGTCTATTAAAAATTTGATTTTTGTATATTTAAATTTCATTAAGATGACTATCGTGACAAAGAAAAACTTGAGTTATGAATATCACTACTAGCTGCATCTTTTTTAGGCAGCAATGAGAGCTCATGGAATTGTGCTTGCACTTTAAGTTTTGCTTGAAAACGTCTATTAAAAATTTGCTTTCGGATTTTTAAATTCCATAAAGATAGCTAGCGATTGATATAGGCACCAAGACAAAGCATTTGTTATAAGACATTAATCAGTTTAACGTAATAAATATTTTTTAAGTGGGGTTGTCTGATCCTACGCCATTTATTAAAAATCTGATCATACTCTTAATCAGAAAAATAATAAAATTCTGGCAACTATCATTTTTTATTTCAAGTACTGGCCAGAATTGCTCGTCAGATCCATTTGACGAACCAAAATGTAAATTTTCCACACAGCCTCTCTTCAAGTTCTCGAGATTGATCAGGCAGAATTCTTTATTTAGGCTTTTTGTCTTCCCCATGAATAATGAATAGCAGGTTTTCATATGTCCAAGACCCTCCGGTAAAACCTAGGAATGCGCCTTATCGCGCTATTGAAGAGAAAGTTCTATACTTCAAGCTCGTGCTTTAATGAGTATCTATCTTCTTCATTTAAAAGTAATTTTTCTGACATATTCTCAATTAAAGTATTTAAATTTCTGACTTCATCAATCTTTTTGGCGTTCTTTTCTTTCAAATCAGATATTAATGATTCCATATTCTTCTCATTAATTTTAAGGTTTTCCAAATCTTCTAGCTGTTTGCTGAGCTTCTCTTTTAATTCTTCACTCTGTGTCAATATTTCATTTTTTAAGTCCTGTGTTTTCCTCAAATCATCTTTTAAATTATTGATTTTTTGAGTCGCCTTCCCAAGCTTTTCAGTTAATTCTTTATAATTTGTTATTAGTTCATCTTTTGATAACTCTTTATTTTCCATCATTTTTTTGAAATTCTCTATTTCTCCGCATTTTGACTTGCAAATTTCATCTAATTGTTGATATTTTATTTCAAAATCATCTTTTATAAACTCTAAGTTTTGAATTTTTTCTTTTAACAGCTTGTTTTCATTTTCGAGCTCTTGGTTTTTCAAAGAGAGTTCAGATTTTGAATTTTCAATTAGTTTGATTTTTTCATTGTATGATATATTTAAATCATTTATATGAGAAAGATATTCATTTTTTGCAGCCTCTACTTGATCTTCAAGATTTTTTGAGCTAGAAGTTAAAGTTTCAATAATGAGCATTTTTTCTTTATTTTCGTTTTGTAAGATTTCTAACTCCCTTGAATTGCAACAAAATAAATGGTAAAATTTCCATTTTTTTGGAAATTAACACCCTTTTAATTTTGAACAAAATTTTGATTTTTTATAATAGAATATTTTAGGTAAAAATATTAAATAATTTTTATCTAATTTAATGGAGGGATTGCGAGTAGAACATTATTCAAGCAGTTTTGCATTGAATCGATTAATCTTTATATTAATTCTTCATAAACGTATAACTTTTAGCATTCATATGGATGCTCATATGCACAAATTAAAATTCTTAAATATTTGTTAATTTTCTAAAAGTTTTATTAAAAATAAAATTTAGACCAGATTTTTCAGGGAGGATTAAATTATTTTCTAGATTTTGATGATTTTCAAATTGGCTTTGAAGTTTATTTTCGAGAGCCTTTGAATTTTCAGAAAGAGATTGAATGATGATTTTATTCTCGTTACTTTCATTTTGTAAGCTTTTGAAGCTCTCTTCAAGATTTTTTACTTTTATAGCTTGAATTTCAAGCTCATCATCCTTTGCTTTGACTAATTGCTGATAACTTCTTTCAATTTCATCAATTTTCAATACTAATTGCTTTAGTTCAACTTTCTTTTTTTCTAAATCAGACTCTATTTCTTTGTTTTTTGTTATTTCATTATTATATAATTCCTGCAAGCTTGTCAAATTCAAATCTGAGTTTTTTAAATTTTCAATTAAATTTGATTTTTCAAGCAAATTATTTTCCAAATCATTGATTTTTTTTTCAAGATCTGAAATATTATGCTCTAAATCTTTAATCTTTAATAAATCTCTTTTCCTATTTTCTTCATATTCTTCTATCACAATTTCTATTTCTTTTTTATTTGCATTATTCTCTTCTACAATCTTTTCAAAATTTGATATCTCTTCCATTTGCTTTTGAACTACTTCTTCCAGGTCATTAATTTTCTTTGTTTTTTCCGCTACTGATTCTTCCAAATTTTTAATTAAATCATTCTTTTGATTAAATTCTTCTTGCTTTTCCTTTATTTCAGTGCTTGAGTTTTTTAAGTCATTATTTTCATTTATTAAACTTCCAATATTTTCTTTCAATTTAGCCTCGTTCTCTAGATAATTTTTCAATTTTTCTTCTAGCTCACATACTACAGTACTTTTAGAGCTAATTTCCTCAGAATACTGCTTAATGGTATCAAGCACATTTTGTTCGAGATTAGAAATTTCTGCGGCTTGCAGATCTTTTACGCTGGTTAAATTTTTAATAGAAGTTTCAAGATCAGAAATTTTGGCTTCTTTCTCAGAAATTTCTTTTATTTTACTCCCCCTCCGTGAGCGAACAAAAGCATTTTGTTTGCTGACAGGGTAATTTTTTTTAAAAGATTTTATAGTAAATTTTTTTTTCAAAATTTAAAAATGTCCCAATTCGCAGAAATCAGAAAATATTAATTTAATTTGTAAAACTTATATTTTAAAATGCAATTTTTCATAAAAAATTTTTATCACTTATGGAGGGTTTTTGGACTAAACAAAGGGATTTTTCTAATGGTTTTGATCACTCACGAAGGAGGGAGTTAGAAACCTCGAAATTTTTTAATTCTTTTTCTAAATTTTCACATTTAGCTTGATAATGTTTAACAGATTCTTCTAGCTTTGCAGTATTTACGTTGATTGCTTCTTCTTTTCTGACCATTGACAAAAAATTCTCTTTTACTGACTTCAAATTTGTTGATAAAACCAAATTAGTTTCTGAGATTTCTTTGAGTTTTTCTTTCTAGTTGAGCTTTCTCAATTCAATAATAAAATGGCGACGTCGTGATAATTCCTCTTTCGAGGAATTTCTTTCCTTGCCCATTTTATTATAGGGTTCAGTTTTCCCGGTGAGACCTTATCCAGCAATATCAGGTAAGCAACGGGGAGGGGTGCACAGCCTCTTGGCTTGATACGTGGATGTTAGGTGGGCATAGGGTTTTCTGCTTGACACTTCCTAGGAGGAAGACCCATAAGCGGCACAACGCGCAGGAGTCAAGTTTAGAGTAAGGCAACGCAGCCCATGAGATCTGGCGATCGACTGGCCGTCAATTGCTTACTCCCCCCCCCCCCTCCGTGAGCGAACAAAAAAATTTTGTTTCGCTCACGGAGGGGGGTTAATTTTTTTTTTAAAAAACAATTTATATATAAATTTTATAAAAAATATTTTTTTTTCGAAATTTAAAAAAAATCCTAATTTGCAAAAATTGGGAAGCAAATATTAATTTAATTTGCAAAATTTATGTTTTAAAACGCAATTTGTTTAAAATTAAACAGAATTAGCTCTAGATTTCATTATACTAATCATCACTTATATATCAAAATTTTTTTCCATTAAAATTTTTTTCTATTAAAAAAATTTTTGTTCACTCACGGAGGGTGGGTTTTTGGTCAAAAAATGGCGATTTTTCTAATGGTTTTGTTCGCTCACGGAGGGGGGGGGGGGAGTTAGGAATTTGCTTAGGATGATCTGGCCACCGATAAAAAGGGTGATGTCGGAAATGCCGGTGACGTCACTAGTTGAGCTTTCTCACTTCTGATCTGATTAACTTGTTCTGCAAGATTTTTATTTGATTCCCTCAAATCTGAGATTTCTTTTATTTCATTTTTCATTCGCTCAATTTCGCTTTGTAAAGATTTTATATTGTTATTTTTTTTATCCAAAACACCTTTAGCTTTTAGGAGTAGCCCCTCAACCTTTTCTTTGTCCTTAGCAGCTTTCTCAACTTTTTCATCTAATGATTTAATCTTTTCCTGGCTGTTAATTGATAACTCACTATACAAATTTATGCTATTTTTTAGATCTGAAATTGCTAGTATTGGCTTATTTTGGTTTTCATTTCCATATACCCTGAGTGCTGCAATTACTTGAGCACTCATTTCTTTTATAGAATCGTTTAAAAATTTGTTCAGGCCATTTAAAGAGTTTTGCATGTCAGAAAATTTGATATTATCAGAAAAATTTGGGTTAGCCATACCTAGTTGCAAACAGATCTGCTCATTTATTTTTGCTAAATCTTTAATGCTGCTAGAAAACTCTGAATTCAAACTTTGCAGCTTTATTGTAAGCTCACTATTTTCTTTTTCTTTTGATTTTAATTGTTCTTTTCATTCAAGTATTTCCTCTTCTAAATTAGTTATATTTTTATTTTTCAAATCAAGCTGCTCTTCTAGCTCTAATTTCTTAGCCCGTTCTTCTGATAATTTTTCTTTCAGCTCTTTCATTAATTTCTCATAATTTTCTTTTTCTTGTTCCATTATTTTGCTTTGTTCCTCCATTTTATGTTCAAATTTCTCTATATCTTGCTGATGTAACATTTTTTCATTTTCCAGTTCTTCTTGCTTATCATCAAGTAATAAAGATGCTTTTTCGCATTCTTCTTCGCCTATTATAACTCTAAACTTGATATAATTTTTGCATTCTTCTTCAAGCTCTTGGATTCTGTTCAAGTTTTGGCTGATTATTTCATTGAATTCCTTGATTCTTGACTTATCGTCATATGATTCCATTTCTTTAGCTTGTAAAATTTGTTTGTATTGCTCACATCGTTTTTCAAGAATTTGTATTTGTTCTTTTATATATTCGTCAGGGGTCTTGTTCTTTTCGTCACTACGGCTGTCTTTTTTCTTGTCTTTAGGTTTATCGTTATCGGCAGGCGCGATGGTAGAAAGCCACCTATTGAACATTTTTTATAAGCATTTCTTACGTGGCTTGTAAGCTTAAAATTGGGATAAAATGGCATAGTTGATAATTTAGAGGTAATTTAAAAATGATGTTTATAAATAATTAAGAAATTCAAAATAAAATCAAGTATCCATTCAAAATAAGTTGAGAATCAAGCAATTTTGCCCAATAATTTATGCAAGAGCATATAATTTCTTAGAAATATTCAAAAATGCTATTTTTTAAAGTCGTAATTAATTGATTTGAAGGAAAACTAGCTATCAAGAGTGACATCTTCCAGTACCACTTGATTGCTATTTATATTTTCATCGCTTCTATCAGTAGAAACAGTTTCAATGCTTTCATCATAATCTTCATCACTTGTTATATCTTCAACGTACTCATCACCAGTTTTTTCATATGAGGGCTCTCCTTCATTTCCTTCCATAATAACTTGCGTTTGGTATTCACTGACGTCATTTGAAGTATCTTCTACTTGCACTACTGTGATATCCTCATCTTCGTCATATTTTTCTTCTTCTTCCTCTTCTGATTGGCTATATTGACCAGCTTCTTCTTCAGTTTCTTCTGTTGATTCTTCTTCAGAAACATAAGTAACTTCTCCATACTCATAAAGAGCATACGCATCCTCATCTTCCAGAGTTTCTCTCAACTCATAGTTTTCCTCGATAAGTTCGTCTATATCAGATTTTGTATAGCTTTCTCCACCAATGGTAACCACATCGTCGTCATCCATTTCATCTCGAAGTTCTTCAAGTTCTTTAATTCGTTCATCACAGTCCTCAACAGTTACAGTAGTAGTCCCATCCAATGCATCAGAATAATATTCATCATACAGCTCTTCTACATCTCCTAGCTCCTTTTCTAAATCAGATTCATCACCGTCACTTGACACTTCATCTTCGTCTGAGCTGTTGGCTTCTTCTGAGTTAGAATAGGTTATGTCGCTGCCTTCTATGTCTGTAGCTTCTTCATAAGTTGAACTTCCATCTGATGAGCTGGTGGCATCTTCAGTTGATTGGCTAGATTCTCCTTCTTGAGTGTCTTGTTTAAGCTGTAAGAAATTTCTTGAATGAAAAATCGATTGTTCGTATTCTAGGTCTTTAAATGAATTTGCATTGATAAAAAGTAATATGAAAGACAATGCAATACAGAGTTTTGACATATTAGTATTCGTTTTTCAATTATCCTTCTATTTATATTTAATACCTAACTCTCCTTGAATGAACAAAAAAACGTATTAGCTAACGCAGTTTAATGTTTTTAGTATAAATTTTATAGTAAATTTTTTTCCAAAATTTTAAATAAGCCTCAATCGAAATAACTTTAATCAAATATTAATTTAACTTGTAAAATTTATGTTTTAAAATGGAAGTGTTTAATATTCAACAGAATTAGTTGAGATTTCATAATTTAATTATCACTTATATATCAAAATATTTTCCATAAAAAATTTTCGTTCGCTCATGGAGGTGGTTTGCACCCACAAAATAGGAATTTTTACAATGGTTTTGTTCGCTCACGGAAGGGGAGTATGTTTTGTCAAGGAAAATAAATTTTATATAATAAGATAAGAAATTGAAATAAACATTTTAAGCACAAAACTTATCAAAGCATTTTCCACCAAAAAATTATGTAACTTATAGTAAGGTTTATAGATTGCAACAAATTTAATAATAAATAAGTGTAGAATAATTACAGCAGCTAATGATATTTGCTTCAAACATAAAATAAATATAATAAAATTATTCAAACCTAAATATGAATTTGAATTCCAATATTATACTTTAAAATGGCGTGTTGGATCAACCCACTCTCTTAGCTCATGTAGCTGACATCTGAGAGGGTGCCAGGGTTCTTGAGGAAGAGAGGCTGGTGCTCGATATGTGTATCAGCTAAGTTTTCTTGGTTTGGTTAAGCGAAATGTCGGGTTGGCCGACCACAGGCTTTACTCCAATGCCAAGTTTTTATCTCAGAGGGAGATATGTCCGGATGTCGGAAAAGGGTTTCACAACAATACCAATAGTGTTGGTCTTGACCATCAGGTATATTCTTCAGCGTGAAAACAGAGAGTTACGCTCTGGGCTATGGATTTCCATCTTAGCCAAGAGCCGACCAGAAAATTTAACCCTCTAGAATTTTCATGGTAGGCATCACTGTTGGCGTATGGCACGGTGACCCAAACTATTTTACTGCAGGGAGCATGCACAGGTCCATGCCTGGTATGAGCAAGACTTTGAAGGTCGTGCTACAATTATCGGCGAAGCGTACAAGTAGAGCATTATGGAAAGGAATAAGGATCTTCGTATCCCAACAGAGTGCTTTCCTATAACCCAACTAAGTGTAAGTGTAAGAATTCCAATTCCAGCTTGAAACCGAAAAACAAATCCACACTAACTATGTGTGTAGCACGTAATTTTTAAAAAGATACCAAATATCAAGTTGTTCGTTATGTAAGCCGAAAACTAATGGGCTGAAGATTAACTAAGAATGATAATCCTGACAATTGAGATGTCATGTGACTTGACTGTACAGTAGCTCCAAGCGTCTTTGCAACTATGAAACCTTATCAAAGAGTTAACCATTTCCCAGGGATGTATGCAATTGCAAGGAAAAGCAATTTGTGTATGAATCTCAATAAAATGAGAAAATTATTTCCCGATGACTATGACTTTTTTCCGAAAACTTGATTTTTGCCTGCAGAATATTCTGAATTCCAAGAAGAATTTTACCAGGGAGATTCCCACACATATATAGTGAAACCTGAAGCATCATCTCAAGGACGAGGAATCTTCTTAATTCAAGATATCCAGGATATGGATAAAATTGAGCATTATATCGTACAGAAGTATGTTGATAAACCTTTGCTTATAGAAGGACTGAAATTTGATATGAGAATTTATGTCCTAGTAACCGGATGCGACCCTTTGAGGCTTTGGATACATGAGGAAGGCTTAGCTAGGTTTGCTACAGAGGAATATAAAAAACCGAGTGGCGGGAATCTTGATAAGATTTGTATGCATTTGACAAATTATGCTGTGAATAAAAGAAATTCGAAATTCATTGGAAATCAAGATGCAGAAGCTGATGATGTGGGTCATAAGCGAAGTATTTCAGCAGTATTTACCTATTTGGAAGAAAAAGGGTATGATGTCGAGTCTTTATGAAATGGAATATGCGATATTATTATAAAAACATTGTGCACAATCCAGCCTTCATTAGCTCACACTTATAAATCATGCCAGCCTGAAGACTTGTCAAATGCGATGTGCTTTGAAATCCTTGGCTTTGACATACTTGTTGATTCAGACCTCAAGCCATGGCTTCTTGAAGTAAACCATTCGCCCGCATTCAGCACAGATTCTCCTTTAGATAAAAAAATAAAGCGGCAAGTCATCAAAGAAGCTCTGTGCATGATGGGACTTTCTACAAAAGACAAGAAAAACTATGAAATTTCCAAAAGAAATCAAATAATGAGGAGAAGTGTTTATAATCAAAGCATAAGAGAAAGAATGCAAGAAAAAGAAATTATGAGAGAAAATATACAGTCTCAAAGAGACATCAATGAAGAAGAAAACTGTGGGGCTTATATAAAAATTTTCCCTGATAATAATGACGAATATTATCAAAATTTTATGAACTATTCAAAAGAAATATGAGAAGAATTCACAGGATCAAGGTCAAGGATGCCAAGCTTTAAAGATGAGATTCCTAGACCGAAATCTTCTGGAGGAAGCAGAAGAAACATTTCTTCTGCACCTCAGGCGATTAAAAGCAATGATAGGTCGCTTCTTAGACATGTGGAAACGCCTTCTCCAAAAGAATTTCTTCCAAGTAAAAAAGATCTAAAGTATGTTTGGGATCAAAAAGAGGGTTACGTTAATTCAAAGTAATATTTATTTAGTCTCGCTATGTACTTGCCAGCAAAAGACAGAAAGAAGCGATAATTCTTTATTTAATATCTGCAATTGAATTATAAATTATTAAATAAATGATTTTTACGAAATATATTTAAAACTAACTGCAGGATAATATTTAATTTTAATCTACACTAATTTAGCTTTAGAAATAATTTTCTGTTTTAGAAATTTATTATATTTTTAAATCAATATTTTTTAGTCCTGATTATCTCTATATTAATTATAATAAATAAAGTCATAGTTTTGGGATATTTTTATACATTTTATGGAATTTCGTTAAATTATCTTCTTTAGAGTGATAATAATTTGACAAAATCCGAAATAATTTTGATTTTTCAGTGAGCTGCTCTCAAGCGATTTCTCAAGAATCCTAAAAGCATCACTTGCTATATTAGCCTTCTATAATTTTTTAAATATATTCTAATAGCTAATTATAAGTACGTGCATCCTACTGGAAAAGAATAACTTTTTTCCGGACTAAATAATTATTTTTATCATACATAAAGCGTCTACTGATTTATCTGCTAATATTCTATCTCTCTAGTCAAAACAATTTGTATGGCTTTCAAAGTGTTCCTTTATTACTTACCATTAAATAGCTTATTTTGAAAGTAAAGAGGAATAAAGAAAGGCCACTCAAAAAGTGTTAAAAGCCTGAAAGAAAGCATAATAACCAGCCGTATCATTAAATCTAATTGAAAGCCCAAATAATTTATAATAGTTATGTCTGACAGCAGTCCCCACAACTCTCCGAGACCGCGCTCAAAGACTCCTCCTAAACGAATTTCTCTCTTCCTCCGGGGGCTTGTAATTTCCAATTAGTCAGAAGAAATCAAAGACACCGACCTTCGCGAATTCTTTTCCAAGTTCGGCGAAATCCGCGATGTTTACATTCCAAAGGATTATTACACTCGTAAGCCTCGAGGTTTTGGCTTCGTAGAATTCCTCAACTATAATGAAGCCAAAGAGGCTTTGGAAAAAACTGATGGTACTGAGGTCTTGGGAACCACAGTAAAAGTGGTGTTTGCAAGAGAAGAGCGAAAAGCAGTAACTTTAATTTTAGCCAGATGATATGAGAAGGCGTGAAAGAAGATACAGGCGCTCTCGATCACCAAGAAGAAGATCTAGAAGGTATTTGCTATGCAGCCGGACACCTCCAAGATATAGAAGAGATAGATCATATTCGTCTTCAAGGTAATGAAATATACAACTAATAAAGAATAAACACTAACCCTTAAGGTCCCATTCAAGAAGAAGATCAAGGTCAGGCTCACCCTACCCAAGAGTAACTTATTATGCAGAACAACCGTACAAATGGCTCCAGAAGACATGATTAATCAAATAATCTTTCTTAAAATTAAGCTTCTTAATAAACTTTTAACGAAAATTCCATAAAAATGGATCCAGAAATTGAACGAAAAGCCAAGGAAGCTGCTGAACTGCCCAACGCTGATATAAAAATCATCCTCTTAGGAGACTCAGCTGTCGGTAAAAGCAAGCTTGTCGAGCGATTCCTAATAGATGATTACGAAGAGCGCCAGCTATCTACATTTGCATTGACGATGTTTCGATATAACACTGAAATAGATGGAGAGCCTACAAAAATTGATATCTGGGACACTGCAGGGCAAGATTGTTTCAGCCGACTGCATTCTTCATACTACTTTGGAGCACATGCAGCAATTCTTGTATTTGACGTTACTAGAAAAATTACATATGACCATTTAAAAGTTTGGTATAAAGAAATGAGGACGTTTTGTCCTAGCATTCCTTGCATATTGCTAGCAAACAAGATTGATGTGGACTTAGAAGTTACTAAAAAAAGCTTTAAGTTTGCAGAAACTCATGGCTTGGATTTCTTTTTTGTATCTGCTGCAGATGGAACTAACGTTGTAAGGATATTTGAAACCATTTGCAGAAAAGCCTTGGAGTACAAGAGAAATCCTCCAAGGACATTTGAACAAGATGTGCTTGAATTACTTGATGACGATTCATGGCTTCAATAATAAGTTAGATTAATTCATTTCTTAATAAATTGTCTATAAGAGACGTAATCGAAATCTTTGGAGAATTCTGCGGGTTAATATCGTGTAGAATTTCTTCAGCATCTTCTCTTGATAATGGCTCCCCAGGCCCACAGAGAAGGTTAATTATATCACTGACAGCCACCATCCCGTCAAGATCTTTATCAAACGGCTCTAAACGTTTGATAAGGTCATACTTAGAAATTTTGTCCTTAGCTATCAACTGGTTTACTAATTCTTCAAATGTCTCAAACTCAATCAGCGGTTCAGACTTGTCAAGTGCTGACATAAAATCTTCAATTTCTGCATCTGATAGATTAGCTCCTAGAAGCCTTGCAGCGTCTCCAAGGCAATCCATGTTTACTACGAGATCATGCTCTTTGTCATACAAATCAAAAATGTGCTTATGCATTGAGTCTTCTTTGATTGCCATTTAAAATTTTTTAGTTATAAATATCAGACTTTTTGTAATACTTGGTTTCTATAGGAGTACTAACTATAGCGCCTGACTCCTTATTGATTTCTAAGGAAAAATACCCTTAAAGAAAGATGCCTTTTTGCATTTTAAAATATAAATTTAAAAACTAGCAAATAAGAGATATAAATGAAATTTTAAATTTAATTTAGCTTTTTAGATTTTCTTAAAATTTTAAATCAATTTTTTTTTCAAAAGTCATTATCCTTACTCCCCCCCCCCCTCCGTGAGCGAACAAAACATTAGAAAAATCGCCATTTTTTGACCAAAAACCCACCCTCCGTGAGTGAACAAAAATTTTTTTAATAGAAAAAATTTTAATGGAAAAAAATTTTGATATATAAGTGATAATTAGTATAATGAAATCTAGAGCTAATTCTGTTTAATTTTAAACAAATTGCGTTTTAAAACATAAATTTTGCAAATTAAATTAATATTTGCTTCCCAATTTTTGCAAATTAGGATTTTTTTAAATTTCGAAAAAAATATTTTTTATAAAATTTATATATAAATTTTTGTTTAAAAAAAAAAATTAACCCCCCTCCGTGAGCGAACAAAATTTTTTTTGTTCGCTCACGGAGGGGGGGGGGGGAGTTAGAGATCTATAAAGGGGTACACATTATACATCTTTCAATTATCATATTAATTATAAATTTAAATATAATTAATTCGGACTAATGAGAATTTATTGTAGATTGCTAATAATATAGGATAAAGATTATAATTGCAAGGATTAGAATTAAATCATAATTTCTATCTAAATTAAGAATAAGCAATTAAAGAGTGAGCTTCATTGAGTCATAGATTCTTTTGATAGAATTTGTATATGCTGCAAGTCTTAAAGAAATTCCTTTTTCTTGGCTAGTTTTTTTGGTTTCAGCCACTGCTTCACACATCACATCTTCAAGACCAGAATAAACCAAATCTTGCTCACTTGGCCCATCGAGGATTTTGCTGATTGTGCCTTTGCTTGGTTTTGTGTCTCCTTGCATAACTTTGTCAATAATCCATTTATTTGTAGTTGATTCTAGTTTTCTAGTCAACATTCCAGGTCTGATAAACCCAAGATTCTTTACATATTCGAAATAAGAAACAGTGACACCTCCAGCATTCATCAATAAATCTGGAAGTACAAGGATTCCTTTTGATGCCAGCACATCTTCTCCTCTTGGGGTTGTAGGGCCATTTCCTCCTTCAGCTACAATTTTACAGTTGAAGTTGACAGCGTTTTTGCCTGTGATCGATCTTTCAACGGCTGCAGGAATAAGGACATCGCACGGTTTTTTGAAAACGTCTTGGACGTCTTCATAGAATTGAGCTTTAGGGAAGCCTTTCAAGGTGCCTTTTTTAATTAAATACTTTTTCACTTCATCTACTGATATTCCGCTTTCATTAAAGACAGCACCATCTCTTTCAATAACACCTAATAATTTAGCCCCATCTCTTTCTAAGAAATTTGCAGCCCAATAACCCACGTTTCCAAAGCCTTGGACGATAAGTGATTTATCTTTAATTCCTGTCTTCAACCCTACTGGAGTTGTATAGTAAGCATCATTAAGGAATTCTCTTAAGCAATAATAAAGTCCAAGCCCTGTAGATTCAGTTCTCCCTGAAATTCCTCCAAATGAGACTGGTTTCCCAGTAGTGGTGGCTGTTGCATAAATATTGTCGTAGTTATAAAATCTATAGGCTTCCATCATCCAGGCCATTTCTTTTTCTCCGGTTCCAAGGTCAGGTCCTGGCACATCTGTGGCTGGATTTAAAAATCCTTTTTTAGCCAGCTCAATGGCATATCTTCTTGTCAGCCTTTCCAATTCACCGAGACTTAATGTTTTTGGGTCAAGCTTGATGCCACCTTTCCCACCACCGAATGGCAAATTTACACAGGCACATTTCAATGTCATTAAGAACGCTAATGCAGTTACTTCCACGAGATCGACGTCTGGAGCATACCTTGTGCCTCCTTTAGTTGGAGTGCGATGCCTGGAATGCTGAGCTCTATAGGCTGTGAAATATTCGACTGCGCCGTCATCTCTCCTGAGTGGAATTGTCATTGTTAACGAGGAGTCACAACGCTTAATGAGCTCTAAGACTGCTGGGTCGATATCAAGGTGCTGGCAAGCTCTATCATAGTTTATGTTCACCATCTCTAAGAAATTAGGCTCTTCAGATGCCACTGCTGATGTACTAAACCTCCTAAAGGCTACTCTTTGAACAGACTGGCAAAGCCTTGATAACATGGTTATTATTTAGCCACAATGCAAAATGGATGAACTCCACATATTTTACAAGATTAAATAGTGATTCCATTACAAAAAATGTGTGATTAACTTAATTAAAAGTATTGGATTAGAATCTAAATTACTGTATATTTGCTTCAAGAAGCAATCTAAATGAAAAATTAGCAATTTTATTATAAAATCGCTTTTAATTGCTGATGCATATACAAATAATTAAATATTGAATTTCTTATTATTGCTAAATTATCATTCAGAATAAATATATCATAATTTTTAAATTTTATTTATAGCTTGCTTTAAAAGATTTTATGCATTGATCAAGAAATAATATAGCCTAAAGTCAACACATATTTATTAATGCTTTTCGCCATAATTTCAATAAATTTTAAAAATTAAAATCTTACAGGTAAAGGCTCAAACCACATCTCTGAATCGTCATACATAATGTTTTCTATTCCATTATCCCACTGAACCTCACCATTTTCTTCAATGCTTTCAGGCTCGGACTTCCTTCCAAATATTGTTTGCTTGATTTTAGATCCAATATTAAGGATTAAAATTTTAATGCTTTTTCTATTTGCATTATTATTGACTTGGGAGTTTAATATAGCTTCAGGAGATCTCTGAGCTTCTTGTAGTTCCATTTTATTTTATAAAAGATATCTTATTAAATTTTAAATTTTTTTAGCCCCAAAAGAATTTTTCAATTAATTATTTTATATTAAAGAAGGTAAAGAATATTAATATATTTATAGCAATAATTTTCAATGATTATTATTTAGCATTTTCATTTCTATTTCAAATTTTAATTTTATCAAACTATTTATACTAATTTTATAAATATATATTTTCTTTCTATTTATCTTTCTTCAAAAATAAAATTGATACAACTTTTATTGGCTTTTGAATATATTTATGGATTTCTTTTTAACGATTGATTATATTACAAATTTATGGACGAATTAAAAGCAAGCATAACTTTTAATATGATAATAATTTGACCCAAAATAAACCATAATTAAAAATTTCAAAAGCTGTTATAATTTATATTTTGTCAGGCTTTGGAGCTAAAGTTTTGCTCCGCGATCTTTGGTTTCTAACTATAAAATCTGTTAGATCTGCTTTAAAGCTATTCAAAGCATTCGTTACTCTAGTTGCTGGATCTGGGGATGCTTCCCCACTTTCTTGTTCACTTTTATCTTGAAATTTGTTTGTTAGTGCTATATTTTGCAGTCTAAGGTATTTAACCTCCTTTTTTAACCCTCGGTTTTCTGCTTTTGCAATTTCTAGTTGCATTTCAATATTCCCGATGATCCGATCTTTTTCCCTTACTCCCCCCTCCATATGAGCGAATAAACAATTTTTTTCGCTCACTGATGGTGCTAATTTTATAAAATTTTTGTGAAATTTAAAAATTCCAATTCTCAAAAATTGGAAAGCAAATATTTATTTAATTGTGAATTTATGTTTTAAAATGCAAGCTGTTTAAAATTAAACAGAATTAGCTAAAGATTTCATTATAATAATGCCGCTTATATATCAATTTTTTTAAATTTTTTGTTAGCTTACGGAGGGTGGGTTTTTGGGCAAAAATAGGGATTTTTTTCAAAGGTTTTTTTCGCTCACAGAGGGGAGTTAGTAGGACTTTCATTCTCCTTAAGGCTTTGACTTCGCTTTCAAGTTCTTCTATTTTTTGTTCGTATTTGGCTTTTTCATCAGATCTTAACGGGTTGCCTATCTGTGTTTCTAATGATAAGTTGCTTTTGTGATTTCCATTTAACTCACGCAGTGTCTTTTGATCTGTTTGGCCTAGATTTTCAAGCTTAATTGACTGAGATAGAGGCGAAAATACATAGCAAGCTTGAGAGTCGGAGAATTGGCTCATAGGAGGGCAAAAATCAATGTCATATAGTCTTGGGGTTGAGTCTCCATTAGCTGGTAGAGGAGGGATAAATGAAGATTTTGGGCTCATTGGCATAGGAAGGTTAAGGGCATTTCTCATAACGATATGGTTGATATGGATTTATTATTAAAAAGAAAGTCAAAAATACTCTAAAAGATATATATGGTGAATTTATCTAATGAAAACCACGGAAAGATTAAGCTTAATATTCTTTCTTGTTTATTTTTTAATAATTTAAGAGAAGAATAATTCTAATATGTAGGCTAAAATACTTCAGAAGCGAATAAAATAAGGATGGATTTATTATTTCAATAAATAAATAGTTATATGGTTACTTCATTGAATTTTTAAAATTGATAAAATAACTTTAATAAATAAAATGGAATTCGGTTCGAGAGAAATTAGCTTTGCTAATTTTCTCTCCCTCATGGAATTTTATTTATAGGGTTAGGTTTCACTCGAGAACTTCTGGACAGCAATAGCGGTTTAAACTCTGGGGATAACCAGAGGAACTGCTCCTCAGTCCTCTCAAGATTTCGGGCTTTTACTTCTCAGCACATCCCCACGGGAGGATGACCCTTAGGCGGAACACGCGCAGGAGCTGAGTCGAGCGACAAGGGCGACGGCATCGCGCCGGGTGAGACGTGCAGCAAGGCTGGTGAAGCAGGAGTTGATAGAAGGCTTGGCCAGGGCTGACCTGTTCCAAGATGGCTCGCCTACGTCACTAGTTTTGCCATAGGTCCTTTTTGGGCTGCGGCACTAGACACCTTAAATACCAGATAATTAAGTAAGTAAGATAAAATAACTTTAGACTTAGCTTCTTCTCCATTCCTAATATTTCCCATTATCCTAGAGCATTTGAAACTCCATTTATGAATTTAACATCCTTTTAAAACTAAAAAAAATGCTTACTCCCCCTCCGTGAGGAAAACACCATTAGAAAATCCCTATTTTTGACTAAAAACCCTCCTCCGTGAGCGAGCAAAAATTTTTTATGAAAACAAATTTGATATATAAGTGATAACTAGTATCATTAAATCTTGAGCTAGTTCTGTTTAATTTTAAACAAATTACGTTTTAAAACATAAATTTTACAAATTAAAATAATATTTGCCTTCCAATTTTCAAGAGGTAGGATTTTTTTTAATTTTGAAGAAAAATAAAATTTCTTTAAAATTCATATAAAAATTTTTTAAAAAATAAATTAACCCTCTCCGTGAGCAAACAAGATTTTTTTGTGTTCACTCACGAAGAGATGAATTAGTCACACATTGCATACCCTCCCTGGTGGCGAACGAATGTCAACTCGAAAAGCTGCCAAAGCAAGAGAAATAGAGCGAGAAACAGAGCGACTTAAAATCCATATAGATGATCTCGAAACAAACCTAGCACTTAACAAAGAAATGCTCCACGATATATTGTCAAGTAAGCTTAATGAGTCTAATTCAGAAGACACAGTCAATATTAGCTATACAGCGCCACGTATGATCGAACAGCTTTTATCCGAAACAAAACAGCTGGAAGAAACCCTTAACTCCCCCCCCCCCCTCCGTGAGTGAACAAAAAAATTTTGTTCACTCACGGAGGGGGGTTAATTTTTTTTTTTTAAAAAATTTTATATATAAATTTAAAAAATATGTTTTTTCGAAATTTAAAAAATCCTAATTCGCAAAAATTGGAAAGCAAATATTAATTCAATTTGCAAAATTTATGTTTTAAAAAGCAATTCGTTTAAATCAAACAGAATTAGCTCTATATTTCATTATACTAATTATCATTTATATATCAAAATTTTTTTCCATAAAAAATTTTGTTCACTCACGGAGGTGGGTTTTTTTGGGCAAAAAATAGCGATTTTTCTAATGGTTTTGTTCACTCACGGAGGGGGGGAGTAAGAAACTCATCACTGACAGAAGTGATGCCCAAGGGAAAGCTTTGATAAATGAACAGATTTCAGCTGAATTGCAAAGAAAAGAACAAGAATTGATACAAGAATACGAAGATAAGTTGCAAGAAATTAAGTATCAAAATGATAAGAAAGAAAGAATTATTTGTGAATTGATGACGAGGAATAAACAATTGGAAATTGATGCTGAATTATATAGAAAATCGAGGAATATGATAATTGTTCCTCCGACTGATGAAATATTGGATTTACATTGCCAAACTGAAGAATTAAAAGAATACATGCAAAATCTTGCTAGGGATCTTTATCATGCACAGTCCCATAGGGACAAGTTGATGGAAAACTCTAAAATGTTATGAAGTGAGTGCCAGAAAATCGAAGCTCTGCTTAAAAATCCGATAAATAGGAAACAAGGAGTTGAAAGGAGCTACATTAATAATTTATTTAGTCCGAGAAAAGATTTTAGCTTTGAGTTCAAAATTTCTGATGAATACAGTGACTCTGAGGAAGACAGCTCAGTAGGTAACGAATTATTTGAGTACGGAGAGGTCCTTTATACAACTCCTAATAAACAAAGGCCAGTACCTGTACTTGATTTTGGCAAAATAAGTTCTATTACTCTAATTTGATATTATTCTTGCTATTTAATTTTTGTAAGGTGAAAAGAAATAGTTTTGCATTAAAGAGTTTTAAGATAGGCTAAATGCTAATAGCATAAAAAATAGAACGCTCTCTTATCAAGATAATTATAGCAAGCCTTCAGCACTATCTCCTGAAGAGAGAGCGCTAGAAGACAAAATTGAACTAATGAAGCAAGAAATCAATAATATGAAGCATGAACTGTCAGAAGAAACTGAAAAGCTGTTAAAATTATCAAATGAAAACTCAAAGATACTTGAAAAAAATGAAAAATTGGCAGAAGAATATATACAATTTAGTCAGAAAAAAGACCAAATACAAGATACAATATGTAAAATGCAAAAAAGAGAAAAAATCAAAAGAGGTGATATAACTACTGAAATAAAAGCAAATGCTCAAGTCAATTCAATTGTTTTTAAAGTAGCATTAGAAGGGAGCTATGAAGGAAGCGAAGAAATTGAAATAAAGCCTGAAAACTTTTATGGAAAAGAAAGAAGTTTCCAAGTTTCTGAATGTAGTGTACATCAAATTCAATAAATGGTAGCATATTTCTGACGTAATCTAATTTTATCACAAAAATTAATGACTTACTTAAAATAAATGAAATTTAAATTTACTGAAGGTTAGTTTCAGATAATATGGAAATAAAAGTCGGGAGCTTTAATATTTTGAACACCAGCTGCAGATATCATGAGAGAAAGCACTTACTTCCCTTCAAGAACGAGCAGAAAAATCTTACTGGGTAATTTTTTATATCTTATTATATGTATTTTTTTAAAACTTTATTTGCAATATAGAAAAAAAAATCTATTACGAATTGTCATAATCTTGGAAAGGTCTCTAAACATCGGTACATTTCCCACCTATAGAGCCCAAAGCTCGCATGCGAGCCGCTCAAGTGTAGTAACTTCACATGTGGGAAATGTTCCAACATGTAGAGAGACTCCGAAAAATTATGCTAGCATAATAATTTAATTTAAGGACTTTATGTTTAAGAATGAAGCCTGTATAAATTTAAAAAAATTAGCTATAGTTAAATATAAATATTTTATGTAAAAATGTATATTAAAAAAATATTGTACTAATTTTCCATAAAATCGGTTTTTTCCAAAGGTGTTGGCCACCTTAAAGGAGAAAAAGTTAGTCTCCCGTGCCATAGGTGATATGAATTGTGACTTCCTTGGCCTTCAAGAAATTAACTTTCAAGGAAATCGTGATATCCTTGCACTACCTCATTACACTCTTAAACTTTCTCAACTGCCATCTCCGATGACTAAAGCAGAGCCTGAATTCCGCATTGATGGAAATGCGACCTTAATAAAATCTCAGTTTCCTATCCTTGACGAAGCTGTTTTTACTTACAATTCAAGACTTAGGGTTGCCCAAAGGTTCAAATGCTCATTAGGCTCTCAAGATATTTGGTTTATTAATACTCATTTAGATCATTTGTCTGATGAGACAAGGCTGGCGCAAGTTCAGGAATTGATAGAATGGATAAATCCTATTTTATACTGTTTCTGGTTTATATTTATAATTAAATTAATATGATTAATTTATAATAAATTCACATTAAAATTCATATTTTCGAACATCATACTAGTAGGAGATTTTAATTTTATTCCAAATTCAGAGCCTTATAAGCTGATGACGAAATATTTTAAATCAGCTTTTAAGCAGTGCAATGGAGAAGAGCCAGTACTAACATTTCCTACAGGACTATACGGGCCATGGGCTGATATTGATAGATATGGGGCATTTGATTATGTTTTTATCAGAGGGAATCTTGAATGCATTAAAGCAGATGTAGTGACAAACATTGGAAGAGGCTCTTTATTCCCAAGTGATCATTTCCCAATTTCAACAGTTATAAGAATTAAATAGTCTTTATAATTAATGTCTTTATCAATAGTAATTGGCGAATATTCTTTAGCGAAAGGACATATAGAATACATCCTTATCATCACAGACAATGTGTCAGGAGAACGATGGAGCTTTAAAAGAAGATACTCACAAATACGGCATTTACACCAAAATTTAAAGCATTTTTCGAGCCAAGTCCCGAAATTTCCACCTAAAAAAATATTTGGGAACAAAAATAAAGAATTTATAGAAACACGAAAGAGAAGCCTTGAAATATATCTAAATTCTCTGTCAAATAATCATGAGCTTGGGCAAAGTGCTTATTTCAAAGATTTTATAAGACCGCAAGACAAAACTTTACTTAAGCAGGGGACTGATAAAGCAAACACAGCAAAAAATCGTCAAAAAACAGTAGAAGAAGCTGAAGAAGCATTGAAGCCAGCACTTACTCAAATTGTTGAAGAAACAAGCACTCAATTCATGGATTTATCTACACAACCAAATCCAGTGGGAGAAGAAGACTCAAAGGCTAAAGCTAAAGAATATTTGCAAGCAGCTACAAATATAAGTTGCATATGAAAATGTAATGTTCCGAAAAATGATATCCCAATATCAAACATTTCAAGTCAAAAAATAGCTCTGCACAGAGAAAACATCGATAAAATTTTTAATGAGGCTATTGATGCTTTGAGTATGATTAGTATTGAGTGTGGATTGATTATATCAAAGGTAGTGGATTAATTTAAATTTTAAGACTATTCTTCTTATTATCAAGCATTTATGCGCTTTTCATGGCAAATAATTATTGATATAATAGCTTTAGGCATTTACTCATCAGGGAATAATAATTTAAATGAATTAAGTCAAGCTTTTAGCTATTAAAAATAATGCATTCTTTTTTGTAAACTCTCTAAATTAGAATAATTGAGATAATATTTTTATGATATTTCACTGTTAAATTTTTGAGGATTTAGAATTATTGAAAGAAATAATAAGTCAGCATAATATTTTCATTTAAACTACACTATTTAGCCCATTCTGGGAGATCTTCTTCATGGAAGAGTTGTTTTATATCGACTTTTGGATTTATTTTTACCACATCAAGATTATACTTACTAGGCTTTGGGATTTTCCTTACTCCCCCTTCCGTTAGCGAACAAAACTATGGAAAAATCCCCATTTTTGGCCAAAAGCCATCCTCCGTGAGCAAACAAAAGATTTTTTCATGAAAAAATCTTTTGCTATATAAGTGATAATTATTATAATGAAATCAATAGCTAACTCTGTTTAATTTAAAATAGCTTTCGTCTAAAACATAAATTTTATAAATTAAATTAATTTTTGGTTTCCAATTTTGCGAATATAGATCTAAATTATTTTTTAAAAAAAAAAAAACTTAACCCTTAGTGAGCGAACAAAATAATTTTGTTAGCCACAGAGGAGGGAAAGTTAGCGAAATTGGCTCTCTTTCCCTTTTTTTGCGCATCGCATATTTAGGCGGAGGGTTATCTTTCCCATATCTTCCACTCCTTGCAGCAATTTCGTTATAAACCGAACCAATTTTTTTTACTGGCTCTCTATCCACTGACACTTGTCTGGAATTTCATTTTTTTTCATTTCTTATAGTAGAAATCATTGATTGCCCATCTGATATATTTCCACGGATTGGAAATGCACTAAATGCAGATCTTTGATCCTCTGTTATCTTAGTTTCTATAGGCATATCCCTAAGATAGCTCGATATGGGCGAGGGATAGAGGCCAAAGCTTCCCACTTGGTCCGGCCAACTCAGGTTTGCCGAACCAAGTGGAAGGAGGCTCATTCGCCATTTACGACTTGGTTCGACCAACCTGAGTTGGCCGGACCAAATGGGAAGTTTTGGCCTCTTCCCTCGCCCATATTGGGCTATCTTAGGGATATGCCTATACTGAAGGTTCTCGCTTTGGCTCTTCAATAAGTTTAGCTATTGGGGCAGGGTGGATTATTTGTGAAGAGACTTCTTGTGAAATTTCAGGAGGAATTGGTGTGATGTTTACGAGCGCTAAAGATTCTTCAAGAAGCTTGGCTTCTTCATCTATTGCTTCTATGCCAGAGAGAGCTTTTTGTTTTATAGCTTTTATATTAAGCATCATTAATGCTGCTTCAATTTCATCTTCTTGGTTTTGAATAGTGCTGATGTCTGGGACTTTTTCTATATTTTTTTTAATTTCAGATTTAGGAGGACTTACATTTTTTTCTTTAGTTTCGTTTGGTCGAGGCTTTGGGTTAAATGTTGGGCGCTTTTTGATAGGTCTTGGCTTTTCGTTAATCATAGGGTTTATTTCATTAAGATTGTGAAACGGTGGTGTTTGGACTCTAACAGGTTCTGAGTCTACTATAACCTCCATCGTTTTCATAGGTATCGCATTTTCTTTGCTTCCAGGCCTTATGAGTTTTTTCTTTATTCTGACTGGAGGTAAATCATCCTCATTTTTTGAAATTTCCTTATCAACTGATTTTTGGATTTTTTCAATTTCTACCTCTTTAATAGGAGAGTCTTCTGGCAAAATTTCTTCAGGTATCTCTGCATTTTCATACTTTTCTATGTCTTCTACGACGCTGTTTTCTCTTTTTTCCTCGTTCGCCTTCTCTTTATTTTCATTTTCCTTTATCTCTTCACTTGATTTTGATTTTTCGTGTCGTTTTCCTCTTACAAAATTTGTATATTTTTCTCTATTTTCCTTAATTTTCCTTTGCTTTTCTTCTTCTAATTTCATTGCTTCTTGTTTTTTCTTTTCTTCTTGTGTTTGTTTAGAACTATCTATTCCTTACATTCTTATCTTATTTGTTTCTTTGATTATCTCCTTTTTATTGTTTTCTTGCTCTTTCATTTGCTGTTCAAATCGCTGCTGCTCTTCTTTTTCCTTTTGCTCATTTTGGGATTTTTTGCCTCTACTGTAAAACCCACTCATGAATAAATTTAATTAATAATCAAAAGAATTATTTGGGTATATATTAATTTCATAGATAATATTTTGAGCAATGAAGAAACCAAAAAATTTTTATAAGAACATATAAAGGAATTTGGATTATTTTATAAATAATCAAGAATTTCCCTTCTGAGATTAATATTGAGAGTTCCAACAAAAAAATTTGGCCTGAATTTTGAGACAAACAGTAACCCTTTGCTTTTTTGCCAAAAATATTTATTAAGCAAAAATGCCTTTAAATCTTGATTTTGAATTAAATCAATTGGCATATTTCCATCATTATCTTTTATATGCAAATCAAATCCAAGTGCAACTAGCTCTGCTAGTTCGTCTCCGCTTAAAGATAAAATTGCATAGTGCAATGGAACCTTTCCCTTCTTGTCTCTCGGATTGATATCAGCATTATGCTGTATAAGCAACTTTACAATATTTAAATTCTTTCAAGCCTTATGCATGGCTGTTTTTAAGTTTTTATTCAAAATATTTACTGGAATATTTAGCCTAAGTATAGACTCAACCATTTCTATAACCCCTGATTTTATTGCAAGATGAAACAATGATTTAGGCTCAGTTTTAAGAAACGCTTGAACTATTTCTTCCTTGTGGAAATTTATATATGACCTTAGTAGCTCCAGGTCTCTCTTAATAATTGCATCATATAGTTTCTGATATATCTGTGGCTGGGAAAAACCAATTAGAGGATCATTAATATTTTCATATTCATTTATAAGGCTCGCTAGGTTTTCATAAGCGCCCACCATTGTAACTTTTTTAGGAAATGCCACTTTGGCTGTTGGTTTTGCAACTGCTTTGCCTCTTTGGATATTATTTATAGGCCGACTATTTCCTCTTTTCATTTTTATATAAAAGAATTATTTCCTAATCTTGCCCGATGCCATTTTCTATATTAATTTTAAAAAAATAGGCAATTCAATAATTTTAGTTAACATTGTCTTAGTTTTATAATTATCTTAAATATCAACCAAACTAAATTACACAAAGTAGTATTTAATTACAAATATAGAAAGATGTTAGCAGCAGCAATTAAGCTCATAGCTAAATCGTCATCTTCGTCATCGTTATCAATCATTCTCTCATAAGCTTGCTTCCAAAAATTATATTCCACTTCATAAATAGCGCTTACACACATATCATTTTTTTGTATATAAGGCCATCTTTCTACTTTAAGCTGATAATATATTAAGGTGGTAGCCTCATTTGTGCTCCATCAGTCAGTAATGCAATTCCATGCATTTCTTCTCATTGTATGGCATTGTTTGATAGCTTCACTGTGATATCACTTTGAATGTATAGAAATGTAATCTTCGAATGGTTTATCGTTGGGAAATAAATTACAAAAGGCTTCACCCAACGAATTTTCTCCACATGTACAATTTTTTGTGAAACTTTTTTTGAAGAAATCTTCCGTAATCGATGTGCACGATGAATCTGACTCACAAAGCACTGGAAGCTTCTTATTAGATGACGATAGCTTGTCTGTACAATAAATTTGTTCATCTGTTTCGCTAACCCCACACATAGTGGAAGAACATAAAGGATTCAGATTTTCTTCACTGCACGATTTTACATTTTCATGTGGTAAAATACTATAATAAGGCCGGCAAGTTCCAGCAGTTGCATGGCTTCCTGCACCGATATCACAGCCTAGCCAATTTTGACAATCAAATTCTGATTTGCATCCTTTTGATCCATCAGATATTTGCTTTGTGCAAATGCTAGAAGAATTACAATAAAGACCTATGTCACAGTCCCAGGTTGAAGTGCAGCTTCCGTTCTCTTTAATTCCTCGGCAGACTCCATCAACACAGCCTTGAGCTGAATGCAGACATTCTTCTTTTGATATACATTTTTCACCTGGATAGATGCCTGAGCTTGCTGGCTGATATTGAGCACATGTGGCGTTTGTGCTGTTAGGTGAATATGAAGGAGGACAATAAGGAGTCTCTACTTCGCCACAGAGCTGGATATAATAAGCACTTGATTTTTCATCTCAGTAAATGCATTGATTTTTATAAAATTTTTGGTTTGATGTTTGGCATTGGTATGTGTCGCACGTTAAACTGTTGATAAATGCTAATTTTGATAGAAAAACTAGGAGAATCATTTATTTTTCTTACTTAGTTTGCCATAGTAAATAAATCAGAATTAAGATAGATAAGAGCAAATAAATTATAAAAGTTTTGCAAATTGATCTTTTACATAAAAGTGCTTTATTATAAAGTATATTAATTAAAAGCAAATTTAGCAATTAAGGAATTAATGAGTAGTTATTAAACATTATTCAGTAAAGATAAACCTAAGAAAAATTCCAAAATGGGAGATAAAAAATTTAAAGCCCAAGAGTTCCGTGAAATAAAAATAAACCGTGGCTTGCCAAGTGAGCACCATATCTATCCTAACAATTATATCAGCACTGGGAAATATACTCTACTATCTCTCGTCCCAAAAAATATTTTTGAGCAATTTCATAGGATCGCTAACATATGATTTCTCATAGTATCGATATTCCAACTTCTCCCTTTAAATTTATCTCCTACATCTTCTTGAGCAACTATTGCGCCTCTTTCACTTGTGATTTTTGTTACTTTAGTAAAAGATGCTTATAATGACTATCAGCGCCATCAAAGTGACAAAGAGATTAACTTTCGAAGCACAAAAATATGAAAAGACTCAGAAAATAAATTTGATACAGAAATGTGAATGAACATAGAGGTTGGGAATTATGTATATCTACAAAATGGAGATCCAGCACCTGCAGACTTTGTAATTTTACTTGCAAGCAACTCTGATGGCGTTTGCTATATAGAAACTTCAAGCCTTGATGGTGAAAATAATTTGAAGCCCAAAGAAGCTTTACATGAAACTGCTCCATGGCTGGAGCAAGAAAATCAAAACTGGACACAGCTTATACAGAGATTTGATAATGGAGTGCTGAAAAGTGAGCACCCAAACAATAGGCTTTACAAATATGAAGGGTCTTTAACCCTTAGTGAATTTCCAAAGGCAATTAGCATTGACCAAAATAGCGTGATTTTGAGAGGAAGCACAATAAAAAACACAAAATGGGTATTTGGGATCGTAGTTTTTACAGGAGTTGATACAAAGCTTATGATAAATTCTCATTCTGCAATACAAAAACGAAGCAATGTTGAAAAGCGTGTGAATAAATATTTAATAATTGTTTTTACTATGCTTTTTGCATTTGCTGCTCTAAGTACAATCATTTCAGTGCTCTATGCCTACACAGAAACAAGCACCGTCAAGTATTTTGGAGGAAGTACAAAGGATAGCTCAATTCTTGGCATCATAACTTTTTTGATCCTTTATAACAGCTTAGTTCCTATTTCCCTTTATGTTTCTATGGATATTGTGAGAGTAATCCAAGCCAAACACATTCAATGGGACTTGAGGATGTACTATGAGCCTTTAGACAGACCTGCAATTGCCAAAACAGGCGATCTAAATGAAAGTTTGGGACAGATCGAGTATATTTTTTCTGATAAAACAGGAACTTTAACTGAAAACCAAATGGAGTTCAAACGATGTGCTATTAAAGGTCGATTATATGGTTATAAAGAAGAATCAAGAGGAGGTTCAGGTAATGTGTGTGTCAATCCTCATCCAAAGTTTAAATTTTATGACCCTATTCTTCTAGCTGATTTAAGAGGCTATTACCATGATGAGATCCATAATTTTTTAGAATGCATTGCACTATGCCACACAGTAATATCAGAAGAGCTAGAAGATGGGAGCATAAACTATCAAGCTTCATCTCCAGATGAAGAAGCCCTCGTGATCGCGGCACATGCAATGGGATATTCTTTTATCAGCAACAAGCTTGGAGTTTGCAGCTTCAGTGCGGACGGAGTTGTAGAAGAATTCCGCATAATTGGGATAAATGAGTTCAATTCATTCCGAAAAAGGATGTCTATTGTATTGGAGCCCTTATCTGACACCACAAAGCCGCCTATTATATATTGTAAAGGTGCAGATGATATTATGCTTGCGAAACTAAAACTTTCTGATGATGAAAAAGAAGACGTCAAGCGACATTTATATGAGTTTGCTGTAGAAGGGCTGAGAACTTTGGTCCTAGCTAGAAAAATTTTAAGTAAAGAGCAAGCTGAAGATTTTGAAAAAAAATGAAATTCAGCTAGAAATGCAATGTCGGATAGGACGAAAAGGCTTGATGAAGTGGCTGAAGAATTTGAAGTTGATATGGAATATCTAGGAGTCACAGCAATAGAAGACAAAATACAAAGTGGAGTGCCAGAGACCATTGCGACTCTTATGGAAGCTGGGATTAAAGTGTGGGTACTTACTGGGGATAAACAAGAGACTGCGATTAATATCGGCTATTCTTGCAAATTACTGAAAAAAGACATGACAATTATCACTATTAATGCAACGAGTACAGAAACTGCAAGAGATATGCTGAGGAAAGCTTTATCGAGAAACGTTATTATTCAAAGAAAATTTGAGCCCCCAAAAGCTTTTGTGAGGCTCAATAATATCAGGCCGAATTCAATGAATTCTTCTTCAAGCTTAAGTGTAAGCCATATGATCGATGATGGCTTTGAATTTCCTATAGAAATAAAGAACATAAACTTGGGGCTCGTTATAGATGGAACATCATTACAGTTTATATTATCTGACCTTAAATGTTTGAAATATTTCAGCACTCTTTCATTTTTATGTCGCGCTGTCATTTGCTGCAGAGTCTCTCCACTACAAAAATCAGAGGTTGTAAAGCTGGTGAAAAATCATTTTGATTTTAAGCCAATCACTATGAGCATAGGAGACGGGGCTAATGACGTGCCAATGATACAGGAAGCTCATGTTGGAATAGGAGTTAGTGGGGTTGAAGGGCTTCAAGCTGTAAACTCGAGTGATTATGCCATTGCAAGATTTAGATATTTAATTCCACTTTTATTTTTGCATGGACGATGAAACTACCGAAGAATCACAAGGGTAATTCTTTATTCTTTTTATAAGAACTTTTTGCTTGTGATTCCTCAATTTTACTTTAGTTTTATAAATCTATACTCAGGAACTGCATGATACGATTCTTGGCTAATTTTGTCATATAACGTTGCATTGACTTCAATCCCAATAATGGTGCTAGGAGTTTTAGATATAACCCGAGCCTCCTTTTGGCTTTGGCTACCGATGTCTCCTGAAGCAGGAGAGGTGCTAATTTACCCAAAATTTGTTGGTAAAACTAACTCCCCAGATGGCAAATCTCCGATATAGAGAGTGGATTTTCCATCTTGAGAGTGGTTTTACCAACAAATTTTGGTAAAACCAACACCCTCCAGAATCAGGAGACGTCGGTTAGCCCAGGCCAAAAGGAAGCTCGGGCCATAAAGATTATGACTCAAATTTGATACTGAAATATCCCCAGCTTTATAAAGATGGAATTTATTCAAAAATGTTCAACGCAAAATTATTCGTTAACTGAGCGTTTTTAGCTATATGCCAAACATTGACAATCTACATTCTCTTGACGTTTGGGATAACTGGAACTATATCAGATAAAGGATACACTGAAGACATCATGATAATCGGCACAATCGCATTTTATTCCGTCGTGCAAACAGCCACAGCCACAATTCTTTTAGAAATGAAAAGTTGAAACTTACTATTTATCATTATAACCATCATTAGCTTATTTATTTTTTTCCCATTTATATTTATCTACGACTTTTCTAAATTCCCAACTACTCAGATGATAGGAATTTCTACTGA
Source organism: Blepharisma stoltei (assembly GCA_914767885.1). Lineage (NCBI taxonomy): Eukaryota > Ciliophora > Heterotrichea > Heterotrichida > Blepharismidae > Blepharisma > Blepharisma stoltei. The sequence continues at coordinate 563,266 of CAJZBQ010000020.1, read as the reverse complement.
AATCTTTATGACCCCTATCTATATTATCTGCCTATTTTTAATAGGCGTTGCTTGCTTTATTTTGATTTTCGCAGGCAAATTTATAAAGTCTCTTTGATTTCCTTCCAATAATGAAACTCTTTTGAACGCTCAAATAAATCTTGTCCACCCTGAAAGAAGTTATGTCACTCAAAGGAGTAAGGACTATATTTCTGCAAGAGCGTTGGAATACTCTTCAAAAATAAATACCATTTTTAACGCAAAAGGGCTGAAAATGAATAATGAGCAGCTAAATGATAAAGATGACTATTCTTGGAATAAGTGGACCCTGGAGTTCAATAATCAATTCGCAGAAAGGCACTATAAGCGATTTCGTACTGATAGAATTATCAAGTTTATCCGCCTCATGCTTATCTTAATTTTTGGCGCAGTCTTAGTATGGTCTGTAATTGATTTATTAAGAGGTGATCAAAAAGTCGGTATCATGGGCGTAAGAATAATCATCATGGTAGTCTTACTAGGAGTCGTCGTTTTCGCATTTTCTTCACATTTTATACGACACTATGAAAAAGTGGTGATGCTTATTATCATTTCAGCAATGATCATAAAAACTATCGTAGAAATTATCCAAAACAATGATGGAGCCATGAGCACTGCTTTTGTCCCGTTGCTTACATTTGTCATATTCTATGTGAGCACTTATAAGCTGATTTTTTTTAATGTCATTTATATTGTGATTTATCTGATAAGGGTTGTGGTCTATTATTCTGGCAAAATATCAAGGGTGAGCGTTGTTATTATTGGCCTGAACTATATTACTTTGGCTTTTGGAATTGCAATTATAAGTGGATTTGTAGGATATTCTATTGAAAAAAATATACGGATTGAGTACATTTTAAAGAAAAAACTGGAATTCGAGTTCCAAAAAGGCCAAAATGTCCTTGGAGATCTTCTTCCGAAATTCGTAAGAGACCGCGTTAAGCAAGGAATCCGCTACATTTCTGAAGACCAAAGCTCAGTGACTATCTTATTTTGTGAAATTTGTGATTTTGATAGTATTTGTGAAACACATACACCTAGTGAAATTATTGACTTGCTTGACAAATTTTTTGGAATATGTGACAGACTGTGCCAAAAGCATGCTGTAACCAAAATAGAGACTGTAAATAAAACGTATATGGCTTGTGGAGGACTAAAGGATGCTGAAGAAAACCTGGAAAAATCCATCTTGGCAAAAAACCATCCAGTTAGAGTTATAGAATTAGCTCAACATATTCTCAAAAAAATGGAGCCAGTGTATTTAAAAACTGGTGTAAAATTTCATATAAAAATCGGAATCAATACTGGGCATATTATCGCTGGAGTTGTTGGAGACCAAAAGCCGCAATTTACTCTAATCGGAGAAACCACCAAAATTGCGTCTGGAATGTGCACATCAATTGAAAACCCTGATATGATACGAATTTCTTCATCTACATATGAGCTTGTTCATGATGAATCGTGGGACTTCATTCCAGACCAAGTAGAAATTAAGGGAAAAGGCTATGTGAATTCATACTTTGTCAAGGACTTAAAAATCAGGCCTTCAAGGCAGCGAAAATTCACAACATTTAACGATATTCCTGACTCGAAATTCAGTCAGCAGCAGCCTTTACCTTCAGACAGTGAATTGAATACCTCAAAAGCTCCGCTTATAGATGCAGATTTTTCTCTTACAAAAACAATGACCAAGTCAGTATCTTCATTTGAAATTGATAAGCTTGATAAAGCAGCATTTGGGGATGAGGACGAAAAAGTGTGCTATTGGTTGGGCATGCTAATAAAAATAAAATGGCGACGTCACCGACCCGCCCTCTTCTGGATCTGTTTCTGGTTTTGGGACCTTGCTGTGGCCTGAAGCCAAACCGAGCAGGAAACAGAGTCTATTTTTATTCTGGATGCCTCCCTCATCTGCAATGAAGACTTTGTGTCTACCCGATGAACATTTAGGGAAAAGGCTTTTTACCCTTAGAGATGCTAGTGCTGACGAGAGGAAGGCAAAGTTGGTACCGATACTAGCAAGGGATCTTATCTCTATCTGGAACTCTAGTCACTCAAGCAGCAGTCAAGTCCAAAACCAGCATACTCCAAGGTTTCGAGACAGCCTTAAGAATCAGGCCAAAAGCGGAGAGTTATCTATGGTGGAAATGCTGACATACACAGGGAGGCTCTCTAGCAGCTGAGTGAGTCTTTTGCGAAGACTCATCTCAGGAGACATAAAAGTAGGAAGAGCCCTGATCTATAATTAGAGTTAATGCTATTGGTTGGGCCTGTTCAATGGCTAACATGCAATTTGCAGGAATTGCCACCACAGTATGAATATCGTGTGAAGACAATAGAGAGAGATATGTTCACTTTATTGTGTGGGCTTTGAATGACCATTGCAATTTATGCAATACTAACTGTGATTTTTATTATTGGAAATCGATTAGCTGATGATCAATATGGGACATATTTCCTTATAGGAGTCAGGGGTTTCTGCCTGTTCATGATGATCATACTGGCCATATTTCTGGCAAGAATATATACAAATTATTTATATCCGTGGGTTTTCATGCTGATTTTTCTTTGTGCTAGTATGTCAAGTATAAGCTTGGTTTCTTTTGTAAGTGAAACTTTTATATATGTGGTGGTATTAGAAGTCATGTACTTAAATCTTGTGATAAATTATATAGGCGGGCTGCCGTTTGGACATATTTTAATAGCTTCGATTTCAAATGTAATAAGCTGGACTGCAGTAATCTTAAAAGGCTATCATTCATCTACATATATAGAAACAATATTTTTTGTTTTTGTTTTTATCATGATTAATACTGTAGTTAGCTTGATGAAAGAACACTATGATAGAAAAACCTATAACTTAAACAAGCTCGCACAAAGAGAAATTGAGAATACTGATAAGCTTCTATATCAAATGATGCCTCCAAGCGTGATTAAGAACCTCGAGGATGGGATAACAACAACTGACAAATTTTCAAACGTGACAATTCTTTTTGCTGATATTTGTGGATTTACTCAATGGTCTTCAAATAGAAAACCTATAGAAGCTGTCAATCTTTTATCTAAATTATTCTCATCTTTTGATACCCTGTGCACGATTCATGATGTATATAAAATTCATACGATAGGAGACAGCTATGTTGTTTTGAGCTTTACTGAAATAGAGCCAGGGAAAAAAAGAAAGCCTGAAGTTGAATGCGAAAATACTATGAATATGGCACTAGACATGATAAAAAACGTCAAAAGAATAAATAGAGATAAAGGAGTTAATTTCAGCTTAAGGATCGGAATTCACACAGGCGATGTCATTGCAGGGATAACAGGAACTAATATGATTAAATACGATATCTATGGCTCTGACGTAGACATAGCTTTTATTACAGAAATCAATGGGTATCAAGGAAAAATTAACATCTCTGAAGAGTCAAAAAAATTGCTGGAAAATATTCAGTCGGACAGGTTCGATTTTTATTTTAACAAAATGTTTACCCACGCACCAACAAACCGATGTGTGAACACTTATTATGCAAGGCCACTAAAACTTGAAGATTATGAATTTTAAATTACCCAGATAATAAATAAGATGCGTTCATATTTGCCACGACACTTTCGAAAACTTCAATTTCGTCTTTTATGCGCTTGGCTTGGCCAAACAGTCTTGGACATTTTTGTAGTTCTGCGTTATTTTTAATATTATATTTCAGCGCATCAGCAAGCCCAATATGCAAAATTTGATTCCTGTTTTCTCTTGATGAATTTAATATTAAATCAATTAGCTGTAATATAAAGTAAATATACTCCACTTCTTTTTGCTGTAAAAGCTTGGAAATCATGCGGATTCCATTATATTCAATAAATTCAGAGATTTCTTTGACAGTGAGTAGCGAAGTCAGAAGTGATAAAGCAGCCAAAATAGTGTCATAATCTCCAGATCTTAAAAGGCCAAGACTAATATTGACAAGCCCAAAGCTTACTAAATAACTTTTACAGAGTTTTTGCCTGATTTCTGAATGCATACACATATGATCTAAAATTCTTAGTCCAAAATATGCAAATGCTTCGCCAGATTGGACAAAATCAAGGAGTTGGCAGGTAAAAGAGGCTGAATAAATAGATGAAACAACTTGAGGGACATCTCTATATGGTAGCTACGATGGGGATAATTGCAAAAATATCCTGTGTATTTGTTGCAGGATTGCTGCTACCATAATGGGTGCTTGAGAGCCACTAAGCTACTTTGGTTTTACCTTAGAAATTAGGCTTAAAATTTGCTGGCTAGAACTTTGGGCTTGGCTCATAATTATTTTAATATTCTAAATTAATTTAAACTTCGATGACTTGGGAACTTGAGGTGATTGCTGAATAAATATAAGTGTTGTTTATTGGCGTATACTGATGAGTTATCAATTTTATTGCTTCTTGAGACGCAATTCCTCCCAAAATAGCAGCTATTGAGTGAAGCTCACAATCTCCGAATCTCACAATTTCTCCTGCAATTTCAGGTTTAAATTCAACCCCTTCTACTCCGCTTTCAGCTATCAGTTGATTAGCAATTCTTAATAATTGAGCTTTATCCTCACTGTCTTTTGATTCTTCTGATCCGGGATATCTTCCATTCTCCTCTATAAATTTATCACAAGCTCTTATTCCCCAGTACCAATCAACTACAGGAAGATCCTCATACATAGCGCTCATTATTTCTCCTACGTTTAACTCTTTGAACTCAGTTTCAATTGACTTAAATCGTGATACTTCAATCATCTGCAAATTCTTGCAAAATAAAGTGATAAAATCGACATCAGCTTGATCTAAATCAGAGCCTTTAATTGCTGATACCTTTGATTTTATAACTTCTAAATCAGTTGATGCTTTATTTTGATAGATTCTTTGGAGGGCAATATACGAATCAGTATCACTTGTCATATCAGGAAAAATCCCCATCACAGGAGGTGATCCGCTTTCATCAATAAATTGCTTTACTGCTTTTGAGCATTTCCAAAAATTATCGCTATCAGAATTGGCATCTAGTGATTTTGGGTCATTTAAAATCTCAGTCACAGAGAAAGGTAAATCTTCATCTAAATAGGCCAAATAAGCATTATTGACAGCTTCTCGGAAATTCTCTTCACCATAAAAATCCCTACTGTGGCTTTTAATCAGCTTTTTGAAATCGTCTTTCTCTTCAAAAGTCTTTGGAACATCTCCATGAAGATTTTTCCATTCTTCTAGATATTTCATTAATAAAATGATATATGGAGTATGCTTGTGCTTCATATCATTTAATTCATCGACATTTATCAAATCTGCATAAATTTTTAGCTCTTGGAAAGGCTTATGAATTCTTAAATCAAAAAAATCTTTTTCTGTCGGTTTTCCTTCCACCACAAGGTGCTCTTTTTTGTAAACTCTAAGGTAGTTTATAAATCCAAGTGACTTCGCTATTAGAAAAGTAATATTTTTCTGCTCGCAGATACGGCTAAGTGCTAAATCATCAGCAAACCTGAGCTGTGTTGAAATAATCAAGGTAAATTGGCTGAAATACTCAGGATTTGTTCTGATAAGTTCTGATGGGTCAGCTTGCAAGCTCTCACCGTTCACGTCAGGGTTTAATTCTAGTAGCCACTCTTTGGTAGCTTCAGCCCGAGGTCTTCCAAGATCAGCTCTGGTAAGGAAGAAATTATTTCCGAAGTCTCTTTCTGATACAATCTGATTGTCAATGATAGTAAAATGACCAATGCCAGGCAGCACAAGATTTTTTAAAATCTCAGTACCTAGAGATGAGGATTTAAGCAGACAAATCTTGCTTGTATTGAGAGCTTTTTGGCCGTGTGAACCCCATAGCCTTAGTTGTCGGTCATACTTATTATCAGTTGCCATTTATTAATACCTTTTAATATACGATTAAACTTGCTTTTGAGTGAGAATTTTTATGATCATTTGTCGGTTCTGCTCTAAACTTGGAAATAAAATTAAAATTATCATCCCATCAATTGTAAAATATTGTAAAAAATTTATTAGTAAGCCTTTGAGCCAAATTACCGAAACTTTCATTTCACTCATCTCCATAAACATTATAGTTTTTTCTCTTTTCTGGATCAATCAGTACTTCATATGCATTTTTAATTCTCTTAAACATTTGGTCGATTTCTACTTTATTTTCGCTATTTTCATCTGGGAAGGGATATTTTTGACAAAGATTTTTATATGCTCTTTTAATAGTTTTCTCATCAGCATTTCTATTGATTCCTAATATCTTGAATAAATAAATATTGACGCTGGAGGAAATTAAACTCTGGGCGCACTCCCTATGGAGCAGATAGGACTCATTTTTGTGAAGCTGAAAACAGAGCCTTTATCCTTTTTAAAGTACCTTCAATTTTGGGGATGCCAAGAGAAGAGGAAAGACCTGCTTCTATCCGAAGGTTTCCTTATGCCTGCCAGATGGGCTAGACAGGCTTTGCCTACTACATGGTCTTTCTCTTCGGACCATCGGGGCACTCTCCAGGCGGCTCTGCCGTAGGGAGTTGATTCCTTGAGTAGGTGGTTCATATAGAAAATCCAAAAAGACTACATTTTGGAAAAAAAGATTGGCGACGTCTAGTGGGTTTATCCGCTTTTGGCAAGCATAGTCATTTAATTTTTTTTAAATATCTTGTAAAAGTCCTCTTCAGCGAATGCAAAAAGAAAAAATCCCATTCTTAGAATTTATATGTGCATATTCAAATTAAATTAAAGTATGATTAGCAGTAGCTGCAAATTTAATTTTTGATTAAATTATTTTTAAATTTTTAATAAGAGTCTAATTGGAGAATTTGGAGAATTTTCTCATAAAAATTTAATTTGCTTGTAACTTATATAAAATTATTTTTAACTGCTATTAAAATCTATATAAAGAGCTATTTACATAGCAAATTTTTAATTGTTAAATATTTGATATTATTTCTTAAACTCATTTATAAAAATTTTAACTATAAATTTTCTTATTAAAATTCATATTTAAAAGGCGTAACTCATTTACTAAATTTTCATCCTATATTTAAAAATAGCATTTATTCAATTTTTTAATTGAAAATCTCGCAATAAAAATTTTATTGTTTAATTAAAATTTTTGTCAGTGTTTTACTTTTTTCTATTTCCTTAAAACTACCAAATATTAAGAAATTCTTATTTTATAATATGAAAAAAATTGATTCTTCTTAAGAATACCAATTTGGAGAGTAAATTTGCTAATTTAATGCGCATTTTTATGAAATTGGACATACTTAATTTTTCATAATTTGAATTTCAAAATACTTTTCTCATTAATATTCATGTCATACTTGATGTGAACTGCGTAAAATCTCTTATTATTTAAATTCAAAAATGTTAACAACTAACGAACTTCCTCAACATATTTCGTTTCTCCAAACTTACCGAGTTCAGCAATGCTCAAGGCAGTGCTATAGCCAAGAAGGCTGCATGGACTATCATTCTCTTTCTGAAAAAAGAAGACCCCCATTTCTCAGCTCTGGAAATTTAGCGTATACAGCAATTATGTGCCATCAGCTTGTCCAAGGAAAAAGCTGTCCTAAAGGAGACTCATGTTCGTCTTGTCACACCTTTTCTGAGCTTACATACCATCCAAGTAAATATAAGACTACGTGGTGCAGCGATCCTGACTGTAAAGGCCCAGAATTTTGCCCCAACGCACACATAAATTTTGAGCAACTTCGGACATTTCCTGCCTCTCCAAAATCCCACCCATTTTCTCCTCTTATTAAAAACCCTAACCATCTAGACTTATCTGTATTTAAGACTCAGCCATGTAAAATATCAGCACCTCACAACCCCAAGCACTGCGAATTTTATCACTCAAGTCGTGATAAAAGAAGGCCAGAGTTTTATTCCCCTGATTTACATATTAAAAATGTCAGTTAGGGATAGGTCCTAGCTCCTGTTCAAACAGGATGGACCTATAAGCCAAGCTTAGTGAGAGAAGTCAATCTTCTTGAGAGCTTCAGCTTTGAAGAGAAGGGTCATTACTGTGTCTGGCACTGACTAGAGAAGTCTTAATAGGCTTATTAACTTTAAAGGCTCGACGGTTAGGTCGGTTCACCTACCGTTGCTCAGAGCTGTTAATTTAGCTGAACCTCAAGCAAGGGGACTTTATAGGCATTCAAAATGCTAGGGTATTTCATAAAACTTAAACCCTGATTTATGTGGAGATGGCGAAAAAGCAATATGTGGCAATGAAAGTTGTGATAAATCGCATAATAGAGTAGAGCAGCTTTACCATCCAGAAAAATATAAAACAAAATTTTGCACTTTTTTCCCTTATAAAACCGAACATTGCGAATATGGAAATTTTTGTAGTTTCGCTCACTCAGAAGACGACATCAAAGTTGAGCTAATCCATAAGTACCAGAGAGGTCATGATTTTTATTTAAATTTTTTCAAAACAGTTTGGTGCCCATTTAACTCGCCTCATGATAAGGCTTTGTGTGTGTATGCTCACAATTGGCAGGATTTTAGAAGAAAGCCAGATAGCAATAATTATAGCTCTTTGCCTTGTCCGAACTGGAGATCATCAACTTTTATATTAAGCTACGAAGAAGGTGGATGCCCTAATATGATGAACTGCACAAGATGCCATGGGTGGAAAGAAATAGAATATCATCCTAGGACTTATAAGACAAGACTATGCACCCTTGGGAGAAATTGCCCCAAAATTCAGGACTGCCCATTTTATCATAGTGCTAGGGATAGAAGGGTTGTTGATAACTCTCCTTTTAAAGAGTACCCAATAAATAGCAACTATAAATCTCAAACCCCGCATCCACAAAAAAGCATGCTTTCTCCAGGATTCTCTCAAAAAGTGGCACAAACTCCATTTCTTGCTAATCAAGGGCTCCCGTTCGCTTTTGTTCCTTCGCACAATGCAGCACTTGTTAACCAAATAAATAGCACAACTGATGAATTTGTATTACACAGAGGAACTCCAACAAGAACTAAGCTGTCCGCAGAAGCACCTGATTTTAGCGAAGAAAATAAAAATATAGTTGATCCAAGAGTTGTGCAATTTTTGTCAAGGCATAACATGAAGCATATGAAAAATATGTTTGCTGGCATTCGGTGGGAGGATTTAGGTAGAGTAAAATTGGAAGGCAGGCTTGGAGAAGCACTTGCTATTGCCTTAAAAGAAGAGCAAGAGGAAGCAGATTTAGGTGAAGAGCTCATTGATCATTCATTCCCTATCACAGCTAAAACAGAACAAAAACCTTTTGAAAGCTTATTAGATGATGATCCAATATCAAAACAAGATATTTGGAAACCCGAAAATTTGGAAGATTCTAGCAAAAATAATAATCCTACTGTCAAATTTACTTCTTTCCCTAACTTTAAAAACTGGTAAGGGGAAATTTAATTTTAAAATTTTTAAAGCCTTAGATATTGTTTTAGAAAATTTGCCAAACTTTGTTGGTTTTTGCTATCATTAATATTTAATTTATGGAAAATGAATTTGGTGTGCCCTATAAAGACAGGCAATATTGTGAAGAACCTCATTACAGTATAAGAGGGGTATTTGAGCGGCTTCACTCAGACTCATTTATTAGGAACCAACAAAGAGAAGTCTCTAGATGCAGTTCAAGCTCGAAACTAAAACCTAAGATTTCAATTGAAGACTTGCTAAGAAATAAATATTCAAGAAAAAGCGAAAAATCAAGCGCTGCTTCTTCATGTGCACAAACGCCAAGAATGAATTTAGAACAAGCCCTTGCAAATAGTCGGTTTACTAATCGCTCAGAAAGAAAAAGAGAGAATCTGAATAATAAAAATGATAAGTTACCCTCAAATGAAAAAATTATCCCGAAACAAGCAGAAATCTCACTAAAAGAATTAGCAAAAAATATTGAATGTGAAGAAGCTCCTTATCCAACTAACAGAGTTTTGAGTTCATTTTTTAAACAAAATATCCCAAGTTTAAAATTAAATCTATCATCCCATTCTCAACCAGTAAACGAAAATCTCAACACTAGCACAGTTTCTACGACAAATCGAACTGATCGAAATAAGCCAATGACTATAGAACAATTAAGAGAGCAGGTAAGAGCTCGTCCAAAAATATTTGAGCATGAAGAACCTCCTGATTTACTTGATATGGATATGCTGTCAAGAAATGAATTTTGGCTTCGTAGAAAACAAGATAAAATTAAAAAAGAAAGGGAAAATAAAGAAAAAAACGCTATGGTTGAGTGCACTTTTAACCCAAAAATAGATAGGTTGAGATCAAACTCTTCTTATTCAGCTTTGCCAAGCGCTAGAAGATCGCCATCTCCCCATTTAAGCAAAATGAATTCATACTCAAAGCAGCATTTTTATAAGAAGAATTTCAGATTTAACTCAAATGAGAGACCAAGAAGGTTTTCAGTTAAATCAGAAAATTCTATTTCTTTAGAAGTAAACTCACAACAACTGATAAATAAAAATTTTCTGGAAAAATGTCGCCCACTTTCACCGAAAGTGCAGAGAATCGGGTATGATGCTGGATTTAACACAAATTCATTTTTAAATAGAGCTCAGCCTATGGCAAGCTATAAATTAATATAGTAACAATTTAAAATTTATGGTAATCTAGCTTATTAATCTCTTAAAATCTTTATTCTATTAGAATTTTCACCTGCATTTCCATTATTATCCTCAGAAAATAAAATTCATAGATAATTACTCTGATAAAATTATTACAATTTCAACCTCAAATTTTATTATTTTATCTATTATTTAATCTAGACTTTAAGTGCAAACAACACAGCTGATGTGTGGCACAATGTCTTTTGCTCTTGCAGCTCCAACTGTCTGAACCCCATGTACATAAGCATTTTTACAGTTTTTGCGAATGTTTGGAGTTCTTTGTGGACTGCTATGTAAATTCTCTTCACCTCACTCCTTGCAGCCAGATCCATTATCTGGTCAAATGTTGACCTTGGCATGATGGTTGCAGCTTTGACATAAACTGCCTCAGCTGTTTGAAAACAAAATATAGGTCTGAGCTCTTCTCCCCCAGAAAGTGTCGGAACAATAGAAAAGAAGGTGACACCATGGTCACGAGCTTCAGGAAAATGGTCCATGAAGTGGTGCTTGGAAATCTCCATTTCAGAGTCAGGGCTTGCCATTTCAGGTATTAATGACTCGTCCCTTCCAAGAATAAAGGAATAAGTGAGGCATCTAGCTGTTACGAGCTCAACACAATCGCTGCTTCTATCTGTTGACTGATCACTGATTGACATTTTATCATTATAAACGAATATGGCTTAGTCGCTTTTGTACTCAAAATCTACGTCAGAAGGATTAAATGCATGGAAAATCTTAATTTAATTTCTTACTCCCAATTCTTGATTATAGCGCTTTCCCGAGGATGGCGCCATTCCGCGCCATCCTCGGGAAAGCGCTATAAGCGATATTATTAAAGAAGCTAAAGGGATTGAGCAATCAACAAAATCATTAATACAGTATTTTTCAAATTTTGTAAAGTTTTATATAAATAATCAATAAAATAAGCTTTCTATCAACCTATCCTTGATCAATCAGTGCTGAGGCGGAATTAGCACAAACATATTTTGGAGATATTTTTCTGACACCCTCTTAAAGTAAAGAAGTTTTATCTTTAAAAAAAATTATATTATAAGATCGGCATATAATTTTGAAATTTCTTATTTTTAGATGTTTTAAATTAAGAGCAATTTTAATCTATAAAATTATATTTAAGGATAAAAGCAATTTAAAATTAATATCTTATTATTACAATCATTAAATTTATTAAATTATTTTTGTACAAAAATATTTATTATATAAAAACAATTTTTTACTGCTTAGTTAATTTTTACCAAAATAGTGATTTTTATAATAGTTTTGCCTGCTAGAAGGGAGTAATAAATTTGTTTAAAAATAAATATTTCCAACTAAGTGCGGGTTTTCTGTTAAGAAAAATTATTATGGATGCAAGACTTCTAAAACTTAAATAATAAGTAAGTTGAGGAAGATCATACAGTAAATTTCAAACATTCAGACCATAGTTTGTAAGAAAATTTATTATTTAAATGCTTGAGTTTCCAGAGTTACTCGAGGTTTTGCATATTTTTAGATTCCATTTTGAAATTGGAAACTAACTAATATAGGCTAAAATAAGAAAAATTACTCATATTAATTTATCAGTTCCTTGCTTAATGCTTTGGATCAAAATTGGGAATTTCATTAACCTCTTGGCCTTCTTCAGGATTTTCATATGAAGGCAGTGTTAAAGTGGGCATATCATGAGCCTCAGTACTTTGTGGTGTACTTGGCTTATTATCAAGAGGATATATTCTTACAGCTTGTCTTGCATTACTTTTGAAGGGGTTTGCTTCAATGAGTTTTCTTGGCGTTTTGGTTTTTAATGCTTGCAATGAAAATCCTAGGGTTTTTTTTGGGGGTGTAAAAACGAAGGTTTCATCATAATCAGGCACAGGTGTAGTATCATCTTTGTTTTGTGTTGACTTCATTTTTGTCAATTTCAATGGCTTTTCTTCTTCGTCCTCTTCAAAAATGACTGGGATTTTTATATGACTACTGCTTGCTGACACTACTCCAGTTGATTTGCTTGTTGTGGTCGAAATTGATGATAAGTCTTCAATTGAAGACAAAGAGTTGGGAGTGTCTTTTATAATGCCATCGCCAGAATAATCGAAATCAGCAAATTCTTCATCATATGCGTTCGGACTGGACTTTATGAAATCCAAATCTAGCTCCATACTAGTATATTCAGGATCAAAATTGCACATGCGAAGGTTTGGCCGAAATGGAGGAAGAATTTTCTTTTTATAGAGTCTTGACCAGTTAATTTTGGAGCACCATGGGTGGGATTTTATGTCTTGGAAACCATTGATTATACCTAGACGCCTACTTGGGTCTTTATGGAGGATTTCTGATAGGAATGAGCGACCTACTTTGGAGATGAAGCTTGGAAGTGGCAAGTCTTCATTCAGGACCCTTCAGTACATTTTCGACCTATTTGAATCATAAAAGGGTGGTAAGCCAGTTAGCATTTCGTAAAGAAGAGCTCCTAAACTATAATAATCCACAGCTCTCCCATGTCCTTGTCCTCTTAGCATCTCTGGACTCATATATTCTGGGCTTCCACAAAAACTATACGTCTGCCCATTATAAGATTAAGATTAAGTATCGGCCATTTGTGGAGTTTACCGCTAAGCATCAAAGCTACTCTATATCTTGGAGTTCAAATTAGGAAACATGGGCTTGCCCTTCTGAGTTTTCAATATTTGCCATCAGACCTAAGGTTCAGCTCCTTACTGCGCCAAAGCGTCCCCATAAAAAAATTAGTGGTAGAAAAAACTCCCTCTGCAGCAGCATGCCCACACCTTAGTCTACTGAAAAAAGTAAAAAAACGCAAGCGCCCGAACTCAGCAAGTGTAGAAATTCCGGCTCTTTCGAACGATAGAAGATACGGTGTTTCCCTAAAATCCGATATATTATTTCAGTAAGTTTAAAGTTTCTATATATCATAGTTATTCGGATTCATTGTTTCCTGCAAATACTAAAAATCAAAATTAAGTTTACTAGAAAAAAAAAATCCTACTCATTTATACACAAGAGAGGCTTATTCATTAAATTACAGAATTATAGGTCATGAAATAACGAACCTGTTCTTATACTACGAGAAATATTCAGTCATTTCATAAGAATATAAGCCATGGAAATCTATAAAATAAGAGAATAAGGAGTCTAATAGTAAAAAATGATGAATGCTTATATTATTAGTTTAAATAAGTCAGCGTGATATTAAATATCAGATCCATTTGCTTCTTAAAAAACGAAAATGTTTCGTTTTTTAAGGAAACAACGGTTTGATAGATATGAAAAGATAATTATGAAAACTGCATTCCTATGCGCATTTTGATGTCAAATATTCTTACAGAAACATATAACAATACGCGCACAAGACTATCAAAAAACGGAGCAAATGCAAGCAATCTTTGCAGATCAAATTTCTGATTTTATAGACATATAAGTAAGAACCTTTTACAAACTGAAAATACAAATCTGTTTTTTCATTAAATTACGAATTAGTTCATTCCTTAAAATTTTCCGGGAATTGGAGCTCCTTAAAAAAAACCTTTTTTTTATGCTAAATTTTTGAACCCATTTTTCATATTTCACTGTATTAATTGAAGAATTAAGAGAAATTACTAATATTTAGTATTTCTCTTAAAGAGAGAGAACCCTTTCCAGCTTGCTGTTGCAATCTAGTAGCCACTGAAAGTAGAATACCACTCAATAGGCTCAGAGTTTTACCTATCAGCATATCTCCACGGGAAGATAACCTTTAGGCGGAACACACGCAGGAGCTGATTTAGGGCGAGCGACGGCAACGCGCCGGGTGGGACGTGCAAGCGACTGGAGACTAACGTTGATAGAAGGCTTGGCCGGTTAGGCTGACCACGCGATTCCAAGATGGCTCCGTGACGTCACTAGTTTAGCTAAAAATTCCTTTTTAGGGCTGCGGCGCTAGACACCTTAAACACCGAATAATTAAGCAATAAGTAAGTAGGTATATATTTTGTATGTTTGCGCCATTATATTTTATAATGGCGCGAAAATTATTAAATAATTTGCACATAAAGTCTGTAACACCATTTAATACAGTATTTTTAAATTTTTGATATGTGGACTGCAATATGGCTTATTAAACCTGAGGATTTTATAGTAAGATTTAAAGTATTATATTTATATATATTGCTAACTGTAATATTACTGTAGAACGTATTTTTCGCAGGACTTCTACAATAATGTTTGCGTTAATTTTAAATAGATATATAACTCCCCCCCCCTCCGTGAGTGAACAAAAAAATTTTGTTCACTCACGGAGGGGGGTTAATTTTTTTTTTTAAAAAATTTATATATATAAATTTTATAAAAAATTTTTTTTTCGAAATTTAAAAAAATCCTAACTCGCAAAAATTGGAAAGCAAATATTATTAATTTAATATATAAAATTTATGTTTTAAAAAGCAATTCATTTAAAATTAAACAGAATTAGCTCTAGATTTCATTATACTAATTATCATTTATATATCAATTTTTTTTTTCCATAAAAAATTTTTCTATTAAAAAAATTTTTGTTCACTCACGGAGGGTGGGTTTTTGGGGCAAAAAATAGGGATTTTTCTAATGGTTTTGTTCACTCACGGAGGGGGGGGGGGAGTAAGCAATTAATTTATTCATAATTACTCAAGCAAGATAATTGCTATCTAAGAAGCAGATACAGTGAAATATGAAAAATGGGTTCAAAAATTTAGCATAAAAAAAAAGTTTTTTTTAAGGAGCTCCAATTCCCGGAAATTTTAAGGAATGAACTAATTCGTAATTTAATGAAAAAACAGATTTGTATTTTCAGTTTGTAAAAGGTTCTTACTTATATGTCTATAAAATCAGAAATTTGATCTGCAAAGATTGCTTGCATTTGCTCCGTTTTTTGATAGTCTTGTGCGCGTATTGTTATATGTTTCTGTAAGAATATTTGACATCAAAATGCGCATAGGAATGCAGTTTTCATAATTATCTTTTCATATCTATCAAACCGTTGTTTCCTTAAAAAACGAAACATTTTCGTTTTTTAAGAAGCAAATGGATCTGATATTTAATATCACGTTGACTTATTTAAACTAATAATATAAGCATTCATCATTTTTTACTATTAGACTCCTTATTCTCTTATTTTATAGATTTCCATGGCTTATATTCTTATGAAATGACTGAATATTTCTCGTAGTATAAGAACAGGTTCGTTATTTCATGACCTATAATTCTGTAATTTAATGAATAAGCCTCTCTTGTGTATAAATGAGTAGGATTTTTTTTTTCTAGTAAACTTAATTTTGATTTTTAGTATTTGCAGGAAACAATGAATCCGAATAACTATGATATATAGAAACTTTAAACTTACTGAAATAATATATCCGGATTTTAGGGAAACACCGTATCTTCTATCGTTCGAAAGAGCCGAAATTCCAACCTGCTTTATGTGAGTGCCCTCAGATTCCATCTTCGCCAGATTACCATTGTATTTCTTATTGCCACTATAAGGAATTCCTTGCTTTGACAACCCAAAGTCAGTTAAACGTATATGTCCGTCAATATCAAGTAAAATGTTTTCTGGCTTTAAGTCTCTATAAATGATCCCATTATCGTGTAAATACTCTAATCCCATCAGTATTTCTCCAAAATAAACCCTTGCTTGGTCTTCAGTAAATCTTCCTAAGTTATGAAGATGAAAAAACAGTTCACCACCCGGGCATAAGTCCATGACTAAATGCAATTTTTCAGCAGTTTGGAAAGCCCAATGCAGCTTGACAATAAAAGGATGTGCCATCCTCATCAAAATATCTTTTTCCGTCAAAATTTGTGCAACTTTTATTTCTTTTCTGACAAAGTCTTTACTTATTGTTTTTATGGCATAAAGAAGTCCAGTATCCTTTTTCCTAACCTGAATGACAGTTGAAAATCCTCCCTTCCCAACCACTTTTATAGGGCTGAAGTGCTTACATGAAATTTCCTGGTCTAGAAGCTCTCCAAATACAGCTATAAGTTCTTCATTGTCCTCGAAAGGGGATAATGATCTTTCGTAAAGGGTAAGCAGATAGTCCAAAATATCAGATTTTGCGGCTGTTCGGAACGCTACAATTGGGCTGGGAGAATTAAGAGTTCTGATTGCTTCAGAAAGCAATCAGCCGCAAGTCAAAGAATCATCGGGAACATTGATAGAAATCACATCTGAATTAACTCTTATTTTTAGTGTTTTGGAAGTCTGAGCACCACCAGGCTTTACTCGATACCCACCTTTGTAAAGAATGCCTTCATGACCTCTTTGAAGACGAAGTCGTACGGTAGATTCTTGCTGTCCCATATATAACTTAAAACTATCTCAAAATTTAAATTGCTATTAGTATTTTTTTGCAAAAACTTTTAATTAGATAAAAAAATCCTTTTAAAGCATCATTATATGATAATTGGTCTTTACACCATGTCCTTTCGAGTATATTAATTTCATTAAAATTGTTCAGAGTTATAATGGTAGAGAAGTATATTGTACCAATATAGATATTATTTTACCTATATTGATTAGAAACTTATTCGTTGCGCCCTTATTTTGAATCCTTACTTTTTATTCTTTATTGTTAAACCAAGGGTTCAATTATTATTATTATTTCTAAATTTTAGCTAACTATTTTTTAGCCAGAGCTCTGATAACCAAAAAAAATAATCAGAACATTTTTCTTCTAAGGCAGTTCTAAAACTTATGGAAAGTATATTTAGTGAGATTGACTTATAGAAATCTGAAACTATGCTTTGAGTAGACTCTTACTAGATAGTTAGGTGTTAAAAGAGGAAATATAATGATGAAACATTTTCATGGTTTTTTAAAATAATTTAGCTCATCTTTAAAGAAATCTGCTTTTAGATATTTCAGTATCAGTCATTAAAATAGATCCCCAGCCCAAAATGCTTTATAATATAGAACCTTTTTCAGTTTATTAATTAGCGTACAGGCATCCAACATGTCAAGGCATGATGAATAAGATCTTGTGTCTCAAGATAATTTTTTTAATGATCTTAATTAGCGTCAGCATAGCATTAGCATTAACATCGATTAAGATTTAGCTTTTTTATCCTTTTTGTAATCTATTTTTCTTTTCTGATAAAACTAGTAATCAGATTTAGCTATCCATATTAAAAATTAAAAAATATCGCACAAGTGTTTCTTATAATTTCTAAGTAGATATATAAAAACTTTTAGATGTGTCAGCATATGATAATTGGTCTCTGCTTCATGTCCTTTCAAGTATATTAACTTCATTAGAAATGCTTACTGTTATAATTGTAGAGGACACTGTCCCAAAAGAGATAGTTTTTTCACCTATATTTATAGGGTTTGATTTATAGAAAACTGACACTGCTCGTTGAGTGGGCTCATTACTAGCTAGCTCAGGCGTTAAAAGAGGTAACAAATCTAGCGGTGAAAACTCTTCATGGTTTTTTAAAAAACAATCTAGTTCATCTTTTAGCGTTGTCGTCCTTTTTCAGTTGTTAGAAATGTCAGTGTTAGACATGCAATGGAGTCCTTGCTCAAGCTGCTTTAAGCCATTAAAAGCATTTTCAGTTTGATTTACGCTAAAATAATAAAGTCCAGAGCCTTTAACGTCTCCTGCTAATAAGTTGAAGCTCCTATAGCGAGATCTTTCTTCCCATAAATTTTCAAGTTCGCCCACAATATTTACGTTTTTTCTTAAAATTTGTAAAGGGATCAAACCGCGGCTAAGAAAGGCGCCTCTATTATCCAATTCAACCGCAATGCTTGGAACTTTTTGCTGTTCAGTCTGAGTGTTGCTATCCCTAAAATTTGTGACAGCAACAAACTTACCATCATGATTCATCCCTAGCCACGTTCCACCTGCCATCAAATCTCGACCAGCAACTATTCCTTCCCATTCATCAGTTCACTCTGCTATCTCTGACACAGGCCTTTCGAATACCTCATCTCTGTTGAAAAGTAAAACAAATGGGTATTTGGGGTGAACAAAATAAGCTATAGCAGTAACGCACATTAATTATTGAGTATATCAAAAAACTGAAATTTATTTGATAAAAAATTGAATAAAGAGCTCAGTTAATTTTCTTTTATGCTTTGTAATTATATCAAAATGTTCTTGTAAAATTGTTATACTGCTATTTTTATTGTTATTACAAATTTGGGCTTACTATTCGGTAAATTTACCTACAAAAGTATAGTGAATTCTGCCTTAGAAGATGCTCTTATAGCAAATTCTTATTATTTGCTTTCTATAAATAAAATAAAGGTAGAGATTTAAATAGCTCAGTTGTTTGGCCTATTTTTTATTAGCATTAGCATTAAGTTAGCAGTTATCGCCCATTATTGAGCCATTATTTTGGGCAAACTCGAAAGCTTTTACTATTTTGGCGTATTTTTTAATTATCGTTATTTTTCTCTAGAAATGAAGGCATGCAGAGATTTTCCCTAACTCACTCCCCTGTGAGTGAACAAAAACATTGGAAAATCCCTATTTTTTGCAAAGCCAAACCTCTGTCAGCAAGCAAAAATATTTTTAATATAAAATTTTTTTATGAAAAAAATTGATATATAAGTGATAATTATTATTAGTGAAACCTCTTGCTAATTCTGTTTAATTTTAAACTGGTCTCATTTTAAAACATAAATTTGAAAAATTAAATTAATATTTATTTCTCGAATTTTACAAGTTTTTTTAAATTTTTTTAAAAAAAAAATTAATCTCCCTCCTTGAGCGACTGGTTCGCTAACGGATGGAGTAGTAAAAGGAAACTTTTGAAATTAGTTTATTAATTATTTATAATAAGCTGAGAGCTAATACATGGAATTTGATAAAAGGTCAGATATTAAAACGTGCTAACTTTAAAAGCTGTAACAATTGCAATACTGACTCTTCCACCCATTTAAACTAGAACAAAAATTCCTATTCCAATTTAAACCTAGTCAAACCTTTTTGTTAATACAATTTAAAGAAAATATAAAATGAGCACAATTCTTTGAATTTTAATTTATTTTTACGAAGAAATGATTAAAAAAAATTAATCGATTTAGTGTGAAAAAATGTTTTAACTCCCCCCCCCCCTCCGTGAGCGAACAAAAAAAATTTTGTTCGCTCACGGAGGGGGGTTAATTTTTTTTTTTAAAAAAAATTTATATATATAAATTTTATAAAAAAATATTTTTTTCGAAATTTAAAAAAAAATCCTAATTTGCAAAAATTGGGAAGCAAATATTAATTTAATTTTGCAAAAATTATGTTTTAAAAAACGCAATTTGTTTAAAAATTAAAAAGAATTAGCTCTAGATTTCATTATACTAATTATCACTTATATATCAAAATTTTTTTCCATTAAAATTTTTTCTATTAAAAAAATTTTTTGTTCACTCACGGAGGGTGGGTTTTTGGTCAAAAAATGGCGATTTTTCTAATGGTTTTTGTTCGCTCACGGAGGGGGGGGGGGGGAGTAAGTAGAATCTAGTTGAATTTTTCTATTAAACTATGTCAAAACTAATTTTATTTAAAATTTCCAAAAAAATATTAATTGAGCATAATACTTTGAATTTTAATTTATTTTTATAAAGAATTAAATAAAAAAATTAATCGATTCAGTGTGAAAACTGCTTAAATAGCATTTTAAATGCATTTTTTTCTGTTACATTAGGCAAAAAAAATTATTAAAATTAGTATTTTCATCGATAAAATTTTCCTATTTGAAAGCAATTTTGTTCCGACATAAAGGAGATTTAAATTATCCTTACACTTAGTTAGATTATGTAAAAGCCCCCAGTCGTGATTCGAAAATCTTTATTTCCTTCCAGAACGCTCCACTCATCATTTTCGCCGACAATCGTCTCACAAACTTCAAAGTCTTGATCCTACCAAACAAGCCCTGCATATGCTCCCTGGTAATCGGAAAGTTTTGGTCACTGTACCATATGCCAACTAGAAAATTCGAAAAACAAATTTTCTGGTCACCTGTCGTCCAAGATTAAAATTCGTAGTCCAGGACACAACATCTGGCATCACGTTGGGAAACGTTCTAGATCAGCCTGCAATCCAAAAATCTGGACATTTTTACTTCACCAAGCCAAGTAAAACCTGGCCGGATAAAACATGTGCTGAATGCTAAACTCCCTTTCACAATGTCCCTAGGTCTCCGCAGCTACAGGTACTAGGAGGCTGGCTGATTCACTACGCCATTTTATGCATATGGGTTAAGTACCAAAAAATCAAATTTTACTGATGTATTTCTCCAATTGAAAGGGGAGTAAATATTTTGTAATTAATATTATTATGATAAATTAAAGAATTGTATTTTCCAAGTTATCTGCGATCTTGATATAAACTACCATCTCTAGGCTGACCTTGGCCATTTGAATATCCTCGGTTGGCGCTTCTGCCTGGCGGATAGACTGGAAGGTCTTCTCTTATTTCATTTTGGTAGCCAGGTGGCGATCTTCTAGGGTCTTGATTTGCGCTTATTTGGCTTTGAGGTAATCTACCTGGATCTTGCCCAAATCTACTTTGATCTGGACTAAACCTACTTTGGTCTTGGCCAAATCTGCCTTGCTCTTGACTGAATCTACTTTGATCTTGGCCGAACCTTCCTTGATCTTGGTTAAATCGCCCTTGGTCTTGCCCAAATCTACTTTGATCCTGTCCAAGCCTGCTTTGATCCTGCCCAAATCTGCTTTGGTCTTGCCCAAGCCTGCTTTGATCTGGTCCAAATCTGCTTTGATCTGGTCCAAATCTGCTTTGATCTGGTCCAAATCTGCTTTGATCTGGTCCAAACCTGCCTTGATCTTGCGAAAATCTGCTTACTCTCCCCCTCCGTGAGCGAACAAAACCATTAGAAAAAATCCCTAGTTTTTACCTAAAAAATCCACCCTCCGTGAATGAACAAAAATTTTTTATAAAAAAAATTGATATATAAAAGATAATTAGTTATAATGAAATCTATAGCTTATTCTGTTTACTTTTAAACAATTGCACCTTAAAACATAAATTTTATAAATTAAATTAATATTTGCTTTCCAATTTTTGCGAATTAGGATTTTTTTAAAAAATTTCGAAAAAAAAATTTTTATAAAAATTTATATATAAATGTTTTAAAAAAAAAAAATTAACCCCCTCCATTTTTTCTTTCGCTCATAGAGGGGGGGAATTAGACCTTGAATAAATCTGCTTTGTTCACGACTAGGAGGCTGATCTTGCATATACCCATAAGGATCATAAGCTTGGCCCGCATCTCCCCTAGATCGATATTGTAACTGTGACTGATCCCTTACTGGCTGCATTTCAAGCCCATCTCCTTGTGGCATCTGCCCTTCTTGCAAATCATTTCCCTCCTGAGGCGGTTCATTTTTCTTTTCTAACAAATCAGCAAGTGCGGCTCCTGTGATTCTTGAATCAACTCTTCTTGTCTTCAGATTCACCCCAAAATAAAAATTAACAACACTAACACAAGAAAACAGCCCGAAAACGACCATAATGACCAAAAACACAATCCTTGCAGCTAAATAATAGTCATGCCGGTTATCAGTGTTCTTTTCTTCATTTTTATGATGAGGAGCCAAGCCTACTATTAAAAATGTAATCAGAGGAATTAGTATTCCCAATATAAACATTACAAGAAAGCATGGAGTTGCTGTGCCGATAATGCATACTAAAACACCTACAATAATTGCAACGATCGTCAAAAACACCCCTAAGCCAACGCCTGCGACTTTTCCATAATTTCATTCTTTAACATCAGTTTCTGATTGTGTATAGTTAACTAATTCATAAGTTTGGTTGTATATTACATATTTATTGCACTCTCCGTTATCATAATTGCAGATAGCTATATCGCAGTTTGAATTGCAAACTCCATTACCTAAATTTGAAAGTGTGCACCCAGCGTTTTTGCAAGAGGTGCAATCGTTTAAATCGTAGCTGCATTTTTCTGTATTGCAATAAGACTGGCAGACACCGTCCCCAACCATTGTATATAAACATGAAGTACTGCAAATTGACCCACAATCTCCATTATCCCAATTGCAAGCATAAACATCGCATTCAGTGTTGCATGTTCCATCCCCTATCATTGTGCTGTTACACCCTGTGTTGCAGTCAGCTGAAAAAACGAAAGGAAATATAAATAAAAATACAAAACCCCGGTTCATTTTATATTATGGAAAATTATGACAAGGCGGAAGCTTTAAGAAATCTGGGCGAAGAAAATTTCAGGATAAAGAACTTCTCTATAGCTATAGAAAAATATTCAGAGAGCTTTAGTTTGAATCCTACAATTATTGCAAAATATCGATTAGCAGGTTGCTATTGTGCACTGAATCAGAATCAAGCCGCCCTGCAGTGCGCAAAAGATGCTTTAGGAATGATAGGTACAGTAAAAATTGAAAAGCTGAAAAACGAGTTTCTGAAGAAAATAATGAAAACGACTGTTGAAATATGTGAAAAGCTGGGGGAGCTTGATGATGCATGTCGAATCTTATCTGATATAATTCAAACTTGCGAAGATAGTGAAGTTCTAATAATAGCTGAAAACATGTTAAATCAGCTAAAAACAGAAACAACGGGAACATCTGAGTACAGAAACTTTAATGCTGCCTTAAAATCTTCAAAAGACACTGCAGGAGGCATATTCTACGTTATTTCTCAGTCATGATTCACAAAATGAAAACTCTATAACTTAGGAGAAGGCTCTGAAGAGCCAGGGCCAATTTCAAATCTCGACATAATTGCTATCCATGATGAATCAAAATATTATTATGACCCTGCAAATGATATGAAATATAGCAATATAAATATAACGCCTACTGCATCTGAAGAAAAAGACTATATTATTGTCCAAAAGTCTGCCTATGATATCATTGATAAAAATTGGTCGCACGATAATACAGAAATAAAAAGATTTGCTATTGCGCTAACTGATGAAGGCAACCTCACACAAATAGAAGTCAGGCTAAAGCCTGTCAAAGTTGCAGTGATACCTAATTTTATTTCTGGTATTTTGCAAATTAAAACTGTTAATATTAGCAGAAAGGCAACAGCAAACGAGCTAAAATGGAAGCTGCAAAGAATATTTAAAGAAGAATGCAAGGCAAAGGGTATTAATAACGATACTTGCAAGCTTTGAAAAGTCCAGCATGAGTCCTCTCTCCAGAAAATCCAACAAAATGCTAGCGAAATTTATATTAAAGGTGCTGAAAGTTTGAAAGATGATGAGGAGTTAGAAAACGCAGAAATAGCAGATGAAGATATCGTTATTTTAGAGTTCCAAAAACCTGATGGTACATGGACTATTTCTAGTGAATTAGGAGAAATTTGTGTCCAATGCAAAAAGGTTGGAAAAATGCTTCAGTGCTCAAACTGCAGGAGTGTGAAATATTGCAGCGTGGAATGCCAAAGAACTCATTTTAAAATTCATAAAGATCATTGCAAAAAAATAAAAAGCAACCAAACTATAAAATCAAATGCTAGACATGGCTTAACTGGGCTCCAGAACTTAGGAAACACTTGCTTCATGAACTCAGCCTTGCAGTGCGTATCTCATACTATTCCACTAACAGAATATATATTATCCAACCGCTATTTGCAAGACATTAACCCTAATAATCCATTAGGAACTAAAGGTGCTGTGCTTGCATATGCATATGCAGATCTGTTGAAAGAGTTATGATTAGAGAGCTCATCAAGTGTTTCTCCATGAAATTTTATTCTTTATTAATTGAATTAATTTACTATTTATTAGATAATTTTGCAGTAACTTATATAAATTAAGGATCTAATCTAGCAAGTGTCCTAAATTAAATAAGTAAAATAGCACAAAAAAAACTATTGCAAAAGTAGCTTCACAATTTTCTGGCTACCATCAGCATGATTCTCATGAGCTTCTTAACTATTTACTTAATGGTTTGCATGAAGATTTAAATCGAGTTAGGGTCAAACCTTATATAGAGCAGCCCACAGGAGGAGACCGTCCTGATGAAATCGTAGCAGCAGAGTCTTGAAACTGGTTTTTACAGAGAAATCAAAGCATTATTGGAGACACAATGTTCGGCCAATGTAAGTCAAAACTAATTTGTCCAGACTGTGGAAAAATTTCAATCACTTTTGACCCATTTATGACTTTTTCTGTGGCAATTCCGAACTACGAACTAAAAAAAGTAAAAGTCTTGTTCGTCTATTTAGATCCATCGAAAGCTCCTATCAAAATCAGCATTTTATTGAACATGGGCAGTAAAGTCTCTAAAATCAAAGAAATCCTTAAAGGTCATTTTGCCTCTCCCAATGTAGTCATTGCAGTCTACTCAAATAACTACCTCAAAGGTATCGCCCCTGATTCTTTTGAAGTCACTGATATAGGCGACCGCACTTTAATAGCCTTTGAATCTCCAGAACTTGACGATTCTACCTATACTCTTCCTCTGATAATCACCAAAGCAGCTGAGAAAAAATTTTATCTTTCCCAAAACAAAGTAGTTCTCACCTTTATGAGGCTCATTTTCTTGCAAACTTCTATGACTTTGACAGAAATCCATATTTATATCGCAAATATGTTTAAGAATATTATAGAAAATAGTACGGGAAGACTTTTTGAAGATGATGAGGAAGGAATTAGGGATCTATATGCACAACATCCGCCATATGATTTGCGGATATATAATCAGTCTAAAAAAACAAGTGGGTTCTTGTCAAGCAGCAAGCTCCCATGCGACTTTTGTGGAAGAAACAACTGTGAGAACTGTAATTTACCGCTTTCCAGTAAAAAAACACTAAAAGAGATGCTTGATAACAGACCAAATTCCGAAGGACCATTTGTGCTGGAGCTAGTTTGGAATTCAAAGGCAAAAGGACTATCTAAGCTTGATAAATATGAAGAAGACAGCACTACTTTGCAAGACAGCAGCGTCAAGAAAGTAACCTCAATTTCTCTTTTAGATTGTTTAGAGCATTCTTGCAAGCCTGAAAAACTCGATGAAGACAATAAATGATACTGCGGAACCTGCAAAACACATGTGCAAGCGACTAAAAGCTATCAATTATACAGAGCCCCTCCAATTCTAATTTTACATCTGATACGGTTTAAGTCCAGGTCTTATTGGACTGATAAGCTGAACACTTTTATTGATTTTCCGATAGAAGGTCTTGATCTTTCGTCATATATTTTGGGGAATAAAGAAAACTCTGTATATGACTTGTATGCAGTTTCAAATCATTACGGATCACTTGGTGGCGGCCATTATACAGCCTTTGTGAAAAACCCTAGATGTGAGTCTTGGGTTGAAATGGATGACAGCCACGTAACTGCTGTGAAACCTGAAAAAGTGGCATCACAAGCAGCATATATCTTATTTTACAAGCGTAGGGATTAATTATATCAATAACTAAATCAATTATTCTAAAATTAAGAAATTCTTGATAGCATTTTGATTGGCTAGAATTAATAATAAAAAAATTCATTTTGCAATTTAACAAAATTTACAAAAAGCCATATTAAATAATGATTCATATTAAATTAAATTTATTGTCACCCAAATCTTCCTCCAAATCTAATTATTTCTTACGTCTTTCTGCTTCTGGATGAAAAAGAATTTAAAATTGATGATGAAGAAGTCGGGGACATCCTGGAACTTTTTCTAAATAAGGCTTACTGAGGGGTTGATTCCTCTGCAGTCTGCTGATCAGTGTCGTCGAATTTCCGGTTTCGCTTTTCTTTAAAATAGCGAGCCTGGGGGTTCGCTGCAGATGTGGCGAGCCATTTGATGATCCCAGTTAAAACACCTTTGCCTTCTTGGTCAAATAAGCATGATACTATTTCGTGGGCAGCATTTTTTGAGGAGCTTAATAGCATTTTCTCTATTTGTGAAGCCGATAATCCTCGCAAAACGCTGTGTTTTTGGCTTTCTAGGTCTTCGACGTTGTTATTTATTTGTTTTTTTCGCGTTTTCATCACCTGAAGCCTTTCTTCCAGCCTTTCTCACATGTTTTCTGATTTCTTTGGCTCGCTGTGCCAAACTTGATGTGAAATGAAGTTATCAATGTTTTTCTTCCAATATGGCTTCAAATTTTCTTCATTTATCGCTTTTATAGCGTGCATAATCCTGGAGACATACTCAATTAAAATGTCATCTCCTGTTATTATCAGTCTCCCTTCTTTTTTGCTTGGCAAAGGGTTTGCTTTCAAATCTGAGTTCGAAGAAAGCACCTTCAATTGCTCTTTGGACTTAGTTTCTTCTTCCTCAAATGAAGACTCTGGCATCAATGAATGGTCAACTGAAATATTGGCTGAGCGAGGCTTGTGCGCTGACTTGAAGTGGCTCTTTATAGGGCTCATCATAGAAGATGAAGTTGGCCTTTTTATTTCTGGGGGAGGCAGCTGGTCATCAGATTTCTGCGAAAGCAGCTCTTCAAATAAATAATTATATAGAGTCCTGTTTACAGGCCGAAGAGTAGTGAAGTAGTGGTCGTAAACACTGCAGCCTTTAGAAGGATAGATTCTGACGAAGTTTCCTCGTCTTTCATACTCTTCTAAAGTTTCTTTTAAGATGTTCTTGAAGCTTTGAGACATTGAAAATTCTTTTTTGCGAGAAACTGGAGAACTAGCTCTTATGTTGTTTTTATTTCTACTTTGGGCGAGCTGGTTTTGTCTTGCTCTTATACGTGAACGGATTTTATTAGCAGATTCTTTTTTTCTATCAAACATGCGAAGTCCTACAAGGTTCAGGGTATCTGCGACTAAATTTCCTTTAATAAACAAATCTAATGGAGAGTCAGTAGCTAATGATGGTGACAAATTTACTTCTAATAGCCAAGGTTTTAGCTCAGAGTCTATTAAGATATCAAAACCTAATAAATCTTAACTTAACTTAGCTTTATCATCTGGTGTTTAAGGTGTCTAGTGCCACACTCTAAACAAATGGGGATTTAGCTAAACTAGTGACGTCACGGAGCCATCTTGGAATCGCGATGGTCAGCTCACCGGCCAAGCCTTCTATCGACGCTTCGCATCCAGTTGCCGCACATCTCACCCGGAGCATTGCCGTCGCTCTCCATACTCAGCTCCTGCGCGTGCTCCGCCTAAGGGTCATCTTCCCTTGGAGATGTGCTGAGAGATAAAACCCTGAGCCTCTTGACTGCACTGAGGAGCAGTTCCTTTGGTTATTTCAAAGTTAAACTGCTATTGCTGTGCAGAAATTCTCTAGAGAAAACCCAATCCCATAAATAAATTCCATGAGGGAGAGAAAATTAGAAGAGCTAATTTCTCTCGAACCGAATGCCATTTTATTATGAAAGCCTAATAAATCAAAACAGTTGTTCCTATGTACTGCAAGCTGCTTAACAGAGTCCACTACTGTGGTTTCTATAGACATAATTGTTTTAATTATCAAATCATAGATTTTGCTTCATAATAAATCAATATCCACCCCAGCTGCTTCAAGATGTTTGCAAAGGGCTGAAACACTTCACTTATGGCCGTAATCGTCTTGCTTTCAATCTTGGTTCTGTATGAATTTTTCATTTTTTTTATTTACACTGTAATTTGTCAAATGAACATACTTATTTCCTTTGCTATCAGGAGTGTATGGCTCACTTGCAAATCTGGCGAGCCCTTCTTTGAACATGTAAATCCTTAAAGGCTCAAAGCAAGTAACAAGAACGTAAATCCTGATGTCAAATTTCAATTGATTGATAAGCAAAGGATTTTGTATGTACCTAGAGACCACACAAGGCTCATCTGCAGGAATATCAGACAATGATTCCACTAAATAGATTCCTTTTCCTTGTGAGGAATTGCATGGCTTATGTATTCATTTCGCATGTTTATCCTTTTGAAATTGTGAATAAAATGAATTAAAATCATCAGGAAGAAGATAAGTTTCAGGAATAAAATCGAAGTCCTCAATCCCATATTTTTCTATCATCGCTGAGAGATTGATATGCATTCGGTCTTTTCGTGTAATTTCATATGAATTTGGAAAATGATTGATTTTTTGGTACTCATTCAAGCCTTCATATAAGTAAGGCTGGCCACTTGATCCGAGTCATAAAATATTCCAATCGTGAGAATCTGTAGGACTCAATCCTGAAATTTCTAAGACAGACCTTACAAGCCGTGCATCAGTTTTATAAACCCTATACAGCAATTCACGCTGCTGCAAAAAGTTTCCCTTGCTATAAATATTAGGAATTGGCCCTTCCTTTACCAGCTGATTTTCTGAAACTGGTGAAAAAGTGAGTAAAATGGGTCTTGTATCTTCTTCCTTCGACAATTCGTTAAGAACTTTGGTGCATTTTCCTTCATAATATTTTAAAAACCCAGAAAGTTCTTTAGTGTTGCTTATCCCATTTCCTGGTTTGCCAATCGCTTCTATATCAATCCCTTTCCACGATTTTTTTTCTGAATCCTGCATTATTTTAAGCCTTCTTATTACAGGATTGTCATTAAAATTCCCTTTAGGCGCGACAGTAACAAATGTGAAGTCACCGTTGGAGCTCGCTCTCTTTGAATTAGTGGGGGTTCTGACTGAGCCAGAAAAACTCATATATATTTAATTTATGGGTTTTCAAAACGACTTATATGAATAATATGAAAGTTAAGATGAAGTAAGAATTTGCAAATCAAAAGGTATTGATACGATTATAAGTATTATTTTTTAGGATTATTATTTGGATGGCGAGTCTATTAAACTGGCTTGAAGAGAATTGTCTATTTGCTGGCTGATTAAGTCAATACTAGAATCAAGTATCTGATATCTTATTTCTAGTTTGTCTTTACTTATAGGACTGCAGATTTCTTTGAACTGTCTCATAGTGATTTTCACTGGCGATTTTTTACTTGAATTTTGCAATAAAACCCCTTTAGATTTTCTTTGGGACTGGACAAGAGCATTTTCTTTTCATCTCATGCTTCGCTCAAAAATAGTAGAATCAAACTGTTTTAAGCTTAGCTGCTTTGATATGAAATTTGGCTTGAATGAGCAGTCCTCTAGCTCTTCTTTTATTTTATTTTCTAACGCTTTTTGTTTTTTTAAATCTGCATTATCTCTTCAAAGTTTGGACTTATCATAGATACTTGTAGGAGTTTCTGTAGTTTCCGGTCTAACTTTTGTTAGAAATTTCGGCTCAAACGGACATTGGTTCATTTCTTCGGTCTCTTCTTTGAATTTTTGTTGTTTTAACTTATTATCAATATTTTTCTTTCAATTTACTTGCTTATCATAAATGATTTCACCAATGGTTTTTCTATTTGCGTTTTCTTGGATATCTCTGCCAACTCTATCCATTTCATTTTTTATCCTATAACTTACAAGAATTGCACACGAAGATACCTGAGAAAGCGGCACAGAAAATCTACTTGCACTCGAAATAGCATTTTCCTGTGACGTTTTGCTGTCGAATTTTCTCTCAATTTGTGCTTTTTTCTGTATTTTGTGGGTCAAGTTTGTGCTTGATGAGCTTCGCTTTACAGTTTTTTTTAAGCTGGATTCTAGTAGTTTTCTTCTATTAGAATAAGCTTTTTCAGCTTCACATTCATCCATTCTGCTATAAGGTGTATTTGACCTGTCGAAATCTATGCTGTCATTTGTGTTAGACTGGGACATTTTTCTAAATTTATCAATGCCTTCATATTTATTTTTGTCATGCAATACCCAGTGGTAGCTGTAGGTGATGATACTGGGCTTATCAAATGTAAAAACTTATTTAGTTATTGATCATAATGGAGATATCAAGCATATTGGAACTCAAGAAAGAGGGGAATCCGTTAAATCTATCAGTCGATATCAAGACAAAATTTTAGTGGCAAGGAAGAATGGAAAAATCCAAACACTGGATTTGGAAGGAAATTTTACCGATATTCAGACGCCTACAAAGAGTGAGCTGGTAAAAACAAAAGTTCTGGATGAGTTGGTAATTTCGATGTACACAAATAAATCCATCAAAATTGGAGATGAAGAAATCAAAACTAATTATAACGAAGCCAGAGATTTTAGCATTTTCGATAATTTTCTGGGAACTTGTGGTAAAGGCGATGTTGTAGGAATTTATGACTTCACCACCAAGCAATCAGTCTGGAAAGCCAGGCCTCAGGAAAGACATGAAAATGTAGTCGACATGGCTTGCATTTTAAGGGATAATAAGGATTTTTTTGTTGCCACAGCTCATAATGAAATGAAATTATATGACATAAGGGCACAAAGAAAAGCAGTAAAAGTCCAAAGGTTAAATCCTAAAGATTTATCTTGTGATTACGCAATAAATACCTTGGCATTGTCAGAAGACAGAGAATTTGTATATGCTGGAGATACTGTTGGGCACATTTATAAAATAAATACACAATTAACGACCATTGGGAAAACAAAAGGAAGAAGCGTTGGGTCTATTAGATCTATTGAAGAAAATGATGGGATGCTTTACTCATGTGGATTAGATAGATATTTAAGGATTCACAACTCGCGCGCGTTAGATCTCATAGAAAAGCATTATCTATGGCAAAAACTCAACGCTTTATTAGTAATTCCTGCCCCGCTTTAGCATAATTCGCCTAATAAAGATTAAATAAAGAAAAAATCTTCCTCCTTACTCCCCCGCCCTCAGTGAGCGAACAAAACCATTAGAAAAATCCCTATTTTTTGCCAAAAACTCACCTTCCATGAGCGAACAAAAATGTTTTAATAGAAAAAATTTGATATATAAGTGATAACTAGTATCATGAAATCTCGAGCTAATTCTGTTTAGATTTTACAAATTAAATTAATATTTACTTTCCAATTTTCGAGTAATGGGATTTTTTTAAATTCCGAAAAAATTTTTTCTTTAAAAATTATATATAATTTTTTTTAAAAAAAAAAATAAACCCCCTCCGTTAGCGAACAAGATTTTTCTGTTCGCTCACAGAGGGGGGGAGTTAGCTATCTTCTTTGAAAATTAAATTTTCGCTCATTTGAGTATCCTTTACGCTTTTTCCTTTGAATTTTTCATCACTCGAATAAATTAACGCTGGAATGATTCCATAGAAGACACCGAGAAATGGAGCCACAATATAGATCCAGAGATGGTCAATGTAGCTTGAGTCATTAAAATGAACCGTTTTTACAACGCTGACCGCGATACCGACTGCTGGATTGAAGCAAGCTCCAGAGATTGGACCAATTGTAAAAATATGAGCGACTACTGTAAAGCATAGCACTAATGTTGCCATTAAGCTATATGTGGTTAGGTGGCCTATCATTAAAGCAGCCATAACAATATGCCCAGTTGCTATTGTTTCGCCTACAAAGACATCTCGATACGTGTGGCCTGGCCGATTTTTAAAGCCAAAATGGGAGTCCGTAACAAGCTCTGCAAAAAGACTTCCAATGAATGCCCCACCAAGCTGAATTATCATATAAATAAGGAACTTGATGAATTCGCTGCTTGTTAATGATTTGTTAATTTTTTTGTTGAGGATAACTCCAAGAGTTACAGCTGGGTTGAAATGGGCACCACTTATGCACCCTGTAACATTAATAATTCCCCATAGCCCTAGACCAACAGAAAATGGTCCTCCGTCACTGGCGAAGACAATGAATGCCAACATTGCAGTTCCGTGCAGTTCAGCAAAATATTCTCTCCACGCCATTTTTTAATTTATATACACAAACAAGCTATTCATACGTTAAATTATCCAGCAAAGGTGAATTAAAGATGTCAAAGGCTATGTGAAAGGAATTTTCAGAATTTCTAGAATAATCATTTAGATGTGAAGAAAAATAAGTTGGATAGAGAAGCTAACTTATGCAATGGTATATGAGCTATGCATTAAGTAAATTTTGTCTATTTTATGATATAAATAAAAAATAACAGTTACTAGTGATATATATTAAATCTAAATGGAGTAGATAAATTAGTATAAAAGAAATTAACAAGTGCACCAAGCTTTCTGGCCAAAACTTGTACTGGTTGTGGAGATTTCACTATATTAGAGAAAAGACTAAATAGATGATAATATGCTAATATCGTACAAGATAATCAAACCATTCCAAAAATATCATTAGCAGTTAAATTTATGCCATGTAATTATGCGTTCTTTTATCTTACTTGATTTCTTAAAACCATATTGCTTTTAATATTAAAATTTTGAAATCATGATGCTCCTCTTTATTTCAGGTAAATATTTTCCCCAGCTCAATTATTTCAAATTGTCATTATGTTTAATTTATTATTTAATATGCAATTTGATTTAACCGATTAAAAGCAATTATTTACAATTAAAACTCAACTAAAATTATTTAAGCATAGTTATTATAGATAATTCCTGGGGATAGCGCGGAATACGCTATCCCCAGGACCAACGGGATCGGATTCACACATGGAACGGGAGTTCCATGTGTGGATCCATTTTTTACATGCGAGATATTTACTTTCACGTGTGAAAAATGGATCCACACATGGAACCCTCGTTCCATGTGGGGATCCGATCCCGGTTGGTCCTGGGGATAGCGTATTCCGCGCTATCCCCAGGAATTTTCTATATTTTATAAGGAGAAGAAAATATATCTTTTGCTTTATTAAACCTTTCTCAAGAAATTATCTTGGAAAGGCTTGAAGAAAAAAGGAAAAATATTCAATGACGATTCTATTAATAAAAGATCATCAATTTAATAACAGTCCTCATTTGTATAAAAATATGTGGCGTTTGTGTTGAAATAGTTATTAAGAGAGGAAAATGTGCATACTGAGTTCCTATAAATAATTTTGGTTAATTGCTATCTGTCACATGAAAAATAATTCTAATTAGTTTTTGTGTAGGCATAACTCTATGAAGTAATAACTAATTAGGCATAAATATATCTTGACATTAACTCAATTGATATACATTTAATGTCAAAAAAGGATTTTCTGCTTACTTTCCCTCGATATGCAAAGAAAAACATTTCGTTCGCTCACACAGGGGGCTAATTTTATTTTAAAATATTTATATAGTTAGTGACACTGACTATATATAAAATTTAAACTAAATTTTTTTTTTGGAAATTTAAAAAAAAATCCTTTAAAAAATGGAAAGCAAATATTTATTTAATTTGTAAAATTATGTTTTAAATGGAATTTGTTTAAAATTAAACAGAATTAGCTACCTAATTATCACTTATAATTTTTTTTTTGCTCACGGTGGGGTTTTGGGCAAAAAATAGGGTTTTCCGATGATTTTGTCCGCTTATGGAAACATATTAATAAAAATTCTTTTAAAAATAAGCCGATTCTCGACATTTTAACTAATAATGCTAAATGATATCAAGTAAATTCCAAAAACCCAAGGCTTATTCAAGCCGCTATAAAACAGCCTGCAGCAAGCTTAATACGCCTGCAAATAACCAAATTATGTCAACTCTCAACAAATATGAATTTTCCCTTAACTATGAAACAATTCAAGATAGAGATTTGAAGCCGCTTGGCATAGCTTTGCCTCACCTGACGCAAATCAAAAAAATTATCATAAGCAACAATAATAAAAATAAGCCAGAAATTCCTTTTTCAAAACCTACAAAAAGAGGTTCATCTACAGCAAGAAGCTCAAAACAGGCTAATAATTATGACTCAAGCCCTGAGCATTCAACTTTTGCAAATTCAAAAGAAAAAGAGGAATTTGAAAGTAAAAGAAAAAACAAAGGAATTGCAATTTTCAAAGCAATTTCAGAGAATTTAGAGCATAATAAGCATCTAACTGTGCTATAGAGGCTGCCTTTGAGTAGCGCTCTAAGCGCCCGAGACTTCCCGACGAAGTCTGGGCGGTGGTTTGACCAGCTGATGTTGGTCAAACAAACATCCAAAATGACAAATTCTTCTCATACAGAAGGTTTGTCAAATTGGATGCTGGTTTGACCAACATCAGCTGGTCAAACCACCGCCCAGACTTCGTCGGGAAGTCTCGGCGCTTAGAGCGCTACTCAAAGGGCAGCCTCTATAGTTCTTGAGCAACTAAACATTGAAATGGAAGGATGAGGCTTATTGGGGAGAGGTTTCACAGCTAAGCTTCCATTAAATTATTTAGCTATTGTTGAATGCAAGCTGAAAGATAAAGAATTTGCATGCTTTGCCCCTTCGCTTGGGAGTTTAAGATATTTAGAAGCCTTAAATCTGTCAAGAAATGACCTTGAAGACTGCGGATTTGATATTGCAAGAGTTATAAGCAAAAACAATGAAAGAATTGATGAAGGAATATGAGTTGCAGGACTGAGAGGAGAACAGCCTGAAATGGTGGGGTATGGAAAAGGGCTTGATGAACTGGATTTATCATACAATAAAATCAAAGACAAAACGATATATGATTTATCCAGTGCCTTATATACAGATACCATATTAAAATCACTTGATATTTCAAACAATAGCATCTCTATACAAGGTCTTCAAGAAATTATCAGCGTTTTATACTCAAATTCAACACTTTTGTATGTAAATATTTTGGGAAACGGGGATAAAATACCTATAAATTATGCAAAAGCTATATTAAAAAAGTTAAAAACCAACCTAAAAAGATACAGATTAAGAAGAAATTATTCAGGAGATTGGGAACAAAAAATTGCTAACATTCAAAGCTCGCTTGGTCCAATTTTATTAACTTCAGAGCCAGCAAGTCCCAAAGCCTCTGAAAAAAGGCCAAAAGTTGTGTTTACGAACTCTGAGTCCCAAGTATCAAAAGGCATGACATCAGAAACTCCTATTGATTATGAAGACTGCCAAGAAGAATTTCAATCTGAGCCTGATTTCTCTGATAGTGAATCTTCTTATATTCCACCCAGAAAAGGTCTTTTAGGTTATGATCACACTCCGCTACACGAGGCAGCAAGAAAAAAATCGCCAGAAAGCTGCAATAAATGCAAGGAATTCGAAAGAGCTTTATTTAAATCAGAAAGCACTTGCATGGCTCTGACTGAAAAAATAAAAAAATTAGAAAACCGAATCGCTGTTTTGGAGAGAAGATCTCCTGATATAAATAGACAGTCTCCTTTTGGTTATCAAAGTTCAGTGCCTGAAAATGATATAGAAACTTTGAATAGAATAGATGATATGATGAAAGAGTTGACAAAGCTAGTGGATGCATTTGAAAAAAGAAATCCAGAAAAGTCAAAGAGTTTATTTCGATATAAATTATATTAATTATAGCATTTATTCACAAACTTTTTCAATAAATTGTAAAGAAGTGTCACTTTGAACATGAGTTTTGTTGCCTTGAGTTTTTTCAAGGTCATATGGTCAAGCACAGGTAGCAACCCCACACCCCACCCCCTAAAAGTGGTACCCCCACCCACCCTAAAAAATGGTAACCCCCCTTTTAATGGCACCCCCAACCCCCTTTTAATGGCACCCCCCCCCCTTAATATAGCATAAATATATGACAAATGCCAATTTAGTGCAGACGTAATAAATAAATTATTATTTTAAATATTCAAAATTACTGATTTATACAATATCCACATAGCGTAGCAAAGTCGATTAAGGATTAGATGGAATGGGGTGAGAATTCCCTATAAATAGTAAGCACACCAAATCTGAAAAAAAATTGTTAGCAAGCATAATAATGATCTTTGGTATTAATTAGCAGTATATACTGCATATATTTATGAACTTTGTGGAAACAATGGCTAAAGAGGCGAATTAGAGATCCAAAAGTAAAACTGGCAATAGTAAATACTATTTTTATTATATTGAATCCCGTTACCAATTCAGTCCTGCAATCCTTGTACAATGGCCATCAGATTAGCTTTAATTTATGAATCAATAAATTTAATGCAAATTATTGTATTGTGCTTGGTTAATTTAATAATTAATGCCATTATCTATATCTTTGGCATTATATTTATAAATATAAAAAACAAATTTAATATATTTTCTAATTAATTGCTAATTAATTTAAATTTATTAATTAATCATAAATATAAAGTAATTTGTAGACTTAATTTATCAATATAGTGTTTTAATTGGAATATATTTAAATTATTCAGCTTGTTTCCTATCAATTACTTCTATAGGATAAACCCGAGAGGGGGGTGGGGGTGCAATCTGTTAAAGGGGTGGGAGTACCATTTTTAGGGGGGGGTTCCCTTATTGAGGGAGGTGGGGGTGTGGGGTTGCTACCTATGCTTGACCAGTCATATGGAGAATTTTGCTCAAAAATCGAGCAGTCTTTATTTGTCTCAATTTTAGGGGGCTGGGTAGGAGTTATTATTTCTCGTTTTCTCATTATAAAATCATATGTTGTTAGCCCTTCTTTCGCTAGCTCCCCTTCTTTAAATTGGAGCCAAAAATCCTGCTCGAATTTCAAAGGGTCCATTTTATTTAAAAAATATGATATTAAATTCTTAGATAAAAACTAATTTGAACGCTGTATTTTTGAATTTTAATTTATTTTTAATGGTTGAGTTGTAAAGCTGCTTAAATACTATTCTACTTAAACTTTTTTCGATTAAATTAGGTCGAAACTAATTTAATAGAAACTTTCCATTGGAAAAGTTTTGTTCAAATTTAACAGGGGGGTAAATAAATATGAAAACCAATAAGGTAATAAAAAGATAAACAAACAACAAAGCTTTGAGCTATACACATTATAAGCAGAACAAGAATAACTTCATATCTTACATGCAATTTTTCATCACATTTTTCTTTAAAGTTTGATCCATCACTGATATAAAATGCTATCAAAATAAGATTAAAAATTGTTTCAATTGTAAAATGAATAGCACAAGTCAAAATTAAAATGATGAAATACCTGTAGTTTTTGGATCCAATACAGTTATTTAATCATTTGCAGTGATGGTCAAACTTTTCAGTGCATTTATTACAAGGAAAGCAATGTTTTGTGGTTCGCTCAACATATCCATCACATACAGTGCAGACCACAGGATACTTACTCCCTCACTTCTGTGAGAAAGTAAACTTTTGGGAAAATTCTTTCTTTTTTGAGATATTAAACCACTTTTTGAGACAACATATAAAAAATGTGTTTAAATTGATGATTTAAATATAGGTAATAATTATTTTTGAAATCTCTAATTATCAATGGCTTGGATTCTAAATATTAAATTTATATATACAATTACATTTTTCTTTCAAGCTCAGAAAATTATATGCGCGTACAGCTGGGAACCACCCCTTTTGTGAGAATTTCTTAAATAAGCAGGTGTTTAATGACTGTGAAAGTTCGTATATAAAATATTGAAAAATTTTTTCCCTTAAAGGGTGAACAAAAAATTTACTCTATCCTAGGGAGTTAGTATAGTCTAAAGTTAAGCTGCATGTTTATTACCCTTTATTTCGATATTCATGTGATAGTTTTATTGAGTCTGTTGTTGGGTCTGAGAAAGAAATATAAGTAGAAATAATAATTAAAATTCCAAGTGTAGATGTATATAAAACTAAAAAGCAAAGATTGTAAGCTCCTGGTAGTAATTTTGTTGTCAAAGCATAGGAAAATGTGATGTTAAGTGTCATTATTATTCAACTTGAAATTTGATAAGGATTAGGAAGCGATACTCGCTTGTTATAATAGCTAAGTTCCATATTGCATGCAATTTTAATTACACTAAGAATTGAAAGATTTAATTTGTGCGGCAATGGTTTTAAAGCTCTTATATTAAGAATGGCATAAAGCAATATTAAATTGCTCACTGCCATAATAAAATAAAATATTTTTTTAAAAACTACCTATAAACTTGCATTTCAGTTTTCAAAATATTTTTGTTTTGAATAATTAATTTTACATCCAATTTTAATATATTTCCAAATAGACTTTTAAAAATAAAATATAATGGCGACCTTCTTCATTAACAATATCAACTCACATTTGGGCTATATAGCTCTGTACCAGTATTGATCGTCATCATTGCAAATGTAACCATTGTAATAGACTTCGTTTCTTGCACATCTTAGATCGGATTTAGAGAAATATTCACATGAATAAAATATTACTGATTAGCTTAATTTGGTCTTATATAATTGTTTAAATAATTATATAAAAATAATTCTAATAATTGGAATGATATTCTGAAAATAAATCAAACACATATTTTGTAGCTAAATAGCTCTTCTCTCACCCTGCTGATTAAGTAAGAATTTCTCTGTAATCAGCTTTGCTCAAAATGGCTAATTAATAGTGATTAGTCATATTGATTGGCAAGCTAAAACCATTTTGACAAGCAAATGCGCCAATTTTTAAGTGTCTTTATTATAAATATTAATTTTTAATTTGAGATATCCTTTTAGACTGACACAGATAAGTATCTTACCTACTTTTACCTGTTTCTATAGAATTTAGGTTTAATCAAGTAAATTTTATTAAGTTCAGTGTGCTTAATTATTAGAAAAAGGTTTTTTTAATATGCATTATTGTTCAGCAAATATTGACTTTAGTGGATTTCAAAAATGGCTTATTTAAATTATGCGTATCAGCGGTGTAATGTGGAAACAATCTGCAATATATATTATTTGTTGAATATTGAGTAATTACCTACACTTAAGATTCCAATTTTTAATAAATGTACTATTTGTTTATTTTACATAGCATATATTTGATTAGCAAATTAAAAAATAATATTAAACCTAATCTATAGAAAGCAGGTAAAAAATAGGTAAGATACTTATCTGTGTCAGTCTAAAAGGATATCTTAAATTAAAAATTAATATTTATAATAAAAATACTTAAAAATTGGCACATTTGCTTGCCAAAATGGTTTAACTTGACACCCAATATGACTAATCACTATTAATTCACCATTTTTGGGCAAAGCCAATTACAGAGAAATTCTCACTTTTCAAGCAGGGTGAGAGAAGAGCTATTTTAGTTACAAAATATGTGTCCGAATAATTCCAATTACTAGAATTATTTCATAATTATTTAAAAAATGATTTTATTTATATCCTAAATATTTCTCTAAATAGTAAATCTGGTCTAAGATGTGCAAGACACGAAGTCTATTAGAATGTTTCCATTTTCAATGATGACGATCAATACTGGTCCGAGAGCTGTACTCTTATCGAAGAGCTCAGAAACGACGATATCATTGAAAAGAACCCTAATGTCTTCTATGGTACCCAAGACCCCAAAAACCAAGACCCTTGTCCTCCAGGTGTATCAAAAGTTCTGAATGTATTTTCCAATTAGAGAAATAAGCCGAAAACTTTTTTAAGAAATCTTTTAGAATGCGATGTTATAATCTATGATCTTTTTACAGCAGATCTAGAAGAAGTTGAAGACAAACTAAAAAGCTTGAAAGGCTCAACTTTCAATACCAATAAAACGGTCGTCCTCATCTCTAGCGTCACTGTATGGGGAGACACTCCACCTAAAAAAATTGAAATTCCTATAACTGAAGAGGAACAAAGCATAAACATCGAGGAAAGCCGAAGAGTTTTAACGCCTGATATTACAAAAGAAAACCAATCTGATGAAGGAATCATTGAAGAAAATGAAGATGAAAAGAAAGAAGAAGGGGAAGAAGGTAAAGAAGAAGAGGCCAAAGAAAATGAAGAAAAAAATAACATGAAAAATAAGGAACTTGAGCCAGAACCAAAAAAGAAATACAAAATTCTGCCATTTGAAGAAGCAGATTATCAGATGAGAAAAGCATACCCAAGATATGAAAGCTGGAAAAGGCTAGAAAATTTTGTGCTTGCAATGAATGATAAAGAAAACATCAGGGCTTATGTAATATGCTCAGGGATAATATATGGGCAAGGCGAAGGAGTTTTGGCTGAGCACTTCCTTTCAGCCTGACTTGGAGAGCCTGATGCTATTCCGTATATGCCTCCAGGTGATAACCTTGTCCCAACAATACACTTACTCCCTGTGAGGGACTAGTAATTTGTTCTCTCACAGAGGGTTATTTTTTTTAAAAAAATTTAAACTTTTTTTATATAAAAATTTAAATAATCCATTTCGTAAAAATGAGAAGTAAAAATTAATTTAGTTACAAAATTTATATTTTAAAATGCTATTTGTAAATTAAACAGAATTAACTAGAGATTTCATTATAATAATTATCACTTATCACGTATATATCAAAAATTTTTCATAAAAATTATTATATTAAAAAAATTTTGTTGACTCATGGAGGGTGGGTTTTACCCGAAATATATATAGAGGCTGCCTTTGAGTAGCGCTCTAAGCGCCCGAGACTTCCCGACGAAGTCTGGGCGGTGGTTTGACCAGCTGATGTTGGTCAAACCAGCATCCAATTTGACAAACCTTCTGTATGAGAAGAATTTGTCATTTTGGATGTTGGTTTGACCAACATCAGCTGGTCAAACCACCGCCCAGACTTCGTCGGGAAGTCTCGGGCGCTTAGAGCGCTACTCAAAGGCAGCCTCTATATATTTTATTTCAATGGTTTATTCGCTTACAGAGAATTAGTGGATTTGGCAAGATCTGTAAAGCATTTGGTTGAGAAAGTCCCGATAAATCTTTATATTTTGGCTATTGATAAAACTAAAAACCGTTCGCAAAAGCATATAATAGAAGCCATAGCTAAGGGCATAGGCAATGGTAAAATTGAGACTATTGATTATAGAGAAGCTGCATTCGAAGAGTGGGGAGAGCCACTTGCAATTGATTTATGAATGAAACCTTCTGCAACATTAGGCTTCAATGATCAAGGTTTTCCGTTACCTTTTTCTTGGCATTGCCTAGAAGGAATCCCTGAAAATATGCTGCTACTAAATGAAGAATTCAATGAATATCGAGGATTAAGTGCTTTGAAAATTTTCATAACTGGTCCTCCAGCATCTGGAAAATCCCATCATGGGAAAAAAATTGCAGAGTTTTATAATATTCCTTATATAAACGTAGGACTTCTTGTACAAGAAATATTAAGCTCACAATCTGAGCTTGGGGAAATTGTTAGAAATAAATTAGCTGATTTAAAAAAACATATGATTGAAGAGGCTGAAGCCAAAAAAAAGAAAAATCAAGAATTAGATTATAGCAAATTTAACCCAAGAATCCCTGATGATCTCCTTGTAGAAGTTTTTAAATGGAAATTACAGTCAAATCTGTGTAGAAACCGAGGATTTCTGCTTGATGGGTGGCCGAGGAAATACGATGACGCAAAAAGATTGTTTTTGCAAGGCACTGAACTGAATATGAAAATTTATCCTCAAAGTATCATTGTTCTAAAAGGAGCGAATGATGTGCTAATACAAAGAGTCAAGCAACTGCCAGAAACAGCTACAGCAGGGACCCATTTTACTGATGAAGGAATGAAACGAAGACTTGCAGCATATAGAGAAGCTAATAATAATGATAAAGGAAATGTAACAGTCCAAGATTTTTTCACACAGCATAAAAGCGAAAATCTAGAAATAGACTGCATAATGGAAGAAAATGCAGCTTTTGACCACATAAAAAATTACATTGATAAAAACAGAAAAGTCACTAATATTTCTTTAGCTGAAACTGAAGAGGAGCCAGAAAAAAATTTCTTTCAGCCATCTGCTAACTTGTTAAGCGACCCTGAAGCTTCAAAGTCAATGCCAAACGTAGAAAAGGCGAATAAGCCGGATGTAGAAGCTTTGCTATTTGTGGAACAAATGAAAGCAAGAGAAAAAGAACTTCTAGAAGCAAGGTCTCAGCCGCTTAGATATTATTTAATGGAGCACGTTATTCAACACGTTACAGAAGGGCTCTTTGAAATATGCAAAAAGTTGCCAGAAGATCCAGTAGAATATCTGGCTCAATTTCTTTACAAGAAAAATGAAGAATTTTCTAAAGGGACTTAATTTATTAAATTTCATAATAAAATAAGTAAAGTAGTTAGTTACCATTTTTATATTTAGTAAGACACGATGGCAGTTTATTATTTAAATAAATAAATCTTAATTGACTATAATTTAGGTAATTTAAACTACCAATCGATCTTCTTGTGAGTTCCATCACAATAAGGAGCATGGGAGGTTTGCTTGCAGCCACAAATATAATAAGTCTTGCTTTCTTGCACTGTAAAAGCAAGTGGGGTAAAAGGAGTTCCAGTGTGGCTTCCATCACAGAATGGTTGATTTTTGGACCTTCCGCAGTCACAATAATAATAAGTCTTTTTCGCTTCCAGTTCCTTCGCATAAGGTGCTTTTTGGGCTATAACTTTTTGGCTAGAACCTTTAGCCTGAGCTTTTCCATCATATCCTTTATACTCTTCTCCCTCGCGGTCTGCTTTCAAATCCACTGACGCACAACAGCCCATATTATTGAATATTATCTATTCAAATGGCATAATATATTTATAAAACCAATGACTACTGTTAAACTAGACTATAACAAATTTTAACATATTCACTTATAAAATATACTAAAAATTTCTCCTTGCAATTATTTTTTTTATGCAAGAATTTTTGCATTTAATGAAATATTTCCTTACAATTTTTCTATTCTATTACCTTATTTAACATAAAACTGCCTGACTTCTTTAAAGTTCATATAAATGTCAGACTTCGAATCAGTTGCTCTTAAAAGGCTTCAAGAAATCCAGCAAAGACTCCTAGAAAGCACCCCTCAGCTCAGAGAAGCCAAAAAAACAAAAACAAAATTCTTGGACCAGTCCAAAGAATCGCGCCCCACAACTTCAAATTCTATTAAACGGAAGCGAGATTTTCGCGAAGTTAACAGCAAGGCGGCAGATTTAGAGAATAAAATAAGCGACCTGAAGAGACAGATTGAAAATGAGAGAGAAAAATGCAGGCAAATGGAAAGAGACATGCAAGCTCGAGAA
This sequence comes from Blepharisma stoltei, assembly GCA_914767885.1. Lineage (NCBI taxonomy): Eukaryota > Ciliophora > Heterotrichea > Heterotrichida > Blepharismidae > Blepharisma > Blepharisma stoltei. Next base: position 519,894 of record CAJZBQ010000020.1, on the reverse strand, counting down.
GATCGATATATGAAAAGAGAAAAAGAGTATAGAAAAAGTTTGGCAGAGTATGAGGCTGAGTTGAGGGCAAGGTCAAATTATGCAGAACAGCCGATTGAGCATCAGTTTAATAGGAATTTAGACAAAATCAATAAGCTCCATGAAGTCATTGGGGAAAACATTTCAAATATACAGAAGAAAACAAGCCAAATTTTGCAGGAGCAAGAGAAAGATATTAAAAGACAGTTTGAGACAAGAATGAAAGAGGTTAATAAAGATTTGGATGAAGAAAAAAAGAAAAAGCTTGAAGGGGTAGGAAATTATGCAGAAAAAGAGTCACAGTTAACGCGAGAGCTAGAACTTATGAAAGCCTCTATGGATTTAATTGAATCTAAAAATGAAATGTTACAAAAAGAAAACTCACAAATTAAGCTGGAATTCAGAAATCAACAAACTGGAAGAGAAGTGCTTTTAAAAGAGATTGTGAGCATAAAAAGAGAAAATGCGCAACTTATGGAAGAAATTTCTAACTCCCCCCTCTGTGAGTGAACAAAAAAATTTGTTCACTCACGGAGGGGGTTAATTTTTTTTTTTTAAAAAATTTATATATAAATTTTATAAAATTTTTTTTTTTCGAAATTAAAAAAAAACCTAATTCGCAAAAATTGGAAAGCAAATATATTAATTTAATTTATAAAATTTATGTTTTAAAAGCAATTTGTTTGAAATTAAACAAAATTAGCTCTAGATTTCATTTTACTAATTATCACTTATATACCACAATTTTTTTCTATTAAAAAATTTTTGTTCACTCACGGAGGGTGGCTTTTTTGGGCAAAAAATAGGGATTTTTTTCTAATGGTTTTGTTCACTCACGGAGGGGGGGAGTAAGTATAAAGAATTTAATATGTCTTTATCAAGAGACCGATCAGGATATAGCCCTTCCTTAGATCAATCTGCAAAAACAGTAAACGGAAGGTTTCCTTCATCTGGAAGCATAGACGATGATAAAAACGGAAGATATGAATCAATAATAAACAGACTTAAACGCATGCTAGAAGCCGAAAGAAAAAACTTAAAAACAGTCAGAACTGCCTATGCAAGAGAGCTGCAAGGCAAAACTGAGCTCGAGCAAATCCTTCGACAATGTGTAGACGAAATAAAAGCACAGATAACGAGAAGTCGGCCAGAAAGTAGAGAGAAGGAAATCTTATTATCCCCACAAGACAGAGAAAGAATCATAGAAATGATCTTATCTCAGGAGCGCGTTTTAACTTTATTATACGAAAAAACTTTTCCATCTAGAGCAGTCACAAGAGAAAAAATGGATAGTCTTGATAAAAGTTCAGACGAAGGAGAAGAAAACAATTATTAAGATAATTTGCATTAATTTAATTAAATAACTATTCCAGTAAAAATGATGAATGATTTTCATTCAAGATTCAAAGAAAAAGTGAGTTTAATGAACAAAAACGGACTGCTTGATCTCAAAACTAACTACGCAGCTAGTAAGAGTATCAATAAACTAAAAGTTTCTCCGAGCTTAGAACCCCCATCACCTTCTCTGCCACAGTCTCCAAATGGTTCTCAAAAGCTGCCAGTTATCGAGCATAAGACAAAAAATAAGATTTTCACAACTCTTCCACAGATAATATCAAGCTCAAAAAAGCAGGCTCGAGTAAGAAATATAAGTCCAATCCCTATAAAAGTAAAAGAATCTTATCAAGATCAAGAAGCCTTTTTTAGTATTTTAAGGAAATGCAAAACTAAAAAAACAAAGGTAACTGAACGCATCAATATGTCTCCTCTGGGCTCTTATAAAGTCAACAAATCTTTTGATTCGATTAAACTTTCAAGCAACAAATTTAGTCCTTATACATTTAGCGAATATAAAAATATTCGTCAGGAGTATATAACTCTTGGAGGGCTTGGACCATCAATAGGAACTGCTGAATGAAAAGTGCTAACTCCCCCCCCTCCGTGAGTGAACAAAAAAATTTTGTTCACTCACGGAGGGGGGTAATTTTTTTTTTTTAAAAAAATTTATATATAAATTTTTTATAAAAAAATTGTTTTTCGAAATTTAAAAAAAATCCTAATTCGCAAAAGTTGGAAAGCAAATATTCATTTAATTTATAAAATTTATGTTTTAAATAGCAATTCGTTTAAAATTAAACAGAATTAGCTCTAGATTTCATTATTTTAATTATCATTTATATATCAAAATTTTTTTCCATAAAAAATTTTTGTATTAAAAAAAATTTTTGTTCACTCACGGAGGGAGGGTGGGTTTTTGGGCAAAAAATATAGCGATTTTTCTAACGGTTTTGTTCACTCACGGAGGGGGGGAGTAAGCAGTAGAGACAGAAGAAGAAAAGAATACGCAAAACTGCTTGAAACGAACCCTGTCAAGAAATCCATGGACATTGTTGAAAATTCAACAAGGAGATATGCCTCACAAGGAAGGAAATCCAGAATTCGACAGCAAGAAGAATTGAATAATAATTTTGTATAATGAAAATGACTGATAACAGTTCTCCCAAAAATCACAATAATTTTAATTAATTCCTATAAATGTCGTCTCAACCCTCAGAAGAACTAGCACAAATCACAGATATGCTGCTTGCTGCAGGCTATTTCAGAGCAAGAATTTCAAACATTTCACCTTTTGACAAAGTAAATTTCACCTAGATTTTGGGAGGAATGGCATGGTGCATTACCCTGGCAAATGAAGATATTTCTTTTGAATTTTCAGATGAACTTAACATGGGTAAAAAAATGTAATGACTATTCAGTGCGCTGAGCGAAAGTATTGTTAAAGCCTTAAAAAACATGGGCTCTCCTTACATCATTCAGCCTCATCAAATTCAAGGCTTAGATTATGCTCATCTCTACCCTGTTATTCAGTGGCTAGTTAAAGCAGTTCTCAGTTCTCAACAACAGCAAGCAGGTCTGACTAAAAAACAAGCTTCTTTGGTATACTATAAATTTGCAGGAGAACAAAAACAAGCAGATTCATTGGAGGATGGCGAGAAGCCAGAGCCGCCTAAAAGACAATTTAAGACCCTTTCAACGAAAAAATTGAACGACCCTGTTCGTGTTTATTCTGCTCTTATGGAATTCGGAGATATTACTGCAAGCAAAAGTTATGAAAACTTCTTAAAAAATTATAGCGAAACCACGAATAAATCCTCAACAGTATCTGGATCTGAAGCACTTTTTGAGCTAGGAGGAGAAGGGACAGTGAATCCTCTATTAGAAATGGGTGCTGAGCAGATAGCGCCAAGAACCTCTTTATTGGCTACTTTTGGGCAGAACTTTGCTAAAATGGTGAAAAATGAAGATATATCACTTTTCCTTGAATAGCCCGATAACGGGCTGGTTTCATCCCGTTATCGGGCTATTCAAGGGAAAGAGCTATATCAGCAATGCTAGAAACGAGTATTTAGAGTCGAAAAAAGAAGAAGACCCTGAAATTTTACAGAGAAGACTTGAAAAAGAGAGAATTGAAAGGCTTATTCAGACACTTACCAAACAAATTGAAGCTAAACAAGAAGCCAAAATAACTCTGGAGCAGGCGAATAAAGAAATAAAAGAACAGCTTGAAAACTTGTCTGTGGAGGAAGCTGAAATTAAAAATTTGAAAGAAAAATTGGAAATTTCTATTAAAAACGTTGAAGAAAACGCTTCAGAATCCAAAGAAGCCTTGCAAGTTGATGTTGTAAAAAGTGTTGAAGTGCTTGTGGAAAGAAGAAATGAGCTGAGAGAAAAACAAAGAAACGTAAAAAATATGTAGCTTAAAGAAAAATGCAGCAAAGAAATAGAAGAATTGAATAAGAAAAATGAAATTAATATTGAATCAGAAATCAAAGAGTGGTTTGAAAAAATCGAAAAGTCTTATGAAGAGACTTCAAAAAAATACGAAAAAGCTAGCAATATTTTAGCTGAAAAAAACCAAGAAGTCGCGATTTTGCAAAGAAGATTGGAAAATACGCCCTCACAGACAGAGTTAACGCAGTATCAAAGAAGATTTGTGGAACTTTATGAGCAGATTAACTTGAAGGTTGAAGAAAATAGAAAGTTTTTTACGAGCTATAATTCTTTGCTGGAAATTATGCTAAATTGAACTGAATTAAGCAGCTATTTTTATGATTTAAACTTAATTTATATAAAAAATCAGGCAATAGCATTATACAAGGTTTTGAAAAAAATAGAAAATTTATCTTCGAGAGTATAAAGATTTACTTTCTTCAGAAGTTCAGATGCTTGACTCATTCCAAAAAGGATTCAAAGACGCTAAAAAGAAATCTGAAAAAGATGAATTTGCTGAAAATGTCAAAGAGGCCACTCTTCAAGTAAAACAAAAAGCTAAAAAAGCAGAAGATAAAGGCAGATCTGTTCAAGAAGATCTCAAACAAATGGAAAGGAAACTTAAGCAAATTGAAGAGGAGGAGATTGCTTATTACCAAATGGTTAAACAGTTCCAAGATCTAATAGGCTAATAAGAAAATTAACTTATTATCGAAGGAAAAGTTAGGGACTTGTTAATCCTAATAAAAATTAAATGCTTCTTTATTTCTTCTGTCCTAAAGCTTCTAAAATATCGCGTGCACTCAGATTTAAAGCATTTCTCAGCGCTCATATTTCTATAATTACATTTGGAGAATTATTTAAATTGGTTTATGAATTCTTATTTTTTAACATGCTCTTTGAATAATGCTTTATCCTTGCGCTTAAATATCCTGTATACTCTTTTTCTTCTTTTTTCCCAAAACATGGAGACACTTTTCTAAGCAGCCTATTTTTGGGTTTTAAACCTACCTTAGACTGTATAAAACAGCTTTGCAGCTCTTTGTCAACTACTCTGATTCTAGGAGTTGATTTTCTAAGCATATTTGGTCAGGATGAGTCTACTGTCCGCTTAAAGGCTGACCGGGGCCTTAAATTCGGATAATCTTTAATTTCTAATCTTCCTTCATTGTTTACTTTAAAATATCTTTCCACTTTCCCTGTTTCATTTATCAAGCATTTTTCAGAAGGCAACGGTGAAACACTTTCAGCATTTTTATTTCTAGATGTTGAACTTCTACTCCAGCATCTTCCAGCTTGAAAAGCTACTGCTTGTTGCTGATTTACTGTATTAGTCTCTAATAATTTATTTAAATTCACTAAAGAGACAGTTTGAGAGTCGTTTAATATTTTTTCGGTAAAATTTTTACTGTAGTTTGAAATTTTTTGATGTGAATCTTTTCTGTGAATAATTCTTATTTGAATTTTATTTATTTTGGACTCTTGAGCATTATCATTTAATTCAATCGATGTTTGCGTGTTTATGCTTTTGAGATCTTTATTTGATAAACTTATCATTTTCCATATTCATTTAAGTTAGAGAGTAATTTGCAGAAATACTAAAGAAATATAAGTATTTTAACAATTTCTTTTTTTAGGATAATAATAAAGTACTCTACTAGCATTTTTAAGATTTTAAGAGAATAATTGCATCCTAGGCTAAATCAAAAAATTCATAATATGTCTTGCAATTTTTATTATTTCATTTAAATATATCGTTTAACAATAGAATACATGAATAGTTAATATTGGCATTAACTTTTTCAGATGTCATTAATAAAATATAAAACAAAATTATTTTTATCTGCTTATAATTATTGTCCTTTTTTAGCTAGAAAATGCCAATCTGGTTTATAATGAGTTGGTCCTGGAGAAGTTGGAATCAGTCATTCAAATCTTTTTCCTCCATTCCCTATAGTAGCTCTAGGGCTATTTGTTCTTGTAAGACTTGAGTGGCCTACATAAGCAGCTGGCCCTGGCGATAAATCAGTCCTAAATTCAAGCCCTTTTTTCTTAGTCTTATAAAATGTAGCCGGACCTTTAATGTGAAAAAATTCTGACTAAATATAAAATACGCTGAAAGACTCGTCATGACCATTAGCTTGCAAAACTCTGTCTCTTAAGCTTATATAGCTCTGAGGTCTTTTAGCTTCAATTGTCTTGCTAGCTGAAGAGATTGAGCTTGATTTTTTGCTCCTCATAGGTGACTGAAAATTTTTAGATGATGTTGAGTCCATAAGTTCCGAGTTTTTTGGCGAGACTTGGGTTGAATATGACGATCTTTGACTTCTGTAATGAATAGGTTTTGGACTTTCAAATCGATAAACGTCATCTACTATATGATTTAAAATAGATTTTATAATTTCTTTATTGTTATAGTCATCATCTTCGGTTTTTGAATTTTTGATAATAGAATAAATTTCTTCGAAATGTTTTCGGATTGCCATTTGGTTTTCTAGTGTAAGTGATTTATAACCGATTAGCAATTTTTCAGAAGTTACAGCTGCTAAGTTATGGTTTATCATATATGATAAAATATGAATTAATAGAGAGATTTGTATAAAAATGGTAAGAATTAATGTCTTTTAACCGGCCTTTTATTGAATTTTTTCTTTTTGCGGATTTTAGGTCCTGAGCCATCTTCGTCTTGGTTTTCTTCATCTTCTGGGTCTTCATTATTGTGTTGCTGTTCTTTGATATCTTGTAGCGCTTCTCTTTGTGCTGATAACACTTTTTCGTGGTTTACAAGGACTGAATCCTGGTCAATTTTAAATTCAGATAATTTTTTGTTTATAATTGATTCCACTCTTTGAAACAGCTGCACGTCATATTGAGTAACAATGCTAATAGCTCTGCCCGACCTCCCAGCTCTTGCAGTTCTGCCGACTCTGTGTATGTAATTTTTAGATTGCTGACCCCCCCCCCCCCTCCGTGAGCGAACAAAAAAAATTTTGTTCGCTCACGGAGGGGGGTTAATTTTTTTTTTAAAAAAAAATTTATATATAAATTTTATAAAAAATATTTTTTTCGAAATTTAAAAAAATCCTAATTTGCAAAAATTGGGAAGCAAATATTAATTTAATTTGCAAAATTTATGTTTTTTAAAACGCAATTTGTTTAAAATTAAACAGAATTAGCTCTAGATTTCATTATACTAATTATCACTTATATATCAAAATTTTTTTCCATTAAAATTTTTTCTATTAAAAAAATTTTTGTTCACTCACGGAGGGTGGGTTTTTGGTCAAAAAATGGCGATTTTTCTAATGGTTTTGTTCGCTCACGGAGGGGGGGGGGGGAGTGAGGAATATCATAGTTAATAACCAAATCAACAGAAGGAATATCCAGCCCTCTGCTAGCTACATCAGTCGCTACCAAAATATTTCTTCCTTTTGCTTTGAATTTATTCAGCGCTTCTAGCCTTTTATCTTGGGAAAGCTTGCCAAATAGTGCTATGGCTTTCAATCCTAGCTTCGTTAGGATAGTTGAAACTTTGGAAGCGCTAGCTGAAGTATCAGTAAAAATGATGACTGAGTTTCCCATGAATTGGTTTAAAATTGCATATAAATAAGTATCTTTATACTGAGCAGGAACAAATAAGTACTCTTGTGTCAAAGTATCTACAGTTTGATATTTATCTGAAACCTGGACTCTCACTGCGTCTCTTTTTAAGCAGGCTCTTTGGAGCTTTTGTACTTTATTTGTCATGGTCGCTGAAAATAGAAAAGTTGATCTTTCAGCTGGCAAGGCACCGACGATCAAATTGATTTCTTTTTCGAAGTCCATGTTCAGCAGTCTATCAGCTTCGTCCAGAACTAAGAATTTTACTTGGTTCAGGTTAAAGCCTTTTGTGTTTTGTAAGTGATCTGCAACTCGTCCAGGAGTCCCTATGATGACATGAGGCTTTTTTGACAAAGATAAAGCCTGCTGCATCAAATCAAGACCTCCCACCAAAACGGCAGTTTTTAGGTGGATAAAAGCACCAATCGCCTCAAATTGTTCAGAGATCTGGATTGCGAGCTCACGGGTTGGAGTTAGAACAATTGCAAAAAAGGACTGTGGGTTATCCAGAAGCTTTTGCAAAATGGGAAGAGCAAAAGATGCGGTTTTCCCTGAACCAGTCACAGCAAGGCCGATTATATCATTTCCTTTGAGTGCATATGGAATTGATTCTTTTTGAATTTGTGTAGGATGGCGGTAATTAAGTCGTTCTACTGACAGACAAAGCTCATCGCAGACACCAAGGTCTTTAAAGGTGACATTTTCGTCGGTCACTTCTTGGATGGGAGCTTCGTCCATATTAGAAATTTCCATATATAAAGGCATTTTTACCTCATGCATTAATTAGTAGTCTTCATTTAGGAATTAATTAAGAACTGGATAAATTTAACTTAGGTCGAATATTCATGGCTTGCAATTCTTGGAATAATAGCTTGCAAGCATAAATTAAATTAAAAGATCAACTGGCTATAAGCGGGCAAGCCCACTAGCCTTCGACTTGTTTCGGCTTCAATACAGCCTCCTCCTCGTCTTGCGAGACAAAAGAGGGAAAGAAAAGCTGCCATTTGAATTTCCGATCTGAACATCTATACAAGGGATTAGCTCCCTAGGGCAGAGCAACCGCCTGTAGAGTGCCCAATGGTCTCGACAAGGGAAGACCATGTGGTAGGCAAACGCCTGTCTGACCCTTCCGGCATGGACTGGAAAATCATCGGGGAGAAACAAAACTTTCCTCTTGGCAAGGCATCCCCAAAACTTAAGACCTACTTCGAAAGGGACAGGGGTCCTGCTTTCAGCTTTCATCAGGATGGGACCTACTTAGTCCATAGGGAGTGCGCCTCGGAGTCCAATTTTCCGTAAACGTCACATTTATTTCTTGCAAGCATAAGGCATTTTCACTTTGACAATATTGAGCCGCGACTTGCAAAACTGGCACCATTGCTCGTAGCCTAAATTCCCACATGACTCACATACTGAAGCTATAAAAACATCACTCGAGTACATAAGTCTTTCTTGGATAAGCGAAGCTGCACCATAGCCAATTAAGCAGTCCCTTTCCATTTCTCCTAATCTTAGCCCTCCTTCTCTCGCTCTTCCCTCTGTTGGCTGCCTTGTTAGCGCAGTTTTAGGTCCGATAGCTCTTGCATGCATCTTATCAGCAACCATATGCTTCAATTTTTGGTAATAAAGTGGCCCCGAAAATATATAAGCCCCAACAAGCTCTCCGCTGGTTCCACACATCAAAACATCTTTTCCTGTATAGTTGAAGCCATTTTTCACCAAAATTTCTCCGCAGTCTATAACTTTGTCTCCAGCAAAAGCTGTCCCGTATTTGAATTTTCCTTGGAAAACCCCTGATTTTCCTGCTACAAGCTCTATAAGCTTCCCTACAGTCATACGAGATGGGAACCCATGAGGATTCATAATCATATCAGGGCACCACCCTTGCTCGTTAAAAGGCATGTCTTCTTGCTGCACAATGAGTCCAACTACACCCTTTTGTCCATGTCTTGAGCTGAACTTATCCCCAAGCTCAGGCGGCCTCGTTTCAATTGTGACTGTTTTAATTAAAAATGGCTCTTCTGGATTGCAAGCTATGAACAGCCTGTTGACTTGTGTAGGGTTTGGACCTTTAAAGCAGGTGAAAGAAGGTTTGAAATCGTTATCAGTTAGCTTACTCATTTCGATATCGTCAACTTTATTAACAGGAGTTTCTTTATTAACTAGCACATCTCCTGTCTGAACAATTGACCCAACTGCTACAATTCCTCCTTTATCCAATGCATGGAATTTTTTAATTGAAGGAGGAGGGTTATCACCATGGATAACTGGTGGCATTACCAGTCTATCAGATAGCCCATTATTATATCTTCTCAAATCAGAGTTTTGACGTTTTACTATAAGCGAGCGGCCAAATCCTCTTTCAGAAGAAGCCTTATTAAGAATAATAGCATCTTCTATATCATAGCCAGAATAAGACATAACTGCAACTGATGCGTTGTGGCCTGCAGGTAGCTTGTCGTAATTAACGATTTCAATGGTCTTTGTCCTTACCATAGGTGTTTGTGAGTATGCTAATAAATATAATACAGTATCTACTCGCAAGAATTGGTTATAGCCAATAATCCCTAAAGCTTGCTTGCCCATAGCACATTGATAAGTATTTCTAGGACTCTGATTATGGTGAGGATAAGGAATAGGGTGAAGGTCCAATGATTGTGCACTTTTAACAGTGTGCACTTTCACGAAGTACATTTTGTAGAAAATTGATTGAAATTTTTTATAGTGGGCATTTGACGAAAAAAAAGTTAAATTTAGACCAAATGTTGCACTATTTAAAAATTTTCGACCAAATGTCGCATTATTTAAAATTTTTTGATCAAATGCGCTTCGATGAAAAATACGCTGCTATTTGACATGGAGCCAAGGAATAAGCCCAGCCACACAGCCTAATATAGTAAAGGGGTCAATTTCTAAATGTGTGGTATCTTCTGATATATTTTCATGCCGCATTGCAATCACAGCATTATTTTCTTCATTTACATCTAAATATTCCACAAGTCCTTCATTTACAAAATCATCAAAATTCCTTAGTCCAAGGGTGAGCTCTTTTATGTGTTTTGGCTCAACCTTGGATTTGCATTTTTCTATAATAATAAATGGTCTGGTTAATCTTCCTCCATCACATGCTATATGGATCTGCTGCTCCTCTTCTACCTTAACGACACTTACAAACTCACTTATTTTTCCTTTTCTCCTGATTTCTCTCAAACTGTTGATCAAAAAATCTGCGTCTCTATGGACACCTAAAGGTTGGCCGTTCAAAAAGACTCTGAAAACGCCTGGAGAATACAGTTCATCCCCAGAAAATAATGATGCGTCTTCAACACCTAAAGAAAAAGCAAGCTTAGAAATCTGCTCTTCAGGCTGATCTATAGTAATATGGGTGGTCAAGGCAAGAGTTTTTACAAGCCCACAGGATTCACCTTCTGGGGTATCAGAAGGACATATCATCCCAAACTGACTGCCCTGCAGAGACCTTGGTCCCGAAATTTTTCTGGTTTTTTCAAATTGACTATTAATTCTAGTCATCATCCCTAAAGCTGACATATAAGAAAGCCTTGATAGGACCTCAGTGACCCCTGCTCTCTCCATTTTGAATCTTTTGAGTGACCAATTTCCAGTAGAAATAGCGTTATTCAGTCCTTCTGTGATCATTTTTTTGTTCATTGCAGTGATTACATCAAATGGCTCTCCTTTGGAAGATTTTGGCTTAGAAAAAATCTTGTCAACATGCTTTTTGATGTCACTGTTAAAACGTTTGAAAAGGTCTTCGAACAGAAGCCCCACAAGTTGTCCAGCAAGCTCAAGTCTTTTATTTCCATAGTAGTCTCTATCATCAACTTTTTTAGGATCATTCATAGCATCAATGACTTTTCTTACCATAATGCCTAGATATCTGATTTTTGCTCTAAAATCATAATTTTCGCAAGGAACATGGGACAGTACTACAGTTGCTAGCACGTCTCTTGCTTCCTCTATTTTTGTTCTTCCTGTTTTTGCAGCTTTGCTGTTTTTTATTTTGGACCCAATGAACCTTAAAGCTTGTTTTTCTGTCAAAATATTTAAAATACTACATTCTTGTAGAGACATTCCTAGTGCATCAATATATTGCTTTTGTGTTCCTACTAGCTGAAAGATTTCTTGATCAGCCTGCACACCAAGTGCTTTGAAAACAATGGCAATTGGAATATCCTCTGATAACGTGTTATGCTTCATATAAATTTTTGAACCTTTTGACTGCACTACTGTTCTTGATTTCTTTTCATGTGTAGAGCTAGTCACTTGTGCGACAACATTGTTTTTGCTGTCAATTTCTACTATAATCCTATTTTTTGAGGCTTGTTCTTGGATTAAAATGACCTTTTCAACGCCTTTGATGATGAAATATCCACGAGGGTCATAAGGACATTCCAGCATTTTTGCAAGTTCTTCTTCTGACTTGTTTCTTATTCCCCATCCTTGATAGAAAAAACCATCATCGTTCTGCTAAGGATGATATAAAAAACATTTTTGGAAAAAATTTATATTAACAGAAAAATTTTTACATATAATTTTTCTAATATAAAATATTTTATGCACTTGGCGATATAGATAGAGTATGTAATTATTAGCAATATATAGTTAGTGACACTGACTATACTAAAAATCGAATTAGAATAATGAACTGTGATTATACTGTAATATTTTCGAAGATTTATTATTATGAAATTATTCTTAAGTATAGGGTTAATTTTCGACTTTAAGAAATTTTTCAATGGAATCTTTGGATCAAGAATTGGGGAGTTAGAACACAGTTACAGCAGCCAAGCATGATAGGCATCATCCCTATCTCCAAGCCACTTCTACATATAATTTTGTTTCCCTTAATATATTCAATGTCCACCTCAATTGGCGCAGCATATGTCAAATCCCTCAATCTGCACTCATGTGGGGTGATTGAAGATATTACTGCATCCTCTTCAATAGAAGGCATCAGCACTCTGATGTCTTTATACTTTAAATAGAAATCAGGGTTGTAATCTGATAACACACAGCAATTCGAAGGCGATGATACTATTTGTTTTATATCAGTGGTTAAGAAATAATCATAAGAGTCAATATGCTGCTTCACAAGACCTCGGAGCTGTAGAAATGCAGGGATGAGGAGATTTTGTTCCTATATGAATTATACTTGATGTGAGTTCTGTGACATATTATTGATAGAGGAGATTAGTGCAGGGAAAAAGGACTTAATAGAGATAATTAAATAGTTTGAAAAATGAGAAAACCACCTGCAATTGATAGCAACGAACTTCTAAAACAGCTGAGAGAAAATGGAATCACGCCACAGACAAGACCGCTTGTCAGCACTTTGCTCATTAACGGACCCCCACATGTGGAGCGAAAGATGGTAATAATTACTTAAGATATGACTTGAAATCACAGGGGCTGGTTTACAATTGAGAGAAAATCCTATTTATTACTCAACGCTAATTTCTACCAAAATTAGCATTGAAACCTCTGTGACTAGGCAAATTGATAGAGATTTACATAGGACCTTTCCAAATGAAAATTTTTTTGATAGGAAAACTCATATGACGGCTTTGAGAAATGTTCTTGTGGCGTACTCATGAAGAAACCCCAGTGTAGGATACTGCCAAGGACTAAATTTTATTGTAGGGAGACTGATGACTATTGGGTTTTCTGAAGAAGTAAGATCTATTTAGGAAAGCTTTTGGATGCTTTCACAGATTGTTGAAACTTATTTGCCTTTGGACTATTTTTCTATCATGACTGGAGTCATTGTTGACCAAAAAGTTTTTGGATTTTTACTGCAGAAAAAACTAGGCAGGATCGCTAACTCCCCCCCCCCCCCCCTCCGTGAGCGAACAAAACCATTAGAAAAATCGCCATTTTTTGACTAAAAACCCACCCTCCGTGAGTGAACAAAAATTTTTTTAATAGAAAAAATTTTAATGGAAAAAAATTTTGATATATATAAGTGATAATTAGTATAATGAAATCTAGAGCTAATTCTGTTTAATTTTAAACAAATTGCGTTTTAAAACATAAATTTTGCAAATTAAATTAATATTTGCTTCCCAATTTTTGCAAATTAGGATTTTTTTAAATTTCGAAAAAAATATTTTTTTATAAAATTTATATATATAAATTTATTTTAAAAAAAAAAATTAACCCCCCTCCGTGAGCGAACAAAATTTTTTTGTTCGCTCACGGAGGGGGGGGGGGAGTAAGCATCTTGATAGGCTTGAAATTGACCCTTCTTTATACACAGTACAGTGGCTGGTGTGTATGTTCGCTTATAGTTTTCCTAAAGCTGTTGTCATGAGGGTTTGGGATTTATTTTTTGTTGACTCCCCCCCCCCCCCTCCGTGAGCGAACAAAACCATTAGAAAAATCGCCATTTTTTGACTAAAAACCCACCCTCCGTGAGTGAACAAAAATTTTTTTAATAGAAAAAATTTTAATGGAAAAAAATTTTGATATATAAGTGATAATTAGTATAATGAAATCTAGAGCTAATTCTGTTTAATTTTAAACAAATTGCGTTTTAAAACATAAATTTTGCAAATTAAATTAATATTTGCTTCCCAATTTTTGCAAATTAGGATTTTTTTAAATTTTCGAAAAAAATATATTTTTTTTTTAAAAATTTATATATAAATTTATTTTAAAAAAAAAAATTAACCCCCCTCCGTGAGCGAACAAAATTTTTTTGTTCGCTCACGGAGGGGGGGGGGGGGGAGGAGTGAGGGCTCTACCTTTCTTTTTAAATGTGCATTGGGACTTTTGTGGCTATTTAGGAAAGAAATCGTAAAAATCAAGGATTTTAATGATGCTTTTACCTATATGGAAAATAATTCAAGGAAAATTGTGAACCCAGCACTGGTATTGGAAGCTGCCAACAAAAGAATGTTCCGGTTTAAAGGCGGAATGATCTCTGATTTAAGGGCAAAGTTCAGAGAAGTCGTGGACAAAGAAATAGACAGTCATTATGATGATATTGTGCCTGTAGAACAGTTGTTAAAAACGATAACTGATTATTGTGCTAACGAAAACGAATGCAAACAAAAAACGAGAAGGACTTCTTCATATTTTACCTTCAATTTGCCGAATGGAGTTTTTATTATTGACAATTATGTTGATGATGACTGTGTGCCTAAGAAATTTGACACCACAAACTTAAGGCTGTCCCAAGACAAGCTGATTTTAGGCAGCAAAAACCATGTATGCTCCCAAGACAAAGCTGGAGACAAGGTTAATGCATACACTGAGAAAGAAGACCTCGAAGAGTTCTTAAATACAAATCTGCAGACCAAGAAAATGAGACATGCAAGATTCAGCTTGATACGCTCATTTTCTTATACAGCAGATACTGTGCTTTTAGAAGATAATAAAGAAAATGCTTAATTGGTTAATTTTATTGTGCTACATTTTGTAATCTTCTGTGTTGGATCTGTAATTGCATAGCTCTGGTGTCGGAGAAATAGTGAGGGGCTAACTCTGATAGCCAGTCTGCGTCAATTTCGCTGACTTCGCATATATAGGGCTTGTCTTGCTGAATTACTTCTGTAAATACTACCCATGGAGGCTTTAAAGCTCCTAAAATGCTAGTAGGGTGCAAATAAAACAGCTGGTCACCTTTGACTGTCTTATATGTCCCATTTGGATTCCTTTGCGCAGCATTCGCAAAAAGTCCAGTCACAAGACACCTTAAAATTCCTTCGACATCCCCATCGCAACTGACTATTTTACATTTAAATTTCCCCATTATTCTATAAAGCTGCTCTTTTATTTGATAAGCCCTTTGTAAGGCTCTCATACTAAGTTTGTGTTCTTGGCAAAACCGTTTTCTTTCTTGAAAGTTTTGTATTCTGTTGAAATTCTCGAAAATATTTAATAAGCAAATATGATCGCCTTCTTTGGCACCAAGCTTACGCTTGGTTCATAAGGCATTTTCAATGCCTTTTCCTGAGAATAAGTTTTGAATAGAGAGCATTGAAACAATCTCTAGCATTTCACGGCTACAGTGGAATTCATCTTTGCATGAATTCAGCAGCATTACTGAAAATCGAGGATCAATCGGAAATTCAGCAATTTGATATCCTATTGTTTTCGTAAGTTCTCCAAAATCGTCAATTGCTCCAAGACTGTAAAGGACCTCCAATGCTTTTACGACAGAAGTTTTATTCGGCTGATCGATAAACTGGAAATTCGGGATATTTCTGATTCCCAGTGATTTCAAAAATAGAACAGTTGAAGTCAAGTCCGACCTTAATATTTCAGGAACTGAGGATTCTTGAAGATTTATGAAAGCAGACTCAGTGCATAGTCTATAGCATTTTCCAGGCCTTATTCTTCCAGCTCTTCCCGCTCTTTGAGAAGCTTGGGCTTTTGAAATAGGGATGACGTTCAAATATTCAGTATTCGATGCAGGATTATAAATTTTTGCTTTCACAAAACAGCAGTCAACTACATAACAAATTCCTTCAATAGTAATCGAAGTTTCAGCTATATTTGTACTTGCGATAACTCTACGTCCAGAATGATGAGAAGAAAACACCTCCATCTGTTTTTCAGTAGAAAGGCCTGAATATAAAGGTAAGCCTTCTAGCCCTGAGGTATCTTGCAAACTTTGCAAAAATAAATGGATATCTTCTTGGCCTGTTAAAAATACTAAAATATCGCCTCTTGGCTGGCTTTCATGGATATTTTTTACTGTCTCAGCAGCTTTTTTAATATAATCAGCGCATGGTTCTTCTAAATAATAAACATCAACTGGATATGTTCTGCCTTCAATTGACAAAATCTGTATATTTTCTCCTTTATCATGAAAAAACTCAGCATAGCTTTCTGCATCTATGGTAGCTGATGAAATAATGACTCTTAAGTCTTTTCTCTTGACTTTAATTCTAAATAGCTTTTACTTTTTCAGCAAACTAAGTAGTAAGTCAGTATAAATGCTTCTTTCGTGCGCATCATCAACCATAATTACTGAATATTGTGTAAGCAGAGGATCGCACATGATTTCTCTAATCAAGGCTCCATCAGTGATGAACTTGATTTTTGTATCATTAGAGGTTTTATCGTCAAACCTGATCTTATAACTCCCCCTTCGTAAGTAAAATAAAAATACTTTGTTTGATCGTATATATAAATTTTAAATTAAATATCAAAACTTGAAAAATCGGAAAGTAAAAATTAATTTAAGTGTAAAATTTAAATATTGAAATGCAAGCTGTTTAAAATTCAATAGAGTAAGCGAGAGGTTTCATAATAATTATCACTTATATAGTACCCCCCCCCTCGTTTGTCGCATTTTCTAGTTTTTTGCCATTTGTCGCATTTTCTAGTTTTTTTTTTATAAGAGAAAAAAAAATTTTCAGGACCTCATTTGTCGCATTTTCTAGTTTTTTTTTTAAAGCCAAAAAAAAATCGGTTCAGGACCTCGCTTGTCGCATTTTCTAGTTTTTTTTTTCTCTCTATAAATTCCTAAAAATTAAAATTCGTCAAGGGATCAGTTAGTGAAATTTCATCATTTCTTCCTTCAAAATCCTTGCTCCCATTCCTCAATCCCCACAGCTTGCTTCCCATTACCTGCTCCCATTGCTTAAGCCTCACCACTTGCCATTCACCATTCTTATTCCCCTATCTTCATGCCTATTCCTTATTTGATAGCTTAATTTCTAGTCTTCCATATTAATTAATGGAGTTGCGCGAAATTGAGGACCAGCCGATAAAAATCCCGGCAATGATTCAAAGCATGGCCTATGGAGAGAGGCTCAATGCAAACCAGATCCAAGAGCGTCTTGCTGCTTGTGGCAAGGACATGAGCCTGACGACGATCAGGCACTACACCAACAAGTTCAATCCTGAAGAGCACACTTTAGAGCTCAGGCGGAAGCTTGTGGACCATGGACTATCGCCTCCTCCTAAGAAAATCAAGTGGAAATGATGGAGAGGGCATAGTCAAGAGGATCATTGACGTAGGTTTCTTTAAAAACGAAGAACTTGCGACAATCTTGGGGACTTCTAAACGGACTATTGAGCGAATTGCTGCAGAGAATACTGAGAGTGAATCTGACAAAGCGGCTGGAAGAGAAGAGGCACTATCCAGATCTCCCCTAAAGCATTGAAGTGATGAAGACTTTGCTGAGGTCATTAAGGAATGTGAGAAGGATACAGGCTTTGTCAGCAAGGCAAGTTTGAGGGCCCAATTCAAAAGAAAGACAGTTGACATCAGCGAAGAACAGCTAGGAAAAGAGCTGAAGAAGAGGGGATATATCTATAGGAAGAAGAGGGTTGTTCTACAGCTAACTGAAGCTCATAAAGAGCAGAGAATGTCCTGGGCTAGGTCTTTGATTGACTCAGATATCGCTTCATGGATCTTCAGTGATGAGTGCTATGTGCATCTCTTTCGTAACTCTAATTTGTCGTGGTGCAAAGAAGGGATAAACGCAACGATTGAAGAGCCTATCAATTGAAAAACCTCAATTATGATCTGGGGAGGAATTTCTATCGTTTTTGGCAAAATGCTCTTCATAAAGAAGGAGAAGTATCAATGCCCAGGTCTATATCAGAGACATTCTCCAGGGCTATATTGAGCCTTTAGATGGAGACTACACCTTCGTTCAGGATGGGGCAACAGCCCATACTGCAAGGCAGACTATGGAATATTGCAGAGAAAACGGGGATGATGTGAAGACTCAATCGCCGAAGAGCCCAGATCTCAATCCAATTGAGATGATCTGGGCCAATTTGAAGAGGAAAGTGGAGAAAAGAAGGCCTGACAGCAAAGCCAGACTAATTGCTGCCATTCAGGAGTCATGGGACGAAATTTCTTTTGAGGAAGTGCAAAATTCCATTCTTAAGGTGAAAAATGAAAGAGCAAGGCAGGTCATTGAAGCGCAAGGAGAATGGAGTTAATAAGCGAATTTAATCTATTCTCTATAAAGGGGAGAGTAAAGTGGGAAGGACTCGGGCCTGCTAACCCTCTGCAGGCAAATGTAAGGTAAACTCCTCTATAATTACTCAATTAAATTAATCAGAAACTATTTTTTAAAAAACTAAAGATTTGCGACATCAAAAAAAATTAAAAAAACTAGAAATTGCGACAAACGAGGTCCTGTAAAATTTTTTTTCCCTTACTCCCCCCCCCCCTCCGTGAGCGAACAAAACCATTAGAAAAATCGCCATTTTTTTGACCAAAAACCCACCCTCCGTGAGTGAACAAAAATTTTTTTAATAGAAAAAATTTTAATGGAAAAAAATTTTGATATATAAGTGATAATTAGTATAATGAAATCTAGAGCTAATTCTGTTTAATTTTAAACAAATTTGCGTTTTAAAACATAAATTTTGCAAATTAAATTAATATTTGCTTCCCAATTTTGCAAAATTAGGATTGTTTTAAATTTCGAAAAAAATATTTTTTATAAAATTTATATATAAATTTTTTTTTAAAAAAAAAAATTAACCCCCCTCCGTGAGCGAACAAAATTTTTTTGTTCGCTCACGGAGGGGGGGGGGGAGTTAAAAAAAAAACTAGAAAATGCGACAAACGAGGGGGGTGGGTACTATATATCAAAATATTTTTTCATAAAAAATTTTTGATGGCTTACGGATGGTCGGTCGCTACTTAAAAAACAGGGATTTGCTCCTTGACGAAGGGGAGATTAAGAAACTTGCTTTTTTACCCTCATTTCTTGAGAAACTCTCATTGCCAGCGATATTGTCGCAATTCTTCGAGGCAAACTTACAGCAATAACTTTATCTTGAAAATTCCAGCCAGCTTCATATAAAATCTGAGGAATCTGTGTAGACTTCCCACACCCAGTTTCCCCAACAACAATTACAGTGCTTGCAATCTCTAGTGAATACAATATATGGTCTCTATATCTCATAATAGGTAATGAATTTCTATCAGATTCATGCCCTGCTATTATATTATTAGAGTCCTTCTCAAATCGTAATTCTTCAATCAAGTCATTTGACATTTTTTAAGATGAACGGGCGAAGCAATATTGACGTATCCTCCAAAGTCCTAGAAAAAATAAAGAAAAGGTTTGAAGATTATAATATAAACTCATTCGAAGAAAATCTGCCTGAAGAACTCATTGAAGATATCATGCTTATAAAAAAAGACTGTTTAGTGGCCGTTGACTATGCTTTGTATTATTTAGCACGCTACCAAGAAATAATCCAAGATGCACCAGATACTCCATCACCGACTTATGACTCTCCTTCAAAATCTGACCCGAGAGCAACTAAATCATAAAATGGCGATATTTGTAAGGTGATAATCTGCTTATCGGCACTATTCACTTACCATTTTGTAATTATTAGGCCTGGCTTTGTATTCTGTCTTGACAAAGACTGGTAAGCTTCAGATGATCTGAAAGGCTTGTGGTATTTTCCACCTCCGTTCAGCGTTAGCGAAGAATCCTTTAATTGCTGCACGGCGTGAAGAGGACAAGAGTCGCTCTCTCATAAGCCCTTGAAGCCAGCAACATCATATCCAAGCGTAATCTGGGGATCAAAAAAGATTGGCCATAGTGACACATGTAAAAATTGTGAAAGCTCCGGTGGAATACAACCCTGCAGCGAAAATAAAAATGCTATAAATAAGTTAAGCTAAGACTATAGAGCAACTCTAGAATCAGCAAGATTGAGAAATGAAAATAAAAGGTTAAGACAAGAACTTAAGAAATTTTTACCAAGTAAAGATGGGCCTGAGAGGGCTGCTCAGAAGTTGGAAAGCATTATTCCAGTAGACATCACAGCGTTACTGAGGCATGAAAATGCAGAATTCCGAGAAAAATGCGAGAAATTGGAAAAAGAGCTGGAAGAGCTGAGTGAAAGATTTTTGGAGGCAGATGAGCTCTATAAGCTGCAAGAAGGAACAATAGAAAGACTGAAGCAAACCTCTGCCCAGCTGAGAGTTGATAATTCAAGTCTTATATTAGAAAACAGAAAGCTGAAGAAATGCAATGAGCAGTTGGAAAGAATGGTAAATTTGATTGATGATGTAAAAGTAAATTACAAAGATGCTTTTGGACAAGACTTAGAACATCGAGAGATTGAAGCTCAAAAAAAGAAAGAAAACGAAAAAAAGCAGAAAGAAAAAATAGGGAGACTATCGAAAAGTGAAGCATGAAAAATTGATATTAAAGCGACAAAGAAGAGTAAAACGAAACTTAAAATTAAGAAAACAGGCCACATTAGCTGTCCAGGAATCAGTGAAATGATGCCTGAAATCAGGTTTTCTTTCGGAAACAGAAGTAATGGCGTTATTGAAGAAGAGGAGCAGGAGCATTGGGAAGTTCTAAAGCAGTATTCAATTTCTATTAAACCAATTTTGAAATTCAAGCCACAACTGTCAGTAGTTGCTGGAAAAATATATTCTGTATATGGGATGATGAAAAGAACTGAAAGCTTTGGGGCCTCAAAACCTATGCTTTCTCTTGAAAAAGTTTTCAAACTTAATTTAAAAAATCATGAAAATGAGAAGATCAACCAGGACGAAAAAAATCATGTATTTAACCAAAGAAATAAACCTATGCAGCTAAAGATTAAGAAACAAGACCAACATATATCAATTAGACCCTACAACATAAAAGATTATCAATTTTATGAATCCGATGAAGACGCAAAATCATCAGCATCATTTACAACTTCAAATACTTCTTTCAGCATTTTTCCAGAATCTCAACAACTCGAGTATTTTTCAAGAAACATTTATATCGCTCCATTAAACAAAATAAAAATTGCTAAAAATATAAAAAATAAGAGGTATTTTGATACCTCTACAAAATCTTATGGATTTTTCCCAAGTTCTAAAAAGCTAAGTATTGATTCAAATTATATCAAAATTGAGAGAAAAAATCTTAAAAAATTCTCAACTTTCGATATTCAAATAAATCCAAATATTCAAAAAAAATCTGAAATAATTCCTCAAAACCCTTATTCTTATGAGACTCTTTCACATATTTCCATAATGCCTTTCACGTTTATTAGACTTATAAGTAATTCCTGAAGGACTACTAAATCCCCAAGTAGCGTGTCACCTGCTCGCCAGTTCTTGACGACCTTATAAAGGATGCTCCTGCCTGCGCTTGCTCCCCGGTAGTTGGATAAGTTGTATCACCGCCCCGCACGTTAACAAGGTTCCCAAAATGGAAAATTCAAAATATTGAATTTTCTGATTGACTCTTGGCCAAATGGAATCAGAAGCCCAGGTTGCAAGTCCTTGTTTCACGCTTGAAAGATCCCTTCCCACTCTTGGCTCCATTCCCTCTGAGGCAAGAAATTGGTGTTGGAGTTTGCATGCAGTCAGCTATTCAACATTCAGCTTCACCAAACAAGAAATATTTGGTCAGATACACATTTACGAACTTCAATTCTCCCTTCCTCAGGTCCTGCACACCCTGTGGGATGTCAGCTACAGAAGCAAAGTGCGAAAACACCATTTTAATGTATATTGTTTCCATAATACCAAAGCATCAAATTCTCAGTATTCAGTCACTAAACATTAAAATACCAAGAAGTATAAGCAATAATACGAGCACTGCATTTACTAGTTGTAATATTAAACCTCCAAAGCAGAGTCTTGGAATTTTTTCGAAAAATATTTTTATACCGAAATCCAACAACAACTCAAAAGAAATTCTTAAAGTTATTTCAGTGAAGCCAAGAGAGCAGGAAATTTCAGTTTCCCAGTTTAGCTATAGTATAAAAAGCCAAAGATACTTTAAAAATTGCTCTCAGCAATCTTTATTTATTCCTCAAATATCACACAATCTTGAATTTAAAAGCTTTGAAGTTTTCACAAGCGATAAAAGGCGTCCTACCTTTAGTGACAGTGAAGAAATTGAAGTTTTTAATTCTCTTGCTCTTCGCAGATCTTGCCTGATATTATCAAATTTAGGCATTCTTTGCTGTAAACCTCAAATCCAAGAAATCAGCTTGTCAAAATTGCCCTCTATAGTTCTAAAAAAATCAGCCAAAGGCTTCACTAATTCAAGACAAACCTTTAATGTTGACCCAGTTCACCAAAGTCTGCTAATTACTACCTCAGAAACTCTCTCGATTTTAAAGCCAATTGTGCAGCTAGACTTTTGGACAGGTAAAAAATTCAAGATTTCTCCTTTAAAATCTGTCACAACTGACGAAGAAGAAACCAAAAGCACTGGCTCATCAAGTCCAAGAAGAAATAGAAGAGCTCCTCCTCCCCGCAAGCCAGCTATGGAAGAATATTTTGCTATGGTAAACTCTATTTAGACCTTGCAGGCTGTAAAAATGAATGCACCTAATCGAGAAAAAATCCCAGCTTCTCTAAATTCTGACGAGTTATTTGCCACAGTCCAGCAATCAAGTATACCATTTAATCAATGGCATCCTTGACTAAGCGAAAGAATTCAAATGATGATTAAAGGAAAGCGCTAATTATGAAAACTTTAACAAATTATTTTTTTGATTTAAAACTTCTATATAAAGATCATGAATTTTCGTTTCGAGTAAATCATGAGAAATTTCAGCCATTTTTAAAGCATAAAATAGCCATCTTTCTGAAATGTGAATTTGGGAAAGACTGTATGCTTTGATTCCGCTGTTTACAGATGTAGCGAGAAGCCATTCAGACTCTGCTTGGAGTTCCAATCTATTGCTTTGAATTTCAGGCCATTGGGATAAAATTTCTATAGCTTTTATGAGATAGTCTTCAGTCTCTTCGAATGTAGTTGATAGCAAAAGCAATTGCTTAATTGCAGAAATTTGGACCTTTTTATCAAAATTCGCTTGCACTAATAGTTGGAGGCACTTCTTTGCCAAATCCTTTTTTGACTTTTCTAAAGCAATTGATGCGAAATAAGGATAGAAATTAATAGAATGACTTAACAGATATTCATCATAGTTACCTTGATTAGTCAACAAAAATATCTCAAAGTCTAATAAAGCGATTTCTTGGTCATGCCCCTGTATGCTATTTAAATATCCTTGTATATATGCTAGCTGGTCTAAAGATTCACTTTTTATTGCAGAAATCGCAGCACCTAAGATTGCTTGAACCCCTTCATTAGAATTTAGGAAGCCTCCTTTTTCAGCAATTTTCACTGAAAGGATCATAAGAGTGTATGATAATTTTGCAGATGATGCTGAAATACCTGAATTTCAAGCTTTACAGAAAAATCATTTAAGATTGTCTCCAGAAAGCTTATTTAAGGCAATTGGTAAAAAACTTAGCAGTGCACCTTCAGTATTTGATTTTTCGCAGAGTAAATATAAAATTCCTTGAATATCAGCTTCTTTATCAAGGCAATCAATAATTAGCTCGCTTAAATCTTCCAGTAAAGATTCAATATTTGGAATATCAGAGTTAATTAATTCTTTTATCACATCATGAAATAAAATGGTGACATTGAGAGAAATTGAGCTCTATACACTCCCTGTGAAGTAGGTATGACCCATCCTGATAAAGCCTAAACAGGGTCTCTGCCGCCTTGAGGTTTGGGGATACTTTGCGGTAAAGGGAAATTTTGACTCTCCCCGAAGGTTTTCCTCTCCCTACCAGATAGGCTAGCCTATCACATGTTTTTCTCTTATCGGGACAATTGGGCACTCTGAAGAGGATCTCTGCCTAGGGAGTTAGTCTCTTTGACAAGTGGCTTAGGTCGGAAATTCAAAAGGGGCGAATTTGGAGCCAAGGTGAGCGATAGCTAATGGATTACTTTAAATTAACTTAACTTTAACACCTCAAGTGGTTTTTCATGATTTTTTAAAAGTTTTTTAATCTCTTCAATATCAGTACTTTTATTTTAATGGAAGATTCGGAAAGTAATGTTTCCTATTCTTCTTCCTTTTGTGAAGAAAACGGAGCTTTACAGGATGAATTTTTCGAACTTTTACTATTAAATGAACTTATTGATACAGGATTACTTGATAATTCTGAATCAGAGTATGAATGAAATGATAGTGATGCAGAAAATGTTGATACAGATGACAAAATATTGGAGTTTTTAAGTCGTTTAGATGGAAAAATACTAGATGAAATAGATCCTATTCAGGAAACCTTCAAATATAGGAAGACTGAGGTGATCATTGATGATAAGAAGACAATCGATAAGAAAATCCTAAACACCAGAAAAATAAAAAATTAGATCAGATTCAAATTTTATCAGAAAAATAAAATTGATATCAGAATCAAACATTATCAGGAAAATAAAATTTAGATCAGATTCAAATTTCATCAGATATAGAAAATTCATATCAGACTCAGAAATCGAAAAAATCGCGGATTACGTGGGTTCAGAAAATTTTACTAAAATTTTATCCAAAGATTTTAGGAAAAGAAGAAAGTTAAAAAATTTTTAATCGGGACATGGCCCTGAAATAAAGGCCTTTAAGTAATAAAGATTTCTCTCTCTCTCTCTCTCTCTCTCTCTCTCTCTCTCTCTCTCTCTCTCTCTCTCTCTCTCTCTCTCTCTCTCTCTCTCTCTCTCTCTCTCTCTCTCTCTCTCTCTCTCTCTCTCTCTCTCTCTCTCTCTCTCTCTCTCTCTCTCTCTCTCTCTCTCTCTCTCTCTCTCTCTCTCTCTCTCTCTCTCTCTCTCTCTCTCTCTCTCTCTCTCTCTCTCTCTCTCTCTCTCTCTCTCTCTCTCTCTCTCTCTCTCTCTCTCTCTCTCTCTCTCTCTCTCTCTCTCTCCTCTCTCTCTCTCTCTCTCTCTCTCTCTCTCTCTCTCAATATCAGTATTACCTATCAAAATTTTGGCTTTGAAAATTAAAAATATTACATTTGGTGTCTGTTCAAGCTCACGAAGAATATTAATAGCATTTAAAGGATCATTTATGCGCAAGTAGCACATAGCGCAAAATTCGAGTGATTTGTGTTCATCGATAATAATAAATGAAGTTGCTAGAATAAGTTCTCTTCGAAATTTTTTCTTTTTTGCAATTTTATTATTACAAGGCTCAGTTTTCCTGGGATCTATATCAGTAACACCAATGCGCAGGCTAAAGCACCCTGGTTCTTTGGCTAAAGGACGTATAGGATCTTACGGCTTAATACTTCTGATGAGGAAGACCCTTAGACCAAGCCCAAGTAAGAGCAAGGCAATGAATCCTGTGACGGTCTTCTGGCCAGACTTTTGAGTTATCGAAGTTGCAATTGCCCCCGTGATGCTACATATGGGGAGTTAAAAGGATGGGTCATGCATATGCTTGGAGGGGTAGCATGCTAAAAATTAATACTTAATGCAAATGATTTGTGCTCATCTTCTTTTGAAATTATAGAAAAATAATGTTTTTCGATCATTTCTAAGGCAATTTCAGATCGGTTTCTATAATATAGCTCTTGTGCGTAATCTCAGAGCAAGATTTTTATTTTTTCTACATCTTTGTTTTCGCAAAGCATAAGCTTTGAAATTACTACATTAATGTTCAAATAAGGCAAACTTTCATCATAGGTCCCATTTATTACATATAGGGAAAATAGTATCTGAAACCACTTCAAATAGACTGCACCTGTTGAAAAAGCTTCAGAGATTGTCATTAACGCTTTGCATGAATCAACAAGCTTATTAGCTGATATCATGATATCAACAGCTTGAAGCAAACTTTCTTCTTTTAAAATTCCAATCATTTCAAATACAATGTCTTGAGTTTCACTAAAGTTGTCTTTACACAGGTTAATTTTCAGTTTAAGGAAAAGGAAATTTTGGTCACAAGGTAAAGAATCCAATATTGAAGAAGCTTTATCAATTTCCATCAAATCAATGTAAACTTGGCAGAGAAGAACCTTAGATTTATTGCTGATTTCAAGTAAACTGTCTAAGCTGGAGTTTTGGCAAATTTTTTGGCATAAGAAAAGAAGCTCTTTTAGTTGTGCATATTGTTTTGAAACATGCAAATATTTACATATTTCGCAATAAAGAAATCTTGCCAGTCTAAATTTTTCATGAGGGAGAGTTTCAGAGAGGCTATAAAGAGTGGAAAAATCGGAAGGAATGATGGATGATTTTAGGAAATCCAGCTGAGTTTTTCACAAATGATAATTGAATGAGAGCTCATTATCAGGATTAGAAAGGGATACTTTGCTGAAGCAGTATTCTGCTTTTTCTCACAATGAGCAGTCCATGTAAGCCTTGGCAGTTCTCAGCCAAAACTTATCCATTTCAGCTTGATCTTTAAAACTTCCAAGCGCTTCACATGCTTTTTTCCTTAAATTTGCGATTGTTTCCAACACTTCTTTTTTATTTTGAATTTTTGCTTTACTATTGATTTTCACACACATATTTCAAATAGATACAGCATCTTCTCTGCTGAAAATTTCTTTGTTGTCTTCAATTTCCATCTTCGTGGCCTCATTTTGCGATGACATGCAACTCTCAAGATATCTCAAACACTCCATTTAATTTATATTTTCTATTTCAATAAACTCCAATGTATGCACTAATTATCAACATTTATTTTTATATAAAAAAATGTATCATTTAAGACTAAAATAATTCTTTCAATAATGTCAAGGAATACTAAAAGCCCGGTATATAATAAATGGATCAAATTTTTACAGAAAAGAATCATGTAATGCTACTAAAGCTTCCTGACTACTTATATGAAGCCTTCAAAGTAAAGAGCGACTCAAATATGACGATTTCTTTGGACTCAAAAACTATGGATGCAGAATTGAGCCTTCAAGATGATTTAGGAGCGTTGACAAACGGAGTTACCAAATTTAACACAAAAGTCCAAAAAATTCATGACGATGATCTGTACATTTTCTCTGTCGATGGAAACCGAAAGGCTATACTTAAGGCGAAAGTTATTTGCAGAGGAAATTTATTACCTGACTCCTCCTCTAAATTAGCGATTCAAATTTAAAGGAGGTTAATTTTATTTTTGAAAAAAAACTTTATAGTAGTTAAAAAGTAGAATAAAAATTGAATGCGATATTCTTGGATAAATAAAATCGTATTCGGTTTGAGAAAAATTGGTTACTAATATTTCTCCCTCATGAATGCTTTTATTTTTTTTTTATCTCTGGCACAGAAACAACAATTTAAATTTGGTATAACCAGAGGAGCTGCTCCACAGTGTATCAAGAGGCCCAGGATTTACCAATTAGCACATCCGGAGCTCATGCAGAATCTAAATCAGGCAAGAGCAACAGCATCACACTGGCCAAGATGGTTGGTGGTTTATTTGGGATGCCATACCTTTTGGATCGGAAATGCTCGTGACGTCACCATTTTGGCTCTGCTTCCTTAGTGAGTGTGCGTTGGGCACCTTAAATACTTTAATTGATGCAATGCAATGAATGCAATGGTTTGATTTTTAAATTATTTTTATAAAGAATGAATTTAAATATAATTGTTTTTTTGTGCTACTGTTTAAATAGCATTCTATTTACATTAAATAAGGTTAAAAACTATTTATATAAAAATTATTATATTTTTTCTATAAAATTTTCAATTAAAAATTTTTTTGATGAATTTAAAGGGTTAGCTTACCCAAAAATAGAGATTTTGCCGATACTTTTTGTTCCAATTTAAAGAAGGGGGAGTGAGCAAAATCCATTGCTTGACATATCTGAGGAGGGTGACCCTTAGGCAGAACACACACATGGAGCGAGGTCAACGCGTCTGTGAAGGCTTTCTGGTCCTTTTGGTGGGGTAATCTGGAATACTTATAAGGCAAGATGGCTTTCGACGTCATCAATTGGAGTTAAAAGGGAGGCTCTGATATTACTTCCTAAAAGAGTATCACCTTAAAATTCTGGGTAATCTTAATTCTTATAAACACAATCAAGAAAAACTAGAAGAAGTAAGCAAATATGCAATTAGCACTGCAGATCCAAATATCGATGATATGAAAGCAAAACAAAGGATTTTTAAGCTTCATGAGGATCATAAAACTTTTGTTATGGCAAATAAAGATAAAGCTGCCTTAGCCACATATCTTAAAAAGCATAAGGAAAAAAGAGTAAGGGAAGAGCCTGAAGCTGTAAAAGAAATGCTTTTTAACCTCTTTGCAATTCAAAGGTTTTGGAAGGTAAAAAATTTAGTGGAAGAAACAGGGCAGCCTGAAGCTTATTTGAGAAAACTTTTGCCAGAAATTGCAGAGAAAGGAACTCAAGGAGCTTATAGGCATCAATGGCAGTTGAGGGCTGAGTTCAGAGAAAACGAGGACCAAAATGAAGATAAGCCTACAAAAAAGCAGAAAATATAATTGTTTTGTGTAAATTTCATAATTTGATATATTTCATTTAAAAGCTTCAAAAGCTAAATTTTAATAATTGTTTTAAGAATATTTATATCAAAAACGGCTTTACTTATTTTTGAATACTTTCAATACAAAGCCCATTTTAACAAAAAAACAACGCTGAATTAAAAATTATTTTATTAAATATTGTCCACCCAGTAAACTATTTTTGGCATCGCAAAATTCTAATACCTAACATAAAAAATTTCGCATTCTTTTATTTAGATTCAATTGCATAATGCTATAATTTAATAGCATTTTATTGAAAAATATTAATATTCATAGATGACTAATCACCCGAATGAAAACGGAGATATTTATCAAAGCGTCTTCAAATTCCATAATTCAGGAATATACGGAATCCTCAACCACGAAAGTCTTGAATGTACCAATCTTCCAATCAACTCAAATCTACTCCATTTCACTAACAAACTTTTAGAAGAAAAATATATTCAGACACTTTATTGCGATAGAAGTGATAGAAACAAAGTTTCAAACGAATTCAAAAGCAATTTGCTGATATTTTATGTATTTTTTACCTTGTACATTTTAATTCTGGTGACATGTTCGCTGCTGCTTTACAATGAAGACAATTTAGAATCTGTCCATTTGTTCTTGCAGTTAAGCTCGCTATTAGCAATTTTATTGATTGCTTATGGAATTTTATTCCTTATCTTAACATGTGGCTGGTTTTTACGAAAAAGTAGGATTTTATATACTTTGTTTGGGCTGATTTTTATGATTTTTTTAGTTGTAGGAGATGAAAGAATTTTAAGTGGGATTTACGATAACAAATTTCATAAGAGTTATATACCTGGATCATTAGGAATAGTTTGCTGGATTATCATGATGAGAACAATTCTATTTGACAGTTTTCAAATAATTGCTTTCTTATCAACTTCGTGCTTAGCATTATTTCTAGGTTTATCCTTAGGATATTCTCCTTTATCAACATATGCAATTGCAGGAGAATTCCTAATTTTGCTGATTTTCTTAACAATTCAGACGATAGAATCTCATCAAATTGACTACAGAACTCGACAAATCTTCTGAAGAGCTGATAAAGAGCACGAATTATATGAACTTCCTCCACAAGAATTTCAATCTAAAGCAACGATAAACTCAGAAATTGAGGTTCTTGTAGAGTCTTGCGATAGTATAAAAAAAGAAATAAAAAACGCCTGTAAAGTTATAATTTATAATGACTTAAAAACAAGGCTAAAAGGGACTTGCACTGAAATAGAAAAAGTTAAGAGAAGAATTGCGCACGGGAAATATCTGAAAGAAATTAAAATAGAGAAAGATCACTTTATTGATGATGACGACAAATAATTAAATATGGCGTCTCAGTTCTGGATGGTCTCCCGACAATGCAGCCTCGAGCACATATTAAATTTATATCTCGCGATGTTTTGCTAACCCAGAATGGACAGCAATCTCAGTTAAGCAATTCCGCAGCGTGCGGAGCCTGATCCGAGTCACCTTTTTAGGATGGGATTTTATCTTGTGGGAAAAGAAATGCCTAAGTTGAAAAGGAGATGTCCAGTAGAGTCTTTTGACTCTTCGCACAACTCTCTACCGTAAAACTAAGAGTTAGAACTTAGGCTATAAGTTGGGACCTTTTGCCGATAGTCGGCAAGAAATTCCATTTTTAGAATTTTTGTGCAGACAACCTGCGTAAAAGCCGGAGAGCTGGAAGGATAGCCATCGAAATCAAACGGCCGAAGCCTAGGGATAGATTACGACGAAGCCAGACTGTGCACGACGTGAGGGTAGAGCCGGGAATCCCGAAGCAGTAACAGGAGCCCATTCAGGTGATGTGATAGTGGATGTTGAACGAAGGCTCAATCTTATAAATTTTATGTTATGTAATGATGATGACGACAAAACATTTATGATTGAAAACTTCATGGAGCCTCAAGAAACTACTCATGCCAAATCAATAACTCGTCCAATTACAATGACAGATAGTGATAAAGACCAGCCTAAAACAAATTTCCCATTCAGCAATTATGGAGAATCAGAGCTAGAAGGTGTTCTATCTACAGTGGGCAGAAACTATAACTTCGATATATGATTTGTATATACCTCTACCGGACACAGTATTTTTATAGTCGCCAAATATTTGTTAAAAAAATGGAATATGCAGACGAAATTCAACATCAGTGAAGATGTTAGTGACGCCTATTTCAAATGCATTGAAAATGTAATTTTTATTTAGAATTATAATCATAATCCCTATCATAATGCATGTCACGCTGCTGATGTATTGCATACACTTCTTTTTTTTTGTGAATATGGCAGCCTTTATCCTTCTCTGGGAAGCTTACTCCCTCAGTGAGTTAAAAAAAACACTTTGTTTACTCGTAAAAATTTATATATAAATTGTTTTTGTAAATTTCTTTTTCAAAATTTAAAAATTTTTAAAATGCAAGCCATTAAAAATTCATCAGATTTACATTATTCTACTTTCATAAAAAAATTTTTTCACTTATGGAGGTGGGTTTATGCAAAAAAAGATCTTTCCAATTTTTTTCGCTCATGGAAGAGTTAGATATCTTGTCTTCAATTATTGCTGCATTAGGGCACGATGTAGGTCATCAAGCATTGACAAATCGATTTTTGGTCAATAATAGAGACGAATTAGCGTTGCAGTATAATGACAGTTCTGTATTAGAAAATATGCATTGTTCCAAAACATACTTAATTATGCAGAGACCTGGATGCAATATTTTTGAAGGGCTATGCAATGATGATTGAATAAAAGCCAGAAAACTTATAGTAGAAATGATTTTAGACACCGACATGTCAAAGCATTTCGAAATCTTAGGAAGATGAAGAACAAGGGCTCTTCATTTATCAGATTTAAATATAGAAAAGCAAGAAGACAAAATATTAATTCTTGCCATGGCACTTAAATGCTCAGATATTGGCCATAGTGCAAAAGTAACTGATTTACATGAAAAATGGACAGCACTTGTATGTGAAGAGTTTTTCAATCAAGGAGACATAGAGAAGGCAAGAAACCAGCCCGTTTCAATGTACTGTGACAGAGAAACTACTGATATAGCAAAAAGCCAAGCAGGGTTTTTGAAAAATATTTGCATACCATTATTTGAAGCATGATGTGGATATCTGAACTCTGAAACGCTGAATCAACTCGTTATGGATCAGCTTACTCCATCAGCGACTAAGCCCAGAATGGGTGTCCAATAGAGTAGGGTGGCTTAGTTACCTATGGTGCTTTGTGGTCTGCTCAGAATGACGCAAGCTTGCTGAGTTTTTTCTTTAGGAGGAGACAAGATCTCAAGGGCTAGTCTCTCCAGCAAAGGGTCTCGCTAAGGATCGATCTGACTAGATTGATTAACAGTGGCTTTGAGTTAAAAAATGGTGTCGCCCTGTAAAATCATTGGTCATATCAAAAGCGCCGGGCTCTCGTGGGGGTTTCAGTCCGAGCCTTGAAAGTCTTGGTTAAAGCCACCCCGCAGCGATTACTTTGGAATAGATGGAGTGCAGGAAGTGGGGAGTTTAAATCGCAACTTAGTCTTAATCTCTTAAAAATTATTTTGATTTCAAATTGGAATTTTAAAAATTTTGATTATTAATTTTCAACCCTCTCTTAAGAGTTAGAAAGAATCTAGCAATTTGGGTTGGAAAATCGAGAACTAGGAGAAGCACTTTAAATGGATTTCACAAAACTGATACAAAAAGCAATGAGCTTGTAAGAATGATTAGTCATTCTTCTGATAGGTTAACTACAGCAAGAAACAGAGAAAGAGATGAATTGATATAGCTGTAGCAAATATTTGTTTTAAAAATCAATTATATTTTTTTAATTTTGGTAGTTTAATTAATATAAAAAGTGGATCTGTGCTCTAAATATTGTTTAAGTATTTTTCTATCAGTAGTTATATGAATTCTTATTGTTCTAACTTTATTAAGCCTATTGCAAAATTCATACTCAAAATTTGATCTATCAAAAGCTTGTGGTGATCTGTATTTTAGAGCATGATGCATTGCTTCTTCACTTAAACATCTAGAAAGAAAGAGTTAAATTAACTAAATTTTATTAAAATTCATTTACACATAAAAATCCATCAAATTTTTATGCATTTTTCTAAATCCGTGATGAACTTTAGCTGCAAAAAACCTGTTTTGGACATAAACTAAGCGATTTAGTTTCGATTCTGTTATTCTTACTTTTCTGATCGTTTCCATAGCAGAGTCTTTTTTATCTCCAAATCCCTGAAAACAGTCATCATAAATTTCTTTTAGTTCACTTTTAGATAGTGATTTTATCATGCTTCCAATAAATTCTTTATTCGGTATTGGATTTTTTATTTTTTTTTCGTTAGTACCTTCTCTATATATGGTTGCAGCCCTTTCTGCTACTAAGGGTGAAGTATTTGCACTATTCGTTTTATTAACTTTTTCATTGTTTAGATTTGACATCAACGCTTTAGATAAGGGCGCATTATTTTCTCCGCCTGCAGGATTTTTTCTAATATCTTTTTCTTCCTTAATTTTTCTAGAGGATATAATTTCTGTTTTTCCTGAAGTTTTCTTTGTTTTGATGTCATCTATGAGCGAAATTGTTTCTATATTGCCTATTTCTTTTTTATTACCTATTTGTGATTGTTGATTCTTATTTGATGAGTTACTTACTTTGCTGCTGTCAATTTGTTCTTTTTTAGATTTGTTCAATACTATATTCTCATTGTCGTTTTCAAGGCTTGAAGCCATCCATTTCTTAGAGCAACTTTTTTTAGCAATTATTTTGGCTATGGTATTAGAATTTTCGTTATTTTCATCCTTTTTCTTCGCGTCTGTTTTAACTTCTTTGATCTTTTCTTTTTCCTTCTCATTTTCTGTAGCCTTCGAGCTTTCTTTTATCTCTATCGTTGCATTTTTCTTTTCGTTTTCCTTTCCATCTTCATTTTTAATATTTCCGTTCCCTTTTTGTGCTTTTTTCTCTAATTCATCTTGTGACCTCTTTTTCAAAATATTAGAAATCATGTCTTTATATCTCTCGTCAACTTCTTCACCTTCATTACCAATATTCTCATCATTATGGTAATGACTATATGCATGAATTCTTATAAAAATGAAAGGAATTTCTTTCCAACACAGTTCACATTTATGCTTATCTATCGAGATCTGTGTAAACTCGACGTTATCAATTTTTCTTTTCACCTGCATACATTTATGAACACTCAAACGCGCCTTTGGTATAATTCTTGAGCAGCCTTCACATTGAAAAACCTCTCTTTCATTCGGAAAAAGCTGGGTTGTAAGCTCATTAGGAGGAATTGAAATAAATTCTTGGTCATTGACTTTTACCGAGGTATTCATTATAACCCCCTAAATTATATAAAAATTAAATAATAAATTAATACATGCTCTTATGTGTCCCATTCGAGTTTAATGATTTGATTTCTTTCCAATATAAATTTCCCTTCCTTATATTTTTGACTCTCTTCGTAAGCTTTGTCGTACTTTCAGCCGATTAGAAGGTCGCACGATTTGCAGAATAAGTCCCGAACTATATAAAGCCCTGATAATAAAATTTTTTCTTCAGGATTTCCAAGCTTGCTGTTGATTACTGTTTTGAATAAAAAAGCTCTGCCGAATCTCCCTGAAAAAGTTTTAGAAATCAACTGGCTTTGAGAAGTCAAATGGGCTTTGCAGACTTCACATGCGTAAATTTGAGAGCAGTTTAAGTATTCTTGGAACTCTTTACCCATTGGTGTTTCCGTGACGTATAAAGTTTATAATCAAGTTTATAATTATTTCTATTTCTTTCAGAATCAAAATGAGAAGAATAGGGATTCTATACAAAGAGATATGCATGGAGAGAATTACATTTAGCAGGCAAAAATAAACAAAGAATAGAAATTACTACAGAAATAAAGTGCATTAATTTTCATGATCTTTATTTCAAATCAAGTTTTATTGTAATAAAAGCAATGTTTTAATAGAAATTAATCTGACTCCCCCCCCTCCGTGAGTGAACAAAAAAATTTTGTTCACTCACGGAGGGGGTTTAATTTTTGTTTTTTAAAAAAAATTTATATAGAAATTTTATAGAAAACAATTTTTTTCGAAATTTAAAAAAATCCTAATTCGCAAAAATTGGAAAGCAAATATTAATTTAATTCATAAAATTTATGTTTTAAAAAGCAATTCGTTTAAAATTAAATAGAATCAGTTCTAGATTTCATTATACTAGTTATCACTTATATATAAATTTGTTTTAAGGAAAAAATTTTTCTATTAAAAAAAAAATTTTGTTCACTCACGGAGGGTGGGTTTTTGGGCAAAAAATAGGGATTTTTCTAATGGTTTTGTTCACTCACGGAGGGGGGGGGAGTGAGCTAACCATTAGATTTTAATTATACGGATTATCATCTTAAATTTTAGGAAATTGATTATTAAAGAAAATTAGGCAATGAAAAAGTTGAAAGAAAGAAATCAAATATATAAGTCTTGAATTTTCGAATAATACTTAAAGCAGTATTAAATAATCCCCTATTAAAGTTAAATTTATAGAAACGACTTAGTCTGTACCCTATTTATTTAGATCAAAACTCAAACTAGTTTTCAATTTAATTTATCAGAATTAACTTCCAAATTTTAATTTCAGCTATTTATAAATTACCCACTCCTAATAAATTATGGTTCATTTTATATATTATAAAATATGAGTGGGAGCCAATTGAAAATTCCATTACTCAAGGGCTTCGGAAGTTCTGATTCTAAAGACACTAATGAGCCAAAAATAGGTTTTCCAAAGCCTTCTATGCCATCTCAAAATAACCCCGCTCCTAATCCATTGCTAGGGCTAATTCAACCTCCTTCAGCTAATGATCCAGCCAATAAAGAAATTGAAATGACAGCTCCATCTCAATTTCTTACAAGTTTACTTTTCAAGCAAGTTCCAATAGCTTCAAGTAAAGACGAAATTAAAAGTATTGATACAAATCTTGGAATTTTTCATCCTATTGAAAAAATTTTAGACTTTAGAGGGACAGGAATTAGGAGGATTCAAGGCTCCACTCAGTTTTTGATAAACAGTTTAGAAGGCGGTATAGCTATTTATGATAATGCAACAAAACTGGTGACCACAAAAGCTCCAAAAATGCTGAAATCCCCTATTTATTCAGTAATCCCAAAAAGTGACTTATCAGTTCTCTATACCTGCTCAGGGGATGGCTTAATAAGAGTTTTAAATTATCAAAACCTAAATGAGATTAATAAAATGGGTGGCATCGAGAGAAGATAGAATCTGAGACTCATTCCCCTAATCGAGCAGGCAGTGACTATCCTGACGAAGCTGAAAATAGTGCCTCTGCCACTTTTTGAAGTAGGCCTTCGGGTTTGGGGAAGCCTTCCAGAAGAGGGAAGTTTTGTTTCTCCCCCGAAGATTTCCCTATCCCTGCCAGATGAACTAGACAGGCTTTGCCTCCCACTTAGTCTTTGCTTATCGGGACTAGCGGGCATCTGCAAGAGGTGGCTCTAACCTAGTGAGCTAATCCTTAGATTAGGTAGGCTCAAGCCAGATAAGCAGGCTAGTGGCCTATTAGCTTATGGCCTTATAATTTTAGCTTGAACTAACTTAAATGAGATTTCTCAATTTTCAGGCCACAATAAAGATGTGACAATGATGGTTTTATCCCCTGATGAAAAATGACTGTACTCTGGTGGAAAAGACGCAACTGTAAGGGTATGGAACTTGGAAGATCCCAATGAGAAATCTCTTCTTTATCGGCACGATAGAGAAATTACTGTTATGGACATCACTGATGATGGAATTTATCTCGCAACTGGGGGAAATGATAGAGTAGTTAGAATGTACCACACAGGAGAAAAAGAGGTCAAAGCGGCGCTTGGACCTTTAGGAGAAGTCAGCTCAGTAAAATTTTCTTTATTAAATACAAAAATCGCAGCTGGCGGGAAAGATGCAATCATAAAGATATGGGAAATGGACTCCTGGAATCTCCTGCATGTTCTTAGTGGGCATGAGCAGCCAGTGACTGGTATTGCTTTTCTAAATAATGATGAGTGGCTGGTGAGCTCAAGCCATGATAGTACCATTAAAATCTGGCTTATTGAAAGCAACAATTATGAAATTTCACTATCTGAGCATAAAGGAGAAATCAATGGGCTTATAGCAGATGAAAATAACATTTATTCAATTGGAAAAGACTGGAGATTAATGGTATGGCCAATTCCTAAAACAAATAAAAGATCTATGCTATCAGGCCACGAAACCGATATAACAAACATTTTAATTTCCAGCACAAGACAACAAATTTTTTGCTTTACCAGTGACAATAAGGTGACTGTGTGGAATTATATAACAGAAGAGAAAGTAGAAACTATTGATATGAACTTTACAGCTTATACAGCAGCAATGACACCTGATGAAAAAAGTATTATTGGCTGGACCTTAGATAGCCGCTTATCCCCCTTTTAAATTGGAAGCGGTATTTGACAAATTTCGATTTTTTGAGTAAATTAAATCCTTTCGAATAGGTTAAAACAACAATTTCTGTGCAAGTAGTTTTGATGCCTAATTTAATGTGATGTGATTTTACCGAAATAAAAAATTCATCATATTTAGTTTTATTTAAAAGAGAAAGAAATAGTATATTATTAAACAAAGTTGCACTTTAACCGATATGAAAAATTTAAAAAATTTTAAATTTTTTTAATATGAAAATTTATATAATTTATTTTTTTTTAAACAAATATCTCATATGAACTTAAATGGTTTTTTAACAATTTAAAGAGAGAAAATTTAGGCATTTATGATATAACTACAAAAACAACATCATTTTTCGAGTTGACAGAGGAAATCTTAGTATCATTAATCATGATTTCACCTGATGGCAGCCATATAGTTATTGGAGAAGAAGCTAGTAAAGCGGTTAAAGTGTATTCTTTTGATACTACACTTAAGCTTGCATTAAAGGGAAGCTTTTCTGGGCATGACGTAGATCTGAGTTGCTTGGCAATGACAAGAGATTTGATATATTTATTTTCAGGAGATGAAAGTGGAGAAATAATCAAATATGATGTTAGGAATATTTTTAGCCCACCTACAATTAATGAAACTAAAGGGGAGATAGCGGCAAAAGGGACAATAGAAGTAGTAGATACACAGTTTAAACTTTCTGGGCATCATGCATCTATTTCAGATATGAAAATTTCTAAGGATAATACCCATATGGCATCTGGATCATATGATAAAACAATTAGAGTATGAAATTTAGCAAAAAACAACTGCATTAAAACCATTCAGCATCATACTAATAGGATTTCCAGCTTATATTTTACAAATAATGGGGAACATCTCATGGCAACCTCTCTTGATAACACAGTTTCTATATGGAACTACTCAAATTACACGCTGCTCACTACATTTAAGTTCAAAAAAGACTGCAAAATGATAACTTGCAATGCTGATGAAAAGTATTTATTTATTGTTGAAGCCGATGAAATCAGTGTTCAGCAAAATCCATTGACAAACCAGTCATTTTCTATCTATGGACCAGTAGATAATATACTGAGGTATTATTACTATGTGAAACGAATTTTAAATGAAGATCCACCCAAGTTCGAAGCTGATATGGACAAAATGGTGATTATGCCTATGATGATGAACACTATTCATCTTTACTCGTATTTTAATATGCCACAACATTTATCTGATGGCCTTTCAGCAAACGGAGCATTTTTTAATTCTGCAAAAAAGTTATATTATGCTTGGCTAATAAGACACTAAATTAATGGCAATTAGAAGGATGATATATAGTTTTAAAATCTAAAATAAGGATGAGTGTATTATGAATTTATGGTATTCATACCATAGTCGTATAAATCCTCTGAGTTTATCAGTAAGCAGAAATTTTGAAGGACGCCTTTTGGACGTAATTTTTTCCCCGCAGAAATTTCTCTGACGAATTTTTTAATAGTCAAACATTTGCTCAGCAAGCGGCCTCGACTAAATGCCTGGATAGAAAAAAGTTTAGACCAAATTGTGCCCAAAAAATTGATGCAAAGTAAATGTCCCCAAGGAAAATACATGCAGCCGAAATTACACTGAATGTGTCAACGTAATTCTGAATAATATTGGCTTTCTTGTAAAAGAAAATCCATTTATAGTTGCCCCAATAGAAGATCAATTAATTACTTTGAATGAAAGAGGATATAACACTCTTGATAATCTCTATTACGACTTGCTCACAAAAGTCAAAAATTCTGACATTCCGAGATACTGCACAAGTAATGCTCCTTTGCCCATAAATTTCCAGTCAAAAATTATGATTCCATCCGTTGGGGATTTCTTAGGGCCTGAATATTTCCAATATGAACAGCAATCGCTAGCATTTGAACATACTGCAGTCAAAATCCCTATGGTTTTAGGGTCCAGTGAAAGCATTAAATTCTTGAAAAGCATCGTAAATTCGCCTAACTCTGAAATTTTAAGGACAAAATTCATACAGTTTATCCTTGAAGAAAAATGAAAAATAATCAGATGGGTTATGCTTTGTGAAGCGCTAGTCTATTTAGGGTTTTTAGGATTATTTGCTATTTACTCCCTATATTTTTTGAATGAAAATACACTCATTATTCCTTTAGTGGTCATTAACGTTGTGGAGCTTTTTTATGAGTTTTATAAGATAGCTGTGGAAGGGACTCAAGGATGGCTGAAACCATCCAATTATATAGGCATTTTCCGCTGCATAATCTTCTTATTCTACTTATACTGCATCGATTACGATAAATACCGCGATCTCACTCCCCATCTTTTAGTTTTTCTCACATTTGTAGCTTGGATTCAAGGAATCGGCTACTTCCGACTGTTTGAAAAAACTCGCTATATGATAAAGCTTCTAAAAGAAGTCATAACTGATATGATTTCTTTTATGAGTCTGCTCTTTTATTCCACCCTTTCTTTTACACTAATTTTTATTTCAGTCGGAGCTAAAAGTAGCGATCCTTTTTCCATGATGCTCATAAAATCATATTTGCTTGATTTGGCTGATTTCAGCTATGATAGTTACGAGACTGTGGAATGGATAATTTTCTTGATTGCTTCTATTTTAAACCCCTTAATCATGCTGAATTTACTTATCTCTATAATTGGCGATACCTTTGATAGAGTCCAAGAAGGGATTGTTATAGCTGACCAAAAAGAATTATGTGAGTTGATAATTTCTGGAGAAAATTTATTATTTTGGAGGAGAAATTATAATGAAAAAAGCTATCTTCAGAGATGTAGAGTTGAAGAAGCGGTAGAAGAAGACGAATGGGGTGGAAAGACGAGAGAAATTAAATCTGCTATAAGTGAAGTTCAAGAAATCCTTGAATCAAGCATTGAAAAAAATGTAGCAACTATTGCACAAATTGAGGAAGGGATTAGTAAGGTAAGCTCATCTATGTCAATGAATCAGACAATGATGAGTGATGGCATGACCGGAAAAATCATAATTATGAGGGATCACATCAATCAAAGAATCAATAGAATGAATGATGAAATGAATGAAAAATTCGAATTACTAGAAAAAGAAATGCATAACAAAATATACAAAGTAAATAATGATATTGACGTGGAGCACACTGAACTGACTGATAAAATCACTAAGGAAACTCATGATTTGTATTTGAATATTCGGCATTTCCACAAAATTTTGCATGAAAAATTAGATAAAATGTACGCAGAGAGCAATGAACTCATCACAAGTGTCCATGAAGATTTGGGAAATTATTTACAAAAGATGAATGGGGAGTTAAAAGATAATCTAAACTATTTGAATCAAAACCTCAATAAAATCCATGAAGAACTTAACCAGAAAATTGACGATTCTAATGCAGAAATAAAAGAAATTTTAGCTAAACTTAATGAAGATATGAAAAATTTGGCTAAAGATATAGCAGAGAGAGTAAATGAAGTGCATAAAGAAGTAAATAAAAATACCCAAAGAATTGAAGAAGGAAATATTATAACTGAAAATATGAAAAATTTATTATCAGAAAAGATTGATAAATCCCAGTCACATTTATCAGATATTTTGGCAAAAAATAATGAAGATATGAGATCACTAGACCATGCCATGAATGAAAAAATCAATCAAGTTCATTCTGATGTAAACAAAAACTCGCAAAAACTTGATGAAAATAAACAATTGCTTGAAAGCATAGGAAAATTAATTGATAGCAAGATTGAATCCTCTAATTCTAAATTAATCGAAATTCTGGCAAAGATGACAGAAGAAATGAAGTCTATAGACAAATCGACGACTGAAAAAATAAATGGAATTCATTTGGAACTTAATAATCATGCAGAAAAAATTGAAGCAAATAATCAGATTAACGACCGTCTTAACAGCTCAATAAGTGATTTGGATGTTTCTATACAAAAATTGATAAAAGAGTCAAATAGTGATATTTTTGGCAGACAAGAAAAAGTTTCAAATCAGTTATCAGAATTGAGCAGTGAACTTGTAACTTTAGCAAAGAGTTTCAAAGATAAGACCGAAAGTCTTGAGCTAATGATTCGTAATAGTGAAACTCACAATGATGAATCAATCAGAATCCATGGAGAAGAAGTTAAGCAAGTTATAAACAAATTATTGGAAGACAGCCAAGTTCAATTTGACCAAAGAGTCAAGCAGCAAGAAGAAGAGCTCAAAGCTTTCATAAGGGAATCATTTGAAAATACCAAAAATGAAAGCGAAAGAGGAGCACATGACAAAAATGAAGAACTCAGGATATTCATTCAAAGCTCACTGAAAAATATGGAGAAGTATAGCGTTGAGAGTTCTAATAAGCAAGAAAAATCAATCAAGGAATATATTAAAAACTCTTTAGATACCATTGAAAGCAAAAATTCTGAGAGAATAAACAAACAAGAAGAAGATCTTAAAGCTTATATTCAGCAATCTGTTGAATATTTGAAGGATTTCAATGAAGGGAAAATCAGGGAACAAGAAGAAGTACTCAAGAAATTTATCCGGGAGTCTTTAGGTGGGGATCAATAAGCGATCTTAAGAATTAAAGTAAGATTTCATTAATTTAAAATTGAGTTTGGTATATAAACTAAAGAAAGATAGGATACTCAAGCCCGTCTAGCTCAGTCGGTAGAGCGCCAGCCTTTTAAGCTGGTGGTCGGGGGTTCGAGCCCCCCGGTGGGCGTTTTTTATTTTTGTTTTGACTTTTGCATTTTCTTCAGAGAAACAGATTCTCTATGCTTTATTTCAATTTTAATTGAAAAGAATTTTTGTTTTATAGTCTCTTTCTAATAAATTAAAAATTAATGATGATTTGTGTTAATCATATAAATTATGCCTGAATTAACGGAATTTTATATTCTGTAATTCCTTATTATTTCATTGTATTTCACAATTTAAACTATATCAATTGTAACTTTGATTAATATTTTTAATATGAGTGAGTCACTTCCAGTCCGAGAACGCATTTTCCGAGAAATCGTCAACCAAGCCAATTCAAACAATCTTGAACAAATGCGAGAGTACCAGCTTCTTCTTGAATACAGAAGTTTACAGTCTTACGCTCCTCAAGGAGTTTATGTTCTTCCTAAAATCCAAGACGTCCATACCTGGTTCGGAATTTTATTCATAAAGAAAGGCCACTATAGAGGCGCGATATTAAAATTCAGAATTGAACTTCCTCAAGACTATCCTAATTCAGGACCTCAGGCTTACTTTTCACCTCATGTTTTTCACCCACTCATAAATTACGAGACTGGACAAGTCAACCTTTCTCCACGATTTCCTGTGTGGAGGCCAAGGAAAGATTTTATATTTTTAGTCCTGGATTATTTAAAGAAGATTTTCTATACACACAACCTGTGGAGTGATTCACGATATGCTCTCAACCAAAGAGCTCATGAATTATTCACCCAAGATGAAGAACAATTCCAAAAAGAAGTATATGTGACTGTCAGTGAGTCAGCCAGCAGTCTGTCAGAAAACCCAGCGGAATCGCCAATAAAATTTGTCCAATACAACTCATTTCACCAAAAAGTGCTAGATCAGATCAAAAACAGGGACCCGGATGCAACAGAATCAGACCAATGTGAGAATTTTATGAAATGGTTTAAAAAAACGTTTATTTAAATATGAAAATTTAATTATAATGCATAGGATCGACTGGAAGATTCTAGATCCTTTATCAAGCTGTCAATATGATTTTTAGGACTTGGCTTTTTCTCTTGCTGGATTTGGTCGAGAAAATCAAAATTGAACCCAGGGTCTCCTTTTATGTCAAAAACTATTTTTTTCTTAGGAGCTTGCTCTTTGGGTTTCTGCTGCTTTAGAGGAAATTGTGTATATGTTGTTGGAACAGGAGCGTTTGGGATGGGAGCAAGCTTGCGGGGATATTTTGAGATTTTTGCATCTATTGAATCTTCTAGTTTTCTAGCAACTTTAACGACTCTTGCTTCTTCGTCTTCGTCTACTTTTCCTATATCATGCCTATGCAGATATTCTTCTGAATTTTCTAAATCTTCTTTTTTCATTGAAATATGCTCAGTGTATCTTGAAACATCGATTTCTTCTTGAGGATTATTAATGGGTGGGCTATTGCTAGGAGGTAGAAACATGACATCATCAAAGAAAGCATTTGCATCCGCTTTTTCAATGTCAACAAACATCACTGTAGGCTGAATAGGAATTCCAATATCTTGTGCTCTTTGCTTATTATTCCCACATCCCATTATAAGTTACTTATAGGCAATTCCATAGAATTGCCCGTAAAGGCGGGCGATTGGAGAGGGAAATTTTTCAATTGGTTGGACCGACTTAGGCTGGTCAAACCAACTGGAGATTGGCAAATAAACCTTTATCCATTTTTTTGGCCAACCTGAGCTGGTCCAGCCAACTTGATAGTTTCGCTCTCCAATTGCCTACCCTTGCCAGCGATCCTAGGTAATTACCTATATTTATTAATACTCATATAAATTTTGTTTAATTTCAGGATCATCAATGAATTCCCTAAAGGCAAAGGATTCTGCTGATATTGGCATTGCAATTAGCTCTTCCATGTATTTTTCAAGCCCTTTTCTTCTGGCTTCAATCTCTCCTGGAGATGATAATGG
The DNA here is from genome assembly GCA_914767885.1 of Blepharisma stoltei. Classification (NCBI taxonomy): domain Eukaryota; phylum Ciliophora; class Heterotrichea; order Heterotrichida; family Blepharismidae; genus Blepharisma; species Blepharisma stoltei. The sequence continues at coordinate 476,129 of CAJZBQ010000020.1, read as the reverse complement.
CGAAATGCTTTTTCCAGGCAAGGATGGCAGAACTTGGATTTCTATTGAATTTTTCCTTGGCTTTGTAATGTTTAATTTTTGTTGAAATCTTATATAGTTTCCTAGAGTTGGACTTTCTAGTCTTTTAGTTAAAAACCGATTCAATCGATTGAAGTCTTTGTACCGCCGCTTAATATTTCATTCACACAGCTGGCGTCCTTTATAAAGCTTTGAAAAATTTAATGAATATAGTAAAAAATGAGACTCCTTGTCTACTTCACCTTCCCATGTTATTGGAGAATGGAGAATATATGAAATTCCTTGCAGTCTGCTTTTTCATATAGACTCTAAATCAACAGTACAATTGATGAAATCTAGCACGTCCTGGCATAAGAAAGCAGTGTCATTTAAGACATGGCCTAAATAGTTTTCTAATTTCCTTTTCCTGATTTCTAAAGCATGAGAATCCTGAGACCTGAAGTTCTGTAAGTAATTCTTTGATGGAAACTTAGGAAGTCCTGCAGGAGCTAATGATTTTTTTAGTTTTCTATGAAACTCATAGAACTCGTTAAAGCGCTTTTGAATAGTCCCTTCTTGAGTAAGCCTTGGGATTTTCCATTGAACTGCGTATTCAATGTGGTCTCTTTCTTCAATTCACTTGAGTATTTTTACATTGATAAAAGAATGCAAATGATAGTTAGGGACTTGGACAGTGTCAGCTTCATCTGCATATACAAATTTTGGTTGATAATAATTAGCTACAACTGAGCCATGCCGACTCCCAGATTCATCATTAGAGCCAATACTTAAATGCCTTTCCTCGTTAACGACTTTGTTATGATATTCCAAGCACTCTGTCCTCTCATGCCCATTAATTTCCAAAAAATCAAGAAAAACAGCAGCCATGAACTCAGGAAAGCAAAGTTCTTGTAAGTAATCATTTAAAGCCTTCATTCTATAGTCCAAATTATATGAGTTTTGGTGAAATCTAGGAAAAGAAGGAAAATCCAAGTATGGGAACTCATCAACTGGGAATTTCAGCCTTAGAGTCTTATGCAGAGAATCAAATTCTGCATAAGTCCTCCTGACAGTGTGAGTTCTTCCTCCGCTTGTTACTATTCCTTGCTGATTTTTGTGAATAATTTTTTTATATCAGTATTTTAAGTATTTTATTATCAAATTCCTTTGCCACAGTATATAATATGGAAATAAACAACTTGCTTATTATTCTCAGTCTTAATTTTGCACTCCTTAATAGAAGTTGTAAACAGCTTTTTTTCTGCTTCTTGCTCAGGAACAGTTTTGCGTCTTCCCACTGTTGTTCTTCTATTCTGATTCATATTTCTCGAATACAGCAGCGGGTCATTATTTATTAATGTAAACTCATTTGGCCTGAACACTGCATACACAGCAAGAATGCAGCAAATCCCGAATGCCAACAGAAAAGTTACAATTTTCTCTATTGGGATTATTTCATGATTATTAAAGTCCGTAACAGTCTCCAGAATCTGTAAAATTGCGAAAATCAGATGAATCACCATGTTAATCGGCCAAAAACTTCGATGACCACTTCACTTCATGCGAAGTCTTCTGCGAGTTTCAAAAATCACCAAATAAAAGCTTAAAAACCAGGCAAATCCAAGAGAACTGAAGAAAAACATCCTGACTGTTTTTTCTGATGTAGAATAGCTGGAAGGAAGAATATCAAATACGTGGATAAAGCAGAAAATCATCATAAAAAAGGTGCAAATATATTTTGTTGTGAGATTTCTGGAAAAGTGATGAGTTCGGTCTGTTCCGTCGCTGAAATGGCGACGGCATCTAAATATTGTATAACTAATAAACCAAAAAGGAATTAGTAGCATAGGTGAGTAAAGTTCAACTAGGTTTATTCTCTCCATATTGGGATAAGATTAAATTTTCATGCAGAAGCTTTATCTGGAATAATTTATGAAATAATATCAAAAGTGCTTAAGATTTTATTTTTAGTTGTAGCTGTACTAAGCCAGGCAAAGTAGAAATAAAAGGGTAAAGAAAACTTATTTAAGAAATAATTCAATTAGCAAAGATTTTTAGGCTATAAACATTTTAAAGAATATGGGAGCCTAAAGCGAATAATATTTAGAAGAATTGATGGAATAACCAACAAATTACAATACACAAGCAACTTTGATAGAGATTATGCTGGATAAATCGAAATTAGCTTTCCCTCAACAATATCTAGCCCCATATTTTGAAAATCGTAATGGCTATATTTAATTAGTATGAAAAGAGCGGCTTGAGTCCAGTTTTACTCACTTCTCCCAAGCTAATTGGGACAAAATATAGTTAAAATTTCAATTATTTTGAACTTTAACCCTTAAGTTGGAACAAAATTTTTTCAAAAGGTAAATTTATAGATGAAAATACTAAATTTATAAATTTAATATTGACTTAATTTTATAGGCAAAATGCAAGAAATTGCTACTTAAGCACTTTTCGCTCTGAATCGATTAATTCTTCATAAAAATAATTCAAAGTACTTTGCTCATTTATATTTTTTAAAAATTAAAAAAAAATAATGTGGAAAAGACTGGTTTTGACTTAATTAGAATGCTATTTAAACAGTTTTTACACTGATTCAATTAATTTTTAAAAAAAAAAAATTTATATAAAAAATTAAAATATATATCCCTTTTTAGGTACCAGTATGCTGCACTTACTGTACGCCAGCTTAGTATTTTCATCTGAGATATGAAGCTGGCTGTCCAGGAAATGCTGTATATTGGCACCAAAAAGGGCCAGGCACGATAATGCTTTTTAACCCTCTTTAAATTGGAACAGGATTTTTGTTTCCAATTCAAATTGAAAGGAGTCATAAGTCAAATAATTTTAGCAAACAAATGATGAATCATAAAAGATATTTTCAATCCCTTGTGCCCAAAAATCAGGATCCTCAGGGTATAGTCGATTCCTCCACAAAATTCTTTTTATTTTTATAAGTGATTTTTGATAAACTAAACTTATATTCATCTTTACCTCATAAAAAATGTTTCTTCTTCTCTTGCGATTGCTCCTCCTTGCTTGCTTTCTGCATTTATAACACCAAAAATTTTCTTTTTTCTCAAACAAAGCAGATCTTTTATGGCTTTTTTCATCTTCCTCTAGCAAATACAGTGGTGGAGCACTGGGTGCGTAAATATCATAAAAATTGGGATATATCCCTCCTGTTAAATTTTCCTTCATTTTAATTATATCAGAATTCTAACTCCCCCTCCGTAAGCTAACAAAACAATTTTGTTCGCTCACGGACAGGGTTAATTTTTTTTAAAACATTTATATATCAATTATACTAATTCTTTTTCCGAAATTCCATTCGCTAAAACTGAGAAGTACAAATTAATTAATTTGCAAAATTTATGTTTTAAAATGCAAGCTGTTTAAATTTCAACAGAATTAGCAAGAGATTTATTATACTAATTATCACTTATCTTTAAAAAAAATCATAAAAAATTTCTATATTAAAAAAATTTTGTTCTCTCACGGATGGGTTTTTACCCAAAAATTTTTTTTTTCCAATGGGTATGTGCGCTCACGGAGGAGGGGAGTAAGGTAAAATTTATAAGCTTAAAGCCTTCTACCTCTTCTGCCTCCAGCTCTCCTAGTGCTATCTGTAGGGATTGGTGTCACATCTTCAATTCTGCCAATTAGCATTCCATTTCTAGCCAACGCTCTCAACGCAGCTTGAGCGCCAGGTCCTGGAGTTTTGCTTTCTTAATTTAACTTAATTATATATACCTTGCATCGTTTAACGTCCACTACTGCATCATTTGGACGAGTTTCCGCATTCGCCTCAGAGTTCCCCATTGCCGATTACGGGTTGTCCACAGCCTGGTATTATCTGAATGATTCCTCGGTTTCTAGCGTTCTGATGCTGGCGGGTATCCTTCTAGTTCTTGGGCAAAACCAACTGCGTCAGTCAGGGCTCTAAAGGGCCAGTTTCTACAGTTTGGGATTCGTGACACACTTGTAGAAATATCAATTTCCATATATGATGAGTGTCCAAGGTTGAGGACCTCGGACAGTATGCCGCGAAGAATTCGCTGGGTGAGGCCAAAATTCATAATAAAAATTCGTTAATTTCTATTCTTGAGAACAGAAAATTCGAACGATGTCACATCTTGATTATAGAGTTTTACTTTCAGTGCCTCCTCTTGCTCTGATCTTGATATGTAAAGAGTTGATCCCAAGCTTCTTGAGTCTGTTGCAAACCTCAACAGCTGCAAGCATTGCAGCGTATGGTGAGCTCTCTTCTCTGTCAGCTTTAACCATCATCCCTCCAGTCACTCTGGCAAGAGTTTCTCTGCCTGATAGATCAGTGACGTGAATAAAAGTGTCATTAAAAGTGGCTAATAAATGACAAACCGCAAAGATCTTTTCGCCAGTCAAATTTGGTCCTAGCATTGCCTGCTCTGGTTCTTCGACCTTCTCTGCCTTGCGACCTTTAGCCTTTGACATTTTTATCCACAATTTCAAATGGCACTTTTAGGTGTAACTAACCCTGAAAAGCTGATTATTCCGCTCTTTTTCAATAAAAAAGAACAAGGAGAGCTCAGCAGACTGTTTAGGCCGGACTCTGTGCTGAAACATTTGATGGATCAGTGGAAAGAAGATACGGTGAAAGCAGGATTGCAGGAAGATATCTCGCTGATGAAGTATCTTTACTCGAGGCTGCCACTTGTAAAGAGCTATTTGGCTGGGAAGCTAAAGATAATAGGGCAAAGCTTTGAAGATAGAATTGAGGTGGTAGGGAATTTGGGGGATATTTTTGAAAGATTATATGAAGAAGAATTTCGAAGAAATTTGGATTCAATTGAAAATGAAATTTTGATTTCCACTTTGAAATATTATGCTATATTAGAAGAACATAAAAGATTGTCACAGGTGAAATACGAGCACATCAAGCAAGCTGTTGGACTGAAAAAAGATATTGAAGAAATTTCAAGAAAACTCCAGGAGTACTCAGCTGTGCTGCAGTTTGAGACTTGGGGAGCTGTAAAATTAATAAAGCTTGATGAATATAACCCACAGCTATCAAGGTGTGAAAAAGCATTACAAGATAATATAAAAAGTTCAATCTTTCAAGGAACAAATTTTTCATCTTTAAAGCTGTGTCATGCTTTTAAAATTGAAAATCAAATAAATTTGAAACCATTTGAACAGAAGCTTAAAGAAAGCCAAAATTCTGTATTAAAAGGAATGTTTTTGAGTGTTAGAAAAAAAACCCTGCCGAGCTTAGTTTTATTGGGTGCTAAGACAAATGAATATGTTAATGAAAGGGGAATCGTCGATATAAGAGAAAAATACTTATTCCCCTGCCTTTGTGAGCGAACAAAAAAACCATTGAAAATCCCTATTATTAGGGTAAGAATCACTCTCTGTGAGTGAACAAAATTTTTTAGCATAAAATTTTTTGATAAAAAAACATTATGATATATTATTGATAATTAGTATTTAGATTTTATCTTAAACATAAGTTTTTGTAATTAAGTTAATTTTTGCTTTCCAGTTTTTGTGAATTAAATATCGAAAAAGTACTATAGCCCAGGGACTCTTTTGGATTGGGCTATCCAGAAGTCAATCGGAGAGTTGATTTTACCAACAATTGCTGGTAATTTAGCTTTTCAGATGATAAACGACCAATAAGAAGTGTACTTGCCCTCTGTGGAGCTGGCTTTACCAAAAAATATTGGCAAAATCAACCCCAATTGACGTCGGTAGGCATCGGGATAGTCCGAGCCCTAAGAATGTTCGGGCTATATATAAATATTTAAAAAAATATTAACCCCCTCCATGAGCTAACAAAATTTTTTGCTCGCTCACGGAGAGGGGAGTTACGAATTCCAGAGTCTATAGCAAATAAAATTAAATCTGAAACTTATATAAAGTCTGGAGAAGGTCTGCCGGAACAAATTTATATGTCAACTAGCAGCACCCTTGAAAAAGACAGAAAAAAATTAACCTCAGATAAGAACTGTATGCTAATCTTAGTACTTTGCAGAGTAATCTTGCCGAAGAACAAACAAGAGGCTGGGTACGACCAAAACACTCAAGAATTCCTGATCACAGATTTCAGCACAATCTACCCAGAGTATATCCTCATCTGCACCAAAGAAAAGTCCTACTTTGAAGTCATCCCTGAGAAAAGCATGATAATTCCAGCCAAACTTATGGACCTATCATACTCGACACCTCTGACTTCAAATAAAATGAATACAGAAACGTTCTATAGCAGCGTCACTAAAGCCCTAGATCAGTCTCAACAGCAACGAAGGAAGCTTAAATCTGATCTCATTTCTCAATGTGGATCCTTTAATACAAATTTGAATGTAGCCAAATGTCAGTCCCTTGCAATAGACAGTAGAAAGCCATTTATTTTCAAACTGAGATCGATAAATGAATCGCTAAAGCGAGAGCTGTTGAATGTTCAGAAATTTAATGAAACATTAAGAAAACTCGCAAAGGTAAGAACTAAATAATGTTAATCATAAATATGAATAGTGAATCAAACGCTATGGAATTTCGATTATTAGCAACTTATGTTAAAAAAGTCAAAGCAGAATCAATTTTGATACTTTTTATTGCAGTAGTTATCACAGCAATTTATGTATTAAATGTATTTATCGTGGATAGTGTAGCGTACACAATAGTAGGATATTTAGTTGTAGGATATTTAACATGTGCCCTTGGATTATTCTGTGCGAATAAATTGAAGCGAATTTACACAAAAATTTATTTCTTTCTTCTAGTAGGGTTTTTCGGCTACAATTTGATAGGTATCCTTTTTTATATTGCATATTTGGCAGATTTATTAGTGATTAGTGACGAATCCACGTTTTGTACAAAGCTATATTTCAAATGATCACGTGCGACATTTCCGGGGAAATTTGGCCCAAAATTTTTCTTTGATGACACTATCAAAATTGCATGATCATTTGGCCTGCACCCTTTGCACAACAAACCTTTACTACGATTGTGGGAGTTCCGAAGCAATGTATTGGCTTTTGCTTCTCCTTATTTTCATTGGCATCACTGCGCTTATTGCGATTGATTTATTCCTATTTATCTGCATAAAAGACTGTCGATTGCTTTACAAATACTCACACGCGCTATATGATTTTCCACTGATTGAGGCTTACGATGAGGATACAGATAATTTGAAACACAGTTGTAAAATAGAAAGACAAACCAACGTCCCAAGTCCTTCTCTCTAAAATTATCATTTAATTTCATATCAGAGCGCTAATTAAATAATACATTTAAATTATGTACTCAGACGAAAAGCGAAACACTTACGGTTCAGAGCTGAGCTACACTGGGAAAATCCAAACGGAAAGGGACCTCGAAGTCCGCTTAAAAATCGCCAAGGATAAATACGAAGAAAGGCTCGAGGCTATCACAGATAAAGTCCGCTTAATTTTTGATGAAATTAGAAAGGACGATGTGATCGCTGTCATGAAAGAAGACCCCACTTCAAATGTCTTCATTTCGCATAGAATGAAAGAAATATGCGAAGACAACTTGGCTATGGAACGAGAAATTAAATATGGCGTCTTCGTCTGGGCATGGCCTCCCGGCCATGCAGCCTCGACTCATATTTAATTATATCCGGCAAGGTTTTGCCAGCTCAGAGAGGGACAGCAATGCTAGGTAAGCAATTCTGGTTGTGTTCAGAGCCTAGCCCTAGTCTATTCTCAGGGTTGGTTTTTTCCTCGTGGGGAAGGAAGGCATGACAGTTGGAAAGGGGAAGCCCAGCAGAGTCCTAAAGACCAATCGGGCAACTCCCTAGCGTGAAACTGGGCGTTACATCCCAGGCTGCGTGTTTTTCCTTTTGCCGAGAGCCGACCAGAAAATCCATTTTTTGGATTTTCGGAAAGGCAACCCATGTCCAGATGCAGTAGCTCACTCATGAGCCGTCGAAGCCGGCGACATTTGCCCTAGGCGCACCTTGGTGATCGAGACGGGTTGGCCCAGCAACTCGTGGGCCCGATGCGGCGAAAGGCAAGTGGCGGGTCTGGGATAGTCTACCCCGTAGTGGACGTTAAACGTTATAATTAATTAGTTAGTTAGTTAGTTAGTTAGGCTATGGAACGAGAAGAAACTATAGAAAGACTCATGCAAGAAGTTGCATATACCCATGGAGAAATCAAACGCCTCGAAAGGGAGACCAGCGTGGGGAAAAATAACTTGCAGGTGCTTCAGGATAATTTTAATGAGGAAAAGCATAGGGCTGAAATTGCTGAAGAAGAAATTTCAAATTTAAGGAATCATTTGGAGCAGCTAGCAAAGGAGGAAGAAAAATCGAGGAAAAAAGCTGAAGAAAGCCAAGGGGTCATTAGGCAGCAGTCTAATGAAATTGATAGGCTAAAGGAGAATTTGGAGGCCGCTGATAGAAATGTATGGCAGAAATCGACTGAGTATGAAGTTATGAAGCATGATTTGGAAGTTGAGAAAAGCAATAAAGAAAGCATTCTGGCTGAGCTTAACCAGCTGAAAGAAGAGTTGCAGCATAAGGATATCGCCAAAGGAAAAGCTACACAAAATATAGGAGAGCTAAAAGAGCTATGTGAGCAGTTAAAAGAAAAGGCTGAATCCTTAGAGCAAGAAAACGGAAAACTGCTAAATAAATTAGAAATAATTCAAAAAGAAAAGCAAGACCAAGATGCAAAATACAGCAGTATCGGGGAACAAATAAAAGAAGCCATTGATGTTGAGCAGAAAAGAAACTCTGACATAATACGCGAATTTCATCAAAAATACAAAACCAAATCTTCACGAATGAAGAAAAAAATAATTGATCAAAGAGAAGTCATAAGAACTCTTGACCATGAATTAAATAAAGCTAGAAATGAGTTAGACGCAAGGAAATTTGAAACAGACAAAGCACTTAATTTAGTACAAGCTGACATGCAAAAATTGAAAGAACATTGGGAAAGAAGGTGTAGAGAAATCGAAAAAGAGCACCTAAATCAAGCTGCTGAAATGCAAGCAAGGCATAGAGGAGAAATTTTAAATTTGCAAAGGGAATATGAACAACTGCATGAAGAAGCTGTGGCGGAATTCAAAAATGATACAGCTGCCCACATGACAAGGAAAAGAAACCAAGATTTAGAGCTTAAACGATCTGTTGATGAAAAGATGGCACAGATGGAAAAAGATTATATAAAAATATCAAAGCATGAAGCAATGGTTTCTGAAGAAATTTCAAGACTCAAAATGAAGCATGTTCAGGAAATCAGAGAGCTAGAAGAGCAGCAAGGACAAGATTTTGCTAAAAAGCTACGAGATCTTAAAGAGGAACACCAAAACGAAGTAGAAAAGCTAATGACGAAAATAAATACATTAGACTTAGAAAAAGCAGAAATTATGTCTGAAAAAAGACATTTAGACTCGGAGCTGGATTTTGCAAAAGAAAGAACTGAAACGCTAGCCAACCGACTGAATTCAATGAAAAGCGATTTGAACGACTTAGAAAACCAAAAGAAGAACTTATTAAAAAGTCTTGACGAGGCCACCCAAAATGCCTCAAAATTAAAAGCTGCTTATGAAGAAGAGTCTTTCAGAAGACAAAATATCGAAAAAGAAATAGAAAATGAAAGAAAAAGAAACAAAGACCTAGAAAGCTCAGTTAGGGAAACTGAAAGAGAGTTTTCCAATAAATTTAATTCCCAAAACGGCAGTTTTCAAGAACAGATTTCAGCTTATGAATCAGCCATAGCGAGAGAGCAAGCAAATAATAAAAGAATCAATCTTGAATTAAGCCGAATTCTTGAAGAAAAAGAAAGGCTTGAAAAAGAGAAACAAGAAGCTTTTGAAAGCTATTCACGCGAATCCCAAGAATTCTTTGTATCAACTCAAAGGATTAAGCAAGAAGAATACCAAAAGCTCGAAAAATTAGCAGCTGAACACATGGAAACCAAAAAATCTTTAATTCAGCAAGAGCATCAATGCAAATTTTTAGAGTCTGAGCTAGAAAATAATCAAATTGTAGTCCAAGAACTGCGGCAACTCATAAACAAGTATGAACGAGAAACTGCAGAACTCAAGAAGTCAGTCAACTTTTTTGAGTCGTCCAGCAGCGAAAAGCAAAATCAAAGCATAAAACTAAAGAAAGAACTGGATAAAGTCAAAGAAGAAAAGCGAAAACTATATGAAACTGCCAACGCAGCACTTAAAGGAACTTTAGAACGATTCAGAAACGAACTCCAAAATTTATCCAAAAATTCTTTTCAAGATTTGCATAATTTCAAGAAAAGCCTTCATCAGCAGGTTTCTGACGCTATTGGTACAATTGAAGAGAATCAAAGCAGATCAAGAAGAATGAATGAAAGCCTACTGAGCGAAAAAGATGAAATTATCAAGAACCTAGAAAGAAAAGCCATTTTAGTGGAAGATGAGCTAAATGAGACTTTTACAGCCAAAAGTTTGATTTATGAAACAAATATTGACCATCTGAAAGCCTCAATTGCTGCCCTGAAAGATGAAATATCAAGCAAAAACGCTGAAATGGGAATTTTCGTACAAAAAGTTGATGATTTCCAGAATCAAAGAAAAGCCTTAGAAGAGGACAAGCAAAAGCTAGAAGAAGAGTTGAGAAGAACATATGAGAGCATTGAAAACTCTCGCCAAGAAAGCATTGATGTACAATATAGATTGAGAACTTCGATGGAACAAGATCTGCAAGACAAGCAAAATGCAATTCAAGATAAATACAATAGAGAAATGTCCAGGTACAAAGAAATGGTTGATGACATCAAAATCCAGTCAGAACGCCAAATGGAGCGGCTCCAAAGCCAAGTTGCTGAGCTACAAAATAGCCATGCTCTTGAAATTGAAAACCTAGCCAAAAACTATGAATCCAACCTAAATCGATCTGAAAGGGAATTAGAAAAAGAAGCGAGAAATTCACTAAATTTGAAAGGTATCATTAAGAAACTCCAGAACTCCATTGTCATATTAGAAGAGAAATCAATAGAATTATTCAATAGTATTGAAGCCAATGCTGTAGAATTGCAATGCAGCATAGCTGAAGATAAGCAAAAATATCAGAAATTCAGAAGTGAAAAATTGAGTGAAATAGAAGGCCTGAGAGGGGAAATGAAGAAAATCAAAGGAGAATTACAATTGAAAAATGATATAATTGAGAAGCTTGAGAGAGATAAGGAGGAGCTTAAAAAAGAACTCCAAGATCAATCTGATAGCTTTGATACTCAGCAATTGCATGAATTAACTCCCACTTTCCTTTAGAAAGTAAAATTTTTAATTAAAGATTTTAAAATTTATTAAAAATATCCTATTCGCGAAAATTTGAGAGTAAAAGTTTAATTTATAAAATTTCTGTCCTAAAATGCAATCTTTAAAATTAAATATATTAATTAAAGATTTAATTATAATAGCCACTACTTATATATCAAAAATTAAAAAATAATTATTTAAAACATTTTTCCTTGCTAAAGAGAATGGATTTTCAAAATAGCTTTGTTGATCAGAAAAGGAAGTAAGAGGAAAACTTGTAAAAACATATCAATCGACTTTGGAGAGTGTAAAGCAAGCCAAAGCACTAGAAAAAGAAACTGGAGAGCTTAGTAAAAGAGCAAAAGAAAGCCCAGAAAGAAGAAGTTCTGCACTTTCACTTAGCCAACTTAAAGCAAGTTTAGAAAAATACTAATTTAGTTAATAAATTATTTAAATTCAAAAGTTTGCTTCTATGAGATAATTTTTAAATAATCACAATGAAGTCTTACTTATGCAGTATTTATGCTAACTCAACAAATGTTTACTCGATCATATAAGGGAGTATTATTCTTTAAATTTTATAAATAAATTTTTAGTAAACATTTTTTCTCGAAACCTAAAATCAAAATTAATAATTAATTAAAATAAAATTTATTTTTTCAATATAGGCTTGTTAAAATTAAATAGATTTAGCTAAAATTTTATTATAATAGTATTACTTATCTTTATCAAATATTTTAAGAATTTTTGATTTTTTTAAACTCCCCCCCCCATCCTTGATCGAACGACTCGCCATCGTTCGATCAAGGATGGGGGTTAAAAAAAATTTTTATATATAAAATAAAATATATATACAAATTTTTTTTATTTACTTTTAAATAAGAGGGTTAAGAGCATTTAATAATTATTTTTACAGCAAAAAATTGAATTAATTTCATAAAAATAACAATTTTTTATATTTTAATTTATTAGTTACCCCTTTAAACTGTATAAATTTTAATTTGTTACTTATTAAATTAAAATTTGTTTTTTAAAAATTTTAAAAAATCTCTATTTTATTAGATTATTGAGTTTTTAAGCCCATGCTGATGACTAAAATTACTTTGAATAGTTGATTCCGAAGCTTTCTATCGTCTCAAAGTCTCTGAAAACAACTTCATTAGGTACATCTTCCCAAGCTTTTGATGACTATTATATTTTTATATATATAAAAATTTGCATGATATGAAAATCGTTCGATCAAGGATGGGGATTAATTTCCCCAATTTTTAGAATTTTTACATTCAATCGTTCGATCAAGGATGGGGGGGAGTAAGGAGGAAGTTAATCCCTTCAGGGAGAATTTATCGATTTTTTGCTCACTTAAGGAGGGAGTAAGCAAAAATTCATTGATTTTTGTGTCAGCGAACTCATCTCACTTTCTTCAATCCACGGAATATGTCCAGAGACTCTTTTTTCCACTTACAATCTTCCAAAAACTTATACAGAATACGACTATTGTGAGCATTTTTTACCTCAAATCACTGAGAAACCCTTCATCTACGTAAATCTTCCAAATGTGAGTGCTGCAGAGCATATAGCGAAGAGAGGAGTTTGCATTGAGAGATTCACTTTCCCGCTTGCCGAAGCTGACTCAATAAGCAGTTTAGTAGAAAATACACTTCAGAGATTTAATAATGATCCTGAAGCTGCTCAATTTATATTAGCAGAAAGTCCATTTGCATTCAGATTTGATACATATCAAAGCAGTGTTTCCCAAGAAGAGAAAGAATCCATCGTTAAATCGTTTGGTGTCATACCATTTAAAGGAACAGTCGACCTGAGATCTCCTGAGCGAAAATTCATTGTCAGCATAAGCAAAAGCAAATGCTACTTTGGACTCGAAATAGCAAGATCGAAGGACACGAGGACAAGATTCTATGCAAAATACAGCTTATCTGACCGAGAGTATTTAGGCCCGACCACAACCGATATGGAGCTGGCACTGCTTATGGCAAACCAAGGGAAAGTTTTGGAAAATTCTTTAGTTCTTGACCCTTTTGTTGGGACAGGTGGGATTTTAATTGCAGCTTCACATTTTGGTGCTACTTGCTTTGGTGGTGATATTGATGTAAGGGTTTTAAAAGGCTTAGGAGTGGGGAGATCGACAAAAAACACTGAAGCCGACATTTTCACAAATTTCGTCAATTATGGCTTCCAAAAGCCAGAAATCATTTGCTGTGATACCTCCAGAAGTTGCTGGAAGTCTGGGGAGATTTTCGATGCTATTATTTGTGATCCTCCATATGGAGTCCGGGCTAGCTCAAAAAAGATAAAAAAAGATGCAGTGGGGACAATTTTACCAAGAGATAGCTATCATGGGGCAAGAGTGTTTGAAGATTTATTGAACTTAGCCGCTAGGCTGCTACGAGTTGGTGGAAGGCTTGTATATTTGCTTCCAACGATAAGAAATTCTTACTCTAAGGATGCAGTTCCCACTCATCCTTTATTGAAGCTTGTAGGAAACTCTGAAAATATTTTGTCCAAAAAAATATCAAGGAGGCTAATTACAATGGAAAAGCTAGAAGCTCCAGTTAGCGTTGAAAATGAGGAAGGAAAAGAACAGTTTTATGCAGGAATTAGAGAGAAATGGTTTTTGAAGAATGATAATTAGATAATTACACAAGACTGGCATGCAGTTCCATTAAACTCTTTTTCAGTGGTTGTTCTCTTTTTACAAATCAAAGCTTCTTCTCTCAGCTTCGTCAAAATTCGTTGTCGGTAGCCGATTTTGTCAATTCCCACTTCTTTCTCCAGAATTGCTTCTGTGATTGGGTAATTAGATTTCATAAGGAAAATTATTTGGTCGTAATCATCGAAGCCTGAGTTGCAAAACTTCTTGTACAGAGGCTTTAAACTAATTGAAGCAAGCCACTCTTCAATTGTAGGACTCAGTTGGAGACCTGGGGATGAAATGGGATTGGTGCACCATGCTAACTCCCCCCCCCTCCGTGAGCGAACAAAAAAATTTTGTTCGCTCACGGAGGGGGGTTAATTTTTTTTTTTAAAAAAAATTTATATATAAATTTTATAAAAAATATTTTTTTTCGAAATTTAAAAAATCCTAATTTGCAAAAAATTGGGAAGCAAATATTAATTTAATTTGCAAAATTTATGTTTTAAAACGCAATTTGTTTAAAATTAAACAGAATTAGCTCTAGATTTCATTATACTAATTATCACTTATATATCAAAATTTTTTTTCCATTAAAATTTTTTCTATTAAAAAAATTTTTGTTCACTCACGGAGGGTGGGTTTTTTGTCAAAAAATGGCGATTTTTCTAATGGTTTTGTTCGCTCACGGAGGGGGGGGGGGAGTAAGGAGTTTTTATTGTTCAGGTTCGAAAGCGGCTTTTTGCAGTCCTCTTCAAGTCATGCCAAAAGCCGATATCGGTAGCCTGGCTTATGAATCCCAATGATAGTCAAAACTTCATTATTCAGCGGCATTTCTGACCTCATTTGTTCAAATATACATTCCAAATCATCAAAGCCATTTTGATATAACACGCCAAAGCACGTATCCAACTTTTTGGAAGCGAGTCACTGATATAGCGAATTCTTCATGGCTTCTTTTTCATCAATAAATGACGAAAACCCAATACTTTGTGCTTTTTTCTTGATTTTTGTTGTAGTTCTTTCACATTCAGGCTCATTTATTTCTGAACTATCCTCATAGCTTTCAAATAACTTTACTTCAGTATCTTGCTCACATTTTCTTGATAGGTAGTTCTTGATATCATCATTATCCGCACTTTCAAAAGCGTTTCTGCCTCCACGGTCCTTAATTAAGGGGTTTGCATCTCATTCAATTAATAACTGCACACAATTCAAAAATCGTTTTTCTATTGCATAATGCAACGCAGTTTTTCCAAACACAAAATTTTGGATGTTTGGATCTGCATCGTGATCAAGCAAAAGCTTGAGCATTTTTGAATGGCCTTTTTGGGCTGCAAGATGAAGAGGGGTGTCGCCGTCATTTTGCTGAATATTTGGATCCGCGTGGTAAGTTAGCAGAAGATCTGCAATTCGGAGTAAGTTGCCGTCAGCAGCTTGATGAAGTGGAGTTTCTCCGAGGCGATTTTGAACATTGGGGTTGGCACCATTTTGCAAGAGAAATTCAGATGAATTGAAGTGCCCACTCATCACTGTGCGGTAAAGAGGAGCCCAACCGAGCTTTGAGTCTGGCTCGTCGACTGATTTGGGGCATTGGCCCAGTGCGTCTCTTACTCCCCCCTCCATGAGAGAACAAAAACATTGGAAAAATCCCTATTTTTTGTGTCCAAAAAGCCTACCCTCCGTGAGCGAACAAAAAGTTTTGATATACAAGTAATAGTTGGTATAATGAAATCTCTAGCTAATTCTGTTTAATTTAAAAAAAAAATCATTTTAAAACATAAGTTTTACAAAATTAAATAAATATTGTTTCCAATTTTTATATAAGTTATATATAATTTTTTTAAAATATAAAAATTAACCCCCTCCGTGAACGAACAAAATGTTTTTGCTCGCTCATGAGGGGGAGTTAGCACCTCAAGGTCATCTAGCCTACAGGCCTTTTGAATTTCATCGATGATCATTTTTATTACGGAAAATATGGGTTCTCGATTCTGACATAGAAAGAAATAAAAGGAAGGCCTTCATGACCTGGATGAGGCAAAGAGTTACATATTTTGCTAATTTAAATTGATAACTGATCGTTAAATCTAAATCTGGTAAATAGCTAATGCTTTTTAAGAATAAAAATGATTTTTTTAATTTATTTAATAGTAAGCAGCCATATAAAGCACTTTTCAGGTTTGATATCTTCGAAAAAAATATAAATATCCTTTACCCCGTATCTAAATCTTCTATCAGCATCTTAAGCTAGGATTATTGATAAGTAGCTCTCAAAAGCACTCTTCTTTATATAATATCCATTTTCTATTATTTCCCAAGTCTATGGGGCATATTATAAAGCTCCAAAGGTGTGAATCCTTCTCTCCTTACCTGCCTTTCACCCTTTTGTGGCTTTGGCGCCTCTACAGCTCTTCTGCTTGCCCCAGTTAGTTCATATCTTTTTCCTGCATACTCTACAGGCTCTACCGCTTCTCTTTCAATCCCATCAACTAGATCAGAAAAATCAGTCAACCCTCCCATAGCTGCATAAAGCTCTCCTCCTCCACCCAGGTTATCCGTCGGCTTTCCCATCGCTTGCCGCTCTTGCTTGCTATAAAATTTGGTTTCATGATCATTATAATGCCTACTGCATGTACAGCTGTGCGTACTTGAGAACTGGCTGCACTTGCAGCCTGGCTTTTCACACCTTCTATTTGCTGGGTTATGAGTCGTATAAGAATGCTTGCACAAGCACTTTAGATCATTCGAACCATATACAGGGACATAGTCAAATTGCTTGCATTTACACTTTGGTACCCTACACGGGACCTTCTTTGTGCTTACGTCATCTGTGAAATGGTCTTTATATCTATGATTGCAGAAGCATTTAGAGTGAGGACCTATAGTTTTGCACTCAAGCCCAGAAGAGTTGCTTCAGTATACAAATAATCTATTTGCCCTTTGCGCCGCGACTTGTTTTTTGAACTCTTCGTATTCTTCTGGGGACAAAAGTTTTCCACCGTCTGCACCACCAACAATATTTTCATATTCAATGTAAGCTTGAACTGCACGTGCTGCTGAGTTGTCAAGATGAATTCTTTCCATTAAGCAAGATTATTAAGAAAATTTAAACTATGGATCAAGAACTGCTTTTTAGGGTCATTATTGTTGGAGACACTGGAGTAGGGAAATCCTGCTTACTGCTGAGGTTTAGCGAAAACATGTTCAAGGAAACACACACTGTCACCATTGGAGTAGAATTTGGAACGAAGTCAATTGAAATTAAAGGGCAACCGATTAAAATACAAATCTGGGACACCGCTGGCCAGGAAAGCTTCAGAAGTGTGACGAGAAGCTTTTATAGAAGAGCTGACGGAGTTTTATTGGTATATGATACGACTGCGAGGCATACCTTTGAAAGTTGCGAATATTGGCTCAATGAGATCAGGCAAAATTCTTCTCAGGATGCTGATATTTTTCTAGTCGCCAATCAAGTTGATTTAGTTGAGAACGGAGAGCAACCTAGAGAAGTAAGTGCTGAGGATGGCAAAGAATTCGCTGAAAAGCATGAATTGAGTGGTTTCTTAGAAACCTCAGCAAAAAGTGGACAAAATGTCCAAGAAGTATTCACAAAATTTTGCACAATTTTGTATGAGAAATGGCTTGAAAAGCAGGATGATGATCCCAAGCCTGTCCAACACACAATTGGGCTTAAGCCAACTACTGTAAAGAAGAAGAAAAAGTGTTGTGGAAATAAATAATAACATAGTAAACTAACTAATTAAATCTATTTTTAAATTAGTGTAAATATTTAAGATAGGTTATCCAGTGTGTAGGTTTTACAACTACCTCAGTCCATAGCACTCTTCCACAGTATTTATAAATAACTGGGACATAATCAAATTTTCTAAAAATTCCAAATCAGGCTTGTTAGCTTTTTTCAGCATAATATTTCCTATATCTTCAATATCTAAAAATGTGCCTTCAGCAATTCTTGGTGGTTTAGGTGGCAGCATGTCAATAATATTTCTCCAAAATCGTTTAATTTCTTGGATAATCCTCAGTGCACATTCTTGCTGCTCTGCTGATGGAGAAAAGCAAGGATGCCCTTGGAAGGTTTTATAGATGACAAAAAGGTACTTTTTAATGTCATTTGCATAAGGCTCTTTGACTGATTTTGCGACCGAGCTGGATTTTAGTACTCTTTTAGATATTTTGGGCTCGTCAAGCATGACCCAAATAATATGAGAATATTTCTTATGAGTTGCTGGAGGAGGAGATGGAAGTCCTATAAGAAATGGTACTGGAGCTTCCAATACATCTCTTACTCTCTTATTTTATATCGTGCAAATTCTATAAAACTTTTTAGAAATTATCTATACAACTTTTTTCTTTTATTTTATCATTTTTGAAAAAATCTATATCCCACTTAAAGCAAACTCATTCCTTATTATAATATAATGAGATTAGTGAATCTGGCAAAATTGGTGTAATCAAGTGAGGCCAAGAAAATGGTCTAAGCATTGCATGAAACCCTAAGACACAGCTGCTTGCAATATCATAGTTTGAGCTCACAAAAATAACAGACTTTTCCAGCATAATTGCACATAGAAGGAAGAAAAAGTCATTGAACTCCAGTAGCGAAAATAGCAAGGGGCAAAATCATAGAGCATCAAGCCTAGATAAATCTTGAGGGATATCATACTCAATTCCATCAACTGACTGTAAATTGATGAAAATCTGCTCCCCTGGGTTGAAAGTATATGCAGAGTAGTACTCTTCAAGTAGCCCAAGCTGCTCATCATTCATAATCTGTTCATTTTGCAGAATTTCCTCTATAGACTGGCTGCTTATATGTGTGAGTTCAGCTAGAGAAATATCGCTCTGTCTCTGAATCTTTTTAATTGACAGCAAGCTATAGAGCACTCCAAAGTGGAGCTCAAAGCAAGGACAATAAGAAACAATGCAATAGCATTTGGGAGCTAAAATCTGCTCATCCTCCACTTCGTCATCAGATAACAAATCATCAACAACTACACAGCAGCAATACAAAACCTCCTTATCACTGTTCGCCATCTCATTAAAATCGAACTTTTTCTCATTCCCTTCAGATTTCAAGGTAAATACAAAGCTCAAATGGTTATTTCTGTCGTACTGCGTATAAATGACTTCATTTATCCTGCTTACAGATTCGTTGAACTTGATGAACTTTGCTTTACTTCCATTTGGAAAGCAAAAGTTGCCAATCACTCTGGTTTGGGGACTTGAAGGCAAGATGTTTCGCTGGGGGAACTGGAAAAGAATTTCAGGATCAAGATTACCGACGTAGCTGGCTTTTTCTGGCTTGACACCTAAAATATAAAACTCTTCATACATCTTGGCTGGCCCAGCAGGAGAGTGGATTTCTTCTTGGAAATTAGAAGGCAGTGATTTTGATCGGCTACCAGGACCATATTCCTTACTCCCCCCCCCCTCCGTGAGCGAACAAAAAAATTTTGTTCGCTCACGGAGGGGGGTTAATTTTTTTTTTTTAAAAAAAATTTATATATAAATTTTATAAAAAATATTTTTTTCGAAATTTAAAAAAATCCTAATTTGCAAAAATTGGGAAGCAAATATTAATTTAATTTGCAAAATTTATGTTTTAAAACGCAATTTGTTTAAAATTAAACAGAATTAGCTCTAGATTTCATTATAATAAATTATCACTTATATATCAAAATTTTTTCCATTAAAATTTTTTTCTATTAAAAAAATTTTTGTTCACTCACGGAGGGTGGGTTTTTGGTCAAAAAAATGGCGATTTTTCTAATGGTTTTGTTCGCTCACGGAGGGGGGGGGGGTTAGCAACTTGACGCCTGAAAGTTAGGGCTCTGTTTATGGAGACTTGGATTGAGTTATTTGAAGCACAGAGTGTTTTTGCGAGGTCTTCAATGCCATCTGAAGGAGTCATAGTAGATGGAGATCGAACATTTTCTTTTATTGATAATTCTTGCTCGTATTCATCTATTTTGAATCGATAATCATTAATCAGTTGATTAGCCTTAGCCAAATTTTCAAATAGTTCTTTGTTCTGGTCTCTGAGTTCTTGGTTTTGATTTAAAATGCTAAAATAGCGATCTTTTCAATATTGAATTTCCTGCTCATGATTTTCCATTTTATATTTTTTATAAGCACTAAGTATTTGTTTTTATTAATGAGTGAAAATATAGCAGTAAATTCTAGTGAAATATATAAAAATACATCAATTTAAGTTATATTTTATGAATCTGCACTTGGAGTTCTAATCTGAAGAACTGAGAAATTATTCCCATCTTTTTTTAGCTTTTTTATTCGGTTTTGATAAAGAGCACTTGATGAAATGTCAAGCTTGCATGAGCCATTTTCGGTGCTTAATTCTCCTAATACAGCCGTTTTAGTTCTCCGGCTTCGTTCTATCATGCAATTGCGCACCTTGATTGAAGACTGTTTGGTACAGATAGCTCCCATAAATAATTATTTACAGCTCAGATAAGTTTTATTACTCTCAGATACTGGAAAATGTCCATGTTCTAATTATTTCGCCATTCTTTTGTTGCTGCTATAATTAAAACAACTCTTGAGTTTTAAAACTGGTTTTGTATATATTGAGCCCCATATCAATAAATTAGATTCATTAGATAATTGCACACTCCTCAATGTTGCTTATAGATGATTATTTATTGCTAAAATTTATTTGAAAAATTATAACTTAAGAAAGTGATAGTGGAAGTGGAGACTCTGTATTTACAGTGCTTATCGACGTATCGAGATTGCTCCTTGACGGGTTTGCTGCTTCAATTGATTTAATTCCCCAGTCAAGGTCTGTGCTTCCAAATAATTGCCTAAAAGTTTCATCATCGACTTGGCCTATAACTTTTGCTTGGATCTTTTTTATTAATGCTGTGTATCCTCTCAGTGCTCTTTCTTGTTTCACGTTATCAATCCTAAGCAAGATGCTGCGCTCGAATTCAGCTAGCTTCTCATCACTGAGCTCTTCCAGGCCTTTCCCAATTTCATACATATCAATTGAATCGTGCAGCTCTACGATTTCCTTTTTGATTTCAGTTAATTCAGTTTGCAATGATTTCTTTTCGGTCAGTTCTCCTTCAACAAGAGTTTTGTACTTTTCTAGCTCTTTTTGGAGTGAAAGGTTTGCTAATCCCAGGCAGCTTGATGAGTTTTTTAAGTCCCCTAATTTTCTTACTACCACTGGTCTAGCGAGCAAAGCCATTAGAAAGCCCGATTTAAAGCAATTTACCCTTGATTAGCGAGAAAGATTTTTATTTTGTTTTACAACTATAATTTGATATATAATTAATTATTATAATGATAATTTTTACTGGAAAAAAAAACTAACTCCCTTGTTTAGTGATTAAGAGTTTTCATTCGTTAGCCAAGAGGCGGAGTTAAGAGCTGCTTTTTAGTGGCAGAAGCTTCTTTCAAGTTCTTGACACACTCATACCCTTCCTCACTAAATTCATAATTATCCCTATTAAATTAAATTAACTGGCTTGCTTAGAGCAGGCCGAGGATTCCACCTCTACAAGTTCATCCGTCGCTGAAGACTTCTGACTAACACCGCTACCTAGCTTCAGGCTCCACCATTATGACTTGTATCAGGGCTTCTGACTTCTTAGGTAGTGGATCTGTAGCATAGCTCCCAGTATCACGCTAGGCACCTGCCATCTTCAGAGTCTATAAATTGAGTAGAGATCAAACTTAATCTCGGGGACATAGCTTACTGTACTCTTTCCAAATCCATTCCTGAAGGAAAATTCCTTGTCCCAGGTATCATACCCTTTTGCACGAAGAAAAAACTCTTCCAGATACATTAGGAATCACTATTTCTCTATTTGGCTCATTCATCTTGGCTTTCTCTACAGGTATTAAGGAAGTTTCGCCAAGAGGTTGGATGATTGCCTCCTTCAAATTGATGTAAATCATAATTATCCCAATGCAAATATACATAAAATGGCGTATGGCGACCGACCCACCCTCCCAGTGGTGGTTACCCATGTATATCCGGGCATGGTTTTTGGAGCCAGGAATTAGCCCAACAACGTCCGGGACCTCGAAGCGAGAGGCCTAAGCGCGAGAACCGCTGTTTTTGCGACCAGACCCATGGGCAGTTATTCGTGACTTCTTTTTGCCAGCAGCGCTCAGCCCAGTGAGTGCCCGAAATGAGGCAGGGTGAATTACCTGCCTAAGCTGCTTTAGTGGCTCGCCCCGAATGGCGAAAGCTGTTGAGTTCTTTCTCGGGATGACCGGAAAAGAGGGGAGGCGAGTTAGACATCGAGACGGGGGTCTCTCCAGTTGAAAAGGTGCCCTTCAATGGGCAGATCTGGCGGACGACGAAGCGGAGTTGGCGTAAACTTAGGCGACGATCCAAGTTGGAAATGGAGGTGGTCAGCAAAGCCGGTATAAGACGGCCCTTGACAATACCTCTACCGAGAAACCGGGGGTTTCGGCCCGGGCTTGGTGAACGCTCTGCCACCACACGGGAAACCGTGGCATGCGACCTCGGACGTAGTAGGGACCTTAAATACCCAGCGTAATCTTAATCTTAATCTTAATCCCAATGCAAAATATTTTCTTTATACAAATGCTTTGATAAGAAAACTTCTCCAATTCCAGGAGCCCATGACTTAATAGTCTTTTCAATTGTATATCATTCTATATTTGGCTGATATTTAGCATAGACTTTCTTACAGAGATGATTGACTTTTTGTTCCAGTTGTTGCTTCACGTTCGAAATTTCATGGCTAAACAGCTTGTCTTTTTGGTATGCAAGTTCGACTTCTCGTTTTAAGTTGGCTATATCTTGTTCATATGTCAGTAGCAATTGCGTATTGGTTTCTGTCCTAATGTTTGCTCTAACTTTATTTGTTATACTTCTAGCACTGTTTCCAAACCTCAAAGTGCTTACTCGCCCCCTCTGTGAACTACAAAACTACTGGAAAATTCTATTTTTTGGGTAAAGCCCACCATCTGTGAGTGAATAAAAATATTTTTAATATTAAAAAATATTATGAGATATATAATTAAATTTTTTATATAATTCTGTTTAATTTTAAACAGTTTGCATTTTAAATATAAATTTTATAAAATTAAATTAATATTTGCTTTCAAATTTTTGCAGATATGAATTCTTAAATTTCGTAAAGCAAACTTTAATATATAATTTTTTCAAAATAAAATTAACTCCCTCTTTAAAATTTTTTTTGTTCGCTCACGGAGGGAGGGGAATTAGGGTCTGTTCAAACTGGGATCTTGCTGCAGTAGCTGTACATATAATGCAAGTTCTTGCGTTTCCTCCTAAAGAGCTTCTCAATATTTTAGTTAAATTGGAATTTCGGAATGGTATGTGGGAGTCATTTTTGATGATTCCCAGTTTTTTCTCTGAAAGCTTGTTAATGACTTGGCAAAGATAGAAAAGGCTTGTATTAATATTTTTCCCTTCTGCCAATACTTTATCGATATCTGATTTTGTAGAAATCACCGAAAATTGGCCACCTCTTCCTCTCTCAGTTTCAGCAACAGCTTGCACACTATTGACTCTTTCACTACCTGCAAGGTCTACAAAATTTAATACACTTTCAATTGCGAGATTTTCAAAGCTCTCGTCTTCGTCTTGCACTTTTTGCTTTGGAATCATTTTCAAGCTTCTTACATTAAGTCTAAAAATTGTGTGTGATCTTGAAGAATGGTGATTTAAGTTGGTGGCTGCATAATGCCGATTTTCTTCTCCTTTTGCTAACTTTTCAAGGACTTCGTCAATAGAGTTCACGACTTGCTCGCCAAGGCCTCTTACGAAAAACTCTTTGTCAGGGCCTTCAATGACATTAAGAATTTCATTGGTGAATTCTTCTGGGTTTTTTAATAAATCATATACATGCTCATTGTAAATTTCCATATAAGAGCAAGTAAAGAAAAATCTGCTGTCGCAGCAATCTTGAGTAGCAGAAAAAATATCTTCTAACTCGTGCCCTAGGAGGGAGCAGTAAAAAATTTGCTCACTTGCAGATGAGAGTATTTTTTAATCCCAGTGTGCAAGAATTGAAAATAAATTAATTTGCAGAATTTAAATTTTAAAATGCATGCTATTTAAAATTCATAAGAATAGATAATAATTTATCGCTTATATATTAAATATTTTTTATATTTAAAAAATTTTTGTTCATCAGAGATGGTGTTTTTTCCAAAAAATAGGATTTTTCAATAGTTTTTTTGCTCATTCATGATGGGGTGGAGTAAGGCAGCTACTATAATACCTTTGTTCTTTTGTTCAAATCTTTTTGTGGTATCAAGCTTGGTTGGCTGCTTTGTTGGTGAATTTTTTTGTGAGTTTTTTATTCTCAAGCAATCATCATCAGAAATATTAGCAATTCTTTGAGTCAGTACTAATGACTCTTGAATTTCTTCTTGTTCTCCAAGCATAGTGAAAGTTTTTCCAGATCCTGTTTGCCCATATGCGAAAATTGTTGCATTATAGCCGTCTAAAGCTGATAAAACAACTTCTCGAGCTACTTTATTATAGACCACTGAGTTGTTGTCCTCCCATGAAAAACAGTGATCAAAATGAAAGGTAGGATTATAGTTGGGAGAAAGCCTCCGCTCTTGAGTTAAAATACTTATTTCATCAGATTCTATGGAAACAGTGTTTTTGTTTAGATTTCAAACTATGCTTTCACCGAGGTCGAATTCTCGAGGAGAAAGAGGACGAAAGCGGATGTAGACTTGGATAGGAACTTTTGCCATTTGATTTTTAAAAATTAACGATATTTGAAATAAGATGAAATTCAAAATTGATATATTTTTCTAAAATTAAAGCATGCATAAGCTATGAATTCAATATTTAAGAGATAATTGCTATACTTTATATGATGAATTCCAGAATAAGAAAGCTAAGGAATGATATGGTATTTATTAATTTTTCTTACTTTCCCTCCTCCATGAGTGACAAAAAATTTTGTTCACTCATGGAGGAACATTAATTATTTTAAAAATTTAGCTATATAAATTATCAAAATTTACAAAAATCCAATTCTAAATAATTTTAAAGCAAATATTAATTTGCAAAATTTATGCCCTAAAATGCAAGCTGCACAGAATTATCTAGAGATTTAATTATAATAGTTATTACTTATATATCAAAATATTTTTCATAAATTTTTTTTTTCACTCACGGAGGGTGGATTTTTACCCAAAAATATGGATTTTTCCAAATAGTTTTGTTCGCAGATGGAGAGGAGAGTTAGCTTCTTATTACTTTTAAGAACTGATAAATTTTGCTTAAGGCTCAAAGAAATATATCACAATACTTAAATGAATTATGAATACTCTATTTTCATAATCGAAGAAAGCCATATCCCAATAATCTAAGATATAAAAGGTTAGCAATTCAATTAAAGTATATCCCTTCTTAAATTAAATGCATATTATGCTGAATACTCAAAATATATTATTGCAAAATAAGTGATTAAACTCGATTTCAATATTGAAGATTTATAATTAATAAATAAAAAATTAAGTTAGATTATCTGCAGACGTATTATACTACTAAAAAGGCAAAGAATAGGGAAAAGCATACTATAGAAAAACGCATATTTTAACTTATTAATCTGTATTCAAACAATTTAAAAATGCACAAATAATCACAAAAAGTAGTTTTTTGTTTTTAGATTCTAGAAAATTCAAAAGTAGTGCTAATTATTAGATTTTAATTAAATCAGCTTATGGTAGGATTTAAATTAACAATTTTTTAAAGTAAACATTGTTTTAAAATTTAACTCCCAAAAATTTTATAAATTCTTTCCTATCTTCAGAAATCGCCCATAAACATATAGGAATGATAAAATGCATAATTTCTCATAAATTGCAGAAGAAATGTCTATGTATAACGAAGCAACCCAAGCGAGCTTTAGAAGATGATCCTCGACAAAAGAAAGAAACTCTAACCGAGCATCTAATGATTCGTCAGAGCTAATATACCAGCCCATGCTTCTATTCAAAACAATGAGTACTATAAATAATAAAGCAATCAGTGAAGTTTCTGGGCTGAAATGAGTTTCTCCAGACACAAATTTTCATGATAGTTTTTTTAAAAACCTAATATATTGCGAAAAAACTAAAGTAGAAGTTTTAATCGCTGTATCAATGTACAATGAAAACCTTAAAAGCTTCAAAGACACTATTAATGGGATTTCTGAAAATCTAGATTATTTTCGGCAAGTTGGAATTCCTCCAGAAAAAATTTGTGTCGTTGTTATAGTAGATGGAATGAAAGCCTTTTTAGAAACTTATAGTAAACAAAAAAGCTTTTTCCAGGAATTTTTCAATGAAGAAGAAATTAAACATTTTTTTAAGGTTGAAAATTTATTAGACTGCAAAATACCTAATCAAGCTGATTAGATTAGATTAAAATTAAAATAGGTCTTTAGGGTTTATTTCAGCCTTTTCCGCCTTCACTGACTTCAGGTTTCTCGTCCTAAGCATCAGGCTACACTTACGCCTTTTACTATCGACATCACCAGAAAATGCTGAAGTCAGCATCTCTCAAGGACGAACCCAGGCACTTCCTTGGACAATTCCTAGAGGTCAGCACTATCTACCCGGAGATGGGAGGTAGGAGATGACCCAATATTTTCATTCTGATTTCTATTATCATTCACACCACGAAGTGTGGAGCTGTCATGCGGCTCTGGTCTACTTGTCTCTAAGTCGGGAAAAATCCCTGTAGTGGTGTCCCACCAGGGATAAAAAAAACCCTTGCCCGGATACAATTTTTAAGTCCCGTCCCTCTTAAATCAAAAAAGCTCCTAGTATATAGAAGAAGGACAGGCAAGATAAGTCTCCTTTTTATTTGTGTCAAACTAAGCTGAAGATGATGAATTTGCTCACTGCTTTATGAAAAGCGAACCATTTGGAGATAGCCCGCATAATCTGCAATTGATTTTTTGCGTAAAGCAAGAAAATAAAAGAAAGTTAAATACTCATCTGTGGTTCTTTGGAGGGTTTTGCGAGATGTTCCAACCCAAGTATGTGGTTTTGCTTGATGTAGGGACTAAACCTCTGAGGAAATCACTGCTTTATTTATATGAAGCAATGGAAACTGATCCGAGAATTGCTGGCTGCTGTGGAGAAATTACAGTAATGGAGCCTGATTTTTGAAATTTAGTGGAGATGGCCCAATTAGTAGAATATAAGCTAATTCACATCTTTGATAAGGCTTTTGAAAGTGTTATAGGTTATATCACAGTATTGCCTGGAGCTTTTAGTGCTTACAGATGGGAAGCTTTGCAAGGAGATCCTCTTTGGGAACATTATTTTAAATCTCTTTTCCACCCCGAAGATATGGATCCTTTCCATTCAAATATTTATCTTGCTGAAGACCGAGTCCTTTGTCTTGCACTTGTAAGTAAAAAGGACTGTAACTATCTTCTACGATATGTAAAAAATTCGGTTGCGGAAACAGATGTCCCTGATGGGCTTTCTTCATTAATGGTGCAAAGGCGTAGATGAATCAACGGTTCTTGGTTTGCATTGATAGATTCTATTAGGAGAGCAAACACTATTTATGAATCAAAACACAGCTGCTGCAGAAAACTGCTCTTTTCATTTCAAATGATTTACTATTTAGGAATTGTCATTTTTTCGTGGTTTATGGTTGGAACATTTTTTTTATCCTTTGCAATCGCAGTAAGGCATTTTTTTAATAATTATCCAAATTTTATTTGGCTTGGAGACTGACTTATTGTTGCTTATGTCACTATTATTATATATACATAAAAATGGCGCTAACAGACTGGACAGCCCATTGACATATTTCTTCAAGGCCAATAGGCAACGGCCCGTGAAGGAAAAAGGTCAAAAAGAGGCCGGAAAACCTTTATGCATACTGACTGATTTGGTTTTGTCAGGGATTTAGGGTTTTACTTCCAGAGCCACCATTGAAAAGGATAGAACCAGCAAAAGCCCTCAACTGATGATAATTTGCTCGAGCAGAGGCTCAAGAGACGACATCTGCCTAACAAGAAAGGGGAAGTCTCGACCCAGGCGGCGGCCCTTAGGTTCCAGGACTTACGGAAGTCAAGATGGTTGTGTGAACCCCTTGTCTGTGGTGTCAAGGAGGGTATTGCTGGATCCTATCCCTATTGAATGAACAGCATTTAGGGTGGAAATCCCTGGCTCTGTCAAATGCTAAGGCTAATCTTAATCTTATCTTAATATCACTATTATAATCATAGTTTTTACTATGTCTCTTGGAGTAAAACCTGGAAAAGCTGAACATTCTTTCAAAGTTATTTCATATTGCTATAGCTTATTCATGGTTTATACAGTAGCAATGGTCGGAATTTACATTTTCATTAAACTCCAAGATTTTGATTGAGTCCTTCCAGTACTTCTCAGCGGTGTGAGTATGTTTATTGTTATTTTTATGCTCAACTGTGCGCTTTTAACAATTCTGAAAGGAATCGTTCATTTCGTTTTAATGATTCCTACCTATGTAAATATGCTGCTTGTTTATGCAATTTGCAACATCCACGACTGTACCTGGGGAAGCAGGCCAGACCAAATGACTGCTGAAGAAACGAAAAAGCTTGAAGAATTTGAAGAATTCCGCACGAAATGGGCTGTCATTTGGGTATTATGCAATGCAGCATTTGCATATTACTTGAATATTATAGATAAAACTTCATCAGATGGCTCATCATCTAGATGGTTTATCTATGCAGTTGGATATATCGGATATATCATTATGCTGCTATATATAATAAAATATGGCGTCTTCGTCTGGGCATGGCCTCCCGGCCATGCATACTCGACTTATATTTTATTTATATCCGGTAAGGTTTTACTACTTCAGAAATGGACAGCAATGCTAGGTAAGCAATTCTGGTTGTGTTCAGAGCCTAGCCCAAGTCTAAATTCAGAGGTGGTTTTTTCCTCGTGGGGAAGATGAGCACGGAGGTTGGAAAGGGGAAGCCCAGCAGAGTCCTCTGGACCAATCGGGCAACTCCCTAGCGTGAAGCTGGGCGTTACGTCCCAGGCTTTCGAGTTCTACCTTCTACCTACAGTCGACCAGAAAAATCCATTTTTTATGGATTTTCGGAAAGACAACCCACGTTGTGCGAATTCCTTGTTTGAGGCAACAAGGAGGGTGTCCGCTGAGGCCTCACCATAGGCGAAGAGCGTGAAGGGGTGCAAATCCCGGCCCTGCAAGTGCGAACGGCTAATCTTAATCTTAATCATTATGCTGCTAAGATTTCTGGGAGCAACAATTTATTTGATTCAAGAGTTCTGTTGCAAGAAAAGACTGAAGACCCTACCTAGTGTAGTACCTGCAATTTCAAGAAGGGAAACTAATAGACTCGAACGAATTAGCAAAAGGAGTGAGGATCGGAGAAGGTCTGATATGGAAATTGAAACGAATATTTTGAATAAGAGTGCAGAAAACAGTCACGACTTAGAAAAATATCCATTATCTGATATCGCAGGTAAAGACAGCTCTATATCTGTCGCTGACCATGAAAAGAAAAATAATAATTTGTCGGACACCATAGATGTTTCCAAAGACAATATTGAGGTTAAAGAATCAGATATTGCCCAGAGCTCTAAACAGCGTAAAAAAACCTTTTTAGGTTATTTATTGCAAACCAGGAAGTCGTAATTTTAATTTCAAGGTTAATCCAAAAAATAAGTTAATGCATATATTCATTATAAATCAGACTTTTTCTTCGCGAGTAAGCCAAAAAGCGTTTTTCTTCGTCTTATTTTTTGAATTCCGCTTTCATCTCTATCCGTTGTGATATCGTTCAAATATTCCTCGCCATTAATAGGGGAATTGTCTTTCGCGCCTACTTTCATCGTTTTGAACTTGTACACAGGCTGAATTTCTTGATTTTCTTTCGTTTCTATGCTATTCATATGCCTTTCTGAATGGTTTTCTTCCGAAATTAAGCTGGATCTCTTTTTCTCATAATTAATAGAGGGTACGATAGAGGCTTCTTTATGATTCAGTACAATTTCTTCTTTTTCCTCACTCTCCCCCTCCGTGGGTGAACAAAACCATTAGAAAAATCCCTATTTTTTGACTAAAACCCCACCGTGAGTGAACAAAAAATTTTTTAATAGAAAAATTTTTTATGAAAAAACATTTGATATATAAGTAATAATTAATATAATGAAATCTCAGCTAATTCTGTTTATTTTTAAACAAATTGCGTTTTAAAACATAAATTTTTATAATTAAATTAATATTTGCTTCACAATTTTTGCAAATTAGGATTTTTTAAAAATTTTTCGAAAAAAAAAATTTTCTATCAAATTTATATATTATTTTTTTAAAAAAAGAATTAACCCCCCTCTGTGAGTGAACAAAATTTTTTTGTTCACTCACGGAGGGGGAGTCATTAATATGCCAATCACTTTCACTCTTTGGCTTCATAATGCGAGTGCAGAAATGCTCTTGCATTAAATAAAGCATTGCTCCAATAAATCTGAACGCCAAGATTCCAAATCCGATGAAGCCAATTGAGTAAATAAACCACTTCATATCACGGTTTTCGGATGATTCTTTATCAGCAATATTCAAATAATATACAAATGCTAAATTACATAAGGCTCAGACAGAAGCCCACCGTGTGCGAAAGGCTTCGAACTCTTCGAGCTTATTTTTTTCTTCTACAGTCATTTGGTCAGGTCTATTTCCCCAAGTGCAGTCATGAAAGTTGCAAATAGCATAAATTAGAAAGACATTTATATAGGTTGGACTCAGTAATATAAAATGCACCACCCCTTTGACAACTTTCAGGGCTGCGCAATTAAGAATCATAGTGATTCCAAAGATAAAAAAGGAAGCCACTATGAGTGGAAGGAACCAATTGAAATTCTGAATAGAATGATACAGGAAAATAATCATCATTGCAATGGTAAAGACCATAAACAAGCCATAGCAGTAGGAAATCACTTTATATACATCTTCTGCTTTTCGGGGCTTAACACCAAGTGATAGAAAAATAATCAGAATGATTGCTGTTACATAGACTGACACGAACAAGTTGCCTATCCACTGAGGAGCTGAATTACCATCAAAGTAGTTTCTCATAGATATATTGAACGCTAAAAAGAAAGCGCCTACACTAAATCAGCTGCAAGCCACGTTTACTGCATAATAAACCATTTGGATAAAGAAAAGACATTTTCTGAACCGACTATGATTGGAATGATAGAGGGAGCTTGCTCGCCTAAGTGTATCGATCAATGCAAACCATGATCCATTTATTCATCTACGTCTTTGAGCCATTAAGACTGAAAGTTTATCAGGAACATCAGTTTCTGCAACTGATTTTTTTACATATCTCAACAAATAGTCATTGTTTTTTTTACTTACAAGGGCTAGGCAAAGAACTCTGTCTTCGGCAAGGTAAATGTTCGAGTGAAAAGCATCCATCTTTTCAGGATGGCAAAAAGACTTGAAGTAAAATTCCCATAAGGGATCACCTTGCAAAGCTTTCCATCGGTAAGCGCTGAAAGCTCCTGGCAAGACAGTGATATATCCTATTACACTTTCTAGTGCCTTATCAAAAATATGACTTATTTTATACTCGACCATTTAACTCTCCCCTTGTGTTGAAACTAAAAATTTTTAAGTTTAAAAGGAATTTTTTTGAAAAAAATTATACAATTTTAGCACATATCCTATTTTTGTTTTTAAAACAAATTATTTTTTAAGAACAAGAAACACATGCTGGTTAAATCGATCGACTAGTAAATGTGCTACTGCGTATAAATTAATAATAAATATATCTAATTAAAGTAATTAATTTTTAAAATAGTATTCTATTTATGATTCCTATTTTTAAACTAGAAAATCTGATAGGTAAATTTATATTTTGGTGACTTTAATTTATCTATTAGAGCGATTTGTATCTAAATTATATTATTTTTACATATAAAAAATACAATTTATTCCGAATTGAAGGTTAACTTACTAGGAAAGTGGATTTCACTGATATTTTTTCCAATTAAAAAGGGAGAGTGAGCCATTTGAAGCAAACTTCAAACATTAGGCTCCATCGGAGTGATTTCTCCGCAGCATCCTGCAATTCTCCCGTCTTCTTCCATGGCTTCATATAGGTAAAATAATGATTTAGGCAAAGGTTTTGTACCAACATCGAGAAGCATCACATATTTTGGCTGAAACATCTCACAAAATCCTCCAAAGAATCATAAATGCGTATTTAGTTTTCTCCTGTTTTTTTGCTTCACACAAAAGATTGTTTGCATCCCATATTTGTACTTATAATTATAATGGGTTTTCATAAAACAGTGCGCAAACTCATCGTCTTCAGTTTCTTCAGGAATTTTGCAGTCCAGCAGATTTTCGACTTTGAAGAAGTCCTTAATTTTCTTTTCATCAAAAAACTGCTCAAAATAGAACTTTTCTTCAGGCTTATAGAAAGTTTTTAGAAATGGCTCCATCCCATCAACGATGATGATTGTACAAACTCTTTCAGGAGGGATTCCAGCGCACTTGAACTCTTCAAGGTTTTCTGAAATACCGTTTAGCGTATGGGTAAGATGCTCTTTTGATTCATTATACATTGCAACGACGATGAGAAATTCAATTTGTGTATTGTAAATTAGGTCTTTACAAAAACTTTCACGAAAATTTGTGTCTGGATCAATTCACACTAATCCATTCACGCACTCAAGCCTCTTGGATTGCTTTTCATCAAAATTTTCGATCATTTTTTTCTGCAGCTTCAAAGGTTGGTAGATAATTTCTGCCTTCAAGCTTGCAGAGCTTATTATTTCTTTGTGGCTTCTGGATTGGATTATTTTTGACATAGATATCGAAAACTAAAATGGAAGTAATATATTTTTTATACATCTATATTTTCTATAATTTTTACAAAAATGTAAGTAAATTATGGATTATAAAATTAAGATTGTTAACTTTCCTCCTAGCTTATTTTTTTCGCTGCTCGCATATATATTATCACAAATTTATAAAACACTTTAAGCCTTCCTTAATTAAGATAACGACAAAAGTAGTTTTTAATAATATTGGGCTAATAAATTGTTCTGCCATTAAATCGACTAATAAATGGTTGATTTTTAATATAATTTGTATCTTCATTGGTTTTTACATAAATAAAATTGTGATTTATCCGACCTGTCCTTCTCCAATATCTTAGGGGTACGGCCTGGAATTGTGTCAGAACTAGGTTTTTTATCCCTGATTGGACAAGTAGGTCAGAGCCCAAAGACAGCTCCTCACTTCTGGATGCGAAGGGTAATGAAAGTCAGAGGGGTGATTCTGGGTCGCCTCCTACCTCCCATCTCCGGGAATACGGTGCAGACCTCTAGGAGTTGTCCAAGGAAGTGTGCATCTCCCCGAGTGATGCTGAAATCACTATTTTTGGTGGCATCGACAGAAAAGGGTGTAAGTACAATCCGTGCTTATGGCGAGGAGCTTGAAGTCGATGAAGGTGGAGAGGAGTGAAATAAATTCCGAAGACCTATTCTAATTTTAATCTAATCATTGTTTTTTTGGAATTAATTTGAATTTTCCACTGATAGCCTATATCAAGATCCATTTTTCACACACTTTTCCAAAAATTATAGATAAATAAAATGAGTAAATTAGAGAATGCAAGCAAACCTCAGCTACAAAAAATTGAAGCAAGCAAAGAGCCAGAGGTCGTCCAACCGACAGATAAACCTTCACCAATCGTCTATCAGCCGCTTAAACTCCTAAAAATTATGACGACAAACCATCACGAAGGTAAAGAATATGTAAACCTTAAAGAAACAATTGGACTAGCACCCATCGCCCCAGACACTAGATTTCGTGAAAGTATTTTTAAAAACCTCCTTTATGACGAAGAAAATACAAAAGTGGAATTCCTGATTGTTGTAGCTATGTACAATGAAGACGTAAAAAATTTCACAGACACGATGCACGGTATCGCAGACAATCTCGACGATTTCAGATTAGCTGGCATCGCGCCTGAGAAAATTTGTACGGTAATTATAGTTGACGGTATGAGACCATTTTTGCAAACTTACAACAAACAAAAGCCATTTTTCAGCCAGTTTTTTGATGAGAATGCAGTGAAAGATTTTTTCAAGCCTGAAGGCGATGATCTGCAAAAATGTAAAATCCCGGGAGAAACTGACGATGATGAGTTCGCTCATTGCTTTATGAAAACTCACTACTTTGGTGACTGCCAGCTGGGGCTACAAACTATTTTGTGCATAAAACAAAAAAATAAGAGAAAACTAAACACTCATCTTTGGTTTTTCGGAGGGTTTTGTGAGATGTTTCAGCCGAAGTATGTGATGCTTCTTGATATAGGAACCAAACCATTACCGAAGTCGTTATTCTATCTATATGAAGCTATGAGGACTGATGAGAGAATTGCTGGATGCTGTGGAGAAATTACAGTTATGGATCCTAATTTCTGGAATATGGTGCAGATGGCTCAGCTGGTCGAATACAAAATCAGCCATATGTTCGATAAAGCTCTGGAAAGTATTATCGGATATATCACGGTGTTGCCTGGAGCTTTCAGTGCCTACAGGTGAGAAGCCTTGCAAGGTGAGCCTTTATGGGAAGATTATTTCAAATCGATTTGTCATCCCTACTTAATGAATGCTTTTCAGTCAAACATTTACTTAGCTGAAGACAGAGTGCTGTGCCTTGCTTTAGTCAGCAAAAAGGATTGCAATTATTTGCTGGCTCCTCCCTTTAAGTGAACGAAATTTTTTGGTTTGGCTATAGGATTATTTTTTTATTTTAATATAAATATTTTTCGAAAAAAAATTTATGCTATTATATGAAAGTTTTTATGCAAAGAGAGAGATTTCATTTAATAAGCATTAAATATATGTTAACAAAAATATTATATTGAAAAGATTTATGGCTCGTTTTACCAAAATTTAAGATTTTTAAAAGATTTCCTCGTATACAGAGTGAGGAGTAAGATACGTTAAAAAATCAGTAGCTGAAACTGATGTTCCCGAAAAGTTATCAGTGCTAATGTCGCAGAGAAGAAGGTGGATTAACGGTTCTTGGTTTGCTCTTATTGACTCTCTTAGGAGAGCAGACGTAATTTATTACTCAAATCACAGCTGCTGCAGGAAGTTCTGGTTCACTTTTCAAATGTTCTATTATTCTGTCAGTGTGGCTTTCACATGGTTTATGGTTGGGACATTCTTTTTAGCATTTGCTATTGCAATGAGAGGTCTTTTTTCTGGAGATACAGCATGAGTAGGAAGTTGGCTTGTCGTTCTCTATATAACTGTCATTATTGTTGTTATATTTTTATCTCTTGGAGTTAAGCCTGCTAGAGTTGAAGAAGTTTACAAAATAGTATCTTACGCTTGGTCAGGTGTAAATAAGGATCCACCTTGCACTTAAAATATGCAAAAATGCACCCTCTTACCCTCCCCCATTCTTAATAAGCGAATAATTTAAGACTGTCAAAAATTAGAGCATTTAACCCCATATTGGTCAAGCAATTTTATATGTTTGCATGAAATCCGCTATCTACCCCACCTAAACTATTTTTTAATAATAAATATTAAAGATATTACAGTATAATATCGTCTAATGCGATTACACATGTTGCTAGTATTTTATGTGAATACTCTGTCTCTTATCACTAATCTATAAATTTTTTATATGGAAACAATTTTTGATGCAATAAATATGCAAGACAGTAGAAATAATTTTTGGGTTGTCGCACTTTTGATAGTGTAAATTTCACCGAAATACATTGAGTCAAAAATTGGTTGAAATTTTTGGATAGTGAAACATTTGACCGAAAAAGACCATTAAATTTCGACCAAATGCTACACATTTAACAAATATAATTCGATGAAATGTACACCAAAAAATCAGTCACTTCTTTATTTAGCTAAACCATACGCTTATGGCGTCTTTATGATATTCACGACAGTATTGATGTTCTTGTACATCTTCAAAGGTTTGTCTGACTTCAACTGAATTCTTCCATTCATGATTGCCACAATCGCGATATTTGCGTTTGTATCGTTGATTAACCGTGCAGCCCTCACAGTTTCCAAAGGAGCTGTTCAATTTATTCTGATGACTCCAACATATGTTAACGTGTTCTTGACATATGCAATCTGCAATATCCATGATTGCAGCTGGGGAAACAGACCAGACCAAATGACTGAAGAAGAAAAAAAAAGAGTTGAAGAATTTGAAGAATTTCGAACCAAATGGGCAATGGTGTGGGCCCTATGCAATTCAGCCTTTGCTTACTATTTAAATCTTCTTGATAAAACTTCCCAAGATGGGGGGCATACAAGTAGGAGGTGGTTCGTTTACGCTATAGCTTTTGTTGGAGTCGGAATATTGTTTCTGAGATTCATCGGAGCCATGATCTATTGGACTCAGGAAGAGTGCTGCAAGAACAGTCTGGCATTAGACAAAACTATTGCAAGGACTCCGAAGAAGCGCGACACTGAGAGAAGAGAAAGACTT
This sequence comes from Blepharisma stoltei, assembly GCA_914767885.1. NCBI lineage: Eukaryota > Ciliophora > Heterotrichea > Heterotrichida > Blepharismidae > Blepharisma > Blepharisma stoltei. The sequence goes on along the minus strand of CAJZBQ010000020.1, from coordinate 439,698 downwards.
GAGAGAAGAAGAAGAGCAAATCAAAGCGAAACTGAAGTTCCGATGCGTGAAAAACCTTTAGCAGACAGCTCTCCACTTAATGGAAGAGCCTTGGAAACAATGTCTTCTCCATCGGATATGGTTTCGGAAAATGGCAACAGCTTAACACACAATATTGCTACACTTAAAGCCCAAAGAGAAGAAAAAGGAGTTTCTATTGAAGAATTAGCCAAAATTACCGAAATTTCTGCAGAAGAGATAAATATGATAGAATCAGGGGAAAAAATACCAACGCATGAAGAATTAAAAAAAATCAAAAGATCATTGAGGAGGCTCCCAGCCAAATCTCAACACTTATCTTAATTTTAAGTTTTTTAAGCATTGACGTAAAAATCTATTTAAAAGTATTATAATACTCAAGTTAAAAAAATTAAAATTTTGCAATTTAAAAAATTGCATCAATTGAGTGATAGTTACTTACTCCCCCATCCATAAATGAACAAAAACAAATTTTGTTCGTATTTAAATTTTATAGTAAATTATTTTTCAAAATTCAAAAAAATCCAAATATTTAAATCAAATATCAATTCGATTTGCAAATTTATGTTTAATTGTAACTGTTTAAAATTAAACAGAATTAACTAGAGATTTCATTATAATAATTATCACTTATGTGCCAAAGTATTTTTTCATAAAGAATTTTATATTAAAAAAATTTTTGTTCGTTTAAGGAGGGTGGGTTTTTACCAAAATAATAAGGATTTTTCAATGGTTTTTTTTCGCTTAATGAGGGAAGTAAGGATAGATTTAAATTTTTATCTACATAAATAAATGAAGTATTTTTAAGTTTAAGTTTATTGAATTTCTTTCACGTAATAACGTCTTAAATCCTTGTTTATTTGAGATCCAGCTACGATAACAGCTCTGAACAATGGTAGGTGGATCGGCCTAATCGTCGAACCGTTAAATTTATCTAGCCCTTCCGGACCGCTCTGATCTTTGCCAGACTCAGCACTGACCTCTTCTCTTAATGCCGAGACTCTCAAGGTGCTTGAACTCCTCTCACTAAGCTCGGATAATAGGGCTAGCCTGACTAGCAGGACTAGGTCCCTATCCCTAATTGCCATTTTAAATACTGTAAAGTATTTTTAAATTAAATTTGTTTATAATTTAATATTTTAATAATTCAGATTATTTTAGTATTTTATGTGTTGACTTTCAATGCGTTCCAATAGTAAATCTTTTTCAATGCTTTCAAATTTCATAGGGGATCCAAAACTCTCAATCTCATCAGTGAGTTCTTTCATAGCTTCTAGAATGTGGCCTTCTGAATTCTGAAGAATTTCTTTCTTGTGAAATTCGAGAGCACTTTCCAAGCTTTCAAAAGCTAAATTATTTGCATCAGCTGATAAAGGGGCAGCTGATACTTCTTTTTCCCCAATACTTTCAGGACTCATTAAATCTATATGGAATGATTCGTCTATATTTGCTTTTTCTAAGTTTAATGATTCGAGATCCATTGAATTTTTAGCAGATATTTCTTGGCTCTCATTTCTTTCAGGGCCTAATAAATCAACGTGAAATGGCTCTTCGATCTGTACACTCTCAAGTTTTAAGGAATCAATGTTTAAAGGCTCTCTTACAAATGACTCTTGATCCTGAGCATTTTCTGGACTCTGAAGCTCAACATGAAAAGATTCATCAACCTTGGCATTGCCCCAGTCTAAAGACTCAAGCTTCAACTTCTGAATCAGACCTTCAATTTTCAAATTCTTTATTTTCAAGGACTCTTTCTTTATAAAAGGAATCGAAACTTCTTTACTGAGCACTTCAGTTTCTGGGCGAGCTTCTGCTTCAAAGACTAAAGATGATGCACTTTTTATCAGATTCTTTGTTTTTTCGAGAAAATCATCTATATTTACTTCGTCATTTTTAAGCTTTTCCACTTCAAAGTCATGATTTTTTACTTCTTCTTCAGCAACAAATTGTTCTTCGAATTTCTTTGTATCTTGATCAATAGGAATTACTTTTTCAGCTGAAAACGGAATTGCTGGAATGCTTTCTTCAAATTTCAGTTGCTCAGTTTTTTGAGGGATAGAAATTTCAGGCTGCAAATCAAATTGGATTTCTTTAGTCTTATCAAAAGTTTGCCCAATTTCTAGATTCTTTGTTTCCTCCTGCTTAATTCTTAGAATTTCATACTTATCATATTTAATTGCTTCTAAAGCAGGTTCAATCGGTAATGATAACGCTACACCAAGTTGATTAGTGATTGCTTGGAAACCAGTAACAGCACCAAGCATCGGAACAGTTTTTGCTTCTTTGGGTCTTGGAATGTCATGCTTTGGGATATTAAAAATATGTTGACTCATTTGCTTTCTGATCAGCTCTTTCAATTGCTCTGCATAATAATCCTGGTAATATTCTTTAACCATCTCGTTGAAGTTGACTTTAGGCATCTCAAAATCAGCTTTCAATATATCCTGGCTTTTTCTACCAATTTTTATTTTTTTCACATTTTGCATATATGCTGCTGCTTCCTTATAAGTCGAGGACAGGTTTTTGGTCTTCATCTTCAAAGTTTCATCACGTAATACATGATCGGAGATGGCTACCATCAGATTTAAAGCTTCAGATTGGTACTCAATTGTCTGCATATTCTTTAATGTCACATCCAGAGTTGAATTTTCAAGCTTCTCAGAGTGCAAGGCCGCCTTGAAGAACTCAGAAGCTTTTTCTCTTGTAGTTGAGTCATTTAGAAGTCTTGTCAATAGCCTTCTCATTAGTATATATACATCATCACGAAGCTCTGGCTCCCTCAGAGATGTTCTTGTAGAGCGAACGAGCAAATTCGTAATGTAATCATGGGAATACTCAAAAAGGGCGATCGTGCTGGCACAAATTGCGCAAAGGGAGAGGGAGGTTTTCGTGAGAATGCTCATATTTCTGAAAATGACCATTATTTGGGGTGCTCATATCTTATTATTTACCAGAAATTTGCAATAGTTTTTATTTAAAAGTCTCTAAATTGGTCCTGATTTTGCATCACAAGTTTCAGTCTATGCTCAGGGACCACCGAGTTTACTGGTTCTTCGCTGGTGAACTCTTCGTCAAAGTTCTCAGTGCTTAGTTGGTTTGTTATCTTAGGCGTGAAAGGAGTAGGGAGCCTTTTTTGTTCAAGTAAATTCCAGTCTTCTTATCTTATACTATTTATAACGTTTAGCGTCCACTACGGGGTAGCCGTTTCCAGAGCTGCCACCATATTTGTCCACGTGTCAGGCCCATGAACCTCTGGACCGTCCACTTTGTTGCGCCAGGGCACACGCAAATAAAGCGTTCCGGCTTCGACGGGCTGCGTTGCCCTCAGCTTCTGCGCGCGTTCCGCCTAAGGGTCACCTTCCTCTCGGTGTGCTGAGAGGTAAAACTTCGAGCCTCTTGATGTACTTGGAGCAGTGCCTCGGCTTATCTGCCAGAGTTAAACCGCTATTGCTGTACAGAAGTTCTCAGAAGAAACCTAACTCTATAAATAAAATTGCTTGAGGGAGAGAAAATTAGCGAGGCTAATTTCATTCGAACCTAATGCCATTTTATTTATAGTAAATTCCAATCAGTTCCTTCGAAAAATTGATGTGACTTTATTTCATCCACGCCGTTTGCTCCAAGTCTTCTTCTAGGCTCTCTTTCTAAGAGCTTGGTGATAATATCTTGGGCTGCAGGGGAGAGAGGGTTTCGCTGAGGGAACCTGAGGTCGCCGTGCTGGATCAATTCGTACATCAGCTGAATGTTCTGATTGTAAAACGGAGGGATGCCAACAAGCATTTCGTAAAGCAAAATACCATAGCTTCACCAATCAGCTGTAACCCCATGCCCAGAGCAAGCGATGATTTCTGGTGCCAAATACTCTGGAGTCCCTACAAAGCTTTGTGTGGTTCCACCTTCCCCAAGCATCTTTGCCATACCAAAGTCTGTGAGGTGCACATTGCCTAGATCGTCCATCAAGATGTTCTCTGGCTTCAAGTCTCGATAAACTATGTTTTGCTGGTGCAGATGTCCTAAGGCAAGGGCGATTTCTGCAGCATAGAATCTGGCTCTATCTTCTGCTAGTTTTTTTGCTTCTTTTAAATGGAAGAAAAGTTCTCCACCTCTCATGTACTCCATTACGAAGTAGATTTTGTCTGGAGAGGTGAATGCGTACTCCAGTTTGACAATGAAAGGATGGTTGGTATGCTGCATGATGAGCTTCTCAGTGCGGGTGTGCTCGACTTGTTCCCTTTCCAGCAGTGCGTCTTTTCTTAGGCTTTTCATTGCGTAAACTTCCTTTGTGTCTTTCTTTTGGACAAGCATGACTTTCCCAAAGCTGCCTCTTCCAATAACTTTCAAAATGGTGAAATCGTTCATGGAGACTTCTCCACTGTTATTGCTGGCTCTGAAGATTGTCCTGCTTCTTCTGTCTCTATTTTCTTTGCTTTCTTCGCCGTTCCCACTGATAGACTGATAATTAACTGCAGTCTCAGAGGCTGGCATCCTGGTTACTCCTTTTTTCTTGTCACTTTTTGTTGTTGCCAGATCTTTCAAGTTCAGCTCGTTGGTTTCCCATATGAGAAGTCCTCTTCCTGATAATTCTCGAAAAGCTCTGGTGATTGTCTGCACAGCTTGGTCTTTGAGAGGCGAAGAAAATCGATAATCGTACTCATTTGGACAGTGCAAAATAAATTCTTCACCGTTTCGGCTGCGCGTTATTCCTCCTATACTTGTAAGCTCAATCCTCCTTTGAATTTTTTTATTCTTCAAGTTCAAGACACCAGTTGACGTAATCGCAACAGTTCTTTCCTGAGCTTTATTGCGCTTATTGAATTTAATAACTTTAAGCGTCATTAGCAAGTTTTCACCAGGCATCAGGAGCTTAATCTCTCTCCATAGGCAACAAAAATTGTTTTTAGCCTAGTAGAAATAAATTTTCATTTAAGAAGCATTATATTTTTTAGATTTCGTATGGGTATTTTTAAAGGAAACTGTAAATCTAAATTATATATATATGTTTAATATCATATTAAGAGAACCTATATAATATTTATTTTTTTTAAAACATCTTTTTAATTGGATTTTTAACAAACTTTTATCTTTACCATAGGAATGGTGGAAAGTTAGTAAAGTTTTTGTCACTTGCTAGATTCATATGGTCAAGGGCTTCCATTATTTATATGGAAAACTATCGTAAATTGAAAACCTTAGGCAGAGGAAGATATGGGGAAGTCTGGCTAGTGGAAAGAGAAGACAGCGGATTAGCTGCCATTAAAAGAATCCCTTGTGATGAGGACCAGCCTAACTGAGAGGAAGTTCGGGTTTTAGAGAAATTGCACCATCAGCATATTATCCAGTATCATGAGAGCTTTGTTGAAAACAATTATTTATATATTGTTATGGATTATGCAGAAGGAGGTGATTTATCTGCGAGAATTCGAATTGCTAGAGAAAATAAATTCTATTTCACAGAGGCCCAAATTTGAAAATGGTTTTACCAGCTTTCTATGGCACTTAGTTATATCCACTCTCTGAAGATCATCCACAGAGATTTAAAGACCAAAAATATTTTTTTAACAAAAGATGGTGGTCTTCAGCTTGGCGATTTTGGATTTTCAAAAGTTCTGCAGTTTAGTGATGAAATGGCTTACTCAGGCGTAGGCACAGCCTATTATTTAGCGCCTGAAATTTGCAAAGGAGAGGGATATGATGCCAAGGCTGATGTGTGAAGCTTAGGGTGCGTTCTTTATGAGCTATGCACTCTAAATCACCCTTTTGAAGCAGAAAATATTGCTGTGCTAGCCAATTCAATAATAAAAAATGACCCTGAGCAAATACCTGACAGTTTTTCAGAAAATTTAAGAAACTTAATATTTCAGCTGCTAAGAAAGGATAAAAATGAGAGACCTTCTATAAATCAAATTTTGGAAGAAGTTGAGCTCAAAGTGAGAGAAGACAGAGCTCAGACTTTTAGCAAAAAAGGGAGGAAATCATATCAAAAAGAAATGTCAATTAATATTCCAACTGAGCAAAGGAATGTAAATATAGAGCCTAGTTCTGCCAAACAAATAGAACTAAGCACAGCAACTCATATGGCAGCCCGAAAATCGAGCCTTGACCATCCAGCATCTTGCTCTACTTCTCATGCATCGCAAAGAACTTTTAGTTTTTCTCAAAGTTTACTTAAACAAAGCCCAGGTTCTCCAGTTAGAACTACCCTTATGAGCGATTTCCTAACTCCCCTTTGCAAGCAATTAAGCCATTGGAATAAATCCTATTTTTTGTAGAATAAGCCCCCTTAGAAAAAAGGCAACAAAATATTTTGAAATGTAATAAATTCTTATTCTATGAAATCTCCAGCTAATAATAGTTAAATTTACAACAGTTTGAACTCTCTAAAACATGAATTTATAAATTAAATTTTATTTTTCTTTCAGAACTATATTAAAAAAAATTAACTCCATCTATTACGAGAATATATTTTTGACTTGCAAAGGAGAAGAATAAGGAGGAGGCTTGGAGATCAAAACTTTGAAAGAATATGTCAGATACTTATTCTCCCCGCTTCATCTGTGAGCGAACAAAAACCATAGGAAAAATCCCTAATTTATGGATAAAAAAACCCACAGTCTGCTAGAGAACAAAAAATATAAAATCTTTTTATGAATTGATATTCGATATATAAGTAATAATTATTATAATGAAATCTCTGCTAATTCTATTTAATTTTAGACAGCTTGCATTTTAAAACATAAATTTTCCAAATTAATTAATTTTTACTTTTCAATTTTTGCGGATTGTGTATTTTCTAAAAAAATTATTAAAAATTAATTTATAAATTTTTTAAAAAAAAAATTAGCCCTCTCAAAATTTTTTTTGTTCGCTCAAGGAGGGAGGAGGGAGTTAGCAATACCAAGGACCCTGCCAAATTATTGCAAGAACAACCTTGGATTGTATCTGATATCTGCGGAGAGGAAAACTTGAGCATTGTTGATGTGGGGATCACTTTTAATGCATTTAATACTCAAAATCCTACATCTGTCAAGCATCAGCCAGGAAGAACAAGAGTGTTTCCTCTTTTATTGAAAAAGATTGATGAAAAATCATAATTGTATTAATTATAACTTAATAATTTTGAGCATATTAATATATATTATAATTAATAATTAGTTCTCTATTTAGAAAGATTTAATACATAAGATTTCGAATTATTGATATTAGTTTTTTGCTTTATTAAAGCGGAAATGAAGTATAACATAGAAACAGAAAAAATAATTTAAGCCAAAATTGAAATAAAATGTAATTAAGTGATCGCATTAAGATCTTTCTCCTCTAATTCTTCTTGCTAACTGCATATCTCTTGGCATGATTGTTACTCTCTTTCCGTGGATTGCGCAAAGGTTAGTATCTTCGAAAAGTCCAACCAAATAGGCTTCTGCGGCTTCTTGTAAAGCGAGGACTGCAGAACTTTGGAATCTCAAATCGGTCTTGTATTCTTGGGCAATTTCTCTGACTAATCTTTGGAATGGAAGTTTTCTCACGAGAAGCTCAGTGCTCTTCTGGTACTTTCTAATTTCTCTCAAAGCCACAGTTCCTGGTCTAAATCTGTGTGGCTTCTTTACACCTGAGGTGGTGGTGGCTGAAACTTTCTTAGCCGCTTTAGTTGCCAAGTGCTTCTTTGGGGTTTTTCCTGCTGAGGTGGTTTTTCTTGCTGTTTGTTTTGTTCTTGCCATTAAATATTATTAAAATTGCTTTATTTCTCGCAATTTTATACTAACTTACCCCTTTAAGTTGGAACAAAAAAATCATGCTCAATTTAAGGGTTGTATTTTATCGAGAAAAAAAATTAAAAATAAAAAAAATAATATTTTTGATTTTTGTTTATTGAGAATTAATTCAAAATGTTAATCGACTCAGCGTGCTAACTGTTTAAATAGTATTCGGCTTGTGCTCCTACCTTAAATTAGGTTAAAGCTATTTATAAAAATTTGTATATTACCTTTTAAAGTTTCAATTGAAAAAATTTTTGTTCCAATTTAAAGGGGTTTAAGTTACCAAAAAGGGAGTAAAGAAAAATCCATCTTTGAGGTAATCTCGATTTTGATTGGCTGATTTGCAAAATAGTGAATCTAAAAAATGCGCCAATACGGGAGAAGATCCATTAAAGTTTGGATAGATTTAGCACTATTTAAGCGCTTCCAAAGATGCTGTTGTTATAATATGGGAGGAAAAGGCGGAAAAGGAGGAAAAGGACTTGGAAAAGTTGGAGCAAAGAAAAGACACAGAAGAGTTATAAGAGAAAACATTCAAGGCATTACTAAGCCTGCCATTAGAAGATTGGCAAGAAGAGGAGGAGTTAAGAGACTCTCTGGACTTGTTTATGATGAAACAAGAAACGTACTTAAAGTATTTTTGGAAAGTGTTGTAAGAGACGCCGTTACTTACACAGAACACGCAAGAAGAAAGACTGTCACTGCATTGGATGTAGTTTACGCACTTAAGAGACAAGGAAGAACCTTATACGGCTTTGGAGGCTAATCTAAATGATAATTCATTATTTTTCAAAAGTTTGACTTAATTTAGCTATGAAAATGATTTTTGAAATATCAACAATCCACTTTTAATTTTAGACAAGTTTTCAAAAAAATTCAAATCTCGTTAACCAGCTTATTCCCTTCCTGAAAGAACAAAATTTGCTTGTTCGCTCACGGAGGAAGGCTAATTATTTCCCAAAACTAAAAAAATTCTAATTGGAAACTAAAAATTAATTTAATCCGCAAAATTTATGTATTAGAATTCAAACTGTTTGAAGTTCAACAGATTTAGCTAGAAATTTAATTATAATAATTATCACATATATATAGCAATATTTTTTCATAAAAAAATTATATTAAAAATTTTTGTTGGAGTGTGGATTTTTGGACATAAAATATGGATTTTCCAATAGTTTTGATCACTCACGGAGGGGGGAGTTAGCCATCTTTTAAATGTACTTATACCATCCTAATATTGTATTCTTTCATTAAAAATCATATTTTTCAAATTTGCATATATAAAGCATTTAATTTGATCTTTATTTTAATTTTTGAAACTATAGTATGAGAGGAAAACTCAATTTTTTCTTTTAAGAATTAACAAATTTTATTCGATTTTAGTAAATATCTATGTTAGCATTATTTAATATCTTGATTTAATAGCAAAATCATAATTTTAATTTAATAGTCAGTTATTCATATTTATAGGATGAGCTCATATGATATATCTCTGGAATCTTTCACTCCAAATGACGTAAAGGCAATGCATTCACTTCTAAACGTTACCGAAGAGCTCTTATTTGCTTTTCCCCTTCCATCTGAGCTTGTCAAAAAATACGAAACAATGAAAGAGAAGGTCTTTTCCAAGATAAATCTCGCTAGTGATAAAGGCAAGCTATGAAAAATGCAGAGAGAAGCCTATGCAAAGCAAAAGTCCACAAGACGTGATATAGGCATTCAATCAGCTGAGCCAACTCAAGAATTAGAAAAAATTCGAGAACTGAAATGGAAGGAACTTGAAGAAAATGCAAACGTTATTCGTTGAGAGTTATTGGCAAGGTTGGAGGCAAGCCATTATATAAATAAAAGCTATCAAAATTTGACCAATTTATCTGTATCCAGTCTTTCGCATATTATAACACGGATAGGGAGTATATTGGGAATCCAATTAAATCAAAATACCTTTGTTGCTCAAATTCCTGATGAAATTCCTCATGAAGAGCCACCAGAAGTTAATTGGAATCTGCCAGAGCTTGAAGCCCAAAATGCGATTTCTCTAGCAAAGTTCAAAGATTTAGAAAAAAAAGAAACAGATAGAATTGAAGAATTTCGATATGATTTTCAGCAAAGGGAATCACAAATTCTAAGTTTTCTTGACCAAATTGAAAATGCTTTTGTAGGGAAAGAAGAAGTTATGGACTCACTACAAAAAGAATTAGAGTTCTGCCACAAAGAAAACCAAAGCCTTAACGAAAAAGTTCAGAAAGAGCAGCAAGGTTGGGAAGAAAAAATAAAAAACACTCACTCCCCCCCCCCCTCCGTGAGCGAACAAAACCATTAGAAAAATCGCCATTTTTTGACCAAAAACCCCCCACCTCCGTGAGTGAACAAAAATTTTTTTAATAGAAAAAATTTTTAATGGAAAAAATTTTTTGATATATAAGTGATAATTAGTATAATGAAATCTAGAGCTAATTCTGTTTAATTTTAAACAAATTGCGTTTTAAAACATAAATTTTATAAATTAAATTAATATTTGCTTCCCAATTTTTGCAAATTAGGATTTTTTTAAATTTCGAAAAAATATTTTTTATAAAATTTATATATAAATTTTTTTTAAAAAAAAAAATTAACCCCCCTCCGTGAGCGAACAAAATTTTTTGTTCGCTCACGGAGGGGGGGGGGGGGGAGTCAGGAACTCTTGTCCACAGATAAAGCATCTTTAGAGTTCAAGCTTAAGAAAGAATTTGAAGAAATGAAAGCTCGTCATGAAATGGAAATAGAGAGCATCAAAAAAACCAATTTAATCCAAATTGAAAGACTTGAAATGGAGAAAGGAAGTTATGAAAACCAGTTAAAGAGGCTCACTGATGAAAAAATCAAAATTGAAGAGGGTTCTAGTGAAGCATACCAATTTTTGAAAGACGACTTGAAAAAGCAAAAGGAAGAAAATAAAAGAATCAATGAGCAAGTCAAGGAAATAGCTGGAGAAAAAGAAGAACTTCAAGCCAAAATAGTGAAGCTTGAAAAGCAGCTTCTTAGTAGTAAAGAAAAGATTCATAAGCTTGAAGAAGAACTAGATCACTGGGAAAAAAGAATTGAAAACATGAAAGTTCAATGAAAAAACGAAGCAGATCAGATCAAAGCATCATACGAAAGAGAAATCGTTGAATTAAGCAACAGCACAAAATCAGAAACATCCACAATGAGAGCAAGTCACGATCAAGAATTGCGCACAGCTAAGCAAGAGCTCTCTATTCTGCACACGCAGTTTGAAGAAGCACAATATAATTATCAAAAAGAAATAAAATCTTTAGATAAGGCTTTAAAGACTGAAAAAGAAATTAGGCTAAAGTTGGAAGAAAAAATTCACGAGCATGAAGAAGCACTACCCGAATATCAAAAAATCCAATTTAATAGAGATCAGCTCCAAGAAGCGCATTTAGAAGCAGAAAAAATGCTTCAGTTCATAAAAGAAAAAACAGGCCAAATTTACGAGAAGCATATCCATACACAGAGAGATTGAAATGAACAAGAAAGGATCCAAGTTTTGCTAGATGAAGGCTTGGAAAATTACACAGAGATAGCATTATATGTTGAGTTCTTGATCTATTATTTATTAAAAAGTATCAATGATAATAATTGACTTGTTGACAGGATAGCAGAATTAGGTCAAGAAATTGATAAGTTGCGATACCTCAAAGGAAGCCCAGTAAAAGTCGTTATGACTCCATCGCCAGCGCCATCAGGGAGAAATGAGGCCCTACAAAAGAAAATTTGACGAGACATGAGAGGCACAGCTCGTGCTTTGCAAGAATTTGAAAAATCTAGAGAGAAATTAATTCAGCACTTTCAAGAGTCAGTATAATAATTTGATAATAATCCCTGAAATATAAAATTTAACAATCAACTTAGCCATTACTATTATAGATTAACTATATATATTTTGCAATGCATTTAAATAAATATAAAAAAATAATTTCAATTCTTGATTTTTGGGATTATGGTAAATTTTATTTTTCAAATAATTATAATTGATAATTGTAAAACATAGGCAAATAACGAATAAATTATGGAGCTTCTCCCATTTTTATTATACTTCAATTATATAAATAATATAGAAGTATTATAATTAATAAAATGGACAGCAAAAACATTTTCAAGCAAGCAAAAGAATCAGTCTCAAACAATTCAATCGAAGTTTCTCGCGAAACCCAAGACATAAAACCACTTTTGAATGACTCATCCATTTCTGGTGCAAGAATATGGGCTGATTTCAGGGATAAAGAGTGGTGGTATCTTCCAAGCACTCATGAAATTAAATAATTTACTGTTATTGATTTAAATATTTCTCGCCATAAAGAAAAATACCTACTTTTTAGAATAAAAGAAAATTAAAAAATTTTTAAATAATATTTGCTAATGGTATTCAAACAGATTTTAAATTTTCAATTATATATAATTAGAAGAAAATTGTTGATAATATAAGAATTAGCTGTGCTAACTTATAATTTGTTCATCTATATAATTGAATTCATTTCTCGCAATTTAAAATGGAGTTTGAAGATAAATGGAAAAAGTCAGAAAATTATCGACTCCCAAAACATCAAGGAATCAATTCTCAGTTTCTCAATCTGGTGGCCCTTCAGCTATAAATAGAAAGCCTATAAAAATACTTGGCTCTAACTTTTTATTGGATAGCAGATATGAAGTTCGCGACACAGTTGGCAGTGGAGCTTATGGAGTAGTAGTATCAGCAAGAGATACAGTATCAGGGGAACTTGTTGCAATAAAAAAAATTGAAAAAGCTTTTGAGCATTCTACCTTTACGAAGAGAACATTACGTGAACTAATAATTCTACGCTTATTAGAACATGAAAACGTAATTCGAATCAAAACAATCCAATTGCCCCTGTGCAGAGATGAATTTGATGAAATTTATGTCGTAAGTGAATTGATGGAAACTGATTTAAGCTCAATAATAAAATCTCCTCACTCCCCCCCCCCTTTAAATTTGAACTAAAAATTTTGTTCGAATTTAAAGGGGGGTTAAGAAAATTTTTTTAAAAAAAAATAATCATTATAAAATTTTTTATAAAAAAAAAAAATTCAAAAATTTATCGAATTAGATTATAAAAACTTGTTTAATAAAATGCTATTTACTCTTTATCCTTTAAAACAAAGCAAGATATAACTAAAATTTTATTATTAATTAATACGCCACTATTAATTGGTATCAAAACTATTTACACAAAAATTATTATTTTTATTGATAAAAAAAAAATAAAAGAAAATAATTTTAGAAAATTTATTAATCAAAGTGCTAATTTTGTTTAAATATAAGATGTTATTTATACTCTATTCTTTAAAATAAAGCAAGAGATAAGTAAATTTTGAATTTTTGTAAAGAATTCGTATTGAATTTATATCAAAGCTATTTAAATAGAAAATATCATTTTTATCAAAAAAAATAAAATTGTTTTAAAAATTAACAATTAAGGATAATAAATTTATTTAAATAAGATGTTCTTTATACTCTATTCTTTAAACAAGAGCAGGATATAACTAAATTTTAAATTTTAGTTAAGAAGAAACATTTAAATTATATCAAAACTTTTTACATAAAAATTATACTTAATTTTTTATTATAAATTAAATTTTGTTCCAATTTAAAGGGGGGTTAATTTACTATATTTTGTTCCAATTTAAAGGGTGGGGGGAGTCAGATTTTATCTGATGAGCACTGCCAGTTCTTTTTATATCAAATTTTAAGAGGTATCAAATACATTCATAGTGCACACATTCTGCACCGAGATTTAAAGCCGAGAAATCTATTGGTAAACTCAAATTGCGATTTAAAAGTCTGCGATTTTGGTCTAGCAAGACCTTTTATAGACGATTTAAAAATAAGAGGGTCACAGATGACAGATTATGTTGCAACTAGATGATATAGGGCTCCTGAGGTGCTATTAACTTATAGAAAATACACAGCTGCTATTGATATGTGGTCAATTGGCTGCATTTTTGCAGAGTTATTATTAAGAAAACCACTTTTGCCTGGAAATGATTCAAATAACCAATTGGATTTAATTTTTGACATGATTGGAACTCCTTCTGATGAAGATATTGCTTCTATTCCTCATTTAAGAGCAAGGGATAAAGTATCTAGAATGCCTAAAAGGAATAAAAAAGCCTTCGAAACAATTTTTTCTGAGTGCAACCCTGACGCAATTGACTTAGTGAGAAAATTTCTTGTTTTTAATCCTGATAAAAGAATTACAATTGATGAAGCGTTAGAGCATCCGTATTTGTCAACTTTGCATTGTCCAGATGATGAGCCAACTCGAAGTGCAGTTTCTGGTTTTGATTTTGAGTTTGAAAAAAGAGTCTTGAACATAAGAGAATTGAAAGATCTTATATATGAAGAAATTTTATTGTATCATTTTCCTCAAAAAAGAGAAGAGTACGATAGAGCAAAATTAGAATATTCACTGAAAATAAGAGTGCCACTCAGAGAAACTTCTTCAAATGGACCTAACGAGGACAGCGTGGGTGAAGAAGATGAATATTAAAATAAATTATAATAATTGTATTAATTCAAAGACGGGATTATTAAATCTAAACTTCGAATAGGTTTAAAATGCATAAAATAATAAATGGAAGTTGAAATTAATCCAACAATTGGAATTTCACAAATCTTTGAAAATTTTCTATCAACCAAAATTTGGATATCTCTTATAGAGTGTGAAACTATGTTCAAGACTTTTAGGTGCCAGCAAAATACAGCTGGCCTTGAAAGGCCACGGGTTTGCAGATGGCAATAATTCTGGGATGGGTGCGGTCTAGGCTGACTGGGCATCCCCTCCCCCACAGACAAGAGACCGAAGACGCGTGATCAATCAACACTTCAGGAAGAGTATTCTGCTTCCTGAAAGGTGGAGGTAGTTCCAGAAGAAGTATCGGACGTTCATTTCATACCTAACGCTAATAGAGTTAAGAGAGTCTTTTGCTTAAAGCAGGCTTGGGTGAGTCTCTCAATAGACAGACGACGTCACATTTTTTGTAACACTGAAAGAAAAGGGTGTCTTCGCTTTAGTTACCCAGCGTCATATGAACGAGAAGCTGAGGCTCGACTGGCTAGGGGCTTAAATAATCCCCGTTTTAACCCCTCTAATCTAATTCTCTCTCTATCAACTCATGTTATAAAAATCTTTTTTTTTTTTTTTCATCTATAAAATTTACCAATTTAAATAATATTCTGTTCCAAATTAATATTGGGAGGTAAAATACTCAAAAAATGGAAATTTTGCCCGGCATTCTGCTCCAACTTAAAAGGTTGAGTTACAGCAGAAAGATTATATGACAACTAAAAATATGCTTTTTCTTAATTAAGATTTAAAAGAAAAGATCAGATCACAGAAAGGGGAGCAAACAATTTTGATAAAAATGCAATATTAAAAAATTTTAAATATCCCAATTCTTTTTCGAGTCCTCATACTCATTATAAATAGCTCTTAAATTGTAAATTGCCATTTTTGGATCCAATTTCTTTGGGCAAGTCACTGTGCATGTTCCTATCTGATAGCACTTGGCTAATTTAAAGTCCCCGGATAAGTTTTCTAGTCTTTCTTCAATTGCTTCATCTCTAGAATCAATTACCCATCTGTAAGCTTGCAGTAAAACTGCAGGACCTAAATACATTTGCTGGTTCCACCAATATGAAGGACATAAAGTGCTGCAGCAAGCACAAAGAATGCACTCATATAGTCCATCCAATTTTCTTCTATCATTTGGGCTTTGATAATATTCTTTTGATCCCGGCTCTTTAGCATTCTTCCTCTTAAGCCAAGGGTCTATAGACTTATATTGATTGTAAAAATGGGTCATATCAACGACTAGATCTTTTATGATAGGATATCGAATTAATGGACCTACTGTCACTCTGACTTTCGGCTCCATCGGGCAAATGCAAGCCAGCGTATTGATCCCATTTATATGCATTGAGCATGACCCACATATTCCTTCTCTGCAGGACCGTCGAAATGTCAAAGTTGGGTCGATTTCATTTTTAATTTTGATCAATGCATCAAGTACCATTGGTCCACATTCTTTCATATCTATTCAGTATGATTGCACAAATTGGCCCTTTCCACTCTCTGGCAGAAATCGATGTATATGAAGCTCAGTCATTGTGGATCTATCAATTTGAGATTCTTCTTGAAATAAATATTAAAACTTGGGTTTTTTATTTTATCATTTTCTAGGCATAAATTTTTTTCATGATTTTTGAAAGCTAAAAAATTAAGCAATTAAAAATTGGTGCGAAGTAAGGGAGGAGAAATTATCCGCCTACCATATGCTTTATTGCCTGCTGCTAAACCATGAAGCACAAAGCGAAAATCTGAAAGAAGCCCTGGGCTTTTATCTGAAAATTTACGAGATAATGACTTAAAAATATGAGCCACCATTTTTATCAGAATGTAGGCAGAGATTATCAGCGTTTGCTTCTCAAACTGATTTATTAAAATCAATAGACATTTAGCATTTTTATGTACTTTGCATACAGTTGTGATGAGATATAATGGGAGAGAGCTGTTAGAAGCATCAGCTCCTAATTAGCAAGTTAACTCAAATATGGAAAATTTCAGTCTTCATCTTAAGTTTTACAATTTTGATTTGACTTAAAAGCTTATCAAAAATGTTTCTCAAATGAGACATATCGATAAATGCGAATTATTATTGTCATTTAAATTTGATTATTTAAGCTACTAAACTTCAACCGTCTATGGTATATAGTGTTGAAGAAGGAGCAAGGTGCTTATTAGAGCTAGCTTGTCAAGCGAGAGATCTCAATCGTTCAAAAGCCTATATTAAGCGTCGTCATGTGGATAAATCTCACTCGGTATCCTTGGTCATTTCAAAGCAATATGGTGGCAGCCTATCCTTAATCGTTAAATTAATATTGTTTATGTTAAGATAATCGCAAGTGATTTCCTAGAAAAGAAAAATTTGGGTTTCGTACTCCCCATCAATCATGCGATTATGTATCTTATCTACTGCAATTATATTTACTCCTTGATTTAAATTGCACATAATTTTTAGAAATGGAGAGCATATATATATATAAGATCGCAACAAAATTTAAAGAAAAATATGAATATTAGGCTAGTTTAAGCAATTAATTTAAAGAATTAAATTATAGGAAAAGGTCTGAAGATTCAAAAGTAAATACAATGTCACTTATAGCAAGAGCAAGGTATATATTTATAAAATATAACAATATGCACTTCAATATCTGGATTAAAAAAATTGAGAAAACTAATAAATTAAATAATCATAATTAGATCCAAGCTATACTGATTTGATTGCTTATCAGTTCGTTTTAGATAAAAAATATGTATATCCTCAAAATTCCAACTAATATTAATTAATAAAATTATTCATCTCAGCCGAAAAATTAATTTTAAATTGTAAAATTATAATGTAACTGCAACTTACTTATTAAATTGACATTCTTCTTAAGCATTCGTTTAATTTTATTAATTATAACTTGCCCAGAGTTATATCTATATTAGTGCATCTAAAAAATGAATGCTGATTAATTATTTCACTGCCTCTGATACAGATATATTAGAGTTGTAGCTTTTTGAATGATTAAGCTGTTCCATATTTCTTTCAACGAAGACTTTAAGCACATCTTTAATTTTGCTAGAAAGTCCTCTTTTGACAAAATCGTCTTCATTGTTGGTTTCAATATTGGTTTCTTTTGTTTCTTTGTACTCCCGATATGATTGAACTTTTGTGTGAACGATAATTGTTTTTTTACGTCTCTCAGTTAAGCTCTTTTTCTCGCATTTAGTAAACCACTTGCTTGTAAGTGCTTCTGTTGGACTTGGCCTTTGACTTGGTTTATATCGAATTAGTTTCAAAACCATCTTTTTGGCATCGCTCGAAATATTTTTCCATTGTGAGCCGCAAAAGATAGTGCTGATATATCCGACTTGCTGAACCATTTCATTTCGAATTTTTTCTGTCCATTTAGTTATTCCTGAAAGGACAAAGTACAAAATGATTCCTACACTAAACACATCAACCTTAGATCCATATGCCATTCGTTGGACCATTTCTGGAGCTGCGTAGCCTGGAGTGACAAAAGATTGATTTGTTTCCGCATTACTAAAAAATGCGAACTCGCAATCACCCAAAATAAAATCGCTATCACTTTTCTCAGATATTAGAAAAATATTTTCCAATTGAATATCTCGATGCACAACATTCATTGAGTCAAGGTACTCAAGCACCTCTAGCAGATTTTTGATTAATCTAGCTGCCTTAACTTCTGGTAATGGACCCTTGTTTTGAATTCGTTGGGCTAAGTTACCTCCTGGAGCGTGGTCTAGAACTAAATGTATATAGTTGCTACTTTCATAAACTTTATGGAGCTTAGTAATAAATGGGTGATTTAGAGTCCTGAGAATAGTGATTTCATTTATTATTGAGCTAAGCACAGACTCTTTTCTTATTTGGCGTTTTGGGATGCATTTAATTGCATAATCTCTGTTATTTTCAAGGTCAGTTGCAAGGTATAAATTAGAAGAATGCGAAGTCCCTATTGACTTCTTAAAATTGAAATCATTTCTAATATCTGTCATAATTCCAACTCTGGACAAGTAAGAGAGTCAAACATCTAACTCTTTTGAAGATTTTACATAAAAATGTCTTTGAACTATCCCTTGAATAATTTGAAAGCCGTAGTACCTTTCTTCTTCATTTTCTTCAATAAATGGCTCAATTGTTTTTCATTCGATCTTAGATACTTTTGTATATTCAGACGATTCAGTTTTGGCTTTTAAAAGTGAGTCTTTTGTTATTGCAAAGTATCGTTTTTTAAATTTATGAAGAGGGGTTAATTCGGTTAACGGACCACTATGAATAATTCTTGAAGAGATTGGAGTCTCGGGTTCTTCCAGCTCTTTTCAAAAAAGTAAGCCTTGAGGCTGCTCTGCATAGGTGAATATTGACTTCATTTATTTTTTGAGCAAATATGAAACAAAATTAGATTTTTTTCTTATATAAATTTTAAAGAAAATACTAGTGTATGAACATTTTAAGTTTATTTAAAAGCTAGAGTAAGTATAATAATAAATTATTGATATAAAGGAGGGATAGGCTCGAGTAGTATTATTAAGCTTCAAAAGATGAATAAAATGTTTATATGAAGGACTTCATAATTTATTAACTTCATTCATTTTTGGTTGCTTTAAAAAATAGAATGGCAGACATCTTCTTTAATACAAATGTAGGAGCTATCAATTTGAATAAATATCAAGTTATAATTTAAATTAAGTGTTTAAGGTATCTGGCTTCTCTCCAAAAATAGGGATTTCACCTGGCAACTAGTTATATGGGCAGACACACTAAAACAGTGATATTTTCTTATTACATAGTGGTGAATTGCACCATAATAGAGGAGAATTGTCCAAATATATTTTAAAAGGGAATCTAATTGCATCTGCGTGGATATGTGCAGCTCATGCAGCAATGACAAAAATTGAGATCTCTGTTATAGTCATGCTTGAAACCCAATGTGTTAAGAAAAACAAGTTTACTGAAACAATTATTATAAATAGATAAATTCTTTCTAGGGTAACTGCAAACAAATGATTTTCTGGAGGTCTAAGTAGCTTAAGCAGAATAGAAAAAAGAGTGCAGTTTGCGATATTTGAAAAAATGAGAACATTACAAATTTTATTATTTTCAGAATAGACTTATTTAAATCAGGCTCAGACAATTTTATCAGAATTTGAATTAATATCGACAAAATCTAACAGATGAGATTGAGTTTAATATCCTAGTTTTAGAATGCAAGAAAAATAGGGTTGATGTCCAAAGACTTTGTCTTAAATTTGCGAGATTGCTAATCCCATATCGCTTATTAGATATAATCCGTTGGCAAAATTTCTTATGGGCGTTATACGCGCCATTTTCATATGAAATTTCAAATTAAGAATTTGCCGCACTAAAATCTGCGTTTTGAAACGCATATTCGATTTTTACATACCAAATTCAAAATGACATGCATATGCATGATCAGAAATTTAGGCAATAGATAATATAATTATATGTTTTAAAAATATTATTAAAAATAAATCACATTAGGTAAAATTAATTTAGGCTTCAGATTAGATAGTTAAATATTTCAATTTTATATATATGATCCATCGATTTCAAGTTGACTATTTCATTTATTTGCAAAGTCTATAAAATTTTTATTCTCTGGACTCAGCTTACAATTATTGAAGTTTGTACTGAAAACACTTGCTCCTTGAAAATTTTTGTTCGACCAGTTTAAAGTTATATCTTTTCCACTTAAATTTCTTTTTATTTTTCATACAAATATTTCGCCATAAAGTCCCAATGAAATAAAATATTTATTGCATAAACTAAAGGTAATTGATAAAATCGAAGAAGAATGTGCCAATACTTGTGCAATTTTTGTAACTTGGCTATTTTCTTCAATCGCCCATAAAATTATGCTTCTATCTTCGCTACCAGAGGCAAGAAAAGCTCCTGAAAATGAAAATGCTGCTGAAGAAATTTTTGCTTTATGCCCAAAGAGGCAAAATAATTCTTTACCCTTTTTGATATCTCAAAAGTTCAGCTTTCCTTCATATCCAAAGGTAAGGTACTGACCATAAGGAGAACAAGCCAGTGCTCTAATGTCAAAATCTTTGATGGGAAGCTCAAACTCTTTCTTCTTAGTTCTGATTTCCCATATCACAATTTTTTTTGGTAAAGGATGAAAACCATTTGCATTTTTATTATAAACTGCAATAGCGAAATATTGCCCACATGGAGAAGATGAAATACAAATATCATCGAACCTTGAGTTTCATGTAATTAAAGTCATATCTAATTCAAGATCTTTGATTTCAACAGTTTGCCCTCCATATGCAATCGCTGCATATTTTCCACTGGGAGAAATTCCAATCTTATTTATTTCATCATTAAATCGATAATTTGTTTTATTTTGAGTAGTTGGATTCCAGAGTTTCAAGAATTTCCCACTGAGCATGAATAGAACTTGTGAAGAAAAGTAAAAATCTGGAGTGTTAGAGACTGGGCTGTAACTATCTAAGTCTCATATTATACAGGAATCTGATCTTGAGATAGCAAGATAATGCTTTTTTTGATGACTTGAAAAAGAAATACTATAAATTTTCTTTTCATAAAATTTATGGGATTCAATATTATCATCATAATTAAAGAATTTTAAGCAATAATCATCATTCGCCATTAAATAAAACCCGCCTCTGGGCGAAAATATAACTCTTTTTGCTTTCTTTTCATGGCATTTAAATTCATTTAAAAATATTTGTGACTCAAGGTTGAAAATTTTAGATTTGCTACAGTTGCTAACTCCCCTTCTCCGTAAGAGAGCAAAACCATTTAAAAACTCTATTTTTAGAATGAGCAAAGATTATTTTAAAAATATTCTGATATATAAGTGATAATTAGCATAGTTAACTTTAAACAGCTTGCATTTTAAAACAAAATTCTAAAAAACTACTTAATTTTTATTTTTAATTTTTTGTAATTTGGTATTTTTTAATTTCCAAAAAACACCAAAAAAAATTAATGCCATTGTCAAGAGCAAACAATTTTTGTTAGCTCACGAGAGTGAAGTAAGCGAGAGAAACTGCCCATAAGGAGAAATACTGACAAATAATGGTGCATCAAACTTTTTGTTAAATTTTATTTCAAAGTTTTCGATATTTATAATCTTCAATTCCGCTTTAACAAAAAGAATAAAGTACTTTTCGCAAGGAGAAAGATTAATTGAAGTAATATTCTCAAAATTTCCAGATATTGCTCTCATACATCTATATCCAAATAAATCGTAAAACTTAATGCTTGCCTCTGCTATTAGTATCATAAAATTTGACAATTTTGAATATAGAAGATTTTTAATCAGCGATGCTTCTCTAATGATGTTTACTAATATTAACTTTGAATTTACAGATCATAAATAAATAATTTTTGAGGAGGCTA
Organism: Blepharisma stoltei; assembly: GCA_914767885.1. Lineage (NCBI taxonomy): Eukaryota > Ciliophora > Heterotrichea > Heterotrichida > Blepharismidae > Blepharisma > Blepharisma stoltei. The sequence continues at coordinate 417,892 of CAJZBQ010000020.1, read as the reverse complement.
AGGCTATATGATTGCTGTTAAATGAGAATTTTAAAAAATCAAGCTTCTCAGAGTCCTTCATAGTAGACATTGATATTTGTCCGTTATTTAAGTCTATTAGCTTTAAATCGATATCAGATCCTATAGCAAGGTACTTTTCATCTGCTGAAAATTCAAATGCATGCTTATAAGCACTATCTATGTTAATTTCTGTGATTATCTCTTGAGTTATTATATTCCTTATGACATGAATAGAAATAAAATGGTTGGATTTTAACCTCCCCGAAGAGCGAAGTTTGTTTCTCCCCTGAAGATTTTCCTGTACTTGCCACGTGAGCTAGAATGGTTTTGCCTAACACATGGTCTTCCCTTGTGAGGACCATTGGGCACTCTATAGATGGTGGCTCTACCCTAGGGAGCTCATCCTTGGGGCAGGCGGTTCAGATCGAAATTCAGATGGTAGCATTTCTTTCCCTCTTTTTGTCTCAGGAGGCTATTTTGGAGCCGAGATGAGGCAAGGCTAGTAGGCTTGCCCACTTATGGCCAGTTTAACCTTTTTATTTAATAGTTTAATTATGGCAATGCCAAGCTTTCTTCTGCTTTTTGAGCTTTCAATATAAGCAATATATTTCCCAGAACTAGAAATAGTGATTTCAGACTTATAAAGAGAATTTTTCAAAAGCATTGGCCTTTTTTGCTCAAAATAAGTATCCTCTAGATTGCAATTTTGTAAATTTGAACAGTAAAAGAAAGTATTAGATAAATTTGCACCTTTCAAGAAACTATTTTCAAAATTTACATTGGCTAAGCTGCATTGAGATAAATCAGCTTCTGGGATTCTTATTCCATGAAAATCCTTCATTTTAATAAAATGGCTTGTATAATTCAAAATTGTGATTGCATTGCTAGCTGAAATATCAAATTCAGTAGAATCTCTTGAAAATAGAATAATTTCTGATAATATAGCCTTTGCATTGTTAGATAGAGTCTCTTTAAGGCAGTAAAGGAGATTTTTATCGTGCATAAGCTTAACTTTATTGAAAATGCTTTCTTTTAATATGATTGAATTTGTTAGATTTGGAATTTCCATCGCAATTCTTTTACTCATGGAGACTTGGTAATCTCTATAAAGTTCTGCTTCTGACATATATGAAACTGGTTCAATTTGTTTCTTCTTATAATACAAAATTAGATAATTTTTATTTCCATGCTTGTTTAATTCATCATAGCTAAAGCTTGGATCCTTATTTGGTCTCTTCATTATGTTTTGAATGCATTGAATGCTTTCGTGATTCTTTAACAATTTTTCAAGCAGGTATTGCTCATGAATTCTATTAAGTTCTGATTTCTCAGTCATTTTTATATATCAAGATTATTTTTTTATTTATACAGTTAAGCTTTATACTCTTGCCCCAACGAAAGCGTTTTACTATCGAAACAGAATTTGAAATAATGACAATTATAACAGTCTTTTCAATAATTCAAGCCAATATTTACAGACCGATCTCCATAAGCAAGGAAAACTTGATCATAATAGCAGAGTATTGAGTTTGAAAGCAAATGCCAGCTGTCTTCATTTTCAATTTCATTTGAGTAAATACTGCCACCAGCTTCAACTACATATACCTTTTTGGAGTTTTCGGAAAATAAAAGTTTCTGTGTAAAGCTTTTGACTTTCAGAGACAATTCAGTATAAGTGTTTCGAATAGGATCAAATCTGTAAATTATAGAATGGTGAAATCCAGAAATGTAAAAGTTATTTTTCATTTCTGCACAAGAACAATTGTAAGTTGCTGTTGGAAGCTGTTGTAGCTTGATTCACCTTTGCTCGATCAGGTCAAATTTTTCTGCTAAATTTAAATTTGTTTGGTGATATGCACCCCCGAATATATACACACTGTTATCGAAATAGACAGCTCCTGAATTTCTGCTTGGCGTTCCAGGTGGCATTAATTGAATATTTTGCAATTTGTCAATGATATAGCATACTCCTGATCCTGGGTTGCTTCCAAAGCAAAATATTTTTGAATCAGGGAGCTCTACTATGCAGGTAAACATATTAAGTGGCTCGGGAGTTTCAATAAGTTTTATTTCTTGCTGTCTTGTTTCTGTATCGTAAATTATCAACTTTGTTAAATTGTTTGTACCTTTATCTGTTAAATAAAGGCATTTTCTAGAGCTATCTGAGCTTAAGTGTAATTGCCCATAGATTTCTTTAGGCTCAATTTGATTCTCTTGCATAAGTTCTCCTTTTTCTGGAATCATCTCTTTGCATTGGATAATTTTCCTTGTTTTCGATAATTGGCTTTTAATTGTTTGCCTCTTATTGCTCAGAAACCTTTTTGGCCTCGAGGTTAGAGCCTCCATTGCATTATCATTTTTAGAAATTTCCCTTATTTTCTTTTGAGGTTTTTGTTGCTCTTTTTCAAAATCATTGATAATTTCAATTGGGGAATTACCTGAAGATACTCCAATTAAGCTGAGTTTATTTGAAAGCTTTAGGACATCCCTGATTATATTTTCCAACACTGAATAGTTAAAATCATTTTTTGGCTTAAAGACTTCGTAAGTTTCTAGTGATGAAAACGCTGAGATGTCAAAACCCAAAAATGAACTTAGTTCAGCTTCTTCTGATGATGATTCAACTCTTTCAATTTGAGAAACTTTTTCAGCTATGTCATCATCTATAATTCTTAAGTAGTCTGCCAAAATCCTTTTCATTGAGTTTATTTCTGATATACTTTTAATAAGATTTGCTTTAAGCAGTTCTAATTTACCTCCTTCTCGGTTGAGATATGATAGGAAAGCTTCTTTGATTTCTGACAGAGCCATATAATTTATTGCTCATTTTAGGCTAAATAATGCTAATATTGCTTGTCGGTACGAATTGCTATTCTCTGAAATCTAATCAAAATCAAATCAAAAAAGAATAAGTTATTCTGAAAAAGTTGGGCTTATTCAATTTAAAATCTTGTGAGTCGATATTTTCTAATTTCATTAATATTATTAATACCCAATTGTACACATTATAGGAGGAATAAAGTGCAGCTTCTTCAATTTTATACATTTGATTCAAGAAAGCAAGATCGGCTCATTTTAATAAAATCTCAATTTAAAGAATATTAATAAATTCAATGCTGGAAATGGAAACCTGCAGAATATGCTTAGAAAGTGAGTTGCCTTGCAAAATGATATCACCATGTAATTGCAAAGGAACACAAAGGTATGTGCATCAGAAATGCCTTCAGCTTTGGGATTTAAATCATCAGAACAGCATTAAGAAGTGTGAAATTTGTAAATGCGAGTACAAAAAGTCCCACCGTTTTCTAGGTGTTTTGAAGTTCTTAAGCAACCTTTTATTTAGCAAAGAAACCCTAAAAATTGCAGGAGTTGTGATTTATTGCATGATGGTTTGAATTTCTATTAGCAGAAAAAAGCAAGAGGTTGAGCATCTAAAAAGACAAATTTTTAATGTTCCTAAAATCAATGCCAACAGTTTTGTGTTAGGGAAAGTTCATATGCGTCTTTGATGGCATTTCTTAATACTATGGGGAGAATATTGCAAAATCTTTTGGCTGATTTACTACACGCTGACTCGGCCTTTCAAGTCAATTATAAGGAAAAGCTTTGCTCTTGAGTTTACTTCTAGAGAGCTTTATGAGTTTAAATAATTCTTAATATTGCAATAAAACTAAGCAAAATCGGCAAGTGTAACCATTAGTAGCCTAATTTATAGTGAAAATTTTGATATAATGAATCTGAAATACTAGATTATTCTGTTTACACAGTAATATACACATATTCTTAGACTTAATAAGCTCGGAGCTTTAGATGTATTGAAGACTAATGCAAAAGTTAGTGTTATAAATTTTTATCATATTTTATAATCCAGCTAACATAATATTTGAGAAATAAGGTTTATATATCAGAAAAGAATTTATTTCCAAATTTAAAAACTAATTCAACATTAAATTACAATTCAATGCTGCCTCAATAGTGACTTATTAATCTTTAATTAATTTAAAACTCACTAAGCCTTTCGCCAAGGAAAAGCAAAGAAAATAAGAATTTTCTGGGTATATTTATATGAATTTATTTAAAAAAATAGATCTCCATAAGGAAAAAAATTAATTTTATTATTTAAGGGGGGAGAAAATAAATAGCTCGTTTGGAAGAATCAAGATAATTTCAAATCATGCTGCAATGTTTCTATCCCTTTTGTGAAGAAAAACCTAGTATCCTCTGCCGCTGTCAAGGATCAGGTGTAATTGTCTGCAAAACTCATATTCTTGACCATATAAGTTTGAAACAGGGAAAAGGTCATTTAACAGAGCCTCTTTTCTCCAAACCTTTAAAGGAGAATAAGATAGAGTTAACGAGACACTTGAAAAGCGCAGTTGAAGATCTCATAAACTCCAAGTCCAAATGTATTTTAAATGCAAATGTCATTATAAGCGAAATTTTGAGAAGCCTGAATTATGAAATTAAGTCTATAAACAAAGAAATTGACTACTACTTGACTTTCATCTCTAAGATCAACTCCATTGAAGAAATACCGAAGCTTTCCCCATCTGATGAAGAACAAGCTCTTATTTTAAGCCTCGAAGAAGCAAAGAATCTTATCAAAGATCGTGTTGAAAGACTAAGTGAGCAAAGCGAAGGCCAAGAAGAAAGCTCAGATGAGGTTGAATGTGTTGAAGGAAATCCGTTTGCTAAGCATCCAGATATTGAAATAAAAGATATATCAAAAATTGAGCAAAGGATTGAACAATGAAAAGGCCTTCTTAATAAAAAGGTCACAGATGATGTAGGAAAAAATACCCAGGAGGATAATGTGAATGGTAAAGAACCTAATGAAAAACTCCCAATTAAAAAAGCAAATCGAGGTTGTAAAAAGAGGAGGAGAGGAAGAGCCAAGTTTTAAATTAATATTTGGTAAATAAATTTTTAAATTAATAATTTGATAAATTTTAAATTAATAATTTGGTAATCTAATAAAATAATTTATGAATTAGCCGAAAGCTAATGAAAATTCTTTTAAGGCCTGCAGAAGATATTGGAAAGCCTTTTTCGTTTTTAACATGATTATATGGGTGATGAGCTAACTTTCTTCCTAAAACCAGAGCTTTTAAATAAAAAAAATTTAATTTTATTAAATTAAACAGCTTTCATCCTTAAACAAAAGTTTTCATAATTATTAAAATTTCATTTCAAAATTTCCAAATTTAAAAAATTTATATATATTTTTAAAGTAATTTACGCAGTCTAATTATTTATTTATAATTTCTAGAGCTTTTCAGTAGTTATATCTCCTCAATATCTCAAGCTTTGCTGCTAAAAATTTCTTTAGGAAGAGCATTTCCGCAAAAGCTGCAAGCAACATTTGAATAATCTGTTTCTATTAGAAGAACTTCTTTAATAAAAGAGATAAATGTGTCTCTATCTATTTCTTTTCCACAGCCATGCATAAATGAGTCATTTTTCAGACATAATTTTAAATTACTATATTCATTGAGTTGATTTTGTTCAGTACTATCTATCTTCACATCTTGCTTTTCTAATAATTTGGGAGCAGGGTTTTCGCTTTTCACACAAAAAGAACTAAGTGAGAAATCATTTAAATCTTGACCATTTTTTGTTAGTTTTCAATCATTCAAATCCACCCCCTCTTCTTTAAAATCTTGATTATCTGTTGCATATGCATCATCTAAGGGCTGATGCTCTAAATTCTGAGCTGCCATTTCACTAAAATAAGCTGATTTAAGCCGTTCGCAGATTTCAGCCATACTGGGTCTAATTTTATGATCATATATCAGCATATCTAAAACGATTTCTATTACTTCATCAGGAAATCCATATCCTGTCATATCACTCCTAACCCTATTTTTTAACTTGTCCTCAGACTTAGGCAAGCTAGTATATACGCTCATAATAGCGAATTCATATAAAGTTTTTCCAGCAGATCATACATCTTCTTTAAAAGGGTCAATTAATTTGCTTTTGAATATTTTTTTTTCAAAGCATTTAGCTAAAAAAGGAGACATATATGTGCAAGTGCCTAAGACAGTATTTTGCTCGCCAAAACGGATTTCCTTTGACTCTCCAAAATCGCCGATTTTTATTTCGTTGCTTTCGTTGAGGAAAATATTATTTGGCTTGATATCTCTATGGGCGATTCCAGCTTCGTGCAATGCAGCGAGTGCTTCTGTGATGGTTACAAAATATTTTAATTGCTGAGTTATGCTTAATAGGACTTTATTTTGGCACTTATTTGAAATGATATCTCCTAGACTATCTTTTTCGCAATACTCCATAAAAATGTGATACTGCCCATTCACTACCATCTCATGATAGAACTGCACAATACCATGATGGCACTTTGAAGCACGCATCAGGTAATGGGCTTCCTTTTGGAATTCTTCTCGACATCTTAAGAATATTTTCATAACCCCTGTGCGAGGGTATTGGGAGCCTTTAGACCATTTCTTAAAGGTTACCTTTTTTAGAGTGGACGAGTTCCCCAAATGGTAATCCTCAGCTTCGAAAGAACTATAATAGCTATCTAAAATATCAACCATGAAATTATTATATCATTTCTACAAATTTTTTTTATTAATGGACATGCAAAAGCACGCAAATAATCTTTTAAGTCTAAAATGATATGCGATATATGAAAAGAAATTAACCTACTTTTTCAGAAATAGCTAATAATTATGCTAAATTATATTTTTGGATTCAACTTAGTCGGAACCCTACTTATAATCATAATATTGAAAATCTGATTTCTAGCTCCAGCAATTAAATAGGAAAAAAAAATCTTTCCATTCAGAAGGGGATTATTTTTTTAGCAGAATTAATAATTTATCAATTCAGATTTAATTATTTTCTAATCTCAATCCCTGTCTAAAAGAGTAAGATATAAGTAAACATTAATTTTGGTGACATTAGATTTATCCCATAGAATTTCTTATTTTACTAATAAAATTAATTTATCCCATTTAAAGCGGTTAATTAACAAAAAAATAAAAATTTTACATATATTTTGCTCCAATTTAACAGGAGGGAATAAGTGCAAAATTTATCAATGCCTTATCATGAAATTCTTTTTTCTTAATAGCCTTTGTAGTGAAGTGTTATTGCTGTATACTATTTTCATTTTTTTAATTCTCTTATTATATTTAGTTAACCAAAACCGAGCTTTATCATTCAATAATGCCTTATATAGCTACTTTGTCTCCATAACCTCGATTTGGTTCCATACAAATTTATCATTTGATTTGAGAATAAGGTTAGGTTAAAGCTTTTTGGCAATTTCAAATTAAGAAAATGCCCATTATTCAAATTCCATATTTACCGCTATTAGCAATTATTCAAAAAATTCTTTTTGGCAAATCTATTAAATTTGAAGATTTTCCCATCCCTTGTAAAAACAATTACAAAATTATTAAAGCTGTCAAAACCTTAATTATATAAACAATAAAAGTTTGAATGCTGTATAAATTAGTTGAAAGATGCTTCTTTAAATTCGAGAGATTAGTAAGTATTTAGTTAGTTTTTCTCCTAATAAACACCTTAGCAATCTAAATCTTTAATATTAAATTATAGAAAACTCATTCAAACTGCTAAATTTCTTTCCCAATTTAAATTGAAAGAAATTAATTTCCCTATTACAACAAAATTAAGTTTCTTCCTCTCATTTCAGATAATTCTCTTAAGAGTATCTAAAATTTGCATTTTAAATTTATAATTGATTTATGCTTGAACTAGGAATCACTATTTTTATCATGACGTGCGAATCTTCATGCTTATGTTTGAGTGCTGCTAAGTGTGTAGAATTATCGAAAGAATCATAATTTTGCTGGCATCGTATGCAAAAGCTCACTTTAGGGCAATACGAGCACTGGTACCAAACAGGTGATTTTTTTCCCTGACAAGCTACACATGCATTTTCGGGCTCAAACGGCAGATTATAGGTTAATCTTTGACTTGCACAGATGATTTGCTTATCGAAATCTCTCCAAATTCCAATTCTGAGATTATCTAGAAGAAGGTCATTATGTGAAAGCTTGATTATATAGGTAAAATGGTGATGGCATATATCTTGGTCTGGAGCCTCTTTTTTGTGACAATCTTTACAAAATCAACCGCAGCAATACATGCATAAGTATTGAGTATCTCTATGATAGTTAAATTGATACTCGCAGCCATTACAAAAGCGCCACTTGCTTATTGAGTAATTTCTTCACCCAAAACTGAGTTTCACATTAGACGGCGGGTTAAAATAAGCCAATTGATAAAGCATTTGGAAAAAAGCCTCTTTTTCAATAATTTTGTTGCAAGAGTTGTATGCTTCGTCATTTAGTTTAAACAAATAGAAAGCCCTTGCCATAATAACGTATAAACTTCCAAAGTTTGGATATTTATTAATAAGAATGTCGTAGTATATGAGGCAATTGTTCTTCTCCTTCTTTTTCTTTTTTGTAAACGTAAATAGTGCTCTTATATCACAGGGGTTAACTTTAAAGAGCACATTTTTAGACTCCTCAGAAATCTCTTTAGCATTCTCTTTTTTTTCGTCTCTAGAGCTTTCTTCACCATCTATATCATGAGATGTTTCGAGTTTATTAACACCTTTGATTTTTATTTGGGCTATGTCCTCTTGACGTCGCATATCTTGCTTGGTATCGGTTGAGATGGGGTTATTGGATTCTAAATTCTCAATACTTTTAGATTCTTCGGCTTTAAGCTTAGTGTCAGATGAGTCATGCTTTGATTGATCTGATGCGTAATATGAAGATAAATGATGGGAGATTTTCTTACTACTGCCACTTTCATTTTCAGATGTGACAGCGTTCATTTCAAAGGAATAATTATATGCTTCTCTGAGAGATCCGGGAGGCCCTATTCTGATTGTATTTTGCTCAAAGCCAGCTTGTGTTTGAGAATTCAGCATTGCCCTTGTTTTACTGCTTGATGAAATCGATTCCATAATTTATTTTCATATTCTATAAAATCTAAAATCACAAGTTGATTTGGGTTGATTATGTTGCCAGATTTGACACTAAAATCAGGCATATTGTAGCCATAACATTACTTGGTTAATAATCAGAGAGTATTTCATATTTAACTTATCTTTCAATGAAAATTAGGAGATTGACTGTCTTGTGAGTTTAATTAGTCCACATCTTCTTATGCTTTTATATAATTATAAGGTAAAAAATATTAAAGGCATCAATTTCTATTCATAATCTATTGAAATATTATTATAAAAAAATAGTCTCGGGCTTAAAGAATGATTTAAAAACAACACACACTTGAGGAGATTAAATTCTGTCAGTCACTGGGTTTATTTCAGCCAGTCCCCTTCACAAGTTAGTTCACACTTAGGAAGTTTAGACATTATCTCTAAATAGCGCCCTTTTTCCATCGGTACAACTAAAAAATAGTGAAGTCAGACAGTCTATCGGAGAGACTCACCCATTTATGTCTTGATCCTTCACTAACAATTAAGAGCTGCCTATTGTCTGTAAGGCTTGATTTATTGCTGAATCTCGCAAAGTTTCTTTCTTGGCCTGTCTTAGTCCTATTGCAGACTAAAGATTGCCTCCCAAGGAGTACGGAAAGTATTGCCTCAGTTTTCGTCTATGAGTCAAGGGAAAAAGGTTTAGTTCCAAGAGCCTCGATATGATATATTTTTCCCCTCTGGATTGTATGGTGAATTTACTTAAGGATCTTGTTAATTAGTTGTAAATTTGAAATTTTAAGAATATTTTAGCAATAATTTATTTTAATAAGATGACCCAATTAGATTAAAATAAAAGCATTATACTCGAGAAGTTATATATAGCTTTTGTCATAAATTATTAATTTACTCATTGTCAGAGCTTTCCTCTTGGTCATGATCAGTCTTAATTATGGCAAATCTATGGATATTTTCTTTTTCATAGATCTCACTTTCTTTTGAGAATTCTTTCCCAATATCAAAACTAAGATGAGAAGTCTCAAATTCATTAGATTCTGAAGCAAAGACCTCTTTTTCTTCTTTTATGCTAGCAGGCTCCTCACTTTTATTAATAGCAGGCTTCTCAATTTTAGCTTCCTCTTCTTGATCCCTCAGACTCCTTCTCCACAATAAAAACTTGATAATAAAGAATAGAATGATAAGAACTCCTGAAGGCAAAACAACTATTAAAGCTATCTCACCTGCTGATAAGTCACTTGAGTTCGAAGATCCAGAATTTGTTGTAGAGTTTGCAGCAGCAGATACTTGGTTCGTATTAGCTGCAGTGATGTTTGCTTCTTGCTGATCACTTGCAGAACTTTTAGAGATAGGAGGAGCATTTACTTTAGCAGAAGCTTTAAGAAGTCTAGCTTTTGCCAATCCAACCTGCTTTTTATCCAGATCAAAGCTGATATAAAATCTCTTCATAAAATTCGTTCCTAAACTCCAATATTGAGCATCACTGCTATGCTTGAATATCGGGTAGCAAACTCCATCAATTTCCTTCAAATAGTCGGTGTATTTAATAGTAAAACCATGACCTTCAAAATAAAAAGTCATATCGGGATATTTATCTTCACAGCCGCATTTATAATTTTCGAAGCTGTCTGTTTCACATCCATATTCTGTTGATAAAGTTTTTAAAATATCAGAAATAGCAGTCTCTGGTCCAGCAATCATGCTAGATACTGTTTCAAAAATTGTTCTATTAGCTTCTAAATAAACTGCACCTCCAAATGTCACAGAATCGCACGGAACTTCTCAAAATCTGCTTGAATTTGTGAGGCTAATATATGTAAAAGCACTTTCTGATGAGTATTTAAAAAGATTATCTCCATCAATTATCAGATTTGAGCTTGGCAAATTTCATTCTGAGGATGCAATATATAAGGAAAACTGCTTCCGTGAAATTTTCCCTTGCTTTTGTAATGCATGTATATAAGAGCCCTCTTCGCTTGATGAATCAACCCCTAACCCAAAAACTCCGTCTTTTGAGATCCCTTTTATGCCAGAATGATAGTCAACTAAAATAAATGATTGATTCTGAATAAGAAAATTGTTTATTGCTAAATTTTCAGTGCATTTATACCCACTGATTTCTCCCTCGAGACTTTTCAGAACTTTCCTATCAGTTGAATTTGAAAAACTTGAGGATAGCTTTGAGTTGAATTGATGCTTACCGAGGTAATTTTTAGATTCAAAATCTTCAACCCAAGTCCATTCTGTGTTTATATTAATTAGAAAAGTAAATTCTTGTAGTGGTGTTCCTAATTCCCCCCTTTAAATTGGAACAAAACATAGGTAAAATTTGCATTTTTTGGGTACTTAACACTGCTTTAAATTGGAATAAATTTATTTTTCAATAGGAAATTTTATTGATGAAAATACTAATTTTTATAAATTATTTTTACCTAATAATAGATAAAATGCAAGTAGGATGCTATTTAAACAGATTATTTTTTACTTTATATCTTTATTAAAATTATTGCACTCAATTTATAATTTTATAAAAAATGTTAAAGGTGAAAATAAAAATGTTTATAGGCCTAATTTAATGGAATAAAAAGAAAGTAGTATGGTACTGAATCGATTAATTTTTTTATTTTATTTTCATAAAAATAAATTAAAATTCAAACTATTGCTCAATTTATCCCTTTAAAAATTTAAAAAGTTTTTTAAAAATAATAATGGTGAAAAAATTAATTTTTTATAAAATTAGATTTAACCTTATTTAATAGATAAAATGAAATTCAAACTATTATTCTTAATTTATATTTCTTAAAATTATAAAAAAACAAATTTAACAAAACAAAAGATTAAAATTCTAATTATTAATAAAATTAATTTTGAATTGCTTTAATGGAAAAAGTGCAAGTAGATTGCTATTTAAATAATCTGAATCGATTAATTTTTTTAATATTTCTTTATAAAAATGAATTATTGTACTCACAATATATTTTTTTCAAGATTTTAAAAATTTTAAAAAAATATATAAATATTATTTTTCCTCAAAGAAAAATTATCCCAGCTTTAAATTGGAACAAGATTTTTCGTTCCAATTTAAAGTGGAGAGAGTAAGGACAGTTCTGTGTAATAAAATTCCTAAATTATTGGTTACACTTTGAAAATTTGAATTAGATTGATCAAAAGATTTTTTTAAATTGGAGAGCTGTGAGTTGCTTTTTCATTCATCTAGTTTATTATTATATCTCAATGACCCTCAATAAAGATCAATCGTGACAGAAGCCAAAGCAATAGATATCCAAAGATCCAGCAACTTCATATTTTCGGTAATAATAAGGTTATTAAAAATTTTAATAAAATATTAGTATTGCCTGAAATTATTTTACTCAATGATGGTTTTATTTTAAAAAAATATATTTCTAAATAATTAATTTATATCTCTTTAAAATAGAATTTAAGAAGCAATAAAAGTAAAATAGTATTATTTATTTGATTCACTAGCTGAGCGATCAGATTCTTCTTCTTTGCTTTCTTCAGATATATTCTCAGCTTTTTCTATATTTTTAGCTTCCTCATTTTTATTGTTTGCTTTAGCACCAGATATATCTTCGCTATTGCTTATTTTGCTGATATATTTTGTTTCATTATCGTTTTGACAAGCATGAGAGGTGATGCTTGGTTTATTTTTTAATTCTTTTTCTGTTCCAGATGAACTTGTTATTTCTCTAGCAGGTTTTCCTCTTGTTTTATTTTTATATATTTTAATTCCGATTGCAGTTGCAAGAGCAATTATAGCAACAGTAGGTAGCACTACAATGAGAGCAATTTTCCATACAGCAAAGCTTCCCGAGCTATCGCCAGTATCTTCGTTGCCTGTGGAATCTTGATCGCTTCCAGATCCATCTCCATCATTATTAGAATCTCCACCTCCGCTATTCCCACTACTTGATCCGCCACTGTCTTGGCTTGTTCGAATATTAGCGAAGCCGATTCTTCTGCCATCCATGTCAAAATTAATGTAAAATCTTCTTACTCCCCCCCTCCGTGAGTGAACAAAACCATTAGAAAAATCGCTATTTTTTGCCCAAAACCCATCCTCCGTGAGTTAACAAAAATTTTCTTACTCCCCCCCCCCCTCCGTGAGTGAACAAAACCATTAGAAAAATCGCCATTTTTTGCCCAAAAACCCACCCTCCGTGAGTGAACAAAAATTTTTTTAATAGAAAATTTTTTTATGGAAAAAAATTTTGATATATAAATGATAATTAATATAATGAAATCTAGTGCTAATTCTGTTTAATTTTAAATTAATTGCATTTTAAAACATAAATTTTATAAATTAAATTAATATTTGCTTTCAAATTTTTGCAAATTAGGATTTTTTTTAAATTTCAAAAAAAAAATTTTTTAGAAAATTTATATATAAAATTTTTTAAAAAAAAAAAATTAACCCCCCTCCATGAGTGAACAAAATTTTTTTGTTCACTCACGGAGGGGGGGGGGGGGGTTAATAGAAAAATGTTTTATGGAAAAATATTTTGATATATAAGTGATAATTAGCATAATGAAATCTAGTGCTAATTCTGTTTAATTTTAAACAAATTGCGTTTTAAAACATAAATTTTATAAATTAAATTAATATTTGTATCCAATTTTTGCGAATTAGGATTTTTTTAAATTTCGAAAAAAAATATTTTTTAAAAAAATTGATATATAAATTTTTTTTACAAAAAAAAACATTAACCCCCCCTCTGTGAGTAAACAAAAATTTTTGTGTTCACTCACGGAGGGGGGGGGAGTTATAAAGTTATCCCCTAGTATTCAAGAATTTAATCCAGTAGCATAATAAAATATAGGATAGCAATATCCTGCAAAGACTTCAAAGTAATCACTTTGCTTTAGAGCAAATATATTCCCTGATAGCTTAAAAATCAATGTAGGATAAGATTTGCTGCAGTCGCAATAAACTTCGTTATACACATTCACTTTGCAATAGTAATAATCATATAGAGTATTTAATATTTGATAAATATCGTTCTTAGGGCCTGTTATAAAACTAGACCCAGTGTCAATAATAGCACTCACTCCTCCAAAGTATGATATTCCACCAAAACTCATCGAATCGCAAGGCACTTCCCAATATCCTGAGTCAGCAATTAGATTAATATAGGTAAAGGTATCATCTGATGAGTATTTTGAGATGTCATATCCATCAATCATCATGTTTGAATTTCCCAGATTAAGCAAATCTGAGTCGCTATTTGCTTCATTTAGATAAATTGAAAATTGTTTTTTCTGAATTTTGCCTTGACTTTTTAAATTGCTCATAAGAGAACTGACCCCATCACTTAAAGCTTCAAATCCGAATCCCATCAATCCATCTGATTTTAGGCCATCAAAATTGCTTTCGCTGTAGATCAAAATAAAAGATTGGTCAGTTACAGTCAAAGAGTTGCTGTCACCAATAGAAATGACATCAGTGCTCAAATAACCATTTGAATTTCCTTTCAAATAGTTTAGAGCTTTAGGCTGAGTAGTATTTTTATAAGTCGATGATTCTTCTGGAGAGAATTTATTGCCTACGTGGCAACCCGAACAATCAACGACATCAATCCAGGTCCAAGTGCTACCTGTGTCAATTATGAAGGTAAAGGTCTGTGGAGGAGTCCCAATTGTAGCTTGAGTATAATATTGGAACTAAATTATCATTACATCTTTGTAATTGGAAACACTTGAAGATGAAGAAAGACCTCTCAAAGAAGGAGGGTTAAATCTAAAATGAGAAGATTTAGATGGGCTTTGAGCTGGAGCAGGTCTTTTTTGGATAGGAATAGTTATTGAGGCTAGTGCAAGAGAGATGCAAAGGAATAATAGCATCAATTTTTATAAATTCAAAATATTACTCGTAAATATCTGTACCATTTTATTATATAATTTTGAAATATTTGTAGAAGACATTAATTTACAACTCGAACTTTTAGACAATTGAAGTCTGAAATTGGTATGAAGTATGTTTAAAATGAGTTTTAGTCTTTGAAATCTAAGATTTAATATTGTATGCATTTATATTACGTTTATTTAAGCAATTCTTTCAAATAAATTTTTAGTTTTTTATATTTCTGGCATATAGCTCGAGAAGCTATTTAGATGCAAAAACCGCAAAAATGTAAAGAAAATTTAAAATTAGATTAATAATAAAGCCATTTTAAAAATATGCTGTTTTCTTGTCAAATTTGTTCGTATTTGTTACCAATTTTTGGCATGCCACTTCTTAACCCTTCATAGTATAGAGATTCTGTTCTTCCCTTTAAGAGAGTCTGTCTTAGCTTTTTAACTTTCTATTTGCATTTTGCTCGATAAAGAAACTATCTAAGGGCATGGGCTATACATATTATTAAGAAACATATCAGGCTTTATTAAGTTTGCATAATTATCATACGATAACTGCTTTTTTATAGATGAATAGGCATCAGAACATAGTTAGCTAGATCCATAATTATTGTACAATTTTCGATTTTTTATAGAATTATTAATTCTTATTTTTTTTAGATTTAATAAACCGAACTTTCACCTATGTAACAATATATCACAATTTTTTTTGAGATAAAAAAAAATACGAATCAGTTAACTATCAATATATAAAAAATTTTAAAGTAATCATTTAATAGTTATTTAATGATATTTCACTCTCTCTATTTCATGCAAAATTATGAATATCTCAAATTTATTATTTCTAAGTTACAAAACTACTACAAAGTAACTTAAGTCTACCTTATGGCGTAGATTAGGGAACTAAATTTGAATTGGATATAATATGCTATCTATTGAAATAAACTCTATATTTAATATGTTTCAAGCCTATATATTTATAGCTTTATTTTAATTCAAAATTCTAATATTATAAATAAAATTTGGATGATATTTATTAATTTATAGGCATTTTTTAATAAAAATTGCTTCATTAAACATTTCAGCTTAAATATCGACAGAGAAACTTCTTTGATTATTGTTTTCATTTCTGGCTCCATATCTTCTGGCTCTCAACTTCTTCATCTTATAACAAAATATAGCTGTAATAATAGAAAAGATAACAGCTATAACAATTGTGGGGATAACAATTATTAAAACTAATTCTCAGTTAGCTAGACCTTCAGAATCATCTGAGTTTCCTTGAGAATTATAATTTCTGAAAGTGCTTCCAGTTTGGTTATTGCTACTAGAGCCATAAGGATTAGCTCCCCCATCTGGTGATGAGTTAGTGGCATTGCTTGAAGATGTGGTATTTCCGGTTTCAGAAGAGTTTGAAGATGAGGAAGCATTATTATTGGAAGTTTCTGTTGAATTGGTGGATGTTTGATTATTATTTTGGTTACTATTGCTATTTGTGCTACTATTTTGGGAGCTATTACTATTGGAATTTGTAGAATTTGAATTATCATTAGTCTGAGTTGTGCTGTTTGAACTGCTATTACTTGGTGAGCTCAAGCCAATCTTGGCAAAACCAATTCTCATCCCATCCATATCAAAGTTAGTATAAAACCGTCTCAAAAAAGCATCACCTAAAGCCCAATAGTTTCCATTTGAGTACCCAAATTGAAGGTAGCACAATCCTTCATATTCGTCAAAATAATCAATTGATTGGATTGTAAACTGATAGCCTCCTAATTGATAGGTCAAGCTTGGGTAACTATTTCCACAATTGCAATAAGGATACCCATCACTATCAGCTGTACATCCATAATTGTTTATTAATTTTCTTATTATACTTATCACATCATTTTTTGGTCCTTGAATATAATAAAGTCCAGTATCTATAATAGCTGTTAGCCCAGCAGTATATTTTACATTATCAAATTGTACAAAATCACAACTAATTTCCCAAAATCCTTTAGAATTCGCTAAATTTATATAAGTAAAATCAGTTTCGGCTGAATATTTAGATAAGTTGTATCCGTCGATCATAAGCATAGAAGAACCCAAATCTGGGACATCAGAAGGACGGTTTGTATAGTTTAAATAAACTGAAAACTGTTTTTTATTGATTTTCCCTTGACTTTTTAAAGAAGTCATTAATGATTGAGTATTAGAGGCTAGTGCGTCAAAACCAAAGCCAATAATTCCATCAGCAAAAAAACCTTGTGTTCCCCACTCATAATCAACTAAAACAAAAGTTTGCGATACCACTTTTAGCGAGGTGTCATTCCCAATACTTATTGTTTCAGTGTCTTGGTAACCTCTTACTTGGCCTAAATAAGTTATTTGTTGATATTTACTGGTAGAACTCAAACTTGAAGATGCGTCTGGGTCAAACTTGTTGCTCTCAGAGCGGCAAGTCTTACAATTTTTTTTATCAAGCCAAATTCAAGCACTTCCTGTTGAAACAAGGAAGTTAAATGTCTGAGGTGGAGTACCTATATTAGCTTGTATATAATACTCATACTACTTATCACTTACGTCATCATAATTTCTTATTGCTGTATACGAAAAAAGTTCTCGAAAAGATGACGAAGAATTTCCAATGTCATGCTTAATAAACTTTCGCTGAGGGCTATTTTTTGATACTAAAGGTAAAGATATTGTAGCAAAAGTAATTGAAATAAGCAGGCAAATTAATTTCATAACGCTTATTTGTATAAGTTTATGGCATTATGGAGCATTTTATTTTCTAATCAAGGTCTCACAATCAATTTTGATGCTTTAATAGTGAATTAAGTTATATTTATTTATAAAGAAACATCGCTTGCATTTATACAATATTTTTAATATCATTCGATATTATTTTATGCTAACTCCCCCCCCCCCCTCCGTGAGCGAACAAAACCATTAGAAAAATCGCCATTTTTTGACCAAAAACCCCACCCTCCGTGAGTGAACAAAAATTTTTTTAATAGAAAAAAATTTTAAATGGGAAAAAAATTTTGATATATAAGTGATAATTAGTATAATGAAATCTAGAGCTAATTCTGTTTAATTTTAAAACAAATTGCCTTTTAAAACATAAATTTTGCAAATTAAATTAATATTTGCTTCCCAATTTTTGCAAATTAGGATTTTTTTTAAATTTCGAAAAAAATATTTTTTTAAAATTTATATATAAATTTTTTTTAAAAAAAAAAATTAACCCCCCTCCGTGAGCGAACAAAATTTTTTTGTTCGCTCACGGAGGGGGGGGGGGAGTAAAAGAACTATTATAAATGACATTAATAGTGTTTTTGCTCCAGAGCGAATACACTCAGTATTTGCAGTGTAAGTGATGCCATTAATCGTTAAAACTCCATCTTTTAGCATAAGGCCTTCTGCACAATCACCTCCATCATCATTACAGTTTTTATTAAGGCAAGCAGGATCACAAATTCCATCTCCAATCCATTCATTCAAGCAATCGCTGGCACACAATATTTTTTCGTTAAGACAAGCATTATTGTCATAGCCACACTTAGCTACATTGCATTGGAGATCACAAACATCATTTGTCAGCATATCAGGCAAGCACCCTTCAGAGCAATAATATTTTTCACAATCCCCTCCGTCTCATGCACAATCTTCATGATAGCAAGCCACATCACAGCTACCATCTTGGATATATTCATGCTTGCACCCTTTAGATTTACAGGTCTTTTTCACACAATCTAAGCCATCATATCGGCATGCACTATTGAAGCATGAAGTATCACAATGGGTATCGTTGACAAATTCTGCAGAGCAGCCATATGATGCACATTCAGTGCATCTTCCAGCATCATAATCACAGTGAGTATTGTTACATACAGAATCACAATAAGAGTTCTCCAGTAAATCATAAGTGCACCCAGTGTCAAAGCATGAAATTGTGTCGCAGTCATGAAAATCGTAAGAGCATTCTTTTATGTTGCATTCAGTGTCACAATTTCCATTTCCTAGCATATCTCCAGTACACCCAGCAGCACATAAATCACAATCTCCGAAATCATTTTTACACTCATTATTTTTGCATTCAGGGTCACAGATGCCGTTTCCTAGCTGGTTTGTGCTGCATCCGGTTAAAGAGCAGGGAGTTTTGCAGTCTCCTCCATCAAAAAAGCTTAGTTCATTATTGCATTCTTGGTTGCAGGTCCCATCTCCTATTGTAATTGGGTCGCATTTCAATAATTTAAACTGATCAATATCTTCGCAGTCTTTTGAGTCAAATCCACATTCAGGGTAAAGACATTGGGCATCACATCAGTGGTCGCCTACAAAAGATAATGGGCAGCCTTTTTGTTCGCAAACATCTTGAGATGGAATAATTTCTTCTGTCGTCGTGAAAACTGTTGTACATTGACTTTTTCTTCCGGCAAAATCATAAAGTTTTCACTTGAGAGAGTAAGAAGAGAGGTCAAGAACTGTATAGCCATAGTAGAGATCGTCAGCGAACTTATAGGTCTGATTTTGTGTGATGTCAGCATATCGAGATGTGCCTTGAAGAACCTTAAGAGTCGTTCGGCCTATGGAGAAGAGAACTTTTAGTTTGCTGCTGGAGGCACCCACAATTGTAGGTTCTGAGTTGAAAAGTGGGTTTTGGTTGTCGTAAGAAAAGACTAGGGAAATAAGTGATAGTAAAAATATCATATTTATTGTAACGCTATAAGAATTAATTGGTTTAATCTTTATGATTGTAAATTAAAGAGAAAAAGTATCATTTGAATATACTTTCTTTAAGCATTTGGTCAAGGGAAATATGCTCTATAAAAGCTGAGAATTTAAGACATAAATGTCTTTTATGATTGATATTTGTAATTGATAAGGGTATTGTAATTTTTCATAGATTTCATAGATTTCTTAGATGATATAAAATATCAATTATAGTTTTGATTATATTTAAATAGTTAAATATTATTTATTTAAATTTCCCTGATGGTACTCTCCTATGAGGTGTGCTTTTCTTTAGGGGAGATCCCTCTGCTATCGCTTCAACAGTATTTGATATAATTCTTGCTATAATAAAATGGCGCTGCTGAGGACTTTTCCATTCTCAGGCAATTATTATGGGATTAATTTTCCCAATAACCCTTATGCCAGAAAGCACATATAGAACTTTCTCTTCAATAGCGCGATAAGGCGTGCTTCCTGGTTTGACTAAAAGGTCTTTGGAACATGAAAATTTTATGTTCATTCTTTGTAAGAGAGTCATACAGTGAAAATAAAGAGTTCTGGCTGATCAATCTCGAGAACTTAAAGAGAGGCTATTTGCAAATTTACACTTTTGGTTCGTCAAATGGATCTCGCGAGCCAATTCTGGCCGGTACTTGAAATTATAAATGATAGTTGCCAGAATTTTATCAATTTTCTGATGGCAAGTATGATCAGAATTTTAATAAATGGCACAGGATCAGACAGCCTGGTCAAGCACAGGTAGCAACCCTACACCCCCACTCCCCCTTTTTTAATGGTACCCCCCACCCCCCCTTAATATAGTATAGATATATCACAAATGCTAATTTAGAGCAGGCGTAATAAATAAATTATTATTTTAGATATTAAAAATTACTGATTTATACAATATCATATAGCGTAGCGCAATCGATTAAGGAGTAGTGAAAATTTCCTATAACTACTAAGAACCCAACATCTTGAAGAAATTTGCTGACAAGCATAATGATCTTTGGTATTAATTAGCAGTATATCCTGTATATATTTATGAACTTTGTGGAACAATGGCTAAAGAGTCCATTTAGAGATCTAAAAGTAAAACTGACAATATCAAATACTATTTTTATTAGCACATTGCTTTTCAAATGAAAGAGATGCTCTATATAAGTTAGGCAGTAGAGAATAAGATATGGAATGCTATAAATAAGCTATCAGAGTTGATCCAAATTATGCTGATGCATACAATAGCATAGGAGTTATCTTCTATAAAGAAAAGAGTTATGAAAAAAACTAAAACATTGTAACGATGCAATTAAAAAATCCAAATTGTGGAGATTATTATTATTATAATAAAGGAAATGCTCTTACTCCCCCCCCTCTTTAAATTGGAACAAAATATAGGTAAAATTTCCACTTTTTTGGTAAATTAACCCCCTTTAAATTGAAACAAAATTTATTTTATAATAAAAAATTATAATAATTTTTATGTAAAAGGTTTTGATATAAGTTAAATGTTTCTTCTTAACTAAAATCACAAATTTAGTTATATCTTATTCTTGTTTAAAGAAAAGAGTATAAAGAGCATCTTATTTAAATAAATTTATTATCCTTAATTGCTAAATTTTAAAAAAAATTAATTGTTTTTTTTAAAAAATTTTTCAAAAAAATTTTTATTCTTTTTTGATAAAAATGATATTTTTTATTTAAATAGTTTTGATATAAATTCAATAGGAATTATTATAAATTTTAAAATTTACTAATTTCTTGTTTTATTTTAAAGAATAGAGTATAAATAGCATATTATTTAAACAAAAATTAGCACTTTGATCGATAATTTTCTAAAATTTTTTTTAAATTTTTTTTTTATCAATAAAAATAATAATTTTTTGTGTAAATAATTTTTGATACCAATTAATAGTGGCGTATTAACTAATAATGAAAATTTAGTTATATCTTGCTTTGTTTTAAAAGATAAAGAGTAAATAGCATTTTATTAAACAAATTTATTAATCTAATTCGATAAGTTTTTTAATTTTTATATAATTTTTTTTTAAAAAAAAAAATTAACCCCCCTTTAAATTGGAACAAAATTTTTTGTTCCATTTTAAATGGGGGGAGTTAGATAGTTAGGAAGAAGAGAAGAAGTTTTGGAATGCTATAAAAAACAATCAAAAAGAATAATGGCAACTCAAGATGTGATATAGGCATGGTATGTAAGAAAATATGAATATAATTAATACTTGAATTCGCAAAAATTTTATTTTATGAATTGATTACTTTTAAACCTACTATTTAAGCTAATTATCCATCTTCTGCATATCCTGCATTAGCTCATATTACATCCATCTTGAAGTTACCTACACTGTATTCATCTTCGCTGCACTCTGTAGTTATTGTATTGTGCTTGATTCATTTAATAATTACTGGCATTATCAATATCTTTGGCATTGCATTATAAATATAAAAAAACAAATTTAATATATTTCCTAATTAATTTTTAATTAATTTGAATTTATTAATTAATCGTAATTATTAAAGCAATTTATAGACTTTAATTGGATTATATTTAAAATATTCTTTTTGAGGGAGGGGGTGGGGGTGCCATTTTTAGGGGGGGGTGGGGGTGCCATTTTTAGGGGGACACCCCCAACCCCCCAATAAGGGAACCCCCACCCCCCCCTAAAAATGGCACCCCCACCGCCCCCCCTAAAAATGGCACCCCCACCCCCCCCTACAAATGGCACCCCCACCCTAGGGTTGCTACCTATGCTTGACAGACAGCCCACTTAAAAAATATTGTTAAAATTAAAGTCCCATTTTATAAAAGATATAATAAATTTTGAAAAATTATTATTTTTTATTTTATAAAAATTATTTATAAAAAATTTATTTATATTGATATAATTATTTTAAAATTTTTATTTTTTAACATTTGAAAAAAATTTAAAAAATATTATAAGAATAAAATTTTACGCTTAGCACAAGCTTTGGCTTTTATAAAGCAGTTATTCATAATTAAATTGGCATCATTTATTTAGAAATCTATCCTTCCGCAAAAACACAACTCGATCAACAAGTTTTTAATTATTAACTCCATTTTAATTTTCTAACGAAAACCATATGAGTCATTAGTAAGTTCGTAAAGAGCAACAAGCGCTTAGCACAAACTTTGGCTTTTATAAAGCAGCTAGTCATAATTAAATTGGCATCATTTATTTAGAAATCTATCCTTCCGCAAAAACACAACTCGATCAACAAGTTTTTTTAATTATTAACTCCATTTTAATTTTCTAACGAAAACCATATGAGTCATTAGTAATCTCGTAAAGAACAATAAGCGCTTAGCACAAACTTTGACTTTTATAAAGCAGTTGTAATTATTACCAAAGGAATTATTAGATCGGTTTGAAAGGAATAAGTTGTCTGATCCTGTGCCATTTATTAAAATTCTGATCATACTCGCCATCAAAAAATTAATAAAATTCTGGCAACTACCATTTTTCATTTCAAGTACTGGCCAGAATTGGCTCGTCAGATTCATTTGACGAACCAAAATGTCAATTTTTCGCACAGCCTCTCTTCAAGTTCTCGAGATTGATCAGGCAGAATTCTTTATTTAGGCTATTTTTCTCCCCCATGAATAAAGAATAGCAAGTTTTCATATGTTTAAGATCATCCGGTAAAACTAGGAATGCGCCTTATCGCGCTATTGAAAAGAAACTTCTATACGTATTAGAAGGAAACTTTGATCATTGAATTTTTAGGAAGAATAGGGTTTTGCTGTCCGCACTCCGAGGAAGAAGATCTATAGGCGAAATGCACAGAAAACAAGCGCGGAGATGGAAATACGAGCTGTGAGGTCTGGCGACCTAGCAAACATATGGCTAGTAAGCAGAAAGCTCCATAATGTCTGATATAAAGGGCATAAACAAGAGATTGATGGATTCACTAAAATTTGTATTTAGAAGACAAGGTTGTAATTATTCATAATGATATGGCACGCTAAACACTATCAATATATAAATATAATTCTCGCTGCTCTTTGAGGAGACATCCCTACTGATGGATTCTGGCTGAACCTTGATAAGCTCTGCGATAATTTTGGCAAGCTTTCTTGCAATGTCTGCTCTTGATTTTCTAATTCAATTTCTGTATAAATTTCAATGAATTCATCAATAGTGGTATATCCGCCCCCAACCCTAATCTTAATATCCCCATTTTCCAGTTTCAAAAACACTCTTTTCGTCCCAAACAAATAAATCCCTTCATCTTCCCTAGTAAATGGTATAGGTAAATCTCGGTCCCTTGAGTTCAAATATTCCCCAAGGGCAATATCTAATGGGTCGTCTTTATTAGGCATATAAGGTGGATTTCTTGCTTTAATTTCTCCTACAATTCCTTTCAAATTGTCTAGCTCGAAATCTTTTTCGTCAATAGCATCTATCATAGGGTCAATATTTCTAGCTTCCTCAAGGATTTTTTCAGCTTCTTTAAGCACGAATTCAGACCCTGAGTCTAAATCACGCAAAATGTGGTCACGGCCTTCTGAGTGGATTTTGTGAAGTTTTGAAAGCTCGTCAATCAATTGAGAAAGATCAGCTTTTATGCAACAAATTTGTTCAAGGGTTATCTGATTATTTGAGGCAAGATAAAGTTTGCGCTTGAGCTCAAGGGTTTGTTGATCTTTGGTGTTGAGGTCTTGGTCGATTTCAAGAATATTTTGGGTTTGAGATTTTTTAGAAGCAATCAGGGATTTTTGTTTTTGGATAAATTCTGAGGATTGAGTGTCTATGAGATTTACCAACTCTTTTAAGGCTTCTTGGCCATGCTCACGCTTATTAGCATCAAGAGAAGAAGCGGTTCGAGCTTCAGTAATAACTTGTTTGTAGTTCTGGCCTTCTCCATACTGAAGTTTAAGAGTTCTTACCCTATCTTTAAGCTCTTCATTTAATGCCGAAGAGTTTTTATATTTTTCTGAAACCACTGAAATTTGTGCTTGGATAGTTTTATTTTCATCTGCTAATTTGTCACGATTTTGCTCGATGAGTTTCTTTTTTTCATCCATTTTTGCCTTTTCATCATTTATTGTTTTTTCTAGCTCAGTTTCCTTTGCCAAACTATCTTTAAGCAGCTCATGAATTTTCCCAGCCAATTCTTCGACATCATTTTTTCTTTTATTAAAAGCTTGGATCCTTAAAAAGTCTCTATTAGCTTGTTGAACCTCAGCTTTAATTCCATCTATTTCTTGTTCGATTTCCCTTGACTTTTTCTGTTTCTCTAACAATTTTTCAGCCATTTCTTGCCTCTTTTTTAATAAATCTTGTATATTTTCTACCCTGTCTTCAGCTTGCTTATTTAAATCATTAGCAGACTCTTCTAATGATTGCTGTAAATCTCTTCTTTCTCCTATTTTTACTTGTAGAGTATTTCTTAAATAAGGAAGCTGCTGAGCTTGCGTTCTTGGTTTTTTGATCTTTTCGCTGAGCTCTTTAATGATCTTTTTTAGCTGAATTCCTCCAGCTTCTTCTAAGCTTGCTAGTTCAAGTTCTTCTAAATTGTTTAAGTTTACAGGGACAGGCTCTAAATTTTGATTGAATCTTCCATCTGGCTCTAGTGTGATTCTTATGACATTATTTCCTAACGGATCATAATTATACACCCTTTCTTTCCAAATTTCCTCCAATGGTTCTTCGTTGCGTTTTTTGCCTGATGCGAGATGATCTACGTATGGACATTTTGCTTCTACTTCTCGAGGTCTTCTAGCATAAGATTCATCTGGTTGAGAAGGTTGAGTGTCCATTTTGGCAGTTTGGAGATTGGCTGCAAGTTTGATTCTTACGTCTTTTCCAGTTTCTTCTTTGAGGCGGATTCATTTTTCTACCTTTCCGCTGAGGGATTCTCCGAATAGAGTCAACAAAGAAAATTTGAAGCCTCCTATGACTTCGCTTCCTTGCTCTAATACAAGAGAAAGCATGGTGTTGCTACTAACGTCATCTAAAATAAGTGATAAAGGACTTCTTCCTTCTAAGATGTCTTCAATTCCTCCTACATTTACTCTGCAGCTGACTGGTCCTTCTGGTGCGCCAGTTACTTCTCTCAACTCTAACTGTAACTCGTAATATTTTCCTTCCATTTTTAACAATTATTGTATTAAATTCATAAGAGTTGAATTTAGCCAAAGTAAAATTTAATTATTTAAGCAGGAAATTATAAATTAATGCAAAAAGCAGGGACTTTTATTAGCGTATATATGAATATTTAATTTTATATAAATATATTATTTTGATATAAAATTCTTTTATAGCAGCTCTCAATTCATTATAAAATATTAAAATTTTAAACTTATTACAAATATTAATATAATTCTTTCCCCAAAATGTATAATCCAATCTGCGGGAATAATTCTCTAACCCTTTGCATTATAACAACCCTTTTGGATTCTTCTTCTAGCAACTTATACCCGAGCCAAGTCCCTTCAGGGTTGCTTGTGGTGCTTAGCTTGAATCTTATTCCCTCATACCCCTAAATTGGAACAATTTTTTATTCAATAGAACATTTTATAGGTTAAATAAAAATACTAATTTAATTAAAAATGCATTTAAAATTTATTTAAACAGATCCCATTGAATAGATTAATTATTTGAAATAATAATAATATAAAAATAATTTAAAATTGTGTTCAATTTATACTATTTTAATTTTTTATTTTGATAAAATTTCTTTATAGAAAAAAATTTAATATAATTGTTTTTCAAAAGAATAAATTACCCCCCTTTAAATTGGAACTGATTTTCGTTCCAATATGAAGTGGGGAGAGGGAGTTAGTGTGTCTATTAAATTATGCATTTCTTCCAAATGATCTTCATACACAGTAGATTCTGTGAATCGTCAATAAATATCATTAATTACCTCTTCTATCCTTGGCTTTAGCTGTTTTAATTTTTCTTCTGCTTCAGCCTGATTTGAGGCTTGAGAAAGCTTAATCATTGATGAAAAAGTGAAAATTTGGTGCTTTGAATTCATTTGGCAAAGATTTACAAAAGAAATGGCTTTGACGCCTGCTTCGTCTTCAGACGTAAAAGTTTCACTAAAAGCATCAAAGAGCTGGGCTGCAAGATGAGGGGAATAATTAAGCACTGATAAATATTATGAAGTAGTTTAATTCCTCAATTTTATGCATTAAATATTAGTATATTAGCTTAAATAAGGATATCAAGGCTGCAGAAAAGAGTTTTAATATAGTTAAAGGCAGGATATCTAAGCAATAACTCAAATTCTTGCTGTTGTAAAAACCCATCCTCATTTAAATCAGCTGCTTCATAGATGCATCTCATAAAATTCATATGCTCCAGCTTATAGCTATGAAAAGCTGATACCATTTTCTCCAAAAACAATTCACAGTCTACAATTCCTCCTTTATTGACTTTATCTTGCAGTTTAATTGTTTCTAGGTACTCTTTCACGGTATTTATTTCATTTTTCGGTAGCAATTTTTCAAAGTGCTTTATGCATTCCACGCATCTTATATATGGCACGAACTGATATTCAGCCTCAATGTCAAAATTTGCTTTGCCTGATAAAGAATTATTTAAAAATTCTAGGCAATCTATATAGAAATTTAAGTCTTCTGTGTCAAGCGCATCATAAAGTCCTAGAAACCTGCCGAAGAGCTTGATTTTGTGGACATTTTTGTACTTCATGCAGCTTGCTAAGAGATTATTGAATCTATTTTCTGCAGCCTTTTTCATAATAAATTTTTTCATAACTCCCCTTTGTGAGCGAACAAAATTTTTGCTCGCTTATGGAAGAGGATTAACTTTTTTTCAAATTTATATATAAATTTATACTTTTCGAATTTAAAATGTCTCAAACCGGAATTAAAAATTAATTTAATTTGCTAAATTTATGTTTTAAATGCAAATTTCACAGAAATATCGCTCCCAAAAATTAGGGATTTTTCCAATAGTTTTGTTCGCTTACAGGGGGAGTAAGTAAATCATAGACGTAAAGACCAAAATGCTCGCCCCTATTAAGCTCATTCTCTTTAGCATGCTCCTGATAGAAATGGGCGATTAGTTTCAGAACATTTTTCTTAAACATTACATTTTTCAGCTTGTGCACTGGAGTTGCCATGATTTTCCCTATTATTGTTAAGCCATCGTTCATGAGTGTTTTACTGGCTTTGGATTCTTCTTCTACATTAATTACGGATTGAATTAATTTTTGTTTCTTTTTCAAAGGAGAATCATCTTCCACAATTTCTTCTTTTAGTGATTCATCATCAATTTTTTCTAACGGATGTTTGATGAGGAATTTGAGAATTTGGTTGATGCTGCTATATAATAAATTAAGAACTTTGGAATGGGGCATGTTTTCATATGTTAGTTCTTCGTACACGTTTTCTCTGATAGAATTTATAAGCTTTTTAATGTGATTATGCTTTCTCTTCATCTCCGCAACCTCATCTTTATCATCTTTTCCAATAATTACTAAAATATCGTCTTCCTCTTTTTCAATTTTTGAAAAAAATGATTCCAAGTCAGCTAAAGGAGATCTGATAGGTTCTGGGGAATAGGCATTTGTATCAGATATTGTCATAGCTCGTGACCTTCTTTTTTTAACTCCAATAGACTCTCCACATAGATCTTCTATATTTGTATTAATTGATTTGTCTGAAAAAGTTTTTTGAGGCATTTCTGTGGATTTATCTTGAAAATCATCAACCTTAAATTTATATTCGATTTTTTTTTCATGCATTTCAATTTTTTTAACAAAAACATCAGTCGTATCGGTAGGCTTAATGTATTTTATGTTAAATAAAACAGGGTCTTTATTTAAAGTAGTCTCAATTTGGGAATCATTTTTCGGAATAAACCGCTTTCTGACCTTTTTGCGCATGATAAGGCCACCTTTTCCATCATCTTCAAATTGAAAGCCAGAGTTTTCAACTTTGATTTTTAGAATTCGATTTTCTTCTTTTATAGTCTTAAAATTAATCTTAATCTTAAATCCTCGCATTAGTGTTAACGCAGTCACTAAGGATCTGCCCAACTTTTATCCGCTTGACACCATTAAGAGCGTCTGTGAGCTTGGTTCCAATGATTGGCCGATAATTTGCAATTCACCATCTTCATCTACTATTAGCGATTTGTTGGAAGACTGCAATGCACTATCTTCACCTCCTGTAGGTAATGATACCATGCACAGATAGATTCAGGGTCTCAAGAGCTCTCCTTGCAGCCGGAGAGATATATCGGCTTCTCCTGTTCTAAATGCCAGATTATGATTTTTTGTAGTCTTGCCTTGATCTCTTGGAGAAGTAGCTTGATTCAAGTAAAGACTTGGAGCCCATTGGATTTCAAAGCACCTCTTTCAGTAGCTGGGAAAACAAATTAATTTCTGAGGCTCAATGATTTATTTCGGTCCCTGGAAGGAGTTTGACCTAGGATCCCTAAGGCATAAACAACTATCTCCAAATCCAGCCACAGAAACTAAGCCAAACCTTACTCGGATATGCATAACCCACTCCAGCCTAGATTCTGGACTTGCTTCTCCATTGCCATTAGGTTGAGAAAATTGAGTCAGGAGGTACGGCGCACTTTATCGCATTTTATGTATATCTTCTTTTATAGTCAAAATTTCCTTTTTAAGAGCTTTGTATCTCTCTTGAATTATCCCATATCTTTCTGTTATTTGCTGCTCTTTTAGCTTCAGTAGATTTATATTTTCATCTTTTGCTGATATTTCTTCTACCAAACTTGCTTTACTCAGGTCAAGGTCTTTCAGCTTGGCTTCTAATTGTTTTAATTCTTCTTTATGTTTATTTAGATAATTAATTTTGTCAGTTGAATTTTGTGATTTTGTCTGTTCAAGTCTTAATTTCATCATGCTTATAGCATTTTCAAATAGTTTTTGATAGGCATCTCATATTTTTCTCAATAAAATTCCTCTTTCTTTGCATTGAACACTTACCTGCCTTATAATTTCATTTAAGCCTATAGTATAAATTTCGTTTGTATTTTCAAATAATTTTTCAGGATCGTCTTTAATTTCTTCCAGCGCTTTTGTGAGCATTAAATCAAGCCATTCACCAATGTTTTCAGCGTCTCTTCTGCTTGTAGGCTGTCCTAATTCAAAATATTCATTATTTTCAACTATATCTCCATTTGTTTTTTCTTTTCTCAAAAATTTATCTAATTGTTTCAAATCAAGTGGTAGATTTATCCCAGGCTTTTCGGGCTCATGTCCTAAAGTTTCTAAAAGCTCCCTGAACTTCTCATCACTTTTCTTTACTCTCGGAGTTTCCAACATAGGCGTGCTAATTCTCGTGGTCTTTGCCCTTTCTTTTAGAAGTTTTCTATTCGCCGCTTGGCTATTTGGCGTTGTCTCACAAAATTTCCCTTCTGAATGGTTTCTCATAATAATTCTAGCAGATTTGCATGAGGCCTCGTTTGATACCACAGAGACAGGGTTGCTTCTCATAAAGTCCATTAGGGTGTATAGATCAGCTGTAGAAGCTGAAGAATTCTTGGAGTGAGGCCGTTTAATTGTTCGAATTTTCATAATTTTTTTAATTTATATGTTGATATTTATAGAATTTCTCTAGCACTGCAGTGCCTTAAGTTCTCTTTAACTTGAGATCCAGCTTCAATAACAGCTCTGAGCAACGATAGGTGGATCGACCTACCCTTCGAACCTTAAAGTTATATTAAGCTCTTCCAGGCTTCTCTAGTCCATGCCAGACTCAGCACCGACCTCTCTTCCCTAAGCCGAGACTCTCAAGAAGCTTGAACTTCTCTCACAAAGCTTGGATAATAGGGCTTGTCTGAAGAGCAGGTCAAGGTCCCTATCCCTAACTGCCATTTTAAATATTGTGTTTTTTAATTTAATATAAAATCTATGCTAGATTTAATGTGACTATTTAATAAGTTATGCCTTTGTGTCATATTCACAAATACAGTAATCTGGCCTTACTCCTAATTTGTTACTTTTTTCTTCACAGGGGCCTGCGTATGCATCTTGTCTAGTAATCATTGCAATTTGCACAAGTAGTCTTTGATAATTAAAAATAATTGGGACTCCATAAAGATCTTTATTGTCTATGTGTATACGATATTCGGCTAGAAATCTCGCATGGGAGTATTTTGCTTTGAATTCAATCCTCATGCTTAGAAATGAAAAATTTGGATTGTGAAAAACTCCAATAATTTCACCAACATCAACCTTTTGACACAGCATAAAAGACGATACATCTGGTGTATGGACAGCAGCATTTATTTGATCACAAGCAATTCGAATTAGATCATCAACCAGCTCTTTAAAGCTTTTAGCATGCCAGAATTCAGGTTTAATTTCTCTATAGCTAAGGCAAGCACAATATCTCATTGGAATGTGGGCATTAACATCACAATTTCTGTTAAGCGGGATTTCAGCTGTAAATAAATCATAAGCATGCTTATTTTTTGATCTCCTGGTATAGTCAATTCTATTTAAAATCTCTAAAAAGGTCTGTCTAATATCTTGTTTTGTCACTAGTCTTTCTGTATTTATTTGTAATATTTCATCACTTAAGACTGATTTTATGAAATATTCGCTTATTATCATGATAAAAACTGGAAGTTTCATTTCCTGATCTCCATTAACTGATGTTTTATAATTCCCATACCGCATCCCATGGTCTCCCAATAAATTAATCATTACATCGTGTGTTTTCGAGACTTTTGGAAGAAAAGTAAGTAAAAATTCAGATAAATCTGGATCTAAAGTTTGTGCGTGCCTCCCTGTAGCTTCATGAGCAGCGTTAAAATGAACGTAGCTCCAATGACTAACATCTTGGTACATATCCAATAAATCGTTTAAATATTGAAAAATATAAGTATGGGACATCTGAGTCCCGATACATCTCTGCTTTAATTTCTCATTTTTTTCTGTTATATAATTTGTAAATTTGGTAGCTGCACAGAAAAATTGCCGAGAAACATAGTCAATATTAGGCTGTGGACCAATATTGTCATAAACTCTATAATCACAATCATCAGTCAGTAATGATGTGATAAATCCTCTGTTTTTAAAATCTACCCAGATCGCTCTTCCTCCCATCTTATCTTTTTTTGTGGAAGCTTTTAGCTTTTTTGCGTATTTATCATCAATAAAAATAGGAGTTATATTTTCAACAGTAGCTTTCCCAGCAATATTATGCAGCTTAAAATCATAAATCTTAAATTTCTCTGCAAAGCTATTTATAACTTTGACTGTTTCTGGTAGCTTTTGGAAAAAATGCCTTCTCGAAAAGCTGTCTAAACCTAAAGTCAAGATAAATAAAGGCTTAGGTAATTTTTCACGATGACTTAAACATTGCGCGTTTCAGTGTAATTCGGGGTTATAAATTGGTCTATGCCATGCGACTTCAAAATTGTTAGAGTAATCGCAAGTAGCAAGAAGAAAGTCAGTGTTTTTATTTAATTTTTCTTTTTCTTCAAAAGACTCAGCCTGCCACAATCCTTGGTGAATTTTCCAGGATGGGAATTTTACTTTCCCAGTTGGGCCTTGAACTATTGCAGCACGTGAGTAATTATGACATTTCATTGAAAAGACTCGATCCACAATCTTTCATTTCGGCTGTGTGATTTGAGAAAAGCATGAAGGAAAGTCGTAGCTCGGGAATAAAGCTTCAGCTTCTTCTCGGTTGTAGCCGAACGAGAAAGGTGAACATTTAAGATCGTAGATGTCATATAACTTAAAAACATTATCGTAAGTGATCTCGTCTACTGCAGTTTTATTTCCAGCATCTGGAGGATCAAAATACATTAGAGGGCCTAAATCAATGTTCCGCTTGTTTCTTTTTATAAATTTATCTAAATAGTCTTTATCCCAGTATTTCAGAAATAGAACAGCACATGACAAAATCATCCAGAAGAGAGCAAAAAGTGAGAATTTTGTCATTTAATAATTTATTAGTATTAGAATTTTGCATTTATTAAGGTCTTTATAAATTTTGACCGAACAAATTTTTTGATATTTCTGCTCTATTTTTTTAATTTAAATGCCAGAAGTTTATTCAGAAATTTTTATTTAAAATTTGCAAATAGCAATAATCATTTTTAGCAATTAAATCCCATTTTATAGCAAGATATTTTATTCAGTATTGGAAACATCATTTTTAGGGATTCTCTGGTTCATTTTTTTGAATCTAATCATTTTTATTTAAAAATTAATTGTTTTAGACTGTCTCAAAATTCAGTGGCTTTCTTTTCTATCGCTCTGAGCTCTCTTCGATTTCTATAATTATTCGAAATTGATGATTTTAATTAATTTTTGATCTTAATTGATTTTCCAGTCATGCTAATTATGCAAAGAAATTATTTTATCAGAATATTCTAATCACTTTTTTCTTTTATTGAGCTTCTTCCTGTCAGCATCTTTGTAACTTCAGGTGACCTCAAAATATCAATCAACTCATAATACAGTTCTTCTTCTCTCAATAAATCTCCAGTCATTCGACTCAAATAAACCCCAGAGCATAAATTGATTAGTGGTTCTGGATCAGGCATATCAGTTAATAATACTCCAGTGCTACCTCCACTAGCCAGTGTCGCCCTTATGATTCTTCCAAGGAGTCATACTACAGATACATAAAAAGTTATGACAGAAAACCCAAAAGCGACAGGGCTATAATTTTCACTGATAGTAACAATATTCATCCCTACAAAATTTTTAGCGGAGTCCAGAAATCCGACTTCCCAGAACAAGCCATTAGTATCTGTTTTATTTAAATTCATGACTAAATCATATGGTACACTGTTGGTAGCCTCAATTGGATCAGGTGAAATGCTACTACCAGCACTTGGAAGTCTATATATAATTCGGTCAAATTTCTCATATGAAAAGCTATTGGTAAAACCTAGACAAATTACGCTATTTAAATCAAGGATTTGCTCAATTGATAAAGGGTATGAGACCTCCTCAGATATTCTTTGGACAGTTTGTGGGTATTTTCTGACGAAAGTATAAGTAATTTGCAGCTCAATCGTAGTTTTTTTAGGCCCCAAGGCATCAGCCAGACTATTGCATAGCTGCTGCTGACTTGGCGGTGTCATGTTTCATTCAGTATCTGCACTTGTAGGCATAACTATAATTTGCATAAGGTCTTTATCTGCCGCTTGTATCGTTCTGAGTTTGTTAAATTTGTTTTCATTCCACTCTTTTGTAGTAATATAATGCATATCACTAACTCTTGAAGCTAAATAAAGCCTAAAATAATTATTGTCATCCACAATCGTTCCTATTTCTACGCTTAACGATTTCACACCATTGGATTCTATAATAGGATTTAGTGAGCTGAATATAAGTAATGGCATTAGTATGATACATAATAAAAAAATCAATACAATGCAGCCATTCGCTATTTTATTGCCCTTTTTGATATAGAGGCTGCCTTTGAGTAGCGCTCTAAGCGCCCGAGACTTCCCGACGAAGTCTGGGCGGTGGTTTGACCAGATGATGTTGGTCAAACCAGCATCCAATTTGACAAACCTTCTGTATGAGAAGAATTTGTCATTTTGGATGCTGGTTTGACCAACATCAGCTGGTCAAACCACCGCCCAGACTTCGTCGGGAAGTCTCGGGCGCTTAGAGCGCTACTCAAAGGCAGCCTCTATAGGCTGTCCGCGGACGTGAGAGCCATATCACCGTTGTGACACTTGTGTTACATAAAGACGGGCATATATATTCTCGAATTTAAACCACTGAAAAATGTCTAACGAAGTTTTTGTCGCAGTCCAGTCTATCAATGTCCTCAACTCAAATATAAATGGTAGTGCTCTATACAGCAAAAACCCATATCGAGATCCACTTGATACATTTCTTTGTAAAGGAAAAGATCCAGTTCTAAAGCTTGGTAGACCATGCTGGATTTGTAAAGAAGCTATTATGAAATAAATCATATAGAGAACATAGAAGCCTTCTAGCGAATAATTTATTTGAAAATTGTTGCATCTTTCATTATCATATTTGCTTTGGCAGTTATATTCTCCCACCATCATATAATTCCCATATAGTGGAAAATACCAAAAAACAAGCCAATGAATGGTCAAAAGGAGCAAAATATGCCACAATAATTTTATTTGTAAAGGCCTGTCCCACTGTATTTGACAAATTTCTTCATTTTTTACATTACTCAGTCTTAGTAAAGCTAATTTTAATGCTTGGGATGTGCGAGTCAGGTATAAAAAACGTTCGAAAATTATTGCTGCCATTTGTAAAATCAGAGCTATAACCATTCTTCCAGAAAATTGATTGGCACTAAATAAAGGTTACACAAAGGATCTTGATATATTTGTAGATTGCCCATCCATATCAGAAAAGAAGCACAAAATATATAAAAAGATAAGTAATTGGGCAAGCACTGTAGGAGTATATAAATCTCAGCCAGGTTTTTCTTCTTTGTTTCTTGGTAAAATTCTTCCATAAAAAGCTCGAATTTTTTGGTAAAGAGATCTTTGAGGCTCTTTAAATGGCCGAATTTGGATTTGTGACTGCTCAACTGTTTCCTCGTTAGCCATTTCCAAGAGTTTCCTTTTTTTTGCTTCTTTTAAGCTTTCTAAATCAAATTCTGTATGTGGCCATAACCCTACCCTAAGCAAGTAATATTCGTGGAAAATCAGTAAAAGCATGACTACAACATCCCAGAAAATATAAACAAATAAATTCTGGCTATAAGTATTTGAAGCCAGGTTAAACCCAATTTTATATGTATCTTCATATTTATCCAGGTTCGCAAATACGTACCCTCACAGTTGGAATTGTAAACAGTATTTGATAAAAAATACAATAATGGTATACAAAAGCATATATCTAAAATACCTAGCAGGAGGCCGAGGGTACTCAAGCATCGCATAGCCTAGCACAGATAACGGAAAAACAGCAGACTCCAAGCTGGCATATACAAAGTGATTCACGAAGAAAAACAGAATGACTAAATATTCTGTGTTGCTTGCAATTGCATATGCTATCAGTACAATATAATTTTTCCACGTCAAGTCATATTCAGCTCTTTGCTTTGGCAGATCATCTTTAAGATTGACTTCTTCTTCTAGCTCATCTTGCTCTCCCATAGGCGAAGAGTCAGGAAACCTAATTTCTTCAATTTTAATAGGAGTAACATCCTGCGATATATTTTTCTTTTCGTGCTCTTTAAGCTTTTTGATATAGTTTTTGAAAATCACAGGATTGATCAAGTTTATCAGCAGGTTTTGGAAGCGGATTTTAAAGGATTCTTTTTGCTCAGTAGCCACAGCTTCTAATGGAGCTGCAGATGAAGAAGGCTGGCCAATACCGCTTGCCCTTGAAAATCTTATTTTCGAGGTAAATCTCCTATCTCTTTGCCTTAACATATATCCAATAGAGCTTTTTTTGCTTTCATTTCCTCCGTAAAACTTTTTGCTTCATTTATTGACGTTCTGGTCAAGTTTTAATAGCTCATTTTCAAACCTTTTACGTTTTTCTTGATAAGATTTGTTTTCTTCAATCCTTTTGTCGTTGAAATGATGAGCTATTTCTAAGCCTATTTTTCTGCTTTCTTCTAATAGGCTTTGTCTCTGTTTTTTCATGTGCTCGGTGAAGTCTTTACTTTTCATCATCCTGTACATCATGTAGAGGAATGCAAAGGTAAAAATTTTGAAATTTATTTTCAATTGTTTATTATCCACATCGTCTGGGTTATTGCCACCAGCTGTTCATAGTTGCATTAGACCGGCTGATTCAACTCAGTCTGTTGCCGTGCTACTAGAATGCATTTGTTCAACTGGCAATTGATAAATAATTTGTAGTGTCAAATCAATTAGCATAAAAATCAAAAAATAATTCCTTAAGATTTTCAAATACTGGTTTCAGCTCTTTTCACTTTTTATGATTTCATTTGATTTGTATATAAAAATCAAGCAAAATAAGCAATAAACTCCAGATATCAGGCCATGGCTTTGAGAAATAAATAGAAGCACTATTGGAAGGATAAGGAAATGAGAAGAGTTATAAAATGCGCTTTTGAATTTCAGAAGAATCTCTTTGTTGAATTTTGAGGGTTCTGGCTTTACGGTGTCAAATTTAGCGGTATCAAAGGTCCCAAATGGGATTTCTTCAGAATTCCTGTTGATTTCTGGAGCATTGCTAAATGTTTGTGGGAGGCTCTGAGGAAGCGAATGATGGGAAGTTTCACTCCTAGCAGGAGCTGCACTGGGGACTCTTGAATGTTGCTGTTTAGATTCTTCTAAAAATCTATCAATAGAACCAGTAGAACTATTCGAGCTAGAAGACTCCAGCGAAGTGTCTTTAGCTTCTTCAATCTTCTCAAGAGAGTGTGAGTCTTTAAAAATATCAAGTTTTTCCACTTCAATTTTTTCCTCTTCTTCATCACTTTTACTTTCCTCACTTTTTTCTTTTTCGCTCTGCCTATGACTTTTTTCTGAACTTGACAAATCTACCACTTCTTCCTCATCACCAAGCATTTCAAGCTCATTTTCTTTGGCTGACAGAAATGTGTAATAGATATATAAAAATAATAGAGTTAATAAATCCCATATAATGCTGTGAAGCTGGCCTATACTGGTTCCTAAGCCAAAAAATACTGGGACATCATCATTTTCCCATGTTTTGTGCAGGTACCATGGAACATTAATTGGACTGTCAGCAGGTAGAGAAGTGGGAGAATTTTTGTTTTGTAGGTTTCCGACAAGTAAAGCATATTGCACAAGTGTCATAGTGAGCAATAAATAATTTAAAAATTTTGTTCTTGTAAAAGTCGTTCCTAGTAAAATTGATAAAAATACCCCAATTACATATATCACACTAACAAATGTTAATTTGCTGAATGCAATTAAAAGGATAAACATAGGAACTAATGCTTCTGCTAATACCCTTAAAAAGTTCAAAAACTTCACGAGAATTTTGCTTTTCTTCGCCTGAAGCTTTTCTTCATCACTCAAAAGGACTTTTTCAAACAAAATAAACTCAAGGCAATGCCTTTCAATTGCTAATAATTAGTATGGTGGTCGTGACTAAATATGTCCTTGATGACGATGCACCACCAAAAGTCACTTTAGCGACTAAATCAAGGTTGAATCTTTTGCTTCTAACCCTTGCCCATCGGAATATGGGGCTTTGTGGGGCGGCCTTGGGAGTCGGCTGGTGGCTATTCCATGATCAGGATTTAGTCGTCCAGATAGTTTTGGGCATGGCTTTTTACCTTCCAATTTTTGAGGGCTCCTTTTTATCTATGTGCCACCTCTCTCAAAGGTGACTGAAAGGGGTTATTGGGCTAACCTTTACTTCCATAGCGCCCGATGACTTACTGACTAGGAATATCCCTATCCATTGACACTCCAAAGTGAAGCCTTATTCCGAGAGAAGGCCACTGTTCCAAAATAGCGGTTGAATTTCCGCCGGCAAGCATTGACATTGGTCAAAAGCATCCGGAAATATCAAACCTGGAAGACTTTACGACTCTTAATTTAATTTAATTTAATTTCAATTACTAGAAAAATGAGTAGTATTAAGTAGCCATAACAATTTTTTATTAGAAAACTTTCATCAGGCTTCTCATATCCAATCCATACATAAAACCATAAAATATTATCAGAATTATCGCCCATGAAATCTTTGTTTATTATAAATCCTAAGTAAGAGAGTATTAAGTTGCATAGAGTGGCTATAAATAAAGCTGTTCATAGCAACGAACGGTATCAGTACTCTTTTTCAGAGTCAAGAGATGATTTTTTTTGAATATACTCTGACATATATAAAGTATTGAAAAAATAATAAATTTCTATTATTGCAATATAAGCTCCCATAGAAATTGAAAGCTTCCACTGTGATGCCAATATAGAAATTGCTAAAAAGATTATAAGCTGAAACCAAGGGTGAATAAATTTAAAATAAGAATTTTGCCCAATATCTTGTTCAATAATAGACATATTAGCTTGGATAAGCCCTTGTATAAGTCCAACATCCTCAAATTGGTCAGAGGTAGATGGCCGAAATTTTACATCGTCCTTTTTATGTGACCTGGAGCCCAATACAGTAAAAATCAATAATAAGCAATCAGTGACCATACTCTCATATAAATCGCTCGAACTATAAACCTCGAGCCCAATAAAAGAAAAATTATAATGTTTAATAGCTTTTATAAAAGGAATAAACTGATAAACGTACCTGGTTACTAGTAAAATTCCACTATAATACACAATTATAGGCCATATGGACTTAACTTTCATATAATTTTTTGAAATTTCGTTCAAATTTCCATATAAATGAATAAGCAAATACCCGCATCCCAAAACCATTCTTGCAAAGTTTAGTCAATTTAATTTTGCTATCAAAAAAAGTAGAAAGATAAACAGATAAATTGCCCACATTTCTACTTTATAATACCATCTATACATTTTCATAATAGATTTCATAATAAGTGGATGATTTTTAGCAAATTCTTCCCTTGTAAACTGATGATAAACAAGAGAAAACATAGTTGCCTTGTAAGCCCTTAATTGCATGGCTGCTGAAAATAATAGTACTCATACTAAAAAATCATAAGGAAGAATATTTACTTTGTCATCTTTAGCATTATTTTCTATAGGAAGACCAATGAAATCTAGCAATGTCTCATTTAAGCTATCCTTATTAATAAGAGATAAAATAAGCAGCCATAAGTATCTTATAAAGAGGACAGTCATTGTATAAATCACCAAAACAATCCAAAACTTTTTGGCTAAATTAAAATTTAGCATGAAAAACAAGCAAATTATCATAAATCCTGTATGAACTAAATTTATAGCAGAGAGGCCGACTACAAATAAAACGCTTATAGAAAACTTGTCTGCGTTCTGTAAAACTATGGTTAATAGCATTTCTCAAGATGAGTTTCCATCAGTTTTTGCCTGCTTTTTGATCATTTTGCGGATTGATCTTGTGAGATATAAAAATAAAAAAATAGTTAAAAGCTGAAAACCAACATCGAGTGCTGGAAAAACCAGCTTAGGGAATCCGTACTGACTATTAGGATTAATATCAAATATATTGAGGACATAAGTAGTAAAAAACTGAATAACTAGCATTGGACATAAGATATATCTGACAGTTTTTATCGTTCGACTATCATCATCGTCTATCAAAGAGTAAAATAGCCACAGCATCTCAAAACATCCTAAAATACTCATGTAATGAAAAATCCATAAAAATAGTAAAAATCGCGCTACTAAGTATAGAAATGAAAATGAAAAAATGACAGCATAAATAAATTTGATGATTTGTAGAGGAATTTTAGAAATTTTCATCTTCTTTTTAGGAGGAGAAGGTGGTTGTAAAACTTCAGGTATCTGCGACGCTCTCGAAAACTCTTCTAAAGACGGTTTTGGAGCTTGCAATAGAGATCTTGATAACTCAAAAGGGACAGAATCATTTAAATCTTCATCATCAAGCGTTGAATTAAAATTTTTTTCTTCATTATCTTTAATTTCCTCTTCAGGCTGTATTAAAACAGCTCTATGCTCATCTGGATTCAGTAAAGCTCTTCTTGCGTAGACAGTAGAAAATCCATGCAACGCAAAAACGACCAAAAAATTAAAATAGTCACTGTAGGTAGGTAATATAATTCCATAGCGAATTGCATCAACAGAAGAAAAATAATTATGCAAAACCATATTGTAGAGATAAGAAGTAAGGATCTGTATTACTGTAACAAATGATATAACTCTGCATCCTAGCTGATATAGCCTAGGGTAAATTCCATAGCTTCAAGTTAAAACCCAATACATTGCTATAATGATATAAAGTACATTCACAAAAGAAAATGATGAAATACAGCTTGCCATCACCATTGAAAAGGTTAAAAATAAATTAAGCATCCTTCTGAAATTGTTGCTGAGCTTAAGTTTCGTATTTCCATAATAATACCCAATCAAGCTAACAAGAAATGCCATTAAGTCAGGATAAAAAGATGCAGCAGATACATAGTTGAGCTCGCTTGTGTTATGATAAAAAACTCCTAGAATCTTCAGAGTTTCTTTGTGGTCAGAGAAGAATGTTGAATTTTTGTCAGAATAAAATATGATTAGCATAACTAATTTCCATAAATTCAGTAAAACACTAGAAATGCCTAAATATTTGTAAACAGCGCGTGGAACTTGAACTGTAAGCAGGAGAATCAATCAAATTGCTATGCCAAATGCCAAATAAATTGCAGAGAGTCCTGAGGGTTTTAAAGTCCCACATAAAAATAGAATAAAATTCAAGCATTCTTCTATCATTTTATTATGGAAATTTTTAAAATTTTAAAATTTTAAGGCTACTCAGGATTTAAGCAAAATTGGGGCAAAAGAACCGTTTTTATCGCTGCCAAATTAAATGAAGCCCGGAGTCTTATTAAAGAAGATTTGGTTGCGAGTTCAAATTCTGAGGAAGTATAAATTAATGGAAAATGGCACGAGGTTGTAATTAATATTAAGAAACCTTACTAATAATTTCCATATAGTAAAGTTACAATTAGTTGACATATGGAAAATAAGAATATTAGATTCTAAGCAATTAATTGAGAACGATAAACAAAATTTAGGTGAACATTTAAAATGGTCCAAATAAAAGTATCTGTTAAAAATGGGTTATAAAGCAATTATCCAGCGTATGAGAGTATTTTCTTCAAGGATATCTTGCTTTGTATTCATAGCCAGTGCTGTTACGATTTTTTACATCTTTATCATAAACCCAACTTCAGCAAAAAACTCGCAATGAGAGCAAAACTTTCAAAGCTTAGCCACCAATTTCAATCAATTATCAACAAAAGCTAAATCTCTTCAAGGTGATTTAGCGTGTCAAAATAAATTTCCCGAATATACAAAACTTAATGCCTTCTACCTCAATTACTACGAGAGATCTCTTACTTTTAAATCCACTTCCCTTCTTCCAGCTTCGTCTCTTTTTAATTTCCGCAGATTAAAAAATGCAGAAATTTTACAAATCCAATCCCAATCATCCCTGTATAATATTTTACAAATCGAAGTGCCAAAGACTGATGAAAAAGAAATAAAAACAAAAAATCTGCCGAAAAATGCCAGCTTGTTCGCAGACGTTTCATGGGAGACTGGACTAATGGGAATTTTGATAAGTTTTGCTGTGATTTTTGGATTTTTCATTGGAAAAAAGCTAAAGAAATGTGAAAAGTCCAAAGAAATTCAAGAAATTGATATAAGCTTTGTACTTGATATAGATGAAGATAACTCAGTATTAGAAGAAAATGAAACTAATACAGACCCAGCTACTCCTAGTTTCCTAGATTTCATGGCATCTTCGCCTATAAAAAGCAACTGCAACCGATTTTTATTCGAAAGTGACTCCAAAAGCACAATTGACTCAGAAAGCCTCATCACTGAAATCCAGCTTTCAATGCCTGAATGGACTAATTCTAACAAATCCACCAATTTAGTTCTTCACTATTCTGGGTCATTTTCTGAATCCAGCCTCAACAAAGACCTAGAACAAGAAATGCAAAAATACTCAAAAATCCTTGAGGATGGGAAATTCGCAAACTCCTTTGAAATGGTCGGCCAGCTTGGCAAAAGCAAAGTTGGGCAGATTTATCAAGCAAGGCATAGGCTGGATGGACACCTTTATGCAGTAAAAGTGGTTGAGCTTCACATTGGGATAAAAGAAAACATTAAAGAGCACAAGCTTTTTAAAGAAGTTTTACATATGTCAAAGCTCCATTCAAGATATCTAAAGCGGTATTATAGTTCTTGGATTGAAGCCTCCGCACCAGACAATTTTACGTCTCCTTCCTTTGATTTTTCAGAAGAAAATTCTGCATATCTGACCTTTTACTTATATATGCAAACTGAGTTTATGTCAGGAGTTTCACTTGACAAGTGGATTGAGAATGAAGGGAAATGTGATAGGGTCAGCACTTATAAGATTTTCAGACAAATTGTAAAGGGAGTCCATAGCATACATAGCCAAAAACTAGCTCACGGAGATTTAAAGTCATCAAATATATTCTTAAACGATGATTTAAGCGTGAAAATTGGTGACTTTAAGCTACATAATTTCAGTGATGAGGGGAAATCAGGCCTACTTATA
The DNA here is from genome assembly GCA_914767885.1 of Blepharisma stoltei. Lineage (NCBI taxonomy): Eukaryota > Ciliophora > Heterotrichea > Heterotrichida > Blepharismidae > Blepharisma > Blepharisma stoltei. Next base: position 375,225 of record CAJZBQ010000020.1, on the reverse strand, counting down.
AAGGAAAACCGACAAAAAGACGTATATCAGCTTGGCAAAATTTTATTAGAACTTTTATTTCCAAAAATGACTAGAAGTGAAAGATCCAAAATTTTAAAAAACCAAGCAAGTTTTCCTATTGAAATCAGAGAGAAACCTGAATGTGAGTTAGTTTCGTGGCTTTGCGCTACCAAGAATAGGCCAAAAACCAAAGACATTATTAATAGTGAAAAAGTAAAAAAATGGGAAATAGAATTAAATATTTCTCCTTCAGTTTTTAACTGGAGTTCACCTCGAGTTGTAACAGCAAAATGAAATTAAATAATTTAAAAAAAAATCTAAACTTGGACGTCAGCTGTTTTTTTCTTGTTGAATTTTTTGCGGATTTTACGTTTATTCCAAGTGGTATGACGTCTCTCAAGAGTAATTTCTTGAATATCGTCGGAGTCTAGATTAGTTTCCTTTTTTCTCTCGATTTTCTGGATTAATGCATCTTCATATGCCCTTATCGCAAAATTTCTTATTTCAGCTGCATTCAAAATAATTTGTAGTTCGTCTTGTTCAAAAGCTTCGACAAACTCGTGGAGGGTTATTTCTCTTACTCGAAACCCACAAATCAAGTATTTAAAATATTCTATGAGTCCTTCTTCCATTTTGCTTACTCCAGCCCCTCCGTGAGTGAAAAAAAATTTTGTTCACTCACGGAGGGGGTTTAATTGTTTTTTTTAAAAAAATCCTAATTTGCAAAATTGGGAAGCAAATATTAATTTTATTTATAAAATTTATGTTTTAAAACGTAATTTGTTTAAAATTAAACAGAATTAGCTCGGGATTTCATTATAATAATTATCACTTATATATCAATTTTTTTCATAAAAAATTTTTTCTATTAAAACAATTTTTGTTCACTCACGAAGAGTGGATTTTTTGGCAAAAAATAGATTGTTCCAATGGTTTTGTTCACTCATGGAAGGAGGGGAGTTAAGCATTTGCTATACTTCATAATTTCGCTCATCTTATTTGGGTATTTTACAGTCGCTAATCTTGGAAGATGGTGCAATGATATTTCTCCGATATCTTTCAGCATTACACCCAGCTCAGTCAATGACAATCTTTTTGAAAGATCAATATCATATATATTAAATAGCGCATTAATCTTTTCTTCAGTGTTTCCTTTTCCAAAAAAGATAGCTAGAACGCTTAATTTTTTGACTGAGTATAAATATTCTTCGCCTTTTAGGTTTGGCTTGACTTCTAAATTGTTAAAGAAATATGAATCATTAGGGTCTTCTTTAAAGAGTTCGAAAAACTTCATTGTTTCTTCGTCAGTCTCTATTTTGAGTTCTCGTAGAGCTGATTCAAACTGAGTTAAGTTCAAGTGAAAAAGTTTAGTCATTCTATGAAAAACAGATACAATTTTCTTACAGTGTTTTTTATTGAGTTTTAAGCAGTTTTCGCTGTCCAATACAAGCCTTTCTTCTTGTTCCCATTTGTTTCGTGATCACAAGCATCCCATTTTTAATCGTTTTAGCTTAAACTATGGGCAAATTTCTCTTACTTTATTATATAACCCTAAAAGTTTTTTTCTGTTTTCTTTACTATTTTTAGCTAATAAATGCACATCTCCTATCTCTGCTCCCCATTTCTCTAGGATTTCGTCTTCTAGAATACATTTATTTTCTAGCTTCGCTTGTGTGGTGGTGTTATTTGAGGATTTTTCATTCCAATATTCAAGCTCAAAATTTATATTTTTTTTATATAAAATAGCTTGCCTATATATAATGAAATAAATAAGAGAATTTATGTGCTATTATTAAGAGGGCTAGAGCTACTTATATATAAACAATATAAAAACTTCTACACAAATTTCTAATTTAGGCAATAAACCTCTGCTTGCTTCAAATTCTGAATTATTTATGCATCCTATGATTTCATCATCTTCTTGATAAAGCTTTAGAGCTTCATTGAACTTTTCTTTATTAATTTGAGATTCCGCTAAAACTCCATCTAAAACTTGTTCCGTAAATTTCAGTTCATCAGATATAGAAGATTTAAGAAATTCTTGATAGCTTTCTTGGGAATTTTTTTTCAGTTTTCGTCTTTCGTGACGATTTTGCTCTTTGATAGGTTTCTATATAATTTTTACGAAATCTTGGCGTAGCTTTTCATTTACAAGGTGCAGAATTTTTAATAAAGCAGACTTTGTTAGGAGTTTTTTATTCAGTTCTGCAGAAAGATCGGAACTTGGAGTAAAAGGATCGATTTGATGGGATTCAATTTTTTTGGAATTTTGTGGTGTGGAGTGTAAAGCTGGGGCTGCTTTTTTACGATGGCTGGCAAATATTAGAATAAGTGCTATTGTTACGGCACTGCCAACAACCATAGTCATTTTTCATGTTGTCTTTTCTCACTTTTGAGAAACCTTTTCTAAAATTTTCTGAAATAGTGACATTTGATAATTAATATGTCACGAAACAAAATTTTTATACAAAAAACACTTTGAAAATTTCTTTTTGATAGTTTATAATTTATAAAATAAATATTTTGATTCTAATAAGATTTCATTATGGCTGACACTCACCAATTTCTCATTACATCAAAAAGCTCTTTATTGTTTTATCTATTAATCAAAATAGCTTAGTATGGCACTTGCCTTTTAAATAAATGGCAATTTATATTCGAAATAAGCTCAGTTTTTGAATTCAGCAGTCTTTTACTTCAAAAATTTTAACCCTAGTCAGAATTTTTGGAAACTTCATCCCTGATTCTATCGGATTTATAAATGAGCTTTTTTTTAACGCCAGCATTCAGAACAATTAATGTCCTAGAAAATAAAACCGACCCTTTTTAAATGGATTTTCCATTTATCCCAGATAATTTATTCATTAAGCCAAAAAGGCAACAATTATATCTGGCTGCAATTTAAATAATTTTGAATTCCTAAATGCCACCCTTCCAGTGAACAATAAATTTTGTTTGCTCTTCGAGGGTTATTTTTTTTTAAAAAACAATGTATATAAATAAATTTTTTTTCAAAATTGAAAAAATTAAAGTTCGTAAAAATTGGAAAGCAAATATTTATTTACTTTGCAAATTTATGTGTTAAAATGCAAGCTGTTTAGGATTAGCAGAGATTTTACTGTAGCAATTATCACTTATATATCATTTTATTTTTATAAAAAAATTTTTGTTCGCTCACGGAGGGTGGGGGTTTTTACGAATGGATTTATTCTCTTATGAAATGGTGGGAGTAAGAATTCTAGCCTTTCTCATTTTTTCTATAATCGAAATTGATGACTCATAATATAAAATATGCCATCAAAAATAAACAACACCAAGCACGAGAGTAATCATTGCCGAATCAGCATTTATCCTAGCCAGCAAGAAGTATTCGAGTCCCTTTCATCCATTTTGCACGATCTGTTCTGTGAAAGTGCCAAAAACTCCACAAAAAAGGCCAGTTTACCAGCTGGAAGCTGCAGTAACAATTTTAAGGCAGACTTCTTAAATTGTGGTCAAAACAAAGTAAAGTTCGACAGGAAGGTGATTTTAGACTTTGTATCCTATGTGTGCAATTCTGCGAAGCTTAATGCAGAATGCTGTTCATTAATCTATATCTATATTAAGCGATTTTTGGAGATTACAGAAATCCCTATTGGAGAATCCAACTGAATGAAGATTTTGTTCATTTCTGCATTGACTTCACAGAAAGTTTTTAGCTCGAACCACTTAGACACTTATGAATTCGTCCAGCTGTTTCCTGAAATGGACGTTGAGACGATATGCCTAATGGAAATAGAATTTCTGAATTTATTTAGCTGTAAATATGAAATAAACTCAGAGATCTTTGAAAGACATTATAATGAGCTTAATAAAAAACAAAGTGCCGGCTGCCTTTGGCTTTAAGATTAAGATTATGCCCTGCATTTAAAGTCCCTACTTCCTGGACTGCATACCTCGGTTCTACCCGCAGGGTGGCATAGCATAGCCAGGCTAAGCCCTGCCGAAACCCCCGGTTTCTCGGTAAAGGTGAGGTCAAAGGGCAGATTACTGTCTTAGCTGACCGCCCCATTTCCAACTTGTGTGTTGCCCAAGTTCACGCCAACACTGCCCTTTTTATTCGTCAGATCCGCTCTTGACTGAGTGCCTTAACTGGAAAGACCCCCTTGTCTTGACTTGGTGTCTAACTCGCCTCCCCTCTTTTCGGTCATCCCGAGAAAGAACTCGGTAGCTTTCGCCATTCGGGGCAAGTCACAGAAGCAGCTTCAGCAGGTATGTCGCCCTGCCTCATTTCGGGCACCGGGGTGAGCGCTGTTGGCAAAAAAATAGTCACGAGTATCTGACCAAGGGTTCGGCCGCAAAAACAGCAGTCATCGCGCTTAGACCTCTTGCTTTTAGGTCTCAAACGTTGCTGGGTCAACTCCTGACTCCAAAAAACCATGCAGGGATATACATGGGTAACCACCTCTGAGAGGGTGGGTCAGCCCCATCCTCCATTTTTATGTATATTGCCCTTTGGCTTTATAACGTAGAAATGGTAAAGAGAGCGATTTATAGGTCAAAATGGATGACGCCAGATGAAAATGATGGGGATTTAACTAAATTTGTCTCCATTTCAAAGAGTACACTTAATTTGGATGAGTTAGAAGACATGTAAAGTATTTATTATAAATAATTAAACCTATTATCATTTCAGTAGATTATTACTTGAACTTTATAACAATTCATGAATAGAATTTCTCATTTTAACAATTCTGCTTTCTGCACATAAAATGCATAAATCAAATCTACAAAGCCCACAGTTGAAGCTTCCCGATTTATTAAACCTCTTCTTGCAGCCATTGCAAGCAAAGTCTTTATTTCTTGATGTAACAAAATCAGGAAGCCAAACAAGCGGATGCTTATTTTTGCAAATTAAGTATTCAACCATTGATAAAACTTGTCTTAATTTATATAAACAATCAGCACACATGTCAAAATTGCAGGTTCGGCATTGAGCACTAGCCCCAGTTTTTTTAACAAGACAAGTATCACATAAAAATTTCCCATTTTTTCATCTTCCGATCCTCGAGTTCCATTCTTCAGCATTTGGAGTGAGTCGGATTTTATGATTTTTTACACAAACGATTCCAGGGTCATTGATCTCTTGTGTATCAGTTGACCATCTTTTGCACTCATCACATATAGGAAATACACAAAATTTGCATAATCAGCCATCGTTTATTTCACGTTTGCAAAGTTTGCACTTAAACATTAAACCTGCGCCTTCGTATTCTGCTTTAAAATCTTCACTGCAGGCTAAAAAATGACCATTTTTGCATTTCAACTCGTTTTCGTTAAGATTTCTTATAGGATTTTGACATCTGAGCTCTAGTAGGCTTAGTAATTCATAGTTCGGAACTAATCGGGTGCCGATTGGATTTCTATCAATAGGGCACAGTTTTTGCTCTGATGAGAGGAGATCTTCTATACAGTTTCTACACAATGTGTGCCCACAGTCAAGCAAGGTAGGAACATGATTACGAGAATCATATTCGTTTAAGCAAACTCCACATTCCATTAATAAAATTACTGATAAGTTATATTTTGCCACTATCCATATTTTTGATAATAGATTGGAAATAGTTTAAAAAGTTTTCGCTATATTTTATTTATTAATATTAGTAAACTCGGATTTATTTTTTAAAAAACTTAATTCCTATTTTTAAAATTACTAAAAAATAATTCTAAGAAAAGTAGCTCGACTTACCAAGAGCTACCCTTTTATTAAACTAGGTTTATACTCATCTTTATAAAGAGTTTTTCCTTAAGCCAAGCTCTATGTCACGTTAATGAATTTTGGGCTCCTAGATAAGGTCGCTAGCGAGATGGATCTGCATCAAGGCGCCCGGGCACAGATTGGGCATGCTGCATGAATCTCTGCATGATTCAAGGTTGGCAGAGAGGAGATTGCCTGAGGCAAGATTGAAGTAAGTCACAACTCATTAGACTCCATCGAAGGAGATGCAAGTTAATTAGGCGTAATCACATTAAAGGCGGGTGTCCTTACTATACAACGGGCATGGTATATGAAGATAGGCAGCCTTTATTGGTAGCAGTGGCTAATAAATGCGTCAAGGCCTAGCGAGCTCTGGCTCCGCTATAAATTGTTTTTCGACCTTCATATAAATTCATAATCTATTTCTAAATTATTATTCCATGCTTCATAAATTATATTTCCAAATATTTGAATATTTTTAAAGCTATGATTGATAAGTGTTCTTAGTAATTTATTTATTTTTATTAATTGATAATCCAAGCTGAAAATTTGATTTATCATACTTACTATTACAATCAACATTAATTTCTTTTCGCATTAATAAGGAGGATTTTGCGAATGTCTATTTTATTTCAATCAATTGAGGCTTTTGCAAGCATTTTGAATTTATTCCTTTCTCCCCCCATCCTTGATAGAAGGATTTCCATATATTGCAAATTTTATGCGCAATAAATCAGCAGATTAGTTATATTTATTATAATTTATGAAATTAATAGTTTGCATTGGCAAATTAAGAGTGATTTACGTACTTTCTTAATAGTCTGCACGGAATTAATCATCTGAAGTGCTTTAGCCATCATTCTGCCTAAAAAGCTTAATAATCTAAAAAGTTTAAAGTATTATAAATTAAAAATAATTAATAAGAAGCAGAAATACTATATATTGGAAAGGGGTTTAAATCAACACAGTTTTTCATTTTATAGTTTTAAATATTTGCTATCTTAACCCTTTTATTAAAAAGTACACCTAGACAAAAATATATATTATTTTTTATACATAACTTTTTTCCAAAAATTTTTTACCTCCTCATCCTTGATAGAGCGGCAGGGATTCCTCGATCAAGGATGGGGGAGTTAGTGTTTTTCATTGAAGAAAACCTCAAGCCGAGCTATGCTTCTTTTGATAATTCTTAACTATATCTTAAGACCCATTAATTATTTAGCGTCAAGAATCTAGTGTTCAAGCTGGTAAGTTTTCCTTCAAACTATACTTTTATATAGTAGCATATAGCATTCAATTTTAGTTGAACTCTCCTAAAAGTATGAATGTTAAAACAATACAAAAATAAGCTGCTTGAATTCGCTGCGGATTTTAGTCTAAGTTAATGTGAAGATGCTATACAGAGTTAGCTTGCATCAATCAAGCTTCATTGCTTAATGAATATGGTATTTTTATAAATTAATCTCAGGTGCAATTTTTTAAAAGCCTTAAGCGCCATATTAATCTTCAACAAAAATTGTAGATGGATTAGATATTAAAGCTGTCTAAAAAATAACCAAATAAATGACAATTTGGTATGTTTGTCTCTCTATTGCTTTTGCTGCAATATCAATACCTTTATATAAATTAGATTCAGAGCTTAATTTTACCAAGCACTCAGTACTAGACATTATATCGCCACAACGTGCACTTTATACATCGTCAAGCATGACCAATTACCAGAATGTAAGTCATATTTAGTATCAATATTACATTCGTGCTTCAATTGGAACCCCTGCACAGGTTTTTACGTTCATGGTTGATACAGGGAGCACATGGGCATGAATTGATTGAAATAAATGCTCTAATTGCCATACGGGCACAAAATTCGATCCAGAAACGTCTTCTAGTTATCATAACACCAGTCAAATCGAATCAATAACTTATCTGAAAGGAAGCACAAAAGGCTATATAAGCACTGATATTTTTTCAATTGGGGATGATGCCTCCCTTTCTGTATACGGCCATTCTTTTCTTCTAGTTTATGAAGAGGCAGACAATGATAACATGCAAATGGATGGCTTGATTGGATTTGCATTTGATGCCTTAAGTGGTGGGACAAATTCATTGATGAGCTCTCTGAAAAATCAAGGGAGAATTCAGAAACAGCAGTTTTCTGTTTATTTGAATGATGCAAGGAGCTATACAGATTTGGTAAGCCTTGGCAGTTCGCTCTTAATGATTGATGGATATGATCTCAGCAAATATTCATCACAAGGAAGCTTTACCTATATTGACTTAGCCAATTATATGGGGCATTGGGTCGTTGAGTGTGATGGTGTTGATTTTAATGGAACTAAATTAACTGAAGCTCAAACAGCAATTATTGACACTGGAACTAGTTTAATTATCGGCCCCCAAGCTAGTGTGCTTAAAATACTGCAAATTCTTTATTACCAATTTGATTGTAGCGCCGATACCCAAAATAACATATATTGCAATTGCGATAGTGCTTATCCTGATCTAAAATTTATACTTTCTGGGCATACGTTTGCGATTAAGCCGATTGATTATTTTATGGTTTCTCAAGGAAGATGCTACCCAGTATTTGGTTATAGCAGTTCATTAAACTTCTGGCTCTTGGGAGATAGCTTTATCCGGCGATTTTATATCAATTTTGATATGGAAAAAAGGCGAATTGGCTTTGCAAAAATAAAAAGCTTGAATGATTTAGGCATCGGCATTGAAAGCATTCCGCTATGGAAAATGCTTTTACTCATAATAATCACTCTAGATATTTAACTATTTCAGATCAGTTAGTTTAATAATAAAATAAAAATATTTTAGAAAATGATAATAAATGATATCGAAAAGAAAAGGTAATTATATGATTCCAGCCAATCAGAAGTCCCTTTTTATGATAAAAATAATAAAAAATCGGCTAGGCTTTATTCTAATTTGCGCTTGTGTGGCATTTCTAATAGTAATGGGGCTTAAATAAAAACTAGAGGATTAAAATTTTAATATCAGTGGGTGAGTTTATTATATAAATAATTTTCTCTTATTTCTGCTATTAATTTATTTTGCAATAGTCTTAGCACTTTTTGCTATTTGTAAATGCTATATTATTGTTTTATTTAATTCTTTAGCTGCGCCTAATAATTTATTACATTTCAAACTTTGCAAAAAATGTAGAACATTCATGTTGATTTGATTAGAAATAGCCTTAATGATTATAATTAAAATATTTATGCTTTATATAAGACTTTCTATAGCCCTGGCAGCTATATCAATGCCATTATATAGAAGTGCCTCCGAAAAAGGTATAGAAAAGCACACTATATCCAGCCTCACCTCTCCACGTGAGCTTTCAACATCTCTAAGTGCTGCCAATGAAAAAAATGTATGCTCTATTTAGGTCGAATACTCCATTAAAGCTACTATGGGAACTCCTTCTCAGGAGTTTACTCTCTTAATTGACACATGAACAAAATGGACATGAATTGATTCCAAAAATTGCAATAGCTGTCATGCAAGTAACAGATTCAACTCAAAAGCTTCCCCGACTTATAAAAATACTACTCAGCTGAAGAGTTTTTATACTAATTATGGATAATCAAGTGGCTATGTGAGCAGCGATATTGTTTCTATTGGCAATTTGACCGCAGTAAATCAGAATTTTATTTTGGTCACCCATGAAGAAGGGCATTACTGATTTAAAATCAGACGGAGTAATAGGCTTGGGTTTTGAAGATTCAAGTGGCGTGATTTCAATAATTAGCACACTTGAGAAAGAAGGCAAAATTAATCATAGGGGATTTTCAATACACCTTAGTGAGGAAAGAGACAAATCAGATTTGTCTCATAAAAAAGCAAATTTGATAATTGATGGATATGATCTAGATAAATATTCATCAGAAGACAGCTTTACATATGTTGACTTAGTTAAATCAACGAGCTATTGGGAAGTCCCCTGCGATGGGTGTAGTATTTAGTGAAAAAGCATATACTTTAGGTACATCAGCAATTATTGATACAAGTATTAGCTATATTATAGGCCCAAAAAATGACGTACTTGATATGCTACAAACTCTCCTGAACGACTACTCTTGTAAAATTGATAGTTCAAGCTACATGTCTTGCGATTGCGATGGTAAATACCCTAAACTGAATTTTGTGTTCTCTGGGAAAGTCTTTACTCTATCTCCAATAGATTATTTCGTCATTGAAGACGATAAATGCTATCCAACTCTTCACTATAACAGCAAAATAAATTATTGAATATTGGGTGAGGGTTTTATTCGAAGGTTTTATCTACATTTTGATATGGATCAAATGAGAATTGGTTTTGCAAAATCAATCACAAAATCTTCTGAAGGGATGGCTACGTGGCTACTTGCTGTGATCATCACATGCTCAGTTATAGGCTTTATTCTAATTTGTGCATGCCTAGGCGTATATATATATAAAAAATAGATTAAAAATTTAATATCAGTTGCTGAATTTATTATATTGAAATAATTCTCTTTTGTTTCTTCTATTAATTTATTTTGCAATAGTCTTAGCACTTTTTTAGCTATTTGTAAATGCTATATTATTGTTTTATTTAATTCCTTTATCTATTAATTCTTTAGATAATTATCCAATTTTTTAATTTATCTTGGATTTAGCGTACCCCGAACTTCACTAAGCCTTCTATCTGCACATGTTATGCATACATCAAACTTGCACAGCCCACAATTAAAGCTTCCAGATTTTTTAAACCTTCTTTTGCAAACGTCACACCCATAGTCTTTATTTCTTATCGTGCTAAAATCAGGAATCCATACAAGTGGATGATTTCTTAGGCACTGTAAATTGCCAACTAAAGGCACAATTTTCTTTAAATTTTCAGTGCAGCTTTCACACATATCAAAGTTGCATTCTCGGCACTGCGCACTTCAACCGATTCTTCTTTCCAAACAAGTATCACAATTAAAATTCCCACTTCCTCTGCCGATTTTTAAATTATAAACTTGTGCGTTAGGGGTCATTCTAACTTTATGTCTCCTTATGCAAACAACTCCAGGGTTTTCGATTGTATCTGTCTCCGTAATCCATTCTTTGCATTCGTCACATATTATATAAAATTTAAGATAACTATAAGTTTTTTTGCTAATATAAATAATATATAAATAATATTATAATAAACACTTTAAATAGCATATAAATGCATGGTTTACAAAACCACCCTAATGTTTTGTCTCTCTTACATTGTCTGCATTTGAAGTTAAATTCATTGCTTTGGTATTCAGCCAAAAAGTTTTCACTTCTATTTAAATTGTGCCCATTGGTGCATTTAAGCTCATTTTCTATCACTTTTTGGACAGAAAAATTAAAAATTTCTGCTATTTGTCTTCTATCTATACTTGGGTATAGTTCAGCGAAAGGTGCTCTATTAGAAGCTTGCCGCTGAAAAACTGTACGATGCTTTTGATGAAAATCTGGAGCATGGGCATCTGATGATATCGGACAAAGGGAAAGAGACGTTAGAAGCTCATAATTTGGAGTAAACCTCGTAGAAAAAGGCCGGTGGTCAACTGGGCAGAGTTTTTCTTGTGACTGGAACAGGAGGTCTTCAACCTTTAGATCTCCTATAATAACGTCTTCAATACACTTATTGCAAAAAGTGTGACCACAATCCAGCAGCGTTGGAATATGATACCGAGCATCATAATTGTGAGAACAAATGCCGCACTCCATTAAAATTTAATATAGAAATTATTGAAAAGTAATAATAATTCAAAATCATAAAACTTAAAGAGTACTTACTCCCCCCCCCTCCGTGAGTGAACAAAACCATTAGAAAAATCGGCATTTTTTGCTCAAAAACCCACCCTCCGTGAGTGAACAATAGAAAAATTTTTTATGGGAAAAAATTTTGATATATAAGTGATAATTAGCATAATGAAATCTAGAGCTAATTCTGTTTAATTTTAAACAAATTGCGTTTTAAAACATAAATTTTATAAATTAAAATTAATATTTGCTTTCCAATTTTTGCGAATTAGGATTTTTTTAAATTCCGAAAAAAAAATATTTTTTTATAAAATTTATATATAAATTTTTTTAAAAAAACAAATTAACCCCCCTCCGTGAGTGAACAAAATTTTTTTTGTTCACTCACGGAGGGGGGGGGAGTTAAGATAAAATCATCATATAAGATATTAAACCTAGCTAGCAACACCCTGTTTTCTTAGGCGTTAAGCTCTTCCCGGTGGCTAGTCTTTGCCCTTTTGGCTGAGGATTTGATTTTGTTGCAGTCGCTGCAACTCTCCCTTTGATTTCTCCGGCCATCCTTAAGAAACTTTGCTCGACATTCACAGAAGTTTTGGCTGAAGTCTCGATAAATGGAATTCCGAATGAATCAGCAAGTTCTTTTCCTTCATCATAAGTAACAGCTTTCTTGCCTTCCATATCGCTTTTATTTCCCACAAGCAATCGGTTTACATTTTCACTAGCATACCTTGTTATTTCGTTCATCCAGTTCTTCACATTGTTGAAAGAGTCTCGGTTCGTGACATCATAAACCACAATGATGCCGTGAGCTCCTCTATAATAAGAAGACGTAATTGTTCTGAATTTTTCTTGTCCTGCTGTATCCCAAATCTGGAGTTTTATGACTTTGTTTTCGACTTCTACTGTTTTGATTTTCTAGATAGAACTTACGAAATCAACTCCGATGGTGGCAATAAAGCTTTCAGCATATGTATTGTCAGCAAATCTTAACAATATCGAAGATTTCCCGACACCGGAATCGCCAATGAGTAAAAGCTTGAAGAGATAGTCGCTGCGTAAGAATTACTATTCTGGATTAGCCATTTATTATTATCTCACCCCAGTTTCAAGCTTAATTCCATGTTTTTAAATCGTAAAGAAATGAATAGAAGAAATCAGGATCAGTAGGGATTTTATTAGGATAAGGAAATAAACAAAAAAGCTTAGAAAATTAGCAATTGTTTAAATAAAATGGCTTGCAAAACTTTAAAATTCGTTATAATTGTCACATTAGGGAGATGGGCTAGTTTTAATTTAATTTTTTAAGCCATGAATTTGGCTTGTCAAAATTTAGAATTTAAAAATAATGTATAGAATTTTCCCAATTTGGCGCTGTTTGCCCTTGATTTGCCCACTGAGAAAATTTTTTTGGTTTGACCAAACCATATGGTACTGGTCTAACCAAAAAATTTTCCCAGTGGCCAAATCATGGGAAAATTCTATATTTATAGTGATCATGAATTATGAGTGATGAATTTAAACTTATGTATATAAATATCTTAATTAAAACAATTTTGTCTTGTAATATTGTGTTATAAATGATTACTGATATCTATCTAATATTAATAGATAAATCTAATCCAAGTCATAACTAGAATTTTGACATGCATCAGCTTCCATCTGATCTGGAATAGGAAATAGCCTTATTCCTCCTTTTACAAGGGCAAGACATTTTTGCTTGCCTTTTAAGGGGGTTAATTTTTCCCCAGATTTTAAAATCGATTATAAAGTAAAATTAACTTTATTTTATGCTTTAGAATGCAAATTATTTAAAATTTAATCGAATGAACTTAAAGATCTCGTTACAAAATTATTGAGTTTAAAAATAATTTATACTGAAAAATATTTTATAAACAATTTTTGCTAGGCTACCTACCAAATTTTTCTCATACTTAAAAAAGTGGGGATTTAGCAGTTTTATGCTTAAAACTGTGGCAAATGACCTGAAACTCTCTTTTTCTTTGAAATAACTTCTTGCTTTGATTTTCATCCAGCAAATATAAGCAATACAAATTAGCAGCAGCACTATATCCACAACCGTATCAGCAATCACAAAATTTACCATGCAAGCATTATTTTCTGGTGCCTCATATGAAAATAAACTAACTTGCACGATTATAAAACAAATGATAATATATGAAAAGTTCATTGGATGGCTTGTTTCCCTATGTCTTCATAATTGTATTGAAATATACCCCATATATGCCGAGCTTATAGCTTTAAAAAAGACAAAATATTTAAATATCAATATCATCTCATTCTCTGTGTGAAAATAAAAAATAATCACTATAAACCCTTCGCAGAAATTACAGATTAAGCCAAATAGAGTTAATACAAAATTCATTGTTTTTAATTGAGACTCTAGATATAAGGCAAGTTTATAACACTTGTTGTCAGAAGTTAGCTCTTTTGGATCATTATATGTTCTGTTTGTAGTTTCGAAGGTTTTTGTGATATCAATTTCTTTTATCATATTAGTCCATGAAATAGGGAACAATATTTTTAATGCATGCATTCGTTATGATTTGATAGGAAAAACATAAGAAATTCTTTATATAGGGTCATTCTAAATTTTGGGAGTCCTCTGATATGTGGAGCAATTCTCCACATGCCAGAAAATTTCCAATGTGACGTCTCCATATCTGAGTCACTTCACATATGGAATTTTTTTCTAGTATATGGAGAACCACTACACATGTCAGAGGCCGATCAAAATTAGGCAAGGTTCTATATATTGCTTAATGAATCAATTCGAAAAATATTTTCAATTTTTACTTTATTGTTTGAAAATCTTGCTAGTTATACATAGAAGTTAACTTATTGATATTTGAAGATCTAATCAATTCCTTTTTTTCGTAATAAAACTTATTGAATCATTCAATCATTATAAATGAAACTGGTAAAAAAAAGTTGTAAAATTCATTTAAGCTAATTTTTTCATATAAATTTTATATTGTTTGTTTTATTACTCTCCTACTTTAAATTGTTTTAAAATATAGGTAAAATTTCCAATTTTGGGTACTCTAACCTCCTTTAAATTAAAACAAATATTTTTTCAATAGAAAATTTTTATAGGTGAAAATGTTAATTTTATAAAATTAGTTTGACCGAATTTAATGTAAAATTAGGAAGTAGAATATTATTTAAACAATTTCCATACTACCCGATTAAATTTTTAAATTAATTCTTTATAAAAATAAGTTAAAATTTAGAGTATTGCATTCAAATTTTTTATCTTTTAGATTCTTAATTTTTTTTATAGGAAAAAAATTTAACGTATCTTTTTTAAAAAAATAACCCTCCTTTGAATTGGAACATGTTTTTTTTTGTTTCAGTTTAAAGGGAGTTATAAAGAATATATATTCAGTTATATCAAGTTGCTTAATCGTTCAAAAATTTCAATTTAATGCTAACCTGCCCCGTCCTTGATTGAAACAATCGACTTCTTCAATAAAAGGGGTTAAAAATAATATGTAAATTTTGTAAATCTGAAAAAATTTTTATATTCAAAGTTTTTTCCATTTAAAATATTTATGCTCTAGCATAAGAGATTGACTATTTATTATCTTACTTACTTACTTACTTACAAATTTATCTGGTGTTTTTAAGGTGTCTAGTGCCCACGCCCTAAAAAGGGTTAAAGCTAAACTAGTGACGTCACCGAGCCATCTTGGATTCACCTGGTCAGCACAGGCCCAAGCCCTCTTGCCGCACTTCTCACCCGGCGCGTTGCCGTCGCTCTGTCTCGACTCAGCTCCTGCGCGTGCTCCGCCTAAGGGTCATCTTCCCGTGGAGATGTGCTGAGGGGTAAAACTTCAAGCTCTTGAGTGCGCTAAGGAGTCGTTCCTCTGGTTATCCCCAGAGTTAAACGGCTGTTGCTGCGCAGAAGTTCTTGAGAGAAAACCCAACCCAATAAATAAAATTCCATGAGGGAGAGAAAATTAGCAGAGCTAATTTCTCTCGAACCGAATGCCTTTTATTTATGACTATTTATTATCAAAGATAAGGAAGTGAGTTTCATTTTTGAACACATGAAAATTGTTAGATCAAGGCTAGGGATTTAATTTTTCAATTTTTTTAAGATATTTCAATGGTGTTGTTCAATGAAAGGATGGGAATAAAGCAAATTAGTATGAGCCATTTTAATTTAGATTAATTAACAAAATCAAGATACCTGCCAATAAAACTATAATTCGTAGAATTTCTAAACAAAATTTATTTTGATTTTCTCATAAAATGGAATCTGGCGCTCTAAAAACTGACCCTGAAATGGCTGCTCTTTACAATAGTATCAAAGAAGATCAACATCCCTCTGATTCTTGGCCTGAATGGATCCCTCCATCTACCCCAAAACAAGACCATTACCCTGAAAAGCGTCAAAATCAATTTTCACGTGGGAATCGCAAAGAAAATGATCAAAATTCTTGGAAGCAAAACTTTGAAGACCGGCCTAAGCGTTCTAAAGACTCCTACCCAAACCATGTCAAAATTGACAATAAAACCTTAAAAGAACTCTACCAAAACGAAAAGCCAGAGCATAAAAAATACATATTCTAATTTCCCATGGATGGCGCTATTTTGGCCTTGATTTCCCCACTGGAAAATTTTTTGGTTTGACCAAACCATATGGTACTGGTCGAACCAAAAAAATTTTCCAGTGGGAAAAATCAAGACCAAAGCAGCGCCATCCACAGGAAATTGCAATACTTCATTATCGCGTCAAAAAATGCCACGAGAATTGCAATAACTCAGAGTGTCTCAACTACCATCCTGGACAAGTACCAAGGCGTGTTCCTTACCCCATTGAGGACGCTTGGAACTACTGGCCCAAGATGTGCCAAAATGAAAAATATTGCAGAAATGGAGTGCATTGTAAATATGCCCATTCTCTAGAAGAAGTCTCTTATCATCCCATTGTCTATAAAGTCCAGAACTGTCGATATGAAAAAAATGAAGGACAAAGCTGCAAAAATAAAGGCTCGCACTGTTCATATGCACATAGTGATGATGATAGAAGAGCGCCTGGCCTTCAGCCTGAAAAGCCAAAATTCAATATAAAAACTTTTAAGACTGAGCCTTGCATTATTGAAAGCTGCAAAAATCAGGACTGCTTAGGGTATCATGATGAAAAGCAAAGGAGAAGGAATTTAGATAAATTCAGATACGATGCCATTCCATGCATTTTTGTGTTTCGAGAAAGGAAGTTTTTGGACCCAAACTTATGTCCAAATGGAGACGACTGCAACAAAGCCCATACAAAGAATGAGATCTATTTCCACCAATCTTTTTACAAAACAAAGCCATGCAAAAAAGAAGCATGCAGAGTCAATAATAATTGCCCGTTTTTGCATCAAAGTCATAAGGACAAGAAAAATGTGGAATCTGCAGCCACTACCAAAATTGAGCAAAAACCTGAAGAAAATAAAATTTCTGAAAATCTTGAACAAGTCCCTAGTGAAATTCCTTCCGATTTACCTCAAGGAAATGTAGAGACAACATCTCAAGAAAATGAAGACAAGCCCAAAGAGAAGCCTAAAGCAGGCATCTGCAAGTTTTATTGCAAAAAATGTGGGGAGCGAGAAATGGAGTGGCTTTTTGAGTGTGGTGTCTTTGTATGCACAGAGTGCTTGGACCAAGAATGTATCTCCTGCAAGAAAAAGCACGTGACTAAGCTTAATTTTAATTAAAATCACTTTATCAATAATTCTTATTTATCTAGTTTGGCTGTGGGATTTCAACAGTTCCTATATATTTTCTGCAGAAGTCAACAAGCTGTGGTACGCAGCGGGCGCTTAGATAGGGAAATTCATAGGTAATAACTCCGTACACAGGTTGGCCATTTCTAATAGCTTGGCAAAGGGCAATTCCTTCACCTTCATCAGGTCCGCCTCTTCTACCATAAACCAGAGGAGGATGGAACCTGTGAACGTCGAAATGATTCCCTGCCAATATAAATCCAGCACCTATTGTAGCATCTCTGGAGTCCAATGCATGAAGATATGGTAAAAGCTCTGCTGGGTTCACATTAAAGCCTTTTGATGCAACAGGATGACCTTCATGATCAAAAATTACAGCCTTGGCCCACTCATTCTGCTTGGCAAGCTCTTCGTTGAGATTTTCGAGACCTTCAACCATATTTTGTATGAATTTTGCAATCGTTTTTTGATGGAATTTGTCATAATTTTAAATGGGTTGCTGTCAAACGAGGGAAGCGAAAGGGAATATATTGGAAAATGAAAGACTTTCTTACCAAGGATTGAGGCCAGAGCCATGGCCTTTTGCTAAATCTTCTCTTTGAGGATAATATATAGTGAAAAGTAATACTAGAAAACCTTTAAAATATATTTTTGCATAATACTTTGGATATTATTTAATTATTAATCAGATAATTATAAAATTAATAATTCCATAATAAAAAAAATTGTTTTATAAGGGGAATAAGGAAAATTTGTATAAGAAAAACGAAGAAGCAAAAAGTGAAGATGAAGAAGGCAAAAATAAGGAAAGCGACGCTGATACGACAATTTCCATAAAAAAAGAAGAAAGTGTGATAGAAAATCCACAGGTTCCTGAAGAGTTTGGAAACCTAGCAAAAAGTTTGGCAGAAATCAAGCCTATAGAAGACTCGTTACTTGACTTAAAAACTCATCCGTTTCCAAGCCAAGAATTTGCAGATGTTTACAGAGAGCTTCCAGAGCTTTGTAGTGAAAATAAGTGGGTGCCTTTGGTAGAGGACTGCAATCTTGAAATTTTTAAGCGAATTTCAAGTGATTTTAATCGAGACTGTGTAGTATTCTGTTCTAGAATAATTAATATCATATATAACCCTACCAAAATCCCTTAGATATTAATAATTTAAATTTACCGAAATCCAGAATATTAAAAGCAAGAATTCTATTCAACGCTACAGTCTCTTTGAACTCGATTTTTGAGACTTTCCATACCCCTATGCTGTATAAAAACTGGGATGATTCTTATATAGATGCTGAAGTGATTTCAGGTACGCTATTTATGGATTGGGTAGTTTTAAGCAGAAGAGACCATAAGAATATTCAAAGAAATTATTCTGATAAATGGTCAACTAGAAAGGATAAAAATACAATTATTACAATTGTAAGAGGCGAAGAGTTAGTACAGGCATATCCCTAGGATAGCTCGATATGGGCTAGGGATAGAGGCCAAAACTTCCCATTTGGTTCGGCCAAAATGGATTGGTTGAACCAAGTGGAAGGAGGCTTATTTGCAACTTTCCATTTGATTCGACCAGCCCATTTTGGCCGAACCAAGTGGGAAGTTTTGGCCTCTATCCCTAACCCATATCGGGCTATCTTAGGGATATGCCTATAGAAAACGTAGAAGAGGCTGGGAAAACCGTTTTTCAAGCAATTTTAATTAGGAAAATTGATTTGGGAATTTTGGTCACTTTAATACAGCAAATTGATTGCAGACCAATAATGAAAATGCCAGCAAATACTTTGATGATTGAGAAGTTCAAGAAAACCACAAGCAATGTTCTGACGCTTTTAGAAAGCAGAATTAATGAATGATAAATTAAGAAATAGCCTGCAATTCCTACTTTCTCGGCTGAATAGAATAACTCTAATTTAAAAAAATATCAAATAGCTTTTTTATTATGCTATTTATGTTTAATAATTTTCTATACATTATTTATTCATCATTTTTCTAATAAAATAGATCTACTTCAATAGCCATTTCTCAGTTAGCTTCCCGCTTTCTTCATAACTCCTTTCACTCCTCTTGCTCCCTTATTTCAATCCTTCATAAAGCTGCCATAATCTTTAATTTCATCAAAAATAACTCCTAACCGTCAATTAATAAAATGAAAAGTAATTCTTTAAGCTACTCATCTCCTGGGCGTCGCTCACTTCAATTCTCTAATGATCATGACCCAAATACCCAGCTATCTCGCGCTCACCGTCGTTCAATGAGCCCCAATTATATGTCTCCTACAGTAAGCACTCTGGGCATAGAATTTTCTGAAGACTATTTTTTTGGTTGCAGTGTATGTGGTACCAAAGCCATTGAAACCTCAATAGAAGGCTCATTCCATGAAAGCCCTCCAAAAATTCGGCCTAGCAATAAGTTCGACACTGCAGAAAACTGCACAGAGAATTCAAATTCTTATTCAAAACTGGTCAAAGTAGTAAAAAGAAATTCAATTGGCGATAAAAACGAGGTCGCTGAAATAAAGAAAAAAATTATTGAGACTAATTCTAAGCCAGAAGAGTGGGATTCTGACGTTGATCGATCATTTAAAATCATTGAAGAAGACCCAGCCAATGAAGATGGGGTAGTCATAAATGAAATTCATTATAAAGAAGTGTACCCAGCCCCCAAAACGGAGCTGACAGCTTTAAATTATAAAGAAGCCAAATCAGTTCAAGAGTCGTTTTACTACAACCCTGCTGCTATTGAAAATGTAAAAGAAGAAGAAAGGAAAAGGGTTGTAATCCGAAGAGCTGAATACTCAAATAGGACTAAAGGAGTCTGCAAGTCAATGGTAGCTACTATTTCAAATGCAGATGATATAAAAAATGATAATATTAAAGAAAAAATCAATAAAGAGAGGCAAAAACTTGAAGAGCTAAATAGAGAACGGCAGCGACTTGAAGAGCTCCAGGAAAAGAAAAGTGATTTGATTACTCCTAAAAAACTAAAGTCATCTTCTTACAGTGTAGAAAGAAGCACTGGTGGAAGAAAAGAAAATGATAACTACATTGCGGTAAGAGAAAACGCAAGGAAAACAACTCCAAGTCGAGCAGATCTAGCAAAGAAAAATGGTGCATCAACACCAAGAAATGAAATTAGGACTCCAAGATCTCAAGCAGCACAAAGAAGTGAGCAAGATGAAGTAAAAACTGATCCGTTTGAATATAAGAGAAATGAGAAGCCAGGAGCTGAAATAACAACCCCAAGGAGCCAAACAACTTCTAAAAATGAGCAACAACAAGATGAAACACGAAGCCAAGCCTCAAAAAGATTAGACGAATCTAAAGGCCAGATCCTTGATGATTCCAAATCGGACATAAAAACACCAAGGTCTCAAATATCCATAAAAGAAGATGCTAAAAATGACTCATTTACATTGCAAAGGGGAGGAGAAAAAACAAAGTCAATAAAGCAGTCAATAATTGAACAAATGTCAAACAAAGATAAAAAATCTAATAAAGATTTAAGCTTTTCTTCAAAGAAAAGCGTCTGCAGTGCTCAAGAGTATCAGCATACAAAGTCAGATATAGGAGAAGATGATTTAAGTTCATTAAAATCAATGCCAATTTCACAAGCAATAGAAGAAATATATCTTTTGAGTATAATCATTATGCCTGCATTATAGAAAATAATATTACTGATAATATTTTAAAGAATATATAAAGGTATATATGAAATGAAAAACCCAGAAATTGTGGTAGATAGCACCATCAATATATTTAAAGATGAAGAAAATATACAAAAATCTACCTCAAGCCAAGAAAAAGTTGGTAAAGATTCACCAAAATTCCCAGTTGAGGATATAAAAGGTGGGGAAAATGAGAAAAGTCAAATAGAGTATTCTGTAGAAGAAGAAATAGTTGAAATTGAGCAACCCCAAGCCATTGTAAAAAAACCTGAAAAAGTCAAAGTCAGGGGCGGAAAAAGCACAGGGCTGCCTGGAAGATCTTATGAGCCAGTCTTAGGAAATAGAAGAAGTCCTGAAAGTCCAGAAAACAGCGAAGGAGTCATAAGAGTGAAAGGAAATCTTATAGGAAGCTCAAAAGCTGACTCAGAATTATCTAGAGAAGAATCAAAAATAATAGAAAATTCCCCATATGGGAATACATTGAGTATAATAACCAGCCCAATTAAAGACGATTCCATTGTATGTGAAGACCAAATCATTTTGACTGAGCAGTCTCCTACAAAAATAGAATCAAGCGAAAATCCTTCTGAGATGACTACCGATTCTCCTACAAAGATATTACTTCAAAGCAGTAAATCAAAGCAAGAAGCTTCGCCAGCCAAAAGTTCTGGCTCAAAACATTCATCTCCAGCTAAATCTCAAGATTCTAGCTCAAAAAATTCGACACCTCTTGGAAATTCTCCAAATAGTTCGCCATCAGCCAAACTGTCTCCATTATCACAGTCTCCAATGCCTGAAGACATTGAAGAGCCTATAAGAGATGAAAGTTTTGACAATAAAAGCCAAACTTCTGTAAAATCCCAGTACTCTTCTAAATCAAAAAATGATGATAAAAAGTCGCAGACCTCTTCTAAGTCAAAAAATGAAGACTCAAAGTCTCAGACCTCTTCTAAGTCAAAAAATGAAGACTCAAAGTCTCAGGTCTCATCTCAGTCAAAAAATGAAGAGTCGAAATCTCCTAAAATGTATGCAAATCAGTCACCAATTTCTAGAAAGAGTGAGAATTCAGAAAATAAACATGAAATCTCTGAAGGCTCCAATGAAATTTTAATTGAAGAACATTCAGAACCAGAGCTCCAGCAGAGGGGAACAGGAGAATTCCCAGAAAATGAGCAAGCTTATCCTTTTAAAGACGCCTTATCTGAAAATTACAGTCAAGAAACCCAAGAAATGCTTCATTTTAAACCTCATAATATAGACCAGCGACAATACCGCCAGCCAAGCTTCGGAGAAAATCAAGAAGACTTTGTAGACGCCAGCAGCATAAACGTAGAAAGAGCTTCATCCCCTGCGCTGTCATTAGAATCTGGAGGCAAAAAATCAAAAATTCATTACAATACCTTTGATTCTATAAGAGAAGAGCATGTACAATATGAAAATGAATACGAGTCAAGCTTAGATGAATATTCAGGACAGAACCCTAATGAGAAATCAACACAGACTAGGAATTCTTCTGGAGGAAACATAGAAATTACTGAAGTGAGAATCCATCAAATGCTAGCCCTGCTATGTGATGATAAAATTCTTAAAGGGCTAAGGATGATAGGAGGCTTTGCGCAGTATTTTGAAGAGCATGGCCATGAATTTCTAAACAGATAATAATAAGTTAACTTAAAGTTATTCTAATTTATATATATTTATAAGAAGTTATTTTGTTTTGTAGAGTGATATTGATATAGATTTTAGGTCTTTGTATTCAATCATTATAAGTTTGCCAAACAGCTGTATTTGAGGAGGCCAGATTTTTAGAATTTTCAGGTATAGCACAAGCCTCATTTTAGATCCCTAAGGGACAATTGCTTTATATAAAAAAATTTAAATTGTAAATTCAGGAAAAAATCTGAAAAAGTCAATTTTCAAATTGACAAATAGGACATATATAATGACATTTTTTAATTGATATCTGACTTTTTGGAATTTCAAAATAATTTTTTTCTTTGAAGGGCATTTTCTTTGAAAGTCTATAGGGGAGCACGCGCTATATATATTTTTTACCAAATTGAAAGATTAAATAAATTATCAATGCTTTAGAAATTAATACTTTATTTATAATTTTATTATGGAGGAAAGAGTAATCCATATGAGCCAAAAAATACTAAATTTGGAGAAAGAGCTTGAGAAAATAAATGTAGAATTTACATAGGAGATCTTAAATAAAGCAGAGGAGAAAAATAAAGACTTAGAAAGTATATATAATGAGTTATATGAAAAAGACAAAATTTTAAAGAAAAATAACGGAGATTTAAGGAAAGAAAATCTGGGATTAACAAAATTGATTAGGGAAAAAGATTTTGAAATATTTGAAAAAAATAATATAATTATAGAATTGGGACAAGAGAATCATATGGACTGCTTTAAGACTTATATAAATGAACAAAGTACTGATATTATAGAAACAACTGAAATAAAAGAAGCTGATAATTATCGAAAAATTGAAGAATTAAAGCAAGAGATTAAACTATGCAATATTAAAAATTCAGAACTAGAAAGTTCTTTGAAATCTGTAAAAGAAAGGCTAATAATTGAAAAAAATTTAGTGGATGCAAAAAAACAAAAATATAATGAACTACTCACAAATTATTTAGAAACAAAAGAAATGCTAACAAAATATGAGAGCAAAGAAAAAGAATGGGAGGATGATTTTCAAAAGCATTCTCAATTATTGGCAAAGAGTAAAGAAGATTGGAGTAAGGAGAAAAATGATTTTGAAGAAAAAATTGAAAAATTCGAATATGAGAAAAATTTCTTTTGTGAAGTAATACAAAAAAATGAAGAAACTATACTAAATAAAGATGAGGAAATAAATAATTTAATTGAAGAAATAAGCTCATTGGCCAATCAAAATAGAATAAAATTATCTGAAATTGAGGCTGAAAATAAGCTGAATAAAGAAGAAAAAGAGAGATTATTAAAAGAAAATCAGGAAAAGACGCTTTATTTGGAAAAAACTATTAATGAAATGAATGAGTTGGTTAAAAACATAAAATTATTAGAGGATTCAGAGATCAAAAATAAAGCAAAAATTCAAGAACTACTATTAAAAACTGATAAGTTATATGAAGAATTTAATCAGTTGAATATAAAAAATTGCCAATACCAATTAAATTTGAATATGATGCAGGATCAGCTATTAAAAATGAATAAAGAAGCACCAGATCAATCACTGGGTTTAAGCAGCCAAGCTGAAAATATTAAAAAGTTGGAGCAAGAGCTAAATGAAGCAAACGAAAAATATGAACTCCTAACTCGATTCAAGAAGAAATATATTTGTGATGTTGACGGAAGACGGACTCCAAGGTGCGCCACAGGTTTTGTTTCTCCCTCAAAGGATTTTCCTGTTCCTGCTAGAACAAAAAGTTTTTTCTGGCATGTAGTCTTTTCTAATCAGAATACTGGACCAGAGAGCAGATCCTCGGGTCAGGAAGTTCAGTCCGGAATTAGAAAGGGAGATTTATTTCCTTATCTGAAGTCCGAAGTTTATAGCAGCTTGACCTTTTGGAGCAATGCAATGTTGAATGGTTAAGTCCGCTTATCTCAATACTTAATCTTAATCTTAACTTTGTATATAATAAATGAGTTCACTTTAATACTAATAAATAAAAAAAATATATACAATTTATTATAGAAATGCTTTTATCATCAAAAAAAATTAAAAAGAGGAATAAGGCAAAAATCAATTGAAGACTGTTCAATTATCGAAGATATGAAAAAGCAAATCTGCAGCTTTGACAGCAAAACAAAATTTTATTATGAAAATAAAATCAATTTTCTTGAAGAAAATATCAATGAATTAATTGAGCAATGTGCAAACCTTGAGAAGCAATTAGATGAAAGCAAATTTGATGAGAAAATGATCTATAAAAATGTTTAAAATTAATTTAGCTATTAAATATATTATAGAATTCAGAAATATGAAACTAAATATTTATCAATGTCAGCTACTGAAGAACAAAACGAAATTCTTCTTGAATCGCAGTATTATAGAATAGTTGATCAAGAGGAAAAAATAAAAGAACAAGAGGAAATTATTCAAAGGTTAAAGACTGAAAATGAGAATTTCTATGTAAAATTTAATAAGTCTCAACTTTGCTACGTTTGGGAAAAATATAAAGGATATAAAGAGCTGAAAATTGAAATACAAAATGATATCGGAGTAAACAGTCCAATATATTTACCAATAAAGAGAAAGCATCAAGGATATAATGAAAGGAAATTAATTAGAGATAAAGATGAAAGTTCTTGAAATGTGGAGGAGGATTCATCTTATGAAAATTTCAAAATGCGGCTTGTAAATTAAAATTAGGAAGTTAGTGAGAATGAAAAAAAAGAAATTGAAAATGAAAAAGAAATCTTGAGTCAGAAACTTAATGAATGCTATAATACAATAGAAAATTTGAAATCTTATGAGCTCATATACATAAAAATGGTGCTTTGCCTTAGTTTCTGTAATTGGAAAGAGTTAACCAGCAATGTCCTTCGGGATCAGGAGGTGTAGCTCACCTCTATTCCATGAGTTGTGGCCTGGTCCAGGGATTAAGGTTTTTCCTGTAACAGCTGAGGGCAGGCACCCAGCACCCGCCAGACCAGGGTTTTTCCTTGATCAAACTAATCACCAAATCGTCCGACAGGGCTGCAGAAGTTCATAATCTGCTCGCTCAACATTGAAGCCTTAAAGACAAGTAGGAGACGTTCTCAGCGCACAACGCTCTAAGGATCCCGTGACATCAGTGGCTGGGAGAAGGAGCAAGGTGGTGTCGATGCTTTTTTTTACCGGCAGAGCTATCTCAACCGATCAAGTGTACTACATGGAATGCCACAAAGCGGACGAACCCGTTTTATTAAGGGTCCTTGGTAACTGCGTAGCCAATACGGCCAGTAGCCATCTGTTAATTTAAGTTTAACAAATCTTATCAGTTCAGCTACCAGGAATATAAAAACAAATATGAATCACTACTGGAAAATGAAAAAATATATGAAAATAATTTTGCAAGTTTTAAAATAAGTAATCAGCAACTAGCTGAAAAAATTATTTCATATGAGTCCAGAATAAATTATTTAGAAAATATCAACCAAGCAGCAAATGAAGAAATAATAATCAAAAGTGATGAATATGAATCAGAGCTCAGAAAAAATGCAGAATTTAGCGAAGAGCTCCAAAAAATGAATAAAATTATAGAAGAAAAAGAAAATGAAAACAAATCTCTCTTGCTCTCATTTGAAAAAATTAGATCGGAGAACTTAAATTGCTCTCAACAGAATTCAGGGTTAATTAAGCAAAATTATGACTTTAGAAACTATATTAATTGCATGGAAGAAAATTTAAAACAAAAAGAAAATCAAATTCGCATACAAGAGAAAACCATTTACGATTTGACACTAGAAATCGAAAAACAGACACAAAAAAATCAAGAACAACAAATAGTTCTAAATAGAGCGACTGAAGAGCTTAGTAAGCTGAAAGTAATTTATAATTAGAACAATCCAGGCTCAAGAAGTAGTGAATTAGAGAAAATTAGCAAAGACCTAGAAGAAAGCAGCAAAAACTATGAAAAAGCAAGGATAAAATTAACAGAAAATCAAGGAATAATTGGGGATTATAAATGGCAATTGATAAATCAAGGCAACCAAGTAAAAATTTATTGTGAAAATATTATTAGCTCACTTGAAGAAACTATCAACGAATTATCTGATAAGCTTTTATTTACTGAAAACGAGCTTCAAAAACAAAATCTTTTAAATTTTATAATGCGTTGGCATTATTTCGGGAGGGTTCCACATATGCGACATTTTCTCACGTGTGGAAACTAAATCCCACATGTAGAGTTTCCACGCTTGAATGGTCCATTGGAGAATTTGGGTTCCAACGCGGGAAAATGTCCCGACGTGCCGAACCCTCCCAAAATAATGCCAACGCATTATAACACTTTTCAATAATTTCATATTTACTCAAAATTTAAATCCATAGTAAAGTGCATGACTTAATTTCATACGATGATTTTTCTTATAAGAATCAAATGAATCTCAACTCCTCAAATAAAGAAAATTATAATCCCCTCACCAAGTCTCGATCAAGGAGAACCCGAAGTCTTACTCACAAGCCTGAAAAGCCTGCTCCTCTTAGCGAGCATTTAATGCTTTTAAAATCATTTGATGTTTCATATAACTTAGATGAAGCATTCACTCATCATTATATCACCGAAAGAATTCGCGCTAAGCTCGTAGACTGGATGATAGAAGTTTTACATTCATTTCACTCATCATCGAGGACGTTATTTTTAGCTGTAAAACTGCTCGATATTTATATAGCTAATTCCTCAGGACTAGTTCCTTTGGATTTGCATGTAATAGGGGTAGCCTCTATGTTTATAGCTTCAAAATATGAAGATATAAAGCAGTTGACACTTAAAAATGCGCATGAAAATATAGCACATGGAAAGATATCAAAGGAAAGTATTTTGGCAATGGAAAAAGATATTTTAAATATAGTGAATTATAATGTCTTTATACCTACACTATATGATTATTTGGAATATTTTATACAGAATTCAATTGAAGAAATAGCTAAATATTCATGGTTTTTAGCTGATCTTTCGCTGCTAAAAAACGATTTATCGAGTGCTTCAATGCCAAAGCTAGCTGAAGCAATTGTATTAAAAGCAAGAAAAGATCAGCTGGGGATAGATGAAACTCCTACTCAAGGCCCTGTAGCATTATATGTACAGGAGTTAGATACACAATGTGAACTGTATCGGTTTGAATATCAAAATTTTACTTCGATTTTAATGAAGCATAGCGTTTTTGATAATTAATTTATTAATTTTTGATAAAATAAATTTTCGTTTTAAAAAATATTTCATAGATCTTTATGATACATTATTATTGTTTTTTCTGCATTCTATTTATTTCAATCATAGTTTTCCTTTTCATATACTCAGGGTGTTGTGTTCTTAGTTTTTCAGTTTCAGCCTCTAACAGTTTTGCTGTTGCCTTCATGATTCTTTCACCTTTTACTTTTCTACTCAAATCGTTTCCCATTACAGCTTCCATTATCATTTTCCTCCTATAATTGCTCACGACCAACTTAAACGGTAAATTCTTTGACCCGGGCATTATTTTCCCTGATGTAATTCCCTGGAAAAAATTCCCGATAGGCGAGTTATGTTCCCCTCTTCTAACAATTGACAAAAATTCATTAAATTCAATTTCTCCTGAATGATCTTTATCAACCTGATTAAACAGAGTTTGCACTTGTTCTTTATTTTCAGCAAGCCCTAAAGCTAGCATAGGCTCCATTAATTCTTCAACGCCAATGCTTCCTGATCCATCTTCATCCATTGAAAGAAAATATTTCCTTAATTCATTCCTCATTTTCTCATCAAAATCAATATAATTTTTTTTACCATGCTTTTTCAATCAAGTTCTTGTACGGTTTTCCATAATTTTTTGTGTTCCTTCTTTAAGGGATTTACTGCGCTTATTTCTTTCTTTTCGCTCTTCATCTCTCGCTAGCTCTGGTGTACTGAGTGGCTGATAATAGTATTTCTCATTGCTTTCTTCACTTGATTCTTCTAAATAATTCAAGGAATCTTCAGAGCTGCTTGAATCCATATAAAAATTTAAAAGAAATGTCAACAGCTGATCTTGATCATCAAATAGAGCAGCTTCGAAGGTGCGAGTACATCAAAGAATCAGAAGTGAAGCAGCTATGTCTAAGAGCCAGAGAAATTCTAGCTGAAGAAAGCAATGTTCAGCCTATCAACGCTCCAGTTACTATTTGTGGGGACATACATGGACAATTTCATGATCTCTGCGAACTTTTCTTAGTAGGCGGCGAACTGCCTATTACAAATTATTTATTTATGGGTGACTTTGTTGATAGAGGCTTAAATAGCATCGAAACATTTTTGCTTTTGCTAGCATTAAAGGTCAGATATCCAGACAGAATTACGCTCATCAGAGGAAATCATGAAAGCAGACAAATTACGCAGGTCTATGGATTTTATGATGAATGCTTAAGAAAGTATGGATCAGTCAATGTATGGAGATACTGCACTGAGGTCTTTGACTATTTGGCATTGGCTGCACTGATTGATGATAGGATTTTTTGTGTCCATGGAGGGCTGAGTCCTACAATACAAAGCATTGATGAAATTAGAGCAATTGATAGGAAGCAAGAAGTTCCGCATGAAGGGACGATGTGTGATTTAATGTGGTCAGACCCTGAAGAAACTAATGGCTGGAGTATAAGTCCTAGAGGAGCAGGCTGGCTATTTGGAAGAGATATAGTATCGAAATGGAATAATGAAAATAACATTGAGCTTATATGCCGAGCACATCAGCTTGTAATGGAAGGCTACAAAATTATGTTTAATGACACTCTAGTTACAGTCTGGTCTGCTCCTAATTATTGTTATCGATGCGGTAATGTCGCTGCGATTTTAGAGCTAGATGAGCATTTAAACCGTTCTTACAAAACTTTTGAAGCTGCCCCTGCTGACGCAAGAGACCCTCCTAATAAAAATCCAGTAATGGACTATTTTCTTTAAAATTTATAGTTTATAAAATTTTTAAAATATGACCATTATTGCGCAACTCTAAAGTAATTGTATAAGTTAATAATTTATGGTAAAAAAAATTATTAGTGTTTAAATTTTTGTATGTTTGATTTGATAAGTAAACTAATTTTCAAAGTATTATAAGAATGAAATCATTTATCAAATAGCTAAAAATGATCCAATCTAATTAGACGTGAAATTCCTATAATCTTACAAATATACGCAAATAAATTTGTCAAAAGTCTAAAATAAGTATTTATAAAAATGTTGGGGATAAGGTTTTTAATCAAAACTTCATCTCGATCATTTGCACAGATGCAGGGGGTTAACAAAGCTATAATTGACATGAAATTTTTGAGTTCTAAAAATTTCAATTCATTTCTAGACGGAATAGATATACCAAGAGCATCTCTTCCAATGCTTGCTTACACACTTAAAATTGCTAAAGATGTTCCAAAAAATAGTTTAATAGAAGCAATAGGCAAGCTAGATCAAATCATAAGCGAAGTTGAAAATAATTTAAATAAACTCGAATCTCAAGGGGTACTCAATTATTGTGAATGAATTTCGGGCTCAGATAAATCATTCAATACTTATTATTTACCACGAAATAAAAAGAAAATATTGATTTCTCGCATAAATGAGCTTATATCTAGTCATTCTTTTAGTCGAAAGCAAATTTTATGAATTTATGAAAATGTAGTCCCTTTAGGATTTTTTATTGAAGAGATTAAAAATGAAATTGAAAAAATTGTTAATGACTCATCATCATTAACTTTGGAAGAAATTTCACAAATTTTTATTGGATATGGCAAACACCTTTTTTCTTCTGAAAAGTTCATGAGCAGAATCCTTCAGCTTAGCAGCCAAGAAGAGCTTGATATGAAATCTTTGGCAAAAATTTTGCATTCATTATCAAAAATAGATTTCAAAGAAAGCTTTAAAATCTTTGCAAAAGCTATAGAAAAAACTATTCCAAGATGAAAAGATAATGATTTACTTTTAGTTCTTGAATTTTATAAGAATCATAATCGCTTTGATAGGGATGCATACTTTCAAGTATTAGAGAGAGTTGATAAACTGCTTGAAGATGAACAGCCTATTGAATTTGTAATTAAATTGGCTTTTTTGTTGAAAGAAGAATCAAAGAATGCTATTATTATCGAAAAAATAATTTCAAAATGCTTTAAAATAATAAATTCAAAATTGTCTTGCAAATTCATAGGAGTAGAGAACTTAAAGGAAATACTGGATCTTCTGAAGCCAATTGTTAATTCCCAAACTGCCCAATTATTAGCAGAGCAATTAAAGAACACAACTTCTTTGCCTGATCAAAGTTTGGAGCTGTTTCAAAAAGCTAAGAAGATATTCATCAATAACAAAGGAAAACTTATTCCCTTAACAGATTTTATCATAGTCAAAAAACTTATATATATTGATGGTACGAAAATTAAAGATTTTGAAATTTCCTACAAATTAGATATTTTGAGAACCATTGAAAGTTTAAAAGCATCCCAGCTGCATGGTCTGGGAAAAATTAAAGACGTTTTGATAGATGACCTAAAAGTATGGCTTTCTTTAAGAAGAGCTAATATTTCAAAATTTTGCCAATTGATAAGTTATAATGACTATAGTTCGAAATACTCTAAAGTTTTAAAACCATTACAGCATGAGGTTTATAATTCCTTAAAAACATGAGATTCAAGTATTAATAGATTATATTTTTCAATGTTATTTTACGAATCTGATCCTGCGAAGTGGGAAGATTTTTTTATTGAAAATAAAAAATTATTTTCATCAGAAGAAGTTTGAAAAGCAATAAGATTTTATAAGGGATCTTTTAAAGCAATAATTTTTATATTGCAAGCTTATAAAAATAATCTTTCAACAAGATGAATAGGTGAGTCGATGAAAAGAATTATTGAAGTGCATGATGCAGAAGTGCTTAATGACTTTGCCCAGATTCTAAATAGGATGGATCCTTATTATTTATTAAATGAGGAATATATTTATCGACAAAATCAATGCTTTTCACATCTATTAGCAAATTCTGACTTCAGCATAATGGAAGATTTATTTGCTGGTGCATCCAACTTGCTAACTTCCCCCTTCCGTGAGCGAACAAAAAAGATTTTGTTCGCTCACGGAGGTGGGTTAACTTTTTTTTATATTTAAAAACATTCCTATTTGTAATTGAGAAGCAAAAATTAATTAAATTTGCAAAATTTATGTTTAAATGCAAGTTGTTTAAAATAAAACAACGAATTATTTATCCAAAAAAAATTTTGTTTGTACACATGGTGGTTTTTTGGTCAAAATAGGATTTTTTCAATGGTTTTATTCGCAAAGGAGAAGGAATAAAAGATTCACCAATTGAAACTATTTTCAGTAAAAACAATATCAAAATCTTATCCCTTGCAGCAATTTTAGGAAAACTAGATGCAGAACTAGCTGATCAAATTGTCTCTAATTATGCTTATATGAAGGAAAATGATCGATGGAGCATATTAGCGATTTCTTCAAAATGCTCTGATATGAAGCTAAGGGAAAGTCTTATAAAAAAAATTTTTAATGATAAATTAGATCCTCAATTCATTACCAGAGCAATTGATAAATATTGATATCATCCAGAAACTAAAGAAATTGATAGATTTATTAGCAATTTTTTAAATAAAACCATTCCAAATTTAGAGCTATCAGTTGGGATTTTTTATATGATAACGATGCTTAGGAGGCTTTGAGAAGTGAATATAAATCAGCATTTAGATCTTTTTAAGACGATATCATCTCTAACAAAGGAATTGATTTTGCAAAATATTGGATATTTAAAATTTAAAGACCTTGAATTCATGCTTAATTTAGCCAATAAGCAAATGTTTGAGGGTTTAAATTTTGGATTTATAATATCGAAAAATAGCACCTATTCTAAATATCAAAATAATGAAAACTCGAGAGATATGCTGATTGAAAAAATGAAAACTGTTGGGATATCTAGCAAAGATGCTATTTTAGCTGTTTGCAATAATGCAGATAACTTTAGTTCAAGCTATCTGGCAGGGACGATTTCATGTTTGGCAGATTTAAGATTTGAAAAGCAGAAATGGGCAACAGATATGGCCCAAAATCTCATAGATTATGCTGAGAATAAAGAAATTATATTTCAAAATGACTTAGAGCATATAAACTGGATATACGGGCTGATTTCTTTTAACGCAGATAAATCAACTATAATGAGACATATAGAGAACAGCCAATATTTTGACTGTGAGCAGCCTACTTTCAAACACTTTTTACTTGCAAATCATATTAGAATGGACCCAGATTTTAAAGGAGTAGATATTCTTGATCAAAAAACTCGACAATACTGGCGTGAGTTTGATTATTTCAACTATTTTGGAATTGATACGTCGTTCATCAATCTTATAAAATCAGCATTGAATAAAAGCGATTTTACTGTAAAAACTGAGTCATTTATAGATGGGATTTGATTACCATTTTACATTCCAAATAGAAAAATAGTCTTGTGGCCTAAAACAAACTCTATATTTTTATATCATTCAAATAATTTTAAAGGAGAATTCAATATGCATAGAAATCATATACTTCGAAAATTGAATGATGTGCTTATCCTTAATAGAGAAGACGTAAATCAGATAGAAAAATTAAAGCAATTTCTTAATATTTAATATCTATTAAGTAAGATTTTATTTTAGCTGTTTCAGCAAATATTATTTATACAGTAGAAGTTATTTAAACTACTGTGGAGCACTGCTTTAAGATGCAAATAAGCTAATTTGGGAGACAAAATTGTAATCTCAATCCATATATTATGGAAAGCATAATCAGAAAACTCATGCTATCAGGATATACAGAAAAATGATAGGATCTGCTGGCTAACTCTAACATAAGCTTTGACAAAGTAAAGTTTCAATTTTTTTAGTTTGGCTTTTCAAATAGCTATTTTTGCTCCCTAGAAATATTCCATAAAAAATTGAAGAAATCCAAGCATTATTGATAGATGTATGATGACTTTTGCACACAATCGGCATAAAGAAAGATATTAAACATTTTTTGAACATTTAATGTATATTTTCGTCTGACCAGGAAAATTTTTGTATAATGGTTGTTTCTTTGGATCAAGCAGATAGTCAATGAGATTGAAGCTATTTAGAAGAGATAATGTCGAATATTCTCTACTTACACTTAAAAAATCACCTATAGAAATCATTCACCGTTTTTCAACATCTTTTTTTACGCGTGATACTTTAATGTCAAAACCTATTCATCAATTATGACCCCTTGAAATTCCAATAAAGGTGTATGGGACTTCTTCTTTCTATATCATATCATATTGTGTTTTCAGGAAAATAGTGATTTCTCTTTTGTGCAGTTTTAAATTTTCTGGTATTCAATGTAATAATTTTTTTCATTATCAACCTTTAGAATTACTTTTTTTGCAGTGCAGCAGTTTTCGCTATATTTTTGGCAAATTAATTTTGAGAATTCATGCAGAAATGATTCAAGTAGCTAGCTTCGATATTTTTGCATTTTGTTAAATATATTTGGACTTTTTCTTCTCTTATCTATTCTGAAAGATAATTCAAATCACATTCCAATATCCATTCTTTGAGGTCTTTATTGGAATTTTTAATTAATTTTAATTGCTCTGCTTTGGTCTGCCATTTTTAGATAATGGACCTTGATTATTTTCATCTAAATTGTTAGATTTTTGCTTCTTTTGGGGAGTAGGGATCATCTGTAACACTATTAGTCCTCTTGAGTGGATTATGTGAGTTCTCAATCATATAATCCCACCAGAATTTCTTCGATGCAGTGAAATATCTCAAGTGCTGAGTCTTCGATAAAGTGCTGATTTCCATATTTATTGGGGGCTATTTCCTTTTGATTGTTTCAAATATTTTGAGAGCAGAAATTTAACTTACTGATGAAATTTATGAATCCAAATAATAAAAGACATGAAAACTCCTAATTGCCTATCAATTGAAATATATATTATCATTTATCTGAAGCTATCCTTTTTTATATATTTTAACTTAAATATCTCATAAATGGGAGATTCTGAAAAACTCGTGGTTTATTAATTCTGACTTAGTTATGAAGTTGACACTCAAGATTTCTCCAGCTCCAATCATTAGATATTCAGTGCTATCATTAATATGAAAGTTTATGCAGCAATCTCTGCAAATATATCCTGAATTTTTGAATTTCAAGCTTGAGAAATATTCGTTTGAAGTCTTGACTAAATATTTTCTTAATATAATTCAGAAATCTTATAGCATCAATTTGCAAGTCTTAAGCAAACTTTTAAAGGAGAGCTTTCATTAAATTCAGTTTTGATAAACACGCTATCGGGCATGCACTTGTCGTGTCTCTCTATTAAACGATTTCTCGTAGCGTTAATATCTCTGGCACATGATATCGACCTAAATAGATATGAATTTAAGGTCTCGCCAAGCGCTAGAGGAAAATCTCATTTTCAGCTACTTGTAGTCCACAAGAAAAAAGTTCGAAAATTTGCCCCCAGAGTCTTTAAAGAATAGAAATGGGCAAGTTTGCCACTTGGAGCCATAATTGAGCAGAAATGCCAGCCTCATTATCACATTATATAGATAGGCTTTCGAATAGATAGATTACTTTCCGCTTTTCAAGTAACAAGCCAAGCTACCACAAATATTGCCAAGTAAATCCTTTCAAATATGATAATCTTTTTATTTAAGTTTATAAATTATAAGCAAGCTTGAAGTTTATAAATTTAATAAAAATGGCGTTTTTTAAAGAAAAATTTGATAAATTTGGCAAAAGAAATCTCAAAGGCTTGATGCAATAAAAGGCTGATATAGCAAAGACACGCTCCCATTTAAAAGCAAAATCAAATGCACGGGATAGATTTTAGCACTTTTTGATATTCAGGCCGATAAATTAATTAAAGTAAAATAGCTAATAACGATGACCCCCCCTCAATCTTCATGTCTGTTGCATCAAAAATGCAATTTTTTTAATATAAAATTTTATATAAAAAAAATAATAATTTTCATGTCTCTTGCAACAAATTATATACATTAAAATGGCGACACTTGCCAACCTGCCCTCCTGGCGCAGCAGTCCAGACCTTATAGCTACGGCGAACTGGGACGGACTCCGAGCCGAGAATCAGACGCAGGCTCAAGAAGTGTGTATCCGGGTAGGTTTTTGCTGCTTTCCTGTTGTTGGAAATGGAGGTGCTCAACAAATTCCTTTCGATCCGAGGACCCATGAACATTGCTCTACCGAGAAACTGGGGGTATCGGCCCAGGCCAAGGGGAACAGTCTTTTTTCTGTAGCTGTCAAAGGAAGTCACTTTGACACCCGATAGACTCCAAGGATCCTTGGAATCAAGCTACTCCAATCGCCCGTAGCAGGGTCGCAGAAATCCATAAGCTGCCCACTCAAGACTGAGCTGCAAGGCAGAAGGTATCGGAAGGGCACTCGTAAGAGGGGATAGACCCTCTGGGCTGGAGTCGAAAAGCGGTAAAACCTTCAGTACGGGAGGTCTTTGGTGGCTACGTCTCCAATATGGCTAGCTCCTGTCTGTAATAATCTTAATCCTAATCCTCTCGCAACAAATTTTCGATGCGCATCTTAAATTTTTCGTAGTTTTTAGCTCGATAAGTTTAATAAAATGGCGATCGATGACAATAGCGGTCCAAAACTCGATGAGAAGGTCATTGAAACGCCTACAGCAGCGCTGTTTTATGGATTTTTTTAGAAACTCACCTAGAGAAAAATGCATTAATTTTTTTTGTGTTGCAGTAGGCATGAAGATTTTTCCGAAAAATTTTTGTTGCAGTAAACATGAAGATTGAGGGGGGGGTCATCGTTATAAAAATGTTGGGGATAAGGTTTTTAATCAAAACTTCATCTCGATCATTTGCACAGATACAGGGGGTTAAAAAAGCTATAATTGATATGAAATTTTTGAGTTCTAAAAATTTCAATTCATTTCTAGACGATATAGATATACCAAGAGCTTCTCTTCCAATACTTGCTTACACACTTAAAATTGCTAAAGATGTTCCGAAAAATAGTTTAATAGAAGCAAGAGGCAAGCTATATCAGATCATAAGCGAAGTTGAGAATAATTTAAATAAACTCGATTCTCAAGGGGTACTCAATTATTGTGAATGAATTTCGGGCTCAGGTAAATCATTCAATGCTTATTATTTACCACGAAATAAAAAGAAAATATTGATTTCTCGCATAAATGAGCTTATATCTAGTCATTCTTTTAGTCGAAAGCAAATTTTATGAATTTATGAAAATGTAGTCCCTTTAGGATTTTTTATTGAAGAGATTAAAAATGAAATTGAAAAAATTGTTAATGACTCATCATCATTAACTTTGGAAGAAATTTCACAAATTTTTATTGGATGTGGCAAACACCTTTTTTCTTCTGAAAAGTTCATGAGCAGAATCCTTCAGCTTAGCAGCCAAGAAGAGCTTGATATGAAATCTTTGGCAAAAATTTTGCATTCATTATCAAAAATAGAGTTCAAAGAAAGCTTTAAAATCTTTGCAAAAGCTATAGAAAAAACTATTCCAAGATGAAAAGATAATGATTTACTTTTAGTTCTTGAATTTTATAAGAATCATAATCGCTTTGGTTTGAATACATACTTTCAAGTATTAGAGAGAGTTGATAAACTGCTTGAAGATGAACAGCCTATTGAATTTGTAATTAAATTGGCTTTTTTGTTGAAAGAAGAATCAAAGAATGTTATTATTATCGAAAAAATAATTTCAAAATGCTTTAAAATAATAAAGTCAAAATTGTCTTGCAAATTCATAGGAGTAGAGAACTTAAAGGAAATACTGGATCTTCTGAAGCCAATTATTGATTCCCAAACTGCCCAATTATTAGCAGAGCAATTAAAGAACACAACTTCTTTGCCTGATCAAAGTTTGGAGTTGTTTCAAAAAGCTACGAAGATATTCATCAATAACAAAGGAAAACTTATTCCCTTACTCCCCCCCCCCATCCTTGATCGAACGATTGACTGTAAAATTTCCTAAAAATTGGAGAAATTAACCCCCATCCTTGATCGAACAATTTTCATATCATGCAAATTTTTATATATATATATAAAAATATATTATTTATCAAAAGCTAGGGAAGATGTACATAATGAAGTTATTTTCAGAGCTTTGAGATGACAGAAAGCTGCGAAATCAACCATCCGAAGTGATTTAATCATCAACCTATGCTTAAAAACTCAATAATCTAATAAAATAGAGATTCTTTAAAATTTTTTAAAAAAAATTAATTTAATAAGGAACAAATTAAAATTTATACAGTTTAAAAGGGTAACTAATAAATCAAAATATTAAAAATTGATATTTTATGAAATTAATTCAATTTTTAGCTGTAAAAACAATTATTAAATACTCTTAACCCTCTTATTTAAAAGTAAATAAAAAAAAATATATATATATTTTTTATTTTATATATAAAATTGTTTTCCCAAAAAATTTTTTTTAACCCCCATCCTTGATCGAACGATGATGACGAGTCGTTCGATCAAGGATGGGGGGGGAGTTAACAGATTTTATCATAGTCAAAAAACTTATAAATATTGATGGTACGAAAATTAAATATCTTGAATTTTCCTGCAAATTAGATATTTTGAGAACCATTGAAAGTTCAAAAGCATCCCAGCTATATGGTCTGGGAAAAATTAAAGACGTTTTGATAGATGACCTAAAAGTATGGCTTTCTTTAAGAAGAGCTAATATTTCAAAATTTTGCCAATTGATAAGTTATAATGACTATAGTTCGAAATACTCTAAAGTTTTAAAACCATTACAGCATGAGGTTTATAATTCCTTAAAAACATGAGATTCAAGTATTAATAGATTATATTTTTCAATGTTATTTTACGAATCTGATCCTGCGAAGTGGGAAGATTTTTTTATTGAAAATAAAAAATTATTTTCATCAGAAGAAGTTTGAAAAGCAATAAGATTTTATAAGGGATCTTTTAAAGCAATAATTTTTATATTGCAAGCTTATAAAAATAATCTTTCAACAAGATGAATAAGTGAGTCGATGAAAAGAATTATTGAAGTGCATGATGCAGAAGTGCTTAATGACTTTGCCCAGATTCTAAATAGGATGGATCCTCATTATTTATTAAATGAGGAATATATTTATCAACAAAATCAATGCTTTTCACATCTATTAGCAAATTCTGACTTCAGCATAATGGAAGATTTATTTGCTGGTGCATCCAACTTGCTAAAAGATTCACCAATTGAAACTATTTTCAGTAAAAACAATATCAAAATCTTATTCCTTGCAGCAATTTTAGGAAAACTAGATGCAGAACTAGCTGATAAAATTGTCTCTAATTATGCTTATATGAAGAAAACTGATTGATGGAGCATATTAGCGATTTCTTCAAAATGCTCTGATATGAAGCTAAGGGAAAGTCTTATAAAAAACATTTTTAATGATAAATTAGAGCCTCGATTCATTATCAGAGCAATTGATAAATATTGATATCATCCAGAAACTAAAGAAATTGATAGATTTATTAGCAATTTTTTAAATAAAACCATTTCAAATTTAGAGCGATCAAATGGGATTTTTTATATGATAGCGATGCTTAGGAGGCTTTGAGAAGTGAATATAAATCAGCATTTAGATCTTTTTAAGACGATATCATCTCTAACAAAGAAATTGATTTTGCAAAATATTGGATATTTAAATTTTACAGACCTTGACTTCATGCTTAATTTAGCCAATAAGGAAATGTTTGAGGATTTAAATTTTGGATTTATAATATCGAAAAATAACATCAATTCTAAATATCAAAATAGTGAAAGCTCGAGAGATATGCTGATTGAAAAAATGAAAACTGTTGGGATATCTAGCAAAGATGCTGTTTTAGCTGTTTGCAATAATGCAGATAACTTTAGTTCAAGCTATCTGGCAAGGACGATTTCATGTTTGGCAGATTTAAGATTTGAAAAGCAGAAATGGGCAACAGATATGGCCCAAAATCTCATATAGTTATTGCCCGAGGATGGCGCTATCTTGCGCCATCCTCGGGCAATTCAAAAATGGCCCCACACTGGGATCGAACCCACGTGTGGGCCATTTTTGTTATATGGAAAACATCGACTTCCACGCACTAAAAAATGGCCCCACACGTGGGTTTCGATTCCCGGTGTGGGGCCATTTTTTAAATTGCCCAAGGATGGTGCAAGATAGCCCCATCCTCGGGCAATAACTATAGATTATGCTGAGAATAAAGAAATTGTATTTCAAAATGACTTAGAGCATATAAACTGGATATACGGGCTGATTTCTTTTAACGCAGATAAATCAACTATAATGAGACATATAGAGAACAGCCAATATTTTGACTGTGAGCAGCCTACTTTCAAACACTTTTTACTTGCAAATCATATTAGAATGGACCCAGATTTTAAAGGAGTAGATATTCTTGATCAAAAAACTCGACAATACTGGCGTGAGTTTGATTATTTCAACTATTTTGGAATTGATACGTCGTTCATCAATCTTATAAAATCAGCATTGAATAAAAGCGATTTTACTGTAAAAACTGAGTCATTTATAGATGGGATTTGATTACCATTTTACATTCCAAATAGAAAAATAGTCTTGTGGCCTAAAACAAACTCTATATTTTTATATCATTCAAATAATTTTAAAGGAGAATTCAATATGCATAGAAATCATATACTTCGAAAATTGAATGATGTGCTTATCCTTAATAGAGAAGACGTAAATCAGATAGAAAAATTAAAGCAATTTCTTAATATTTAATATCTATTAAGTAAGATTTTATTTTAGCTGTTTCAGCAAATATTATTTATACAGTAGAAGTTATTTAAACTACTGTGGAACACTGCTTTAAGGATTAATTATGTAAGGCATTTGTCAATATTAATAAGTTTTGCTAACTCAATATTTTAAGAAAATTTAATAACATTACTACTTCTTGGAAATGAGAAAAGTACCTTCAGAATTAATGGTTAAGCAATAGATCTTTTCATGCTTCTATGGAAGCATACAAATAAATTATATATCATATTGAAGCTTAAATAGCTGCAAAATATATATAAATTCCTTAAATAATGAGTAACTAATATTATTTGATTTAAAAATAGATTTTTTATCAGCTGGCACTTTTATCATAATTTTGTGAAGAGAGAAAAAGAACCTCAATAATTTATAAATCTCAGAGAATGTAAATTTTAAAATGAATTTTTAATTGAAACTCTTATATGATTAACAGTGTGAAACGCAAATTGATCAAAAGCCTAAGAATTTGTAGTGGTAGTAGTGGAATAAAGTTTTAGTAAAAAATTAATTCTTAAATTTCTAATAATTAATAAATTTAGTTTTATTAAATAAATAATAAAGACTATTAAAACCTTTCGAGCTCCCTTTGAGAATTTCTTCCGTCAAAGATCCTTCTAATTCGACTCCGTTCCATATTTTTCAAATGACTGATGAAGCTCCTTCATAAAATATTTGATTCCAATCGCTCTAAGTTTCCCAATATCCATAGGATGTGCTTTGATCTGGTAAAAGCAGCATTTAGTCTTTTATCATCAGACATGAAGCCATATGGGGATTGTGTAGCTACTGCTAAAAATTATTGCATCCTTCTTATGTTCTTAAGAGCCATCGACTGTATGAATTGCTATATTTTCTGTATTTGTGTTTTCTTGAATAAAATATTTTTTCATTTCTCTAACTTGTGCTTTGTAAGGTGAAATAATTCCAATATCTATATCTGGGTTTAATTTTCTGAGCTTCTGAATTAAAATGTGTATCAAGCGGATTTCTTGTATATTTTATCTAGAGCGCCCATCAAAAGCCTGTGATGAATTGATCAAGTCGAAAAAGAGCAGCTCTTTTCCCTTTGGAACTCATTCTGGCTTTTCATAAGGTGAATTTTTTGATCTGACTAGCCTTCCATTATAAAATTGCAGAGATGGCCATATACAGATTATATAAGGCATCCGATATTGGTTATAAAGTGCTTGAGAGTTTCAAGTCTTTCATATAGAGATCGATTATATCCTCTGGTAAAGTTATTGTAATCTCCAAAAACTGTTGGCTGGAGCTGGTGGGATCTCCTATTAATATGGCGTGCCTTGGATTATATACAAAAGGAATCAGACAGGATAGTTCAACGCTTTGGCAAGCATCATCAATTATGAAATAATCCAATCTAATTAGACGTGAAA
Source organism: Blepharisma stoltei (assembly GCA_914767885.1). Lineage (NCBI taxonomy): Eukaryota > Ciliophora > Heterotrichea > Heterotrichida > Blepharismidae > Blepharisma > Blepharisma stoltei. The sequence continues at coordinate 333,437 of CAJZBQ010000020.1, read as the reverse complement.
TTCCTATAATCTTACAAATATTCACAAATAAATTTTTCAAAAGTCTAAAATAAGTATTTATAAAAATGTTGGGGATAAGGTTTTTAATCAAAACTTCATCTCGATCATTTGCACAGATGCAGGGGGTTAACAAAGCTATAATTGACATGAAATTTTTGAGTTCTAAAAATTTCAATTCATTTCTAGACGGAATAGATATACCAAGAGCATCTCTTCCAATGCTTGCTTACACACTTAAAATTGCTAAAGATGTTCCAAAAAATAGTTTAATAGAAGCAATAGGCAAGCTAGATCAAATCATAAGCGAAGTTGAGAATAATTTAAATAAACTCGACTCTCAAGGGGTACTCAATTATTGTGAATGAATTTCGGGCTCAGGTAAATCATTCAATGCTTATTATTTACCACAAAATAAAAAGAAAATATTGATTTCTCGCATAAATGAGCTTATATCTAGTCATTCTTTTAGTCGAAAGCAAATTTTATGAATTTATGAAAATGTAGTCCCTTTAGGATTTTTTATTGAAGAGATTAAAAATGAAATTGAAAAAATTGTTAATGACTCATCATCATTAACTTTGGAAGAAATTTCACAAATTTTTATTGGATGTGGCAAACACCTTTTTTCTTCTGAAAAGTTCATGAGCAGAATCCTTCAGCTTAGCAGCCAAGAAGAGCTTGATATGAAATCTTTTGCAAAAATTTTGCATTCATTATCAAAAATAGAGTTCAAAGAAAGCTTTAAAATCTTTGCAAAAACTATAGAAAAAACTATTCCAAGATGAAAAGATAATGATTTACTTTTAGTTCTTGAATTTTATAAGAATCATAATCGCTTTGGTTTGAATACATACTTTCAAGTATTAGAGAGAGTTGATAAACTGCTTGAAGATGAACAGCCTATTGAATTTGTAATTAAATTGGCTTTTTTGTTGAAAGAAGAATCAAAGAATGCTATTATTATCGAAAAAATAATTTCAAAATGCTTTAAAATAATAAAGTCAAAATTGTCTTGCAAATTCATAGGAGTAGAGAACTTAAAGGAAATACTGGATCTTCTGAAGCCAATTATTGATTCCCAAACTGCCCAATTATTAGCAGAGCAATTAAAGAACACAACTTCTTTGCCTGATCAAAGTTTGGAGTTGTTTCAAAAAGCTACGAAGATATTCATCAATAACAAAGGAAAACTTATTCCCTTAACAGATTTTATCATAGTCAAAAAACTTATATATATTGATGGTACGAAAATTAAAGATTTTGAAATTTCCTACAAATTAGATATTTTGAGAACCATTGAAAGTTTAAAAGCATCCCAGCTGTATGGTCTGGAAAAAATTAAAGACGTTTTGATAGATGACCTAAAAGTATGGCTTTCTTTAAGAAGAGCTAATATTTCAAATTTTTGCCGATTGATAAGTTATAATGACAATAGTTCGAAATACTCTAAAGTTTTAAAACCATTACAGCATGAGGTTTGTAATTCCTTAAAAACATGAGATTCAAGTATTAATAGATTATATTTTTCAATGTTATTTTACGAATCTGATCCTGCGAAGTGGGAAAATTTTTTCATTGAAAATAAAAAATTATTTTCATCAGAAGAAGTTTGAAAAGCAATAAGATTTTATAAGGGATCTTTTAAAGCAATAATTTTTATATTGCAAGCTTATAAGAATAATCTTTCACCAAGATGAATAAGTGAGTCGATGAAAAGAATTATTGAAGTGCATGATGCAGAAGTGCTTAATGACTTTGCCCAGATTCTAAATAGGATGGATCCTTATTATTTATTAAATGAGGAATATATTTATCGACAAAATCATTGCTTTGTACATCTATTAGCAAATTCTGACTTCAGCATAATGGAAGATTTATTTGCTGGTGCATCCACCTTGCTAACTTCCCCCTCCGTGAGCGAACAAAAAGATTTTGTTCGCTCACGGAGGTGGGTTAATTTTTTTTTATATTTAAAACATTCCTATTTGTAATTGAGAAGCAAAAATTAATTAAATTTGCAAAATGTATGTTTAAATGCAAGTTGTTTAAAATAAAACGAATTAGCTAAAGATTTCATTATAATAATTATCATTTATATATAAAAATTATTTTTCCAAAAAATTTTTTGTTTGTACACATGGTGGGTTTTTGGTCAAAATAGGGATTTTTTCAATGGTTTTGTTCGCTTAAGGAGAGGGAGTAAAAGATTCACCAATTGAAACTATTTTCAGTAAAAACAATATCAGAATCTTATCCATTGCAGCAATTTTAGGAAAACTCGATGCAGAACTAGCTGATAAAATTGTCTCTAATTATGCTTATATGAAGAAAACTGATTGATGGAGCATATTAGCGATTTCTTCAAAATGCTCTGATATGAAGCTAAGGGAAAGTCTTATAAAAAAAATTTTTAATGATAGATTAGAACCTAAATTCATAAAAACAGCAATTGAAAAATATTGATATCATCCAGAAACTAAAGAAATTGATAGATTTATTAGCAATTTTTTAAATAAAACCATTTCAAAATTAGAGCTATCTTATATGATAATTATGCTTAGGATGCTTTGAGAAGTGAATATAAATCAGCATTTAGATCTTTTTAAGACGATATCATCTCTAACAAAGAAATTGATTTTGCAAAATATTGGATATTTAAAATTTACAGACCTTGACTTCATGCTTAATTTAGCCAATAAGGAAATGTTTGAGGATTTAAATTTTGGATTTATAATATCGAAAAATAGCATTAGTTCTAAATATCAAAATAATGAAAACTCGAGAGATATGCTGATTGAAAAAATGAAAACTGTTGGGATATCTAACAAAGATGCTATTTTAGCTGTTTGCAATAATGCAGATAACTTTAGTTCAAGCTATCTGGCAAGGACGATTTCATGTTTGGCAGATTTAAGATTTGAAAAGCAGAAATGGGCAACAGATATGGCCCAAAATCTCATAGATTATGCTGAGAATAAAGAAATTATATTTCAAAATGATTTAGAATATATAAACTGGATATACGGGCTGATTTCTTTTAACGCAGATAAATCAACTATAATGAGACATATAGAGAACAGCCAATATTTTGACTGTGAGCAGCCTACTTTCAAACACTTTTTACTTGCAAATCATATTAGAATGGACCCAGATTTTAAAGGAGTAGATATTCTTGATCAAAAAACTCGACAATACTGGCGTGAGTTTGATTATTTCAACTATTTTGGAATTGATACGTCGTTCATCAATCTTATAAAATCAGCATTAAATAAATGCGATTTTACTGTAAAAACCGAATCATTTATAGATGGGATTTGATTACCATTTTACATTTCAAATAGAAAAATAGTCTTGTGGCCTAAAACAAACTCTATATTTTTATATCATTCAAATAATTTTAAAGGAGAATTCAATATGTATAGAAATCATATACTTCGAAAATTGAATGATGTGTTTATCCTTAATAGAGAAGACGTAAATCAGATAGAAAAATTAAAGCAATTTCTTAATATTTAATATCTATTAACTCCCCCATACTTGATCGAACGACTCGGCATCATTCGATCAAGGATGGGGGTTAAAAAAAAATTTTTTTGGGAAAAAAATTATATATATATATATTTTTATTTACTTTTAAATAAGAAGGTTAAGAGTATTAATAATTATTTTTACAGCAAAAATTGAATTAATTTCATAAAATACCAATTTTTAATATTTTGATTTATTAGTTGCCATTTAAAACTGTATAAATTTTAATTCGTTCCTTATTGAATTATTTTGTTTTTTTTAATTTTAAAGAATCTCTATTTTTTAGCTTATTGAGTTTTAAGCCTAGACTGATGGCTAAATCACTTCGGATGGTTGATTCCGCAGCTTTCTGTCGTCTCAAAGCTCTAAAAACAACTTCATTAGGTACATCTTCCCAAGCTTTTGATAACTGATATAAAAATCGTTCGATCAAGGATGGCGGTTAATTTCCCTAATTTATAGGGGGGGAGTAAGTAAGATTTTATTTTAGCTGTTTCAGCAAATATCATTTATACAGTAGAAGCATTTTAGTTGCTGTGAAACACTGCTTTAAGATACAAATAAGCTAATTTGGGAGACAAAATTGTAATCTCAATCCATATATTATGTAAAGCATAATCAGAAATCTCATGCTATAGAATATATAGAAAAAATGATAGGATCTGCTCCTTAACTCCAACATAAGGCTTTGAGAAAACAAAGTTTCAATTTTTTTAGTTTGGCTTTTAAAATTCTATTTTGCTCCCTAGAAATATTCCATAAAAATTGAAGAAATCCAAGCATTTATTGATGGATGTAGGATGGCTTTTGCATCTCAAATAAAAATATTGCTTTATGCCCACTCAATTTCATATTCCCACACCGTTCAAATATTTTAGAGGAATTTAATATATATTTAAGCCAAATACTTAAAATTTAAAAGATGTAAAAATCCTAGTAAGGAATACACAATCGGCATGGGAAAGATATTTAACATTTTCTGAGCATTTAATAAGAATATAGCAAAATTGCAGGATTGTATCCCAATTTATCTAAAACCTTTTCTATGATACTTCTCTAATCATACATAATTATATTTTAGCGAAATTGCGATATAAAGTATCAATAAAATATTAAATAGATTCTAAATTGCTATTTAAAAACCTTCTGGCACTGTATAAATTTACAATTAACTCTTCCCATTATTTTTTTTATATTTTGCTCTTTGGAATCCGCCAGTTAGTTTTCTAACTTGGTTCGATTTTGTGCCATTATTTGGTGTAGGAGTTGTTATCGGCGACTTTTCACCGCTTGATATACTTTCTGATACAAATGAGGATGATATAGATGAATTTGATGGGTTATCATTTATGATCCTATTATCTTTTTCGTTTGCTAATGATTTTTCTACGTCTTTTTGCATGTTAACTGGGGCACTTGATTTAGGCTCCGAATTATTTTGTCGTTGAGAAGCTTTGTTAGGATCTTCTCCTTTAAAACACATTAAGCATAAGCGGAAGAACATTTATTTTTCTTTATTCACATCAAATTCTGAGCTTAATAACTGCGATAAGATGGCAAGAGAAAATCTTAATTTTCGTTGGGAAATATTGAAACCATCATGCAATTGAAAATACTAACAAGAAGTAGGATTATCTCATTTATTAAATATGAAAGACTTGAGTTATCAATCATTATAATAAACTTTAGTATATCTTCTAGACTTCAAAGTGTCAAAGAAAATCAGATTTGAGCTGTAAATATATAGCATCTAAGAGAATGCAATATTTTATTAGTATTAAATTATATTTATAACTTAAAAGAAAGACTAGAAAATAATTCTTTACAATTTTATATTGTAATAACCATTTTATTGTTACTTGCTTATTTTCAGCGGATTGCTGAATCTTATAAAGACTCAGACGATGCTTTGGCAAAGTTATTGTACCTAATGATAAAGGAAACTCTGAAATTAGCTAAGTTTGGTCTAATTTGATTTTACACCACTCTAAATTTTAAGATATGGCAATAAAAAAATATTGCAAAAATCAGAAAATTGAGACAGTGAACATATCTTAAAAATTACAGTTTAAAGCATTTCGTCTTCCTTAGGAGGAGATGAAATTTGGCATTTAGCATCTACAATAGATACGTAAGAAATAATAAATTTAAGGCAGAATAAAACATTAATATCATTGGCTTTTTAAACTCTGATTCTTTATATCCTATTTAGTCAAAAAATTAATCAATTTCGGTTTATCAAAAAAATATATAATCTATTTAAGCTTATAAATATGGGATCCACTAAAAGAAAAGAAATTGATGTCATTAACCTTATGATGAGCAATTATAAAGTGGAAATCATCAAAGATACCATGGATGACCTGATTTTAGATTTTTTTGGACCGCCAAATTCTTTATACGAAGGTGGGCACTGAAAAATTCATATAGAAATCCCAACTGATTACCCATATAAATTTCCATCTATCAGATTTGAAAATAAAATTTTCCATCCGAATATAAATGAGGAGACTGGAAGAATATGCTTAGATGTTCTCAATCAAACTTGGAGCCCTATGTTTGACTTGAGAAATATTTTCGATTCTTTTATACCTCAATTACTTATGTATCCAAATCCCTTATCTTATTTAAACATGGAAGCAGCAAGTTTATTGCTAAAAAATCCAGAAAATTATAACAAAAAAGTCAAAGAAATGGTTAAAAAATATTCAATTAAACCAAATGAGGAATTATCTGAAATTAGCTTGGATGGGCTAAGTGATCTATCAGACACATCTGATTTAGATCCTGAATTATTATAATTAAACTAATATTAAATAAAAATGAAATCAGTAAGGAAAACTTTTGACAGCTATTCGAAGCAACATTCTCCTGATTTAGAAGATTCTTCTTCCCAGCAGTTAATTCATCCAAAATTCTTGAATTTCCAATACGTTAATAAGCCAAAAAGAGAATCCTCAAAAAGTCCTGCAAATACCAAAAATTTTTATATAGAAGGCAAATCCAAAGGAAATAAATCAAATAGCATCGCGAACAAAATAAGAAATGTAGGTATTTCGCCTGCAGGGTCATTTACGCAAAGAATTGCTATTAAAAATGTTATAGATAAAAGCCTTACTTTAACCAAAATTGGCAAGCATGACTCTAATCAATTTATATTGAGCAAAAATAGAACAAAAGTAATAAATTCTATAAAAAGTATTGATTTAGACAAGTTGACACAGTTTAAAGATCAAATAAACCATCTTAAGCACTTCAATTCTTTAAAAACTGGGCTTAGGATGAATTTTGAAAGAATTCGAGGAAAATCAATCCCAAAATGAGACTGCATGAACAACTTAAATGCAAAACTAAAAGAAAATCCTGATAATTTGAAAGACTTAATTAACAGTTTTTCAGAACTTAACGAAATTGTTGGGAAATTTTTAAAAGTCATGAATGATCAAGAAGCTGTTGTATTAGAGCTACTATGAAGGTGTGTGATAATTCAATTGGACATTGGATTAACCAAATTATATAAAAGCTCAAATACTACACCAAGGGATTATTCGCCAGCTGTGAATAATATCGAGCTAAAACTGAATGATGAAGCTGAGCAAATAAAAAAAACAAAAGAACAGTTAAATAATTTATTATGACAAGAAGAAAAAATACCTAAAAAAGAAATTGTCAAACTTGAAGACAATTTTTTAGTTGCAAAATATGACGTTGATTGTGTGATAAATACACAAAATTTAGCTCACAAGTTAACTGAAATGAAAGGGCAGCTGAAAGAAATTGATAATTTGTTTGAAAAAAATAAATTTTTTTCTGAGAGCTATAAAGTTGGAGAGAGCCAATGAGAAAATTCCCAAGACTCAAGGAATGAGCAAAATAAGACATAGGTAAAGTTTTTTAGAACTAATAATTTTGAAGTAATTAATTTACATTACTTACTCCCCCCTCCATGAGTGGATAAAATTTTATTTTTCGCTCACGGAGGGAGTTATAATCGAGCTATTTCTATAAATTTATTATGCAAAACAAAAATTTGTAAGCTAATTTCTTATCTTCTTGCCAATTGTATAGCATTTCTTTGGAATAAAATTCATGCATCAAATAAATAAATCATAATTCGGAAACATAATATAAAAGATTAATTTATACTAGATTATATATGATAATTTTAATCAGATTGCGAATTAACTAATCATCTGCTGGTGCTAAATAGAGACATTAAAACTCCTCAGTTTTAGGCCTATGTGAGAAACATGAATGGGCAATAATCCCAACAAATTTCCCTTGATCTACAACATAAATATGCACAAGACCTAACATCATAAAAATATAATGAACCTTATAAAGTGGAGTCTTCTGCGAAACAAACAAAGGCGATGTATTAAATTTCAGGGTTTCAGATCACAGGTTTACAGAACTCTCCCAAAATTCATCAACTTGGAGCTTTACTTCAGCTGTCATTTCAATGAACAGCGGAGTCTCAGTTAGCTCATTTCATATAGTTTTTCTTGCTTTCGTTGATAAATTTCTTGTATCATTCTCAAAACGCTGTGACAAATATTTTTTTACATTAAGTGCGTTTATTTCACCTATAAGATAAAATTCATCATCAAGCACTGGAAGGACTGAAAACATAGAGGAGTCACTGAGAGCATCAATTAGATCTCTTAGTGTGCAATATTTTGGAATGTAAGGAATTGATGGGTCTGCTACATCTCTTGCACAGCAGCTATTATAGGCCCTTCCTATAGATGGCGCGCAATGCGCCATCATCGGGCCATGTCGTGAGAGGGTTCTCCACGAGGAATAGTTCCACGTGTGGAACCCTCTTTTTCCACGAGCCAAAAAAGGATTCCACACGTGGAATCATTCCTCGTGGAGAACCCTCTCCCGACATGGCCCGATGATGGCGCATTGCGCGCCATCTATAGGAAGGGCCTATAGTTGATCATCTTTTATATATTGGAAGAAAAGGGAGATTTTTTATAGCAATAAGAGTATCATAAATACTTTTATGGCTATATGAACTCACCGCATAAGAAATAAAAACACTTACTCTCCCCCCCATTTAATAACGAACACTTTTTTGTTCGTTATTAAATGGGGTCTAACTTATAAAATTTTTGGGAAAAAAATATATATAAAAATTTATATTAAATATTTATGAATTTTTTATAAAAAATTTCATTTAAAGAGTTAATAATAAAAGGATTCAAATGATGGCAACAGAAAGAGAAAGCGCCTAAATGAAAGCGAAAAGATAACTATTGATAAATCCCCACCCCTCCGTGAGCGAACAAAACCATTAGAAAAATCCCTCACCTCCGTTAGCGAATAAATTTTTTTTTAATAGAAAAATGTTTTATGAAAAAAAAAATTGATATATAAATGATAATTATTATAATGAAATCTGGAGCTAATTCTGTTTAATTTTAAATAAATTACGTTTTGAAACATAAATTCTACAAATTCAATTAATATTTGCTTTCCAGTTTTTACAAATTAGGATTTTTTTAAATTTCGAAAAAAAAAAAATACCTATAAAATTTATAAAAAATTTTTTATAAAAAAATTAACTCCCTTCGTAAGCGAACGAAATTGTTTTGTTCGCTCACGGAGCGGGGGAGTAAAGCATCAGCTTAAGATTAAGCCACTATTAACTTATTAGCTCTTATTTATTATTCTTTGCTCGATTATATTTGTCCTTATCTTATTCTAACTACTTAAAATTAGTAAACTATAAAGACTAAATTAGCTTATATAAATTTTATAGTAAATTTTGTTCGTTATTAAATGGGGGGCCTAAGGAAAAATTTTTAGGAAAAAAAATGACGGTTTTGTTCGTTATTAAATGGGGGGAGTTAGGCACATTGGCACTAGGAAGTGGATATCTTCGATCATTTCGAATATCATAAGGGCTACTGAAAGGGTATGAGTTGTAGATGTTGCAAGGGAAGCTGCTCCTACTGCTGCATAAATACCTGGAAATGTTGGATAGCCTAAAAACAAGGAAAATTCTCCAAAAACTCTACCTAAAATAGCCCCAACACAAATGCAAGGTGTAAAAAATCCGACTGGAGCTTGAATTGTTATATCGATTGATAGTAACAAAATTTTTAAAAAAGCTACTAAAATTAATATTGGGATTTGTCCAGGTAAGCCTAAAATTTCTGGTCCTACCCAGCTATCAGGCAACTTATCAGAGCTGAACATTAAGTTTATAAGTATTGCATCACTAATCCTAAGTCAAATTGCATAAAATGTAGTCAATGAAGTAAATATAGAAATAGCTGCTGCATATCTATATCTATGATATAGCCATGGAACTATTTTCTGACTTCTGAATTTAGTCAATTTTTGAAACAGCTTGCACATTACATTATATTAACTAAAGTGTTTAAGGTGTCTAATGCCACACCCCTCACCAAAGGGACAGAGTCAAAATACTGATATCACAAGCATTTCAGATCCAAAAGCTCGGACCATCCCAAATAAGCGCCTGCTACCCTGGCCAGCACTTTTCTCCCCTGCACGAAGCCTTACCCTTCGCTCGCTCATTACAGTGCTTACTCTGCCTTAGGCCATCCTCCTAGGATTTGATGAGTGGCGAAACTTGAACCTCTTGATTACACTGTGAGAAGTTCCTCTAGTTATCCCAAAGCTAAAAGTTCTCAAGATAAACAAATACTTCATAAATAAAATCCATGAAGGAGAGAAAATTAGCAGAGCGCATTTTTCTCGCTCTGAATACGATTTTATTTATATTGAACAGCTTGTACAAAAGTGACACCTATTATTGCGATAATAAATCCAGTAATAATGTGAATATAAAAATCTCCACACAACGTATGATGGCCATAAGAAACCTTTTCTATCTGCGGGACTATTTCAAAGCTTTGTAAAATATGAAACATGTAAGCTGTTACTAAACTGCAAAATACGCTTTTATAAAAATTGTTTACAAAGAAATAAGTCCCTGTTAGCTCAATTCCAAAAATTGCGCCACCTAAAGGAGTTCCAAAAGTTGCTGCAGTCCCAGCAGCAATTGAAGCTGTCAGTAAAATATATAGCCAAGGGCTGCTTTTAGTTATCTTGAGCTAAATTTCTGTTTAAATACTTGAGGTTGGTTAAGGCAATATTCATTACCAAAGATTAAACTTACCAGCTGGGAGAAAATCCAGAGCTTTAGAGTAAGCTAGAAGCAACCCTGTCTATATCTTAAATTCACTTCTCTTTTAATTTTGTTAAAAGGCCCTAAACTTATAACTCTTTCCGCAATAATCGAAGCCATATGGACATTGGGGCCTTCTTTTCCTATGCTCAGCCCTGCGCCTATTGCACAAATAAGCCCAAAAGTTTTGGCAATAAGGGTCTTCCATTCTAAAAAGTTAGGAATTTCGATACCAGTAAGAATTACTCGCAATTCAGCAAATCCCGCTCCTTCAGCTGCTTGGCAAAGCCAATCCCCAAATGAAGCAGCAATTAGACTAAAGACAAGAGAGTAAGCCACTCATATAAGAACACTTACGACATGACTTTCAGCTAACGACAATAAATCTAGTCTTAAAAACAGTAATTCTTGACTTACGACATCTATAAAGAATGCTAAAAGTGCTGAGAACACAGCAGTTATAATTAAGGCAATAAATAATAAGATCTTGCCTCTTCGCACTTTTCTTTGGCTTTTCTTCGTAATTGGATAATGAGACGGGAGAGCAATCATCCAAGAATTTCTTTCAATTGCATCATTTTTCATATAGCAGTTTCCAGACACCACAGTATCGACTGATACTCTGGGAAGAATCTGCTGACTTGGATTGTAAAATTTTTCAAGAAACGACTCAAGCAAGTAATTATCATTGTCCATGGCGATTTATTTATTAAACTTATAAGAAGCGATTTATTTCCATTTTATGAAAGCTGGAAAGTATTTATTAGTTTTTTTGAAATTTTGCATCTTATCAGAAACTTTTAGAAAGTAAGAGATATTTTGGGAAAATATTCACATATTTTAATTGAAGGAAGAGGAAAATAATTTAATTTTATTAAATAATAAAACTTTGAATTTGAAGATAATAAATATACTGAAACTTTTGCAAGACTAATGAAACATAAATATACATTATGCTGATTCTAAGGTCGGTACAAATAAGATATTGCTGAAATTTTTCTATATGATATATTTTTATAAAATAAACCTCTGTAGATTATATATAATTCAGCAAGTTTCGGTTAAAAATAAGTGCTTCTGTGTAAGAATGAAATTTCAGACACATTAAGCAATTATTTATTTAAAATATTTTTAAGTATAAATTTTGTTCGGCTCATCATAGACGTTTACAGACAATTCAAAGACGAGAATAATAATTTAAAGCAGGCAATAGACTTGTATCTAGACATAGAGGGAGACTTATAAATTCCATTTATGATTCAATCGAGTAATAGACTTGCATAATAGACATAGAGAGAGACTTGCAGCCATAATTTATGATTCAAGCGAGTAATAGACTTGCATAATGGACATAGAGGGAGACTTATAGACACCATTTATGATTCGGCGTTCCTTAGACGTTTAAGACTCTTTTCATTTAATTCAGACTTCTTGGAATTAAAATTGAATATAAGCGAAAATCAATTTTTTCATGACAGGTTAATTGCATTTTTGAATATTCATTTTACCACACTTGATTATATCAAGTGTGGAATAATGATTCTCCTTAGTAATATCAGTAAGCAGTTTTTATGTTAAAGATAGTTACCAGATTTCTGAGAAAAGCAGGAATGGGCAATTATCCCTGTCAATTTTCCTTGATTGACTACATAAATGTGCATAAGTCCAAGCATCATAAAGATGTAGTGTACTTTATAAAGTGGAGTTTGTTCTGCAATGAATAATGGTGATGTATTGAATTTTAATTTTTCTGATCACAGATTTACTGGGCTTTGCCAAAATTCTTCAACTTCTTCTATCATATCAGGTGAAATTTCATTATCTGGCCCATTAGAAGTCTGAGTTAGCTCATTTCATATACACTTTTTAGCTCTAACTGACAAATGATTTGTGTCGTTTTCAAAGCGGTATGACAAATATTTTTTCACATTCGTAGCATTTATTTCACCAATTAAATAAAAGTCATCATCGATTACAGGGCGAACAGAAAATACAGAGCAATCATTAAATGCATCTACAAGGTCTCGTATTGTGCAGTAACGATTTATACAGTGTATTGAAGAATCCGCCACATCTTTTGCAAAATCATGGAAGATTGGCCAGTGTTTGTATGATGGAATAAAAGGGAGATTTTTTATTGAAATAAGGGTGTCGTAAATGCTTTTATGGCTATATGAGCTGACAGCATAAGAAATAAATACGCTTAGGCACATTGGCACTAACTCTGCACGACCTTGACTATTGATCAAAATAATCTGTTTGGAACCAAGGACTAGTTTTTTTTTTTAATTTCCAATTTTATCTATAAAATTGATGTTTTAGGGTGCGATCTCTTTAAAATTTTATTGAATTATGAGGACATTTCATTATTATCTAATGTTTAATTATATTTCAAATATTTAATCTATTAAAAATTGTTGCTCGCTTACCATAGGTTATTTTCAATGGCTTGCCCGCAAAGGTGTGAGGAGTAAGAAGTGAATATCTTCAATCATTTCGAATATCATGAGAGCTACTGAAAGGGTATGAGTTGTTGATGTTGCAAGTGAAGCTGCCCCTACTGCTGCATAGATGCCAGGAGATGTTGAATATCCTAAAAACAAGGAAAACTCTCCAAAAATTCTTCCTAAGATAGCCCCAACGCACACACAAGGCGTAAAAAACCCAACTGGAGCTTGAATTGTTATATCAATTGTTAATAATATGATCTTCAAAAATGCGACTAGAATCAATATCGGGAATTGTCCTGGTAAACCTAAAAATTCTGATCCAATTCAGCTATCAGGTAGCTTATCAGAGCTAAACATCAAATTTATAAGAATTGCGTCACTCATCCTAAGCCAAAATGCATAAAATGTAGTTAATGAGGTAAATACAGAAATTACTGTAGTAGCGATGACCCCCCCTCAATCTTCATGATTATTGCAACAAAATTTTTTCGAAAAAATCTTCATGCCTGTTGCAACACGACATTTTTATAAAAAAAAATTAACACATTTTTCTCTATCGCTCGCCATTTTATTAAAAATTTAAAATGCACATCGAAAATTTGTTGCAAGAGACATGAAAATTAATTTTTTGGAGAACTTTTTGGGACGGCAAAAATACTGCAAGGCTCTGCAAAAAACTGCAAGGCCAGTAAAAAAATGGCAAAGCCAAGCAAAAAAATGCAAAACTTGCAAAATTTTTGCAAGTTTTGCAAAAACATTGGACAAAAGCAAAAGCAATTTAAAAAAAAAGCAAAGCCATGCAAAAATTAAAAAAAAATGAAAAATTTCGCAAAGCAGGCAAAACTTTTGCAGGGTGGCAAAAAAGTTGCAAAAATTGGCAAAAATCACGATTAGAAAATTTAACAGTAAAATTTAATAATTTTATTGGAAGTGTAGTACAATGTTAAATTATTTAAAACAACATATAATATAGAAAAAATAGAAATTAATTTCGTGAAATAAATGCTAAAGTTTAATACAAATATCTTTTAAAGAATTTTTTCTAAAAGCATGACTTAAAAATTTTCAAAATTTGGAAAATTTAATTTTGGCAAAATTTTAAAATGAAATACAACAAAGTGTTTTGCCAAAATTAAATTTTCCAAATTTTTAAAATTCTTAAGTTATGTTTTTGGAAAATTCTTTAAAAGATATTTGTATTAGACTTTAGCATTTGTTTCACGAAATTAATTTCTATTTTTTCTATATTATATGTTGTTTAAATAATTTAACATTGTACTACACTTCCAATAAATTTATTAAATTTTACTGTTAAATTTTCTAATCGTGATTTTTGCCAATTTTTGCAACTTTTTTGCCCACCCTGCAAAAGTTTTGCCTGCTTTGCGAAATTTTTCATTTTTTTTTAATTTTTGCATGGCTTTGCTTTTTTTTTAAATTGCTTTTGCTTTTGTCCAATGTTTTTGCAAAACTTGCAAAAATTTTGCAAGTTTTGCATTTTTTTGCTTGGCTTTGCCATTTTTTTACTGGCCTTGCAGTTTTTTGCAGAGCCTTGCAGTATTTTTTGCCGTCCCAAAAAGTTCTCCAATTTTTTTATATAAAATTTTATATTAAAAAAATTGCATTTTTGTTGCAATAGACATGAAGATTGAGGGGGGTCATCGCTATATCTATATCTATGATATAGCCAAGGAATTACCCTTTTGTTTTTGAATTTAGTCAATTTTTGAACAGCTTTCACAAAAGTTACTCCTATAATTGCAGTGAATAAGCCAGTAATAATATGAAGATAAAAATCCCCACATAGCGCATGATGATCATAAGAAACTTTTCCAATTTGTGGGACTATTTTAAAGCTTTGCAGAATTTTGAACAAATAAGCTGTTATCAGACTGCAAAAAATGCTTTTATAAAAATTATTTACAAAGAAATAAGTCCCTGTCAGCTCGATACCAAATATCGCTCCACCTAAAGGTGTTCCAAAAGTTGCTGCAGTTCCAGCTGCAATTGAAGCTGTGAGTACAATATATCTTAAATTTATTTCCTTCTTAAATCTCTTAAAGGGTCCTAAACTTATAACACGTTCAGCTATAATTGAAGCCATATGGACATTTGGGCCTTCTTTTCCTATACTCAATCCTGCACCTATTGCACAAATAAGCCCAAAAGTTTTGGCTAAAAGGGTTTTTCACCCAAAAAAGTTTGGAATTTCGATACCAGTAAGAATTACTCGTAGTTCTGCAAATCCTGCTCCTTCAGCTGCTTGGCAAAGTCAATCTCCAAATGAAGCAGCAATTAAAGCAAGGATAAGAGAATAGCTTACTCATATTAAAACGCTTGCAAAATGACTTTCAGCTAAAGATAAAAGATAAAGTCTTAATATGAGCAATTCTTGGCTTGTAGCATCGATAAAGAAAGCAAGTGGGGCTGAAAGAGCAGCAGTAAGAGCTAATGCAGTAAATAGTAATATTTTGCTGGTCCTGACCTTTTTATTTTGCTTTATAATAGGATAATGGGATGGAAGATTTTTCATTCATGGGTTTCCTTCGAGGGCATCATTTTTCATATAATACTCTCCAAAAATAAAAGTCTCCACTGATACTCGAGGAAGAATTTGTTGGCTTGGGTCATCAAACTTCTTCAGCAGAGATTCTATCAGGTGATTATCATTATCCATGCTATTTTATATGTAAACTTATAAAGCGTCTCCTCCATTTATGGGAAGGAGAGATTACATTAATTAGAGATTAAGGTCTTCTTTTATGTCTCACCAGAGACTAATCTTCGTAGAAGGTTCAACTGCTAGCGAACCTCCCTGGGTATGTCAGCATTTCCATCAGAGATAGCTTTCGGCCTAGTTCTTAATGCAGTCTTGGAGTATGCTATTTTGGGACTTGACGGCTTCTGCTTGAGTGACTAGAGTTCCGGCTAGGGATAAACTTGCTAACTAGTATCGGTACCAACTATTCCTTCGTCGTCGGCACTAGTGACCTCTAGGTGTAAAAGCCTTTTTCCCAAATGTCCATCGGGAATGCACAAAGTCTTCATTATGGACGAGGGGTGAAACCCAACCGGAAGACAAATGTCCAGTGTCTGTAGACTCCTTTTCCTGATCGACTTTCTTCTCACCTTACTCCCCCCCCCCCCTCCGTGAGCGAACAAAAAAATTTTGTTCGCTCACGGAGGGGGGTTAATTTTTTTTTTTAAAAAAAATTTATATATAAATTTTATAAAAAATATTTTTTTTCGAAATTTAAAAAAATCCTAATTTGCAAAAATTGGGAAGCAAATATTAATTTAATTTGCAAAATTTATGTGTTTTAAAACGCAATTTGTTTAAAATTAAACAGAATTAGCTCTAGATTTCATATACTAATTATCACTTATATATCAAAATTTTTTTTCCATTAAAATTTTTTCTATTAAAAAAATTTTTGTTCACTCACGGAGGGTGGGTTTTTGGTCAAAAAATGGCGATTTTTTCTAATGGTTTTGTTCGCTCACGGAGGGGGGGGGGGGGAGTTAGCAAGGTCCCTAAACTCAAAATAGGTCTGGAGAGGACGGGCCGGCGACGTTACCATTTTCTTTGTGTATGAGAAGAAGAGATATTTAATTAATTCCATGATGTTTGTAATATTGAAGTTTACTTGCAAGTTCTTTATTTACTATATAAAATATTTAAGCCTTTTAAATATAAAATGCTATTTTATGCTGATGATTTTATGGAGATTTAGCTAAATAACAAAATATTAATTAATATTATCTATTAGTTAAATTCAATAATCTATTATGATAGAATATTTTTTAAGATTTGTAATATTATGGCATTCTAATAAAGAATAAATTTATATATTTATTTAATAAGAAAGAATCTTAAACTTAATTACTTTATTGTGGCCACTTTTGTGAAAACCACGGAATTATCTTTGATGTTATTTTTTGGTACACTTTGTACTCAGGATATTTTGAAGCGCTGATTTTCTCTGTAAAATTGGAAGATCCTTGGAATAATAAAGTCAATGAGATTGGACCAAGAATTGATAGGTTAAATGACTGTGCAAATAAATAGAAAATCCACCAAATAGAAATCTCTCCACAGAAGTTAGGATGTCTGGAATATTTAAAAAGTCCTGTATATAAAAATCCTTTATTAAACTCTTCAGGAAGCGGTTTTTTCTCACTAATTAGCCTTTGCTTTTCTTTTTGGAAATTCCATTGCTGGTTATCTGCAATAGTTTCTAATAAAAGAAACCCTAAAAACAGTACTGCAGCAACTATATCAATTGCATTTAATGGGCCTTTAGGTGCATAATATGCTGGTAAACATATAAAAAACAAAAGAGCATTTTGTGTCGCACAGATAAAAAAGAAATTAAATAGTTGCCAAAGAATTGGATTTGGTATAGTCTCTCTCAGCACTTTCCACCTATGATCTTCTAATCCTCTGTATCCACCTTTACGATAAAAATTATAAGAAAGTCTCAATGACCACATTGTAACAAGACTGACTCCCCCCTCCGTGAGCGAACAAAAAAATCTTGTTCGCTCACAGATGAGGGTTAATTTTTTTTTTTAAAAAATTCATTATAAATTTTATATAAAATTTTTATTTAGAAATTTAAAAAAATCCTAATTCGCAAAAAATTGGAAAGCAAATATTAATTTAATTTATAAAATTTTATGTTTTAAAAACGCAATTTGTTTAAAATTAAACAAAATTAGCCAGAGATTTCATTATAATAATTATCACTTATATATCAAATTTTTTTTCCATAAAAAATTTTTCTATTAAAAAAATTTTTGTTCGCGGAGGGTAAAAAATGGCTTTTTTCTAATGGTTTATTCGCTCACGGAGGGGAAGTAAGCATAATGTATGACCTGATGTTATTCATTCTTGCTGTAAAAATATATACGTAATAAATCGGCAAAATACTCCACATCTCATCTACCACTGAATGATTTTTTGTTGATAAAGATTTCACAAAGGCATATGACACTGCAAAAGTATACACACAAAACGCAGCCTCAAGAGGAGAAAGCTCTGGGAGATACCACATAAGGAAAGGAAAAGGGAGAGTGATTGGGAGAAGAGCTATCAGAGGATTTGCAGGTTTGGAAATTTCCATCATTTTAATGATAATTTATTAGCTATTTCAGAATAGCAAAAAAGATTGAATTCTTTATGATTTCTTAAGGTTTAAATATTCATGATATCCTATTTCAAAGCCAAGCCTGAAGTTTAGTGACATTTCAATATTAGCCACTTTTATTCACAATATCAAATAAAATATAATTTCACATGAATCACAAAATGGCATACTGTTTTTGCATATGAATATGGAAATTGGAGAATTTCTTAAAATTAAAAACTTAAATTATTCTACTTTATTCCTGCCACTTCTGTGGAAACCACGGAATTATCTTTGATGTTATTTTTTGGTACACTTTGTACTCAGGATATTTTGAAGCGCTGATTTTCTCTGTAAAATTGGAAGATCCTTGGAATAATAGTGTCAATGAGATTGGACCAATAATTGATAGGTTAAATGATTGTGTAAATAAATAGAAACTCCACCAAATCCCAATCTCTCCAAAAAAATTAGGATGCCTTGAGTATCTGAAAAGTCCTCTGCTTAAGAATCCATTTTTAAACTCTTTAGTAAGCTCTTTTTTCTCACTAATTAGCCTTTGCTTTTCTTTTTGGAAATTCCATTGTTGATTATCAGCAATACTTTCTAATAAAAGAAACCCCAAATTTAATAAAGTCGCCACAATATCAATCAAATTCAAAGAATCATTAGGTGCAAAATACCCAGGTAAGCATATAAACAGCAATAGCGCATTTTGCGTAACACAAATAAAAAAGAAATTAAATAATTGCCAAAGAATCGGATTTCTTATTGTCTCTCTAAGTTTTCCCCATCTATGGTCCTCTAATCCTTTATATCCACCTTTTCGATAAAAATTATATGACATCCTTATTGCCCAAGCTGCAACAAGACTAAACATAATTTTAGATCTGGCACTGCCTGAAGTTGCTGCAAAAATATATGCATAATAAACCGGCATAATACTTCACATCTCATCAGCCACTGAATGATTTTTTATTCACAATGACTTTAAAAATGCATAAAACACTATAAAAATATACACACAAAAAGTTGCTTCTACAGGCGAATGATATGGAAGTCTTCACATGAGCAAAAAGAATGGAAGAATAAAGGGGAGAAGTGTAGTCACTGGATTTGCAGGTTTTGGGATGTCCATCATTTTTTATGTTAATTTATTAGCAATTCTAGCTTGGCTGAGAAGGCTGAATGCCCAGAATTTCTTGAAGTTTAAGCCGGATATCTCGAAAGCTTGGCCGAATTTCTGGATCAATATGACAGCAATTCGTTATTAAATCACTTATATTTTTAGGCTCAATGTCTCCAATAGGAAATTGATTTTTTAAGACAAGTCTTCTTTGTACTCCAACTACGTCAATCCCATTCCAAGGCTGCAACCCAGTGACAATTTGATATAAAACGCACCCAAACGCCCAAACATCAGTTTTTCTTGAACAGTCTGGATGCTCATCATAGAGCTCTGGAGCCATATATCTTACAGTCCCTGCACAAATATTCGTTTTTTCTGAGATGCTTGGGTCCTTTATCTGTGCTACCGTTCTTGATAAACCTAAATCGGCTATTTTTATTTGCCCAAATTCATCTAATAGTATATTTTGAGGCTTTAAATCTCTATGTATTATCGGTGGTTTTTTATTATGAATATAATTCATCCCTTCAGCTATCTGCAAGGCAATTCTTAATTTTTCATTAAAATCAAAATTCCCTTTTAATATCGCATCAGATAAATTTCCTCCCTTAGCAAGTTCTGTCACAATGCATAAAGGCCCTTCTATGCAAATTCCTAAAATTTGCAAAAACCTTCGATGCCTTATTTTTATTAAACTTTGTATTTCTTTTATGAAATTTTTGATAATAATGTCGTCGATTTTGTCTGAGTTCACAACTTTTATGGCGACTTCGGTATCTCGAAAATAACCTCGAAAAACTTTGCCGTAGCCGCCTGTCCCAAGTGTTTCTCTCATTTGGAGTTCGTTAATGCTGATGGTTTCTACTCCGAGTTCTTCGAGATGGACTGAAAATTTTTGGTTGAGCATAATAGAAATTAAATCTTTTACCTCTGGGGAAATATTAGATTGTATTGATTCTATGCTGGAGTTTTTTTGCAGCACTGATTTATTTTCTTCTGAAGGTTTTGAAGGAATTTGTACTTCTTCTTCAGAAACGACTTCTGAGTTTGCTTCTTGAATATCTAATTGGTTTTCATTTGTGGTAATGGTTGAGCTTTTGATGTCAACTGATAAATCAATAGACATCGCGTCTTCATCATCATTTATTTCTTTTTCATTGTGCCCATTTGCTAATTCTATTGATAATTCTTCACTAACTGTTTCTAAAATACTCCCGTTAGCTGTAGGCTCTTCTTTTGGTTTTTCTATAGGGATGATATCAGTTTTCGTGTGCTTTTTAACATAATTTTCCATTTCTTGCTTTAATAGCTGAATTATTGCACTATTAGGATCCCTGAGGATTCCAAGCTCAAAAGCTGTGACTCCAGTTTTATCCAAAATTTTAATACTTGCACCAGATCTTATCAGTACTCTAACAATTTCTTCATTATTATCGGCTTTTATAATTTTTAAAAAAATAATTTAAATCTCCTAACAAAAATTTTTTATATTACTATTTACTTCTTGAAAAAAAATTTTTTAACTACCAGTATATATTATTATCATATACAGCATAATGTAAAGGAGTTCAACCTTGTTCGTCGACATTATCCACCTCAGCTCCATTTAAAATTAGATATTCCATTACTTCCCGACTCATAGCCAAATGCAAAGGCGTGCATCCATAAAAATTCTTCTCATACTTTACTCCTAATTCTTCTACACACATTCTTACTATTTCCAAATTCCCAAGTTCAGAAGCAATATGCAAGCAATTATTATCAAAATTATCCTTCGAATCTGCCTTCAAATATTTCGAAACTAACTTTATTGTAAACCCATCAAGCGAATAAATTGAATTCAGCAAAGCATTTTGGCCATATAAATCTACTAGATCAAGTTTTAGATTGGCTAAGTGGTTTTCTAGCAAAAATTCAACAATTCGTCCCCGGCCTAATCTTGCTGCATACATAAGTGGCGTGAAATTATACCCAAGCTGAATAAATTCATATGATAATCATAAAATGGCATTTGTAAGGTACCGTCTTCTGATCGGGACCATTCACTTTGCATTTTATGATTAGGAGGCTTTGTTTGTACCGAAATTTTATACAGGCAAATACCAGTAGATAACTTGGAGGGAAGCTAGCAGCCTTCTGGCAAGATCTAGAGAAAGATAAAAGGCCTTTAGTTCGCCGCTTCAATCCTGCAGCACAAAGGAGTCTTTATTTGTCACAGGCACCAAAGAAGTAACTTAGTCGCTTATTCATGAGCAGTCGAAGTCGGTAAGGCATTTGAAAGCATGCCTTGATTTCCAACGCAGATCAATCCAGAGACCTGTGGGCCTAACCCGTGTAAAAATGGCTGAAGCGCTGGTAAAGCAACCCCATAATGGATGCAAACATATAAGCTTTTAATAAGAATAATTCATACAAATTTAACTTCAATGTTTACATTGTGTTTGGTTAGGTGGTGTTTTAAAAAATTTAAGTCATCTTGCTCTATTGCATAACGAATTTCCTGAGCTTGATTATAATGTGCCATCGTTTCTTAATATGATAAGCGAATCTTAACCCTGCTTACTCCATCTTATGACAACGTTATGATGATCCTATTCTAATTAATCTCTTGTTGTGGAAAACAAAATATTTATATTGGAATCTTAATTCGAATCTTTAAGATTTCTTATAAGCGCTTAGAAAATCATCAAAATGGTATCATTGGGCTGTTGTAATTTTAATTATTGACATTTTAGGATTGAAAATAGAAAATCTCATGTTGAGTTTAATAAAATTTGCAAATTGTTATGACCTTTATTTATAATGAAACTATGCAGAGGCTTTTTTCATTTTAAATCAGAGTCATTTAGGCTATTATAAGATAAATTTATTGAAAGAAAACATAACTAGTTATGCTTGTGTCAAAAATTATTGATAAAAGCAAAATTAAGCTTATAAATAGTCAAAACCTAAAAATAATCTCTTTGAGATTCCTTCACCTAATGATTTATATAGCTAACTAATTGACATTTTTCTAATAAAATGATTGAGACTGTAATCCCTGAAGAAGAAGTTCCGTTAATTCTCAAGCAATACAACAAAATCGCTTTAAAACTTGTAAAACAGCAAGAATTTGAAAGAGCTTTAGAAGCGCTCTCTAGATCTGACGAAATTTTGGAAGCTCTTCAAGCAGCAGGAAGTGAGGTTGACAATCATTTTCGCTTACTCCGATCAATTTTATTTAACTTATAAATTTGTTTCTTAGAATTAAATATATAGAAATTAGCCAGAGATTCCTTTATAATTGTCATTATAAATTTTATACAAAGATTTATTTTTCCAAGAAGTAGTTTATTTTTTTCAATAGTTTTGCTTACTCACGGGAGGTTAGAAACCTCTCACAATCGCTCAATATGTTTACAAAGACTAGGCTTACTAGAAGATTGTGCAGCTTCCATAAATCATTGCCTTGAAATAATCAAAGCCAAAAAATCTTCAATTAAAACTGTTTCTGAAAAAATATTTTTATCTAGATATATTTGCAAATCAAGAGTCAGACTATGTGCAATATTTTCACAATTAAAAGAAAATGAAAAAGCCTTAAGATATGCATTTAAAGCTGAAAAAAATATAAGATTTTGCCTAGAAGAGTGCTTATTAGCATGCAAAGAACAGATAAAATTAAATGATAAAATATCAAAATCATCAAGATTAAGAAATAGATTTGCAAAGCAACAACAGTATAAATTACTTGAGTCACCTCATTATTTGCAGTCACAAAATGTAATAAATCAGGCTTTGCCATATTTAAAAGTCATATGTAAACAATTTAAAACAAAAAAGATTCAAAAAGTAAATAATGTCAAAGGAATATTTCAAGCAGCAGATATGGAATGGATAAATAATTGGAATATTGGAGACGTTATGGTTATTCAACCCTATGAAACTGAAGGAGCTCATGGAGGATTTGGGTGTGATCAAGAGCTTACAAAAGAAAAACTTTTTGAAAAAACCTTGCTGATTGTTGTGACTCAATTTTGCATAGCGACTGAAATAAGAAATTTAATAGGAAAAAACACAAATTACTCCAAAAAAGATGCTTATTTGTGACACAAAAAAGCTGTAAGAAACGCAAAAATGTTTTTACCAACTTCTTCTGCTTTATGCATTCATGTAAATAACACTTTTCAAACTAATTTCAGCAAAGAGATACAGAAAGAAAAGGGGAAGAGAGAATTAAAGCCAGATTTTGGAAAAACCCTTGTAATTCATACAAAAACTAGAATAGACACACTGAATCCTGAACAATTAAGGTCAATTTATCGTCCGCGGTCATCATCAACACGCCTCAATAGAACTATCTTAAAAGACGATAGAAGAGCTCTGACCTCCTTAAATGCAACTATAAGTGCCAGAAATAAGCTAAAACAGAAAAGTGAAAATGATAAAGAAATTTTTGTTAAACAAGCTTTAGGGTTTGATAAATTATTTAACAAAGAAGAGTCTCCAAATAAATCACTTCTAAGCACAAATGATAAAACAGCTGAGTTAAAGGAGCATTTTAATACAGAAAATGATATAAATATTTCACCATAAGAAATTATAAATAATTTGATATTGTATTAAAAATAAAATTTATCATGGATCCGATCTTATATGCTCTGATCTCAGCATTTGCAGCAAATATTTTAATATTTGGGATTTTGTTCGCTTTGTTTTTGGTATTCAGAACGTTTCGAAGCAAGCATATATTTTCAGATAATCCAAAAATTATTCCGAAAAATGCAATTTTTTCTGAATCTGATACACCTTTGATGCTTTTATTTAAAAGTGTTTGAAATACATCATTGCAAGATATTTATGAAAAATGTGGGAGTGAAGCTTATGTTTATTTAGCGTTACAATGAAAAATAATCAAGTCTTTATTTTTGATGTGCTTAATCGGAGTGACTGTGCTTGTTCCTGTATATTCACAAGGAAAGAGAATTCATGAGACTGGGCTTGAAGAGACAGGAATTGGAAATATTTTAGAGGAGCCTAACTATATGGTTGCTCCTTTGATTTATTTTATCCCTTTTTCTATTTTTGGCTATTTCCTAGTGTATAGGGTATTAAAGGAAGTGACTACAAAGTCTCAACAAAATGTATTTGCTATATAGAAAATCCAACTATTCAATTATGTGCTTGAAATAAGTGATCTACCAAAAGACAAAGCATGTGAATTCATCAAGACTATGGTTAATAATATATTGCAAAAAGATTTTAGAGACAATATCGTTTCAATATATGTTGTTCCTAATTTGGCTAAACTCTATAGAACCCACAATAAACTAGAAGAAGCTAAAGAAAAGGCTGAGCATTATGCTTTGTATGATGAAACACATCAAACGAAAAAGAAAATAAAACTATTACTCCCCCCCCTCCGTGAGTGAACAAAACCATTAGAAAAATCACCATTTTTTGCCCAAAAACCCACCCTCCGTGAGTGAACAAAAATTTTTTTAATAGAAAAATTTTTTATGGAAAAATTTTTTGATATATAAATGATAATTAGTAAATAAAATCTAGAGCTAATTCTATTTAATTTTAAACGGATTGCTCTTTAAAACATAAATTTTATAAATTAAATTAATATTTGCCTTCCAATTTTTGCGAATTAGGATTTTTTTAAATTTAGAAAAAAAATATTTTTTATAAAATTTATATATAAATGTTTTTAAAAAATAAAATTAACCCCCCTCCGTGAGTGAACAAAATTTTTTTGTTCACTCACGGAGGGGGGGAGTTAGGAAAATGAATTGATGCGCAGATGTTTTATGAAAAATTAGTAGAAAAATACAGCAAAAAATATGAAGATCTATTGGCAAAAGGACCTGTTGGGAACTCTGGGTTTTGCTATGTAACGTTTAGAACTACACAGTCAGCAGAAAATGCGAAAAAGTGGTTACATGATAATATTAGAGCAAAAGACTGGATAGTAAAAACAGCACCATCACCACATGAAATTAAGTGGGAAAATTTAGACCAAAACTACAGAGAAATACGAGCAAAAAGGTGATGCTTGATGATATTTTTCTGTATTTTATTTTTTATTTTGGTAACACCTGCAGGATTTCTGTATTTTGTTAATAATTTTTTGTCTGATTTTAAAGGCAGACAATTTATTGAAGGACTCTTACTCTATACCATGAGCATGCAAAACCATTAGAAAAATCCAATGTTTTGGGATTTGACCGCTTCCATAAGCGAAGAAAACACTTTTAGTTTAAGAAATTTTTTATAAAATATTTGAAATATAAATAATGACGACTATTTTATTGTTTTAGGGAACTTCACATTTTTAATGAATTGTTTTGAAAAAAATGAAAGAAGGTTTTATCTTTTAAATATTTGCAAATAAAATTTCTTGAAGTTTGAGTTAAAATTAATTATTAAATTCTCCATGCGTCTTTACTCGGGGCAAATTTTCCCTTTTGCAGGAATGGGTTTTGCAGAGTAAATGCTTGATCGGAAATATCTGCAGGGAAAAAAATCCAAAAGAGATACAATTAAATTTTTAACCCCTTCATAAGTGAGCAACAAAATTTTTTCGCTCAACGAGTGGGGAGATAGGGAAATATTTTCCTGTTCTAATATTGCTTATTTATCAAGTGGTAATATTATATTACACTATTATTTATATCGTTAGCAAAGAAAAAAGAACTAATACAGCAAGAGAAACAACAAGCAGGCTTCTTAAATATTTATTATTCATGGGAATTTATGTATTCTTGCTACAAGCAATGGGTGCGCAAACCATTTTAGATTTAACAGTCAATGGCTTCTGAGATAATTGGCAAACTGAACTACCAAAAGCAGTGTCAAACACAGGAGGATTTTTTACAATTTATTTGCTATCACAAGCTTTTATAGCAAATGGCTTTGATTTACTTCAGCCATTATTGGTTATTGTCACAAAACTAAAATTAAAAATCGCTTCTACAGAAAAAGAAAAAATATTAGCCCAAGAAGCCCCACCTTTTGATTTTGCCTATGAATATGCGGCGGTGCTAAATGCTGTTCTTATTATATTTACTTATTCGATTTGTTTTCCATTAATTATATTTTTTGGTCTGGTTTATTTTTCAATGAGGGTAATTTTTATATAGTTTATGGTGCACAAATATTTGATTTTATGTGTGAATTATGTAGACAAAAATTCATCAGGAAAAAATATACCTGAAATATGTTTAAAATCAATTTTAGGCTCAGTTCTGATTTTTCAAATGATTACGTCTTTAGTGTTCTCTATAAGCAGATATAGAGGGATAGAGACGATGGGCTTTATTTACTTTGTGCTTTCTTTTGCGTTTTATTTATTTATTCAGATTAAAAGTGTGAGAGTTTTGAAAAAAGTTTTAAGCTTTATGAGAATAGATGGAGATGCAGGAGTTGCTGAAGAGCCACTGATAGCTCCAGGGGGAAATTTATATGAGCATCCATTAGAAAAAGAAATTATTAATAGGAATGATTAAAATTTTAAGCTATTAATAATTTATTTTAATTTTGAGATAAGGAGAATATTTGATTTTGAATTAATTTTCGATATTACAAAATATTCTCTAATTAGTTCCATATAGGCCATTTTAAGTATAAAATGTATAATCATTAAAGTAAATAAGTATTTTTATCATTTAATGTAAAATTCCTATAAATTTATTATGGATCCAATCTTATCCGGCCTTATCTCTGCTTTTGGGTTTAACATTCTTATATTTTGCATTTTATTTGCTTTATTTTTGGTATATAAGAGATTTCGAAGCAAGCATATAACTTCAAGAAATCCCAAGATTATTCCAAAAAATGCAATTTTTTCTGAATCTGATACTCCATTAGAAACCTTAAACTCCATAATTATAAATTCAATAAATTTAATATCATGTTAGTACTATTTTTTAAATAATAAAATGAAATCTTAATTATAAGTATAAAAAGAAATAATTAGCGAGGTATATTTATAAATGTTTGAAACACATCACTTCAAGATATTTATGAGAGATGCGGAGGTGAAGCTTATCTTTATTTAACATTACTTTGAAAAATCATCCAGATTTTACTTTTAATGTGCATAATTGGGGTAATTGTACTTGTTCCTATATATGCACAAGGAAATAAAGTCCATAAGGATGGAATTGAAAAATCAGGGATTGCAAATATTTTAGACTCGCCAAATTATATGGTGGCTGCTGTAATTTATTTTATCCCTTTTTCTATATTTGGTTATTATCTAGCATATAGAGTGCTTAAAGAAGTTACAACCAAAGCTCAGCAAAGCGTATTTTTTATATAGAAAATCCAACTATTCAATTATGTCCTTGAAATAAGTGATCTGCCGAAAAATAAATCATGCGAATTTATCCGGACTATGGTAAATAACCTACTGCAAGATGAGTTTTGAAATAATATAATTTCGATTTATGTCGTTCCTAATTTGGCTAAGCTCTATAGATGCCAGAACAAATTAGAAGATGCGAAGGAAAAAGTTGAGCATTATGTTTTATATGGTGAAACACATAGTCATATTACAAAGAAAATAAAATGACTAGAAAAAATAATTGGGACGCAGTCTCACTATGAAAAATTAGTAGAAAAATACAGAAAAAAATATGAAGATCTTTTGACAAAAGAGCCAACTGGGAACTCTGGATTTTGTTATGTGACGTTTAGAACTACAAAATCAGCAGAAAATGCCAGAATTTGGTTAAATAATAATGTCAAAGGGAAAGAGTGAATAATAAAAACAGCACCTTCACCACATGAAATTAAATGAGAAAATTTAGACCAAGATTATAAAGAAATGCGCACAAAAAGATGGCTTTTGTTGGTATTTTTCTGTGCTATGTTTTTTGTTGTACTCACACCTGTTGCTTTTCTGTATTTTGTCAACCATTTATTTCCAGATTTTAAAGGCAGAGAATTCATTGAGGGAATAATAGGAAAATATTTTCCTGTTTTAGTATTAATTTTTTATCAAGCAGTAGTGTTGTATTATACTACTATATATATAGTTCAGAAAGAAAGACGTACTAATACAGCAAGAGAAACAGCAAGCAGGCTTCTTAAATATTTATTATTTATGGGGGTTTATGTATTCTTCCTACAAGCAATGGGTGCACAAACCATTGCAGATTTAACAGTCAATGGATCATGAGATAATTGGCAAACTGAATTGCCAAAAGCAATAGCAAATACAGGGGGATTCTTTACAATTTATTTGTTATCACGAGCTTTTATAGTAAATGGCTTTGATTTATTTCAGCCATTTTTGGTTGTTAAAACAAAAATAAAATTAAATATTGCTTCTACAGAAAAAGAAAAAATATTAGCACAAGAAGCTCCAACTTTCAATTTTTCTTATGAATATGCATCCATGCTGAACGCTTTCCTTATTATCTTTACATATTCAATTTATTTCCCATTAATTATATTTTTCGGTCTGATCTATTTTTCAATGAGGGTAATTGTTATATAGTTTTGTGTTCATAAATATTTAATTTTATGTGTGCACTATGTTGACAAAAATTCATCAGGAAAAAATATACCAGAAATATGTTTAAAATCAATTTTAGGTTCAGTTTTCATTTTTCAGATGACAACTTCCTTGGTTTTTTGTATTAACAAATATGGAGGAATTGAAGCAATGGGTTTTATTTATTTTGTGCTTTCTATTATTTTTTATATATTTATTCAGATCAAAAGCGTGAGAGTTTTGAATAAAGTTTTAAGCTTTGTTATGGTTGAAGAAGATATGAACGCCGTAGAAGAGCCATTGATAGCTTCAAACGAGAATTTATATGAGCATCCTTTGGAAAAGAAAATAATTAATAATTATAATTTATAAGCTAAGGTGTTATACTTTTATTCTCATTATTGTCATAGAATAAAAGTAAACTTTAAAATAATAAAATTGCAAATCTTTGATCCATTTTATTAACTGTTAAATGTTAAACTAAAAAATTAAAGCTGAAGAATTAATTAGGAGTTAAAAGCCATAACTTTTTAACAACAAATATATATGGAATATCCAATGAGTTGTAAAGTGACAATTGGCTTTTTAATTTTAAGATGCTTGTATCTTTTCAATGCTATTCATCTTTTCTCCATGAATTGTAAATTATAAATTCATCTCTCTTCAATTCTGCATAGCAATAGAGCGCTTGCAATTTCGTGCGGAAAGTAGTATTTTCAATTCTTTTTTTTTCTTCATATAAATCATCAGGTGCATCGTAGTATTATTGTTTGCGAAAAAAATTTTTATATTTTTTTATAGCCTTTTTCTTAAATTCACGGATATTCACGTTTATTTGGTTCATAGCTTCTACCAAAGATAGGCTGATAAATTTTGAAGGAGTGAGAAATGTTGGAGGAATCAGTTTTTTCATTCCACATGTTGCTGCGATAAAAGCACATTCCTTACATGTGTCTTCATTTGATTTTTGCAGGGGTCTTAGATCAATAGAAATTACTTTTCCAGCATTCATATTTACTCAGTCATTATCATAAAAATTATCTCCTTCATCAGCGTCAGTTGCAGCCCCTGCTTTTATTGTTGAAACTCCTCCGCAGAAATAGTTGATAGTATAAGCTAACAGTCATCCAGGTAGGTAGTATTCAATAAAGCCTTCAATATCAAAAATTGCATTAGTTTCCTCAATATCCATAATTTTTCATGTTTTTTTATCAGTATTAACAGCTGTAAAATTGCTATTGAGATAGATGGTTAAGTTCAAATAGTCTTTTCATTTATTGTTTCCAAATGCAGGTATTGTGCGATCATTTTAAATAGTGAGGCATCCTTCAATGTAGGTTTCATCATTCTTCTTGGAGAAAGCGAGTAGTGATGGTTTTTTCTGCCTTGGAGCTTCGCTTTAGAGGAGCAGTTGATAAAAACGATTTTTGAAGAGCCAGGTTGATCTTCATTGTTGTTTTTTTTAGCAGCCTCCAGATTTCTGCTTCTGCTTCAGATTTTCCTTTATTTTCGTAAAAAGCATTGTCTTCAAAGTTAAATCTAAAACGATGATGTTCAGCAGTAATTGAAAAGATAGGGATGCAGAAATTTCAGTTAGTTCTTAGGTCTTCTAAATTTGTTCGCTCAAATTCTTGGTATTGATGTCTATCATTGCAGTTAAAGGTTTCAAATTTTGAAAAGTTATTTATAAATAGTGTGTTTGTGGTCTCGTGAATGAGAGTTGTATTTTTAATGAGAAGAAGTCTCTTTATGCTTGAGTAAGACCTGATTGAGTTGGCTCTTTGGGGTTTAGAGTGATGGGTGAAGCCTGAAGCTGCTTTCTTTTGGTGCTTTTCATTTTTTTGGTAGATCGATATATTTACATTTTTAATGTGATATTAGAATCTCTGTTTGAGCCTTTATGGGCTGCTTCACTCACTAAGAGGTGTAAAAGGGGAAAAGAAGAGGATAATTGCTAGAACATGTATTAACATTGTATGGAACTGAGGCGTTTGAATCGTCTAAGTATTATGATAGTGAATTGGAACCATCATGCGACTTCAAGGAGACTGCAGACCTGTCTAGCATTGAGACTGAAATGAAAAATAGACTCTTGGCATTTAGGAACTGGCTTAGAGCTAAAGGTAAAATGCTTATCCAGGAACTATTGCATAAATTTTACAAATCAGTATAAATTTATAAGACATATGGTTAGCAGTCCTGAGTTCAGATTCTCTGGAAAGTTGCGAAAGATGAGCACACGTAGTTGAGAAGTGCCAAGTATATAAAAATAGTAGAGCAAAGGTAATTATCTTTTAAAAAAAAACTTTGAAGGAAGACTTCCTTTTGTAGGATTTTATCAAATAGTTTTATGCGAATGGAAATTTAAAGAGATATGAAAAGAAAGTATTAGGGGGAAATTGGTGAGCTTAATAGGAATTTTAGGACTTAAGTTCAAGAAATTCTTAAAAACTTGAATAATTTTAGAAAAACAAGTTAGCCCAAAAAGTGGGAGATAACTGCAACTTATAATTATTAAATGTGATATTGCTAATAAACAAAAAAATAATTGATCGCAATCACTTTCCAACATGAAAAAATTTTAACAATTTTGCTCTCACTCCATTATTCTGATGTGCATTTATGAAACCTAATTGTCCTATTTAAGAAAACTTATCAGAAAATAAATATGGAAGACCCAAAAGGATCAGAGCTATCAAGACATGGAAGATTGACCAGATTTTTGTTAATTCTTTTAGGATTATGTGGATTAACTTTGATGATTGTAACTATTTCAGTATTAACTTCAACAGACGATAATTGTGATGATTCCCCTTTGAGGGAGTGGCTTATTGCATTAGCTGTTATTCTAGGAGTAGCTTCAATACCAACTATACTTACAGAAATTTTTTGTGGACACAGCTTAGAAAATAAGCTGTTTAGAAACTGCTATCACACCATACTAGCAATTGAAACAATCCTATATTTTTTATGGATGGCAGTAGGGACATATTTAATCATGGATGATGATTCATGCAATGATAAATTTGAAGATGGATATGATTTGGCTTTCTTTTTATTTGGAGTATCATATATTGGAGCTTCAGTTATCGTTTTAGTTTTGGCAATTGGATTATTGAGTAAGCCTGAATTATATAAAGCTGGATATAATCCTATTCCTTAGTTTTGAAACTAGGGATTTAATAAATAAATATCAGATATACAAAATTAATCGAATAATTAAACGAAATTTATCTTCTTTGAAGATGGATAAATCTAAGACATAATTTTGCGGAAAAATAAAGAGAAATTAATTATCACTAAATAATAAAAATAAATATTTGCATGAAATAAGAATAATTATGTTCCTTCAGCAAAAAGCTCAACCTAAGAAGATTAGCTTACTTGAATAAAATAATATATCAGCAGTAAATTTAGCTGACACCCTAAAAGTATTCGTTTTAACATGATAAATTTTAAATGGAGCAACAACCAGAGAGGAAAATCCCTGAGGAGTCTCTTCACAACAAAGTGATCAGATATATGCTCTCTTTACTAGGCATTGGAGGCATTTCACTTATGATTGTTATTGCTGCTATTGTTGGATCTACTGATGACGAATGCAATGACGACCCTCTTAAAGAATGACTCATAATATTAGCAATATTTTTACCTTTTCCTTCTTTAGCATTGATAATCGTGGAGATTTTCTTTTATAGAAGCTTGATAAGGCCTTTTTACAGAAATTTGTATTATCTCTTCCTAATAATATCTCTCTTTGTGATTTTTATATGGATGGCAATTGGGTGTTACTTTTTGAGGGATGATTATTCGTGTCTTATCAAGTACGAGGATGGATATGATCTTTCTTTAAGCTTATTCGTCATATTTTTTATGTTTGGAGCTTTTATGATTGCGATTTTAGCGTTAGGGATACTATTCAAGGCGTTTGAGGATAAACAGCACTATGAAGAACTTCCTTAGTTTAATTTAATTATTTAATTATATGATTTTTTCACAACATTAAAGATTAAAATTTAGATTCATTTAATGTAAAAATTATGAATAAATATTAAATATCTATTTTTATTTTTCCATTCGATTGATTAAAACTGTATATAATGGTATGGATTCTCAATTATTTTTTAATAATTGCATATGGACTTGAATTTCATACATTCCCGATAACTGATTCTCCTCCTAACCCAAGAAAAGGTCTTATTATGGATGCAATTCCTTCTCACAACTCTATGGTAGGTTTTGGAGGATACGAAAACCGTGAATCTATTTATAGTGATATTTGACAGTTTAATGTCACTTCTAATACATGAAATGCTTTATTTGGTACCAATAACTATAGTCCAGGTATTTAATATATAGATGGGAGATACTGCGGAGGAGGATTTTATCGATATAAGAGTGAAGAATATTGTATATGAGGTGGAAGATCCTCAAAAGGAGTTTTAAATGATATATGATGCTTTCATTTAAGATATTTCACATGGAGAGAAATTGAAATTAATGGGAATACTATAGTAAATTCAAGATATAAAATAGGCTATACGTCATGAAATGAAACTGGGATTACAATGTTTGCTGTTTTTGGAGGAATTTCTACAGATGCATTAAGCCGTGATTTATTTATGTAATATATTATATAGATTAAATTCAGACACATGAGAATAAAAGTTTCAGCCAAATGGCGGTGATATACCGGATGCCTATGAAGATCCAATTATTTTTTATTTCTCTAATTGCATTTATATGATAGGAGGCATAACAACTGATACTGAAAATTCTTATAAATCAGCATTTTATCAATACAATCTTACTATCCAAGAATGAAAAAATATTACGAATCCTTCTAATTTATTTACCTTTAGATCTCATGCTAAAGGTGCACTAATTGGCAGTGATTTTTATATTTTCTTTGGACTTGAAGCAAACTCAATGAAAGAACTGGCTACTTGTTACAAAATTTCATTAGAAGATCCAGAATTTAAATGGAATCTTATACCTATTTTGGGAGATAATAACGATTTAATAAGAAGAAGTTCTTATGGATTAGGAGTTTTGCATGAAAAAGTGTATCTATTTGGTGGCACACGAGATTTAGAGCAAAAAAACAGCTTAATAATATTTGACATGTCTAAGAATCCTATTGAATATCAATATTTTAATGAATACAATAACCCTGGCTCAAGAATGTGCCATTCTCTCAACGTTGTTGGAGGACATTTGCTGCTATTTGGTGGGGATAGAAAAGGTGAAAAATTAAATGATTTTTGAAAGCTGGATCTTAAAACACTGGCATGGAAATTTTTAAGCCCAAGAGGAGAAGTCCCTTCAGGGAGATCTCATCATGCTGCAGCCTCAAATGGAGATATTTTGATTATTTGAGGAGGTTATAGTGTTGAAGGGTATCTAAATGACGCTTATATTTATAATATTCTAACAAATATATGGTATAAGGTTGACTATAGTTCTGAATCAGTCCCAAGTCCTAGGACTGGGGCCTGCATGGGAATTGGATATTCAATGGTTCTAATTTATGGCGGAATTACATATAATGGCTTATCAGATGAACTATGATATCTTGATTTAGACACTAAAAGTTATACCCAGCTACAAAGTGCAAACGACGGCCCCGGTCCAATATATCTAGCAGGCTGCAAATGCCCATCTGACAGGACTCACCGGCTATTTGTGCATAGTGGGATCGGACCCAATGAAATCCCTTCAAATGGGATATACATTTTCAATAAGTCTTATATGAACTGGACTAAGCTATACCACGATCAAGACAATTTACAATATGCAAGAGGCTACACTAAAATCTTTAAGGTCAATTTTAAGTATGTCTATTTCGGTGGAGAAGGTATTAATTCCCCAGATGACTCTTGCTATTATTGAAATCAAACCAGCAATGGATTTTATAAATTTGGAGTACTTCCTAAGTATATTTTTGCAGCTGCACAAGAATGCTTTGGGACTAGCATATATATGCATGGAGGAGGGGCTGCTATGGGAGAAAATTTTCGATGGACTGTCCCTGTTAGTAATTTTTTATATGTTGATTTAATATCTGCTTGTGTTGGAAACGATCCTTGCACTTGGGCATGATGCAGCTCAGGAACTTATCTTTCTAACAATGTCTGTGAAATTTGTCCATCAGGGACTTATCAGCCGTATTACGGCGGGACATGCTTAAAATGCCCCAAAGGGACGTATTACCCAGGAATAGGAGCAACATCAATAGATCAGTGTTATCCATGCAATGATGGGACTTATAATCCTTATAAAGGGGCTTCTTTTTGTCTTAACTGTCCAGCTGGAGTTACATGTCCTGCAGGGAGCAGTGACTAATTTTATAAGCTTTCACAAACTTATGATGCATCAATACAGCCCAACTTGCTACCAGATCATAGCCGAGATTCTCAAAACTATTCTAAGAATGCACAGATTGCTGTAGCTATTGTTGGGCTGCTTTTATTAGGTGTAATAATTAGTATCGCCAATCGAATGAATTTATTTGATAGTATTGATCTTTACAAAACCCAGCATAATCATGTCCTTGAAACTCCAATGCTGTTAAAAAAGACTCGTATAGGTGGGATTTTTTCATTAATTTTTTTGATTTTGGCTGTTATGATTATTATCCTCGTCTGAATTATTAATCATCAATAAATCGATGTATTATATAATTATGAAAATTTATTAATAAGTAGTTTATATCCATACTAATTGATTACTCAATCAATAATGAAATCGAGATAAAATCTTTAGTCCCTTTAGTTGTCATGAATCACGAAGTGTCTAAATTTGTAACATAATAATAAAATGGCTTTGGATGAAAAGGCAATTATATATAGCCCAGGAGATTTTGATAGCCCTGGACTAGGATAAAGTTCATTGACAAGTCAGTTCGGGAAGTTGACAAATGCCTCCTATAAGAAGTAATTGTCAACTTCCCGAGTTGGTTTGTCAAATTGAGTTGAAAACCCAACTCAGGAAGTTTCTGAGCCTTCTCCTAGCCTAGGGCAATCAAAAATCACTCCTGGGCAATATCCCTCACCCAACTTTTATATTATATGTGGTTAGGTTTTTGCACGTGGACTTCTACACAAGACGAGAAAATGTCAAGGAATTTTATACTTCTCCCGCTCGTGTTTTACCTGTTTATTCATTCTGATATAAAAGGAAGGGCCCTTAGGTCGAGCAGACACTGAAAGAAGTAGGATAGAATAAGGCAATGTGCAAGTTATTAGCATTTCCTGTACTTTTTGGTTCCCAAATGGTTTCACGGGACTAAGAGGAGCGAGCCTGACTGTAAGACCCGGCATGATCTCGACATAAGCAACAAAACAGAGAAAAAAGGCCACTTGCCCATCCTGTACAATTAGAGGCTAATTTTTTTTTGTCTAAATTTGTAACAGATCTCAAAGTCTTAATAAAAGCTATAAGATATCCTTGTGTGGATGATTATGGAAATTGTGCTGACACTATCAGTCTTTCCACCAATAAATTTGCAGGCAATTGAGATAAAATGATATGTATAAACAGCGATTTAGGATGCGAATTAAGCCTAAACTGTCATTCTTGTGAAATAGGAACTGGAGCTTAAATGGAGTTTTCTTTTCGAAACAGCTCTTCATATACAGCTTGATGAGTCGTGAATATCACTGCTAATTCTTCAATCCCTAATTCATTAAGCAGCTATGAAACAACAGTTTATCCAGAGTCTGGAAAAATTTTCCGTGGATCAATGCCTACAATTCTGACGTTTGATTTAACTCCTTCAGTATTTTTTATTTAGTATTATCAAAACACTGACACAGGATTAGAGCTAACCGGCTATAATCTATGCACTCGTATAGATTTCTCTTAGGACTTTTACAATGGACAGCTGAAGTGCTGGAATATACAATACTAGGGAAATGGGTTCGATAATAATTTTAAGTAGTTATTAGTATAGGATGAAATATATCTAATAATTGTTTCTAAGTCAAAAAGAAAGACATTTGTTTACGAAACAAGTTGAATTTGGGATCTAATCGGAAGAGATTGGGTTGATATGTAAGCGGATACTAAAAATGGAACTAGACAAAGAGTAATTCCAGAGAGAAAGTAGCCGATATGTGAAAGAAGTGCATAAAAACTGCCTTTATTGTGGTTCCAAGTAGCTTGGGACAGTTCAATCTGAACTGATCCTTACTTCCTGAGTCGTGGGATTTTGTTGTGTTCCATCCATTTTTTATTGCCGACTTGACAAGCCAAAGTAACTTGGCGAGCCTAATTATAAATGAAAATGGAAATAAGCAACGCTACAACACACACAAAATCTAAAAGTGCGCCAGACAGAATTATTGTCTCCTTTTAACTTCGAAGGTGTTGGATACGAAGATCCTCCAGCTCAAAATATCTTTAAAGTTTGGGACCCAAGCTCTATCCAAAATGAACTTTTAATAACCCCAAAAAGGCCAAAAATGCATCTCATTCAAGAAGCCAAATCATAGGAACTGCACAATAATTTTTTCAGTATTAAGTACAATTTCCATTTGTCGGAAGAATTAAAGGGATGACAACAAATAAATTTAACAGCGTTGAAGGAAATGAGATCCTTAAAAGTTAAATATAGCAATTTATTACGCATAAGAAAATTTAAATGTAGAATTCATAATTAGAAATATTTTGAAGAAGTATATCATGAATGCGATTAATTGGATAGATTTAGGTGATTAATAAATAGCTGTAGATTAAGTGATTTTTTTTGATAGTATAGATTTTGGTGTATTATTATTCATGATAAACGTTTAATGATAGATTACTGTGTGACAGTTAGAAATGGAAATTTAAAATATTTTGTACAAGATTTTTTGATTATAATACACATATAAGCTTCTCTTTGTGAGTTCTTTTTGCTGCCTAATTTGGTCGAATCCGCTTCAGTAATATCTGTAAAACGCTAACCGTATAAGTATGACCATTTACATATCCCTTTACATATACTAGATTAAAGTGTAAATTTGAAAGTATTTTGTGCAAGATTTTTAATTATAATATGTAAATTGTGATACTTTTACCGTTAACGTTTAACAGATATTACTTGATGCGGATTCGAGCGGATTAGGCTGCAAAAAAAGCTCGAAAAGAGAAACTTATATGTGTATTATAATCAAAAATCTTGTACAAAATATTTTAAATTTATATTTTCAATTCTGGGTATATGTAAAGGGTGGGTACTTATTGCCATTAGCACTTAACAGCTATTACTTGAAGCGGATTCGAGCGGATTAGGCAGCAAAAAGAACTCAATAAGTGAAGCTTATGGTATATTACGAGCATAAAAAAACATTTCGATTTTGTGTGTGTTGTAGCGTTGCTTATTTCCATTTTCATTTATAATTAGGCTCGCCAAGTTACTTTGGCTTGTCAAAGTCGGCAATAAAAAATGGATGGAGCACAACAAAAATCCCACGACTCAGGAAGTAAGGATCAGTTCAGATTGAACTGTCCCAAGCTACTTGGAACCACAATAAAGGCAGTTTTTTATATGCACTTCTTTCACATATCGGCTACTTTCTCTCTGGAATTACTCTTTGTCTAGTTCCATTTTTAGTATCCGCTTACATATCAACCCAATCTCTTCCGATTAGATCCCAAATTCAACTTGTTTCGTAAACAAATGTCTTTCTTTTTGACTTAGAAACAATTATTAGATATATTTCATCCTATACTAATAACTACTTAAAATTATTATCGAACCCATTTCCCTAGTATTGTATATTCCAGCACTTCAGCTGTCCATTGTAAAAGTCCTAAAGAGAAATCTATACGAGTGCATGGATTATACCATGTTTTCACATATGGTGCCCAAAATTTAGGTTCCCAATGTGTAGCAAAAGAGTAATTTCTATTTAGGCTGGCAACTTCTTATAATTTGTATCTTGATATCAATTTTTCTAAAGATACTAATTGCTTGATAACTACAAGAAGTAGTAAACAAACGTGGATAAAGTTAATCAGCGCATTACTAGGGTCTGTTTTTGGGCTTATGGGAGGCATTGGAGGAGCTATGAGCTTTGCTGAAGATAAATCAAATATAATGAGAGAAAAATGAAAAATAAAAGAAAATCTTAAAAAAATCAAAGAAGAAAGTGCCAAGATTGGAACACTATTGGAGTATAAAACATTATCAAAAATTGCTAATAAAGATAGCATTTTTGCTGATATAGATGTCTCGAATCCAACAGGTCAAAGAACAATGTTTGATAGTGATTTATTTTAGAATTATATTAACTAATAGCAATGTTATTAATCAAATTAAATGATATTATAATTTATAGCCTTCTAAGATAATAATATTAGATAAAAAATTATAATTATCTCCTAATGTTCGAAGCTCATTATCTATAATGCTTTGCCTAAAATTGCTTATCTAGGCTGTCATTTTAAAATTTTCTCCAACATTTGGATATAATTTTCACATGCAAAAACACAGAGAATTCACATTGAAAACTTTCTCTAACGTTTGAAGAAAATTTCCATATGTAAATTCTCTATATTTTAACATGCAAGCCTAGATAAGCAATTTAGGCAACGCATAATATAATATATTATTGGCACTAAATAAATTATTATGAAGCAATTTTTTATTTAAGCATAATATTATGATCTTCTTTATCAGCATTTTATATTAAATTACTTAATTTTTAATTATTT
This sequence comes from Blepharisma stoltei, assembly GCA_914767885.1. Lineage (NCBI taxonomy): Eukaryota > Ciliophora > Heterotrichea > Heterotrichida > Blepharismidae > Blepharisma > Blepharisma stoltei. The sequence continues at coordinate 293,845 of CAJZBQ010000020.1, read as the reverse complement.
AAGGCTATAAGTTTAAAAGTGAGTTTAGTTATTTAATTTAAACCTAATTGAAATTATTTATAAACTTTACCATTTATTCAAAAAATTTCTTTTCTTTAGACTGATATCATATAATGAATCATCCAAATTAGCAATATGGTCTAGATCCTGAACAAATCGTTCAAATGGAAGCCCTTCTTGCTTTTCATTTTGCAATAAATGAACATTTTCTGAAATTGTCCTTCTTGACTGTCTTTTTAATTGCTTTTGAAATTCTGTTTTATCAAGCTTAAAAGCCATTGATAAGGTTTTAAGCCTGTTTCTGCAATAATAAACAGTGGAATTTGGAGACTCCTGTGTAGATAAATCATTATTAACTTCATCCCAGTAGTCAAATCTATTACCAAATCCTGAATATCTATCTAAATCTATTTTAGCCTGCTCATTTATAGTATTCTCCTTCATTCCAATAATTTGTTTTTTAGAAAAAGACCCTTTTCTTAGGTCAGCTCTTACCAAGTTAGACGGCTTTTCTGCTCTCTTAGGCCAATTATAGTCGCTGAGTATAGTGCTTTTCCTTTCAGGCGACCTCGAATTTTCGATTGAAAACTGCCTCACTGGGGATGGAGAATTTTGAGAACTTTTTCTGGATTTTTCAATTGTCTGTGTTATGTAAGAGATTTGTGATTTTTTAATTGATGGGAGCTTATTTAATATGCTTTCATAGTTATCAGGGGTTAAATACCTAACATGGTTAATTACTCTCCCCACACACTGAGGCGACCTTGAAGGTGGTCTTGGTGTTGTATGTTTATAAGAAGCTGGTATTGGGCTATTTCTAGTTTTTTGAGGTGAATTTTGCTGGGTTTTAGGAAACGAAGTTCTATTAGAGACGTAGTAAGTCCGTTGAGCCTTTATACTCGCCATGTTTTAAATCTTTCATATTAAGCAAAGTTAAAGTTATTTATTTTTATTCAGGAAAGGAGGGAAATTAGAGCTATTTGACTTTCCGAATACTGAACGACTAGCAGAAGCGCTTATAAAAGCTTGGCTTGGAAGATTTGTCATTTCTTCGTCAGCGTATAAAATGTCAGAAAATTTTCGGCCAGATGTAATAAAAGAAGAAAGTAGAGGATTTGAACTGACAGTGCTCTGATCTGAGGAGTTTCTGCTATGAAAAGGGTTAATCTCGAATTTTGGGGACGAAAATTTTATTTCTTTTGGTTTCTCAGCATTTTTATTACTTTGTTCAGGTTCTGAAGATTTTCCAGGACAAAAAAGATGCTTTGATACAAAAGAGCCTTCAGAAAATGATGGAGAACTTTTGAATTCTGGCAATTTTGGGCTTGGAGAGTCCATAATATTAGAGTAGGAAAAAGAAGGAGCATCATTAAGATCAGGATAACCGTTATTTTGACTTGCTGGAGTGTTTGCAGGGTTAGAATCTAAATCATTTAATGAGTTTGGGGTTGAAAAAAGGTTTTCGCTTTTAGATACTTTAAATAGTGAAGAATTATTTGAAGGAATTATCAAGCTATTGATAAACTCGTGCTTCTTTTCAATATAGCTCATAACTGGGGTGCCTGATAGTGGAAATTTATTTAATTCTGGATGCCCATCATTATTTTTCATTTTTCGTCTTTGTTCTTTCAGCATTTGGATGAATTTTTCATTTTTAAGCCTATAATAGCTACTTTTTCTATTCTTGCATGATTTTATTTCATAATGGATTTCTATTTTTTCGGGGATTGACAAATTGCATTTATTTTCATGATTTTCTTCGGTATCATCTCTATGTCTTTTTTCAGGTAAATCCTCACAGCAAGACTCTAAATCCCTATCAGTGTTAACTCCAATATCAACATATGCAGGAATATAAGCTTGAATTTCTTGATCTGCTACATTTCTTTCTTCAACGGCATAATCTTCATCGATTTTTTGAAGTTTCCTAATGGTTTCTCCATCTTCTATCAAATTTTCATTTCTTTCGCATTCTTTAGCGTATTCTCTGACTCTCCCCCTCCGTGAGTGAACAAAAACATTAGAAAAATCGCTATTTTTTGCCCAAAAACCACCCTCCGTGAGTGAACAAAAATTTTTTTTTTAATAGAAAAATTTTTTATGGAAAAAATTTTGATATATAAATGATAATTAGTATAATGAAATCTAGAGCTAATTCTATTTAATTTTAAACGAATTGCTTTTTAAAACATAAAAATTATAAATTAAATTAATATTTGCTTTCCAATTTTTGCGAATTAGGATTTTTTTAAATTTCGAAAAAAATATTTTTTTATAAAATTTATATATAAATTTTTTTTAAAAAAAAAAAAATTTAATCCTCCTCCGTGAGTGAGTAATTTTTACAAGACTTGATTATATTTTTCAACCATATACCTTAGCACTGACCATGTAATATCTGAAATATTCTTTAATATCATAAATTTCATTTATAAGAAATGACCCATTTAATAATTATCTATTGAATTTCGCAAGCGGACTTCTCCTTCAGCTGACTTTGCAAATAAGATTCTCCTTGCTGTGCAGATTCATGCAGTAATCTAAGCACGTGAAAATCCACATTTAAATCAGGCTCGTTCTGATCATCATGATAATTTTCAATAAAATGAACACTACTTCTGGGGATTCCGAGTTTCATAACAACACCTTCAATTTTCATATCCAAGATTTCTCTAACTCCCCCCCCCCCCCGTGAGCGAACAAAACCATTAGAAAAATCGCCATTTTTTGACCAAAAACCCACCCTCCGTGAGTGAACAAAAATTTTTTTAATAGAAAAAAATTTTTAATGGAAAAAAATTTTGATATATAAGTGATAATTAGTATAATGAAATCTAGAGCTAAATTCTGTTTAATTTTAAACAAATTGCGTTTTAAAACATAAATTTTGCAAATTAAATTAATATTTGCTTCCCAATTTTTGCAAATTAGGATTTTTTTAAATTTCGAAAAAAATATTTTTTATAAAATTTATATATAAATTTTTTTTAAAAAAAAAAAATTAACCCCCCTCCGTGAGCGAACAAAATTTTTTTGTTCGCTCACGGAGGGGGGGGGGGGGAGTAAGCTCTTCTTCAGCCTTAGATTTATCTTCCACCCTATCAATATGTGTAAGGACAATTTGAGGATAAAAATATCCTTTACTTCTTGCAAGCTGCATGATTTCTCTATAAAAAAGTGTCTCTTCTTCCCCATTAGGAATTTCTTCTAAACTTCCATCAAAAACAAATAATAAGCAATGCGGTTTATCAGATAGGGTTGGATGTTCTTTTAAAATTTCTGTGGGGAACAACTGTGATTCGCTTTTCCAGAATTCCCATAATTTATAAGCGTATCTTGTTGACCTTTGCTCGACTCTTGCCATGTCTTTGACTTTTCCATCTAATATCAAGTCAGCTTGGGCTTGCTCATGGTTGTCCATTCAGATTTGGCCTCGTGTGTCGTGGATTTTGATGCCGCTTGTAGGCTTTGGGTATTGAGTTTCTTCTTTAAGGAGTACTGTTGTATATACCGTTGTTCCTTCGTTTCTAGCTGAACCTTTTACTACAAGCTTGTGCCGAATTTCTGCTGGGAGTTGAACAGTGTTATGTAGAGCTCTATAAAGAGTTCTTACTAGGGAAGATTTTCCTGAACCGGATGGGCCAAATAATAAAATATTAACAGAGTTAGGTAACTCTGAATAATTTAATCTCAAATTGATTCTTGATGGAATGATGAAAAAATCAGCAATTGTTTTACGCAATTGATCTATTTGTCTGAGCATGAGTTCTGCCATTGAAGAAGATATCACTTTTTTCTTCGGATGAGTGCGTCGGTCTGGAGGAGGGATGGGCAATTTTTTCTTTTCCATATTTATAGAGAAGTGGTTTTTGAAATTTATGAGACTTTTTCAATAAAGCTTTGAAAACGTATTTGGATTTTATGATAGCAAACAAAAATTCCTGGGTTTAAAAATAATCATATACAGAGCCTATAAAAACTCTTACTGGCTGCTTTTAAAAACTGATCAAAATAATTATTATAAATCCCCCCATGGAAAAGTTCGGGATATGCCAAGGCCAAAACTGCCAAAACTCCTCAAATGTATTTTGTATCTGTACTTCTATCTCTCTCTGCTATCTATGCCTAGAAGATCATCTACAAGACTCTCCATCCAATGTTCATTTTCTCGAAGTCGCTCGAGCCCCATATAATGCCCAATCAGGTGAGCATACCCTTGACATGATTTTGCGCCGCATATACTCTGACCCAATTTCCATAAGAAAAATAAAAAGTGTTCCCGCTTCAGTTTCCGACCTTCTTAACTACGATATGAGAGAAATCAACAGTCTCGCAGAAGAAGCTCAGCTTTCTCAAACAGGCAAATATTTATTATTTGACGAAATAAACTATTTAAAAATCGTGACAGAAAGAGTTCATTTAAAAGATGATCCATTAACTAGACTTTCTCTTGGGTTTAAAATCGCAGGAAATAAGCAGCTAAAAGACGAAAAAGATATGGAAATTATTGATGAAGACGAAATGGAGCATGTTTTAAATAATTTTTAATAATATTTTTATCTAGTTTTTAGGAGTAATAATGTCATAATTTTTAAAAGAGAAATGAGTGCAGATCAAATGCTTGATGGGATTACACTTGTTAGTATTAGGTCAGGGCCTTTTAATCGTCTACAAGATCAGTCCACGCAAACCCCGCCACCTAAAAAACGGAAATTTAATCTTCTTCCGATTTTTAATGAAAATCAGAAAAAGCAAGAATATTTTTATAGGAGGAAATCACATAGTCCGAATACAAAAATAAACTTGAGAAGCCAAACTCCGACCCTGCCAAATTTAACCCCAAGTTATAAAAATATAATCAGCAAGTCAAGAATGGCATTTCCAAGACTAAAAAGAAGTTCAAAGCCAATTCGGTTAGAGCCTTGGCTTGAAAGTGCGAAGCTTTTAAGCAGAATGCCAAGATAATTTTCAATTGTGATTTATTTATCACAATTTGATTATAAATTTTTTAATAAATATGCAAAAGAATCATCTTCTTTCATTTTATAATGACTCCAAGCTCAACCGAATCCCTCATGAAAAACAGCTGCAGCCGCTTTTCAAAAAAAAGTTTGTTTTTGATAAAAGTTTGTTACAAAAACACCTTAAAACAAACTTGCAAGAATCAAAACAAGAAGAACCCATTCAGAGCATTTCTGATACAAGTAGCAAACCAACTGAAACTGTCTTTAATATTAGGAAAAACTTAACAGCTTATAGGAAGGATGGCTCAGACGCTCCTACTGACGGCCAAAAAGAAGACTTAGAAACTGTTGTCAATAGGCTTAAAAGTGAAAAATTGGAGGTTTTGAAAGATCTCTGAACTTATGAAGATAAATTTGACCATAAGTACTGCATGAGAGCAAGAATTTCAGAAATTAAACAGCTTAGCACGGAGCTTCTTAAAATGAGTGAATCTGCCTATGAAAGAATCACCCTTGAAAAAGAATTATTTGATTATTTGCAATTAGGATTGATTACCTTAAATAATGAAAAATTCGAGCCTGATGAATCAGAAGATGAGAATAATATTGAAGACGAAGAAGAGCAGGAAAATATTTTAATGGATACGCTTGATATTTCTGGAAGTGTATGCATCGCACTTGTTAAGCTGAATGAAGATTTCAGCATAGAAATTACTGTTTATCCAAAAGATTTTAGAAATGCAGTGTTTTTGCAAATAAATTCTGGATTCAAAATGCAGAGCTTAAAAATTGGAAAAAAATTCTTATTGAAAGAACTAAGAAGAAATTTGTACCCAAAACTAAGTTTACTTTATAGGGAAGACGAGCTTTCGCTTGAGTTTAATCCAAATCCAAACAATTATATAAAGCTTCTCTTTAAGCCTAAATGCTGAAGAAGACACAGAGTTTTCCTGAAGCTGAGCTTGAATGGCCAAAATATCAAAATAGAAACTGATGATCCTAACTTTTATGACAGCTTATCAATAAATGTAGATGATGAAGGCTTAAAGCATCTATTTCTATCCAAAAATTTATATATGATTTCTTCGTATTTACATGAGAATTTAACTGTACTACGATCTCAAGAAGACTCTAAACCATATTTAGCTTTTAAACCAAAGCCATGGGATATTGAAAAGTTTTTATATCACTTCAGCCATAATGAAGATTGTGAAAGTCCCAGAGAAATAAAGCTGCCTGATAGTGACAAAACCCAGTTTGCGATGTTTGATAGCCTTGTGCATAAAGGCACTGTTAACATTGAAGGAACTGTATTGGATATTGACCTTGAATATAATATGATACTAGAAAAATATAGAATTAAGATAGTGAACGATAAAAGAGCATTTATGATTTTGGAAGAAAATAACCTCGAAGAGTTTTTCATATTGAAGTCACTTCAAGATCTTGATTTATCTTATCATATGAAAACTCTATTTTCATCACTTGAATTCCAAGTTGTCATCACGAGATTGCTTTATCTCAAGAAAGGGCGACTGTAATTATTCAGATAACTTTTTAAATATTTCTTAAATTAATTTTTCTTATATAAATGATATAAACTTTTTGAATTGGACAATTTGAGGGATACAAAAATCAAATTTACTTGAAATAATAACAGAACTAAGTATGGAAAAAAAGAAGTTTAGCAGAGGAATAGATGCAAATAATAAATAAAAAAGAGATATAGAGAGAGAAATTCATCAGTATTTTGCATAGATGAAAATAGATTTAATGATATGCTTTATTTTTTAAAGCGTTTAAGACTATTTAGCTCATAGATAAAAGGATAAAATCAATTCAATGCAATATTTATATATAAAATATGATAAATCAAATAAGGGAAAATATTGAAAGTTTTAAAAAACTTTTAGATGATGCATTTAAGAAAGTTGATAAAAGGAAAAGAGGGGTAATAACTCCTGCAGAACTAAAAAAACTATTAAATCTTTTTGGACAATTTCCAAATGATAATGAAATCAGAGAAATAGTCCCAAAAATTACCAGCAATAAAACTCAAAATTCTATTAGGTATAAAGATTTTGAAAGGTATATGCTGGAGCCACTCTTAAGCAGACAAATTAATTTTGAGGACAAAAATCTGCTGCTTTCTGCATTTCAAGTAATTGATAACCTGAATAAAGGCTATATTCCTTTGAGCGATTTTAAGAAAATATTAAGAGACAGCGGAATATTATGAAATGAGTCAGATTATAAAGATTTTATTATGTATGACATCAAAGAAAGTAAAAAATTCCTAATGTATGAAGATTATATTGAATTTTTATCAAGTGAAAATTTGAATAATGTTAATATCATAATATAAGTATTCTTTACATTAATGCAATAATAAATAAAGTATTTGCCTTTTAATTTATCTAGCTCAATATAAAATCTTCAATAAATAGATTTTAATTGATTCAAAAATCTCACAAATAAAATGAACTTATCTCTTTTCGACGTATGCAGCAAAGATCAGATTTACAAATGGTGGGAACAAATATCAGATGATATTTTACTATGCAATGATCGTATTTCATTAATACAATGCCTGACAAGTGCAGAACAAGAGCTCCGTGAAATTTTAGAAATCCCTCCATTTACTCCAGAAAATTACTCAAAATTCGTTCAAGTCAAAGAAATTGAGTTCATTTTAAAGACAAAGCTGCCAGAATCAGAAGACAATATTGAAGTTTTAACAGAAAGTATAGAAAAGTGCAGAAAAGAAATCAAGAAAATTCGAGATTATGCTAATGAAATGTCTTCATGCTCTTCAACTTTTCAAGAAATTCCACTATCAATGAAATTTTCTCTTGGAAATCTAGCATCAGATATTATGAGTAACCCAGAGAGGTTTGAAGATCCTTTACTTAAAAAAATATTCCAGCCGTCAACAAATAAAAATTCTATTCCAATTACTGATAAAGAGCAAACACCAATAAAGCCTTCCCAATTTTTTGCGGATATCTTTCGGTCTTAGTTTAAGATGATAATTATAATTATAGTGCATTACATTTTTTCCTACGAAATACCATATATAAATTAAAATAAAAAATATTTTTAACAAAAAAGTTTGTGAAAAATATGAAATATATCATAAATTATTCGTGTAATATTTTATTTTATAATCGTTCAGAATAAAAATGGACAGTCAACTAATAAAAAGGATCCTTTTTTATTTTTTAAAATAATAAAAACAAAAATCCTAAAAGATATATTTTATAAAAGATACGAAATAAAACTTTAAAAATTTTTAAAATGAAGCATTAATATTTTCAAATTAAAAATATAAAAATTTTTATAATATTTTTTAGAAAAATTTGACTTAATTAAAATTATTTAAAAATTTTCCGATAAAAAGATCCCACAACAAGTTGAAGGGCGAAAATAATAAAAATAGTTAAATTAACTATCGTGCTTATTTATAAACTAAACTGCACCAACGGTTTTCGGTTATCTACTATGCTTTCCGTATTTTCAAAATCATTTTCTTCAGGGCTAATTACAAACTTTTTCACATAAACTTTGGCTTTCGTCTTAAAAACCAAATGCCGTATTGGAAAAGCAGAAGCCACAGAATCAATTGAATTTCCAGCCCTTGTCTTTATAAATGGGTTTGATTTTTTCGTGATAAACACTGTCACGGCTTCTGAATTCCCATTTTTCACTGCTAAAAATAATGGAGTTCTACCTGCCTAGATAAACCATACCATATCTTTTGCGTCTATATATGTCCCGTAACTTATTAGCAAGTCTATAATTTTTATGAAATTTCTTCTAGCAGCTCAATGTAAGCCTGTTTGCCGAGCAGTATCAAATGCATGAGCTAACCATCGGTTGGCATGCAAAAGTCTTTGAATGTCATCAATTTCTCCTAGCTTGCAAGCCATTATAAATTCCTTGCTTTTTGGCTGGCAATAAGGCTCTTTTGGCATGACTTCGCTTAGCTTTGATACAGCATACGCATTTAGCTTCATCTGATTAAAATGCCTAATAGCTGTTAAAGCTCTTTTTTTCATATCCAATTTTCTCGCTTTTTCGTCTTTTTTGATTCCTTCAAGCTTACCCCCCCCCCCCCCCCTCCGTGAGTGAACAAAAAAATTTTGTTCACTCACGGAGGGGGGGTTAATTGTTTTTTTTTAAAAAAATTTATATTTAAATTTTATAAAAAGTATTTTTTTTTCGAAATTTAAAAAAAAATCCTAATTCGCGAAAATTGGAAAGCAAATATTAATTTAATTTATAAAATTTATGTTTTAAAAAGCAATTCGTTTAAAATTAACAGGATTAGCTCTAGATTTCATTATACTAATTATCACTTATATATCAAAATTTTTTTCTATAAAAAATTTTTCTATTAAAAAAATTTTTGTTCACTCACGGAGGGTGGGTTTTTGGGCAAAAATGGCGATTATTCTAATGGTTTTGTTCGCTCACGGAGGGGGGGGGAGTTAGGTATTTTTACTTCATAAGACACATTCTGTAATGTCTGCGATTTTTGGTTAATATTGATGATTTTTAAATCTTGGTCATTGGATGTCAAATGAAAATATTTTCTTGGAAGCTTTATATCACCGACCAGCTTGTGTGTGAATTTGTTTTTTTTTGGCTCATACCTTTCAAAAAAGCTATCATTTTTTTCTATAACTGGCTCAGGGTTTTTTCTTGAACTTAAAAGTTCTGCTGTTTTTAAACGTTGCTCTCTGTTTATGGAACTGACTTCCCCCTTCGTGAGCGAACAAAACCATTAGAAAAATCCCTATTTTTTTGCCCAAAAACCCACCCTCTGTGAGCGAAAAAACATTTTTATGAAAAATTTTTTGATATATAAGTGATAATTATTATAACGAAATCTCTAGCTAATTCTGTTTAATTTTAAACAAATTGCGTTTTAAAACATAAATTTTGCAAATTAAATTAATATTTGCTTTCTAATTTTTGCGAAGAATTTTTAAAATTTTCAATAAAATTTATATAAAAATAATTAACCCACTTATGAGCGAACAAAGATTTTTTTTGTTCGCTCACAGAGGGGGAGTGAGGATATTACCAATTGTGCTTTGCTTTTTTTTTATTTCTAGGCTTGGAATTGTAGTCGTTAGTTCAAGCTCCATTGCTCGTCGAGGTGAGTGGATTATAGGGAAAGGATTTAGAGGCTTGATAGAATTTCTTTTAAATACTCGGTTATTTTGATAGCTGGTATAGGGACGAAATGATGAGATAGATTTTGAAGTTGATAAAGGAGCAGTAATAGCTCTGTCAAAAGAAAGAAATTGATTTGAGATAGCATCATAGCTTGTAGAGCTTTTCATTAAGATTTGATGTTTTAATAAGAAATTATTATGCATTTAATAGTAGGTTTTAAGAATTACTCCTAGTAAATTTATTGACTAAATATTTATTGTAAGAAAATAATTTTTATCAATTTAAGCCCGGGGAAAGTTATCAGGCTCAAAATTAATTCCGTAGTCTGTTCAAAAAAATTATTTATACCATTAAATTAGCTCAGTTCTACCAATCTAATTGCAAATTTTATTTTTCGATTCGCAGTTTGGCTTCTTTATTGCCAAAAAGTTTAAATTATGAGCATTAATTAACGATGCTCATAAAACTAAAACTATTAAGTCGTTATTTACCCAAAAAAGGCTTAGGTGCAGCTCAGCAAAGTGAAGATTTAGATCATCTGCTCCAAAAAAAGATTTGAAATAAAGTTATATCATAGCTGTTGCTTTTCGATAAGTACGCAGAATCCTACATCTAAAGCTTTTAAATACAGTTTTTATTAATATATAATGTTGCTGGTGCTCTTGAAGATAAACTTTGAATCAAAAAATCTTGAAGAATTGGAGTAGAGCACATAATTATAGATTATAGAGAAATTTTTGAGTTAGTTCTTAAAAAGCTCATCTTGAACCAGCTGAACCCAAAAAGAAGCACCAATCATCATCGATCTCTCATCAAAAGTGAAGTTTGGAGAATGAAGTGGAGCTGTTTTCTCAGTTGTAGAGCATCCTAGCATATAAAAGCAGCCTGGCCTCACATCAGTTAAATAAGCGAAATCTTCACCTATCATCGGGCTATCCATCTCTCTATTAGCATTTGGGCAAATTTTTCTAAACACTGCTTCAGTTTTCTGAATACAAGTTGGATCGTTAACAATTGGTCCATATAATGGATGCAAAGTAAAAACAATTGAAATATTATTCGCAACAGACAATCCATTACAAATTTCATTAATTCTTTTGATTAATAAATCTCTTACCTCAGTTTCATAAGATCTAATAGTCCCAGTTATAGGTGCTTTCCCTATATGCCCCGATAAGGGCCGTGGATTCTCCGTGGAATCCTTCTGCTGGTTGAACCAGCCAGTGAATTGGCTAAACCAATGCACTGAGCTAGTTTGACCAGCAGAGGGATTCCACGGAGAACCCACGGCCCTTATCGAGGCATATAGGGAAAACCCCCTATAACTTGCAGGAATCAGAAATTGCATTATATGTTTCCCCTCCATGAATTGTAGTGACAGACAAAACTGATTTAAACTTGGTATTAACATTTCTCGAAATAATTGTCTGTAACGCAACAATAAGTTCTGCTGCAGAAATAATAGGATCATTACACAAATGAGGCGAAGACCCGTGGCCTCCTTTTCCTTTTACTTCAATATCAAAGAAATCTGAATAAGTTGACATGAATTTTTCTGATAAATTGAAGTCACCTAAATTTACTTGGTTTCCCATATGAATACCATAGACTTCATCAACTCGAGGTTCAGCATCAAGGACAGGGTAATTTTCATCGTCTCTCATAAATCTGGCTCCATGGCCGCCTTCTTCTGCAGGCTGAAACATGAACTTGATGCTCCCTTTGAGCCTGTCGCGATGTCTTGAAATCACTTTTGCAGCGACTAAAAGCATTGCCATATGAGCATCATGGCCACATGCATGAGTTTTGCCTGGGGTTGTAGACTTATAGTCAGATTCTATTAATTCAGTAATCGGAAGAGCGTCCATATCAGCTCTTAATAGAATGCAAGGACCTTCTCCTCTGATTACGCCTACAACTCCTGATTTTCCGACTCCAGTGTGGACTTCAATGTTTAATGCTTGAAGATAGGATGCTACAAAAGCACTTGTCCGTGGCAAATCAAACATGAGCTCTGGGTGCTGATGAAGCTCTCTTCTTATTTGAATAAGCTCAGGATAAAGATCAGCAATTTCTGGGTGTATATTTGCTCCATCCATTTCCAAGTTTTATTATTAGAGAGCCATATGATTTCATTTAGGAATTTTATGTTTAATGTATTAGCCATAACTTTTCGGGCAGTTTAAATTGAATTAGCAGTCTTGCTAAGGTGAATTTCTGACATTTTTGCACATATAAATGATATGAATTTTTGTAATCATAAGCCATGCTATAGGTCTAAAATTTTCTCCTTTACTCGGACCAGAAGGAGGAGGCACTATTGTTACAGCCCAGGACTTCTACTTTATCCCTACATCATCTCTTACCTGCGTCTTTGGGTCTTTAGACAGCACAAGTGTAACCTACATAAATATCACATCAATTTTATGCGAATCTCCTCCGAGTTCCGGAAATACAAATTTTGCTGTAACAACTGACGGAATTTCCTACACAACAGCTTCTCAACAATTTCTTTATTACCCAACACCTATAATTACAGCAATCAGCCCATCTTCAGGTAGTGAAATTGAATATCATACCATTACAATAGGGTTTCAAACAACAATCACAAATACTGACTTATTATTTTGTAAGCTTGGGACTTATATTTCGTCAGGAACTTTTATAGATTCGCTTACTATGACATGTGAACTTCCTCCATATCCTGATTTATTAGCATTAGAGCCTGGGATTTCTAATCCAGTGCCAATTTATATATCGAGAAATGGACAACAATATTCAGATACAGGACTCACTTTTAACTATTTGTCATCATATTGGGATTATTTGCAGAATTTTACTGTTTCTCAGTATCATGGCCCTGTTTCTGGGAGCACAGAGGTAGTGATTTTTTTATATAAGGGCTTATCAAGCTACACCCCTATGTGCAAATTTGGGGATGTTTTATCTACGCCTTATAGTATTTATTCGTCGAATTTTACGTGCTTAAGCCCTACATATAGCGGAAATGTAAAAATCAAGCTAAGTATCAGTCTGAATGCAATTGATTTTGGGAGCTTTGGCAGAGAGTTTGTTTATGATTATAATATCACTTTTAGCAAAATTAGTCCAAACCAAGGAACTCTATTAGGTGGAACTGATGTTTATATAAAAGGATCTGGCTTTAAGCCTTATGATACCCTTTTCTGTATGTTTGATAGCTCTAAAGTTTCAGCAACCTATATTTCTCAGTGGTCAATTAAATGTGTGAGTCCTTCTCATGCATCTGGACAAGTAACTGTGAAATTTACTTTGAATGGGCAAGATTATTATACTGTAGGATCCTACACATATAGAGCTTCAGAAATTGTCAACAATATTTCTCCTGCCCTTGGCCCATTAGGAGGAGGTACAAATGTTCTGGTCAATACATCATTATATGACTCTTCTACAGCCTTTTGTAGGTTTGGATCCAGCTATAAAGTTCAAGTTACAATAAATTCAAATCATTATTACTGTCTCACACCTCCTTATTCAGTATTAAATACAAATTCTTTTAAGCTATACATCAGTAGTAATGATTTTGACTATGAATCCTATGCGACTTTTACATATTACACAGAAATCACTTTATCGTTTGTCTCCCCAAGGCTCATTACAAATGAAACTAAAAGCCGAACTTTTACTGTTATAGGGACTGGGTTTACTAATACTGGACTAATTACTGCCCTAGTGAATGGAGAAACTTATAATGCAAATTATATTAATTCGACAGCAGCTAGTTTTACTTTACCTAATGGCTTAGCTATTACTGGAAAAAGCATTGTTGAAGTCTCATTAAACTCTCAGAACTATTCTCCTTCTACTGCATATATAGACGTCTTTGTAACTCCTGTAATTACTTCTGTTACCCCTTCTTTTGGATTTTTAACAGGTGGGATTACTCTGACAATTTTTGGTACAAATTTTGTGTATTCAGAAAAAATCTACTGTCAATATGACACAGCTAAAACAACAGGACTGTACGTGTCAACCACAAGTGTAATCTGCACAAACCCATCTAAATCGGCAGCTGCAAACAGCAATCTTTCAGTCTCATTCAACAATATGATCGACTTTTCTAATCAGCTGGTTTTCCAATATATCCAAATCCCTACATTTAGCAGCATTACTCCAAGCCAAGCTTATAACAGACAAAGCCCACAAGCTAATATTACTTATAGTTCTGTAGTCAGTCCTGTAGTTGTAAAGGTAGGACTAATTTCAATCACAAATTTCATATCTGCAAGCACCCAAAATACAGTTTTTCAAGTGCCAACACATCCCTCAGGAACTTATTCAATTGATATATCATTTAATTATTTAGAAAAAGTTACGGCGCTTTCATTTACTTTTCTAGGAGAATGCAAAACTGGCTATGTGTGTCCGGTTACAAGCTTATATTCTATGTCTGCCTGTCCGCCCGGAACATATTGCCCAGCTGCTGATCTTACAGTTCCAATACCATGTGGACCTGGCACTTATTCCAATAAAGCATCTGCAACCTCTTGCAGCAGTTGTGATTCAGGCTATTATTGTCCTAGCACAAGCCTCAGCTCACCTGCAAACTGTCCTGGAGGATATTTGTGCTCGTCTTCTGGGTTATCAATGCTATCAAGTCTAACAAGCTGCCCAGCAGGATATGCATGCTCTAAAAACAAAGCAGTGGCATGTGTTACTGGCTCCTGGTGTGGCCCAAGAGCTTATTCCCCTAGAAGCATTGTTATTTTTGACTTTAGAGCACCACAAAACTGCAGAAGTGGGTATCAATGCAACTCTGGAAGCTCATTAACCCCATATGGGTCTGGAGAATGTCCAGCAGGAAGATATTGTATATTTGGAAGTGCATATGATTGTCCTATAGGTCACTACTGCCCAAATACTGGACTTGATATCCCTGAAGGCTGCCTTCCAGGTTTTTATAATCCAAGTGTCAAACTGGTTGAATGTTATCCCTGCGATATAGGAAAAATTTGTCCGAACTCCACAAGTGTGGCTCAAACTACATGCCCAGCTGGAAATGTATGCTCTATCAGAGGACGTCCTAACCCAAATTCTGTCTGCCCAGCAGGCTCTTACTGCTTAGTTGGTACAAATAATGAAACTCCTGGTGCAACAAATGGGCCAATTTTATGCCCAGGAGGCTCATTTTGCCTTGAAGGTATCCAAAGTGGGACAATTTTAGATGGTGATGCAACTCATCCACAGACATGCATTGAAGGTACATATTGCCCGATTGGGACTAAAAACCCTGTAGAATATCCATGCCCAGAAGGTTATTACTGCCCACAAGGGTCAGTTACTCCAGTTCCTACCAATCCAGGCGAATATTCCCAAAACACTGGCAACACAATTCCTACCAAATGTAGCCCAGGGCGATACTCAAACACTACCTCAGCTAAATCATGCTCAGTGTGTCCAGCAGGGTATTATTGCTCAAGTGAAGGAACAATCGTCCCAACTATATGTGCCAAAGGGACTTATAGAGAAGCAGACCCAAATGAAATTTATTGTGAATTATGTCCTCAAGGGACTTGGTCAGATAAAGAAGGCCTCCAAGCAGAGAGCCAGTGCAGCATATGCCCTGCAGGAATCGTATGTTTGCAACAAGGGATGACCAGTCTTTCACAAGCCTCTGTATGTCCAGAAGGGTATATATGCAAAGAAGGAACTACAAGCTACTCACTGCAGAACAGTAAATGCCCTGCTGGGTATTATTGTGGCACAGGGACTAGTGTTGTTGCTGATTATGAAATATGTGACCCCGGGTATTACTGTCCAGAAGGAACTCCTTCAGGATCTGCTCACCAGCATGAATGCTTAGCTGGATATTATTGTCCTGCAGGTACTAATGCTACTTTAAATGAAAAAGGAGAATACGAGTATATTTCACAGGTGAATTATACTGCAATAATAGATTCCAAAGAAAGTGCTAATGTAGATTGCTGCGGCGAAGCTAGTTGCAATACAACCAGTGACAGCTGCAAGACATATACGATTCCAGAATTCGAAGAATGTGCAGAAAACAAGCTGCTGCCTGCAGAAATATTAAGTAGCTACACAAGCCAGCTTTGCCCTGAGGGAACCACAAGCAGCATAGGAGCAGAATGCGTCGGACAATGCGAATCAATAGGAGCAACTTATGTTGTAAAAGCTATTAACCCCCTTAAATCTTTCACAAACTTAACCACAAGGATGCTCGATGATGGCATCCCTGTTTATGAAATAAAGCCAATGAAGCTGCTTTTGCTTGATTTTGATCTTAGAAAAGTTGACTCTAGGTTCAAGTACAACTCTCATTTCTCCATTGCTTTAAAAGACAGTTCAGGCTCTTTGCTTTCAATGCCTGGTTATTTCAGTTCCTCTTCTGCTGATTTTCACCGTAATTTTACTATTTCTATCATGAACTATTCTCCATCTGTGAAGTCTGTCTCTGTCTCTATGAGTCTCCACAATGCATTGTTTAATCCTATTATTAGCCAACTTGAAAATACAGTAGATATCACTGAATGTGAGCCATCCAGAGCTATATTAGGAACTGACTCCAGCTTTGGAGCAATACTCTATGTCAACGATTTTTCAAGCACGACCTTGCCTTATAATTTGATAGAAGTCACTGATAAAGGCTCAGAAAGGGAGCCATTAATAGATGTTAGCAATGATGAGGAGTGGAATGGGACGTATCCAGTCACTTCGCCTCCATTTGACAGCACTTTTTGGACAAATTATGATATTCAAACATTTGTGATGCCATGGCTGCCTTTTTTTATGAACTGTGAGTATTTCGGAAGTAAAATTTATTTGTTTAGGCTGCTTGAATTGATGGATAACTGTACACTAGTTCCTAAAAATAAGACAGTGATTGTCCAATCTATCCCTACAACTGGGTTTTATCCTACAGCAGACTCGTGCAATCTTAAGTTTCAATGCTTCTATTCTGAAGACCTTACTAGCAACTCTCAGTTTTGGTTTTCCTTATCCCAAGACACTGTATTATTTTATTTGACTTCAGATCCCCAATCTACAGGGTCATATTTCGCGACAGGAGAAAATGGCTATGACTCTACGTTTACTAATGATATTTTAATCACTAGTGATAATATTGTGCCAGTTACTTTTAGACCCAGTTCGAGTAACGGAATTCCTACCACAGTTGTGCTTGAAATAGAATACTATCAAAAAGACTCCTCTACCAAAAACATTATAAGCGCTTCAGTTAGTTTAGAAGATTATAGTTTAGACTTAAGCAAAAGTGATCATCCGTCTTATACTTTGAAAGTTAAGTACTCAGCACTTGGGTGGTTTGCTTTATTTAACAATTTCAGACTAGGGTTGTCTGTTTTTACATTTGTTTTTGTGATTATTGGGTTTGCACTGATTATTTTGGTGCTGATTGTATATTGGTGCCATTGGCGGATATTCAGATATAAAAACCCTCCCAAGCTGCATTTTCTAATATATTTTCCTGTTGTTACAGTGCCTCCTGCGTTAGGAACTTTATATGGAAATGCACCCATGGTCATGGTAATATACATCTTATATCTCTTATATGACGCAGACGTATTAAGTACTGTCGTAGCTAATTGGTCAAACATAGGCCAAGCAATCAGTAAAAGCGATCAAGACAATAATAACCGTGGAAGGCTTGGGACTGCTTTAATTTTTGCAGGTTTTGCATTTGTTTATTATGGTGCTTATCTCTTAATTCCTTCCCCAAAAGAAAAACCTGAAGCCCCTGAAAGCTCAAGTACTGGAGTTTCAAGTGTGGATGAGCATAAAGCACACAAGCACAAAGCTGACTCAGAAGATTACATTATATTAGATTAAGTATTTAAGTTGCCATATATCGCAGCCCTTTTTGGACTTGAGCTAAACAATTGATGCTATGTGATTCTGGCAAAAAGAACGGAACTTCTCAATGGTTTTACCTCAAGACGGCCTAACACACTTATCGGATTCGTTTGCTATATCTTTACCTCCTGCGCGTATTGGGGGTAAGGGTCTCCTTATCGGAAGTCCCCTCCTCCCGAAGAAAAAAATATTAGAGGAGGGTTATAGGGCTTTCCCTTGAATAGCCCGATAGTGGGCTGGCTTCATCCCGCTATCGGGCTATTCAAGGGAAAGCCCTATAGCTTTTTTTAAAATAAATCTCAATCCGCAAAAATTAATTGAATTTGTTAAATTAATATTTTAAAACTCACTCTGTTTAAAATTCAACAGAATTAGCTAGATATCTCATTATAACAATTATTACTTATATATCAAAATATATCAATATATTTTCATAAAAAAATTTTTATTAAAAAACAAATTTTTGCTTGCTCGGGTTTTTACTCAAAAATAGGGATTTTGCAATGGCTTTGCTCGCTCACAGAGGGGCGGGAAGGAGCAGAAAATAAAAAACCTTTTATCACTCTGGGACAAGACTACGAGGTTGCAAACCTAGTAATTCCTTGTCTGGTGTTGCTGAATTTGGTTTCTCTGGGAAAACTAAAACCTAGAATAATAAAATAAATCAGAAGATTACACTAAAGATGACCGATCAGGGCATTCTACTGATAATTCTGATCTTTCTCATTTAGAAGAAAGAGGCGAAGAAGACGATGAAACAATTGAAGAATCTCCTCTCTATAAGCGGCTGTATTTCTTTATTATTGCTATAACCGCTTCACTTATCATTACTTATAAGCTCGAAATTTCTTATTCTGATAGGTTTACTTCAAGCATTTTTGCCTATCTATTTTTGTTTATGGTCGTTGATATCATATTGAATCAAGTCCTTTTTAGGCTTATTGTAAATGAAATGCTGCTAGCTGCGCCATTTTTAGCAAGTTTGTCAAGTAATATTATTATATGCACGATGGCTGCAGCGAACTTTACAAGCTATATGGAATGTTACGCATTTACTACGTCCATGATGGTTTTTGAGAGGCTTTATTTGTATCCCTTTATGGAGTATTTAGAACAGAAAATTCAGGAATTCACCATTTACCTGATGACAAGGTTCAAGTTCGCAGAAAAACTCTTCAGAAACATCATAATTAAGCAGCTAAAAATGGAAAGCAATTTATTGACGAGTGTAAACAAAAGTACTCCTATAAGTGGAACTAACACAGAAGGGCTTTTAGGAACAATGGTTAAATACTCTGCCCAAATTCAAGCAATAATCATGGCGCCTTTCATTTTGTTAGTAATCATGTTATTCCCTGAAGCTACCCAGATCCCCAAAGGTTATAGTATTCCCTCTACTGATGTCCGGTATTATTTTTTGTTCACAAGCATTATTATTATTCCTCATTTAATTTCAGATTTATTTTTATTCCATTTATTAGAGATCGTGTACGACTACAAAATCTTTGATTATTTAACCTATTCATGGTACAGATTTAGGACCAGAAAAGACTGATGGAAGCATATATATGGGATCAAGCTGGATAGATCTTTATTGATCAACTGGAGATCAATAGATAATATGTGCTATTCTTCGCAGTATTATTTTTCTATTACTATTGCTTCATGAGGAATAATATTCATGTCATTTGGTGTCACTATTTATCTGAGAAATAATTTTAACCCGTTTAATGACCCAATTTTATGGCTATTTTTCCTTATACAAGTTATCATCCAAAAGTATTCTGCCATTTTTCTTGCGAAATTTACAAGGTTTATACAGTTATGGAGACCTATGGGGCATAAAATATTTATAGAAGATATTCCGCAGGATGACGAAGAAGCTATTGTAAATTTAATTGATGACTATATGGAAGAAAACGCCCTTGTGCATAAAATACAGACCGGGATATTTAAATCGAAATTCTTAACTCCCCCCCTCCGTGAGTGAATAAAAAAATTTTTTTCACTCACGGAGGGGAGTTAATTTTTTTTTAAACAATTTTTTTTATATAAATTTTATAGAAAATTTATTTTTTCGAAGTTCTAAAATAATTCTAATTTGCAAAAATTTGGAAAGCAAAATATTAATTTAATTTATAAAATTTATGTTTTAAAACGCAATTTGTTTAAAATTAAGCAGAATTAGCTCGAGATTTCATTATACTAATTATCACTTATATATCAATATCTTTTTCATAAAAAATGTTCTCTATTAAAAAAATTTTGTTTTTAATCACGGAGGGTGGATTTTTGGGCAAAAAATAGATTTTTCTAATGGTTTTGTTCACTCACAGAGGGGGGAAGTAAGAAAAAATAAAGAGTGGCTAATAGCGCATTTGCCTGATATTGTAGAGGATAATTATCAATGCCAGCAATATCTGATGGAGAAATATAAAGAATTATTTGATTATCACACAGCTGAGGAGCTTAAAAGAAAAGCTATCGAAGACAGAGTTGACCAGCTCCAAGCTTTGCCTTGCAATAGGCCGAAAAGGTATAGAGATGATATATCAGAAAAATCAGATCCTCCGAAAACACCCCCTCATGAGCCTGATTTTGAATCATCCACTGCTAGGATTGCGTTACACTGGGTAGATAAAGCACGATTTATGATCATGATCAAAGCTGCACTTGAAGACCCAAAACTCCTCCAAAACTCTTGTGAATCATGCGGGTCTAATCAGCAGCTTAAGCTAGTCCCATTAACATCTTTTTATGATATTTATAATGATTATAAAGAAGCATTTAAAGGATTACCATTAAAAACAAGCCATTGGAAGGCTTATTATATAAGAAACCAAGAATTTAAGACCCTCTGCTTCAATTGCGCTTATATTTGGCAACTTAAAATGAAAAAAGATATCAGGGTCATGACTCCTCTAGCCAAAATGGTTGCAGAGGAGCTGGTTTTATTAAATAAAGCGAAGAAAGATAAAGAGGCCAAATCAGTCGTCAAAAAAATAGCATTTAAATGGCTAATGGAAGCTAGGTCAAGACTAGGAAAAAGCGTCAGGAGCACTAAGATTATGAAAGCGGAAGAAGAAGTGTCTATGAGCATTATGAGTGTGAGCTCAAAATCGTTTTCTATTGATGTGAGTGAAGTAGAGGAGCCTTAAAATAATTGGATAAATAATTTGTATCTGTTAAAATGGCGTTTTAATTTCTCTTACTCTCCCCAATTAGCAATTTCTTGCTTATTCTGGGGTCTTGCAAAAATTTTCAGAAAATCTCCCAACAATAAGCAATTTTTGATCTATTCATATTAAATTTACTATTCGAAACCCTCGAATAAGCAAGAATTTACTTATTACTGGGAGAGTTAAATATATGAATGATATTCAATATTAAATTCTCCATTTAAATTACCATTAATTTAAAAAATTAAGATTATTTAATGCTCTACAGCTGGTTATTGCTTGTTCCGCACTTATTCATGTGCTTTATAAGAATGTATTTGTTATAAAATGTTTTACCACAATTTTTGCACTCAGATCTTGTCACTTTATCGTGGACTTGTTTAATATGAAATTCAAGAGCGTATTTATGATAAAATCCTTTTCCGCAAGTCTCGCAGACCATGTTTTTAGATTTACGAGGGTGTTTTTTACCCACATGTTGTCTCAGTCCTTTTTCTGAATCAAACGACTTTAAGCAAGTCGCACAATTGAAAGTGTATTGCAGACTTTTATAGTATGTTTTATACTAATTGACCAAGAATAGCCCACTAAGGAGCCATTCTTGGCCTGCCAGAAAAAATTTTGACAAAAGATCCTAATCTGCCATTACCACTGAGTTTCGGTGTTTCCAAATTTTTGGGCAAGCCAAATGCAATAAAAAAAATTGTTCTTTTGCGATGATGCATTTGGCTTGTCAAAAAAATTTGGCAACACCAAAACTCAGTGGTAATGACAAACGATCCTAATCTGCCATTACCACTGAGTTTTGGTGTTGCCAAATTTTTTTGACAAGCCAAATGCATCATCGCAAAAGAACAATTTTTTTTATTGCATTTGGCTTGCCCAAAAAATTTGGAAACACCAAAACTCAGCGGTAATGGCAGATTAGGATCTTTTGTCAAAATTTTTTCTGGCAGACCAAGAATGGCTCCTTAGTGGGCTATTCTTGGTCAATTAGTATATCAGTTCGATAATTTTTTCTAGGGACATTTACTCAACTAGGTATTTCTTGGCATCATTTTTCGAAAAAATTACTTTTGCAGAATGATGTGTCAACTAAAAAATTAGCCCAGAAAAAAGTCTGTTAAGTGAAAATCCTCGATCAAAATACCTGCTACAATTTTATCATCGGAGTATTCCTCCAAGTCAGTTTGTTTTGGAATTTGGATTACTTTAGAAGTTACAATTTGGTGAGTAGAAAGGTCTTCCAAGCTTGAAAAGCAGTGGCTACACTGATTGCATTTGTATTTAAGGAGTATGCACTCTGTATTTAAGCATCTTGGATGAGGGAGCTCGTTACTTGCGATCATGTTAATAATGATGGGTTCCATTTAATTATAACCTATATAGTCTTTTATATGTAAAAAATGCCCGATAAAATCGAAAAATGGCATGACAAAAAATTTAAATTAATGAAATCATTTGGAAATTTAAAATTTAAGCTTGTTTAGATACCTAATGAGAAAAGAAGAGTTTTTGATTGTATATCATGCAAATATTTCTATGGTTAGGGGTATTGTGGAGTGGAAGAAAAAAAATGTATGTTTTTAGGAGGAAAGGAGCGAAAGAGAATCTGAAAGGCTCTTTATTGATTTAAATTATAAGCAGCATTAGAACTGATAAAACTATGAAACAAAATTAAGAAACTTAAAAAATATAAAAATTATTGAATTCGAGATAATCCGACAAGGACAGCATTCTTTGTGTAAAACATTTTAAATTATTTAATCATTTATTGTAAAACATTTCGATAACGATAAATCTCAATGATTTTAAACATTATAAAAAATATTCCAATAAAATGCTAAAAATCAGTATAAATGAAAATTATAACCCTTATTTATTTCTAAATTAAATTTTACACAAATCTGTTATCAATTTCTCTTATTTTTCAAAATTACTATCAACATTGCAAAATCTATCATTTCAATCAATATAATAATATAAACCTTGTCAATCTCTTTAAAAATATGCATCTATTTATGATAGCCTATATACAATTTAAATCTCAGATAAGCATTAGTTAAGATTTCTCTCTTGAGCAAACTCTATAGTGTACATCCTTGCCATCGAATTATAAGCTCTCATATCCCCTGCTCTGATCATATTCCCGGCATCACAATTTAAAGGAGAGTCAGCATTAGGAGCTGAAAGCAACGCAACAATAGCTCGGCATAAGGCTTCCAAACTCCATGCTGGGCTTCAATCACTTTTAAGCACATCTAAGCAGATATCTCCAGTATCAAAATGCACATTTGGATGGAAAATTCGAGTGATGAACCGCGCCTTTGGTGGGGCAAATGGGTAATTTTCTGGAACTCTAAATTCGATAGTAAATTTACCATCAGCGTATGGAGAATCGGAAGGGCCTTGGATTATTGCTTGCCATATCATTAAATCGTCGCCTACGTTGTTCAAAGAAAATTCTTCTGTTTTGCCTTTGAGTTCTCTGAGAAGTCGTGTTCTTGTTGCCATTGAGAAAAGTAAATATTAAATATATTCAGTAAAGGTTTAGTATGATATCTAAGGAAAGTTTATATATACTTTCTTCTCCCAAAGAGCAATTTATATATAAATTTTATAGTAAAATATTTTTCTTTAAATTTTTAAATTTAATATATCCCGATCCGCAAAATCGACAAAAAAAATTAATTTAATTTGCAAAATTTAGATTTAGAATGCATGCTGTTTTTAAACTCATAGAAATAGCTAGAGATTTTGTTATAATAATTATGGCATATATATAAATATTTTTATATTTAACCAAAAGAGGGGAGTTAAAGAAATAAGTTAATTTATCAATGAAATAGATTTTCTATTGTTTTCTTTGGAAAAGCTTTAAATATACTGGCATAATTAAATTATTATCAAAATGATGAAAACTATGACTTTCTTTTTAAATTTTAGGTATATTATGTATGTTAATAGCTAATTATAGCTATTTGTAGATTTCTCTTGCATACTCCATAATGATCATGGAAAGATTTTATCTTTAAGGTTTCTACTGCTAAAATACTTTCTCACATGAAGTGGTGGGAGGAATTTATTCATGAATTATATAGAATTAAAATAATAAAGAGTCATTTTTATTTAAACGTAAAAAATGATTATAAAATCTCAGTTTAATGCTTTAAATAGTTTTAATCAATCTTATGGCAAAGTGTGTAGTTCAGATTTAAGCAAAACTGTTAACATTACAGTCTATGTTGATACATATATATCAAAGAATAAAATTAAATGCTCAAATAATTATTCCGGTACATTAATTTTGCCTTGACGAATTTTCATCATGCTGCAGCTCTTTATATCTCTTGATTGCATTTTTTTACGAAAGGCACTTATTGTGAATAGTTTTCATAAAGCCAAATCTGTCAGAAAATAATTAAAAAATCGAACAGATGCAATTAATAATTATCTGAACAAAAGCATGAATTCAATAATTCTGGTGGTCATATCTTCCTCTCGGCATACATTTTTTGATTAATAACTTTAACGTTGTCTAAATAAAGTATAGAAAAATCAATAAAATATAGATGGATTCTGAGGAATTACGAGATGGAGACGAAATAGATGCTCATATTAATGCTGAATCTTATCAACAACCTCCAGATGCTCCTCAATTAGATCTTGCTTTAGATGAAAACAATATAAATGCAGAGTCTGCAAGTAAAGATGAATCTTATCAACAGCCTCCAGAAGATACTCAATTAGATCTAGCTTTAGGAAGTGTATTTGGTGCTTTTATAGGGGATGCCTTAGGTTCATAGAAATAAAATGGTGACGTTGACGGAAATTGGACTCCGAGGCGCACCTCCTATGGAGTTGGTAGGACCCATTGCTGATGAAGCTGAAGATAAAGGTCTCATTCCTGTCCTAAGTAGGCCTTCAGTTGTGGGGAAGCCGTGCCGAAAAGGGAAGTTTTATTTCTCCCCCGAAGGTTTTCCCTGTCCCTGCCAGACGGCTAGGCAGGTTTTTCCTACCACATGGTCTTCCTTCATCGGGACCATCGGGGCACTCAGA
This sequence comes from Blepharisma stoltei, assembly GCA_914767885.1. Taxonomy (NCBI): domain Eukaryota; phylum Ciliophora; class Heterotrichea; order Heterotrichida; family Blepharismidae; genus Blepharisma; species Blepharisma stoltei. Next base: position 268,590 of record CAJZBQ010000020.1, on the reverse strand, counting down.
CAGAAGTGGCTCTGCCAAAAGGAGCTGATCTCTTGGACAGGTGGTTTTGACCAGAAATCAAGATGGCGTCGGGCCTAGGAGTATGGCACATCAGAACCTGACCCGGTGACGTCTTTCGAGCTGAGGTGTTGAGGTCCGTGGCTCGGCCGCTTATGGCCTTACAAAACTAACTTAACTTAGGTTCATACATTGAATTCAAAAAACATATAAATACCAAGCTCTTAAAAGAGACCCTAGAAATGAATGGAGGCGGGCCATTTCAATTAGGTCCAGGCCAAGTAACAGACGATTCTGAGTTAGCAATGTGTATGCTAAGAGGTCTATGTGATGGAAATGGGAAATTAAACCTTGATTCCATCGCATATTACTATAAGCAGTGAATCTGTACAGGTCCTTTTGATATTGGCAATACAACTTCTAATGCATTAGGAGTTTATCGTAATTCAGAACCAATCGCCAAGCTTTCTATTGATAGTGCTAGTATTTATAATCAAAATTCTCAAAGTAATGGGAGCTTTATGAGATGTACGCCAATGGCTGTTTTTTGCAGAAATCTAAGTGATCAAGAAATTCGGCAGGCAGTGACTTTAGAGAGCTCCATGACTCATTCAAATCTTGACGTCCAGGATGCTCAAGTTTGCTATATCAAAGCAATAGTCAGCTTGTTAAGAGATCCAGGTAATAGAGTAAGAGCATATGAGGAAGCAAAAGCAATGGCAACAAGTCTCAACACTCAAGAATGATTTGAAGACGTTGAAAACCCAAAAAAAGCGATGAAGGGCAGCCCCAATATTGGATGAGTTAAAATAGCATTTGATCACGCATTTAGACATCTGAGAAATAATAGCGATTTTGAAACAGCGATGTCTGAAACACTGAAATTAGGAGGAGACACCGATACAAATGCAGCTATTGTTGGAGGACTTATTGGAGCTGCTGTGGGATTTAAACGATTGCCTTACGAATGGAAGGATAAAGTGATGAAATACTCATTTGCTAGCACTAATCGAGGGATCATAAGACCTTCATTTTTAAATCAACTTGAAGTCGAGGAGCAAGTTAAATACTTATTTTCTATATCTCCGTCTATATATACTTGTATTGAATTGCACCATTATTTTTATGAAATTTTATTTTAAAAATAGGAGCTGGCATAGAAGAATTATTTTGTATAGAAATGTAAATTTAATTAAAATATAATAGCTTGAAGGTAAGACCAAAAGGGTTAATTTAATTTCCATGATTAAGTAAGCTTTAATCAATTATTAAATAAATATTAAGGAATATTTAATTTCTTTTCTGTTTTAATCTATTTTAAATAGATGGAGCCACATAGGATCCCTGAAGATACAAATAAAATCAACTATCATGAAGAATTTTTAAAAGCTAAGGCTTCTGCTGAGATTTTTGAAGATGATTTAAATAATATTCCACCATCTCGATTGGTGGATTCTGATAGTAAACTTACTTAATTAACTATTTGATTTTTTAAAAGTTCTTCTTTAGAAGGAAAACATTAACTCCTAACTAGTGATGCCATAGGCCATCCAATTCCCCCAAAGCCATGATACTTATATCAGAGAACCGCCCCTACAAGTCAGCAAGAAAGTCGTACGGCTGCGTTACTTCTTTGATTACTTGACTCTTGCGCGTGCTAGCCTCAGGTAACCACCGAGGATATGCCAAGCGATGAAAACTCAGCTAAAAATCCAAGTATCAGGCGCTCCTATGAGCTCAAGTTTTCTTGATATAGCTGGATAAAAATTTACTGGGAAACCTGAACCCTACAATAATAAAATATAACGAGGATGGTAAAGCTCTCTGAGAGAATCCATTCCAACAATGCGATTTTTTTTATTATTATGGTGGATTCTGATAGCAAATTTAACTTATGTTTAGGAAGCATAATAGGTGCTTTTATAGGCGACGCCCTAGGTGCAGCAATAGAATTTAATAACAGCATCACAGATGAGCTTTTATCTCAAACTCTGGAAATGCAAGGAGGAGGATGTCTACATCTTGGACCTGGGCAAGTAACTGATGACTCTGAGCTCGCTATGTGCCTACTTCAAGGCCTCTGTGACGGCAAAGGTATCTTAAACCTCGACTATATTGCAAGATTTTATAGGTTATGAATTTTAAGTCACCCCCCTGACAAAGGAAACACAGTTTTAGCTGCATTTTCCTCTTTTTATGACAGATCTCCAAGAGCCCGCTATTGTATTGAAAACGCAGAAAAATACAACAAATCCTCTGAAAGCAACGGAAGCTTTATGAGATGCACACCATTAGCTGTTTTCTGTAGAAATCTAAACGATGACGAAATAAGAGAAGCTGTTAAAGCAGAGTGCTCGATGACTCATTCTAACAAAACAATACAAGATGCAGAAGTTTGCTATGTGAAAGCTATTACAAGCTTGATTAATAGTCACGGAAATAGAGAAAAGGCTTATAACGATGCAAAAAATATTGCAACTTTGCCAGATGTGCAGCAGTGGCTTGAGGATATTGAAAGATCTGAGCCTATGCCAGGGAATCCGAATATTGGATGAGCGAAAATTGCGTTTGACCATGCCTTTAGACATATGAAGAATGGGAGCAGCTTTTATACTGCTGTGTCTGAAACTCTTAGAATTGGAGGTGATACAGATACAAATGCGTGCATAGTTGGAGGGCTGATAGGAGCAGCTGAAGGGTATAATGCATTACCTCAAGAATGGAAAAATAAAGTACAAGGCTATGATTTTTTGACATTAAATAGAGGCATTGAGAGGCCGTGGTTTTTAGATCAAACTGTAGTCGAGTCACAAGCTGAGACACTGTATAGGATTGCACCAAGGTCATTAAGTATCGTTGGGCTGGCAAAGAATATTAGTTAATTTGGAAGGCAATCTTATAAAGAAATATTTTTATTTATTATTAGCGTATTTATAAGAAAATTAGGAAAACAAATAAAGAATTAGTATGCATTAATAACGAATTGCTCTTGTATTAAAATATAATATATTATTGTTTATAAGCTAAATTAACACTTCTTTAAGGCTTTTCTCTATTTCTATTTACATATGGAAACTTCAAATTAATTAATATATTTATGAGTATAAGTTCGCTTCAATTTTTAATGTTATTCTCAATATTTTTATTGAAAAATTTAAAAAATTAATTAGTGCTACTCTATGAGAGAAAGAACTAAGTGTCGAAGATCTCTAATATCTATATCGCCTCTTTTCTATAGAAATCATACAATTCTCTAACTCTCCCCTTTAAATTGGAGCAAAATATAGGTAAATTTTCACTTTTTTGGTAAATTAACCCCCCTTTAAATTAGAACAAAATTTAATTTTATAATAAAAAATTATATTGAAATTGCCCGAGGATGGCGCAAGATAGCGCCATCCTCGGGCAATCACTATATATAATTTTTATCTAAAAAGTTTTGATATATGTTAAATGTTTCTTCTTAACTAAAATTAAAAATTTAGTTATATCTTGCTCTTGTTTAAAGAAGAGAGTATAAAGAGCATCTTATTTAAATAAATTTATTATCCTTAATTGCTAAATTTAAAAAAAAAAATTAATTTTTTTTTTTAAAAATTTTTTAAAACAATTTTTATCTTTTTTGATAAAAATGATATTTTTTATTTAAATAGTGTTGATTAAAATTTAATACGAATTCTTTATAAAATTAAATATTTACTTATTTTTTGCTTTATTTTAAAGAATAGAGTATAAATAGCATCTTATTTAAACAAAATTAGCACTTTGATCGATAAATTTTCTAAAATTTTTTTTTTAATTTTTTTTACCAATAAAAATAATAATTTAGGTGTAAATAATTTTGATACCAATTAATAGTGGCATATTAACTAATAATGAAAATTTAGTTATATCTTGCTTTGTTATAAAGGATAAAAAGTAAATATCATTTCATTAAACAAATTTATTGATCTTATTCGATAAGTTTTTGAAAATTTTGTTTTTATAAAAAATTTTATATTTGATATTTTTTTTAAAAAAAAAAATTAACCCCCCTTTAAATTGGTACAAAAATTTTTGTTCCAATTTAAAAGGGGGAGGGAGTAAGTAGTATTCTGTATTCTTGATTAATGCTTTCTTGTGCATGCCTTATAGTAGCGTTTAAAGTCTCATTAGTGTAATTCATATGCTGATTTGCTTGTTTTATTTTTATTTGATTTTTTCTGTTTCTTGTTATTCTGTAATTAAGTCTGTGAGGTATTAATGATACAAACGAAAATCTTGTTTTGCAAACAGGGCATGTGTTTTCAACCTAAGTAAAAAATTACTTCAGACCAGCGTAATATGCAGTCATAGCAATACGTGTGCTGGCAGGCGTCAACTTTACCTTGAAACTCTATTGGATTGAGGCAGATACTACAAGTTTGAGCTCTCTTTTTAAAACGAGTTACTATATACTTCATATTTATATAAATTTTCAATTTCTTAAAATAAATCATAGTGATTATAGTAAAATTTCTCAAATATTAGCAAGTTTAAAATTTTATTGATTTATTTTTTCTGAACAGTACAATTGCAATCGATTCATGCTAAATGCCTAATAAAAATATTATTTAAAGTAACTTTATAATTATAAAGTTTATCAGATCGTATGATCTGTATCCCTTCAACTAGATATAATTCATTAAGGTAATTTTTTAAGACTTTTTTAACGCATTTGCAAATTAATTATCCATTTTTTCCTTTAGACGTAATAAATTAATTGATGTTCGCAGACAAGCTGTGCCAGCTTTGTAAAACAAATGAAGCAGAACTTGTGTGTTTCTGTAAAAAAGTTGTACTGTGCAGTTCTTGCATAGGAAGACATCTCATCTCTGACCCTTCCAGTATGCATAAACCTGTTCCTTTAAGCCAGAGTCAGTTGACAACAGTTCTAGCAGTCAATTATGAGAAGGTCCAGGCTGAGGAATCACAAATTATAGCAAACCTATCCCAAAAGCACAATATTTATGTCGCAATTCAAGAAAAGTTTGAAAAAGAATTAAAAATAATTGATGATTTCCAAAATCTCTCGATCCAATTTATCACAGAGTTCATAAAAATAATTGAAACAGACTTATTAGCTGCTTCTGAAGAAATCACTAAGAGAATCATCAATCAATGCGGCCTAGTCAAATCCAAAATGCAAGTCGAGCTCGACGAAATTAAAAAGGCGAACTTCAATTTTGACGAAGTTACTCGATATTTTTCTGAATTCTCCACAATAGAGCAGGTGGAAGCTTTTGAGCTCATCACAAAACAAATTGATTTCACTGACTTAAACTTAAAACCTTTAATAGAAAAGAATTTCCTTTTCGATATAAAGTTTAACCCAATCGGTGAGAAAACTCCAGAATCTCCTTTGCTTCCTAAGCCAAATAAAAAGTATCATATATCGCTTTCTATCAGCGAAAATGATATAGATAACCCTGCCCTCTCTGCTCAGCAGACTCCTGTGTCGAAAATAGGAAAATTTAACTTAGGAGGCTCAAAGACACCAATGGCGAAGACTGACAAAACTCCACGGTTCCCTGTTAAGAAGCAGGTTAATAATGTAAAAACAGTGACCACTTCCCCTAATTTTGACAGCCCAGAAGAGTTAGATTATGGATCTTATACAGAAAGATCGTCAACCAACACAAGCTTAAATGCCTCGTTTAGCGATTTTTCAAGCCATAGATCCCGCGTTACAGCACAGCGACTAAAAGTGTCAAGAAACGAATTCAAAACAGTGGCAGCTACAAAAATTAAATTACCTGCTTTATTATATTGTTTAGTTCCTGAAGTTCAAGCTGTAGCTACTTATAACCCTGCAACTGATGAAGTTGAAAAGCTGCCTATTCCAAAGAGAGAAGCCTGTCTAGAAGGAGTAGGCTGGGTTCTGGCTTCAAATAATATGCTTTATTGTACTGGAGGATTTCAGTCAACTGCGAAAAAAACAACATGAATTTATAATGTCACCACGTCTGATATCAATTTAGGCCCTCCTATGAAAATTGGAAGATACAATCATGCGACTTTGTGCTTAAATGACACAATTTATGTGTTTGGAGGGCAAGGAAATGGGAGCTTAAGAGAATGCGAAAAACTTAATTTGGCAGACAAAGTTTGGCAGATCCTTGGAAATTTAAATATCCCAAGAGTTGCTCCAGCTGCTTGTGTATATAAAGGATATATTTATATAGGAGGAGGACAAGGCACAGACTCAATTGAAAAGTACTTTGCTTCTAATAACACATTTACTATGCTAAAAATTAGACTGCCAACGGTGGGAAGATGCTTAATTGCTTCAACTCATGACCAAATTATTATCTTCCAAAATAGGCAGGTAACGTTTATTGACCCTGTCAAAGGAGCTGTCAAAGATACTGTTGAAATTCCTGAGGATGACTGGTGAAATCCTGGTAATACTTTGGTCCTTGGGAGAAATGTTTATTTTTCCAAAAATTATGTTGCATTTAGGTTCGATTTGGACGAAAAAGTGTTATATCCTTTAGCAGAATTACATAGAAAAATAAATTAATAAGCAAGATATATTTCTCTTTAAATAGCTCAGGCTGTTAGTAAATAGTTTTCATTTTAAGCAAAATGTCAGCAAATTTTCAATTTCATTTTAATCCATTTTTATTTAACAAAACGTCATCATATTTAGACGTCACAATTTAGGCGAATTTTTTATAAAAATGAGAGAGCAAAGACGCTTAAATCTTATTAATTCCCACCTGCTCTCAAGATTCCCCGCTCTTCCTTTTGATGATTCTCTAAGCAAATACCGTGAAAGAACTGAAAACATTAACTCAGATGTTCTTTTCCACACTTACTTCATTAATTGGTCACACTCTTTGCTACGCATACGTAGTATGATGCTCCAAAGTCCTTTATTCAACAAGTATAATGATATCGATCTACCTCTAGAAACCAGAAGACTGAGGTGTATTGAGCAAATCGCAGCACTGTATTTTCAATACGGAATTAATCTTCAAAAAGACCTTGAAGATCCACATAGAATTGCTCAGCTTTTCCACTCTGTTGGAGAGTATGATCTAGCAATATCAACTAAACTGACTGTGACCTTGTTCCTTTATGCAGATACCATCCGATCAGTCGGGACTGCTAAGCACCTTCCATTAGTAGAAAGAGTTTTCGATATGAAAGACGTTGGCTCTATCTCTATGACCGAAATGGGGCATGGGTCAAATGTCCCAAATGTGGAAACAACGGCCACTTATGATCACTCTACAAGAGAATTCATTATCAATACTCCGACTGCGACTTCAGCAAAATGGATTATCGGTGGTGTTGGAAAGACCTCAAATATGACTGCTCTATTTGCCAGACTCATCGTTGATTCTGTAGATAGAGGAGTCCATGTTTTTGCTATCAAAATCAGGGACAACGATACTCATGAGCCTATGCCTGGAGTCACCATTGGAGACTGTGGACTTAAAATAGCTCTAAACGGCATCGATAACGGGTTTTTGATCTTCAAAAACTATAGAGTTCCTTATGACACCTTGCTTGATAAGCTGAGCTCCATTTCTCCTGACGGAAAATTCAAAAGTTCTATTAAAAGCAAAGAAAAGAGACTCGGGATCATCATTTCTGGAATTATCAGAGGCAGGATCAGTGTAATTGGAGGCTGCGAAATTCATATGAGAAAAGCCCTAACCATTGCTCTTCGCTATGGAGCTTTGAGAAAACAGTTTGGAAAAAAAGACTCTCCAGAAACCTCACTTCTTGACTACCAGATCCATCAGTCTAGGCTACTTCCTCATTTAGCCAAACTATTTGCAATTAGAACTGGGATGATATACGTCATGGAACTCTATAACCCAGTCAAAGCTAAAGCAGAGGTTGACCCAGAGTGCAACGAATTGAACGAATATCACGCTATTCTTTCGTGCTTGAAAAGCTTAGGAAGCATTTATGCAACTTCTGCAGTCCAAGACTGTCGAGAAACTTGTGGAGGCCATGGGTTTTTAGCATGCTCTGCCTTAGGAAACATCAGAAATGAGCAGGACTGCCATCCCACTTGGGAAGGAGACAACATTATTTTATTGCAGCAATGCGGAAAAGTTATTCTCAAGCAAGTCCAGCACACTTTCAAAGGCGAAAAGATAAAAAATCCAAATCTGCTATATTTAGATGTAGACTTTGAGCATCTAAAAACTTATAAAGCTCACTTTGAGAATAGGGAAACTCTTTTAAACCAAAGACTTTTGATCGAACTTATGGAGTACAAGGTCAACTATGTGATTAATCAAAGCCTTGTAGCGCTGAGGGATAACGCAGCAGTTTATTCTGATGTGATGGATGTGTGGAATAATACTCAAGTCCATTACATACAAGAAATAGGAAAGGCTTATGGAGAATACATTTGCACAATGCAGCTATGGAAATTTGTACAAACCCTGGCCGAAAAATGCCAAAAGACTGCAAATATCGTGAAAAATATATTTTACTTGTACGTCGTCGAAAGAATCGAAAAACAGTTAGGCATTTATTTAGAGCATGCTTTCAATGCTGCACAAGCGAAAATAGTTAGAGACACAGAACTCTTTTTATGCCAAGAATTGAGAGATATCAGCATTAGAATTATTGACGCAATCACAGTTCCTGACCAATTTTTAGGCTCTGTGATTGGAGAAGCTGATGGCCAAGCTTATGCTAAAATTGTCCGGTACGTTGAAAGCGATCCTACAACCTATTCAAAGCCTGAGTGGCTGCCTATCCTTAAAAAGATCAAGAGCACTAAAGCTTAAATAATTCAGTTTATTAAGTATAATTTTAATATATTTACCACCTATAGACACTTTATATATTAAGCATGATCGTAAGATCATTATTTTATTATTGTGAATTTACATATTTAACTAAAATCGATGCCTTCCAATAGCAGGAAGCATTGAAGCTTTCTGCATGCCTCTTGGCTGCATTTGCATTTTTGATCCCATTATGTTGCTCCCAATTGAAGAAAGACCTCCTACAGGCTGCAGCTTCTTAGGCTGGTTCATATAAGGAAATGACGGAGCATTGAATTTCGGCAGTTTGTCTAGCATTCCTCTTCCGAGTCCTCCATTTCCAGATGGGAATCTTTCTCCAGGTGTCTGTCGTTCATATCCATAATTATTTTTTCCTTTTTCTCCATAAATATCATAGTCTTGTCGATCCATTGAAAAATCACGCGGCTTGTGCCCATGGGCTTGGGATGGGTTTCTTTCTAATCCAACATCTCTTAGTGGCTGTCTTTCTTGCCCAAAAGTAGGGGCTGGAGGATTATATATGCTATAATCTTTTGGAGGCTGGCTATCATATAGAGATGGTAGCATTTTTCCAGGCCCTGGGTTTACTACTGGTGGCAAGTATAAGTCTTCGCGCTGCTGGCCTGAGCTCCCTTGAACATTATTATTGTCTGGCAAATATTTATTAGGCGGGTTTCTTTTAGCAATCCCAAAACTCGACAATTCTGCAACTTCTGGGAGCTTTGGTAGGACAAAATCTTTTTTATCTGTAACAGGAATATTCGCTTTGATATTTCATTTGCCTTTTGAACTGCCTCCTCCGATTCTTGAGCTTCCTTGTGACCATTTTGAGTTTGTCCTCCTAAACGCTGATGGGAGCCCTTTTCCTCTGCTCTCAATATTTCCTCTAGAACTTGGGTCTTCTAGTTGAGGGAGCGGCTGATTTGGCAAAATTGGCTGATAATTCACAAAATAAGGGTGCTGGAGACATTCTGAAGCTGTTGGCCTGCTTTGTGGGTTCCATGATAAAAGCTGTTCTAATAGCGATAATCCTTCGCTGCATGCTCCTGGAACTAGAGTTCTCATTGGGACTGCACTTGCTTGTGGAAAATGGTAGCCAGTGCTTGATGCCAGTCTGTACCCTTCAGACCATTCTGAAGGTGAAGGAGTCCCAAGGACTGTACAAAATTTAAACATCTGGTCATTCTCATTAGTCCCTGGGGCAAGTGGTCGTAAATTATAAAGCTCAGCCATTATGCAGCCCATAGCAAAAATATCAGCAGGAGAGTTGTAATTGGTGCTCCTTACTCCCCCCCCCCCCGTGAGTGAACAAAAAAATTTTGTTCACTGAGGGGGGTTAATTTTTTTTTTTTAAAAATTTTATATATAAATTTTATAAAAAAATTTTTTTTTTTTTCGAAATTTAAAAAAATCCTAATTCGCAAAAATTGGAAAGCAAATATTAATTTAATTTATAAAATTTATGTTTTAAAAAGCAATTCGTTTAAAATTAAACAGAATTAGCTCTAGATTTCATTATAATAATTTTCATTTATATATCAAAAATTTTTCATTAAAAAAATTTTTGTTTACTCGCGGAGGGTGGATTTTTGGGCAAAAAATAGCGATTTTCTAATGGTTTTGTTCACTCACGGAGGGGGGTAGGAGTTAGTAAAATTTCTGGCGCTCTGTACCACCTTGTGCTTACATAATCTGTATATGGCGGCTTGCTACGAATTTCTCTGGCAAGGCCGAAGTCAGCGATTTTGCAAATCTCTTGATGGACCATTAGGTTTTCTGGCTTTAAGTCTCGGTGGAAAAATCCTTGTTTATGCATATAAGCAAGCCCAAGAAACGTTTGATATAGGATAGACCTGATTTGAGCTTCAGGCAAGTAATCAGTTTTCCCTTTAATAAGCTCATACACGTTTTGGTCAAGATAATCAAATACTAAATGCAGTTCGTCGTTCACACGAATCACTTCTTTCATCTTAATTATATTTGGATGGGACAGTTTTCGCAATGATTTTATCTCTCGAAGGGCTAGACATTCATCTCAATTGTAAAATTTCTTTTTCATCTTTTTGATGGCAACAATTTCGCCGTTTGACTTGTTGACTGCTTTGTAGACTGTCCCAAAAGTGCCGTCTCCAACAGTCTTTAAAATTTTATACCTTTCCATGATTAATATATAAATTGAACCTTTATGAAAGAACTGTGGGCTTGTGATTATATGTAACTGCTAATATCAAAGGATTTTCATAACTTAATATTAAGTTAATCTTATTCATCTGGAGACCTATGCTTCCAGTCTGGTTTGGCCATTTCTGACATTTCTTCATTCTTAGCTTGGTCATTAGTGAAAAGGCTACGGCAATGTGGATTCTTAGGGCTAGGCCATGGTCTTTTGCTGTCTGGCAGCTCTTCAAGCTGGTCTTGCACCATCTGTAGTAGGTATCTAGTGTTTTTATCATATTCAAACCAGGTATCTGGGACACCAAGATCTTGGTTGTTTACATACTTGTACCATTCATCACCAGAGTAAGCTTCCCAATGTCTGATTGTATAGTAAGGCATATCTTGTAGGGCTGTATCCACTGACAGTTCATTACAATCTTCCCATGCCATATAAGGCCACATGACTTCCACTTTTTCTCCTTTTGAGTTGGTGAGGACTTGTCTAGCTACATAAGTGTTGTTCAGAGGGTAATATATATCAAATCCAATAGTCTTGTACCAGTAAGCGAGTTCTACTTCATCATCAGGGGTGAAGCCAAGAGATCTAATATATTCAGCCTCTTCTCTTGTTACACCAGGTACGCGTCTCATGATTTCTTCAGCATCTGTTGAAGGATAACAAATGTCGTTTATCTTAAAGTATTCTTGATAAGAATTTTGCAAAATGTCTTCCATTGAGAAAGGTCCATCAAAAGCAGGCAGAGGACCTGACTGGCGCAATGGATTGATGTGACGGACGTTGTGCACGAGCATGCCTGAGTTTTCATGAGCTGTTTTTACTCCTTCCTCGATTTCTTCTTTTGTTGGCATTTTCGTGGGTATGTAGCTCTGGAGGTACTTCATGGGGTTGTAAGGCTGAGCAGAAAATTTTCGAAGAGAGTGTAATGCCTTGGATAGCATTTTTATATAGCCATTAATTTAAGGTGTTTGAAAAATAGATTTCTTAGAAATTAAGGAAAATTTGGAATATTTTAAGAGTATTTTGTGTGTGTTCAACAAGGGAATCCTGCTAAGGATCTGAATATGATATGATTTTCTATCTAGAAGTATCTATTAGAAATAATACTATGAGCATGAATTAATTAAAGATTTTCATCAGCTAATTCTTCCAATTTAACTTTACTAACTCGAACTGGCTTCTGCTTTTTCAGTCTTTCTTGGTTTATCAAAAACTCAATTTGCTTTGACTCACTTTGTCGAGGAGTGTAGAATTCTTTAACTTTTCCTGCATAATTCTTCATTCTTTCACTAACTATTTGCTTTTTAGAGTCTATCATACTGCTATCAAATGATAGATCTCTGAAAACATGTGTGTGAGCTTTTTTCTTTGGAGTGTATTCTCTTAGTTTCGGTATAATTTACTAGGAGTTTTGTTTGTATCCTATTGATTTTTTTATATTAAGACTGGTTTTATATAAAATATTTACTGTAATGGCAGCAAAAGAATAAATTTGATATATTCCTTTAGGCTCAGTTAGTTTATGGTCTTGTAATGAGCTGAATCTTGGAAAAGTATCATTGCTTGAAAAAGGGTTAATCTGGCTTAAATAAATTGTGCTGGATTTTTCTGCAGAATTTTCCTCATTTTTTGCATCTTCTAAATTAAACTCAGCCTGCACCATGACTAATGGATCGAAAACTGGCGCTGACTCAGATAATATATGGACTGTAGCGATTTCTCCATTTCTCATAGTATGCTGAATCGTTGGGAGAGGGCACCGTTGGGATTTTCTAATAATTGACTGAGGGACACAAATCGGTATTTTTAAAGGAGGTTTCTGAAACTCAAATCTTTTCAAATGCTCATGGATTGGGGAATCTTCAATAGGAGAATCTATAATCGGCGTAATAATTTTTGGAGTTTTGTCTTTCTTTTGTATATAAGTTTCTAGCCTTTTTAAAGTATTATAATATTGTCTCTTATTGATTCGGTTATTTGTGGTTTTTATATATTTTTCATACAGATTTCTTGATCTTCTTATTGAATTTTCAAGGTCTTTAATTAATTTTTGTTCCAGCGCCTTGACTTTTTCCATATTCCGTATGTGTGAAGGCGAGTTTTTGCTTGAGTCGTATATCATTTTATATTTATTACCAAAAATGATATAAAATAGTCAACTGAAAAATTGATTTTATATGCATTCGTCTTGTCAAAATTAATAATAAATCTGCAGCAAAAATGGCTGCTATGGGATTTGAACCCATGCGGACTTTCATCCAGCAGATCTTGAGTCTGCCCCCTTAACCCCTCGGGCAAACAGCCATATTATAACCTATCCCAAAATTTAAGCTTAAATACTTCAAATTTCAATATACTTACATTACTAATGCCTCCCATCTAAACTCTTGTGCCCGGGTAAATACAAATGCGCAGGAATGCTCAGAAATGCTGAGTGAATGCTTTCTGGGATAACTGAAATTCCACACTGCATCAAAAATGCTGAAAAAGGTAACGATAAATCGGAATGTCATAAAAAAACCTAGGGTAAATTATAGTAATTTTCCTTATAAAAATTCTTGAATTTGGGTTTTTTTTAAGACTACCCATAAATCGTCGTAAAAATCGAACTCATTGTGATCCATTTCTCGAGGCAAAATTAAGCTGCAAGGCCCAGCACAACGGTCATGCAACTGCTGTGAATTTTCGTAAGGGATGAGTGCGTCTTTTTGGCCATGAATGATAAAAGTAGGGCATTCTATTTTAGGCATTAGGTCGATATTTCGGAATCTGTCTTTTACAAGATAAGAAGCTATTGTACCAGCAATACTTTTTGCTACTGACCTAATGCAAGTGTAGGCAGACATAAGAAGTAAAGCGCCTGGATTTCGTTCTGCAGCTAGCCAGCAGGCTGGGCCTGTTCCAATAGATCTGCCGAAAACAATAATGTCTCTTGGATTTATTCCGACTTCTTGTACAAGATATTGATATGCTTATTTAGGCTGAATGATTATTGATAGGCCAAATATATTTACCTTAATTATTATGCCTATATTCAATTAACAGAGGTATATACGTTGTCAGCATCCTCAATTATTTGACTTGCGGAACTTTCCCCAGGGTATAAGCCATAGCCTGGATATTCAACTGCAATTACGTGCATCATTAAGGTAGATCTTAAATGGTCTAGTAATTCATATGCTAGTCCTATATCTTCAGCATTTCCATGAAAGTAAAGAAGAACTTTACTTGATCCTCTTGGACATGTCAAGTATAAACAAGGAATCCTGGGCTTTGTGGAGGAATTAACTCGGGGGACAAATATGAGCTCTCCTGGGAACGAGTCTTCGCTGTAAAATGGTTTTGGTGCTGGGAAAATCAAGCTATTAAGTTCCATTTATGAAATTTAGCTTCAGCTTGATGAAATCAGTTTAAAGTAAAGGTATATATCGAGCATAGGGTTATAATAACAAGGAATCTCATATAATTACATTTGAAAAAAGATTTTCCATGATAATATGATAAATTTGTATTTATAAGCTGATGGCAATTTCTTAATTAGAGCTATGCATTAATTTTTAGTTAAGATTGTAGAGAAACTTCTTGTAGGTATATTTCACCCACTAGTGCCCTTATATCGATCCGCATCTTGATTAAAAAATTCGGACTCGGCAATCTGTTGAGCTGATTTTCAAGGACGAGGGCTTGCACTAGCTACTCGAGATCGAAGGCGCTGGCTATCATGCCGTGCGTGAATATGGGTTCAGCTTCTAGAAAATTCGAAAAATAATTATCTTGCCACTGTCGGCCATGATGAAATCTCAAAGCCCAGAATACTACTTCTGATATCGCGCTTGGAACACTCCGCTTCGTTGGTATTGCTACGACTTCCCTTTCAAAATTTGAGCCTTTCTCATAAGTAAAACCTTAATCTGGAGTTAAATGGATTGACTAATCCGACATTGTGCCCCACCAAATCCGAAGATAACCCCGAATGCCATCCTCACTTCCACAAGTTCCCAACTTACACCGGCTGCAGGCTTTTAGAGGGTGGGTTGGTTCCACAACCATTTCAATGTAAATAATTTGAGCTATGCCAATTTTAAACTAAAACTGCCTACATTACTATAGAAGTACGAAGATTTTAATATTAACAAATTATTTAAATTTTATGATGCTATAACGGAGACCATTCTAAAAATAATTTAGTTAATTAACAAAGGTTAAACATGGAAGAAAATTCGAAATTGTTAAATAAAAACATATAAAATGGCAATTATTTTCTGATTTATAATTAAGTCGTTTAAAATCGATGCACTTTTCTTTGTATTTTTTAAATCTGAAAGGGATAATCACTATCAAAAAAAATCAAATCGAAAAATAAAATATTATTAGGCATAATATGCAGTTCTTGCCTTCAATTTTGATAGATTATGAGAATTAGATAATTATGATAATCTTTCTTATTTATTTATTAATTTTTCTCAATTCAATATATATTATTCTTCAGAAAACTTTTTAATCCTTTTTTATCCATGCAATTTGCTATAAAACTTTTAACTTTATAGTGTGGGTTTGAAAAATCCCTGACTCTTTCTACCTACTAATTTTTTGTTTTAAATTTCATTCACTCCTGACTATATAAAAGGACAATCTATTTTTTCATGATTTCCCTAAAATGAGAATAAAAGCTTTAATTTTTATATTTTGCCTTAGCTAATACATGAGCTAATATGACCATTTCACTTTTGTGACATAATCACAAAAAATAGGGTGAAGAATAAAATACTAAACCGACTTTATTTCGCTTTTTTCAATCAAAAGTGACTGAAAATTTAAAAAAAATTTAACTCTCCCCCCCCATTTAATAACGAACACTTTTTTTGTTCGTTATTAAATGGGGTCTAACTTATAAAATTGTTTGCAAAAAAAAATATATATAAAAACTTATATTAAATATCTATGAATTTTTTATATAAAAATTCCAATTAAAGAGTTAATAATAAAGGGTTTCAAATGATGGCACAGAAAGAGAAAGCGCCTAAATGAAAGCGAAAAGATAACTATTGCTAACTTCCCACCCCTCCGTGAGCGAACAAAAACCATTAGAAAAATCCCTCATCCTCCGTTAGCGAATAAATTTTTTTTTAATAGAAAAATTTTTTATGGAAAAAATTTTTATATATAAATGATAATTATTATAATGAAATCTGGAGCTAATTCTGTTTAATTTTAAACAAATTACGTTTTAAAAACATAAATTCTACAAATTCAATTAATATTTGCTTTCCAATTTTTGCGAATTAGGATTTTTTTAATTTCGAAAAAAAAAAATTATCTATAAAATTTATAAATAATTTTTTATAAAAAAAATTAACCCCCTTCGTAAGCGAACGAGAGATTTTTTGTTCACTCATGGAGCGGGGGGGAGTAAAGCACCAGCTTAAGATTAAGCCACTATTAGCTATTAGCTCTTATTTATTATTCTTTGCTCGATTATATTTGTCCTTATCTTATTCTAACTACTTAAAATTAGTAAACTATAAAGACTAAATTAGCTTATATAAATTTTATAGTAAATTTTGTTCGTTATTAAATGGGGGCCTAAGGAAAAATTTTTAATAAAAAAAATGACGGTTTTTTTCGTTATTAAATGGAGGGGGTGAGTAAGTACTAAAAGTATCGTGGTGAAAATAAAAACTACAAAGTGAATGTGTAAAAATAACGATGGATTTTTGCCCAAAAAAATGGCGGAAAGACATCATAGCAAAAAAGTATACCTTCAAGAGCAAATGATATTAAGCAGAGAGATAGCAGGCTGACATTATAAAGCAATATGAATTAGTGTATATTGTGCAATAAAAAATCATTGATAATAAGTGCATTAAATAATCTTATGAATAGCTATTTATTATATCTAAATCAGACGCAAAAGGTATATATTAAATGAAAAAAGAGTGTTTAAAAATATGAAAAAATGTGTATTAAAAATATTAACATCAAAAATTGGTATGAAAAACCTTCAAGTATTTTCTGATGGTACAAAAACAGGTGTTCAAATACAAATAGATAAAAAGGTAAAAAAAATTACTATGCGCTGGTAAAATATATCATATTTTCTATACTATTTGTGCACTAGAAATACCTTATTTAAATTTAGTTAGAAGACAAAAATAGTATTGCTTTTTAATATCAGCCTGCTATCTCTCTGATTAATATCATTTATCCTAAAGGTATATATTTTATCTATGATGCTTTTTCACATTTTTTGGGTAAAATGCATCTATATTATTTTTACTACTTCATTTTAGTTTTTAACCCTTTCACTTTATAGTTTTTTACTTTTCACGGGATGAATTTAACACTAAAAAAATTTTTTGAACAGTTTTAACTGAAAAAAAAAAATGTATTTTTTTCCTTCTTACCCTCAAAAAATATGGTCGCTTATTCTCCGGTGAAAATCTCACTTCTCACAGCGATCATTGTTATCATACTCACAAAACTCCCTGGATGGGTCAAATTAATCCGACGCAAAGGTCTGAAGCAAATTATTATCCAAAAAGTTTCTCGTTTTCTTTTAAGGTTCAAGTATTTCAAGAAACAATTCCAGCAAAAAAATGATGCAACAAAGGAAGAACTTCTGAAAGTGATGCTGGCACATAGAGAAGACCCAATAACTGCTCTTCCTGCGTCTGGAATTGATACTAAAACACTATTTGAAAGATTAAGCAAGTGGGCAGAAAGAGATGGCCCTATTTAAAAATTATATAGCAAAATAAAAAAATATTTAATTAAAATTATATACCAAAGAGACGTCGAATTCCAAAAAGGTGGCAGAATTTCAGGTGCTATTTATCACGGAGGTAAAAATCTACAAGTTATAGCAGCCAAAGCTATGAAATCCTTTATAATCTCCAATCCTCTTCACCCTGAAATTTTCCCAGCTGTTAGACAAATGGAAAGCGAAATTGTCCAAATCACAATAAATTTGTTTAATGGAGGGCCAAATGCATGCGGAATTTTAACACAAGGAGGAACAGAAAGTCTTTTATTAGCAATGCTTGCATACAGAGAATGGGGCAGAGAGCAAGGCATCACTGAGCCTGAAATCTTGGCCCCAGTGTCTGTTCATGCAGCTGTTGACAAAGCAGCACATTATTTTGGCATGGAGCTGGTTCATGTAAAACTTGGCCCTGATTTCAAAGTAGACATTAATGCAGTAAGGAAAAAAATTTCTAGAAACACAGTTGTAATTATAGGAAGCGCTCCTTGCTATGCATATGGAGTTATCGATAACCTTGAAGAATTAGGAAAATTGGCAATCAAGCATAAAAAAAATTTCCACATTGATGGCTGCTTAGGTGGCTTTTTGCATCCATTTATGAAAGATGCAGGCTACAATATCCCTTTATGCGATTTTTCAGTCCCAGGTGTAACTTCAATTTCTTGTGATCCTCACAAGTACGGATACACGCCTAAAGGAGTCTCATGCTTAATGTTTGCTAATCAAGAATTAAGAAAATATAGCTACTTTGTGTCGCCTACATGGACTGGAGGAATTTATGCAACTCCAACTTTATCAGGAAGCAGGACTGGCTGTATATCTGTTGGCGCTTGGACTACCCTTTTGAGTATGGGCAGGGCTTCTTATATTGAGTGCGCTAAATCTATAATGGACGCAGCTACATATATTAAGAGAGAAATTGTAAAAGTTCCTCATATTGAACTTATGGGAGACCCACTTATGAGTGTGGTGGCGTTTCAGTCAAAAACTGTCAATGTTTGGGCAATTGTGTCAGCTATGAGCAGAATTGGAGGATGGGGATTAAATGCAATCCAAAACCCTCCTGGAGCGCATTTATGCGTCACTTATGCTAATGCCCCTCAAGCTGAAAAGTTTATTGAAGACCTTCGCAAAGCTGTTGAAGAAGTCTTGAAATCTCCTGATGTGAATGCTTATCATACTTGCCAGCTATATGGAATGGTTACTTCATTTCCTGATAAGAAAATTGTGGGAGATATTATGTCAAACTACGTTGATTGTTTGTTTACTGCATAATTATCACATAGAAAATAATAGGTAAATGGATAAAAATTCCGACACATAATTTGTCTTTATATTAAATGAAAATTATGATGCATTAGCTAAATCTGAATACCAATTTTAAAATTATTCTGATATTATCATTATAGAAATTATTATAGGATGCCACTATAAGATTAAATGTGATGTGGGTACTGACATTGATACATATGGGCTTGGTGATTTTCTAGCTATGTCAATAATCGACGAGAAATTATCTTTACTCCCCCCCCCCCCTCCGTGAGCGAACAAAAAAATTTTGTTCGCTCACGGAGGGGGGTTTTAATTTTTTTTTTAAAAAAAAAATTTATATATAAATTTTTATAAAAAATATTTTTTTTCGAAATTTAAAAAAATCCCTAATTTGCAAAAATTGGGAAGCAAATATTAATTTAATTTGCAAAATTTATGTTTTAAAACGCAATTTGTTTAAAATTAAACAGAATTAGCTCTAGATTTCATTATACTAATTATCACTTATATATCAAAAATTTTTTTCCATTAAAATTTTTTTATTATTAAAAAAATTTTTGTTCACTCACGGAGGGTGGGTTTTTGGTCAAAAAATGGCGATTTTTCTAATGGTTTTGTTCGCTCACGGAGGGGGGGGGGAGTTAGGGAATATAAACTTTATTTGTTTTGAATTTTCATTTTTATCAGATAAAAGAATAGCTTCAGGACAAAATATTGTATTGTGAAGATCATTATTTGAGTTTTCTATACCTATTGCAATCAATAAAAACATTCCTACTGGCTATTCGTTTTCTTATTTATTATATCAATATCGAACTAAATCAACTAATAGGAATGCTTTATAGGTATATAAAATATTGGCTACTTAATAACTCTGAATTTATATTTCTTTCTTCACAAGGAAGAAAAGCACTTAGATCTATCCCAAAGCAGAAAAGCATAGAATTCGCTGCATCCTTGACACTTTTCCCAGATAAATCTTTATAATCATCTAAATTGAATTTTTGCAAATTCATACAGTTTTCAATAGTATTTTCAAGTGTATTTGCAAGAATCATTATTGAAACAATAGTAGCTAGCGCTATTGTAACCCCTTTAGCAGCTTTTTTAAACAGCGAAATTTCGTTATTTTTTAAAAAAAATTGAGAAAGATGCTTTTTCAATAGCGAGTTTTCAGCTTTAATTGTCTGGAGTTTTTGGTTTTCTGATTTAAGCTGCTCATTTTCTTGTATTAAATTACTCACAAATATTTTATGTTTATCTCTGCTTTGTTGGGCTGCTAGTCGGTTTTTAAGCTGCCTTTCTTGCTTTTTTGGGTTATCTTCTAGCGGGATTGGATTTTCAATTTCTGGGTTCTTTAGGATTTTTCTTTTTGCTTGCTCTCGCTTAACTAGCCTTTTGATTTTGGAAGAAAAAACCCATAATAATTTAATTAATTTAGCTTAAATTTATTATGTATCAGCAGAATGAATAGATATTTAATATAAAATGATATATCTCTCAAGCTATTTAGTTCAGAATTATTCAATTTTAAGCAATTTTCACACAAAAAAGGCTGTGGTACAGATATCTCAATATCAGACTTTTTCAGCCTTTTATATGGTCCACGATCTGAATCATTCTCAAACACAAACTTGCCACATAAAACGCATTTTGGAAGATTAGATTCTTCATAAGGCTTAGTTAGGCTTTTATTATCCCAATTGAAGTCTAAGAATTCTGATTCATTAAAAATCAGATCTGATAGGTTGTTTTCCATTTATATCTTTCAGATTATGAAATTTGTGCAATTAAATAGTATAGTTATCAATAAAATCACTTAAATCTGTTTGCAAATAAAAATATCGACTATAGATTTAAAAATGAGCTTATTTCAGAGACGGAAGGAATTTTTTCCAATAGGCTTTAAAATAACTTATATGGATTCAGTATTATACAGCTCTCCACGCTTGTGAATTGCTAAAATCCGGCCTACTGAGACGAATGATTGGGGTTAGTGAAATCAACCCTTGAAGCAACAATTCTTCAATATCTAATATTGAATATTTAGAAATCAACTAAAATTTGCTCATAAGAGTAAATTCTGGGGTGCGAACCTCGCAATTTTACTGATTCATTGATCTAATATTGAATTTTTATAAAGAAATAGGACAGTGGCCTGAAATAATGCCACAGAGTTAATAATAAAACTCTCTCCCTCAATATCTAATGGATTTATCATTTCATTGGCTTGTTTCACCAACCCTCCGATCATCTCAGCAGACGTCAGTGCCATAGCAATCCACTAGCATGGATATGCTATACTTAATAAAAAAATCAGGAAGCTGCATAACAAATGTTTTAAATAAGGGCTATTATAAAATTTAAAATAGGTTTAAAAACTACTAAACTAATAAAATATTTATCAGTGTGCTTATATAATTAAGTCTTCACAACTGTATAAAACAAGATAAATCCAAGCACGAAATAAAACCCTACAGCACCTGCCATACCAATTTTCATATTTTTTTCTTTACGATTTGGTGGAGCAATATACTCAAATACCGCATATCCCATCCCAAATCCTACAATCAGTCCTCCAAAGTGTCCCCAGTTATCAACTAGTGGCGAAGCCTATATAATCCTTACAAACCCCATGATCAAGTTAAAAATCAGTATCATAATTAGCCAAATCAAGGTAATTGTTCTATAAACATCCCCTTCTAGGCTAGTCCAATTCATAATAATCCATGCTAACATAGCTGACGTAATCCCAAAGATCGAGGTAGATGCTCCTACTGCCATCGTTGTAGGACTAACCAAGCAGCTAAACAGGATTCCTCCCATCCCTGAGACCACATACACAATAATCGTCCTTTTAGTCCCTACAGTAGGCTCTAGTCTAAACCCAAGGATAACCTGCATTATCATATTAAACGTTATATGGGTCAAATTTGCATGCAAAACCATCGGGGTCAACCATCTTCACATTTCGTAGTCCTGCTGCATTTTTTCAGGATCTTTCGCCCCGAATTCGTCTAATGAGTGATTTGTGGGTTCCAGAAAGTTGCTTGAGTCATAATCATAGAAAACTGTGACAAAATATATGACAATATCAATAACTGTGATTACAAAAATAAAAGAACGTGTTGTAAAGAAAGGGCAAAAAATATATTTCAGCATTTGACAAAATGTTTCTTTACGAGCTTGCTCAGCTGTGCCCATTTGAAAGCCATATCCAAGCAAAGGATATTGCCCAGTCCTTGCTGGGTCGTTAACTAGCCTTTGTCGTCTTTCTGGAGGAAGGTCTCTTAAACTATGTATCCCTGCCATTTTATATTCCTCAACTTAATTTAATCTTTATATTATCAGGCACAATTCGCAGGCTGCGTTGGATTTTGTTTTATCAATGATAAATTCCTCTCCTTTGCGACTTCTGCTGCTGAATCCACCTAAGTTTTTTCGCATCGTGTCGAAGCCGACGGATTCTTCTTGTAGCTTGGAAAGGATGCGGTGCCTATAGCCGGGCTTGGTTATTTTTACTTCTGATGAGAGGATTTCGTCGGTGATGGGCCATTTGGAATTCATGAGGGCAAAAAGCTGCTCCATTTCATCATAGCCAGAGTCAATGAAATTTGTATATAATTGGCCTAAGTTTAGGTTTTCTAGTCAAGATTGTAGATTTGGGACATTTAAAAACCCGTTATTTGCAGCCACTGGAGCTGCACAGCATTTTAAAGGGTTTCTTGACTCTTGTTTCTGGAGTTTCCTAGAAGTTTTGAGCCCCCTTGCTTCTTCATCTAACGCAGCTAGTAACCTTCTTCTCAGCCCTGACTTCATAATCCCAATGCCTACCAAGGTTTCTTCAGAAATAGGAAGTGTGGAATTCAGCTGCGACGTCATTTGTTCAATATCATCATATCCAGCCACCATCAAAATTTCATACAACTCTTCTAGTTTCATACTGACAAGTCAATTATAAAGTTCTGTCTTTTTCTCAACATTTCCAAAAGAGACTGTCCTGACCTTGTCTTTGTCAGGAATACTTGATAATCTTATATCGCTCTCAGTCTTTTCAGCATCAGGCTCAAAGACTGAGCTTGCACTTCTACTATGATGGTGAGTGATTTTCCTTATTTCGTCTACAGAAGACTTAACGTTTTCTCGGAGACGGTTGTTTACTTCTTCAATTTGTTTAAGCTTGCTCATTTCGTGTGTAGGAGTGCCCATTAAGGAGTTGTTTTTGGAAGAATACGGGCTTAAGTTTAGATATTCAAAGGATTCTAAAGGAATTGAAGGAATGTTATCGACTGGGTCTGGGCAGGGCAAATTTAATGGAGAATTTTGAGCTGACTTTTCTGATGCTGACCCTGAGTTTCTTGTTTTTGTCAAAATTCCAGTCATTTCTGTGCTTTTTGATAAATCAAGGGCGTTTTTTCCACTCATATCTTTTACCTCAACAGATCCTGAATACCTCATCATAAGTTTTGCTACCTTAATGTGATTATAATCCACAGCATAATGCAAAGGCGTTCTCCCAAATACAAAATTTGGGCTATTGGGGTCTGCGTTGAATTTTAATAGCAGGCTGGCCATATTAATGTCACCTTTAAAAGCAGCATGATGTAATGGAGTATCCCCATCATTCTGCTGGACATTAGGATTTGCTTTATAGTCAAGCAAAAGCTTGGCTATTTGGTATTGGCTGTTATAAGAAGCTTGATGGAGAGGAGTTTCACCCATTTTTGTTTTGACGTCTGGGTCTGCGCCCATATCTAGTAGTAGCTGTGTAGTTTCTACATGGCCGCATATAACAGTTCGGTATAAAGGTGCCCAGCCTAAGGTGGGGTCGACTTGATTTATCCCTTCAGGATAGCCATCAAGAGCTTCTTTTAAAAGGCTTCGGTCGCCTAAACGGCATGCTCTTTGTATGTCTTCGATTCCGGATGAGACTTCCATTTTAAATTATTTCGTAAGGATAAGAAATTATAGGATTTTTTCTTTATGGAGCTAAAAATGCATTTTTTTTATTTTAATAAAAAAATTATATAAGATAAAAGATATTTTCTTTATTATCCAATCTATTATTATTTACTAGATTTTACAAATACTTATCCTTCACAATCATTTATAAATGATTTAAACTCAAAAGCGTCAATAACTGAAGGGATTGTAAGTAAACCTTCTAAAAATGCTTCAAGCCCCTGTCTGCGATTATCGATTTCTTTTGGAGAACTCAGAGGTGTTAACGATTTTCCTGGAAGTACTGGAAAAGTAGATTCAGTTTGCTTTATAAGTTTCCAGTTATTTCTGACGTTTAAATAGTTGTTAAGCATAGGACTTGAGGAGCGTTTGATTAAGAAATTATTAAGCTGGTCAAAGTCTTTATACCTCCTTTTTACTGTCCATTCGTCAATTTTTTTAGATTTCTCAAATTTCCCGAATTTAAGAGTATATATTATAAAATGAGAATCCTTATCAAGTTCATTATCCCATGATATGGGCGTATACAATAAATATGATCACTCCGTATTATTGCATTTTCATAGGGATTCAATAGTAAGTTTACACTCAATGAAATCCAAGAGTTCTTGGCAAATATATGCAGGATCATTTAATATGTGCCCTAAATAGTTTTCTAGCTCTATCTTCCTAATATCAATCGCTTCATTGTCTTTTTTTCGGAGAGTCTGCATATAGTTCTTTTTAGGGAAACTTGGAAGCCCCGCAGGGGCTAATATTTTTCTAAGCCTTCTATGAAGATCCCAAATTTCGCTATACCTTTTCATAACAACTCCTTCCCCTGCAAGTTTAACAGCTTTCCACTGAATAATATACTCTATATGTTCTTTTTCTTCAACCCATTTGACGATTCTTAAATTAATATATGATTGCAGCTGATAATTATTTAATTTTCGCTGTTCTGCATCATCTTTTAAAAAATCTCGAGGACTAAAATAATAAGCAGCAAAAGATCCATGGTTACTTGCAATAGTGTCGCTTATAATGCTTGGTCTTCTTTCTTCACCCATTATTTTTTTGTGAGCTTCTATGCAGGTTGTTCTTCCCTGGCCTTCTATATGTAAAAAATTCAAAAAATCATCTATCATAAATTCAGGGAAACATAAATTTCCTAAATATTCATCGAGTGCATGCTTTCTTTCATCAATTTTAGCAGACCCACTCATTGTCATAGGGAATTTTGGGAATTCTAAGTTCGGGTATTCAGTTTTAGGGAATTTTTCTCGTAAGCTGTTGTGTAAACATTCAAAGTCAGGGTATGTCTTTCTTACTGTATGGGTGTCGTTTCCTACTGTAACAATAATATGATAATACACAACTTGACGATTTTTTTCTGTTTTTACTTTGCATTCTTTGATTGACGTCGTAATAAGCTTTGTTTCAAGCTCTTCAAGTGCTATTACTGACCGCCTTTTAGAGTTTTGCCTACCTGCAATATTATTGTTATGAGTTTGAAATAGCAAAGGCTCTAGGTAAATAACTGTAAATTCATTTGGCTTGAAAAACGAGTACAGCGATAATATTGTTGAGGCACATCAACCCATTACGAAGCTTGCTATTTTTCATTCTTGCAGCATTTCACTGTTTTCTCTTGGGTCAAGCAGGATGAAAATCGTAAAGCACATCTGTAAAAGCATATTTATCGGCCAAAAACTTCTGAGTCCATACCAAGTCGTAAGTAATCTACGCCGATGCTCAAAATTTACTAGCCTTTCTCTATTTTTTCATAATTTTTTTTTTTTTTATTATATTAGCAACGCCAATAATTTTTATAAAAAAATAAAGGAGTAAGTATAAACTAAAAAGCCATGAAATCCCTAAGCAGGTAAAGAAAATAATCCTGGCAGTTTTTTCGTCAATTTCATAAATATCACAAGGCACTATATAGAATACATGAATAAGGTTAAAAATTGCTGAGGATATATTGCAAATATATTTAATCACTAAATTCTTTGTAATGGTCTGAGTTCGGTCGATACCATCATGTCAGTGCCTTATACAGCGTCTGATACTGTACCCTATGAACCAAATTGGAATAATCATAAAGAAAGCCAATATAATTACGATGTATAATCTCTCCATTTATAAAAAATTTCAAAAGCATTTTTATATCAGATGCTACTGCTTATTATGGAAATCTGCAATTATTTTAATTGATTATTAAAAATTCTTAACTAATAAGGGCATTTCTGTATTCTTGATTCAATATTTTGAATTTCAGAAATAAATTTTGAGGCCTCCTGTTGAGATTTTTCAATATCTCCAAATATTTCTTCATAACTGACGCCCTCCTCGCTTATTTTTCTCTTTTTTCTTTCATTTTCCCCATCTTTTACCAGTTTTTCGTATTTTTCTTTAATTTCATTCAGCTGCCTTGTTAAAGCTTGTATATGTTCATCTCTTTTAACTTCTTCTTCTGTATAGTTTTTGTATAATTCTTCATATTCCTGCTCAATATCTTCTGCCCTTCTATATCCAAATATATTTTTTGGAGTGCCTTCTGTTGAGAATTGTGTAGACTTACGAGGAGATGGCGATGTATTTATGATGTCCACTGAAAATTTTGATGGGGATTTTTGGGATTTAGGAGAGGATTGTAAACTTTCAGCTCTCCGAATGGCTCGTGTGACGATATTTTTTCTTGCAGAATTACTTCTATCGGTAGATTTATCGTCAGTTTTAGTATTAATTGCATCTATGTCTTGAAAATTTAGCAACTTTTCATTTCTTATAGCAGTTGGGTCAATTGCTTGCTTAATGGCTGTTTCATTGTCTTGAATTGTTTTTAAGTGAGCTTCTGTTAGTTTAGTTATCTTTGCCATGATTTTATTCTCTTAATTTATTTTATAATTATTGTGCAAAATGAACTGAAAATATTGAAGACTATAATTTACATCAAGCTAAAAATATTAAAATGAACTTATTAAATTAAAATTAAATAAATCTTATTTTATATCTAAATTAAATAAATCTTATTTATTTATATCAAAAAACTACGAGTTATTAAATCTAAGCTCATATTAAAAACCAGTAAGAAGTACATAATAATCCTAAAAATTGTGGCCAGATTGCTGGCTTCTTCATTCAAAATTAAAGGTTAATTATTAGCTGATAAGAATTTGGATTAATAATTTCGCTCATATCTTTAATAAATTTAACAAGGCTTTGAGTTTAATTATTATTAAATCCTTTTTATTGATGAGTTCTTGCCAAAATGATATAACGAATTTATTAAATTTTCTGTTAATTTGAGTCGTTGCAACCTAAAATATAATCAATCAACACAAATAAGAATTCAAAAAATTAGACAATCATCTCTAAGGCTCCTTTATTAAATATAAAAAATAAATTTTATAAGCAATATAAACCACTTATCAGCTACTTATCTAATTTAAATTAAATATCAAACCGAAGTAAAATTTAGTAATTAATTCTAATAATTCTAATCTCTATCACATTTTTTTGAGCATTTTAACTTGAAATCACGTTTTATCTATTCAAGCCATTTTTATCCAAATTTGCAACAGCCAGCTCCATTGCCGGTACATTATTCCTCCATATACCTAATCCTCCATTCAGCTGTTGAAATTAATGTTTATAATAATTATTTACTCCTAAATCTCTCTGTGAGCGAGCAAAACCATTGAAAAATTCCTATTTTTGTGTAAAAAACCCACCCTTCGTGAGCAAAAAAATTTTTTTTGATATATAAATAATTTTATTATAGCAAATTTTATTGAATTTTGAAAGTCTTGCATTTTTAAGCATAAATTTTGCAAATTAAATTAATTTTAGCTTCCAATTAGGATATTTAAATTTCTAAAAAACAAATTAATATAAAATTTATATAATTTATTTTCGAAAAAAAATATACATTTTTTGGTTCGCTCACGGAGTGAGGGGTAGTTAGTAAAACTTAAATTCAGAATGGCAGGGAAAGCAAATGCAAAAACAATCAAGAAGCAGCCATCCAAACCTTCTGCACCAAAGAAAATCTCTAAAAAGGTTCCGAATAATGATGTTGACCTGAACCACAACAGAGACCAGAATGATCCTCTCCCAATCCCAAAAGGTGACACGCCTTATGCTTTAGCCAAACTTGCTGAATACAAAGAGCGAGATCTGGATAAAGCTGAGCATTTCTACAAGATTTTCCCTAAATAAACTATTACTATAATAAGCCAAATTACCAATTTATAGACCATATATAATTATTTGTAAAATTCATTAGGCAATTTAAAGAGAATTCTATACAAGCTAACAATAGAAAGTGGAGAGCGCTGCGAAAGCGCCATCAAGGACTTGGCAAGTCTTCTCCACCAGCGTGGAAAAACGCAAGAAGCTTGTGACTTATTAGACAAATATAGACATCTGTTTAAAAATGATGCAGAAAGGTTCGAAAACCTTTACAACACTTTAAAAAAACAAATAGTTACCACGGGCAACTGTTTGAATAAAAGTCTGAAGCTTTCCGGTCTTAAAAAGGAAGATAACAGTGATTTTGTTTACTCACTGTTTTCCAATACGCTACGTATTTTAAGCGTTAAATTGGGGACCGAAGAAATTGGGACTAAAGAGGGGTAATCTTTTTAATGAAAAATAGACTGAAAATTATAAATAATTGTTAATATACAGTATTTAGCTTAGAAAGTATATACTGAAACAGATCAAGCTTGGCTTAATTCCATTTAAATATTAAAGACCTTGATGTTAGTTTTTTATAGCATACTATGCGATCCTTGAATTCAGCAGCCATTCTTCAGCAAGAAAAACTCTAGAAGGATTTCACCACTGGGATGAATATAAAATTGAGTGAATTGACTACAGCGGAGAAGTAGCTGGTGATGCTCATTATGCAAGACATAAAATGGAGGAATACAGGAAACACCATCCTACGTTCGAGTATAAAGTTTTCGATAGAGATCCAAAGGGCTATGTCCTCAGCATGCCGATTGATGGAATTGGGCTTAAGTGCAGAGAAATGCTGAACGATGACGAGTTTAACGTGAAGCAAATGTTGGGATTTTCACTGTTCTCCACGATTTTTGAGGGGTCAGTGAATTAATCTTTAACTTCGTTTTTATATATTGATTATCTTGAATAATTCTTCAATAAATATTGAGTTTTAGAGAGTGTTCTGAGATATAAATTCTGCTTAATTTTTATTTTCAATGCTTTATTTATTATTATAAACGTCTTCTAGGATTTATGTGTTTGCTATCATTTAATTTTATGTATATGGATAGCTATTTATAGCCTAAGAACTCTTTTGGCTTCTTCCTAATCTTTTTAGATTGAAAAATAGGGAGCTTGTTTAATCTATTAATATCGATTTGACCAACTCCTCAAGAGGCAGTTCATAACCTTATAATGCAGGGTTTCTGCCATTTGCGGAGTTTACCAAGCCAACGTTAGTTAGCTAACTAACTCCCCTCTTTGCCCATGGAAAGATTGGGAATCTTGAGCTATAAAAGTGATCAGGCTATATCTCAGCATTTATTAGAGAAAATTCATATTTAAATAAGATTTGGCTATAATGCAAAATAGATTTTAATTTCTGGCATTTATGCTTTTAATAGACTTATCATTAAAAATTCAATATGAATTAGATAGTAAAAAGAATGGGAAACTGTTGTCTCAATCCAAGCGCTCAGAATTTGGTGGCGACTTCTAACATAGATCCAGAATATCAAAAACACCAATCTATCCATATTATTAGCAAAGACAATATTGGAAGAATTAATGGGAGCCAGGCCGTGAAATTTGAATTACTAGCGCCAATTCATCAGGAAACCTTAGTCTGCACCGTCGGAAAAATTCCTATACGTATGACTGGGTGTGTTATCCCAGGACTTGACCCGCGCGGAGAAATTTCTAGCTCCCTCCTGTGAACAAGCAAAATCATTGAAAATAACCTTCATCGATGTATAAGTTTTAATTATTAAAATGAAATCTACAACTAATTCATTAAAATCTAAACAGCTTGCAATTAAAACATAAATTTTATAATTTAATTGAATTTTTTGCTTTCCAGTTTTCGGAATTGTTTGAAATAATGAAAAAATTCCTTATTCAAACAAATATTTTTATTCGCCCACAGAAGGGAAATAAGGAATGTCAAGATACATACACATTTCTATACAAAGATGATACCATTTTAGCAGTTTTGTTTGATGGACACGGTAAAGAAGGGCAAAAAATCGCAAACTTCTGCAAAGATTATATGGTAAACTTTTTCACTGAAAATTTCATAAAATTCGAAAAAAATCCAATTGATGGGATAATTGAAATGGTTCAAGAATGTGACGACAGCTTGAATATGAGTGGAATTGTCACAAGCTTATCTGGCACAACTGCAGTTATTGTGGTTTTAAACTCTACTGCAATCCACGCTGGAAGCGTAGGAGACTCAAGAGCTATATTAGCGACTTTACCTCGAGAAGGCACAAAAATCAAGCCCCAGCACATAGAGCATAAAATTCCATCTAAATGATCAAACAAAGTAATACCTTTAAGATTATTATCGCCTGTTACAATTACAGTAGATCAAAAGCCTAATCACGTTGAAGAGCTTAAAAGGATTACAGCAGCTGGCGGCGTCGTCGAAAAAATCACAGATGAAGCCGGGCAGCCTGTCGGCCCATATAGGGTTTGGCTTAAACGTGGAAACTATCCAGGCCTCGCAATGTCAAGGTCTATTGGTGACACTGTAGCTCATGAAATAGGTGTCAGTTCCACCCCAATCTGCAACAGTTTTGAATTTTACCCGGAAAGTGACCAATTTGTAATTCTTGCTTCAGATGGCCTCTGAGACGTCATGGACAACCAAGAAGTGATAAATTTTGTAGAAAAATTCAGAGGAATTACCAAAGGATTTCCCGCAGATGATTACCCATCAAAAATCTCTAACTCAACTATAGCAAGATTACTATGTGAAGAAGCAAGGCATAGGTGGTTTGGGGTAGTTGAAGAAGAAGACGTAATGATTGATGATATTTCTGTAGTCATCATAGAGTTTACCAGTGTA
This sequence comes from Blepharisma stoltei, assembly GCA_914767885.1. NCBI lineage: Eukaryota > Ciliophora > Heterotrichea > Heterotrichida > Blepharismidae > Blepharisma > Blepharisma stoltei. The sequence continues at coordinate 237,574 of CAJZBQ010000020.1, read as the reverse complement.
GAGCCTATAGGAATAGGAGAAAGAACGCCTAGAAGCGAGAGAAATGTAAAAAAATTCCAAAGCATCACGTTTGAAAGCGACATAATTAAACAAAAAAATATTGTGAGAAATGACCCAGCCAGAGGAAGCATTGCAAAAGGAGAAGAAAATAATGAAATTTTGGAAGCTGCAATGCAAGTTATGCAAGAAGAGGAAGGTAATGATATTAAATAGCAATAAATTAATTTTACTCAAGAATTAATAAAATTCACTTATTATGATATTGCTCATGCTCCTTTTGCAAGGCAATTTGAAATCCGGCTGAAAATCAGGGGAGGTAAAGGATAAGTCTTCGGGTCTTATAGTATCTCTCGTCCATAAATTTTCACTATCAGTGATTGTAAAAAAGCCTTGGGAGTTTTTTTAAGAAATAAAATGGTGATGTTGACGGAAATTGGATTTGAGGCGCACTTCTTAAGGAATAGGTAGGACCTATCCTGATGAAGCTGAAGCTGGCCTCTGTTCCTTTTTAGGGTAGGCCTTGAGGCTTGGGATGCCTTGCCTAAGAGGAAAGTTTTGTTTCTCCCTCGAAGGTTTTCCTGTCCATGCCAGACGTGCTAAACAGGCTTTGCCTATCACATGGTATTTCCTCATCATAAAGATCGGGCACTCTGCAGGCAGATTCTTCCCTAGGGAGCTGATCCCTTGAACAGGTGAGTCAGGTCGGAAATCAAAATGGCACCATTTTGTAGACAAGATCGGCGACTGCTAGTGGGTTTTACCCGCTCATGGGGAGCATAATCATCTTAATTATCATTTGAGAGTTTTTGAATAAACTTATTTCTTTATCAATTTGAGCAGATAATACCGAAGGGGTAAATAAAGTAGCGTCAGCATAAAATATTATAGGACTTTGACTATGACTTGCATGTCTTTCTTCAAATGCTTTTTCTTCATGTTTTTCACTATGATTAGCAATCAAATGTTTAGATTTTCTAGTTTCGAATAATAACGCTTCTTTATTTTTCCCTTCATAACTGTAGATTATCATCGTAACTCTGCTGCTGAGAGTGGTTTTTCTATCACTCAGCATATAAGTGATTACTTTCTGTTTGGTATCTTGCAAAAGATATTTTCCGTGTTTCATGTATAAATATCTTTTACTGCGGGTATCCATCAAATGGAATAAGTTTAGCCTTTTTAGTGTTTTATTAGGTGAGTTGAATAATTCTTTGCATCCTTGCTCGTACCATAAAAAGTTACCTTTTAAATCGTGAATTGATCTTGCTCTTCCTATTTCAGCTTGATATCTAGGAATATGAGAAGAAAGTGATAGGATTAAACTGTATAGACTTGATGGTAATAAAGATTTCTGCAAATTTTCATAAATCATATCCAAAAGATTTTTTGCTGATGGATAAGATTTTATCAATTTTACGGTTTCTTCTGAAGTAAGAATTCGCTGCAGACGGAGTAAATAAGAATCTTTAGTGATATTAGCGAATATCTCCTTCAGCTGAGCTTCGATTTCTGATATCTCCATATATAAAAATATATCTTATTCCCCTCGGTGAATAAACAAATTTTGTTTGGGTGGGTTTATTTTTTTTTTTAAAAAAATTATATATAATTTTTTTAGTTAATTTTTTTTTGAAATGTAAAATAAATCCCAATTCCCAAAAATTGGAAAGCAAATATTAATTTAATCTGTAAAATTTATGTTTTAAAATGTATCTATTTAAAATTAAACAGAATTAACTAGATATTTCATTAAACTAATTATCACTTATATATCAAAATTTTTTTCATAAAAGATACGAAGGGTAGCTTTTACCCAAAAAATAAGATTTTACAATCGTTTTGCTCACTCAAGAATTGGGAGTTAGCGTATCTTGAAAACCCATAAGCCTATTTTAGAGATGATATAAATAATTTTTATTTAAACATAATTAAAATTTTAAAGAGTTTAATTTATATCTCATTCAGTCTTTTATTATTTCTGCTCAAATAGATTAAATTGGGAAATTTTTATAATGAAATCTAAAATCTAAATCTAATATTTTTAAAAGATATTAGTTAAAATTTTGGCATTTTCTTGAAATATTTTAAATATTTCTGCATAAGATTATTCATAATTTTTATTTTTTTATTAAAGTTGAATCCCACTTTAATTATAAAAGACTAATAATGAAGTATTTTTGAAGATACCATAATAAGATTTATTCATATATGTCAAAACTGAATCTGATCAATTTATTTCTCTTATTTTAATTAGAAAGTCCTTAAAACTTTATAAAAAAAATTATGCTATTTAATAATCTTAACACATTCAAGCCTATTGAGCTAACTTTTTTATATATAAGAATAATTTTTAATTTTTTAAAGACTCCCAAAATATTAATTGCTATAAAATATCCGTTAATAGCTTTATTAAATGGCAGAGCCAAAATTTGATTATGACAAAGGAAATTTTTTTACTGATTTATGAATGATATGAGCATTCCAAACAATAAATTTTTGGAAAAAAAATAAGCCAAGCCATTCAAATATTCTAAAAATACCTGATAGATTTAATTTTGAAGAGTCATTGTTAACATTAGAAAAAGAGTGGGATACTGAAACAAGAAAACCAAATCCGAAATTTCTCAATGCCCTGGTAAGGACTGTTTGGTGGGAATTTACAAAATACTCCTTTTATTTAAATATTGGGCAGATTCTTGGGCTTGCTCAAGCTGTTATTATGATTTTTTTGATAGATTTTTTTACTGATGATAGTTATACTATGGAAGGTATATGACTGGTTGCATGCTTGGGTATTGCAGCGATTTTGAGTGTTTCACTATTTGCGCTAGGAGCTTTTTATTTGAGGTTGCTTACTATAAAAATAAAATCAATAGTGCCATATATTGTTTATAAAAAGGTCCTAAATACATCATTTGAAGAAATTTCACAAAAGGATTATTCTAGTTAATATAAATGGCTAAGGCATATTCATATAAGGGATTATATAATAATTCATAAGCTAAAGGTATATAAAGGGAAATTGCCGAATACAATAGCAGCTGATTTAGAATATTTTAGTGGAATTACTACCTTAGGAATGATAGCAGGATGCCCATTTATTTTTATAGGTGCATTTTTGATTATTGGCATTCTTACAGGATGGGCTGGGATTATTGGTTTGGCTGTATTAATTCTTCATTTTCCAGTAGCAGTCTTGTTATCAAGCATGTCAAGCTATTATAGAATGAAATCTTCTACTTATGGGGATAGAAGAATTGTGATGATTACGAACATAATAGAAGGTATTAGAGTTGTTAAGTTGTATGGATGGGAAGAGCCATTTTTAAGACTGATATATATGGAAAGATCAAAAGAAATTAAAGAGCAAAATAAGGAATATGCTGCGAATTCATTAAATAACTCTATAGGAGTTTCTGGAATCGGAATAATCTTGCTTATAACGTTTGCACTTTATGTTCACTTAGGCGATTCATTAGAAGTTAGCACTGTATTTTGCGTTGTTGCAACAATGTGTATAGTTTATTGCTTAGTTACAAAAATGGGTGTAAATGCAGCATATAGTGCTGCTACAATAGTGCTATCAATGGAGCGTCTAACACAAATTTTATTATTAAGTGAAAAAAATAGTGACAAAGAAAACCCAGAAAATCCTGATTTTTCTGTGTCAGTGAAAAATGCTAGTTTTTCTTATATATCGAAAAAAGAAAATCAGGAAACTACTGAAGAAAATCCTATAAATAAAGACAATATAGATAATGATGTACTGACTGATATAAATTTTGAGCTCAAAAAAGGAGAATTATTGATTGTTGTAGGACAAGTTGGAAGTGGAAAAAGCAGCTTATTACTTGGACTATTGGATGAATTATTTAAATCAAATGGACAAGTAAAAATAAATGGGAAAGCCTCTTATTCTGCCCAAGATCCATGAATTTTATCAGGCACTATAAAAGCAAACATCATAATGGATAAAGAATATATTGAAGAGCTCTATAAAAATGTTATAAAAATGTGCATGCTAGAAATAGATCTTGATAATTTTGCAAATAAAGATGAAACAATCGTTGGAGACAATGGAATCACATTAAGTGGAGGACAAAAAGCTAGAATAAGCCTTGCGAGAATATTATATGCTAATAGAGATGTTATTCTTCTTGATGATCCTTTGAGTGCAGTTGATTCTGAAGTGAGCTCATTTATTTTCAAAAATTGCATTAAAGATTATTTGAAAAATAAAACTGTTATTTTAGTGACCCACCAAATCCATCTCATTTCAGAAGCTGATAAACTCTTAATCTGTCACCAATTTAAGAAATTTTTGAAAACAATTTTAAAAATTAATATAAATATTTTTTTTTTAATCGTGAGGGAAATTAATTTTAAACCAAGGAAAACAGATATTTTTTGGTACATATCAAGAATTCCAAGGAAGAGCGGATATAGAAGACTTCGTTGGAGAATTAAAACAAATGACTGATAGCGTAGAAAAGAAAGAAGTTGACTATTCTGTTTATGTAAAAGAAATCAAATCAGAGTCTATTTCATCAATAGCAGATGAAGAAAAAGACCTGCCTCCAATATCACTAAACACTTATCACCAGTTTTTTATATATGGCTATAAATATAACTTTGTGCTTGTTTTGGTATTACTTGTATTGGTGATAACGCAAATAGCAAGTATCGCTGTCATATATTGGCTTACAGTATGGTCAGCACAATCTGATTCTGAGCAGGAAGATACTTATTATGTGTGGTTTTATGCAATAATTGTAAGTATATGCTATTTTTGTTCATTTTTGCGTTGCTGGATATTGAGCTATGGCATGACAATTGCAGGAAAGAATTTACACAATAAAGCTTTGGAAAGCATGGTGAAAACTTCAACTGTGTTCTTTGATAAAAATCAGACTGGAAGAATGATCAATCGGTTTTCAAAGGATATGCCTTTTTGATAAATTTATCCAATCATTAGACCTTATCTTATATATTAATTATAGTGCTTACTAACTGTATAAATAAGTATACATTTATGATTGATGAATTATTACATGGCATGTTTTACTATTTTGTAAACCAAGCTTTCGATATATGGGGCCTTCTCATTTCTATTTCCATCCTCATTCCTCCAGCTGCAGCTCTAGTATTAATATACTTATTGGTCACTATATGATTTTCTAAGCTCATCATACCAATGGTCAAAGACCTCGGCGGCCTAACCTTAGTATCTAAAAGCCCAATCTTAAGCCTTGCCAACTCAACCTTACATGGAATTGTCACCATAAGATCTCACGAACTTCAACAAAAATTTATCTATGACATGAAAGTGTCCCTAGAATACAATTGCCGCTGTGAGTTCAGCAGAGATATTCCATTCAGATTCTATCAGTTTTATATGGAAATTTTCTTAGTCCTATTATGCATTATGTGTGCTTTTATACTTGTGGGGTGGAGGGATTTTATAACTGAGGATTTAGCAGCTTTATGCATATGTTTCTTAGTTTTAGCTATGCAGCCTACAACTTCATGGGGAGATACCATGATTGAAGTAGAAGTTTTAATGATTTCGCCACAGAGACTTATGGAATATGCTGATATGCAGCCTGAAGGAGCGTTTGAGACTGATACGCCATTTGAAATTACCCATGGGAAAATTAAAATCCAAAATTTATTTATGAAATATCGAGACAATTATCCTTTTGCGCTTCATGATTTGAATATTACTATTGAAGCTGGACAAAAGGTAGGAATTGTAGGGAGAACTGGCTCAGGGAAATCTTCAATAATGAACGTGCTGTTTAGGCTAGTTAACCCTACATTTGGGACTATCCTTATAGATGGCCAAGATTATATAAATGCTGGCCTTCATCAATTGAGAAGACAAATGTCAGTTATTCCTCAATCCCCTATCATTTTTATGGCTACTTTTAGAGACAATATAGACCCATTTCATGAGCACACAGATGAAGAAATTTTAAATATCTGCAAGCAGTCTGATATTTATGAAGTAGTCCAAGCACTCCCTAATAAGCTTGACACAATGTTATCAGGAAGAGAATCCAGCTTATCCGCTGGAGAAAAACAGCTAGTTTGCCTTGCCCGAGCACTGATCCGAAATAGCAAAATTGTGATGATGGATGAAGCCACTGCAAATGTTGACCCTAAAACTGATAGAATTGTCCATGAAAAAGTAAAGACTATGTTTTCTAAAAATACCATGCTTATTGTTGCACATAGACTAAGGACAATAATTGATGTCGATTTAATAGTCGTGATGGAAGAAGGGACTTGTAAAGAAATGGGAAGTCCTAAGGAGCTTGTTGCAGTTGAAAATTCACTTTTTAGGAACTTAATTTTGCACACAGGTCCACAAGAGTCGAAATATTTGCTTGAAAAATTACAAAATGCCTAATCAACTTTTAATAAATTTAAACAAGTATTTTAAACAAATTATTATTTATTCTTCGTCATTTTCTTCAAGATGGCTAGCTCTATGCTCTTTTTTATCAATTTCATTAATATAGTCATAAAGCCTTGATAATGTATTTCTTATTTCTGCATGCATATCGCTATCATCTCCTAGGTGCTTTTCCACAAATGTTAAGACCTCATTTAATTCATTGCAGGCTTGCTCGATTTCTACCTTTTTTATTCCTGAAGATTCTTGATCTTCAGTATTATCTAAAAATTTTTTCCACGTCAAATTCATTTGATTATAAAAACTCAAGGCTTCTTCTTTTTTCTGCTGTTGTAAAAAGATATTCCCCATAAGGTAATATGACCCTGATATCGAATAATGCTCAGGTCCTTTATCTAGGCTTTCCAAATAAATATTTTCTGTTAATGAGCCAAGAGCATCATGATAATTTCCAATTTCTGTAAATAGAAACCCAAAACTTTTCAATAGACGTGACCTAAGCTTGGAAACTCTTTTTTCGAATTCTTTGTTTTCTTCAGTTTTTTCGTTTTCACTAGGCTGATGCTTAAGTAACGTCCAGCGGCCTCCAATTAAAAAGCCTTCAGCACGCTTTTTTCGACCGATTTTCAAGTTGCCGTCGGCAAGTTCGAAGTAAAGAGGCATCAGCTCTATAGAATCTTCTCCAAAAATTTGTGAGGACTCTTGTAGGCAACGAAATGCTAAATCTACAGCTTTCTATGTGAAAATTACATCTGCTTTATTTTGGTTAATGAAACTTCTAGCGTCTTCTGCGACTTTTGCGATGATTTCTTTTTGTTCTTCTTGACGTTGGACGCTGATTTTTGCTCGCTCTGTTTCTGAAGCTATAAGTAAATCGCTATTGATTTGCTTCGAAGCCATTTATCTGTTTTATAATGAATTGATTTTTTTACAAACTATAAATTGTATTTAAAAAAATTTATATGAGATATGATAATTTTTTAAGAAAACGAACGAAATTTCATATAACAAAGCATAAAATTATATTGTAAATTCTTATAAGAAAATGACATGCTTATAGAAAATGCTATGCATTAATCAAAATATGCTTGAGCTTACAAAATTTTAATTTATTAATTTAAATGTAGCAGTCTCAAATTTTGTAAAGATTTTCTATTTTATCCAAAGAAATACATATAGAATATAGTTTTGATATCAGAAAAAAATTTAGCATATTCTTTTACTGTTAGTATTTTAAAATATCTTGAGAGATTTTCAAATTTATCAAAAGTAATGAAATGCTGAAATTTGTTATTATTAGAATATTTTATCTTAGAACACTGATATAGGCCAGGTCAGCGTTTAGCTCGTCCTGGGATAGCACTTCCGATGCAACTTTTGGATTTGGCCTGACTCCATAAATGCCAATCAAATCCACAAGTTGACATAGCAGGCATATACTTACTTGTCAATTCACGAAATTGGCTTGTAACTTATGGAGCAGGACCAACTCCACTAGTTGCGGTGAATCTCCTAGCCCAGGTCGAGCTAAATGCCGTCCTGGGCTATACCCTAACAGTACCTTTTTCGTATGTTCGAGATTGTTGAGGAGCTCTTGCCTTTTCTGCAGTGAGAACTTTAAGTGTTTGATCATCAGTAGTTTTCTGGCGATATTCCGGCCCCATTGCGGTTTCTTCTTTGTCAAACTTAAGCTTGATTTCCTTTTTGTTTAGCTGAGTTAACGAAGGTGGATCCATGCAATTACCCATATTTTTTATTATAACTTATCCATTTATGAGTTTTCTTATGCTTAAAACTTATTAAAATATCCTTTAAGCTTATTAATAGCTTCGCCATATCTATAATATAATAAATTGAATATAATAAATATTTTTTAATTAAAAATTTCCTAATATCTCAATCAGACTCAGCATAATTCTTTACATTTTATCAAAAATACACGAATCTTTTGAATTTCATATCAAATTTTATAATAATCTCATCCTCTATTTTTTAATTTAATCAGATTTTTCCTCTTCCTCTTCGTCCTCTTCTTCTTCCTCTTCGCCATTCCCCTCATGTTTTAGCACATTATTTGGGAAAAGCATTGGAGGAATCCCAGCTTCTTCAGGTTTATCCCCTTTTGAAAGATCTCTATACCTTTGCAAATAAACCCTTAAAGGTTCAATATATTTCTCAAATCCAAGAGTATTCATTGCATACATTAAATCGTCGCCACTAATTGTTTTTCTTCTTTCACTTAAGCATTTCTCACAGGCTTCACTGGTAATAAAGCTGATAAACTCGGATACGCATTCTTGGACACATTCTTTAGCATCTTTACTTATTTTCGCTTGAGGTGGTAATGCTTTTTTCATAATTCTCGATATATTTGCTATAGGCAAGAATCTGTCCTGCTCACGAGGATCTCCTTCCTCTGACATTTTTATTAAAAAAGAATGGAAGAAAAGCTGCTTGACTGGGAAGACAATTCAGAAAATTTTATGCTGAAATAGGTAAATTTGTTTTAAATAAATAGTTTTGGAGAAAAATAAGCATTTATTTTGTGAAGATTACCCTTTAAGACACATATGCTGGCCGGATCTTGTGCTGGTGTAGTAGAGCATTCAATTTCATTCCCTTTTGACACGATTAAGGTGAAATCCAATTAGACATTCGCTCAAGCAGAGGCTATATTAACATTAAGTTAGATTATCGAGAAGCTTCAGCTAGCACCCACGGGTTGTTTTTCCACTTGCTTCGTTGGGCTTCCTGCCATCGACTCACCAAGAAGTTAACTTGATTCCACATGAGGCTCTCGTCGAACGGAGAGTGAAGTCTTCTGGATTGCCTTGCCGTAATCCAGATGCACAGAAATTCCAAGAAATGGAATTTTGGCCGACTCTTGGTAAAAAGACAAAACTTGTAGTCCAAGGTGTAACTCCTTGCTCACGCTAGGAAGATTCCCTATAGGCCTGAAAGACTTTGCTAGACTTCCCCTTTCAAAATCTAAGCTTCCCTCTCCCTCAAGGTAAAATCCAGCTCCTGAAAGTGGACTAAAGGCTCGACCCTAAACGTATCAGAATTAGTTAGCTAGCATAGTTTTCCATTTCTTCGCTGGCGCACCTTGCGGATATAATTAAAATATCTGCTCGAAGCTCCATGGCTGAGACACCATATTTTAATTATGACACCTGCTCAAGCAGAGTCTACAAGATCAGCCTCATACTGGGATATAGCAAAGCTAATGAAAAACGAAGGATTTATCAAAATGTGAAGAGGGGTTTCGACCGTTATCCTCGGCTGTGTACCAGCCCATGCAGCTTATTTTTCAATCTACGAATATTCAAAAAGGCATTTCCAAATTGAAAGCAATAAAGATTTTTATTTTTTTTCAACAGCAATCACAGGAATTTTGGCGACGTCTTCTCACGATATTATCATAACTCCAATGGATGGTATTCATTATTTAGTAATCAAACAGAGGATACAATTAAACAGAGTAAAAGGGCCACTTGGAATGCTTAAGCATGTTGTGGGAAATGAAGGAATCATTAGCTTATATAGAAGCTTACCTATAACACTGGTAAAAAATATATAGATAATGAATATGCCACAAGCTGTGCTTTTTATGACTTTCTATGAGAATTTTAAGTCTCAGCTGTATCCAGACGGAAATGTCTCAATGTATGGGTTCTTTACATGTGCAGGAGTTTCAGCAGCTTTGGCAGCTGGACTTACGACTCCTTTGGATGTTATTAAGACGAGATTGCAGACGCAGAGAGAAACTTGTCCTAGCTGCGGCACGAAATTTATGCAAAGTCAAGGGAATTTGTCGAAGCCCAGATATGGGAACATTCAAAACGCGATAAGTCTGATTTATTTGGAAGATGGTCTTAGAGGGTTCCTAAGAGGAATGGTACCTCGTATGATGTTCTTCTTGCCAGGTGCTGCTGTCTCCTGGTCAGTCTACGAGCATGTTAAGTCTCTTCTATTATAATTCGTTATAAAATATATGGTATGCGATGTCTTATACACTTAGCGCCAGTTAATAGGCTTTTCAATGACTTTTATATTAAATTTTCTCCATTTTGAACTATAAGCCTACTAAATTTTCATTCAAATATTTTTAAGAAAAATAAAATACATAATTAATCTTGACCTAAAAAATAGGGCTATGAGAACTTAAAAAAAAGATAATTAAAGCTAATGCCTATTAATATTTTTCTGAAAAATATCTGCTCATATATTGGTTAAATACTAATTATAATTGAGATAAACGCTGAAGTTGCTCTAAGAATTGATTAGGTGTTGGAAGATCCGTCGAGCCATACACAATTGTTTTCTCAAACTTTTGTGCGTAGTGAAGCAAGTTGTGGTACTCAGCATAATTTCCTGCTCCCACTACAAATACAATGGCTTCTGTGTATTCTCTCTTATACTTAAGCCCATTTCTATGAATTGAGTCATAATACTCCAAGTCTTTTTCCTTTGCTTTATTTTCCATCAATTAAATATGGCGTCTCAACTTGAGTCTGGCCTTTCGGCCAGACAGTTTCGAGCCCTATTTAATTATATCCGGCAAGGTTTTGCCTAGCTAGAGATGGACAGCAATATCAGGTAAGCAATTCTGGCAGTGTACAGAGCCTGATCCTAGTCCGTTCTCAGGTTAGGATTTTACCTCGAAGGAAAAGGAGGCTTGGAGTTGGAAAGGAGAAGCCCAGCAGTGCCTACAGGTAATTCCTAGGCCATTCGGGCAAGTTTCTAGCGAGAAACCGGGAGTTTCGCCCCGGGCTACAAGTTTTCCTTTTTGCCGAAAGTCGGCCAGAAATTCCATTTTTTGGAATTTCCTAGCAGGCAACCTTCGTTACAGAGAAAGTAGCTCATTCATGAGCCGTCGAAGCCGGAACATCGCGCAGGAGGCGCACGTTGGAGATCAAAGTTAGCTGTCCCAGCAACTAGTGGGCCCCGAGCGACGAGAGCGTGGTGGTAGTCCTGGAAGAGCAACCCCGTAGGAGACGTTAAACGTCATGGTTAATAAGTTAAGTTAAGTTAAGTTAAGCTTTATTTTCCATCACCGAGTGCACAAGCTTCGTCATCGGGAGCATTTTTTCATGCCCCATTAGTTTACCTTTGACTTTTTCTGCAAACCCTGACAAATACTGTAGTGTTGACTGCTGCTCGACTTCTCCTCTCAAGCTGCTTAAATAAGCTTGCAAGCTGCTATCAGGGATTTCTTCTACAAGTTTATTCAAAAATGCAATAATCTGTATCCTTAATTTATCATTTTCCCAAACTTCAGCCTCTACAGTTGGTGCTGGCTGCATATTAAGAATTTCTTGTAGATTTGCTGACTTCCCACTCATCAATTTTTCTTCAAATTGATTAAACTGGTCTAAATGTCTTGACTGTACTTGGTCTACCAACGCTGTAGCTAAATTCATATGCAAATCCAATTGTGACTTTTTCTCAGCCATTTCAGGGACATTGTCAAAAGCTTCAGCTATATTGTTCCCAATCTGGTCATATTGGTCTTTTCATTCTTTAAAAGCTTTATCTACGGTTTGCAAGACGTCGCCAAATTTATTGCTGCTTTGCTCTTTTCATAAAGAGTCTCGGGATTTGTCAAGCTCATATAAGGTTGGAGGGTTTCCTGGGATCACTATTTTATTTAAGCTGTTTTTGAAGACGTCAAATGCCAAGGCTTGATAAGTCCAAGGATGATGGAACATCACTGAAAAATCAATGCTTCTGTCCACAATAAGTAGCAAAGGTCTTGATAAGTGAGAAACGTCATCTGGGTGTTCCCAGCACAGCTCTGCAAGCTTATTTGCAACTATTTCACTAAACCCTCGGCCAGCTCTTATGATTGGCCATATCCTACATGTTTTTAGCACAGAAAAAAGACCTAAAGCGACGTCTTCAAGCATAGACTCAATTTCATAGTCACTTATCCCTGGCTGCTGCAAGCTTTCGAACGAGTGGGAATTCAGCATAAATAATGACTCCTCTAGCAAGATATATTTTAGATATTGCTCATATACTTTTAGCAGTCTCGAAATGGAGTTTTCCGCAACCAATCCAGACGCTAAGGATTGCATTATTACAGGTTTGGGAGGGTATAAAAAATTAATCTGGAAAAAATCATACAATTTCATTTTGCAGTCTTTTATGAATTGGCCGATATTTGCTACTGTAGGCTCTATTAAGTAAACTGCTGTGACTGATTGTAGCTGTTTTCTAGGCTCGTTTAGCCTTAAGCATAATGTAATGTTGTGAAGTCTGAGGTTTCCTAAGTGAATTAGCGGAGCAATGCAGAGATTTGACGTGTCATCTAGTATTAAAACTTTTCATACCAAATGCTGGTCTTGAGGAGAAATTTGCTGGAGATCAGCCTCAGTCATGTTTAAATCCAGGATTCTTTCAATAGCTTCCCTTGTACGAGATTGCAGCTCAACTTCTCTGTCGTCCATTTTAGAATGATGTAGGAAAATTAATTTTCTTATTCCCATAAGGTGGGCGAACAAAACCATTGAAAAAATCCCTATTTTTTTGGGCAAACAAAAAATTTTTTAATAGAAAAAATTTCTTGAATATATAAATGATAATTATTATAATGAAATCTCTAGCTAATTTAATAGAAAGATTTATATATAAGGATTTTCATAAGAGAAAATGAATATATTATACTTGAAAAAAATTAGAAATGAGAAAAAAAAATTTAATTATGTTAGAATGTTTTATTTAAAATAAAAATAAAATTTATATATAAAAATTTTTTAAAAGCATTAATCCTTTGTAAGCGAACAAAACTGTTTTTTCCATCACGAAGGAGGGGAGTTAAAATAATAACTTATGAGCTTTTCACCAAATAAAAATTTGCAAACAATTTGGGATATTGAGAACCCAAAAGTTGCCAGTGAAAGATTAACAAGGAATCGCTCAAATCTTGACCTGCATAATCGACAAAAAAGGCTGAATGATGGTAATTATCATTAAGAAAGACTCACAAAAATTGAGAACGAAAATATAATACTGCTGAATAAGCTCTCAGACATTCAAAGAGGGAAAAGGTCAAGTAGTCTGCCAAAGCTAGCTCCCCCTTTTAAATTGGAGCAATTTGTGGTAAAATTTCTATTTTTGGGTACTTTGCTCCTTTTAAATTATAGCAATTTTTTCAGTAGGAATATTTTATAGGTAAAAAAACTAATTTTTATAAAAATTAGTTAATGAATGCAAGTCAAAATAGTATTTAAACATTTTTTTACGCTGAATCGACTAATTTTTTGATAAAATAAATTAAAATTCTTACTCCCCCCCCCCTCCGTGAGCGAACAAAAAAATTTTGTTCGCTCACGGAGGGGGGTTAATTTTTTTTTTTTTAAAAAAAATTTATATATAAATTTTATAAAAAATATTTTTTCGAAATTTAAAAAAAAATCCTAATTTGCAAAAATTGGGAAGCAAATATTAATTTAATTTGCAAAATTTATGTTTTAAAACGCAATTTGTTTAAAATTAAACAGAATTAGCTCTAGATTTCATTATACTAATTATCACTTATATATCAAAATTTTTTTCCATTAAAATTTTTTCTATTAAAAAAATTTTGTTCACTCACGGAGGGTGGGTTTTTGGTCAAAAAATGGCGATTTTTCTAATGGTTTTGTTCGCTCACGGAGGGGGGGGGGGGAGTTATAGAAAAATTTAATATAATATTTTTTAAAAACAACATTAAACCCCTTTGAAATTGGAACAGGATTTTTTGTTCCAATTTAAAAGGAAAGTAAGGCCTGAGCCAAACAAGCCTTCAAATTGAGGCCAACGCAAGAATCGTCTGGTTCCAGATTACTACTAATGATTTAGATTTTAACTTATTCTCTTCCTCCAGCAGGTTGATTTAGGCATACATCAGCCCACTTATTAAATCCCAAATTTATGACTTTAGCAGCCATCTTTTCTATCAAGCATTCCTGCAGACCCACAAAAGGGCCAGTAATTCTTCACAGATAGCGTTTTTGTCTCACCCGAACCTTAGTCCAGCGCGTGCTCCACCTAAGAGTGATTCTCTTCGTGCTTCAGACAGCAAAAACTATATGTCTCTCTTCTTTCTTAGGCTATCAAATCATCCTATGCGCGGTAATTCTTTTTTGCATTGCAATAGAGTCCATGTAGAAAACTGAGCACATGTAATATAGCGAGAAGAAAGGGTTGTCGGAGACAATTATTTCCGTATGTAGCTATTTTATTATATCTCGTTAAGATTACAATTGAAAATTATGCATTGCTTAAAAGGCTACAGCAGGCGAAATCTATTTTTGATTACTCAAAACAGAAAACAGAAAGACACGAACAAGAAAAATTAGCGAGGTCTATATGTGAATATCCTTATATTTTGGGTCCTGGCGATCATATGAGAAAAATCAGTGGCTTCAACACATCTAAATATGATGTAGAAATCCCGAAATATAGAAGCCCAAATGATGGTTCAACTTTTTTACTCACTCCCCCCCCCCCCTCCGTGAGCGAACAAAAAAATTTTGTTCACTCACGGAGGGGGGTTAATTTTTTTTTTTAAAAAAATTTTTATATATAAATTTTATAAAAAATATTTTTTTCGAAATTTAAAAAAAATCCTAATTTGCAAAAATTGGGAAGCAAATACTAATTTAATTTGCAAAATTTATGTTTTAAAAACGCAATTTGTTTAAAATTAAACAGAATTAGCTCTAGATTTCATTATACTAATTATCACTTATATAGCAAAATTTTTTTCTATTAAAATTTTTTCTATTAAAAATATTTTTGTTCACTCACGGAGGGTGGGTTTTTTGGTCAAAAAAATGGCGATTTTTCTAATGGTTTTGTTCGCTCACGGAGGGGGGGGGGGGACTCAGGACAGATTGTGCTTGACAATAAGCCATATATTATCGACATAAGGGCTGATAATAAGTATTTTATATTTAGAATAATGCGCTTAGACGCATATAAACCTGGAGATATTTTCAAGCATACGCTTGAAATCTCTCTTATCCCCGCTTTTAAATTGGGAAAAAAATATCTGAAAGGGGGTTTAAATTTTTAAACAAAAATTAATATTAATTTTTTATAGAAATATACCGATATTTTGTTAAATGGGGAGTTAAATGATGCAGTTTTCTTGATGAAAGGGAAAAATAATTATGAATTCTTGATTTCAATGCTGAGTTTGGAAAATGGAGAGCTTGTGCTCACAGAGCCTTAATGGCTTAATATATTTAGTCCTAATTAATTTATTGATTATATTTATTAATAATATTTAAACCCTATAAATCATTCTACCTTGGTTTACATTTAAATGAACTGCAGCTTTTTTCTCAATCATTATAGGTAATTATGGAAGTTTAATTACATGGCCGAGTATAACGAATACAATATTTCCAAATTCAACGATAAGTCTTTATCCCCAAACTCTGCCCAAACTCGTGAAAAATCTCCAACAAAGTCTTCTTACTCGTCTCTTCGTGTAGGCTCACCTATAAGGTTCCAATATCTTAATATAAGGCCTAGAAGTTCATATGTAACTGCACCAAGCACCAAAAAAATAGGCCCACCTGATTCCACAAGCTCTCATTTAGGTCCAGGACGATATTACCACGCGCCCAATGCGTCAGGCCCATCATTTGAATTTTCAAGGAGTTCTCGATTCCAAGATCAAGCGAATTTAAGTCACGACATTTCTCAATTCTTAAAACAAAGGCAACAATTATTTGAAGAAAAAGAAAATTAACTTATTATTTGATGTTTAAGGTGTCCTGAGTCCCTCCCTATTGAAAGGGACTAGTAGTTATGTCACGGACTATCCTGTAACCCTAAATGGCGAACATATGGGCAAGCATTCCTTGGCATGCCGCAATCATTTATAGCTGCACTTCTCACCCGTGAGGGAGTAAAGGGTAAAAACTGAGCCTCTTGATGCACTAGGAGCAGCTCCTCTGGCTATCCCAAAGTTAAACTGCTGGTGGTGTGGTGCAGGAGCTCTCAAGGTAAAACCAAACTCCATAAATAAAATTCCATGAGGGAAAAAAATTAGCAGAGCCAATTTCTCTCGAGTCGAATGCCATTTTATTTATTAAGAAAAAGAAACCAAAAAAATTGAAGAAAATAAAGACATGCGAAAATATTCTCCTGACCAAAAAATTTTAAGAGCAAAATCTATGTCAAGACGGCAGAGGGCAAGAAGTGATATAGCAAGACAAGCAAAAAACTGCATTTATGAAGCTGTGAAGAAAGATCGACAAGAACAGCTTGCAGAGAAATTCAAAAAACTTGATATGAGGATGAGGAAAAATGAAGTCTTTAAGGTTAGGCTGTCATGAATTGCTATTTTTACTATGTTTGGGAGCGCTAATGTTATAAGGGTTAATTAGTATTATTACTTTATGGTTACCGCCCAATTCATTAACCAAACCCTTCCTTATCAAACTTCTTTTTTTCAAAATGTCCGATATGAGACAAATAGAGGAGATGTTGAAGCACTTGAGAGAAACTAGAAGAGCGATAAAATTTTGGCTATTGCGTCAGTCAAGGCTTGACCGGTCCTTTGGGCAAGTTCAAAGGAAGACTTAGGCTATTTTAATAAAACCCGCCCATAAGGGCCAGTCGGTGGGGCTAGATTTGAATAAACCTCCCTTCCAAATACAAAGTTTTTTACAAGGGTTAAACTTAAAAGGAAAATTCAATTAAGAAGGCGTGCTATGGCAACATTAAAATGGCTTAGACAAGTTTCGAAATGTGTAGGAAAAATTGCGATTTTGGGAAGGAAGATTAGGAGGATTAGGGCAAATAGAGTAAACTTTATATAGGTTCTTCAGTTTCATTTGGTGAATCGTGCTAAGCGGTGGCTAAAGAAGAGAAGAGAGAGAAATATGAACACTATAGTTAATATGATTGAAACCTCAATTACCTCTTCAGTGATGTTAAAAACAATGTTCAGTTGACAACAAAAAGTGATTAATATTGGTTAATTTTCACAGCAACTACAACATAAAAACTTTTTATCTTTTTTGACCTATTTATATTTAATCCATAATTTTTGCAATGTTTTTAGGCTTTTTTGCCTATTTTTTAATCTACTTTTATTTACCGATTTATTTTAGACTCAAAATTTACCACAATATTTCTTTTGGACAGCAGACAAAACTAGATATAAAAATATTTAGTGCGGGTTTATACTCAAAACAAATTAGCCAAAATAAGCAAAAATAAATAAGAAAAAAGAATATGCTAAAACCAGCCCAAAAAGGCAAAAAAATTTTTTGCTGGTGGAATAATATGAGGTCACTTAATATTTAGCTTTATGCAATCCAAAGAGGCATGAAAAGATTTATAATGATGAAAAGAACTTATTATTTTGTATGGCTTAATAAATGGAATGAAACTGAGCACGAAATTTTTGAGAAAAATCCTGTGCGAAAAGGGAAAAGAAGAAAAACAATTAAAGAAAAAACACAAAAAACTGGGGCGTCATCAATTCCAGAAGAAATAAAAGAAATTTATATTAGAGAATATGCAAGAAAAAGAGTCAAAGAATACAATGAGAAATATCATAGATATGTTATAGAAACTCAAAACCTGAATGAGTACATTGAAACTCATCTTAAAGGGATTGGTTCCTGAAATAGTGAAATTGATAAAATAACTTATCCAAGCCGGCCTATAGCTCCTAATATTTCAAGTGAGCTTACTAAAGATCTAATGTCTGAAATGATTCATTCGGCAGAAAGAGACAGAATGAAATGGAGCCAAATAATAGAAGCAGAACAGAAAAAGATTTTAATGTCAAAAAAATAATTTTTTTGTATAGCCCTAGGATAGCATAATTCTTCAGACTTTAAAGATTTTTTGCTTCAAAAACAAAAAATAATATATATAAATCATTATAGAACAGTTAAAAAGTAACTGTTATAATGGAAATTAAGTTATTTATTACTTCATTTCGAATAATGAATCTGGCTTGCCTTTCTTAGGGCTCTTCTGCTGAAATCCTCTTGATATTTCTTGTGGCTTTGCAGTTCTAGCAGGAACTAACGGCCCTTTAATATCCAAGAAATTTACTTCTTCACTTTTTCTGATCACTGCAGACATCAGACTTTTTCTATAGAAAAATCCCACGATTACACAAAATAGCATAACCCCGCATGAGCCAATATAACTTCCTCTGACCCCCCAGGCGTTTTCAAACCCTATTTTGATCTCGAAATCGTGCCAAAAAATCAGCCCTATAGTTAACCCAGCTACAATTAGAGTCAGAATCAGCAAAAAAAGCATGTAAAAAAAGAGTCATTTTAGAGACTCTTTTGTCTTCACACTTGCGATTGCAGTTAAAGCAATCACAAATCCAAGCAGGGCAAACAGTCCATCATATCATGAAAAATCATTTTGATCAGCGCAGATATAGATAGCTAAAGTTCCTACTGTTATACCTACAGCAAGCAAAAGTAAATTGCAGAGAAGAAACATTGAAAATGTGCAATAGCTACCGGAAACTCCTGGCTCCATTTCTAAAAAAGATGTGGAGACAGAGATTTATCATATATATTTATATGGAAATACCAAGAAATTTCTATAATATTGTTTTGAGTAGCTAAAATAAATCAAAGATAACTGCTTTCATTTCAAATAATCTTCCCTAAATGCCTAATATATAAAATACAAATAAATAGCTTTAATAAGGTAGAAGATAGCTCTATCCCTTAATATTATGGGAAGGACTCGGTATATATTTCGAAATTACTCTTAATTTGATGAAAAAATAAGTTACGGAAAAGAAGAAAAATAGTTAATCTTCAATGATTTTGAGATTAGTTTATTAGCTTCAGTTTCTCTGGCTCCCCCCCCTCCGTAACAAAATTTTTTATTCACTCACGGAGAGGGGTTACTTTTTTTTTTTAAAATTTATATATAAATGTTTTATAAATTTTTTTTTTCGAAATTTAAAAAATCTCACACTTCTATAAAAATTGGAAAGCAAATATTAATTTAATTTATAAAATTTATATTTTAAAAAAACACACAATTTGTTTTAAATTAAACAGAAGTAGCCCTAGATTTCATTATAATAATTATCACTTATATATCAATTTTTTTTTCATAAAATATTTTTCTATTAAAAAAATTTTTGTTTCACTCACGGAGGGTGGGTTTTTGAGCAAAAAATAGCGATTTTCTAATGGTTTTGTTCACTTACTGATGGGGGGAGTGAGTAATTTTTTAGTAGATCCCTCATTGCAAACTTTACATGCTCCTGCAAAAGCAGTCTCTGCCCAACACCATAAGTTATCGCAAATTTTTCCCTCAACATTTCTGCTGCTGAGTTCTTTCTTCTTACTCCCACTTTCCCTTTATTTTTTTAAAAATAAATTTAAAAATTAGTCATTTATAAAAATAAAAAAAAATTCCTATTGACAAAAGAATTTGTTCCAATTTAAAGAGCCCAAAAAAAACAAAAATTGAAAATTTTGCCTACAATTTAAAGGGAAGGGATTTAGCTCTCTAATGCTGTATTTGCTATTTTTCAAGATGTTTTTTACTTCAGAAATATAGCTTTTCAGCCCTTCTTCCTTTCCTTTCCCTTTTGAAAGGTATTCTAAAAGCCTTGGATTTAGCTCATACGATTTCAATGCCCATTGGCAGATTCCTCCTTCTATGACTTTCTCATTGCAATTTTTAGTCTTCTTTTCAATGAAAAACTCTTCCAAATAATTTTTTTCGACGACAAATCCGTATTTAAAAAGCATTCCATTATTAGGGTCTTCATCATACTCAATGCAGAACTCTTGTCCTTTCTTAAAATTGGTTTGAGCTATAAAACAAAATTACGTGTCGGCTTGGCCAGCAATACAGCCTCGAGCATACCCAGCAAATTTTGCTAACCCAGAAACGGAGGCTATTCTAGGCTAACAATTCTGGTCTGCTTCAGGATTAAATTTTACCTCGAGGAAGAAGCTGGGTTAGAGTTGGAAAGGGAAAACCCAATGGTGTCTACAGGCAATGCCAAGACCATTCGGGTAACTTACTACGTGAAACTGTGAGTTATGCCCCAGACTTTGAAATTTTTCTTTTGCCGAGAGTCGTCCATAAATCCCATTTTTTATCGAACAGCCTTCTTTTAACCGCAGAAATCCATAGCTTTCATGAGGTCAGGCTGTGAAGAAGAGGAAAGATGGTGTTCAAGCCTTTAGCTTGCCAGGTGAGTCATTATTCAAACTCAGGCAAATTCTCCCTGCATCTTCGCAAAGATTGTGAGTCTCATAGGAGACCTTTGGTAACTGCGTCACCAATAGGTGAGAAAGCCAAGACCTGTAATTTAAGTTTCAGGTTTGAGCCATAACCGCAGCCCATTTGTCTTTCATAGTCATTGATAATTGAATTGAGGGCTTTCTGTGTTTGGAAGGCACTGTGCAATGGTTTACATTTTCTGCCACTGGGTACATTCCAGTTGTTCTTATTGCAAAATCTTCTGGTTTTACCTCTTCACCACGGGCCTGCTTAATGTAAGCAGCTGGGTATGACCAAGTTCTTGATAGCACGGCTGCGTATCCCCATTGAAACCATCTATAATCTAAGAGTTCTTGAGGGACCCAATCAAGTTTTTCTATAGAAGATTTGGCTTTAAGGAACTCTTCATAGGGCTTAAACGAATGGTTATATTCAAGAAATTTTAATGAGTATTCATCCATCCACGAACGTTCAGTGGTGTTCCAAATCGATAAAACATTATATTCCTTGCTCGTCCTCCAATAATTATGATAAAATTAATCATTATTTTAGATTAAATTATATTATTAATGATTATTTATTATAATTTATGCAATTTTACATTATAAAAACTACAGAAAAGCCCTATAAAAATTATAAAGAAAGTCTTCTTTTATATAGGGATTGAGTTAGGAAGGATTTCAGTCCATTTTTTGGAAAATTGTTTTGCGGGTGACTCAGAAAATCTGTCCCAGAGAAGTCTATAAGCCAAGAGCGCTTCTGATGCCAGGTGATTGAGGTATGGAGAAAGAGGAAAAGGATCAGCTGAGTTGATTACAAGGTCAATAGGAATTATCATTGAGGGTGTCCCCTTTTCAATGTCTTGTTTAGCTACAGCACCATATCCCATTTCCGCACCGAAGTATTGGATTCCAACTGGCCAAAAGTTAATGTCTAGACCTAAAGTTTCCAGTGCGGAAACGGAACGTAGGACTCAGAAGAAAATTTGTATGCCAACCATTTTACAATAATAATTAGATTGAGAAATTTTGATAATAAATCAATTTATATTTCTATTAAAATGGACCATCCTCATATTTATTCTATTTCCTTCGCCAATATGTTGGTGAAACTATTATGCGAGCTTATCATTCGTAAGTTACATATTTTAACTATTTACAGGCTAAGGAACTTACTGCTATAAAAATTTTTTTGCATATTTATAGAAGAGTTATAAAATTTAATTTTGAAGATTTTTGATTATATATAGCTACTAAATTAAGGAATTTAATTTCGGGTAAATTTTGTGATGAAATTTAGTCCTTTTGCAGTCGATATTGCCTAAATCTTTTAAGATCTCCAAGTCAAATTGTTTTTCATACTCAAAAGATGTCATTTTTTCGTGTGTAGAATCAAAAATTTTATGACAAATAATGCTTTGATAAAGCTTTTCTAAGCTGTCATTAACTGTTTTGACTGCATCATTTATACCGTTAAGCTTTTCTTGGCATTTTAATTGAACTTCATTTTGTTCTTGGACTTCATCATCTGCTGTCTCATAAAGCTCTCTTAAAATTTCAACATTTTCTTTAATTGCATCAGTTTTACTTAAATTTAAATTGCATTTCTTCGGGCTTAACTGTGCTTTTCTGTCTTTACCTACATTTTTAATCATTTTTTCGATAATTTTCTTTTCTTCTTCAAGTTTCTTCATTCTTTTAACTAAATTCAAGTTTGGGCTTGAATCAGATTTTTGATACTTTTTTTCATTACCTACCAAAAGTGAATTATGTAAGGAGAAGTCAATTTTCCTTTTCCCTTCAATTTCTAATTTTAACTGCTTTTTTTTTGAATCAGGAGGAGTTGGTATCAAATATTTTTGAAAATCTCGAGACAAATTTCGTTTAACGACTTTTTCATAATCTGTTGCTTTCATTTCAATAATTTTCCATAATTTTCAAGTTATGCAGGTTATTGCATCTATTTATCTATTTGCTCTGATATTCCAATTATATAAAATTAAAATGAAAATATTTGCCAAATAAGATTTGAGACTCTATAAAATATATTTATATAAAGAAGCTTAAAATCTGCAATATAAAACTATTTTCTAACTCCCCCCCCTCCTTGAGTGAACAAAAAAATTTTGTTCACTCACGTAGGGGGGTTAATTTTTTTTTTTTAAAAAAATTATATATAAATTTTATAAAAAATTTTTTTTTTTTCAAAATTTAAAAAAACCCTAATTCGCAAAAATTTGAAAGCAAATATTAGTTTAATTTATAAAAATTTATGTTTTAAAACGCAATTTGTTTAAAATTAAGCAGAATTAGCTCTAGATTTCATTATTTTAATTATCACTTATATATCAAAATTTTTTCATAAAAAATTTTTTCTATTAAAAAAATTTCACTCACGGAGGGTGGGTTTTTAGGAAAAAAATAGCGATTTTTCTAATGGTTTTGTTCACTCACGGAGGGGGGGGAGTAAGATAAATAAGTGAGTAAAAATTATTAAATATAAATAAACAGCTATTATGAATAGTCCTTATGGTTATTAGAAAATGAAAATATATTGATGAGTAATTCATCACAACTTTAATCTTAATCTTAATTACGCGAGATTATCAGCTGCTAAGCTGTTAGTTTTGACGCAGTCACCCAGATCTGAAGGCTCCTCTGCTTCGCGACGCAGCCTACAGGACTCCTACTTAATGGCTAGCCTGTTCTGTTGAACGTTTCCTCCTTGCAAGCTACAACCTTGCTCCAGTTTTGAGTGTGGCAGATTTAGGAATTCTGCAGCCTTGCTTGAGGCTGTGGGATACAGGGTTGTCCACACAGAAAACCCAAAAAATGGATTTTCTGGTCGACTTTCGGCAAAAAGGAAAAGCTGAAGCCCAGGGCGAAAATCCTGGTTTCTCGCTAGCGGAATTGCCCAATGGCCTGGGTGTTCCCTGCAGGCATAGCTGGGCGCATCCTTTTCAACTACAACCCTCCTTTATCCTTGAGGAAAAAACCAACTCCGAAAGCGGACAAGGGCTAGGCTCCTGCCTCCTGCGGGAATTGTTTACCTAGCATAACTGTCCATTTCTTTATTGGTAAAACCTTGCGGATATACTTTAAATAGGGCTTGAAACTGCTTGGCCGAGAGGCCAAGCCTAAGTTGAGACACCATATTTAAAGTATCCACAAATTTAATCAAAATATAGATTAATAAATTATAGAGTCTAGAGAATTAAAGATAATAACTAATGGCAATAATAAATTAAAATAGTTTATTTATCTATTTCAGACAATTAATGTTTTTTTAAACAATATGAAATTTATTTCAATCAGTATCTCCTTTTACTAATATTACCAATTTAAACTAATATGTGTGAAATTATAGCTTAATTATTGAATAACCAGAAGCCACATCTCCTGTGCCTGAATTCAGCTCATTTTGTTTGGATTTTTCAACTTTATAAAGAATTTTGATATTCTTCTTTCTTTCTCTGCTTTCCTTTTTCTGAGCTTTAATTTCTTCTTTTCGCTTCTTTTTTTCTTCTTTTGTTTCCCCACGATCTCTATGGCCTGGCTGCTTTTTATTTTCTTCTTTCTCATCTTCTTCTTCTCCTCCTTTTCCTTTCAATTTTTTGCCCTTTTTATCAGCTCCAGGTCTAACAGATACAATAATAGGCCTATTATCTGTATTTGTATAAGTGCTTGCAACAGAATTAATATCGTCTTCACGGACTTTATATTCAGGCTCTGGCACTTCAATTTCTCCTTCTTCAGCTGTTTCTTCTACTAATTCAGCAAGAATTCTTTGCATGACATGGTCTTCTTCAGGCTTTATTTTTTCATAGGTAATTTTTTTTGTATAAACCGTGGCATCTTCTTCTTTTTTATCTTCATTAGTTTCTCCAAACATCGTGGGGTGTTCTTGCACAAATTCTTCCATAGCTTCGTCTAATACAGATTTAGGGACTAGTCCTCGTGGCTCTTCTTTTTCATTTTCACTATCAGACTCATATTCTTTCATTACTTCTTCTAGCTCTTCTTCACCTTCTTGGTTTGCAAGCTGCAAAAAATCGTCTTCAAGCTCTCCTTCTTCGCCTTCTGCGTCTTTGTAAAGGGCTTCTAAAATATCTATTTGTTCAGGCTTCATCTCATTTGGATCCATGTCAATATCTACAATTTCAAATTCCCCTTCATTGGATTTAGGCTCTTCACCAATTAGTTTTAATCCTTCGTCAACCTTGGCATTTTCATCGAAGTATTTTTCGCCCACTAATTCTTTGATTTTTTTGAATTTTTCGGTATTTGTGTCTGCAGGCTTTACTGGAGCAAAAATTCCACCTTTTCCTTCTCCTCTGCTTATAAGTTTGAGTTTAAGAATTTTTGGTTCTTGAATAGGCTTGCTCTATATAGGAATCACCATATTTGCGAATAAGGATTATTTGACCTCTTATAAAATGCTGAGAAAGAACATTATTTGCCGCTTTGCAGGTGGAGGTAGGAGAGCAGATAAAAAAACACGAGAAAAGCTAGAAGAGAGATTTGGAAAAAAGATAAAAGAAAAAGAATTGCATCCTTATTTTTCCAAAGGTCGTGCTTTTTATCTGCTAGCTCCTCCTTTTAAATTCTGTTCTATTTTTAAAAGTTTTTTTTTATATCAAAAATTTTTTCTAAAAATTGGAATCGTATTTTATTTTAATTTAAAGCAGAAGTAAGGGAATTCCAAAGGCTTAGAAACCTTAATAGACACACTATTAAATATGATAAAGCAACTATGAATGAATTCACAAAAAAAGCGGAAGAATTCAGTCTTTATTGCACTCATGAGCATTTTGAAGCCTTTGAAGAATACCAAGACCATAAAAGGTGTGTAGATCAAGCTATTAATGAAATCCAAACACTTCCAGATAGATTAAAAGCAGAACTGATGAATGAAGGAAATTCAAGACTTCCTAGAAGCCAAGAAGTTCTAAGTCTTTATTGGGATCAGCTTATTAGAATACTTCCGCCTCAGATGGTACATATTTATAAGGCTGGCCGAAAATTGAGGGCTGTGTTCGAAGATAAACTTGAGCATCATGAAGATTAATAAAATAATCTTAGCATCATAAAATCAAGTAATTTTAAAAATAAATAGATAATTAATAAAAAGCTTTGCTTACTATATTTTTTTTTAAAAAATGTTAATAATGATTTAGGTATGCAATGCTTATCAAATTATTTTTTCCAAAACTTATACTCCCATTATTTCGAATTGCATTTTTATTACATTTATATACCATAAAATAATTTGCTAAACATAAAAACTAGATTATAAAAACAAAGCTATTCTAAATTCTAAAAACAATTAATATTCATATGCTTATTATTTTATATTATTTCATTTTTATCAAATTTCAAAATAATTAAATGGTGGAACAAAAATATGGGCAATTTCTAGAAATTAAATTTAAACAAAAGTATAAAATTATTTTTCTCAATCAATAAATTGTCTATGTATCTTGGCTTTCTTTCTTGCCAATGCATGTGTTTATATGAGCAGCTAGCGCATATTTATTGTAAAATAATTTGTGGCAAAACTCGCATAAAACCCTTGTCGATTTTTCATGCACTTGATGATGATGGAATTTCAATGCGTTTTTGTTTTTAAAACTCTTTAAACAAATATCGCATTTTACCTCCCTAGGTGAGATTTGATGCATTTTACCAATGTGCTGCTGAATACCTTTAAATGAAACAAAGTTTTTATTGCAATACTTACAGCAGTACTCATCACCAATATTTGCTTGTGGGTCACATCTACTCATAAGCAATTGGCTTGCATCATTATAAAGCTGCACATTTATATTGTATGCAGTCAGGAATAATATGCCTGAATCCACCATTCCTTCATGATTTTTATCGGAGTATTGATGAATACTTAATTCTAAAAGACTTGAAAATTGTAGGCTACAGTTCCCACATCTGAATTCTGAAGATTCTGCTTCAAAAATATCTTCTGCATTCAAATAAAAAGGCTTTGGTAGATGGCTAGTTTCCTTTCCAGTGAAATTTTTCATATTTATATTATACTTAACATAATACGATGAACAAAAAAAATTTTAAACAAGCTGCTCAGTCTTGATATAAGCTAAATGAAACTGTAAAATCTATCTATCTTAAAACAAATACCCTCTATAGGAGATATTGTGAAATGCTTTAGATAATAAAAATTATAAAATAGTTTTCGTATTTTTAATCGTATTATAATAACACTATAGGCAACATTGCAGGATACTAAAAATTTGTAAATATTTATTAATGTAAGTTTATATATTTATTAGATATGATGCAATTATCCCATAAAATGGAAACATTAAAACGTTTTTTTTTCGATCGCGAAATAGGTTTTTTGCAAAAGCAGGGATTTTCTTAGTTAGCAGCCAATGCTATTTGTAAAAATAGATTATATTTTAAAAATCGATAGAAAATTAATCGCCGATTAATAATTTTTTCTCTAATTTTAGTAGACGTTTTGATGCTTTATTAATTAAAATATTAGCTTTAAAATAGGTCTAATAAACTGAATCATGAATTATTATATTAATCTTTATTTTAAATTAAATGAAATCATCGAACTTAACAGAATATTTTGAGAAGCAACTCGAACTACTTTCTATAGAATCTCAAAGTCTTTCAGAGCTTTCAGTAAATTCAATTAAAACTAAATTAATTGAAAGAATATTTAGCTTGGAATCCAATCAAAAGCCTCACATACTTATCCCCGAAACTAAAGGAAATTTATTTGATCTTACAGAAAAAATCAATAACCCACCTTTGAGTTTTGGAGCTAAACTAAGAAAAAAACAGCTGAAGCAAAACCATTCTCGCAAAAAAGAATTAATTTTAGAAGGAGAGAACATTGATACTACAGTTGATAATTTTCCGAACACAAGCAAATCTCAAAATATTACTATAAGTGACAATGATAGATTGAAAATATTAAAACATTATGAATTAGAAAGAAAAAGACGCGAAGAGAACCGAAAAAATAGCCTTGAAGCACTTCAAAGAAAATACTTACTCCCCCCCTCCGTGAAGGAAATTTTTTTAATAGAAAATTTTTTTATGAAAAAAATTGATATATAAGTGATAATTAGTATAATGAAATCTATAGCTAATTCTGTTTAATTTTAAAAAAATTTGCGTTTTAAAACATAAATTTTATAAATTAAATTAAATATTTGCTTTCCAATTTTTGCGAATTAGGATTTTTTTAAAATTTTCGAATTTTTTTTTTTAAAAAATAAACCCCCTCCTTAAGCAAACAGGTTTTTTTTGTTCACTCACGGAGGGGGGGGGAGTTTAGAAAAACTGGAACTAGAAAGCAAGGAAATGGAAGAACGACAGAAGAGACAAGAAGAAGAGAAAAAATTAAAAATCCAAGAAAAGCTAGAAGAGATTGAAATCAGAAAAAAAGAAAGAGAGGAAAAAATAATAGAATCAAATAAAGCCTTCAAACATGTAGCTTCAGTCAAACCTTTATTTCAAAAACTGGAAGAAAGATATCAACAGCAATATATAATCCCTGAGCTTGAAAAAAGAAAATACGAGCTAGCTCAAAAGAGACAAATGCTTGCACCAATTAATATGAAAGAAATTATCTCGCATGAAAAAAACTATTTTGAGAATTTTGAAGAACTGAGGCACAGAAGAGAATTGGAATTAAAACGGAAAAAGCAAGATATTGCTTTGCATGAAGCTTCATTAGTGTTTTATAAGTCTAAAGCTGCTCAAGTCTTAGAAAAAGAAGAATTAGAAAAAATGCAAGAGCAGATGAAAAAAGATATAGCATGGGCTCTCTTGCGCTTAAAATCTGGGGGTTTGACTTGTCACCTTCAGTTGATGAGCCAAATCCTTGTGATGGATTTGCTAACTTGAGCTGACTATTTTACTAAATGTGAGAGTCAGATCTCCAGATTTCTGTAAATGAGTAGGTGTAAGGGCACGCTAAAAGCGTGCCCACTCTATATAGAAAGAACTGATAATATTGAAAAAAGAAAAATTTATGGAGACATTATCAGTGAAATGTTCAGACCTATTTGCTTTAAGCCAAGCAAAGCAGAAACAACTTCATCTCAGAATAAAAAGCCAAAAAAATTAGAAATACAAAAAAGCCTAGATTCCAAACAGTTTGAGCCTTTAGAGTTTAATAAAAATGGAAGCAATACTGAAAGGAATAAGAAAAATACAGATATTTTGAGGAGAAAAAATTCAATTAGATCACAAACAAATAAAAAGCTCAGAAAGCCACCGAATGAGTCTGTAAATAGTAGTGTTCAGTCTTTAGGAATGAAAAAGGAACAAAAATCTATTGACTATTTAAGAGAATTGAGGCAGAAGAGGAACGAAAATTTAAGCATGATAATTGGGAAAATTAAATGGGAGGATATTGTGGAAGATAAAGAATGCTCAACGCCAGAAAAAGTTTCTGAAGTTCAAAAAAGAGCTTTAAGAGCTGAGCAGCAAGCAAGAAGCTATGAATCTTTTGTAAATGATAAAAATATTAGTAATGCAAAACGAATTGAAGCTAATGAAGCTTTAAGCCAAGTTTACATAGATGCAATTAAAGCAAAGTTGGCTGTTTTGAATAGCATAAGCTAATTTGACTTAATTAATTATTTTTTAACTTTATGAAATAATTAGATGAAACAAATAATATATGAAATATTATTAGCATAAAAAGTAATAATGTCAATTATAATTAAAAATAGGGAAAAGCTGCTACAATAAATAAATAAATGAAAATGCTATTTCAGTTATTATTGATACTCAAAACTTTTTCATTTATTCTAATTTTTCCTTAATTCCCCCTATCTTCTTGAGTGAACAAAAACATTGGAAAAATCTATATTTTTTGGGAAAACCACCCTATGAGTGAATAAAAATTTTTATTAAAATATATTTGAATATAAGATATAATTAGTATAATGAAATCTCTAGCTAATTCTGTTGAATTTTAAACAGTTTACATTTTAATAAAGCTTAAAAAATTAAATTAATTTTTGCTATCGAATTTCAGAAAAAAAATGCTTAAAAGCAAAAATAAATCAGCCCTTGAGCGAAAAAATGTTTTTTTTTGTTTATTATGAACGGATGGTGTGGGTATTTAATAAAAATATTTAAAAACTAAAGAAAAAATTAGGTGGAGAAAATTTAAAAATCTTAGGTCAGTTACAAATCCATAATAAATTTATGAATTTTATGCTTTCGAAAATAATAATAATAATTTTTATAATTTTTTGCCATGTTTAATCAATTCTATTTGGTCTAATTAATAACAACTTTTCATGGCTATCGATAAAAATAATGCATCGGCACTTAAGTTTACCTAAACTATTCGAATCTACTCCAAGTTTTGAAGAAATTCTGGATGTTAAAATGAAGCTGAGATCATCTCTGCATCATCAAAGCTCCCAGCTTAAAACTCGCCGTCAAAGAAATCCATTTGCGTTAAGTTTAGGTTCAGACGAGCTGCTCGATTTTCGCTTTGCGCCCTCCAAATCAAAACGGCTTCCTCCCCTACTACCATTACAGCATAAAATAAGACGAAAAACTTCCCAACAATCCACCCCTAGATTTGGAGTTCGAAAAGAAACCCCAAATTCCTCAGGTTTCCGCTTACACCGCAGAAATGAAAATGCAATAAATATAAAAGGATTATTAAGGAACAGCAGTTTATAAGTATAAAATATACCAGCTGCTTAATTTAACTCGGTCTCAGATTCTTTAATCTTAGGTATCAAATTTAATGCTTTTAATTTTTCTTGTGCAGTTTTGGAATTAGGACTTTTGCTTACTCCCCCTCCGTGAGTGAACAAAACCATTAGAAAAATCCCTATTTTTTGCCTAAAAATCCACCCTTGGTGAGTGAACAAAAATTTTTTAATAGAAAAAAATTTTTATGAAAAAAAATTTATATAATTAGTATTTAATTTTGAACAGCTTTCACTTTAAAACATAAATTTTTGAAAAATAATTTTTTTATAAAAATTTATATATAAATATTTTTTAAAAAAAAATAAACGCCCCTCTGTGAGTGAACATTTACTCACGGAGGGGGGACTTAGCACAGCAATTATTTCTTTTGTTTTCTCTTTTTCTATCATAGCTTGAATTGCGAAATCCCTTCATATTATTTACCTTTTTTTCATAATTAAATCCTCTTTTTCTTTTTTAAAATTTTCTATTCTTTGTGTTTTTGCTAGTCATTTATCGAGAAATTCACTATTTTTTTTCTCCTAGAATAATGGTTACGAATTTTCTTTTGGATCTTAAAACTTCAAGATTGCTGTCCTCGTTCTTTAATCGTTGTAGTTCTTGACGCAATTTAAGCTCTTTTTCATTTTCTGACAGTTTTTGGCTAATTAATTGTTGGGTTGCGTTAAGTTGTTTTTCAAGAACTGTGGAATTAAGTTAATTAGAATGATAAATAGCATTAGACTTTATTGATAAAACCATATTTTTAAAAGGCTGTTTTATGATTAAATAAAAAAAATTATTTATTTAGCTTGGCTGGCATATTCTCTAACTGTTTTTCTTGAGATTTTAATCTTTCAATAGCTTTTTGACGCTTAGATTCACTTTTATGCCTCCTATTTTTAATTTCATCTAAATATTTTCTCTTTATTTGTATCCTTCTTTCCTTTACACTTTCCTGCTTATTAATAATTTTGCATAATACTTCCATTTCTTGTGATCTTTTTAAAAATTCTTGGTTTTTCGCAACAATTTCTGCCATCTCTTTATGCCTTGCCAATATATCAAGCTTCTTTTTAATTTCAGCTTCATGTGTCTCTTCACTTTTCATAATTTTCCATTGAAACTGGTTTAATTTATTTTTAATTTCCATTTCCATTCCATCCTCCTTCATTTCTTTATCATGCTTTATTTCTTCTTGTTTTTTCTTAAAAATTTCTTCTCTTTCCTTAATTTTCCTTTTTTTCTCTTCTTCAGCTCCATGCCAAATGACAGTGCATTTTTGATAGTGTGCATTTAATCGAAATATATTTGGTAGAAAATTTTAAAATAGTGTAAATTTAATATTTTTTTGGGTCAAATGTCTCACTATTAAAAAGTTTCAGCCAATTTTCGACCAATAGTACTTCGGTGAAATGAACACTATCAAATATGCACTAGAATTAAGCCTGCATCCCTCTTCTTCAGCTAATTTTTCTCTTAATCCATGCTCACTCATTGATTTAATCAGCCTATTAGACAATTCTTTTTGCATTTTTATTTCTTTAGCTTTTATAGCTTTTGAGGCTGCTAATTGTTGCTCTTTAAACTTTTTTAAATGCTCTAAATAAACTTCATGCTTTTGTGAGGTAAATTTTTTGATTTTCCGGCCTGATTCGCTGCTTTTTGATTTTTCAGGGCTATTATCTAGAAAATTAGTTGGGATTCAGCTGACTCCCCCCCTCCGTGAGTGAACAAAGGCATTAGAAAAATACCTATTTTTTGCCCAAAAACCCACCCTCTGTGAGTGAACAAAATTTTTTTAATAGAAAAATTTTTTTATGGAAAAAATTTTTGATATATAAATGATAATTAGCATAATGAAATCTAGGGCTAATTCTGTTTAATTTTAAACGAATTGCTTTTTAAAACATAAATTTTATAAATAAAATTAATATTTTCTTTCCAATTTTTGCGAATCAGGATTTTTTTAAATTTCGAAAAAAAATATTTTTTTATAAAAATTTTATATATAAATTTTTTTAAAAAAAAAAAAAATTAACCCCCCTCGTGAGTGAACAAAATTTTTTTGTTCACTCACGGAGGGGGGGGAGTGAGGATTAATTCTTTGTTTTTTTCTTTTATTTGGTTAAGTTTTTCAGCTTCATTTTGGTATGCAGTTGCAGCTCGAAAAGTTTGGGAATTTTCTTGAGAGAAAGTTGCACTTTGAGAACGCTGTGATTCTGGAGCTGAGCTGTGCCGGATATGGGATTGAAGAGAGTTGTAGTGGGATTTAATGAAATTTCGAATTTTTTGAGCTGTGTCCAGTAGACGGTTTGTATAATGATCGTAGCGTAAACTTTGAAATTCTTGGCTAAGGCCAGGCTCTGCGAAATCTTCAAGGCTTCTATGTGTTTTTTACTTTTTAAGCAGCTCTCTTGGACTTATGCCAAGTTCTTCTAGTGCTGTAATTACAAAGGGACTTGATACATCAAGGATGTAAGCATTCATTTTAGTTAATAAATAATAGAAAATAATGCAATGCGCAATGAGCATTAAAATATATTCTTAAGGCCTCATTGTAGACAATATAATTTTAGTTATATTCAAATGCACTTATAAATAATTCCGAGTTTAACTGAATGAGCTTGTAAGTTTTATCGATACTAAACTACCTTAAAAAGCACTCCCTCACAAAAAAACTTTTCATATCTTTTAAAAAAAATTCTGTCATTAATTTAACTTACTCCCCCTTTCTTTAATTGGAGCAATTTTTTTCTCAATAGGAATGCTTTATAGTAAAAATAAAATTTTGATAAAATTAGTTTTGACCTAATTTAG
Organism: Blepharisma stoltei; assembly: GCA_914767885.1. Taxonomy (NCBI): domain Eukaryota; phylum Ciliophora; class Heterotrichea; order Heterotrichida; family Blepharismidae; genus Blepharisma; species Blepharisma stoltei. The sequence goes on along the minus strand of CAJZBQ010000020.1, from coordinate 204,382 downwards.
TGGGAAAGTGCACTTTTCAAACTGAATTGATTAAAATCCAAAAATATTAATTCAATTTATATTTTTTTTAATTTTAAAAATTTTATATAGAGAAAAATTATATCCCTCTTTAAATTGGAAAAGGATTATAAACGCGAGAGATATAGTAATAATGCAAACTCCAAAAACTCCCAATAAAATAGCATCTCTTTTGCCGCCACGATGCAGACCTCGAAACATCGTCCAGGCCATTCTGTCAACCAAAAAGCCTCTCTTGCCTCATCCTCATCATTTACCTTCCAAAACCAGCCTAAACTCCTCATCCACTCAATCTTCATTATCCTTATCCTCATCACGCGACACATCTTTAAAGCACCGTTCTCAGTCAGAAACCAAGCGGAATATTCGTAATCTTGCTGCAATTCCTTATATTTCTGCTTCATCTTGGTGCATATTGGAAGGAAATTCAGGGAATCTTATATATGGACACTTTGAAGGACAAATCAGAGAAATAGCCAGTCTGACTAAAATTATGACGTGCTATGTCGCTATAAAATTAATTAAAGAAAGCCAAACTTTGAATTTAAATACAATTGTAAAGGTAAGCACTAATGCGCAATCTGCAATTGGGACTTCTGCTGAGCTAAAAGCAGGAGATGAGCTGACAATGAAAGATTTATTGCATGGATTAATGCTGCCGTCTGGAAATGATGCAGCGTGGGCTATAGCAGAATTTTTAGGGCATTATTTGTCCCCAGCTTCTATTAAGCCAACTACACATTTTGTGGCAGAAATGAATAGGACTGCAAGAGAGTTAGGACTTGATAACACTTTATATGGGAATCCTAGTGGACTTGTGTACAAAAAAAACACTTCAACTGCAAAAGAAGTCGGATATCTCGCGTCTGTTGCGCTAAAAGAAGAAATTTTTAGACAAATTGTATCTTGCAAAACTTACATAACGAATATCAGGCAAGGAAATGGAGAGATCAGAAAAGTTATGTGGGAAAATACAAATAAATTGCTTGGAAAAGGGTTTGAAGGTGTAAAAACAGGGGTCACTAATAAAGCTGGGCCTTGTTTGTGTGCGAGCTATAGAAATCGTTCTCATGTTATCATTGTTCTTTTGAATTCACAGTCGATGGAATCACGATGAAGCGAAGTAAAAACATTAGCTGAATGGGGATGCGAATAGCTTGTAATTATTTTTCTTAACAATTAATGGATTTCAGTTTATTTTTATTAATAAATACTAAATGGCAATAATTAATAAAAATGATAAATAAATTCTTAATATAATCTTTTATAGTCCAAAAGTGGCTTTAACTCTCATACATTAAAATCACTACCAGCTTAATAAATCAAAGTTACTAGGTTATCAATAACCTAATTGCTAATCCCCATTTTAAATTGAAAACAAAAAAATATCAGCAAAATTTTCATTTTTTTAGATAATTAACTCCCTTAAAATTAGATAAATATTTTAATTTTAAATGGTAAATTTATAGGTAAAAATTATAATATTTATAAAAATATCTCTAATAAAGTTTAATGGAGGTAGAGCAAATAGCAATATTTAGCAATTGCGTACTTATTAAAGAATTCTTTGAATTAATTCTTATAAAAATAAATTAAAATTGCATCAATTTATATATTTATTTTTATAAAAAAATTAACCCTCCTTAGAATTTTTAACAGATTTTTTTCGTTACATCTAAAGGAAAGTGAGATATCGCTGTTTTGAGCTATAGCTCTCTAACAGCTTTAGATATTACTTTATGATATTATGAATAATATTTTACTTATATATGAAAATGAGAAATTATGAAGCTCTAAATCAAACTTCATATATAAATTTAAAGAAGTAAAGCTCATATAGCCTAGGACAAGCTAAAGAGTTTGGGCGATACCAATTATGTCCTATTATTATTTATATTTTTCTTATATCAATCTCAATCAGATATCTCCATGATAAGTGAAAATTATCATAGTATCTCTGACTCGTTAATTACCATTTTAATCTCTTGAAAGAATATGATATAGTGGCTTGCGAAATAAAAAAAACTCGAGATAATAAATATGAAAAGGCTTCTATGGTATTTACATTTTTTTAGCACCATTAAGGTTCTAGCATTTTCTTACTCTCGGCTTCCTTTTACTGATTCACCTCCTTCTATAAGACAGTATGCATGCGCCGATTATTATACCAAAGAAAACTCCCTAATAATTTTTGGAGGAAACCAAGGAAGTGACATTAACTTCAATGACGTTTGAGAATTTAACCTGACTGCAAATTTGTGAAATTCTTTAACTCCAATTTCCACTACCTATCCAAGTATTTTCTAAATAGATCCTAGAATGTTCCACGGCTGCTGGATTGATGATGACAATTCAATGCTTTATATTTTTGGTGGACGATCAAATAGTGGCCCTTTAAATGATCTTTGGCGTTATGATTTGGTAAATTTGCAGTGAAAGCAAATAGACCAAAAAGGTGATATCCCAAGCGCAAGATCTGCATTTGCATGAACTAAATATAAAGACTCAGATGGAAATTTGAAGCTTGTTTCATTTGCAGGTTTTTTAAAAGACGAGTACACTAATGAGCTCTACATGTAAATTTTACATAGATATGATGTCCCATCATCTACATGAACTAAAAAGCCAGCAGGAACTCAACTCCCCCCAGTAAGTTATATAAGTCATTAGCCCAATATTATGATGGCTATATATACACTTTTTGTGGCGAAATTTCTTTTAACGGCCCTACATTTGGTGTCTTTAATGAAGATACTTTTCGCTATAATTTAGCAACACAGCAGTGGGAAAATATCACAAACCCTTCACATATGTATGAGCCTAGGTCATATCCAGGAAATATTTTATACAACGGCTGTGCTTATATAATTTTCGGTTATTCTAATGTGTACACTGATGTTACTAGTATTATGAGGCTTAATTTAAGTGACCCTGAGTTTAAATGGGAAAATATGAGCATTTCTTTTGAGGAAAGCAATAAAGATATCGTCCCTAGAGATGCTTTTGCATTTGCAATGGGAAGTTCAAAATTCTATATATTTAGTGGATATATCAGTCTTTATGGAATTTTAGATAACAGTTTAATAGAATTTGATTTAACGCAGACTCCTCTTACTTATAAAATTTTAAGTGAGGCTTATACAAATCCAGACGCCAGAGAAAGCCATAGCTTATGTGTATTAGGAGGATTGTTTTATTTATTTGGAGGAACAGATGGGACGAATTATCTGAATGACTTGTGAGTTTATAACCCTGAAGGGAAATCCTGGGAATCTATAAATTCAGAAGGGGCCACTCCAACAAGTAGGAGTGGGCATGCTGCAGACTCTGAAGGAAATATAATGGTCATATTTGGCGGCGAAGGCACAACTGGCTATTTAGGCGATATGTACCAATATAACACGATTTCAAATGCCTGGACATTGATATCTCCATCATCAAACACAATGCCAAATGCACGCACTGGGGCATGTTTAAAAATGCATATGCCTTATATTCCAGTTTATAAAGAATTTTCAGAATTATTTTGTTAATATAAACTATTTAATATCTTTTTAATAAGCTATATCTTTATATATGGAGGGCTAGCTAATTCAGGGCTTTCTTCAGAACTCTGGGTTTTCGATGTAGGGACAAATGAATATACCCTTGTTTATGATGGAACTAACAGCAGTCCAACTAAAGCGTCTAGGCCATCATGTGACATCAAGATTGACGACTACGGAAATATCAATTTTATTACTATGTATGGGGTTGGGAGCGGAGAAACACCATTGGGTGATGTAGATTCTTTCAATTTTACTACACAAAAATGGACAAAACTGTATACTACAAACGGAGGAACACCAGACTCAAACCGCTCTAAAGCTATAATTAAGCTGCTCGATAATTCCTTACTTGTTATGTGTGGAGAGGCTTGGGGAATTAATGTTTATAATGAATTTTATATATATTTTACTATAATAAATGAAGCATTATGAAGCTAATGCTTTACTATGAAAATCAAAAATTTTCTATATAAAAAAAATGATAAAGTCTAAAAAAGGCGTATACTTGATCTTACCACACAAAACATAACGAGAATTGGGTATCTCAATAATTATTACTTTTATGATGGTGCATACGTTTACTATGCAAAAAACATTTATTCACATGGAGGAGGAACTGTTTATGGCAGAACAATGAGACCAATGATAGTAACTCCTGTTTTTGCCAATATAACCCTTGATAACTCTGATATATCCCCTTCCCCATATCTTTGTAGTCCTGGAACTTATACTTCAGGCAATACCTGCATAAAATGCTCCAAAGGGTATTATGCAGATAAATATGGAAGCTCTGAATGCACGCCCTGCCCACTAGGCACTTTTAACCCTTCATCTGGCTCAAGCTCTTTAAGACAATGCTATCCGTGTGACGAAGGCTCATATGGCGACAAAGAAGGAGCTTCTTATTGCAAAAATTGCCCATATGGGACCATTTGTGTTGTTGGGACCCAAGCTCCTATTTATGATGTAATTGAACTTAAATCAAAATCAACTCAGCCAAAAATGTATTCAAATGCAGATGGAGACTCACAAAGCGCCGTTGTTATTATGGTTATTGCAGTGCTTGTAGTTTCGTTGGTTGGTCTCACTATTTTTATTATAATTAAGCCTGAAAAACTATATATATAAAATGGCGTACGGCAACCCCGTCCTCCCAGTGACGGTACCCGTGTTTATCCGGGTATGGGTTTTTAGAGGAAGCGGACGGCCCAGAAACATCTGGATCCCAGTAGCGATGGGCATAAGCACGGACCTGCTGGTCGTGACAAGATCCTTGGGCATTCTTCTGCAGCTCCTTTTTTTTCCAGCAGCACCCAAGCCAGTGGGCACCCGAGATGGAGCAGGGTGAAAACCTGGTCAAGCTTCTATTAAGGTCTGCCCCGAATTGCGGAAGCGATTGAGTTTTTCCTAGGGATGACCTGGGGAGAGAGGAGGCAGGCTAGACAACAATACAGCGGTCTCTCCAGTTGAAAAGGGTCCCGTAAGGGGCAATCTGGCTAGGAGTACGAGGCAGGAGTGGCGTAATGAGGGCAAAGGGACTGAGTTGAAAAATAGGTGTGCTCGGCGACGGTCTTCAGAACCAACAGGGCAACCACTACCGAGAAACCAGAGGTTTCGGCCTGGCTCAGAGGTACCAGAGGTGGAAGTCCACCTAATTTGCTTGGCTTGACGGCTGCGCAGGATGTCACTCGTGGAAGTAGGGACTTTAAATACCATTCATTAACTATACAAGTTGCCCGATGATGGCGCTCAATGCGCCATCATCTGGCAACTAAAGTTCAGGGTCCACACTGGAAATGGGTTCCACGTGTGGAGCCCTTTTTGGCACGTGAAAAGTGAGGATTCTCCACGTGTCAAAAAGGGCTCCACACGTGGAGCCTATTTCCAGTGCGGACCCTTAAAACGCGTTGCCCGATGACGGCACATTGAGCGCATCATCCGGAATTTCCTATAACTAACCAAGCCTGAAAAACTGAAATTAAGAAATATTGATTTATATTCGGGGAATCACAATTATAAAAAAGACAGTGTGATGAAGCTTAAAAAAACAGACTGTGGAGGGATTTTTACAATAATTTTTTTAGTTGTTGCAATTATAATTATTTTGTCATATGCTATTAATTACCAGTTGAATAATATTCAAGAGACTAAAACTTTGGTGCCTTTAGTTGCTTTGGAAGATGAAGCTAGCACGTTTCCAGCTCTAATTAATGTATCAACGACACTATTTAACTATGGAGGACATTGTAAAACTGGCAACTCTTGCCATGAATCTATATCATTCACAACTACTTCTATCACTTATGACTCTCTTGAATTATCATGCTATATAAACAACGGCAATAATTGCACCATAGCATTAGTATGCAAAAAATGTGTTATTGATGCCGGCGCTGTTGTCCAATTAAATCTATTAGAAGCTTCAAGCTACACATCTGCAATAATATCCAATGTCTCATCATTTTCATCAATCCCAGACAAAATTAGTGGGATTTATCAAGTCTTGCTTCCGGAAGCCGGCCAAGTTTTCAGGGGCTATAACCCAAATAAATTTTATTTGACTATGACGCCTTCTTTATTCCGCTCTTATGTATCGACTTGGCCTGATAAGCTAACCGGATATCATGTTTCTATGGACCAGCCGTCTTCAGGAGGTTCACAATATACTATTACAGAGTAATTTTTATATAGTTTACCATTTAGCTCTGATTTAAGAATACAAATATGACTAGTTAAAAATGATAATAGCTTATATACAACTCGGTCTACCAAGCAGACTGTATTTTTACTTATTAGTACAATGCTGGGCTCTGTATTCGGAGCTATGAGTGCTATTGGAGGAGCTATGAGAATATTTGAAAAAAGCTGAATAAGCATAAAGAAAAATCATCAAAGGCAATCCATAATTAAAGAGATTTATAAGCGCACTATATATCTTAATGATAAGGATTCTGTAGGCACAGAGGATTCTAGCAAAGATCTTGTTATCACCTAACCACTTATTTACCCAGTATAATTTAAAATAATTATCTACCCATTTTCTAAAATAATAACAAAAATGCCAAAAGCTAATAAAAAGGACAAGAAAGAAAAAGAGGAAGAAAAGCCTGGGATCCGGACAATCAAATTCAGGAACCCGAATTTTTCGCTTAAAAAAGGTAAAAACAAGCCATTCAAGACTTTTAAGCAAATTCTTCAAGCCGAAAACTACGAATTTTACCCTCCTAATATCGCGAATTACCAAAGTATAGAGGCAGGTCCCTCTACATGCCCAACGAAAAAGTATTGCGACATTTCTGGCCACCTCGCCAAATATACTGACCCTAAAACAGGATTAAGGTTTTGCCAAGCCTACGAATACAACATCATAAAATACCTCAGTCAAGAACACATAGAAAGCTATTTAGCATTAAGAAAAGCAGTTGTGGTTATAAGATAAAAATTAAGTTCTTTAATTAAACCACTAAATTAATTTCTCTTTCGATTTCTTCATCTAGATTTGTGAAATTATTTTCTCTATTATCAACAATTTTGACGACTGGGCCTATTTCATTATTAATTTCTTCGAATAAGTTTTTGGATTCCTCATGCAATTTCTGTTGTAGGATTTACAATTCTTTGTGCGTAATTTGTTTTAGTTTCTTCTAATTCTTCCTTCATTTAAATTGGAACAGAAATTGGTATATTTTTGAATATCCTTTAAATAAATCAAAATAATAATTTATATATAAATAGACATGATAAACAATTTAATTGCGTTAATTTTTATCTCCAAGTTTATCTATTTTATTCTATTTTGAAAAGGCTAATGCTAATAGAAATTATTTAAAAGGGGTTAATATTGTAAATCCATAAAATTTATAATTAATTTTTTAAGGGAAGTAGAAATGCTTTTAATATGGAGCATAGATTATTTGCTCCAGTTAAAAGGAGGGAGAAGGTAAATTTTAAATAATTTAGCTCGTGCTCATATTCCTCAATTAGCTTTTTTTTGGTTTCTTTTTCTTTTTCTAATTCTCTTTTATAAAAATCAGCAGATTTAGGTTCTTTTTTAGTTATTGGATCGTCATCTTCTGTATCTAATTCACTATAAGGCTATTTTATTGTTACATTTTTCTGGGTAAAGAGTTTTTTGGACTCTATATATTTACCAAAATAATAGCTAATTGTCGAGCAGATTATGCATAAAGAAATCCATCCGAATATGACTTGTTCCATTTTATATCAGATGATAAATGATTGGGAAATAAATTTTTGGCTTACTATATAAATAATACTTATAACTGAACTACACTAATTAATATCATCTAAATGGCCAAGAAATCTGACTTAAAGAGCACGATTGAGTGGATTGATTCGTATTCCAATAAATGTGCCCAAATTCTTAGTAGGTCTTCGTATTCTTCTCGTTATCATTCTCATAGAAATTCAACCGCCTCTACAATTGAACAGCAAATATCAACATATAGAGAATTATGCTCATCATGCCCACATACAGCTCAGCCATCTCCTAACTTAAACCTTTGTTAATAAGAAAGGTTTTTTACTAGGGTTAATTTTTTTCTTAACTATTAATAAATTTTTTTCGGATTATTAAAATGAAAAAATCTAATTATAAAATTAATGCTTTAGGATGAAAGGTGAAAGGAATTTAAAATTCCATAGCATTAGCTTGAAATTTCATTATAATCATTGATTATTTGGAAAATATTTTATTTATAAATTTCTCTGCCCAACTCATTCCAAGTACGGGAATTTTCTAATACTTTGTTTGTTAATCAATGGGAGTAAGAGTTACTCTGCTCGAAAGCTCTCCCCAAATTCGTTTTTGCAATCTTGCTGTGAAATTTCTATTGATTATATTGAAGAAAATGAGCCAGAAATCAATTCTCATAAATCTGAAATAAAAAGGCTGAAACATAAGAAAAAATCAATAGATGAAAAATTTGATAATGAAATCTCAGAAATACTGAGAGAAAATACTACCCTAGAAGGAAAATTACAAGAGCTTATAAATAAATTGCAGTTTGAACAATTCATCCCAATTTTCGAAGAAGAAATGAATACTTTTGAGCTGAAAAATCAAAAAATAAGCAGCCAAAACATAGAAATTATTAATAATTTTGATTCAGAAGACAGAAAAATAGCAAATAAAAAATTGAAAGCTATAATAAAGAATCTAGCAGAAGAATCAAAATCAGCAAGCGAATTAATAAAGAACATGAAGTCAATTCAACGAAAATCTGATATGAGTGTTAGATGTTTAAGCGCTCTAGCAAATAAAAATGCGGAAATGGAAAATGAAATTGAAAATCACGAAAATAAAATAAAAAATTTCGAGCGGCAAATTAAAGAATTGAATAAAAAAATGGTCGAAGTAGAAGATATTAATAGAAACCTGGAAGAAAAGTTTAAAATTACGAATGAAAATAAAGAAAAAATTAAAAAGAAAGTCTGGAGCTTAAGAGAACAAGAGCTAGTTAGACAGGATACACCTAGAATTGATGCAAGTCATAATGGAAAACCTACAAAACAAGGCATCAGAATTTTAAAAGAATTGCAAAGTGAATTAAAATCGCAAAAAGAGTTCAAGCTCCTTGAATTAACAAATTTATTACTTCCAGAATTGTCTAAGCTTTATAGCAGCCTACACAAAGTTAATGAAAAGCAGTCAAAACTAGAAAAAACAGCCCTAAAATTAAAAATCCCCTTATCTAAAGCCTCTAATAAATCAGGATCTCCGCCATCAGCAAAACCGCTTAAATCACGATACCCCTTATCGAATCCAGAGTCCCCTAATGCCAAACCTCAGAAGCGATACACAATTTTTAGTTTTTGTAAAGAAACTTAAAGATGTATTTTATATAAAAAAAACCTAAAAAATAAAATATGATTTTATCCAATATTTAACTCGAAATGGCTTCTTACGTAGAATTCATTCAAGAAATCTTTGGAGAACTCAACAACCTTCGCACAGACCCTAAAGGCTTTGCTGAAAGAATGGAATTTGAGTTTATCAGCACTTTTAAAGAAAATAATGCAAGACACCGTTTTGGAGCAGTCCCTATAATTACTAAAGAAGGAATCAAGGCTGCCCAAGAAGCTATTGATTATTTAAAATCTATAGAACCTTTAGGAGGACTTGCTTGGTCTGAAGGCCTCTCAAGAGCAGCCCAATCTCACGTTAATGACACTGGACCTTTAGGCATTGTAGGTCATACTGGAAGCCGTGAAAACAATCTTGGAGATCGCCTCTCACAATTTGGTAAGTGAAGTGACTGTATCGGCGAATGTCTCGACTATTCTTCAGTCACTGGTTTTGAAGTCGTCGTATCCTTTATACTTGATGATGGGCTTCCTACTCGCCCCCATAGAAAAATTGCAATGAACCCTAGGTTCAAAAAAGTAGGCGTCGGCGCTGGACATCATACAGAATACCGATCCGCCGCCTGTGTAGTCTTCGCTGGCGAGTTTGTAGAAAAAGAAGATCTAGATAACATCGAAATTCCTCAAGGAAATATCCAAACGTTTCCTGAAATAGAAAACTGGCTTGAGGGCGCTATAAGAATGACTTGTGAGACGCGCACTGAAAGCGAAAATGGGGAAACAGTTAAAAGGATCAGAAAACACTGGGAAATGCATGATGGGACTACCAAAGTTACTGAAGAAATTCAAAAAGCCAGAAAAGGCTCTTCGTCATCTTCATCAGATATTCTTTAACTTAACTAATGGGTTAACCTTATTAAGCTTGTGAGAATAGCTGAGTTGCGTGGCATTTACCACAGTAGTGTCTGTTGAAGTGCTTTGCCATGAAGGTTCCTGCTCCACATTTTTCACATGCACGCTTGGTTCTGGTTACTTTTTCACTTTTATCGACTTTGTAAATGTTAAGGACTGCGAGCTTGACTTTCTTTTTCTTATGTGCCTTTTTCTTAGGGGTTGTATAGACTTTTTTCTTCTTTTTCCTTTTACCACCTGCAAGTGCTAAGAGGGCTTCTAAAGTGCATTCGTCCATGATGCCATAATCTGCAAGAGTAAGTTCTGCTCTTAAAGCACGGCCACCCCATTGCAAGTTGTCGCAGTTGCTTTGGGCCATCACTTCTTCTACTCGTGTTTCCTCTGAAAACTCATAGCATTGAAGAGTCTCTAAGGACCTCACGTATATATGCATATTTTATATCCTCAAATTTAAGAAAAGGTTATCTATGCTGGAATCTGCTAATTATTAATATTTTTTTTATTAAAAAATATCTTTATTTTATAGGATTTTAGCATAAATTTTAGATATTTTAAGCTAGTTAAGCAGTAGACTATATCTAGTTAAGCTCGTGAGAGAGATCTTTAGGGGTTTCCCAGGTGAAATCAGGGTCGTCTTCTCTTCCAAAGTGTCCATAAGCAGCTGTCTTCTTATAGATCGGTCTCAGAAGGTTAAGGTCTCTTATAATGCAGCCTGGTCTTAAATCGAAGTTCCTCAATACGATGTACAGCAAATCTCTATCAGTCTTCCCATGCTTTACAGTTCCATAAGAGTCAACATAAACTGACAAAGGCTGCGCAACACCAATAGCATAAGAAACTTGTACCAAGCATCTATCACAAAGGTCAGCCTTCACCAAACTTTTAGCGACCCATCTCATTGCATAAGCAGCTGATCTGTCTACCTTTGAAGGGTCTTTTCCTGAAAAAGCGCCACCTCCATGGGCACCCCAGCCTCCGTAGGTATCAATAATAATTTTTCTCCCAGTAAGCCCAGCATCACCGTGTGGTCCTCCAATGATGAATCTTCCACTAGGGTTCAGATGATAAATGGTCTTGTCATCTAAATATTCAGCTGGGACTACCACTCTGATGACGTGCTCCACCAAGTCAGCCCTTATTTGTTCATTTGTAACATCAGGGTCGTGCTGGGTTGAAATCACAATGGTGTGGACTCGGACTGGAATGACCCTCCCGCCTTCTTTGCGGTATTCAATGGTGACTTGGGTCTTCGCGTCAGGTCTGGCCCATCTGAGGACACCAGTTTTTCTGGCTTCTGCAAGTCTGCGGCCGATCTTGGTGGCTAATAAGTGGGTCAGAGGCATGCATTCTGGAGTTTCATTGGTAGCATAGCCAAACATGTGCCCTTGGTCACCTGCGCCGATGTCTTCTGGGGCTTTGTTTAAGTGGACAGCTTGGGCAATGTCTGGGCTTTGACATTCAATATTCACCATAACATTGCATGTGTCAGCAGCTAGACCAATGTCACTTGAAGTGTAGCCGACTTCTCGGGCGGTGTCACGGATTACTTGCTCATAGTTAATTGTGGCGCCGGTAGTGATTTCTCCTAAAATCATAAGAAAGTTAGTTTTTGCTGTTGATTCGCAGGCTACTTTGGAGCTAGGATCTTGGGCCAAACAAGCATCTACCACAGAATCAGATATCAAATCGCAAAGCTTATCTGGGTGTCCTTCGTTGATAGCAATTCAAATTTTATTATTATTTTTATTAAAAAAATTAATAGGAAATTAATCGCGTTATTCGTTGACACTTTCAGATGTAAATAAGAAATGATTCTCTGGGAGACTTATTGTTGGCCTAGCCATGATTTATTTTAAACCGTTAAAAAAATCAGATATTTACGTGTCTAATATTACAAGGCTACCTGGAAATTTACCAATGCTTTCACCAAGTTTTCCGATTCATCAGCCATCCTCATGCTGGGAAATTATTGTAATACGGTCATTTTTATTAAAATTAAGCTCGTCAGGCTCTTTTGCTGTAAAATTAAATAGTGCTGTAGCTTGTCTTGATCCTATAGTGTCTGAGGGAGAATTAAAAGAATTTGTTTCTTTTCTAAATGTTATGGTTTTTAATAGCCCATGCTCTGTTTCTCCTGTAGTTGGTGACATTTCAAATGCTTTTATTTGAATTATGTTATTTTCTTTCTCGATTTTTGTGCTAATTTTACAGATTTCTTCTATTTTCTCATTATATTTTTCAATTTTTTCAATAATGTCATCTGTTATTATGCCTATTTAAATTATTCTTTATTACCTTTTATTTATAAATTGCCAATTTCTATCAAAAATATAATTTTTTTCAATACTCCCCTTTATTTACCCCTATAACTAAATATATCAGATTCGTATCCCTCGCAAACAAAGCACTTCCAGTCCTTTCAATCATCAAATTTTCAATCAAACTTTTATTACACCTCAAAACTTCATTAAAAGCTCCACAATTTTCTTCAATTTCCCTTCTCAATTTCAGTATCTCTTCATTTAACCTTGTTTCCAGCTCATCCTTATCCTCAATTAACTTCTTATTTATCATCGATAATTTTTCATGTCGTTTTTTAGCATTATCCAGCTCAAATTTATGTCTGCTTTCCATCAGTCTGACCAGGCTTTCCAATTCTTCATTTTTCTGCCTTTCTTGGCTCAGTTTTAAAGCTAAATCTTTAATTTGATGGATAAACGATGATTCTGTGCTGTGCTGCCTAGGAGTCATGCTTGTGGGGACAACATTAATATGCTTTTGTGCGTCTCGTCTTTTAAATAAATTCCTAACACTTTTATTTTCTTGACTGGAAGAAGGGGTTTTAGGTCTTCTGCGAATTTCTGCTAAACTTGAACTTCGAGGAGTTGGGGTAAGTTGGCTTATTTCTAATTTACTGTTGCTAGGAGGCTGCCCTATGATATCTTCAAGCTCCATTTCTGAGATAAATTTGGGGAGCTCTACCTTGAATTTTGCTTGCGAAAATTTTGATGTGACTAATCTTCCTTTTTTTAGGTTCTTTTCACTTGCCATTATTGCGAATTATTATTTGACTGAAAATCGCCTTGTTTTAAAATTCCCTTATAAGTAGCTTACTTATATGATATCTTAATGGAAAAAGTGAAAAAATTATATTCATTATATTAATCTAGAAAGAAGAGCCTGTCAAGGTCTGACACACAATGCATAGCTATAGAATCCTTAATATTATACCATATCTACTATATTTTTTCTCTCATGGCCCTCTCATTATTATTTTCTCATCCTTCATTAATATTAATAAAATATCAGAAGAACAAAATTATCGAAAATTCGCACCAAACTCAACCAAAGAAGGTGCGTGAAGAACCAAACAATGTGTAAACCCAGCCACACATAAATACACCCGAGAAGAAATCCTGCAATCCTACAAAGACCAGCCCCTTTCTGTTTCATTAACAGAAGAACTTCTTCCTTTATTTTCAGTAAGTCCTCTGCAACCTTTGCAAAACACCAAAACTGCCTTTTATCATCCGATACTAGAAGACCCAAATAGCCGAAAGCCAATTCCGTGAGAAAGGCGGGTCGAACAAGTCCCTGAGTGGTACAATGAAGATCCTGAGCCCACTGAAAATTCCCAAGAAAACAAAGTCACAGAAAAACTCGAAAATTTGGAGCTTGAAGAAGAAATTTTTTCAAAAATTGACGCTGAGGTGGAAAAAAAGCTGAAAAATGAACTGATTGATGATGAGACCATGCCAGAGTGGGACGATCCTGAAGAAGAAGCACCTGTTGTAGTCAAAGAAGAGCCCAAGCCTGGGGTGAAGCCTTTTTTGCTGTGTGATTCGGTTACGCTGAACTATCACTTGCAGGCTGGGAATCCTTTTGCAAAGGTAGTTGAAGAATTCGCGAGCATTGGGGATGATAAAAATGTTTATTGTGTCCCTATGTCCAGGCCATTTGAAAAAAGCTGGTATTATAAAGATCTAGAAAATAGAACCCAAGGCCCATTTAGCTCGGTTGAAATGTTCAATTGGGCTGCACGTGGCTGTTTTCCTCCAGACCTGAAGATTTCGCAAGATATTAATGGAGCATTTACCCCAATGAACAGATATAATGCGAAAGTCCCTCCAAAATCGCCTATAAAAGTCCCACCACAAGCTAAAACAATTGATGAAATTGAAAAACTCCAGACAGCGGTGTGGTCAAAAGCAGCTCAAGAAAAACCAGCAGTCAATAAAGTTACGAATATAAGCGCTACCAATGACTTGAAAAGCATGCTTGGGCTGATGTCTGGAAATGTGTGAAATGACTCTAAGCAAGTACAAATTAATAACAGAGATACCAGAAAACCATGATAAGTTTAAGCTAATCATTGAGCATTTCTAAGCAGAATTTAAATTTTTAGGGTAAGACTAATCTGCATAATTATGAAAATGCATTATTTTGTCATAACTATGCAGATTAGTGAGAATTAATGAAGGGTATTTTGACATGATTAACTTCTTATATATGCTAGCGTTTAGATAAGTCCTTATATTCAGAGCTACTTAAAGGATATTCCTCATTAAAAAATTGATAACATTTAATAAAAGCATTTTATAATAAAAATCATAATTTTAAGCTGCCACTATGTGCCAAGGCTGGCTTTTCTTTACTATATCTTATAATGTTGATTGAAAATTGCTTTATGAGACTAATTATTTCTTCTAGCAAATAGGAAGCCTACCTTAATTTTTCAATCAATATAATTAGGTTTAGTTTTCTATCACAGCAAACACATGTTTCTTCTTTTTTCCCACGAATTTTACAAATAAATATATATGAATACTGGCAATCCTGGCATACAATACAGTTATTTGGGCATACTTGGTCTCCAAAATACCTGTGTTTTCACTCTTCACAAGTGCTGCATTTATTTTTAATCTCTATTTTTTCGCCTTCTGCTGCAATTGCACTAGTATTCCAGCACATTTTACAGATTATTTCTTTTTCAGCACCATAATGCATAGGAAAAAAGTCTGACTCATACCTATCATTTTCGCAATATGCACATTTCATGCTTATTGGGAGCTGAATTTTAATGGTTTTAGGTTTTTTTTCTTTTGGAGACGCTTCTTTTTTTCTTTCAATCATTGATTTTTGTCAAGACTGATAAATGCTTCCTAGCAGGCTTTGTTGTAAATTACTTTTTTGGCTTTCTTCTGTTGAACTCTGAGTGTAATTTGAAATGTCTGGAAGGTCTTCTTCGTTTAAATCTTCTTGGGGGATTCTATTTGATGTTTGATAAGCTGTAGATCAGCTTGAGATATCTGGGAGATCTTCATCTATTTCTTTTATGGCTGATAAAATAGGCTGAATATCATTATTTAGCTGAGGTTGGGTATATGGGATTGTTTTAAAGGAATTCTTGGGGATTGTAGACAAGCCAGGTGTGACAGATGGAGGTGCGCTGATATCTGGAAGATTATCATATGGATCTGGCTCGACATGTGAGCTTCGAATATCAGGAAGAAAATCTTCTTCAGGCTTATGATTTGATAGTGCTCCATCAATATCTGGAAGATCTGCTTGTAGGGTAAAATGATTAGGTAGGATTTGAGGATTGTTATATTTAGGTTCAATATCAGGAAGGAATTCTTCTTGAGGCTCAGGATAAACACTTTGACGAATTGATATTTCTTTATCATAATAAAATAGCATTCGGTTCGAGAGAAATTAGCTTTGCTAATTTTCTCTCCCTCATCGAATTTTATTTATAGGGTTAGGTTTTCTCTCGAGAACTTCTGGACAGCAATAGCGGTTTAACTCTGAGGATAACCAGAGGAACTGCTCCTCAGTCCTCTCAAGATTTCGGGCTTTTACCTCTCAGCACATCCCCACGGGAGGATGACCCTTAGGCGGAACACGCGCAGGAGCTGAGTCGAGACAAGGGCGACGGCATCGCGCCGGGTGAGACGTGCAGCAAGGCTGGTGAAGCAGAAGTTGATAGAAGGCTTGACCAGGGCTGACCTGTTCCAAGATGGCTCGCCTACGTCACTAGTTTTTGCCATAGGCCCTTTTGGGCTGCGGCACTAGACACCTTAAACACCAGATAATTAAGTAAGTAAGATATTTCTTTATCAATATCTGGAAGCCCTTCATCCAAACTTGGAATAATAGGTAAATTATTTGGAAAGCTTTGTATAGATGACACAAACTCTGATTGACAGATTTTAGCGTCAGAAAATATTTGCTTGATGGGAAGATTTTTCTTATTGTCGGATTTAGGCAGAGAGCGACTGGATTCAGCGTTTTTAATAGGGTTCAGTGAATTAGCTTCAGGCTGTGCTAGTTTATTAGGGTCTTGATTGTTGTGATTTTGTGAATCTAATGGTGGTCTATTTGGCTTAGATGGTTTTTTGCTTTTTCCTCCAAGAATTTTTTTCCTCATAGCCATAAAAGAAAATTATTTTATAGAATCCTATGCCAAGCTAATATAAATGGCAATATTTACAAAATTAAGATTTTAATAATAAAACATGAACATAATAAAATCATTGCACTAAATTAGTGACTTTCCCCAAATTATAAGCATAATATGGTAATTTTTACAAGTAAAGTGATATTCTAATGGCATAAATTTATAAATATTTAGGATGAATCGCCCCTTAAGGAGCATTTTTTGGTTCGTCAAATTTATAGTTTGAAAAAAAAATATGGCTTGCCGCAGAATTCTGCTTACTCCGCCCCCCGTGAGCAAACAAAAAAATTTTGCTCGCTTATGGAGGGAGTTAACTTTTTTTATAATAATTTGTTTTTAAAAATTTAAAAAAATTCAAATTTGTAAAAATTGAATAGTAAAGATTAATTTGCAAAACTTATGTTTTAAAATCCAAGCTGTTATTATTAAAAAGAGAATTATGACTTATATATAGTTAGTGACACTGACTATGTCAATTTTTTTATAATAAAAAAATTTTTGTTCGCTCACGAAGGTGGTTTTTGCCAAAAAAAGGATTTTTCCAGCCCATGGAGGGGGACTTAGTGGTCTATTAATCGTAAACTAGTATGTAAGTACCTCTTAATATGTGTATAGCTTAAGGATAGAATTTCAGTTGGAGGGGTTTTAAAAAAGTGAAGATTCTGAACCATGTCTTTCGTTTTCCTATTTAATTCCTTTCAATTCAGCTTTTGCTCGTCATTAAAGTGCAAAAATATTTTCTTTCACATAAATGGCACCTACAAAGTCGCACTTTACCTATGAATCAAGAAAATACAATAAAATGGCAAACGTGCCAACCTGACGGTCCAGACCTTATGGCTGCGGCGAATTGGGACGCACTCCAAGTCAAGAAACAAGTGAAGCCTCAGGTAATATGTGTATCGAGTAGGTTTGAGGAAGACGGGAACGTCCTTTGGACAAAGGATCCATAGGCATTTCTCTCTAAGAAACTGGGGGTTTCGGCCCAGCCCACAGTGAAGCATTCTTTTTCCTGTAGCACTTCAACACCCGACAGACTCCAAGGAGCTGACTCTTGGAATCAAGTTATTCCAATCGCCCGCAGTAAGGCAGTAGAAGTCCATAAGCCGCCGACTCGATACTGAAACCGCAAGGTAAGGAGGAGACAGAAGGTACCGGAAATGGCACATTATTGGATGATAGTGCCTGAATTTAAATAGCCTAGCCTATAAATCAAGAATTCATGGCGGGTTTGGTCACGTTCAAATATATTTAACTAAACAAAAATGCATCAATTTTCAAGTTTTACACCTCTCTCTCACAAGTCTGCAGTCTCCCCTATATCCTCCTCCCGAATGAAAGAAAATCTTTATGCTCCTACCAAGAATTACCTTAAAGAAAAAGTTATCGAAGATAACACTTCATCAAAATCGGCTATTGCCCCAATTGCAAGAAAATTTACTATAAATTTCATCAGCATTTTCTAGCAAAACCATTATTTATTTAAAAAATTTCACCTAATTTTACTAAAAGGGCAGAAAAAAATACCGCACCGATCAAAATCAACAAGTGGCAATTCTTCTCCACATGTAAAATTTGAGTGTGAAGAAAATATTGATGACCTAACCATAAGGCCGTCTTTTGAAGCTGATTCTCTTGAAAAAATTAATCAAAAACAAAAATCATCGTCTTCTTTTGTTCAAGAATTCTGTGATGTCCAGCCTCCACCTCCTGATTATGAGCCATTAGAAGTAGAAGAATATGATGTTTCTCCTTCTACATTGTGGAAGCCTAAAGACTTAGAATATTTGAATTCCATGATGGAAAAAGAGCTCGAGTATATGCCGAATCCTTACTGTTTGCAGACTATGCAAAAAAACGTTAGTTGCACCATGAGAACGATTTTGTATGACTGGATGATGGAAGTTGCGTCTGAATTTACGTTGAAAAGAGAAACCTTCCATTTAGGAGTGACTTATGGCGGTATATAATTTTTTAATTTTTATAGTAAAATATTTTTTTCATAAAATAATTTTTATAAGCCACTTATGTCGATCGATTTTTATCAAACTACCAAAATATAAAAAAAGAAGAATTTCAGCTGATTGGGATGTGCTGCTTAAATTTAGCTGCAAAAATCGAAGAGGTTTATCCACCCAAAATAGAAGACTGGGCCAGATCATGTGATAATGGCTACTCACTTGAGTCTATTCGATATATGGAGAATTTTATCTTGAAAATCCTTCAGTGGAAAGTATTCCCCGCAACAGTTTTCAACTGGTTAAATTGGCTAATAACTCAATGGGATATATTTATAGAATATCATTTTGGCTGTGTGAACTATAACAGAACCACTGATTTTGAAAATCTACCCCCAGAAGAAAAGAAAAAACAAAACGAGCTTTTCGAAAAAAGATTTATTGCATTTAAATACCCAAATAATCAATCATATTTAAGATATCGAGAAATTTTACAAATTTTAGACGTGGCTGTACTGGACTTCGATATTATGAAATACTCCCCAAGACTTTTGGCTGCTGGGCTGTTATATTTAATGGTAAGCAAATATTTCTATGAAACTAATTATACACTGCTTTATTATGATGGGCCTGATTATGTTGATCAGCAGCCTGCAGGAAATGAGCTTGACAGTGACGAAGAAAAAAGAAACGCCTTTGAGGAGTATGCTGAAGCTCAACATTTTGAAAGTGCCTCAGTTGTGCAGGAGCTATATGCTGGTTTTATTTCAGCAGCACTTGGGATTATGAGTATTGAAGATATTTATCAAACTGTCGCATTTTTTCATCCATTTTTAGAATTTGAAGTAGTTTATGAGCTCCCAATTGTTTGCAAAATTTTAAGCAAAGAGAAGCTTGAGAGCCATTATGAAGAGTTTCTGTCATATCAAACTCATAATGTGAATAGCGTTACTTTTGTGAACCAAAAAATGAAAGCAGGAAGATATTAATAAATAAATTATTTAAATGATATTTTTATATTTTTATTAAACAAATCCACGTGTCCTTATTGGTGAAATCTTTATGTTCTTATGAGAAATTGAGGAGCATGAATCTTTTGCCCTATCAGTCAGTGGACGACTTGGCTGTAAGTTTGTAAAAGTTTCAGTGAATTTATATTTTTTTTGATGGTTGAGATCAAGATCTGGAATTAGTACTGAAGATTTTTCTTTAAATTTTGGGATGAACTCGGTTTGCTTTAGAAATGGGGTTGGAGTTACTGATCTTTTTGGCGTCTTTTCTTCTTGATAAGGAATTCTTTCAGTTTTTATTGAGTTTTCACTTTGCCGATCACTATTAAGATTGCTTGGAACTGAAATATTTGGAGTTGGGGTAGCGCTTCTCTTTCGTTCTCAATATTTTTTGCAATTTTCTTGGAATTTAGGAAGATCATTATCATGGATCCCACTCTTTTTTATTTTTTCAAAAAGTTTAATTGTGCGTTCTACATCTTTTTTCCTCATTTCTTCTACCCTTTGCTTGAAATTCAGAAATCCTGTATTTTCTGGGACTTTTTCAGCCCATTTGTCATCATTTTCTAAAGTCTTTTTTAACAGTTTATTCCCAAACCCATTTCCTATTTCTGTAGCCTGTGTTTTTCTAAACTCATCTAGCTCTGATTTTGATTGAATTTTTGGAAATTCATTATAATTTGTTGAAAGTACTCTAGGATTGAGGGCATCTGGTATTTTAGAGAGCCCTTGGACTTCTCGAGCAGTTTCTTTTTCTAGTTTTTTTTGCATAGAAATTTTTGATACATAACTGATCCCTAAATGCCTCTCCGAGAGCGAAAAAAAAATTGTAAAAACCCACAAACAAAAATTTGAATATTAAAATTTAGAAAAAATAATTTGATATATAAGTGATATTTTTTAGTGGAATCTCTGCTAATTATGTTTAATTTTAAACAGCTTGCATTTTAAAAATAATTTTTATTTCTCAATTTTTGCGAATTGGGACTTTTTAAATTTCTAAAAACAAATTGTACTATAAAAATTTATATATAATTTTTTAAAATAAATGAACCCTAGTAAGCCAACAAAATTTAGAGGTTCTCTCACGGAGAGGAGGAGTGAGGAATTTCTTGGAAAAATTAAAAAAGGATTTTTATGTATGATTTTAGTATCTGCAATATTTTTGGCAGTGTCTTTCTTTTCTTTTCTTCGTTTCTCTTGGACAGTTTTGAGTGTGATTTTTTGGATATCTTCAGTATTTAGATTATTGTTTTGATGAAGAACACTAAAATCATCGTGATAGATAGGGATTCCATTTATTTGTAGTAGCCTATTTGGCCTGTGAGGGCCATGATTTTCTCCATCAAGTATAAACTTATGAAGTTCAGTCTTAAAAAATTGTTTTGCCATAATTCTTTCTTCAGAAGTCAGTTTCCCATCTTTGTCCTTATCATGCCTCCTGGCAACAAAATAGTCTAATGGGCTTACATTTCCATCTCCATCAATATCATAGCTGACATCTGGAATTTTTTCTTTTCTTCTCTGTTCTAATAACTCTGTTCTAGTTGTAATCATAATTTTAAATTCTGAAATGAAAAATTTATTAAATATTTTACACTACCTCTTTACACAGCTGAAACTTGATAATAAGCTATCAATTACACTTTGATTCATTGAGTCTGCTTTCTTTTTATGTCTAATTATAGGTGCTTCTAATATAAATTTCAGCTGATTTAACTCTTTTATTTTCATTTCTAAAGCAGAATCTGAAATTTCTAAATTCTCATACTCTTCCTTCTTATTTTCTTTTTTTTCTTCTATTTTATCCTTATTTTCTTTCACGGATTTCGGCAATCCAATTCCACTAGCAGAAATTCTATAATCTTCTTGTTCTTTAAATTCTTTAATTGTGCATATCTCTACTAAGTCATTAATCACAAATTCCTTTAAAAAAATTCCAAATTCTACTTCACATATCAATCCTCGAATACCTGAAATAATCCCATCACCAAATTCTGGATGATTTACCAAATATCCTTCCTCAATAGCATTATGAGTATATTTCCTTATTCAATCATGCTTCAAAATGTCTTTTACTGTCGGCCTAGAATTTGCATCAGTTAGCAAGCTACTTATCAAATTTTTAGCTTCATCTGTAATTCCTGGGCCAAAAATAAAAGTTTTATCTAAAATAAGTTTGCATTTAGCCCTGTCACTTTTTGCTCTAAAAGGAGCATACCCATGCAGCATCTCATATAAAAGTATCCCTAAAGCCCAAATATCGACTTCATAAGAATACCGATCTAAGTTTAGCACTTCTGGGGCCATATAGTCTAATGTTCCACAAAAGGTGGATCTTTCTTCAGCTCCACATGCACATCAGCCGAAATCACAAATTTTTACTAGATTGTCAATCCCTAATAAAATATTTTCAGGCTTTATGTCTCTGTGAATGACTTGCTGCTCATGCAGATAGTTAATTCCTATACAGACTTGGGTAAAAAAATTTCATGCTTCTGGTTCAGTTAGTTTCTTTTTTCTTTTTATATGTGTAAATAAATTTCCATGCTCAGCATATTCTAAGACTAAATAAATGTTGGAAGAATCTTCTAAATGATCATAAAGTTTGATTATGTTTCTATGACATAATGATCTGTGAACTGATATTTCTCTATATATAATTCTGAATAATTGTTTGTTTATATAAATAGTAAATGCATATTAAAATAAAAAAAAATATTTAAATAAAAAAATATATATAAAATTTTTAATGGAATTTTTGTTTCTATTAAATTCTTGCTAATTGATTTTAAAGCTAATTTTTCTCCTTTTTTTGTAAAAATTAGCCTAACTTCTCCATATGACCCTCTCCCTAATTTTGACGAATTATGATTTGATACTATTTGCAGGTCTTCTAAAGAATACACATGAGGTTGGCAGTGTTTTGAATGATTTAATTCTCAATCTATCTTTAAGCATTCCTCAGAACAATATCTCGTCATACAACAATTCCTACAAACAATTGTATCAGACGACAAGTTTGAGCATTCTGGGTTGCAACACTCCATCTTAAACAATATACGTTATATTATCAGATTTTAATAACTTATTAAACAATTTTTTAATTTTAATTCCATCTTATAAATATGCTTTTCGAAGAAATAGAAGGCAAATCATCACTTACAAATAAGCTTGAAAATCAAGAACTCGATAAGTTATTGGAAAACTCGTCACTTTTTCCAAGCTTAGATGGAGAGCCTGGAAGCCACAGATCAAAAGAAGCTGAAGCCATTATTAAAGCCAAATGCAGTTTATATAAAATTAATGATGCTGGTGGAGAATTCAAGCTAAAGGTCCCACCAATTATTCCACCTAAAAAGAAAAAGAAAACACAAGATGACACAGCTGGCCCGAAATGGTTTAATATGAAAGCTCCAATAATGACCCCAGAAATTCACCAGGATCTTGAGGCCATTCGATTAAGAAGACATTTAGACCCAAAGCATCATTATAAAAGGAACGATATCAAAGAGCTTCCAAAGTTTTTCCAAATTGGAACGGTAATTAGTGCCCCAGATGAGCCAAAAAGCCAAAAAATTGACAAAGAAAAAAGAAGGAAGCCTCTGGTAGAGCAGCTTTTAGCGCAAGACAATGAATTAAAATTTTCTAAAAAAAAGTGGGAGCAGGTCATGAAGTCTAAACCTAAAAAACACAAAAAATCGCATGGCTCTAAAAGTTATAACTCCGCCCCCCTATCCTTGATCGAACGGCTCGCCATCGTTCGATCAAGGATGGGGGTTAAAAAAAAATTTTATATATAAAATAAAAAAAAATATATATATATATATTTTTTTTATTTACTTTTAAATAAGAGGGTTAAGAGTATTTTTAATAATTATTTTTACAGCAAAAAAATTGAATTAATTTCATAAAAATACCAATTTTTGATATTTTAAATTTATTAGTGACCCCTTTAAAACTGTATAAATTTTAATTTGTTTCTTATTGAATTAAAATTTTTTTTAAAAATTTTAAAAGAATCTCTATTTTATTAGATTATTGAGTTTTTAAACTCAAGTTGATGACAAATCACTTCGGATAGTTTGATTTCATAGCTTTCTGTCGTCTCAAAGCTTCTGAAAACAACTTCATTATGTGCATCTTCCCAAGCTTTTGATAGCGAATATATTTTTATATATATAAAAAATTTACATGATATGGAAATCGCTCGATCAAGGATGGGGGTTAATTTTCCCAATTTTTAGGAATTTTTACAGTCAATCGTTCGATCAAGGATGGGGGGAGTAAGAAGAAAAAATTAGGCTTTAAATAATAATTATCTGTGGAATAATAGTCATTTTTAAGATGGGAGATTCCTGTAGCAAACCTCGTGGAAAAGACAAAGAAAATAATCCCAAGAGAAAATCAATTAAAAATATTGATATTTTAAAAGAAAATAAAGGAAAAATTGTAAAAAAAAACAAAAAAAGAGTCACGTGAAGTAGAAGATTAACTGTTAATATAGAGTATAAAAATGACGATGATTATAATGACAAAAGCATAACAGACAGTGGCCAAAGTAAGGTCACTAAAATGCTTGATACCAGTTTTGACATCGAAAACGAAGAAGAAATAATTCCAATTGCGAACGATAGCATAAAAATTTGCCATAACAGACAGATTTTAGCCGAAAATACAAAAACGAGTGTGAATAAAAATTTATCCCATAAGTAAGCATTTTTATTAAAAATTGCTATGCTTGCTGTTTTGGATTGCGAAATAGCATCTAAATCTATAAAAATCTTTAGCAAGCTAAAATATGATTAAAAATCTTTAAACTTAATAGGAAAATGACTATTTAATGTAATAGCATTTTTTATTGCCTCATGTGCATTTATTTTAAATACTTTTTAAATCAGCCAAGTGTGTTCCAATGCTTCAGCTGGCCCAGGTCTGTTAGCAGGATTAGGTGATAATAATAAATATAAAAAATCTAGCAATCTAGGATCATCAGTGACTAATTCAGATAAAGGTGTCATTATTTTATATTCTGCATGCATGCTCAAATCTAAATCATTAAATGATCCAATTGTTTCTTGAATTTGGTATGCCTTATATCAAAATCCTTATATAATTTTATATATGGCTTTCCTTAATGATAATTTAAATATGGCGTCTCAACTTAGGCTTGGCCTCTCGGCCAAGCAGTCTCGAGCCCTATTTAAATTATATCCGGCAAGGTTTGCATTATGGAAATGGGCAGCAATGCTAGGTAAGCAATTCTGGTTGTGTACAGAGCCTAGCCCTAGCTTGTTTTCTGGGATGGATTTTACCTCGCAGGTAAAGGAGGCAAGGAGTTGGAAAGGGAACGCCTAGCCAAGCCTTATGGCCCATCCGGCAATTTCCCAGCGTGAAACCAGGGGTTACGTCCTAGGCTACTTGTTTTCCTTTTTGCCGATAGCCTACCAGAAAATCCATTTTTTGAGAGAAGGTGATAGGTCTGGGTCTTGCTGACCTCCGTGGTGGACGTTAAGCGTAATAATTCTAATGTATATATGGCTTTCCTTAATGGTATTCATAAGAAGCCTGCATATAATAATTCTTCTTCAGAACTAGGCTGGAATAATGGTCTGCCCAAATAAATCTCTGCAATGATACAGCCAAGGCTTCACATATCTGATTTATCACAAATTCTAGAGTTAACTATCTCAGGCGCTGTATATGCCAACATAGGAAATGATATCAGTTCATCATCAAAAAACACACTGGAATTAAAATCTACTATCCTTATATCAATTTTCCCATTTTCCTTGACTTTCTTCATTTCAAGAATATTTTCTGGATTTAAATCTCCATGAATAAGATTATTTGAATGGATAAATTGCAAAGCCTGCAAAAGCTGAATTGTTATATAGAGTTTTCCTTTGGATTACCCAATATAATTTCAAGCTATTTTCATATAGGCAATTAAAAGGAAATTGTATAGGCTTTATCTGCTCTTTTACAATCCCATAGTACTCTTCGTCAGAAATCATTGTGGACAGAGTTTCACCCAATAACTCAAAAACGATAAATAAATGCTCTTTAAAATAAAAATAATCAAGTGGATTTCCTATATGAGATTTATATAGGCTTTCCTTACTCCCCCCCCTCCGTGAGTGAACAAAATCATTAGAAAAATCGCTATTTTTTTTTGCCCAAAAACCCACCCTCCGTGAGTGAACAAAAATTTTTTTATGGGAAAAAATTTTTGATATATAAATGATAATTAGTATAATGAAATATAGAGCTAATTCTGTTTAATTTTAAACGAATTGCTTTTTAAAACATAAATTTTGCAAATTGAATTAATATTTGCTTTCCAATTTTTGCGAATTAGGATTTTTTAAATTTCGACAAAAAATATTTTTTATATAAATTTTATATATAATTTTTTTTTAAAAAAAAAAATTGACTCCCCTCTGTGAGTGAACAAAATTTTTTTGTTCACGTTAGAATTTTCTTTTAAGGTCTCAAGGATCCTTATTTCATCCAATCCTCTGTCTAAGCACCTTTTGTCGTTCTCTATAACTTTGATACAAGTTTTTCGCTTACCGGTTAGGTCAGCACATTCAAGGACACATGACATATCAGTGGACGCGATTATTCTGTCAATTCTGTATCGCTCTGCAATAGTCTCTCCAATTATGATAGGGAACTCTTTTGTGAGCTCATAGCCTGTTTTCTTGGGCTGAAATACATGACGGATTTCTATTTTTTTGTACTCTTCTAAATCTACCGGGATATGATATACAGTAAATTATCTATTTTTGAGATAAAAAAATATTAAAAATTAAAAAAAATAATAAATATTGTATGCTGCCTACCTCAATATTTTCATCAATTTCTCCAAAAGAAAAAGTCGTATTTTCTGTCCCTGGATTACTGAATGAAAAATCCCTAGAAGCAGGCTGCATAAACACATTATCAGGATTATCTGCTGGCAATTGAGCGTCTAAAAATTCTAGTCTATCGATATGTTCATCTAGCATCGCTTTTTGGATTGAAAGCTCATGTAAGGACCTCTCAAACTCAAGCTGATATAAATAAAGTCTTTGAAACGTGTTTAAGAATTCCTCTTTCACATGAAAAAGGTCTTCTCTCGTTCTTTCGCTATCACTATCCCTTTCTTCATAACTTATGATATATAGCGCTTTCCCGAGGATGGCGCGGAATGGCGCCATCCTCGGGAAAGTCAACTAAGCATCCATCACACGGGAACTGGAGTTCCACGTGTGGATGCCATTTTTGACATGTGGGATCCAAACTTCCACATGTCAAAATGGCATCCACACGTGGAACTCCCAGTTCCCGTGTGGATGCCATCCTCGGGAAAGCGCTATATTTATTAATTTTTTAAAAATTATTTTTAATATTTATGCCAATTCCTACACAAATTAGAATTTTTTTTATTTTTATTTGTTTAATGAATAATCAAATAAGGATAATTCAGACATTTTATTAAGAATTTTTTAGCCATAATGACTACGATTCTCATCGAAATAAGGAACGTTCTGTCTCGACTCTGTAGCCATTGTAGTTCCAGTGAGTTTCTCGGCTGCATGTCTATCATGATCTGTTCCTTTCATGTAAGCGACGATTTCTGCTAATGGCAAATCTTCAGTTCCGCTTGTAGGTGGTCTTATGATTTCGATTCCGTGCTTCTTTCTCCAAAGCTTCTCGATGTCTTCCATATGCCACTGATTAACAACTGCCAATTTCTTCTTTCCTTCTAGCTGACTTTCAAGTCTAATAAAAAGATCTTCACTTCTCTTATGGATGCAAGCATCAGTTTGGTCTCTATTATAATTTTTTAATAAAAATATTGCAAAACAAAAATTATTATTTTATAAATATTTTCATAAAAATTATTGCCAACCAGTTTGGGCCGGGAATATCTTGTGGGCAAATCTCACGAACCAAGCCATTTGATCCTTATTAAAGAAAGTCTCAGTTAAGTCCTTCAATCCATGGCCAGTAAATATCTTTCTCACATCTTTTACTTCTGAAACCCAGGATGTTGCCATTCCGCACCAATATCTCCACAAAGGCTTAAAGACGTCAAAATCTTTTTCAAGTCTCAACATCTCCATCCCTTGAACTCCAAATGCGTCGCCAGCATATAAAATTGGTGTCCCCTGCTTTTGTGCCAATTCTGCAGCGAACTTCATCTCTAGTCCAGGCAAGAAAATGCGATACCAGTTTTCAGGGACTCTTAAGGTATGATGAAGCCAAAGCTTGGCTATGTTTTTTCTATACTGGAAGATAATTTCTCTAAGAGTAAAAGGTTTCTTGGTTACATATTCCTGATACTCCACATATCCATTGCGGATAAGCTCCTCATGGAAAGTTTGGGCACACTTGGTATCGATTTTAGTATATTCCGCAAAGTAAGGAGCAGCCTGGACAAAGACCGCGTTGGGCTTGAATTTTTCAGCAAGGGCTTTGGTTCTGTGGGCGAGCTTGGTTGACATATTGCAGGTGCCGATGAGTAATAATTCTTCGCTTGTCTGAGGATCGACTAAGTGCATCACTGTAGAACTTTCAACACATCGAGCTGGCATAATACCATCAAGGAGCACATTGTGGGTTGAATCTCTTATCACTGCTCCGTAATGCGAGTAATGAAGGCGTTTAAAAGTGGTCAGAGCCATTAATTTTAACTATCTAGATTTACTTAAATTATGTCTATAAAGCTGATAGGTGAATTTTTCACAAAAATTTTGGAAACTGAGATATTTTTTTTAAAAAAAGTGATAAAATACTGGCTGGCTGAGCCAGTAACTTTGGGTATATAGGTTTTTGAAATGGCTTTCTAACAAAGTCAGAGAAAATGCTAATAGATCAGAAAAAGAAGAAGATAAATCGAGCAATAACAGCGATTCTGGTAGGAATTTTTACCACAATTTTGAAAGAAGAGAAAATAAAATAAGAAAAATACTTGAAGAGCAAACGGCTGATTTCCAAGAATTAAGAAATTTGTGCTGAAAAGGAATAAATGACCCTATATTGAGAGCAGAAACTTGGAGGATTTTGTTAAATTATGAACCTGCACAAAAGGAAAGAAGAATTCCGACCTTAGAAAAAAAGAGAGAAGAGTATAGGTCTTATATTGTGGAAATTTATGAGGAAAGAGACGATTTGAATGGGATTTTGACACAGTTGGATAAAGACATGCCAAGGACAAGGCAAGATTTTGCATTATTTAAAAAGCAATGCATTCAAAATATGATGAGAAGAATTCTATGCTGAAATTGTATAATATGCTAAAATTATAATAAATTAGTTCATAGACAATTAATTTGAAAGAATTATTCTTATTAAGCCAACGCAGAATATATATTTTAGCTATAAGAAATCCTGCATCAAGCTACGTGCAAGGACTAAACGAGCTTTGTGTGCCTTTCATTACAGTATTTTTAATGCCTAATTATCATTGTGACCCTAAACGGTTATCAGCTCCTATTGAAGATCCAAGTCAAGATCTTCTATTACAAGTAGAAGCAGACACATATTGATGTCTCGCTAATATTATGACTTTTATGCATGATTTCTTCATGCATAGCACACCTGGTGTCCAACGCGCAATGATAAAAATTGGTGATGTCATAAAAAGAGTAGACCCTCAATTAAGTGCTTATATGGAAAATGCTGATGTTACTCCAATTAGCTATGCATTTAGATGGGTAAGCTGCTTTATGATGAGAGAATTTCCACTGCATTTAGGACTTTATGTGTGAGATGCTTTTATTGCTGATGAAGGCGGGTTTCATGGGCTTTGTGGGTATTTAGGAGCTGCGCTGGTATTAAACTGGAAAAATGAGCTTATGCAAAAAAACATGTCAGAAATGCTTCAGTTTCTCCATAAAGTCCCTACCCAGCATTGGGATATTGAAGAAATTTCGATGCTACTTTCCAGGGCTTTTTATTTTAAATCTTTGTTTGATGATAGCCCAAACCATTTAGGGTAATTTTTCTGCTATAATAAGTTGCGATTACAATAAGCATTTATATTTTAAATTGGCTTATGAGGAATTTTAATATTTTAATAATTTTTTAATCAAAGACCCCTTCTTAATTAATTCCCAAATACCAAATATACTTAAATTATTAACTCCTCCCCTCCGTGAGTGAACAAAACCATTAGAAAAATCGCTATTTTTGCCCAAAAACCCACCCTCCGTGAGTGAAAAAAAATTTTTTTTAATAGAAAAAATTTTTATTGAAAAAAATTTTGATATATAAATGATAATTAGTATAATGAAATATAGAGCTAATTCTGTTTAATTTTAAAGAATTGCTTTTTAGAACATAAATTTTATAAATTAAATTAACATTTGCTTTCCAATTTTTGCGAATTAGGATTTTTTTAAATTTCGAAAAAAAAATATTTTTTATAAAATTAACCCCCCTCCGTGAGTGAACAAATATTTTTGTTCACTCACGGAGGGGGGGGTAAGGAAATATATATTTAATATAAGAAATTCTTAATTTTTTTAAAAATTTTGACTATTATTTCAGACATTTAAGGTAAAATACTGCAGATAAATCATAATTTTGCGAATTTTTGAAAATATTCCATCCATTGTCCTGAAATAGCCAATATGAACTGGTAGGTTGATAATAATTAGTTTTCAAGAGAAAACAAATCTGAATATGAACCAGGACTCACATCTCGCACTCGCAGACACAGAGATTTTGAATGCTTTGAGTTTTCTCATCAGCAAGCATTCAAATATTAAAAAGAAATTACTGACAAATGAAGTATTTGTCCCAGGTCAAGAAAAAAGACTCAATAGAAGCTCTAGTTCTTCTATCTTAGAATCTCTATCTACAGACTCTGAAAGCTCTATATCTCACTCTTTTGAGCTCAGACAAAGGAAATCGGCATCAAGCCGCTCTCGTGCATCATCAGTGGCTAAAAAGAGCCCTAAAGTTTCTGTATATTTAATTAAATTATATTAATTAATTATTCATAATACAATTTTATATAATAAGCCTTAGGGAAATCAATTAAGTATACTATATATTCTATAGATCAATACTACACAATAGACACAGTTTTTTCTTCTCTAGTAGAAAAATACATGGGCACCTCATGAATTAAGCTTTCTGACAGCGGCCCAGAAATTCATAAAACTGCTATTAGACAGTTCTTCTTAGATTGCTACGTCTGTGATCAAAATTTTATGAACTTAGTTCTCCACCCGTTGATTTCTAAAGAGTGAATTAATCTTGACGATTTCACAAAATCAATAGAAGGTGCTAGCAAAATATCAAGTTTTGGGCTATTTAATATAAATCTATTAAAATCTACAGAAAAGTCAAAGAGAAGATCTTATATGTTTTTCTCAATTAAATTTCTGTTTAATCTGCTAATTAATATTTTATTTTACAATTAAAATAGATTATTGATATTTATAAACCTTTCTATATATAATTTCATACAAAATAAATTTGCCAGGATGCTGTGTAAGAAATATTTAGTTTACTTTAGATTTGTTGAGCATGAAGCTGGAAATGGCTTAGGAAGAGACAGTTTATATAGGGTTTTAGATATGGCTGATAAAAGAGCAAGACCTCAACTGGAAATGTGGGTAGACATGCTTATGAAAAAAGCTAGCCAAATCAGAGGTTACCATAAAGAAAAAATTAGTTTCAATGAATTTAGGAACCTAATGAGTGAAGGTGTGTTGTAAAAAGCAAGATAAATTATTATTTGAGAAAAGTTTTAATTATCGGACATTGTATTTATACTTCAAATAATTGATCGCCCACATTGGGAACTGCTCAATTATCTGTGCATTTGATTTGGTATTAGAATGGCTTTCTAGTGTGTCTTGAAGCGGTATCATGTCTCCAGACATTCGTGCGTTTAACTCAGTGCTACATAAATTTTCTTTATTTTCATATAAAATCGTCTCTATAAGCATTTGCGGGTGTTCATTGTCGTTTTCGCAATCAATAATTTCATAGTGTTTTACTTCTTTGAATTTTTGTTTATTTTCTTTTGAGGAAGAAACAGTTTGGCAGAGGTTTTGAGGCATTGGCATGATCCCAGCTCTATATTTAGCGCTATTGACATTTTCTAGGATATTGTAAATTTCTGGGTTTGTATGGATGTCGTCAGTATTTCAATTGAATCGCATTGGATTTAGGATATGTGCGGTTTTCACAATTAAGATCAGCTTTTGGTATTTTATTTCTAAATCTCAATGAAATACATTTATAAGAGTTGGCGTTCGAAATTTGTGGTCTTCTATAAATCTTACTTCAATTGAGTAATTTCCATCAAAAACACGATTTCCATCAGTTGTGACTTTAAATGGGATTGTGCAAGGGTCATCTACAAATAAATCCTGGATTAACAATGGGTTGTAATCTGGGTCAAAACCTAGAGGTGGCGGCTCTTTTTTAAGAATTTTGATTATTAAGTATCTTTTGACTAACACAAACAGTCTTGAGCCGATAGTCAACATTTTTATTTCTATTAATCATTATTTAAATTTATCATTTCTGCATTATACTGAGCCTACTTTATCATTACCTTGAAAAGTGTTTGCCCTGCTTTAAAAACAAGCCCATCAAAAATTTCAAAAAAATCTTCACAAAATAGCCAAGTTCCATTTGTGCTTAATTTTCTTCCATCTCCGTCAATAAGATATCAAGAATCTTCAAATTTAAAAATGCATTGATATCGAGACAAGCTGCTATCATCAAATCTAATATTACAATCAGCCATCCTTCCAATCTTAATTGGTCCATCTGCAGGCCCATAAGTGCTATAATATTTTTTACAATTTTTCTTCAGTTTTTGGCCCATCTATAAATTTTAAACAGAGATTTGGCTGCTCAATTGTGATGACTAAATGCGAATCTCCAAAAGAGATTATATGATTTGATTTCAATTTGAGTGGCTTATCAAGTCTTATAAATGTTCCCATTCCATCTCCTAAATCTTTTAAAAAATAGTTTTTTTGGTCTGTTTATCGAATACATTTGTCAAATTGGATAAGAAAATGCTTTTTCCCTACACCTTTTTCATTTTCAGATAAAATTATATCATTGATGATTATATTGTTTTCGAATCGAAGTGTCCCTGCATATACACAGCCGTCTTGTATTCTTCTGGAAGAACCTTTAAGTCCCATAGGATAAATTTCATATTCTGTGCCGATTTGCATACCTTCTGTGTCGATAATGGAAAGCGTTAATTTTGTAATTTCTGTGATGGTTTGGTTTAGCTGACTTTTGCTATCAGTCACCAGCTGCAAAGCGCTTTCTTGCTGATTTGAATTACTATTAGGATCATTGTGGTCTTTTTCTATTGTATCAAGATGAATATCATCTGGCTTAGGGACGAAACAGCACTATATGAAAAATACAGCACACAGCCTTTTGAAACTAAACATTTTTTGTTTAAATTTATTGAATTAATTAGTAGAGGATATCTTAAT
Source organism: Blepharisma stoltei (assembly GCA_914767885.1). Classification (NCBI taxonomy): domain Eukaryota; phylum Ciliophora; class Heterotrichea; order Heterotrichida; family Blepharismidae; genus Blepharisma; species Blepharisma stoltei. Next base: position 171,172 of record CAJZBQ010000020.1, on the reverse strand, counting down.
TCTTTTTTTAAAAAAATTGAACTTTTAGGTTCAGTAAATCATTTGTTTTTTGTCTATTATTTATTATAATTGATGGAGTATGAATATCAAATAACATAGGATAGATAATTGACTTGCTGCCATTGGAGATATGCTTGATGTCTATACTCACTTTTGATGTTATCAAAATATTGAAAATTTGTACTTTTAACGTCTTGTGCGCTCTTGAATTAAGCAAAATTTTAATAATACCTTTTTCAGAGTGATTTAGTGAAATTAATGGTTAAAATAAATAATTAAGTTTACGATTTAATGCACCATAAAGATTGTTTGATATTTTTATATTATTATCAACTCTAAATCTCCATTAATAAATAATCTCTAAATATGCAAATTAAGTATTAGCATCATTTGCTTAATATGAAAATTAATTTCAAAGGTTTCTTCTGTTTACTACAAATTACTCCAAATTACACTCTATTTTTTCTAATTCTCCATACTAAATTGAATTGTTTCTTCAATATAATATATATAAATCTTAAAAAATATAAATTATTTATACCCATCTATAGTACCTCTTTATATCTAAAGCAGCTTAATTCTCTTTTTCAGTTAAATCTCCAGAAATGTGGCAACTGTTATTTTTATTTTTCCTTAATATAAAGCTTGAAATTGTAATAACATAAATGAAGCTTTCTATCCCAGCTAACGAAAGCCAAAATAGACTATTATTAAAAGATATTGATATTCCTTTATGTCCTGAAGATTTATACGGCCAAGAAGAAAGCAACCCAAACATTTTTGAGTCAACAATTCCTATACACGCTTTTGCTGAGCCGAATCTAAATTTATATTCAAGCTCTCGTCCTGTGACAGCCCCTACAACTCGCCGTCATAATTTAAGGCCGAATAAGCAAGCTCAAAAAGTATCAGATATTATGAACATGACTTTTACTTCCCCAAAATCTTCTATTGAGTCGAGATCCCAGCTATGCGATTCCCTAAGGTTTAAACCTATGAATCTCAGCCGTTTATCGAGAAACTGCAGAAGTGCTTCAAAAACGAGAGACAGTGTAAATATAAATAAACAAAGTATGCACCCGAAGGTGAAACTTATGAGGGGTTATCATAAAAATGATGAGGAGCTCATTGATAATAAAGAGTTATAGGGTTTTCCCCTATATACTGAGTTAGTTCCAATAACCAAAGGATTCCGACAGAATCCACAGCCCTAATAGGATTATATAAGGAAAAACCCTATATATCAGATAGCTAAATCGAAATCTATTGAGGCTATACTTTTTTATAGAGAAATTTTTAACAATATATAAATAATAAAAAAAATAGAGAAATATTAAGAATAATAAAGGATATTTTAAAGCTAAACTCAAAAAACCCTGAAAGCATTGGGGTAGCAGTTTTACAATTAGAAAAAGAAGAACAGGTCCATAAGCCGAAAATTAAGCCAACTTTAGCTGAGTCAAGAGGAAACTCACCGTTAAGAGATACACAAAAATTAAGTGATTTTGCATTAGAAATAAAAAACAAAATTTGAAATAGAAAAAACACTGCAAATAATCCTGAAACATCACAAAAAGTATTGAAAAAAGAAGAAAATGAAGAAATTTGAAATTTAAGCACACAGGAGGATACTGAGTCTGGGTATAAAGCTGCAAGATATGAAGGGGTTTCAGTCCTTTCTAAGATTTTATTACAGCAGAGAAGCCAGCTGCATTATTTTGAAGCAAGCTTAGATTGGCTTCCCTGCCCTCAAAGCCCAAAACACAGCTCTCGGCCTGGCACACAAGCTTCACCTACAAATCGATACAAAGACCTCCAACGACCAGCCACCCAATCTCCCAGAAAATCTTTCAAAACTTTTCAAATTTTCGAAAATGAGCCTCAAAATATAATAGAAAGCACCCGAATTTCCCCATTTGCCCGACAATTTATCCCAAAAACTCCAAAAAAATCAAATAAAGATATAATCACAGTGATCCCAAAAAAATATTATTTTGGGAGCAAAGCACATATATAAATTCTTTATGGCTTTATTTAAATATAAATAAATTAACTTATATGCTGGAAAATCCCGGGAACCCTGAGCCGCTTGAAAATGCTGACCAAAACGAGCCCCAAGACACATCCCCACTGCTAAACCGACGAGATTTGCCTTCATTGTTGCCTCCGCCTCTTGTAGAACTAGTGCGGCCTGACATTAAATGGCCGCTTGACCATTATTTAGAAGAAATCAAATACATAAAGCCAGTAGAAACTTCTGGGTTTTTAGGGACTGATCTTTTAGGCTTAAATAAGCCAGCAATTGTCCGTGGAGAAGCTAATACTGTTATAGGACAAATTGGCTCAATAAATCTTGACAGTAAAGTTGATGGTATTTATGTGAGAACTTTAGATAAATTGACTAGCAATTTGCAGAGATATGAACAAAGGCTGCTGAGGCTAAAAGAACTGTCGTTTTTTAATAGAAGCAATTGGCAGTTGAGAATTGATTCTGATTTGACGACTCATAGCATTACAAGGCCGATTGATATTTCTTTAGAACATAACCCTGCTGTTGAAATTAAACATCTGTCTGCTGTTTTGTCACATAGGAATAATGTGAGGAAAAATAAGTATTATAGGCTAGATTTGCATATAGGGACTTTGCAGTTTAAAGATCACCCGCTGTTTAGCCAAGAAGATATTTTGGCATCTCAGCTACAAGAGATGTTTTATGATTATGAAAAAAGAGTGACACTATGCTTAGTTGACCATTTGCAGGATAGACTAGACAGTTTGCAAGGACAATTAGCACACAAAGAAGAAATGCTTACTCCCCCCCCCCCTCCGTGAGCGAACAAAAAAAATTTTGTTCACTCACGGAGGGGGGTTAATTTTTTTTTTAAAAAAAATTTATATATAAATTTTATAAAAAATATATTTTTTTCGAAATTTAAAAAAAAATCTAATTTGCAAAAATTGGGAAGCAAATATTAATTTAATTTGCAAAATTTATGTTTTAAAACGCAATTTGTTTAAAATTAAACAGAATTAGCTCTAGATTTCATTATACTAATTATCACTTATATATCAAAATTTTTTTCCATTAAATTTTTTCTATTAAAAAAATTTTTGTTCGCTCACGGAGGGTGGGTTTTTGGTCAAAAAATGGTGATTTTTCTAATGGTTTTGTTCGCTCACGGAGGGGGGGGGGAGTTAGAGTCTATATGCAAGCACCATCAACAACTCAGCAAGAAAAAAATAAACTTATGCTTCAAGAAGTCGAAATCTTGAAAAAACACTTTGAAGATGCACAAAAAAAATTAAATGATGAAAAAGCAGCAATTCAAAAAGAAGCAGAAGCATTATATAATAAATGGGTAGAACTGAAACAGCTACGTGAAAAACAGACTTTTGTAAGCACTTCTGTAAAATTAGGAGTCAGGGAATATAATGATATAGGCCAAGGCTTAGAATATGATTTTTTCTTGCAGCCTCAAGAGCCTAGTGCAGACACAACTCTTTTAGGCGTCCGACTCCCTTCACAAGAAATCACTCGTAGACGTGCAGCCCAGAGTTTTCGAGTGTTTGTAAGAATTTATGTAAATGGCATTTATGCAGCAAGAAGTACCAAAAAATTTATGAAATGGCCACAGTTTCAAGTGCCCTTTTTAGAAAGGTTCCAATTGCATTTATTTTCTCGGCCTGTGAAAATCAGGCTTGAGGTGTGTACTGGGTTTACTATTGTTAGGGTGTTAGGGGTTATTGAGTTTAATCCTCCAGGTCTCAATGTGTCTGCATTGACAAGTACAGCTAAAGTTTATAAAAATTTGGACTTTATATCTGGAAGAGTACTACCTAATAAAATTGATGGAACTCCTAGAAAAGTCCAAGGGAACATCACAATTAAAGCATACTGGGAAGGACAGTCTGACAAAATGCCACCTTTCCGCTTTGAAGATCTAGCTGCCTTGCCCAAAAAATCTATTGCAAGCAAAGGAGAGCTTGACTACTATATCGATGTAAACGACCCCAGAAATAAAGACCTTGTTGAAGATTTACGACAAAAACGTAACAGAGCTATCCAAGAAATGCTTAGACTTGATTCTCTATTCCCCCATCACAGGTTTTCTGCTTTACGTGAAATTTTCATGAAAGAGCGATATATTTTTTTCCTTTAATTTTCTCCAATTTCCCCCAATATCCTGATTTGCCACAATTCATTATAAGCCATCATACAGAAACGTCGAATTATGTGGCTACCCAATCCCATTACTAGAGCGAGATATAAGAAACACTGAAGTCTTCATGAGATTTCTAAACTCTTTAAAAGACATCAAAGACGACTACAACCGCATGACTTATTTTTTCTTACAACAATATAAGCTTAGATACTCCCAAGACCCGCCTACTAAAAGGAGAATTATAGAGCTTATGGAATATTTTATGGAAAAACAAAACCAAGTCAAGCTTGGGATACAAAAAAATTTGCATTCTTTGCCTTCTATTGTAAGAGAGTTTGTATTTATTGAAATAAATCCATTTGGACAGTGCTGGAAACTGCTGTTTACACCGAGGAGAAAACTACTGCCAAGAAGAAATGCAGTACAGACTGTTTCAGGAGCATCGGTAGGGATGTGCAAAATAAATATAATTATTTATAAAGGGGTGAATATCCCTGTAAGAGATGAAGCTTGGTCTAAGAGGTATGCACAGGTAGAAAGGTTTTATCAGCCAATTCCACCTGCTTATAAGTCAGCAATGGGTGAACCTTTGCCGCCGAACAATACTTATATGTCTCAGTTTCCACAGTATAGGACAGGGTCAAGCTATCAGAATCAAGGGTATAATTCAGGGTATCCGCCCTCTCCTAATAGAATGTCGCCGAGAAATTCTATGTACCCGCCAGGAGGTAGAAGCTCAGGATTTGATCCTTATCAGTCGCAGTATGGGAGACCTCCATCTCCTGGAGGCTATGGGAGGCCTCCGTCACCACCTGGAGGATATGGTAGACCTCCATCACCTGGCTATAATGGTCCTCCGCCACCTCAATATGATGCTGGTCCTTATATCCCTCCAAGGCAAGGACAAGGGTACGAAGCAATTGAAAGAGTCCAAAGCTTTGTAGAAGTCAGGCTATTTCACCAAGGAGAATCCACCATTGTAAGGACAGCGCCATTTGATGGGACAAATCCTGAATGAAACGAACTGCTAGAACTGACTTTTCAGTCCTTACTCCCCCCCCCCCTCCGTGAGCGAACAAAACCATTAGAAAAATCGCCATTTTTTGACCAAAAACCCACCCTCCGTGAGTGAACAAAAATTTTTTTAATAGAAAAAATTTTAATGGAAAAAAATTTTGATATATAAGTGATAATTAGTATAATGAAATCTAGAGCTAATTCTGTTTAATTTTAAACAAATTGCGTTTTAAAACATAAATTTTGCAAATTAAATTAATATTTGCTTCCCAATTTTTGCAAATTAGGATTTTTTTAAATTTCGAAAAAAATATTTTTTATAAAATTTATATATAAATTTTTTTTTAAAAAAAAAAATTAACCCCCCTCCGTGAGCGAACAAAATTTTTTTGTTCGCTCACGGAGGGGGGGGGGGGAGTTAGTTAGACAAAGTCAGATTTTCTAAAGAAGAATTAATGGACTGTGACAGTGTCCTATACTTCAACCTTTACGACCAGCTACTTAACATAAAACAAGTGATCATGGATAAAGGAGAAGTCAACCTTAGACTTGAAAGAAGATATTTAGGAAGCTTCGCACTGCCACTTCTAACAGTCTTCCAAAACCCTTCAGGCATTGAAGCTTCATTCCGTGTGGACCGTCCATTATGCCTATTCGGCTACCACACCTCTAAAGAAAACCCATTTATCCCATTCCACCACCAAGGAATTGAACACCCTCCTCCCTTTTTAAACCCTGGATTACCAACCTATATCATGCTAAAGGTGACACTTGACCCAGTCCTTGAACTTCCGACTGAAAGTGAGGCTGATTATTACCCTGGCTTTGAAAACCCTAAATTCTTGTTCCATGGATTCCAATGAATGATACACCAAAAAAACAAACAATTATTGAAAAATAGAAATATTGTCCTTTGGGCTGAAAATACTAAAAATCAAAGCGTGTTTTTGCCGAGATTTATAACACCACTGCAGCCGCCACCTGGGCTGCTTTCTCCAAATGACCCAGATCCTATTGCAAAAGTGGTCAGGTTTGTGTCATTAATCCCACATATAGAAGATAATAAAGCTTTTAAAGATTTGCCTGACCTGTGGAGTACTTGCCAAGAATTCCTTGATCTTGGGTTTGGAGATTATGAAGAACATGCCATTTTGCTATGCAATTATTTTATTCCTAGAAAAATAAATAATAAATAAATCCTATTTACTATAAAAATATAGAATATTTATAGTATTTCTATATAAATGGATTGATAAAGACAACCCGAGCATAAAAACTTATATTGTTATAGGACGAGGAGTCCCTGAAGGAAAGACTGTTTATGTGCTGAGACGGGACATAAATACTCATGACGTCGAATTATGGTGCAGCTCAACTGGGATTGGATTTTCTTTAAAACAAGAAGGATATGCGTCAAGATTTTTGTGCTGGAACATAACAAGAGGGACTAGGACAATGTCTCAAGATGTAGAAAATATTATTGGACTTAAGTCTGTAGGCTGCCTTGTAGATGAAAATGATGTGTATATCAATATACAGCCTACTTCAGACCCTTATTCTATTGACTATGATGTAGATAACCCGAAGACCTGGCTTGCTTTTCTTGGAAATGGGACTAAAAGGACGTATTATTTCCCAAATAATGTGGTTTCTACCATACAAGAGCCTATAAGCTATGAAATCACCCCTCAGCGGTTTGTCCAGGATATTCAAGTAGAAATAGAAGACATAATAAGAACAAAATTCCAAGATGCCAGAGCTTCAGGGAGATATAGGCGGCCCTTAAGGACAAGCTGAAATAGAGATGTTGCCCAAAGGCTGTATGAAATTTTATGACTTTTTGAAGCCTATAAGTCTGACTTTAGAGATGGCGCCCAGCAGTCATCTTTGTATAATTTTTCAAGCGAGGCTTCTATTAATAAACTTGCAGAAATCCAAGACAAAGTCGTAAATTTATTAGGAGACTCCACATATGCATATGGATTCCCTATTAATTTGCCATTAACTGATATAGACTCTATATGGGAAGAAGTGTTAAATACTGACTTATATAATATTGCTGATGATGACTGCGAATTTGTCCTATGCGTAAGGGTTTTTGAGTATCCTTGCTTTATTTCTTCAGTTTGGGTTTATATAGCTGCATTATTTGGAGGACGAGGTGGTGGGCAATTTTCAAGGTATGGAGGCTATTAATAATAAATAATTGGAAAATTTATAGTGAAATTTCTTATAAAAAGCAAAATGGCTATAAGTGTCTCTGCAATTGTTTCAAGAGTCTGGCCAATAGCAAAGCTTGACACTTCTACGTCAAATATTTACTTAAAAATCTACTCTCAAAAGCTGTTTTTACTGTCTGCAATCTTGATACACATAATTATTTCCTGCGTGGTGATTTCTAGCTGCTATTGGTCATTTAATTGCTGAACTTTTTTGCCTACATTAAGCTATATAGGATTTTTTAGAGGATATGACAGGGTCCTTGTGATGACTTTTTCAGCATTTACGCCGATACTTTTACTGTTCTTTTCGGCGGCTTTTACAAATTATGATGCAACTTTGAGCAAAGTGGATTCGATAATAATGATGCTTATAGGAATTCTTATCAGTTTTGCGGTTCCTTTTACGTTTATTATTGATGAGGTTGCATCGTCATTTTACGTTTATATGGAAAAAGTTCATCTTCTTATTGTAATAGGGATGATTTCTCTAGGAATAATATGGATTTTCCTCTCATTTGGGTGCATGTATAAACTTCAGACTTATTCTTTTAAACAGTCAAGATTTTGGAAAAAGCTTTTGATATATTTATTTTTAAATCTGTGTGTGCTCTTGATAAGCATTTATACATGGTATTATAGTAGTGATACAAGTTTAGAAAGCATTGAAGCTGTATTTGAATATATTACTGTATCTATGAGTGTTTATCTGCCTTATCTTTATTCTAAGTCATTCCAAGTCACAAAAATTAGGATTTCAGTGAAAACGCCAAGCCATTCACTTTTAGGCACTCAAGTTTAAAAGAAAATATCTAAATAATAATTATTTTATACAAAAACAGTTAATTTAATACAAAATTTCCCTGACATTTACAAATCTATAAATCTTCTATTACGTTAGTACCATTATATAAAGCCTTTATCTTCTTGATGAGCACACACTAAATATAAAAACCCGTCTTCTTCTTTATATCGCTCATATAAATCAGCCAATCTCGAATTAAGCATAGGAAGTGTATCTTTTATATAAACATATAAGCCTTCTGTAGGTTTCAATCATATATATTTTCTCAGCGCAAATAGCAAACTTCCCATTGTCATTGAACCGTCAATTGAAAATTTCTGTACAGGCAGTTTATATGTGCATGATTTTGCCTTGATTAAAATTGCTGGAATTTTCCCTTGGTTGTCTATTCGCATTTGGGTAGATCTTTGTAGTCGCTCTTCAAAGGGGATAGACTGAATGTATTCTTTGACCTCGATGCGATCATGGGACATTTTTATTCTGATCAGAGCTTAAAATAAAGTTTTCTAATTTTTGAAAGCAGAAATTCTTATTCTTTGTAAATAGTTCGTTATTATTTTTAATTCATTTACCGGATTTAATAATCTCATATTTCTAAGAATTATTTTCTTTCCTTTTTATAATTTGAATTCATTTATCTATTTAAATCATTCCTTGGCTTTTCTCTATAGTACTCTATTATTCACCCTAAATCATTTCGGACAACTTCCCACTTCTTCTTATTATTGAAGCTGTCTTTATTGAATTTTTATAAAAATGTATTTAGCTAAAAGATGTATACGTGCAGTCCACACATTAGCTGAATGTATATCCAAAAAAGAATGATCCAAAGCTTATTCTCTTCTTTCTCAAAACTCTCAAGAACTAGCACAGCTGGACCCTAAACTTTTATCGTCACTTATGTGGGGATTTAATAACTCAAATCGAGCTAAAGAAGCATATACATTATTAGAGCTTGCACAAAAGCTTGAAAAAAAGCCAGAAGAGCTTGATTATATTGCTGCTATTGAGGTGTGTATGAGAGCAGGGAAAATTGACAAAACACTTAATATTTTTTATCAAAGCCAAATTTTTGGGGTTTCTTTAGATTTATAATATAAAATAAATATCTAGGATAGCCTCTGGAGAAATCATTATTTTTGGGTTAAAATAAAAACAAATAAAGCACGGCTTCCTCGTGATGTCAAATTAAATATAAATAATTAACTTCTTTAGATTCAGCATTATATGAAGAACTTCTAGGAATCCTAATGAAAAAGTCTGATCTAGAAAATGTGAAATCTGTCTTTTCCTGCATGAAAAAAGAAAAAATCAATCCATCCTTTGCCCTTTGTATCAAACTAATCAAATATGGAGCCAAAAAGGACGAAACAATCCTTTTAAAAGAAGTCGGAGAAATCATGAATAAGCTAGGCTACAAGTCCCCTGAAAAAGGCAGCGAATTAACTATAAAAGACGATTTCAGAAAAAAACAAAATGAAGTGCTCTCCAATGAATTTCTAGCTAAACTCAGTGAAAATGAAGGAGATTTAGAGAAAATCCAAGGGTTTATGAAAGGACTGAAACTATTTAATTTGAAAGGGGAAAATATCGTCCCAATTTCTATCAATATTTTGATGAGACCTGAAAACTTTCTTGATGATGCAAATGAAGAGGCAGGGGCTGAAATAAGTGAAGATGAGCTACAAAATGATAGCGAAGATGATAGTGACAGTGAAGAATAATAGCTTGTTATTGTAAGCTAAAATATCTATTTAAGATTAGGTTATTAAAGTTAGGCTTAGCCATATTGGTGGCGCAGCCACCAAAGACTTTCCTCCCCTATGGAAGATTCATCTGCTTTTCGAGAGATTTTTCCCTGAAGGTGGATGCCACTTCCGTAAATTTTTTTTATTCTTGAGGTTTCAGTCATGAGTGGGTGGCTTATGGATTTCAACAGCCCTGCTAAGGGCGATTGGAATAGCTTGATTCCAAGGATCCTTGGAGTCTGTCGGGTGCCAAAGTGCCTTCCTTCGACAGCTACAGGAAAAAGACTACTTACCTGTGGCCTGGGTAGAAGCTCCAGCTTCTCAGTAGAGGAATGCCCATGGGTCCTCGGATCCAAAGGGGCGTGAGCACCTCCCATTTTCAACCACAGGAAAGCAGCCAAAACCTACCGGATGCACATCTCTTAAGCCTGCACCTGATTTGACTCGGAGCCCGTCCAGTCGCTGTAGGCATAAGATCTTGGCTGTTGCGCCAAGAGGGCAAGTTGACTCGTGCCGCCATTTTATATATATCTATTTAAGGTAGTTGTGAATAAATGCGCTTTTTTAAGATATTATGTTAAGCTGAATTCTCAATAGTAATTTTTATATCATCTATAGTGATAAAAAATTCTGATGCTCTTGGAATTAGGTTTTCTTTTATTTTATTCAGAATTTGATCTTGATCTAATTCTGCAGAGGAATAATTCTTAATAACTTCTTTGACTACTTCATGCCCTAGCGATGGAATAATTCTTTTTCCATAATCAAGGCCAAAACTAAGGTAAATTTTTGGTAAATCATTTTTTACTGGTCTATAGGTTATATCGAGCTTAATATTCGCGCCCTGTGAATCCTTACTCTCCTCTGTTAGCAAGCAAAAGATTTATTTTTTTAGGAAAAAAACCAGAGACAAAAAGCTATTTTAATATTGATATATAAGTATATTATGATGCCTTTAGCTAGTTCTAATGATATTTAATAACTTTAAATTTTTAAATCAATATTAATTTTTACTCAAATTGGGAAAAAAAGGATAGCTCATCTTTTAAGCGAATAAATTTTTATTTGCTCACTCACAAGTTAGTTGAAAACTTGTGAGCAAATGATAATTCTGATGGACTTACTTTAAAATATACAGGAATTTGAATCCATGGATATATAAAATGAAACCCTTCTCCATATACGATATTCCTAACTCCTTCAAATTTATCAAAAATCACTACATTTTCATCCTTTCTAACGTAGCATATAGAATTTTTCAATATTTGATAGGTAGCTATCCCAACACCAACATACAGCGCGAGTTTAATTTTTCCCATAATTTTTATTATTAAAATATCAGAACATTTAAGGTTGGTTTTTCTAATATCTAAATAAAAGGATACAAATAACATTTATTTGTTAAAAATTATTATATTGGATTTTATATTAAATTTAGAAAATGTATCATAAGCGGACTTCGCAAAAGAAGAAATTATTTGCAAAAAATCTCTGAAAAATTTTTAAAGCGAAAATAAGCCTAATAGGTAGAGAAATTGTAGTTAAAAACAGAAATTTAATTTGAAAACGAAAGTGTTTGGAAAGAAATTAACAATAAATTATATTTCTGTAATTTATTAAAAATAATTTTAAAGCTAATCTCTCTTTATCCATTATTCAAGGAAGTCTGAATTTATGTTAAAATTTAATTATAAATTAATAAATTTATAGCAAAACGAAGAAATGGAAACAGTGTCAGAAAGAGACTTCACAAAAGAAGAAACCATCTACAAAACAAGCTCAGTCGAAGTATTTAAAGCAAGAATGAGCCAAACCGGTAGGATAGTTGTAGTTAAAAAGCTAAATGTTAATTCAGTTGAAGAAGTAAATTCTATACAAAATGAATCTTATGCAATGGCGTCATTACAGCACCAAAACATTGTAGAGGTCATGGCTTGCTTCCTATCTGGAACTGGGGCGATGATTGAACATGCTTTTTTCGTCATGGATTATTACGCAAATGGAGATTTATCTAATGAAATCAGTCGCCTGTAGAAATCCATAAGCCGCCCACTCAAGACTTATTCCGCAAGGCAAGGAGGAGGTAGGTAAAGGCGCCGGAAGAGCATTCGAAAGAGGGATAGACCCTCTGGGCTGGAGTCGAAAAGCGGTAGAACCTCCCTTGGTGACTGCATCTCCAATATGGCTAACGCCTGTCTTTAATTATTCTAATCCTAATCTAATGAAATCAGGAAAAGAATCAAAGAAAGCCGCCCATGAAGTGAAAATAACTTGCTTTATCACTTTAAATCACTTATTGATGTCCATTGTTGGCTACAGAGGAAAGGGCTTGTGCATAGAGATATAAAGCCAGGAAATATTTTAATTAGTAATGATGGTGATCTGCTAGTTGCAGATTTAGGGTGTGCTTATAAAAGGAAAACATTAAAATTAGAAAACTCAGAATTCACAATAGCAGGGACTCCTTTATATTTGAGTCCGAAATTGAGAGAAGCGTATAATATTTTTAGAGAAGGGCTTGGAAGTGGAGTGGCACAGCATGATCCTATTAAGTCTGATGTTTATTCTCTAGGGCTTACGTTTTTATATATGGCAAGCTTAAAAGATTTATCTGACTTACTCCTCAGTAATAAACAAAAATCTTGCTTATCCGCTTAAACACAAATTTTCAAATAGTGAATTTTATATGAATTTGCTGAATATTTCTCTGTAAAACGCCCAAAATTTGACATCTAAACTCTAATAATAAGCAATTTTCGATCTATTCATATAGAATTTATTATTTGAATTTTTTTTTCTAAAATCCCCTGAATAAGCAAAAATGTGCTTATTAGTGGGCTGAGTTAACTGACTTAAGAAATCAAGAATTTAAAGTGAGAGAAAGAATACAGGAAATTGGCTATAGTAATAGAATAAAAGAAATGTTGACAAGTATGCTGATTTTTGATGAAGATAAAAGGCCTGATTTTGTATGACTTTCTAATAGTCTTGCTTCTGTGAGTGTAAGCAAACCTCAGGTAATAAATAACCCCCAAAATCAAATAATAAGCCCAATTCAAGCGACTAAAAGATCTCTTGCCGTTAAGGCTAGTGGCATTCAGCAGCAACCACCTAGTTCTACAAAATTAAAAGCAAATCAAGGATGAAACTGAAATAGTTTGCTCAAAAATAAGCGTATAAAAATCTGGGTAAAATTCTCAAAAATAAAAAATTATTTTTTACGCATTTCAGACTCGATTTCTGCTCAAATGCCTCCCAATATCTCAGACTTGATAAATTTTGCTAAATCAACAGGAGCTGATATTAAAGTCTCCTCTTTGTCATATAAATGCGTTTTTTGCAATTTCAAAAATAGTGATTCTCAATTTACGTGCATCCATCGTTGGCCATTTCACAAGCAATGTGTCCCCCAAAATTATATTTATGCTATCGACAGTGGGGATATTAGGCAATATCTTATTAATTGCTGAGAATGCGCCCAAGGGACTGTTCTTTGGGTTGAAAATCTTAATTATCATGAAATAGTTGATTCAAATACACTTACTTTACAAAATAATACTGCTAGTGCACTCTCCACCATTCAAAATGGAATGCAAAATCAAGCTGCTAATAAAGAAGATGAAGAAATTAAACTTATAAATAGAGCTCAATGCAGCAAATGCTCGACTATTCAGAAAACATTAATACTTTATCCAAGATGTAAACATAAAATTTGTAAATTATTAAATTAATAATTATGCTGGTTAAAGCGGTTAAGCCTACTAGCTGTCGCCAGTTTGACTCCAAATGCTGCTATATGGATTTCTGGCATCAATCCTGTCCAAGGGATCAGCTTCCTAGGGCAGAGAGTAACCGCTTGTAGAGTGGTTTTCCTGATGAGAGAAGACCATGTGATAGTTAAAACCTGAATACCCTGCCTGCAGGGAAGGCCTACTTCGAAAATTGGCAGAGACCCTGTTTTCAGCTTTATCAGAATGGCTCTGATCTACTCCTTCGAAAGTGCGCCTGGAGTTCAATTTCTATCAAAGCCTCCTTTTTGTTTCAAACTTTGTAAGGAATGCAAAATTAAAACTAAAAAGGAAGATGATTATCAATGTCCCTTATGCCCAATGGGATATGCACTAGAATATAATCCAAAACTTTCAGAGTATTTAACTCCCCCCTTTTAAATTGAATCAAAACATCGGTAAATTTGCATATTTTGGATAGCATAATCCCTTTTAAATAGGAACAAATTTGTTTTTGAATAGAAAATTTTATTGATGAAAATGCTAATTTATAAAATTAGTTTTGACCTAATTTAATAGACATAATGCAAGTAGAATATTATCTAAACAGTTTTTATTCTAAATAGATTAATTTTTATATTAATTCTTTAAAGAGTAATTTAAATTGTGCTAACTCCCCCCCCCCCCGTGAGCGAACAAAAAAATTTTGTTCGCTCACGGAGGGGGGTTAATTTTTTTTTTTAAAAAAAATTTATATATAAATTTTATATAAAAAATATTTTTTCGAAATTTAAAAAAAAAAAAATCCTAATTTGCAAAAATTGGGAAGCAAATATTAATTTAATTTGCAAAATTTATGTTTTAAAACGCAATTTGTTTAAAATTAAACAGAAATTAGCTCTAGATTTCATTATACTAATTATCACTTATATATCAAAATTTTTTTCCATTAAAATTTTTTCTATTAAAAAAATTTTTGTTCACTCACGGAGGGTGGGTTTTTGTCAAAAAATGGCGATTTTTCTAATGGTTTTGTTCGCTCACGGAGGGGGGGGGGGGGAGTAAGTAAGTTTTTTTTTTAAAAAAAAATTAAAGATGAAAATACTAATTTTTATAAACTAGCTTTAACCTAGTTTATGGAAAATTTTCTATTTAAAAGTTTTTATACTGAATCGATTGTTATTTTAATTATTTGGCTTTAAAATTTAAAAAAATAAAATTTAAAAAATTTTTTTATAAATGAATTTTTAACCTATTTAAATTGGAACAGGATATTATGTTCCAATTTAAGGGGGGAGTATATAACTTTAATAACTAGATTGGTTTTTATAAATTTTGTAGAATGTGAATTTAATTAATCTTCTCTTTCATTCACAGATTTTTTGTAGGCTGATTGTTTTTAAAATTTTTACACAATTTTATTATCAAAATTTAAGATTTTTCATAGTTATAGGGAGGGAATTAAAATCTTATTATGCCATATAAATTATAATTTATTCAATTTTATATTTTTTTCCTCTGGATTATTCTTATCTTTTGCTCTATTTTCTTGAGTTTTATGGGACTGAAAAAGTGCTTTGACCAGTTGTTTAAGCAATTTAGAAACGATCCACTTATGATCGAGAAGTATCAAAATTTTATACGCTAATGATCTGCCAACCATGCAAATTTAATGCTTTGTTTCCAATTTAAAAGGTGGAATAAGCATAATTAAGAACTATTTATGTTTATTAAAATCTTCAAAACACTTCAGAAAGACTAATTTGTTTTAATAATTCTATAATGCTAAAAAATGCTAGAGCCTTAATATTCATAGCAGTATCTTGACATTGATGAAATAAATTAAGCTTTTGTTTTATAAGCTTTTGAAGAAAACTGTTTTTTGCTATTACTCATATGTGGCCATCTCATAAAATATTCAGAAAATCTCTTAAACTCTCCATCCTTTATTATTATATTTCCAAGCTCAATTCTTCAGCTAAATCTCGAGGCAGCTTTCCAAAAAAATATCTCTTCCGTCAAAATATAATTTAATTCCTATTATGGAATCCTCAAAAGTATGGGAACGAGTCCCTGCAGAAGGTGAAATATATTCTGCTAGAACAGGCCACACAGTCACTTGTGACGATCACTACATATACCTATTCGGTGGTACAGATGGTGCAGCTCGTAAAAATGACTTATACATTTTCGATCCCCAAAATCTTGTATGGCATTCAGTTAAGCCTTCAGGCATCCCTCCAGCTCCTCGTTCTGGCTGTCAATGTGCAATGGTAGGGACAAACATATATTTTTTTGGTGGCTATACCAAAAAAGAAGGAGAATATTTCAATGATATTTTTCAGTTCTCTACAACATCTCTACAATGGCAAGAAGTCCGCCCAAGCACAAATTTCAGGCCTGAAAAACGTACTGACCACTCTTTGGTATTTTATAAGGATTCTTTGTATGCGTTTGGAGGCTATGATGGTTCTCACCGTTTTAATGATTTGATATAGTTATTTATGGTAAATTTAGCATAGGATTATTTTATCATAAAAATTAGGCAGAATAAGGGAAATGGGACACAATTTAATCTACATGACTTAACTTGAAAGGTAATTCAAAGCGAAACGTTACCAGAAAACAGGTTTGGACATACAGCAGTGACTTCTAAGGACAAGATGATTTTGTTTGGAGGATGGAATGGGCACGATACGCTCAATGACGTGTGACTGTTTTCTTTTACTACCAATAAATGGTCACAAGCAGTCACATCAGGGTTTATTTATCCAAGATACAGACATTGCGCAGTCACAATGGGAAATTCAATGTTTATATTTGGTGGAGTAAATAAAGAGCAGCAAAGATTTGATGACATTTATGAGCTGAACATTAATTTGCGGCACTGAATGAAAGTAGAGGTCCCAGGAATTTCTCCAACTCCAAGGACATTTCATCGTGGTGTTGTTTTTGATGGATATTTCTATATATTAGGAGGGTTTGATGGGCAAAGGCAAAATGATATGTATAAAATGTACCTTCAAGACCTCAGCCCTGAAGATGACTTAGAATCAAATCCACTGGCTGAGTCAAAACCTAGCTTAGATAATGAATTAAAATGGACAGAAGTTATGTATAGGCATATCCCTAAGATAGCCCAATATGGGCGAGGGAAAGAGGCCAACACTTCCCACTTAGTCCGGCCAACTCAGGTTGGTCGAACCAATGGTAAGTGGCGGATGATCCTCCTTCCACTTGGTTCGGCCAACCCGAGTTGGCCGAACCAAGTGGAAAGTTTTGACCTCTATCCCTCACCCATATCGGGCTATCTTAGGGATATGCCTATATTTATTATTAGCCAAGTTTAATTGGAAAAATTATCAATTAATATAATTGTTTTTAAAAAATAGATATAGGTAATTTATTCTTTTTTTACCATAATTATAATAAGAATACACAGGAAATGTTTATTCAGCTAGGACTGGGCACTGTGCGATTAATCTAAATGGAGTTTTTTACGTTTTTGGAGGCACTGACGAATATAACAGGAGAAATGACTTATACTCTTTTGATACCAATACAAATGTATGGTCACAAGCTAACTCACAAGGGCAAGTTCCAACACCAAGATCTGGAGCTAAAGGAGTGGGATATAATAAGTCATTGTTTTTATTTGGAGGATATACACGCAAAGATGGTAGCTATTATAATGATCTTCACAGGTTCGAAGTCGAAACAAGCTTTTGGACTAAAATTTTTCCTATTGGTGACGCTCCAAGCCCAAGGACGGACCATACAGCAGTTTTATATGAAAATTCCATCTATATTTTTGCCGGCTATGATGGCAAAAATCGTTACAATGATCTGCATGCATGCAATTTAGACAATTACGAATGGTCTCTTATGCCAGCTGGAGGAAGTGTCCCATTAACAAGGTTTGGCCACACAGCAGTTGTATATCACCACAACATGTACATTTTTGGAGGTTGGGATGGCCATGATACCCTTGATGACCTTTATCAATACGCATTTGCCAGCAGTATCTGATATGAACTTCGCAGAATCCAAGGAATCCGACCCAACCCTCGTTATAGACATTCCTGCGTTGCCTATAGTGGCAGTCTATTTATCTTTGGAGGTGTCGATAAAGTCCAAAACAGATACAACGACCTTCATGAATTTAATATTACCACACGTGAATGGATGCTAAAAAGGGTTACAGGGAGCATCCCATCTAGTAGGACTTTTCATAGAGCTTTATTAAATAAGGACCAAATGTATATATTAGGAGGATTTGACGGGAGAAGGCAAAATGATTTGTATGTCATTACTTTAGCTTGTGAAAATTTAGAATTAAGCGCAAGGCCAAGCTCAAGCTTGTCAAGGCTGTTTGTAGAAGATGAAGAAATGATGAGCAGCTCTGATGTGAGCGAATTAATTAAACAAAACGCACTTTTGAAGCAGCAGGTCAAAGAGCTTTCAGATAGATTAGAAAAAGAAGAGGAAAGGGATTTATGCAAAATTTGTTATGAGAGGGAAATTGATAGTGTTGTATTAGAATGTGCTCATAGAGTCATGTGCACTAAATGTGCGAAGAACTTTGTGAATTGTCCAGTGTGTAGACAGCCGATTGGAAGGGTAGTTACAACGTTCTCAGCATATTAAATTAAAATAGATAATTAAAGATAATTTATAGTAAATTCACCTAGAAGGAGGTATCAAGGTCAAGAATTTGTTGGGAAATGAAGTTTAATGAGTGGGATAATGATTTGTGGTAGCAGATTTTTTTTGCGAAAGATTTAGAGATGCTTTTAAAAAATGGATTAGAGATTTCTATTGTTTGGAATAAAGGGTGCAAAATGTGGCGGAAAGATCGAAAAGCTTTATATCCTTGGATTATTGCGTTTTTATATATATTGAAGGCTTGTAGGTCTCCTTGTATAAATTTAGCAAAAATTTGTTTTTCTATTCCTAGCCTGTTGTGGCTAATTATTTTTACATTGATTAAGTTTAATGATAAAATTGATCAGTCATCAGATATATTGAATAGTTTATCTCCTTTCATAAAAATATTCATTAGTCCCCCCTCTCCTCAAATTGGAAGAAAGTATCTCTAAATTTCTATAATCCGTTGGTAAAATTTTTTATGGACGTTATAGGCGCCATTTTCATATGAAATTTCAAATTATGAATTTGCCGCACTAAAATCTGCGCTTCAAAACGCATATTTGATTTTCACATACCAAATTCAAAATGGTATGCATATGCGTGATAAGAAATTATTGCAATACATAATATTTTTTAAGTACTAACCTCTTTAAATTGGAACAAAATTTTTTCCTAAAATTAGTTTTGACCGAATTTAATTGAACAAATGCAATTAGATATTATATTAAATAATTTCATGCTAAATTGATTAATTTTTGAATTAAAAATATTGTGTTCAATTTATATTTTTTTAATTTTACTTTATTATAAGTACAATTTAATATAAATGTTTACAAAAACAACCCTGGAAAAAGGTTTTGCTCCAATTTAAAGGGGGGTTAGAAAAAAAAAACTTAATGAATATCCTGCATAACTTGTGATAAAATTTTCTTTTAGTTTCTGCAGCTCTAATTTTTCATTAATTTGAGGTAAATTATCAATAATTAGAGCATTACCTTGAAGATAATCCTGATCAATAATATTTCCAATAATATTATCTTTTTCAAAAGAAAAATACATATTTAAAAAATTGCATTTCCAAAATTTAAAAGGTAATCCAGAAATTTTTGATATTTCATCCAAGTAAAAGAAAATTTGATTATAAAATTGATAATTTTTGAGAAAATTACTTGTATTTATAGTAAGAAACCTTTTTTCATTTTCAAGCGAAATATAATAAAACGATATTGCTGGAGGATTATCATTTATACAGCAACTCTCTGAGACTATTTCTTTGATTTTTAATAAAGGAAATGGCGGCACTCAAGCAGTAAAAGAAGAATTTGTAGTGACCATTTGGTTTAGTTTTTCAGAGTATTCTGTTAAATTTCGATATGATAATAATGCAAGATTACTGAAAAAATTGCTTTCTTCAACGTAAATTTTTCAGTTTAGTCAATCTTGTTTAAGTGAGTTCAAAATTTTTTTGTAGATTACTTTTGCAATAGTATTGCTAACTTTATTTTGATTTAATATAGAAATTTCAAGGGTATTTAGAATAATCATAGCCATTTCTGGAGAATTTGAGCTTATTCTATATATATAAGTTCATATATTCTCTTCTCCACTACATCGCGCATATAATGCCCAATCTCAGTTAGCATTTTCAATTGCAATTATATTTTGAAGTAAGCTTATTTGGGTGATTTTTTGGCTTCTTTCTATTTGTTTTAGCCCAAAACTTCTTTCATTAGGATCATTACTAATTAAAGACATTATTCTATACCTCATTATATATTTCGCATAAATAGATTTGATAAACTTAAATTTTTTAAAAAATGGAAGCCTTTCTATTTGCTAATCTTCAAATATAAGCGGCTTCAATATATAAAAGTTCTGGATATCCTGCAAAGGAAGAAAACAAATATTGCTTTTCTGTAATTGAATCTCGTAAAGTTTGAGCAAAATAAAATTCAGAAAATTTTGGCTGTAAATCTCGCTTATCATCAACACTAAGTGAATCATAAAAATTTTCCATTAAATACACATTTTTGGATGAGCATTCAAGTAGAGATTCAAGACAGCTTGGATGGGGGCTTAATAAGGATTACGGTTGATGATAGCTGAAAGCTTCCGTTTTATCTGGGAAATTGGTCTTTAGTTTACTATGAAGTAAAATTAATAGCAGCTCTCTTTTGGTCGCAATTATAGAATTCAAATCTTTTCCTTCCAAGAATTGATAATCTTCAAACTTTTGAAAAAAAAATCGGTTTCTATTGCATTCATTACTATTTTCTTCTAGTTCTAAATTTGCAATTAACTATTTATTTAATACCTCCATCAAATTTAAAATAAGCTTATAAAATTTTTCTGTTTTTTCACCAGAATTTCACATAACTCATCGTGAAGAAAACATAAACATGCTCATAGTAAAATCAATAAAATTGCCTTGTAAAAATCGAAATTTGTAAATTAAATGAATTTGTTTTATAATAAAAACCAGACATGAAATCTGTTCATATAAACAATTATGGCTGTCTAATATACTTGGATTTATGGATTTTGATAGAAATTCATTTATCATCATAGTTATGCTGAATAAAGCTTTTTCTGAAATAATTGAAATATGGCTGCATTCTTTAGTTAAAAACTGCAAAAATCGAGATTGAGATAAAACAAAATCTTCTAAATTTGTGGAGTTTGCTCAAGATTTATAGCGATTATTATAATATGTACTTTGAGTGTTGACAAAAAGAGGAGACTCATATTTCAGTTTATAAGAATTTATATAAGGGCATTGTGGTGCGACCATTCCTCCATGATTCAGCATATTTTTTCACTCTTTCTCGAGGTTTTCAAATAAATTATCAATATAAAATCTTTTTGTATAAATTATCCATTTTCAGCATCATATAAAATCACTCATTTCCTCAGGTATAAGACTAAGCTTGCAAAGATAATTAAAGTAAAATTGTATGTTAAAAATATTATTATCAAGAATCAGCTGGGTCGTCAAAAATATTATTCCCAGTCCCAATAATAAAGACATACCACTATAGAGTATATTCTATTTAAGCAGCAAAATTTTTAGGCCATATTCTTTCTTTGCAACCATATAGGGGTAGATAAATGGTTATCCTTTATACTGAATTTGTGAGTTAAACGACTATTTTTAACTAGCAATGTAAGCTTTGAATTAATGTCTTGATCTTGTATAAGATCAGTTGCTTTATTTTGGTTTTCATTTATTTTCTTACCAGAAGACATATTTGCAGAAAATGTTTTATTCATTTTTTTCGCTGTAAATTCTCAATAAATATTATTGAGAGTTGAAATTTTAAATTCATTGGCGCTTGATGATTGATTTTTCATATCATAAAGAATAGCAGAAATTGCTGATGAAAAAGCAGTTTTATTGTTTTTAAAAGACTTGAAAAGGCCTTCATAAATAAATTTTCGAAAAAAAATAATATCAATTTCTGTATCTTTTTGACTTTTATCTTTTTTATTTAGTTCATAGTAAATAGTTAGAGCTTTGTTTATGACTTCTTTATATTGAAAAATCCAAGGAAAGGAAAATAAGTAGCATGATTTTAATCTCATTGATGATTTTCCTTTAAATTTTGATAAATAAAGACATAGCATTTCTTGAGCCGTTTCTTTAACTATTTTTATATGAGAAATTGATGATTCCATTAATTCATAAATATCATAAATTAGCTTATTTGATCATAATTCATAGGTAATTTTAGTATGCATAAGCTCATGAAATGACTCTGTTATAATACTTACTCCCCCCTCCGTGAGTGAACAAAACCATTAGAAAAATCGATATTTTTTGCCCAAAAACCTACCCTCCGTGAGTGAACAAAAATTTTTTTAATAGAAAAATTTTGATATATAAATGATAATTAGTATAATGAAATCTAGAGCTAATTCTATTTAATTTTGAACGAATTGCTTTTTAAAACATAAATTTTATAAATTAAATTAATATTTGCTTTCCATTTTTGCGAATTAGGATTGTTTTAAATTTTGAAAAAAAAATATTTTTTATATAAATTTTTTAAAAAAAAAAAATTAACCCTCCGTGAGTGAACAAAATTTTTTTGTTCACTCACGGAGGGGGGGAGTTATAAGAATTTTTGTATAAATACTTTTAAGATCTCCTTTAAGTGCTGATTCTTGTGATAAGTAAGAAAAAATAAGAGGGAGAAAGTATTTGCTGGAATATAAATTTGATAAATGATGACAAATGGCTATACAGTAAACTAGGGATAAATTATTGCATGTTTTCTTGGCTTCATATGTTTCCTTGAGCAATTCTCTTATTTCTTCTTGAAGAATCATAAAAATTAATCTTGATTTTAATATTTTCGAATTTTTACTTATATTTATGGAATTTTCAATTATAAGGTCTCTGCTTAGCTTTGAAAGAATGGAAAAAATATGTGTAAAGTCAGCATTAATTCCGAAAACTTTTCCAGCTTGTTCAAAAAATGTTAAATAAATCCATAAATCATTCAATTTATTTCTGTCAATAGGTAATAAGATATTTTCATCAAATTTTAAACCATATAAAGGGTTTATTACAACAAGAACTTTTTCATAGGCAATTTTGAAGTATTTTTGTTTAAGCATAATATTATCATCTGATACTAAGATTTTTCTTACTCTCGTGGGCGAATAAAAATTTTGTTCGCTTATGGAGAGGGTTAATTTTTTTTTAAAAACAATTTAAATATAAATTTTATAGTAAATTTTTTCAAATTTAAAAATTCCAATTCTCAAAAATTAGAAAGCAAATATTTATGTAATTTGTTTAAAATTAGCCAGAGATTTCATTATACTAATTATCATTTAAATATCAAAAACTTTTTCATAAAAAATATTTATTATAAGGGGAGCTAACATTTCAAGCTCCATTCTCAGTAATAAACTTGGACATTTCTCACAAAATGCCAATAAATTTCGGTATGAATGCGTATCTTGTTCTATTAAATAATTTTTGAATAATTTAACAGCTATCTTTTTTATATGTTTTTCATCAATATCATCGAACAAATTATAAACAGTCATCATATTTTCAAAATTTTTAACAGGTGAAAGTTCAGGCTTAAGTTGTAGAAATAGTTCAGATCTAGCTGGCTTTGAAGATAGTATCAATATTTTTTTCAAATATTTAATATATTTTTTATTTGAAAATAAATTCATTTGCAAATGTTTTGTAAAATAATCCAATAAATCAATCGTGATTTCTGCTTGATTTCCTATTTTTAGTATATCTATCAAAATATCTGAAAGCTTGTCCGATAAATGGTCCTCATTGACTTCGTGAAAGAAGTTTGTAAACATTTCTAAGCAATCATCTAAATGGCTTAAATTTTCCTTAAGTTTATTTATTATTTTTGGTTTTGAAATTTCCAATATTTCATTTGAAATGGCAAATTTTCTTGTTTTTCGAAATTAAATTGGAGCTACTCCGATAATTGCAGTTCCCGTAATTTGGGTTCTTTGAAGGGGAACTTCGGCTCTTCTGAGAGTTTTACCTATGGAGACATCAACCCACTGGCACAAGATGACAGGAGAGTGTTCTTTGAAGCTAAAGGCGAGTAGCGGTGCAACTGCCGAAGTATTTCTCAGAGCGGAAGTCGTATCTTACGTAAAAGGTTTCAGAAACAGAAGACGGAAGACGAGCTACTTAAGAGTTATCTTACTAATTAACAATCTTGTTTTTTGATAAATTTCATCATACATATAAATCACAAATCCTCAAATATTTTTAAATACATATTTATGG
This sequence comes from Blepharisma stoltei, assembly GCA_914767885.1. Taxonomy (NCBI): domain Eukaryota; phylum Ciliophora; class Heterotrichea; order Heterotrichida; family Blepharismidae; genus Blepharisma; species Blepharisma stoltei. The sequence goes on along the minus strand of CAJZBQ010000020.1, from coordinate 147,063 downwards.
TCATCTAACATTCTTATATGATCAAGAAAATCATTTTCGACGCACTCTAATGCAAATTTAAAAACTGAAATAAACACACCTTCAGATTTAATTTTTTTCAATAAAAAATCGTTGCTTATTTCTATAGCAAATTCAAATAATTCTGTAATAAAAGCACGCCTTAGACTATAAGTTTCTTTATTAGATTTCAAAATAGCTGTTAAAATTTTGTAAACAATTATATGTACAGATTCATATTCGCCACCTGTTATTTTTCCCATCAAATAATTATAGCTGATACATTCTAACTTCCCCTCCGTGAGCGAGCAAAGCCATTGGAAAAATCCCTATTTTTTGCTCAAAAACCCACCCTCTTTGAGGGAACAAAAATTTTTTTGTGAAAAAAATTGATATATAAGTGGTATAATTAATTTCAGCACATAATGGTGCATTGCACTAAAGAAGAAATTAATTATCCCAAGAAGCATTCATCACGTTACAGTCATGGAAGAACTTGGAAGAATTGAGATGGTGCGCTGGAGGATTTTATGAGAAACTTAGCTGAACAAAATCTGGTTTATGAAGATTCAGAACCTCAAGTGAAATTTCTTGTCAGAAAGTTTATTTTTTAGATCAGAAATGGATTTTCATTATCAGAATTTAGATTTTATATCAGAAAAAAAGCAGTCACAAAAATATCAGAATTTAGATTTTATATCGGAAATATGGCAGTTACGAAAATTAGAATCAAAATTAAAAATTTGAAATCTGAAACTTATAAAAATTTAGAAATTTAGAAAATTTAGAAAATTCAGAAATGAAGATATTATCGTTATAACGGTTTTTAACTTTATAAAATAAAATAAAAAAAAATATATAAGTGGTTGTTTATGTAATAAATTTCTAGTTAATTCTGTTTAATTTTGAACAAATTGCATTTTAAAATATAAATTTTACAAATTACATAAATATTTGATTTCCAATTTTGCGAATTGGGATTTTTTTAAAATTCGAAAAAATAATTATATAAATTTTAAAAAAAAAAAAAATTAATCCCCTCCGTGAGCGAACAAAATTTTTTGTTCGCTCATGGAGGGGTGGAGTAAGAACAGGTCGCAAATATCTTTGCTCTCAATAGGAATTAAATCAAGAATCCCTAAATAAACCAAAGTCGAATTTTCAGCAAATTTTCCTCGATTTTTTAAAAATTTTGTAAATAACTCTAGACCTCTTTCTATAATATCTTCAAATGCTTTTGCAACTAAATTTGATAATCCAGTTGATTTATTATCAATAATCTTTTTAAGAATTTCTAAATATTCTCTTATTCAATTTTCTATATATAAATTCTTAAATTTCTCAGGAATTCCAGTAATTGTCACATTTTCAATCATATCTAGATAGCACAAAAATTCTTTGAACCTTTTTTGATCAAAATTTTTAAGCATAAATCTCCCTTGCAGCAGAATTATTTTTGATTCTCTATATGTGAAACAATTCTTTTTAAGTATGACAGTAAAATATTTATCTTCGACCCCTAAGTTTACGAGTTCTTCTATTTCATTTAATGCTTCCATTTTTCAAAATTATCCTAGTCAGATTACTAAATAAATGATTTTTTTATTCTGACCTTAAAAGCTCTCTAATAATTTGCTATCTCAATTTATATTATTATAAAATGAACTCTAAAACTAGTAATTATTTATAAAACTAGTCAGTCTTTATGATGCTCTCAAGTCATTTCTATCACTTCCTTCCAAAGCCCATTCATTTTCCCTTTTCAATTGTTCTTCCATTTCTGGGGTAAATTCTTCTGTTATCCCATATTCAGACTTTAATTCTTCAATATTTTTTCCTTTAAACATAGAAGCTATCGTAGCAAAGCATATATCCAAAAGCGACCGCATATCCAAGTAATTTACAGCCAGAAGAAGCTCTATTAATTCATCTCTGTTGAATCTTTTAATAAATTCAGCGTCCCAAGGGTCTTCTAAAGCTTGGGCTATATCATTGCTAGGGATAGGCTTTTTTGGAGGTGCTGCTGGCTGGAAATTATGGTGCTCTGCGAATTGCAAAATGCTGTGAAGAACATTATTAGAAACATGCTCTATAGGGATTTCTTCACCGACTCCAGAGTCTTCTAGCACATTGTTTATAAGATGGCTAAGATTCCTGAACGATTCTCTTGTATTTACCTTGATACCTTCTTTAGTCACTAATGTGATTTGCTGATCTGACATAATTTTATTAAATTTAATTTAAAACTGTCATTTCATATGAAAGATTCCTTTTCTTGTTTTTTTTAAGGAAATTTACTAAACAATTTTGCCAATCGAAAAATCTCGGAGAGTTATTATAAGGTCTTTTAGAAGCTAAGGATTGGGCTTCCATTATATTAGAAACACGGGCTTGAAGCTGAGTTTTGAGTGATGGAGCTTGCTTTTTAAGAGATATGGGCGGAAGAAATGAAGCGCGGGGACAACTGAGATTATGTGATCGCTCCGGTGAAGAAATTCCAATGATTCTTTCTAGTGGGCTTGATGAACGTTTTATAGGAGAAACTCTTAAAGATGATTGCATTGGACTCGGGGTTGTAGATTGTTCACGGTCAATTATACTCTATAAATAAAAATCAGTTACAGTCAAATACCAACTATTTTTCTATATTTAATATGATTAATTTTTATTAATAATCATGATAAATTATATCTTTTTATAATAATTTCTTCATTTTTATAAAAGTTACCCATTTTAATTTAAATTCATGGCAGACAGTTATATTCATTTTCGGAATATTTTTTTTGATCTATTTTCATTAGTTGAAAACTTCGATGATTTTTTGGAATTTTTTGTGGAATCAAAAACTGAAGAAATATTTTTTATTCGGTTAAGTCGCCTATTTAAAGGCTTTTGAGTAGCGATTAAATGTGAAGTATTAACTTGGGGAGGATTTTGTAGACTGCATTGAGTAGCTATTGTTTGGCTAGAAAGGTATTCTTGAGGAGATGGGCTTTCTTCTAATAAGTAGTCAAATTCTACATGATTCGTTGAAATGCTTGAAATCTTATTATTCGAATGATTGGGTGGGGTTTCCATTATATTACCATTTGCAATACTGCAATTTTTATATCCCTAATAATATGAAATTAATTTTCTCTAGAATTTTAAAGAAATATTTGAAAAATACATAATAGACTGCCATAAGAAAATCCTCTTAAGCATCTAAACATAATTTTCAATCAAAATTTATAGTAGTTTCGATTGAAAAAAATTTATTTACAAATAAATGCAATCTTATTCGCAAAAAAGCCAAGCTAGTTTCTGAAGAATTCTTTTTAAATTAAATATTTTGCCTTCGTTTTCTTGGCTTTCTTGCAGCTGTGGCTTATAATAAAAAATGGGAGCTTACAAGTATCTCGAAGAGCTCTGGAGGAAAAAGCAAAGCGACGTTATGCGTTTCCTTCTCCGTGTTCGTTCCTGGGAATACAGACAGCACAAAGCAATCCATAGAGTCACCAGACCATCCCGCCCAGACAAAGCACGCCGTGTTGGCTACAGATCAAAACAAGGCTACGTGATCTGGAGAGTCCGTGTCCGCAGAGGAAATAGACGAAAATTAGGAGTCAAAGGACAGATTTATGGAAAACCAGCCAACCAAGGTGTTCTCCAGAGAAAATTCTATAGATCACTAAAAAGTGTCGCTGAAGAAAGAGTTGGAAAAATTTGTGGTGGCTTAAGAGTATTATACCTTATTTTATTGATAAAATTAATATTAGTATAAGAAAAGACTTATTTATTTAAGGTAAAAATTTATTTATTTATTGTATAAATAGCTATTGGGTTGCTGAAGATTCCACTTATAAGTTCTATGAAGTCATTTTGGTAGACCCTATGCACAAAGCTATTAGAGGAGATCCTAAGATTAATTGGATTTGCAAGCCTGTCATGAAACATAGAGAATTGAGAGGACTTACAAGCATTGGAAGGAAACATAGAGGACTTAGAAAGAAGGGACATAAAGCAAACAAGGCTAGAGTTAGTAAACATGCGAATTGGAAGAGGAGAAACACCCTATCACTTAGAAGATATAGATAAGTTCTTCATTCCTTTAATTATGCTCAATTTAAATATTTTTAATTTGTTTTGTTATTTGAAACATCTTCCATATATAGTGATTGGCTATTTATTATGACTCATGAATAGGCTAGGTTATTAAAGTCAGATGTTAGATATATTGGTGACGCAGTCACCAAAGACCTCTCGTATTGGAGGTTCTACCGCTTTTCGACCCCAGCCCAGAAGGTCTTTCCCCTCGAATGGATGCCATCGGTGCCTTCTGTCTCCTCCTTGCCTTAAGAATTCAGTCTTGAATGTTTATGGATTTCTGCCCCCCCTGCTTCGGGCAATTGGAGTAGCTTGATTTCAAGGATCCTTGGACTCTATTGGGTGCCGAAGTGCCTTTCTTTGACCGCTACAGAAAAAATACAATTCTCCTTGGAGTGGGTCGAAAACCCCAGTTTCTCGGTAGAAGAATGCCCATCCTCGGATCCGAAGGACTTTGTTGAGCACCTCCATTTCCAACCACAGGAACGCAGCCAAAACCTGCCTCGATACACATCTCTTGAGCCTGCGTTTGATTCTTCTCTTGGAGTCTGTCCTATTCGCCGTTGCCATAAGGTCTGGACTGTTGTACCAAGAGGGCAGGCCGACATATGTTTGCCATTTTAATGTATTATGACTCATGATAGCTTATGAATTATTTTGTGGAAAATGCATAATAATTTAAATCTGTTCATCTTTATTTTATTATAATCCTCTTTTTGCTTCATAAACCCATAATTAGGATTGATAATAGATCTTCTTTTTTTGGACTGATAATGCTTCGTGCAAACAAATATGCTTTTTAAGCCATTGTAAAATGCTGTGCCAAATTTTTTGTTTTTATATTTTTAACTTGAATTCGATAATAGTTATGTCAGGTAAAACAGCTACAGGCTCTTTGCCACTATTGGATCTGCTTGGAAGCCTAACAATCCTACTTTTCAGGACTTAACTATTATTAAGAGGATAAAAAAAATTAATATTATATTTTACCTAATATTATCAAATAAACACTGAAGGATCTATAAGATTCAATTGCCAATAATATAAATTATCACAAAAAATCTAATTTGAAAATAATTATTTATTGATCCAAGAAATTCATAAACAGCTCTTTGTTGTCTCTAGGCTCTCCTTTTGGTCTTCCTAAATCTTTTCTTGTTTTTCTTGTCAATTTAATCTCCATAAAAGAAGGTCCTTCACTATTCGCAAAAATTGGGTATGCTTGGTCTAGCTCCTCTTTGGTGCTTACACTTACTGAATGCTTATATCCGCATGCCTTTGCAATTTCCAAGAAATTCACATTGAAACCTACGGTCGGCTGTCCTCCTACAGAGTCGTGTGATCCATTGTTCAATAAAATGTGTTTGAAATTATGAATATTTCTGCTCCCTACCTGTGCTGCAGCTCCCATATGCATAAGAAAAGCTCCATCCCCATCAAAGCAAAACACATTTTTCGAAGGCTTGGCCAATGCAATTCTGTAAGCTCGACTTTTGGGGAAAATATTCTTTAGCGTACACTTTAGCCTGATTTTAGTTCAAATAATGCTGAGGAAATATCTGCAAAGGAAATATCCCTGACTCCCCCCTCAGTGAGAGAAAAAAACCATTGAAAATCTCTATTTTCGCCCAAAAGCCCATGCGAGCAAAAATTTATAATATAATAATAAAAAAAATTTTGATATATAAGTCATAATTAGTATAATGAAATCTCATGCTAATTCAGTTTAATTTTAAACAGCTTGCCCAATAAAACATAAAACATAAATTTTAAATATTAAATTTAATATTTCCTTTACTATAAAATTTATATATAAATTTTTTAAAAAACTAACCCCTTACTTTAGCGAACAAAATTTTTTTTTTTTCTCACAGAGGGAGTGAGGAAAATAATGAAGCTAACAATTCCCATCGCAATGCTTGATGCATGTCCCATAGACCCTACGCAATAGAAATCCTGCTGTGTGCTTTGGCCTTTTTTAATCCTCAGTTCATATAGTTCTCTTGATGGGAACCCTGTAGTAGCCACTACAGCATCAAACTTGCCAAGCTTATCAGTCAAATAGTCAATAGCCATTTCTCTGTTCATAGGATATGGGCTGTTTACGCTATTTTTTATATACTAATTCATAATTAATAGTCACTGATAAGCATTTTTTTACTATCAAGCTAACCAAATTTTGTTTTATCCAAAATGGCTTTCTCATCATAAATTTTATATCATATTTCAAAAAGCATTGACGTCTGACCAAAAATGCATAAGGCGCTCCTCTCGTTCTAAGATGATAAAGGGCTAAGTCAAGTGCAGCTGCAGCACCTTCTTCGAAGTCTGGCAATACTTCATAGGTAATTCCGACGTCAGTTAACAAGCTGCTCATCACTTTTCCTTGGACTAAATGCTGAGGCTCGTCTTTTTTCCCTGGCTCTCCTCTCCAGCCAATAAGCAGGAGCATTGGGATTTTATAGACCCTAGGGTCGACCAGACTGAGTAAAGGGTTAATTGTGTTTCCGATGCCTGAGTTTTGTAAGTAGACTAATGGGAAACGACGGGTTGCCATGTGGTAGCCTGCTGCAACGGCGATTGCTGTGCCTTCGTTGGCAGTGATAACATGCTTCTCTGGTGCATGGTTGTCAGAGACAAAGCCACAGAAATCTTTGAGCAGTGAATCAGGGACGCCAGTAAAGAAGTCAAAGCCTCGCTCGCTAAGCTGCTTGTAGAAGACGTCAGGAGGGAGGAAGTCACGTTCTGTTTCTTCATAAGCAGTGGCTTCTCCAGTTCTGACCCAACGTTGGAGAGGTTGAAGTCTTCTTATGGCTTTGGCAAGCATTTTTATTTAGAATATGGAGATAATAAATATTGGTGTAATGAATATTATTGAGGGATTATGAAGAATTTAGTGCAGAGTTGAGGAAGGTTGTATAGTATTTGATAATAAGAAGTATTCTATTGGCTTTATGAGTTTTTTATTATTTAAGAATGTTTTTATTGGATCATTATATTAACTGTTGAGAAGGTAATAAATTATAAATGTCAGACCAAAGAGGAAAGTTATCTAAAAAACTGGAAGAAATGGAGCGTGAAGCCAAAAGAGATCGAGAAGAAAACGAATTTTTGTCTAATAAAGTCCAGAACTTAGAAGCAAAAGTAATGCACCTAAGAGAAGAAATAAGGAAACTTAAAGCAAGCGGCCGCTCATAATTTAATGCATGTTTAATCTCAAAAAGCTTCTTGCTATGCCGACTAATTATAACTAAAAGTCTACTTTAATTGTAATTAGCTATAATATTAGATACCTTATTAATTATAACAAATAGCTGGATTTCATTGAAAAATGCAAAAAACTTTAAGAAATCAATCCAAGCTTAAAAATATTCCTCAACTGCCTGAAGACTACGCAGCCAGGCTTCTCGACAAAGAAATCGACCTCGAAACAGAATGTACATTGGAAAACTTACAAAGGCTAATCCAGTTTTATAGTGAAATAATTGAATATTTTGAACACATAAACGATCCTAGATTTTACGATTTTCAGGATAGAATGCACAAGACACTAATGAGACCAGAAATTTTGAAGCTTATGAATGAAGACCACAAGAGGAGAAGGACTAAAGCAGCTCCAAAGGAGGGAAAAAAACTGGTTCGGTATGAAGAAAAGCCAGTAGAAATCCCAAGTGAAGTATCAGCCAGTATAGAAAAACCAGCTGCAGAATCTACTGAGGGACTTTCAATAAAAGTTGTAATGCCACCTGAGCAAGAAATAAAACCTGTAAAGCAACATATAAACTTATATGAAGAAGACTTAATCAGATCAGCTCCTACTTCACCGAGAAATAGGTCAAGAACACGCTATGGAGGAGAATTAAAAGCTTTTAAGCCAAAAGAAGAAGAAAAAAATATAGCTCCCCAAGAGTTATCGCGAAAAATCATTAGAAGCAACCCAAAAGCTGCTAGAAATTTAGAAAGAATTGTTGAAAATAACGACACACGTGTAAAAAAAGTAACAAAAAGAGCTGGAGGAGATTTAAAATCGATGGAAAGCAGCTTAGAAGAGCGGCTGGCTCAAAGAAAACAAAAGAAATTAAGCATGTCAATGGATGCTTCACAAACTTTGTCATGCAGAAGCCGAAGCTCAACGGTGTTTAATTTTGATTTCAGCGAATTATATGAAAATGAGCAAGAATTGCCATCGTCTCCTAGCCCAAGACACCAAGAAAGCGACAGATCAGGAGGCTTTTCTAAATTTTCCCCATTGCCAGATATAGAAGAGCTTGAAGAAAAAATCATGGAAATTATGGAAAGAAGCTATAGCGAAAAAAGCAGACTTGTGACAGATATAAAAGTAAAATATCAAGCACAAATACAAGATTTAGAAGGACAAGGACCATTATTTGCAAAAATTATAGAACAGATGAAAATATCGATGGATGAAGAAATCAAGAAAATCACGGAGGAGATTGATAACAAGCGGAAAGATGAAATAAGAATAATTAAAAGTCAGTGTTAATATACATGAGTGGCATTTAAAATTAATCTATGCTTATTTATGTGCTTTAATAGTAAAATAGTTATAATTTTTATAAAACTTTTATCCCAGTAATTATTAAATATTTATCCACTCCTCTTCACTTTTGAGCTCTCTTGTTTCAAAGCTTCTAAATGGTCTAAGCTCTTTTTATAGCTGTTCTGCAATTCATTTACTTTTCCTTGCAGATCCACTGCTTCTTTTTCTAACGATTCAGTAAGTTCTTTATTTTCATCAATCCTCTGTTTCATCTCTTGAGATTTCAACCCTTCAAGCTGAAGCTGGAGATGGGCATCTTGCAGCCTTCCTTCAGCATAATTTTTAAACCCACAGTAAATTTCTTCATATAGCTGCTGTCATTTTTGTTGGTGTTTTCCACCTTTCATGAACTGCTTGTTAGTCAATTCAGCATTTAAAGATTCTTGAGCTGAAAGTTCGGCTTTTTTAACTTGTTTTAGAGCTCTGATTGAATTTATTTCAGAATTCATAGAAGGGTCAATTAGCATGGTTTTTGAATTTAATTTCATTAGGTGGAGCTGGAGGCTTAGATGGTGCTGGCTTGATTCAATAAATTTTTGAAGCTGATCAATTTCTTGATTTTTTAATTGGAGTCTGATTTCCATAGCTTTATTTGTGCCTTTGTGTCTTTCTATTTCTCCTAAGATATCAGGAATTTTTTCATCAAAATTTTGGCCTTCTTCCATGATTAGTGTAATTCTTTTTAAACTTATTAAATATTGTTAAAAAATTACTATAAACAGTATTAATTAACTTTTTATATATATATAAAGTTATTTTAAAATATTTATTTTTTTTGGAAAATTAATTATTAATTTAAATTTCAAGACTCTCCATTTCATAATTACCATTTTATCATAAGACTAGACAGCTAGATCTAGCATTGTTTTTAAATCAAAATACAATTAAAAAGGAAGGTGATGAACTCATATATCAGGGGCTGTTTTTGAGCTTGAAAAAACCAAATGCAAAGCAGAAAAATTTGACAGACCATAATTTACAAGAAAAATTTAATGTAATTTCAGGAAACTTTTTAAATAATACCTCTTAAGGCTTTGGCTGCATATTTATGAAGCATATTTTGCATGACTGGGATGATGAAAACTCAAAAAAATACTAAAAATTGTAGAAGGGCTTTAGAGGAAGAGCATAGGTTAAGTGGCAAGCATTATTATGGCTGAAGAATGGCTGATATTCTTTTGTTTGCTGCTTTTAAATGGAAAAGAAAGAACAAAAGACCAAATTGAAGCTTTGCTCAACGAAGCTGACATTAAACTTGATAGAGTGGATCAAATTGTATCGATTCACGATCACATTATCAGTGCTACAACAATTTAATAGGATTATATTCTTCCACAAAAGTTTGAAAATAATACTAGTAATATTTTATTTTCACTATGTTTTTAGAAAAAAGAATTCCTAATAGCTAAACTATTGACTAAAAAATTTATTTTTTAAATTATCCTACGTTACTAGCTCCATATCTTAATAAATGGCAGATACCTCATTTAGGGCAAAAGCTAAAGAAACAATCCAAGAAATCCAAAAAAAGATCACAGAATCGTTAGAAATCATCGAAGGCTCTCCATTTGTTCATGACAGCTGGGAGCGGCATGACCACAATGGTCATGGCCAAGCCAACGTAATACAAAATGGAAGAGTCTTCGAAAAAGGTGGCATAAACTTCACTGAATTAGAAATTCCTTTATCACTGAACCTAGCGAAATATATATTATCGTTATTTGCAGATTTTTGAGCTTTACCACCTAAGTGTGGAATTTTTTCCGCGTGTGAAAAGGTGTTTTTCACGTGTGGAGCCCTTTTGAGTTCACATGTGGAATCCTCTATTCACACGCGGAAAAAATTCCACACTTAGGTGGTAAAGTTCAAAAATCTGCAAAAATAACGATACAGAAAGAGGGAAAAATATTGATTTATCAAGGGTTGCTGATTATTTAATATATGCAGCTAGTTGCAGCTTAGTTATACACCCAAGAAACCCTCACTGTCCTACTGTCCATGCTAATTACAGATACTTAGAAGTGACTTTAAATGGTGAAGCACAAGTCTGGTGGTTTGCAGGAGGTTCTGATTTAACTCCTTATTATTTACCCTCCTTCAAAATAAATAAGTTTTTTTCCCCTAAAACAAGGCTATTTTATTTTTAAAAAATTCCTATTTCATAAGGGAAATTAGATGAAGCTGACTGTGTTTTATTCCACACTGAGCATAAAAATGCCTGTGATTTTGCCAGTCCTGACTTTTACCCACAATTCAAAATTGAATGCGATAATTATTTTAATATCGCCCATCGTGGATTTAGACGTGGAATAGGCGGAATTTTCTTTGATGATTTAGATTGTCTCGATAAAGAAACATTGAGAGAGTTTGTATCAAAATGTGGTGATGCTTTTGTAAGAAGTTACCCAGAAATAGTAAAAAAGCATATGAATGAGCCTTATAATAAGGACCAAAGAAGATGGCAAAAAATACGAAGAGGCCACTATGTGGAGTTTAATTTAGTTTATGATAGAGGGACAAAGTTTGGCTTGGTTACACCTGATGCGAATATTGAAGCAATACTGATGCCTTGCCCATTGTCTGCGAGATGGGAATACAAGCACACACTAGCTCCTGGGTCTGCTGAAGAGAGATTGATGAGTGTACTAATCACTCCTAGAGACTGGATAATCTAACTTCTTTATTTCAATTTTTTTTAAAATAATTGAGATTATTACAGAAAATTAAAAAAATGATATAAATGAAGTAAATAACATCTAAAATTAAGTATGGCTAAAATTAATTAGAAAAATGACTGAAGGCATGGTCTATGAAGAAGACCAACTAGTATGGGCAAAAATACGAGGATACCCATGATGGCCAGGAGTAGTAATTTTTACTTAGATCAGCAAGGTTGGAAAGACTAGCCAGCTGCGTTCAAATGAAGATATACAGTATACAATCAATTTCATAGGAGAGAATACACAGTAAACTCTAGGCAGCGCTTCTTTGCCATCTAAATATATAAATGAATTTGATACTTATTATACCCAGCATTCTAAATTAAAAGGCAGAGCTCCAGGCAATAAATGATTATTGACATGTATTGGAATTGCAAAACAGCTTTATGACGGAATCTTAAACGTTTCTAATCTTTCAAGTATTAATGAAGCTTTGATTAAGAAAAAACATAGGCCAAAAGAAGTCATATTAAATGCCGATGCTCTAGCCCAGCCGAAAGAGCCTAATTTTAAACTTGAGCAGCTAAAAAGGCTAATTGAAGAAAAGATTCATAAAATCAGCGAACTTCAAATCAAGACAAAATCAAGAAAGACTACAAATATTTTAGCAAGACATGAAAAATTGTTATCAGAATTCACTGAAGAAATTAGTGACGAAAAAGACAAAGTTACCGAAATTTGTGAGAGTCTTTATGAATTAATAGAACTTGACATAAATGCCAAACTTTTAGCGAAAAATCCAATTAAAAAAATAGTTAAGCTCTTAGCTAATTTATGTCAGAAAAGTAATTGCGATGTGCTCAAAGAACTTGCTGAGGTTGCTTTAAGGCTAAGGGAATATTGGAAAAAAATTCGTGAACAAGGGAGCTTGGGATTAGAAGGATGTGGAAAAGTTTTCAAGCCAGTCTCTGATGATTCTTACATCGCCGACAAGTGCTTGAGAAGACGAGTTTGTTGTAAAATCGCTAAAGTCCTATCCCCTCCCCTCATAATTATACTATTTATTCTAAAAAATCCTATATTTATGCACCTCGAATATAGAAAATAATAAGTTCACAATAGAAAAAGCTCAGGAGTTGGCTTTGTCTATTGAAAAGAATTTAAGGACAAAGGATCCTTCTATGTCGTCTAAATATAGGTATTACTTCAGAATTATGATAAGAGATATTAAGAATATCAGTCCAGTAGCCTACGAAGCTGCCACTGAGGTCAATTAGTTTTGTTTATAATTAATTGTGTTATTATAGCATTTAATTATGAGGAAAAAAGAGCTTGTAAACTTCCACACCAAAGGGAAGTTCTTTGAAGACGCCGCTAGGAACAGATGAGAAAATAAATCCCCAGGAAAAGACGCCAATACTGCAACCGAAAGAGCATTTTTAAGCCAAATTACTGATCTGTTAGCATTGAAGAAAGACTTGAACTATAAGATTTTGCTTAAAGAGCAAGAAATTTCACAGGCAAATTTTGTAATTAATTGTATGAAGGAGAAAAATCAGCATTTAAGGATGGTGATAAGCCAAAAAGAAGATATCATAGTGAGGATTATTTCTGACTCACAGAAAACTGAGAGGGTTTTGATAAGGAGCAAGACAGTCCCAAAGACACGGATTTCTAAGGAAGCTTGGATTTAATAAAATAAATTATGTATAAAAAAAAGTTATAAATAATCTGAATATTTATTAATGGGACTTTGTGCAAGTGCTTGTATCTCAGACCGGACAACTGAATTAGAAACAATTCATAATGAAGAATTAATTAGCTCAGTGCTTGGAGTCCGCACCAACACTGACACAAAAATCGAAGAATTTTACAGTTTTACAGGCCAGACAATCCCTTCAGACCTCGGCGTCATAAGAAAAGCCATCTCAAAGCTCAACTCAGCCCAAAAAGTTTCTATAAGAAGCGTATACAAAAAGAACCCAGAAGAAAACATGGTTTTGCTCAAAAACGAAATTAATGTTCTCAGTATTCTAGATCATCCCAATATAGTGAAAATATTCGAAGTTTTTGAAGACGAAAATGTCTTCCACATTGTAATGGAGGATTGTGAAGACTATGGACTTTTAGATATCATAAGGGAAAGAAATAAATTAAAAGAAGATGAAGCTGCAAGGATTATTAAACAAGTCTTGCAAGCACTTGATTACTTGCATAGCAAAGAATGACTCCATGTCAAATGACAGTGGATTTTTGATAGTATACATTTAATTGGTCGAAAGTTTTAAAATATTGTGACATTTGGTCGAAATTTAACGGTTTTTTTCGTCTCACTTAAAAAATATCAACCAATTTTCGACCAAATGTACTTCGGTGAAATGAATGCTATTAAATAATTGGACCCGCAAAGAATATGCACATTTAAAAATCAACCTGGACAATATAAAGCTGGTGGATAACCAAGTTAAGATTGTGGATTTTACCAGAGCAGAAATCATAAAGCCACATAATAAAAGAAAAATTAGTCAGTATAATGGAATGCAACATTTTGTGTCGCCTGAAATTTTTGATGGGAATTTTGGGACGAAAAGTGACTCTTGGGCTGCAGGGGTGGTTGCTTATTATTTACTTCATGGAGTTTTACCATTTGATGGGAACAGACAGCCAGAAATTTCAAAGAAAATTATAGATGGCAGATACAAGAAAAGAAAAAACGAAATAAGTTCTCTTGCATTTGATTTTATATCAAATCTCCTTGTAGTCGACCCACAGCAGAGATTCAGCGTCAAAGATGCGTTAAATCATGCATGGCTGAGGGAAGCTTTCCTTAATATCAATTAAATTAATATGGGTGTTTATAAGTTAGTGATACAAAGTTATGACTCCCCCCATCCTTGATCGAACGATTGACTGTAAAAAATTCCTAAAAATTGGGAAAATTAATCCCCATCCTTGATCGAACGATTTTCATATCAACCAAATTTTTATATATATAAAAATATATATTAGTTATCAAAAGCTTGGGAAGATGCACATAATGAAGTTGTTTTCAGAGCTTTGAGACGACAGAAAGCCACGGAATCAACCATCCGAAGTGATTTAGTCATCAACCTAGGCTTAAAAACTCAATAATCTAATAAAATAGAGATTCTTTAAAATTTTAAAAAAAACAAATTTTAATTTAATAAGGAGAAATTAAAATTTATACAGTTTAAAAAGGGTAACTAATAAATTAAAATATTAAAAATTGGTATTTTTATGAAATTTAATTCAATTTTGCTGTAAAAATAATTATTAAATACTCTTAACCCTCTTATTTAAAAGTAAATAAAAAAAAATATATATATATATTTTTTTTAACCCCCATCCTTGATCGAACGATGGCAAGCCATTCGATCAAGGATGGGGAGAGTGAGTAAAAAAGTTCTGTCAAAAAGCGCGATTTCTTATAGAGATATAGATAACTTCTCTTATAGAGAAGAAAGGAAAAAACTATTTAATGTTTCTAAATCAAGACATCCTGTTTTACAAGTCTTCAAGAAATCAAAGAGCAACAAAACAGACACAAACCTCCCTGTCAGGACAAACAGTGTGCACACCCCAAAGCGCCCGGCTCATTCTCGCCTTTTGACCTATTTGTATGCAGCTGCATCTCCTAGTACTTCTCCTAGCAATAAAATTGCAAACAGCAGTTTCTCAATGGATAAATCACCAGCATCAGTTTCATTTGACGCTGGAATTTGTCCTTTAAGCTCTTCTTTGAAATCTAGAAGACTCTTATCGAGGCATTCAAATTCCCAATACAAAGACCAATGTTTGAATTTTTTTCAAACAACACAAAATCAGTCACTAGACGAAACTTTTCAAATAAAAAATACTGAGCTTCTAAGACATTACCAAGAATTAAAGCAACCAGCTGTTCCACTTATATTTAATGATAAGCCTGGAAATACGCCTTTTACTAATGAGTTGCTTAATCTCCTCTGCTGTGAGCAAGATATTTTTTTAGAGGATTTTATTTTTTAAAATAAATATTTAACGAAATTTCCTTAAAATTTTTATTACAAAAAATTATTTTGCTCATAGGTCAATTATTTTTAAAAATACTATAACTTTTAAATAGGCTTTCTCATTTAAAGGGAAATTTAAAAAAATTTATATAGCTGATTCACCTTCTACAAACCGTGAAGAAAAGACTGTGAATAAATTTCATAAAATAAGAAGCAGACCAAGGTCAAGCTATGTGAATCACAATAAAATTATTGGTATTGGGTCTAGTTGCTTAAAATCGAAAAATAGCTTTTCTTTTGAAGTGACAAATCCTTTAATTATTTTTGATCAAAGCGAATTTTATATATCTTCAAATTCGGTGATTAAAAAATAAATAATTTGTGAAATAATTTAGCTTAAAATAGACTACACGCGTTGCAGCATATTGTATTTGATCTTCCAGGCTCTGGCTTCTTTGTCTCATTTTTGTCATCAACTGGCAGTTTATAATGCTTTTCTTCTCCTGACTTTCTCGGTGACCTGGTAGCTCCACTATCAGGTATTTCCCCTCCATCAGGCACCATATGGAATGACAATTCTCTCTTTTTCGCCTTCCCTTTGCTGCTTGCCAAAATCCCTTCCGTGTCATCAATAACAACACTTACTGATTTTTCCCCTAAAAATGTCAATAAAAGACCTAACAAGCACGCAGCTTTTCCATGGACAATTGTCGATTTCCCAGTACTGAACGTGATTCCATTGGTCTCCAAGTTTTTCATCAGCTGTGCTTGCAGTATCATATTTCCTCTTGCATCTAATAAGTTAAACGGCAAGCTATTTGCCCTAAGGATTTGTTGACAATAAACGCTTTTCTTCGCGAATTCTTCTTTTGTGATAACTATTGAGTTATTAAAGGGCAAATACGGATGGTTAGATCTAGTAATTTCTGGTGGCTCACCTTCATCAAGCTCCAAGCCAATTTCTTGGCAAGCTTTTAAGCCACCAATTAAAATCCTGACTTCGTCGACACCTGTGGCTCGGAATCCTCAATAAGCTTTGCAGGCATAGGAGAAGTCACCGTCGTCGTAGCAGATGATGGTTCGTTCTTCTTCGTCAAACTCTATACTGCGGGCATCTTTGATGAATTCTTCAGTGTTCTCTGAAATATGATAAATGTAAGACCCAGGGATAAATGAAGATTGGGAATGTGAAGGAGGGGGGCACAATAGGGGATTTTTATAATAATTTTTTTTATTAAAATAGAATTTTTTTAAAAATTATAATAATAATGCACAATAGACAATGTTAAAAGATTCTGCGGCTTGATTTGTGAAGTCTTGGACTGAGATCAGTGGATTCATTAGAAATAATGGATTATAAAGCGTTTTGTTTTGATGAAATGGATATTAGTAGCATCAATTTAAAATTTATTTCTATAGATGGTATTTATAGATGAAGATAAAAAGTAGAATTGTTGCCTCTATAGCTCAGTCGGCAGAGCATTTGCTTACTCCCCCCTCCGTGAGTGAACAAAAAAATTTTGTTCACTCACGGAGGGGGTTAATTTATTTTTTTTAAAAAAATTTATATATATAAATTTTATAAAAAATATTTTTTTTTCGAAATTTAAAAAAATCCTAATTAGCAAAAATTAGAAAGTAAATATTAATTTAATTTATTATTATTAATCTATCTATCGCTGCATGAGCAGCATTTCTCTCTTTTCCTCATAATCGAATAAATAAATCTTTTTATTTCCATATCAACATCTTCAAATTTCTCCTTATATTTTTTATTCATCTAATTTAATTTATAAAATTTATGTTTTAAAAAAGCAATTTGTTTAAAATTAAACAGAATCAGCTCTAGATTTCATTATACTAATTATCATTTAGTATATCAATTTTTTTTTCCATAAAAAATTTTTGTTCACTCACGGAGGGTGGGTTTTTTGGGCAAAAAATAGCGATTTTTCCAATGGTTTTGTTCACTCACGGAGGGGGGGAGTTAGTAAGCAAAAGGTCTCCGGTTCAAACCCGGATGGAGGCTTTTTTTTAACTAGTAAGATTTGCTTTAATTATTTTTTGGTATTCATTTATCTTTTAAGCACATATTTTAATACGAAATTATGCGGTTATCGATATCAAGCAATACAATAATAAAATCATAAGATTTTAAAGGAGAAAAGATACTTGCTTAAACATTGAAATAAAATATTATTTTAAGTCACTTAAAATCTACGATTAGGGTCATAATAAGGATCTTGTCTTGGCCTATATTGATATTCATCTTGGTATTCTATTGGGTTGCCATATCTATCTACAGGTGGAGGCTTGCGTGATCCAAATAAAATTCTGCTAAATAGAGAAAATAGCACAATTCATCCAAAAATCTTTAATCCTCTTATGAAAATTTCTCCTATCGTTGATCTTCTAGGTTTATAAAAGTCCTGAAATGGGTCTTGGTATTGCTGGTTGTACTGCTGCTGGCTTTGTTTAAAAAAATCTGTGAACGGATTTTTGAATGGGCCTGCTCTAAAATTGGCTTTATTAAATTCCTTTAAAAGCTCTTCCCATTCTTTATTAAAATTTTGGCCTTGATTTCTGGAATTGCTATTCTCTTCATAGGTATAATAAGTCTTTTTCCCTGTGAATGGGTTATAAGATTCATAGTAATATGTGTTTTTTTGTTGTCTATTTTTCCCTGTATTTTGATATTGGTTCTGATATTGGTTTTGGTATTGCTGATAAGTTCTGCCTTTTTGGGATCTTCCCCAAAAGTCAGAATATGGATTATCATAGTGAGTTCCTTGTTGCCCGCTGGCTTTTCCCATATCATATTGTGATTTTGTGCTTTCATCGCCTAAGATTTCATAGGCTTCTCCAATATCTTTGAATTTCTCTTCATTTCCTGTTGGCGAGTCAGGATGATATTGCTTTGCAAGATTTAAATAAGCTTTCCTTATGTCAGCCTTAGATGCATTCTTGTTTATTCCTAGAGTTTTGTAGTAGTCCTTGTTAAAATTGATTGTTGCAAAACACCTCTTAAAGAGATTTCTTCTTAAAAAAAGCATTTATCATATTCTAGAAATGAAATATTACCTAATATAGATTTATTATGATGAAGTTATACTGGGTATCTCGCTTGCATTTGTTTCGCTAAAGAATCTAAATCATCCAATGATAAATGCTCGACTTCGGCAAATATATTTTGCTTGAATTTCTCTGCAACTTCAGCAGCTTTGTCTTGTGGTACTCCAACAGAAATAAGTCAATTCTTCAGATGTTCAACAGTTTGATCCATTTATAAAATTATAAGTTTTATTCATTATGGCTAAAGTGAAAAATTCTTTTGATTTAGTGAATAATTATTTCAGGCTAAAGATTCCTCAAAATGGTCCCAATGCTTAAGCTTTAACAAAATATAATTAAAGAAAAATAAAAGCAGAGAATACGTGGAAGGATATATTTATTTCATTTCAGGGAAACTATAATTCAAAAAATACTAATATATCAAATAATTAAAAATTTACATTAATATAATGATAAAAATAAATTATAAATAATACCCTTCATTATCATGCATATAAGAGAATCAAGTCAGGATTTTTAATAATCTTCATTTTTATATGGAAGCTGTAAGTCTAAAATCCTCTGAGTCTACTTCATGCATGTCTTCTCTTCATAATCCAAAAATTGCTAAAATAATTATTCTGAGTCTCATAAAATCCGCCTTTTAAAGCATTTTTAGATTGTTCTAGCTAAATATTTCTTTTCTTTATATTCCATAGTAAAATAAATACATCAGTTTGCGATTATTTAGGTATACTGTCTCTGAATTAAATAATTCTAAGCTCTTTGTTTATGTTCCTTAAGTCTATTTTTATTTTAGAGCAGTATTTCGTTTATGGCTGATAAACTCTAAATATGAATAAGGCTGTTTCCAAGGTCCTTAACAGTGTCTTAGGCGACTTTATAGAAAATCTTAACCCAGATCAGCTAAACTTATCAATATTCAGTGGAACCATTTCTCTTGAAAACCTCCGTGTAAAATCAGAAGCCCTGGATAAGCTTGGTCTTCCCTTTAAATTAGGCAGTGGTTATGTTGGAACCATACAGGTCGAAATTCCATGAACTTCCTTAGGATCAAGCCCTCTAAAAGTCATCATCAAAGATGTAATCGTCCTACTCCTGCCCCACCCAAAATCCCAATGGGATGAACAAGAACAGCGGACTATTAACCAAAAATCTCGTCGTTCCCAAATTGACAAATTCGAGGTCATGAATTCTGAAGAAGTCTCTGTAGAAAGCAGCCCAGGCATGGTCGAAAAATTAATTACGAAAATTGTTGACAATATTCAGATAGAACTAAAAAATGTTTATATAAGAGTTGAAGATTGGCTATAGACAATTTTCTTTGAAATTTTGGCGTATACATGCTCAGCAAAGATTTACCGAAAAATTTTGAGGGCTTCGCAGCCATAGCTGGCAAATTATTTTGTTTTAAAAAAAATATGTACCAGAAGATTCTGAATCTTTTTCTCAAAAATTTGCACTTGGCTTAAAAATCGAAGAAATCAGCTGTTTTACCTGTAACTCAAGCTGGGAGCCACAATTTATGGAAAGCAGCTTGATCTGTTTTAAGCTTATTAAGCTGAAAAACTTCGCAGTTTATTCGGATTTTGGAGATGGGTTTCCCCTTGTAGCTTTTGAACATGTACCAGGGATGCAAGAAAGACAATCATTTGAGCATCTAGCTCAGCAAGATTTTGGGGAGCAAATTCCTCATAGGTACCTTATTTCGCCGATTTCTTTAAGAATTGAGCTGATTATGAATAAAAACGTAAAAGATATTTCCAAGCCTCAATATGCAGTATAGAACTTTCTCTTCAATAGCGCGAAAAGACGTGCATCTTAGTTTGACTAAAAGGTCTTTGGACCATGAAAATTAGCTTTTCCTTCTCCATAAGAGAGGCAAATAGTAAAAGTGAAAAGTTCTGCCCGATCCAGTCTAGAGAACTTGAAGGAATTTTTTTGGTCTGAATTATGAATACCTGAGCTATTGTGGAATTTTGATTTCTTGCAAATTTTTTATTTCAATGTATTTTGGTTTGTCAAATAGTTTTGACGAGTCAATTCTGGTTAGTACTTGAAATAAATAATAAAAAATTGCCATTATTTTTTAATTTTCTGATGTTAAGGATGATCAGAAAATTGACAAAATCAAGATGGCGGCTTAAACGAACAAAAAATGTTAAAAAATAAATTTGTGCTCGAGTCCAGAAAGTGGAAAATAGAGATGTCAAATAGCTTATTTTGTTTCTCAAATATCAAGTTTTGAATGAAACCGCAAGTGGTGGCTTAAGAGTTTTAATTTTTTATTGAGCGTACAAAATCAAGATGGCGGCTTAAACGAGCAAAAATTGTTCAAAAATGAATTTGTGCTCGAGTCCAGAAAGCGGAAAATAAAGGCACCAAATAGCTGTTTTGACACTTTAAATACCAAGTTCTCAATGAAACCGCAAGTGGTGACTTAAGAGTTTTAATATTTTATATAGCGAGCAAAATCAAGATGGCAGCTTAAACGAACAAAAAATGTTCAAAAATGAATTTGTGCTCGAGTCCAGAAAGCAGAAAATAAAGGGTGTCAAATAGTTGTTTTGATACTTTAAATACCAAGTTCTCAATGAAACCGCAAGTGGTGACTTAAGAGTTTTAATATTTCTATAGCGAGTAAAATCAAGATGGCGGCTTTAACGAACAAAAAATATTCAAAAAATGAATTTGTGCTCGAGTCCAAAAAGCGGAAAATAAAGGCACCAAATAGCTTATTTTAAATCTCAAATTTCATACTTTTCAATGAAACCGCAAGTGGTGACTTAAGAGTTTTAATTTTTTTATATAGCGTACCAAATCAAGATGGCGGCTTAAACGAACAAAAAATGTTAAAAAATGAATTTGTGCTCGAGTCCAGAAAGCGGAAAATAGAGATGTCAACTAGCTTATTTTAAATCTCAAATATCAAGTCTACAATAAAACCGCAAGTGGTGACTTAAGAGTTTTAATATTTTTATATAGCATACAAAATCAAGATGGCGGCTTAAACGAACAAAAGTGTTCAAAAATAAATTTGTGCTCAAGTCCAGAAAGCGGAAAATAAAGGTGTCAAATAGTTGTTTTGATACTTTAAATACCAATTTCTCAATGAAACCGCAAGTGGTGACTTAAGAGTTTTAATTTTTTTATATAGCGTACAAAATCAAGATGGCTGCTTAAACGAACAAAAAATGTTCAAAAATAAATTTGTGCTCGAGTCCAGAAAGCGGAAAATAAAGGTGTCAAATAGTTGTTTTGATACTTTAAATACCAATTTCTCAATGAAACCGCAAGTGGTGACTTAAGAGTTTTAATTTTTTTATATAGCGTACAAAATCAAGATGACACTTAAACGAACAAAAAATGTTCAAAAATGAATTTGGGTTCAAATTCAGAAAGAGAAAACAATGGCATCAAATAGCGAAATTTAAATAAAAAAATTAATTTGAGAAATATAAAAGTTATTTATTAGAATTCTTATTGTTTTATTAGCAAATATCTGGGCGTCTTATAGCTAGAAAATATATGCTTGCTTTCACTAATCTTTAATCTCGTTTTTTTGATCCTGTGCCATTTATTAAAATTTCTGATCATCCTTAAAATCAGAAAATTAAAACATTATGGCAATCAATTATTTTTTTATTTCACGTGCCTGCCAGAATTAACTCGTCAAAACCATTTGACGAACCAAAATACATTAAAATTAAAAAATTTTGTAGGAAATCAAAATCCCACAACAACTCAGGTATTCTTAATTTAGGACAAAATAATCCCTTCCAGTTCTCGAAACTGGATCGGACAAAAATCTTCATTTTCACTATTTTCCTCTCTTATGGAGAAGGAATAGCAGATTTTCATTGTCCAAAGACCTTTTAGTTAAACCAGGATGCACGTCTTTTCGCGCTATTGAAGAGAAAGTTCTATATGTGTTACTTCTAAATCAATTAAGGTTGGGGTGGCTGTGACCCAGCTGACTCATTTTATAAAACTTGGGGAGTATATTTCTCAGTTCTTTCAATTCAGAGAAGGCGTTGCTAAGTCAGAAACCTATAAAACCATGACCCAAGAAGACGTTATCAGATATAGAACTACTTATGGAAATTGGAAAAAATTCAGCGTAGATAATAACAAACAGTCCAAAAAATTCGCGGAGGAGAATTTAACTGAGCTGCAAAGAATGGAAGAAATTTTTGAGGTTTCTGATATATTTTACTATATTAATTATTATAAAAACTATTTTTATAATAAATAATGCCCATTTATCGAAATTTATATTATTATAAAACAACGAGAAGAAGTCATCAACGAAATCGGGGTAAAAAAGCTTGCAGACGCCAAGCGCAAAGAAATTGAAGATATCAAAGAAAGCTACAAACCCTCCAAAGCAAGCTCTATGAAAAGCTGGTTTGGCTATGGGAAGTCAGAAGACACTCTACAAAAAGAAAAAGATGAAATGGAAGCAAAAATCGCTAAATGTCAGCAAGAATTAGAAGAAATCTTAGCAGGCACCCATAGTGAAGCCAGAAACGAAATTTTGCAGCTTGTTGAAGGGGTTGATACATTTGACGAAAAAAACATGCCGGAAATGTATGACAGGTTTACGTTCCAGCTGAATATTGCAAGGCAAAGTTTCCATTTGGACTCTGCCAAATCAATGCTTTCCTCGCTAGAAATTTTGAATACTTATGTAAATGTAGCCATGAAGCCGGCTAGTATGGTCGTGGAGGCAAAAATAAATTCTATGCATATTACGGATAATATCTGTGAGGGGAATAGGAATATGATGGAAAGCGGGCACTTGCAAGTGAAATATTCGACTGTGGGGGTATTTTATGGGTAATTGAATAGGATTTTTTAGAAATTTTGGAATTTTTTTTGGAAAATTAATAAAAATGAGGATAAATAGTGTAGACGTAAGCTCTGGCGACTTGTGCTATAACGTGAATATTGGCAGTTTATTAGAAATTTATAAAACCTTCCAAAAAGAGCTGATTCAAGAAATTGATTCAGAATTTTACCAAAAGCAAGCTAATGCGAGGGTTAACTATTATGTAGAGCTCAGCAAGCAGTATGTAGGTGAAGCTGTAGCACAGACTGAAAGCGCGCCTATGAAAATAAATTTAAGCTTATCAGCGCCGAAGTTTAAAATCCCATTAGATTTAGAAAGAATGGAAAACGGTTATTTTGTATTAGATTTTGGCCATTTTAATATTTTCAATGGTGATGAGCAGTTTAATGGGACTCGCTATGAGTTTTATGCATTTGAGCTAACTAATTTTAAGCTTGGAGGTTCAGAAAGTGACATTCTTGAGCCTGTGACTTTTGAGTTTAAATTTATGACGACTAAGGAAAAAAATGTTACACCAATGATAATCAATGCCAAGCTGGAAAAAATTAAAATGAATTTTAGTGATGAGCTGATACAGACTGGGCAAGAATTTCAGAAAAAGTTAATGAAGACGTTAGAACCAATTCTTCAAGCTCCGGGCGAAAATCCTGTATTAAATATTTTAGTTTTTGCTAAATTTGACATAAATTTATTATAATTAAAATATGGCGTCTTCGTCTGGGCATGGCCTCCCGGCCATGCAGCCTCGACTCATATTTTAATTATATCCGGCAAGGTTTTACCATTTCAGAGATGGACAGCAATGCTAGGTAAGCAATTCTGGTAGCTTTCAGAGCCTAGCCCTAGTCTAATCTCAGGGGTGGATTTTTCCTCGTGGGGAAGGAGGGTACAAGGTTGGAAAGGGGAAGCCCAGCAAAGTCCTCTGGACCATTCGGGCAACTCCCTAGCGTGAAACTGGGCGTTACGTCCCAGGCTTTGTATTTTTCCTTTTTTGCCGATAGCTGACCAGAAAAATCCATTTTTTGGGTTTTTCGGAAAAGCAACCCATGTACAAGCAAGTAGCTCACTCATGAGCCGTCGAAGACGTGGACATTTGCCCTAGAAGCACCTTGGAGATCGAAGCGAGTCTGTCCCCAGCGGACTGGTGGGCCCGATGCGACGAAAGGCGAGTGATAAACCTGGGGTCGTAACCCCGTAGTGGACGTTAAGCGATATAAATTCCATAAGATAATAAGATAAGACATAAATTTATTACAGTTAGTCTGTTTTCTATAGATTTTAATATAAATATTTTTAGTAATTTATAGAAAATAGTTAAGAACAGTATAATCAAGTTTCTTTACAAGAAAATACTAACCCAAGCCTCTCTCTAGCCAAAGAAGAATCAATAGAAGTTTCAGGAGAACCCAGCAGCGCAATGAAAGTTTTGTTAGAAATCAAAGAAATTTCTACTTCAATTTTTTATAAAAAATCAGAAATTTTGTCATGTGCGTTTAAAGAATTCGGAGTGGAATACGAAATGTTTGCGGGCGGAAGAATGGGGGTAGATTTAAGCTTAAAAAGAATGGATATTCTTGATTTGAGGGAAAATGTGTATTTCAGAGCAATTATGTCAAACCCTCAGGTTACCTCAGAAAATGGCACTGATATAGTCTTAGAAGACCAGCAGTCTTATTTTAATTATCTATAGCACATTTAGTGCCCACTACTAGGTTGCTGGACCACAGTTACCTCCAACGCCACTCTGGGATGAATTTTGTACCATTTTCTTAGGGCCCGCCAAAGGTGTGAACACCTCGGACTTTGCTCAACAATGAGGACGCCAGTCTTGGAATTTGGACTTAGACAACTCTTCTTTGACCTCAGGCACTTAATTGTGTCCGAACGGCGCCCTAAAGGTCTCAGTCTCCGCCGCTTAGGTTAAATGGTACCCTTCTGGAAAATATCATTCCTTAAGTCCGGCAAAAAACCACCGGCCTTTGTTTCCCTGACATAGCTAGGATAATTTCATTAGGGGAAACCAAACTTCATGATTAAAATCTGCAAGAGATGAATTTTCGGTTGGTAGACCAGAAAATTCGAGCAATGCCATATTTTAATTATAGAAGACCAGCAGTTAAGTTCAAATGAAATTTATCAAGTAAGAGCAGGAGTTATAATCGATGGCAAACAAGGTATTACCCAAGCTTCAGCCTTAGTCAACGGAATCCGAATAATCCTTGTGCATTCCTTCATCAAAAGTGTACTAGAACTCTCTAAAAGCTTTGTAGGTGCTGCTTCTCCTCAGGCACCATCTCAATCCCCATCTCCAAGTGTTATTATTGAGAAGCCAATTGAAGACCCAAAATCTATTTCTTCTACTATGGAAATCAGCTTATCACTCAGCTGCTTAGAAGTATGGCTCCCTCTTTCAGAATCCAGCGACTGCCAAATAGCAAGCATAAACTGGTCTCCAATTATCCATTACAACTCCCTCCACACCACAGAAAATTCTTCCCCTATCCTTATTGACGATGAGCTTGCCTTAGAAGTCCGCCATTTCACAATCCAATTAGGTACCTGTAAAAGCCATTTAATTTTGCCAAATTCTTGGCAGGTTCAAGATTTCATTACCCCATCAAGAATTATTATTAATTTTTCTTCGAAAAAAGAAAATAAAAATGCTCTGACTGTAAGCGAGGCTGAAATAAACTTAGAAAGTATTTATACTTATTTATAATAAATAAATATCCGCTATTTAGTATATAAAATAAGGATAAATAATATTATAAATAGGTATATATAACAACTGGTTTTAGAGACATTGATTTCTTTAAAGAACTCGCGGCTAAATGGACATCAATAACTCCAGAGCAGTCAGGAAATTCTGCACAAGTTGTGGCGCAGCCACAAGAATTGCAGGCCCCAAGTAAAGATATTTTAAGGGTAGTACTTTTATGTGACTCCTTACAGCTTACATTAATCCAAGATAAACTAAAAAAATCGTATGAGCTTCTTCATGCCAGTTTTAGCAATTTTGGGGCAAATGAGCTTAATTCCTAATTATTTCGCTTTTAAGTGCTTTCCTTCTTCTGCAGAGCGAGATAAATCCGATTTTTAACTCTGAAGTCGTGATGTCATTGGATAACCTTCTTCGCTCAAGGCCATTAAGCATTCCTACCAAATTCCATCGCCAAACGGCTAAGATTTAAGGCTAAGTTGCTCCATTAGATTACTAGACTTTTGATTTTTTCTTCCAAAGAGTTTTCTCCTCTTCAGTATCAAGCACTAAAATCATATACCATATACCTCCTAAAATCCAAGGGCTATCCACTTTAGCCTTTGTGCTAGGGTACTTCTCACATACCGGATAAAGGATCACTAGGAAAACTGACTCCATAATAATAAAATCTCCTGAGGGTTAAAAAATTCTCATAGAGAGCTTTTCCCCGTTCCAATTAATTTATTACTACGAGGCAAATGTACAAGTGATGCCTCAGCTTGCAGTGACATTTACGACAATATTCTTGATGAATTATTATAATTTAAATGTGGCATCGTGGGAGCCTTTAATTGAAGATTGGGTGATGGAAATTAATGTAATTCAAGACGAAAACAAGCGATTTAACATCAATTTCTGTTCAAGCGAGGATTTGAATATCAATGTTACTTATTCTACTTAAAATTAAATTTATTTTTATTTTTTTTAAAAAAATATTTTCCTATTTTTTACTGGAAAAGGATACGATTTAATGAAAATGATTGGAACAATGATGTACGCTATTGGAAATAAAGCAAAAATAGAAAAAACAGAAGAAGAAAATAAGTACGAGACCAAAGAAAATCTGCATAAAGATATTGAGTATAAAGTTGTAAACCTGCTTGGCAAAGATGTTTATATTAAAATCGATAAAGATAACATTGAGGAAACTTTAATAACTGATACAATCTGCGCATATTATTCGCAAAAAAGCTTAAATCAGATTTACTCAAAAAAAGGGACTTCAAAAAATATAAGAGCGCCTGCAAAACTTATAATGAGAATTGGAGAAAATTGGTCAAAAGCTTTTGGGATGGAGGATTCTAATCTATTTTTTGGCTAACAAGCAATTTCAATTTTATATTAAAAAAAATATTATTTCAAAAAAAATTCAGTTTATTTGTAGTATAATCTGTTGGAATATTTATTATCCTAATATTTTTGCCAATAAGCTGTTTATATAATATCAAGACATAATTTTTTAGTTGGTCAAAATATTAAAACTATTATAGCCTATAATTTAATTTAAATATTTTGGCTAGAAATAATAATTTAAAGCTTTATATTCTTTTCAATGTCTATAATTAACTAAGTGCATTCACATTGATGGATAAATAAAAATTTACCATATACTTATTTATGTATGGTCAAATCAAGCCCGCTAACTCCCCCCCTCCGTGAGTGAACAAAAATTTTTTTAATACAAAAAATTTTTGATTAAAAAAATTGATATATAAGTGATAATTATTATAATGAAATCTCGAGCTAATTCTGTTTAATTTTAAAACAAATCGCGCTTTAAAACATAAATTTTATAAATTAAATAAATATTTGCTTCCCAGTTTTTGTAAATTAGGGGTTTTTTAAAATTTCGAAAAAAATTTTTTCTATAAAATTTATATATATATATAATTTTTTTTTTTAACCTCCCTCCGTGAATGAACAAAATTTTTTTGTTCACTCACGGAGGGGGGGAGTAAGAAATTCTCCCAATGCATTATATTTGATGAAAATTATGATTTAATTTATAAATTAATTATTTTAAGATATAAACAGTTTAAAATAAGATGATTATCTGGAGATCTCATTACTATAGCTATTGATTGCATATCAAAATATTTTATAAAAACAATTATTTAATGTTTTTCAGCTTGCCAAGAGATTAATTTTTCGAAAAAAAAGAATTCATCTAATGGTTTTGTCGTTAACCAAGATAAGAGTAAGACTAAAGGTCGAAAAATTGGTGACGAAATTGTGATTATTGAGGTTGAATGCAGAAATAATGAAAGAATCATTAAAATTCAGTCAAATAAAACCCTCATGAACAACACCCATATAAATCTAAAAATTGCCTCTAAGCTTGGAGAAATCGAGCTCCCTTCGTTTTCTTCAGTTCCATTGCCTACAAACTGACTAAATGAAAGCTTAACATGTAATGGGACTATTTTGGATAGACCAACTTTAATTACAAACCCCACTTCTGAGGAATCAGAAAGTGACAAATGCATTGCTTTTGAAATTTTAGAGCTAAAAGTAGCTAAAAAAATGACGCAGTCATTTTTCCAATTTAACCCACCAATAGTCTTAAGAAATCTTCTTCCTTGCACTTTAACGTACATTTCATCAGAAAATCAAAGTGGGTTTATAAACCCAGGGTCATCACGAGATATTTACAATGTCAAAAAATTAGAAAACTTCAAGCTAAGAGCTCATAATAGTCCTCGAGAAAAAATCACTACAGAAGTATGCAGACTTGAAAATATTTTTGAGATGAAGCCAACTGAAAAGATGAACTTAAAAGTAGCACCGCTAGAATTGGAAGGAGAAGAAGATGGAGCTGTGATGACTGCTACTTCTTTAACAATGGATATATTGTATATTCTGATAATTTATCTGCTTTATTGATAAATTAAAGCTATATTTTATTTTAAAATAGGCTAATGATTTATTTTTAATTTATATATAAAAATATATCAAAAAAATCTTATTTAAAAAATGACACTACTGACCTAAGGTCAAGAGAACTGAAAAAGTCGAAAAAAGACGAAAATATAGAAGAAGCTAAATGGTGCGGGGCGAAGTTAATAGAAGTTTATACACCTTTTATTATTGTAAATAAAACAGAGCACAATCTGATTTTTTCAACTGAAGAAAATGTGACTGTTTACAATAGGTCTATTGGGTTTTTAAGCCACAATGAAAAAAAGCTTCAGGCTAAGCTGGAAACCAATAGTGAGTGGTCTAGGAACTTTAATATAGATGCAGCTGGTGTCGCAGATTCTATTGATATTAAATATCGTCCTGAGGACACTGAAGATATTTCTATAGGTATTATAAGAGAAAATGCAAGCTCCCCTATGATCAAGTCGACAGTCATTAAATTTGTCCCAAGATATGTGATTGAAAATGGCTTGAATTTTGATATTTCTCTTCTGCAGCTAGAAAATGGGAAATTAGTTGAAATAGAGCTAAAATCAGGCGAAAAGAAAGCCTTTACTAAGTTTACGCATGGAAAAAAGAGGCTGCTTAGGGCAAAAGCTGGAGGACACGAATGGGGGCCTTTATTTGATATTGATGCTCTTTTTGACTACCAAATGAGAATTCCAGCAGAAAAGCCTGATCAAATAGAAATCCCAGACAAATGAAAAGGCCTAGCTGCCTTTTTCAGGTCAATTAAATGGAACCTTCCTAATTCTTCTAACGAATACCACTATACAATCCGCGTCATCACCACAACGGAAGACCAAGCCACCATTTTTGTCCATCTTTCTTTGCCTGACAACCCAGAATTCGTCGTAATCAACCAAACCGCCGAAAATTTAAAGGCAAAAGCCATAAAAAAGAAAATAAAAAAAGACGAAAATGCCAGTCCTGAAGAAAAAAAATTCATGAAAAACCCAAAATACCAGGAGCACGAAATTTTACCTGGGTCTTATTCACTACTAATTAGAAATAATATTTCTACTATAATAAAATAAAAATAATTAATTAATATAAAAAAAAAGTATATATTCCTATTATATTTAACCCGCTAGACTCTAGAGATGTATGTCTGACTATAAAAGAAGAAGTCAGGACTTTCCCAATTGATGAAGTTTCTAATAAAAAGAAAAAAAAGAAAAAAATGCTGGATTATGAAGTTAATGTAGGACTTAATGGCTGTGCAAGAGAACTGTGCGTTATTGATAAGATTTTTAAAGAAGGGAATGATGAGTTTATAAAAAGCATCACAAATCCTTTACACAAGTATAGGGCATCTACTAAACTTTTTAATTTCCAAGCTAAAATTGAACTGAAAAGGGTTGGGATTTCGTTAATAACTGATGCCCCTGCTGAGATTTTTTATATAAGTTTTGATAAAATCACCATTTTTGCCAAGGTAAAGCAGTCTATGATTTCTTCTAAGCTTGAACAAATACTTAAATTCTACTATAAGCTTGGAAATTTCCAAATTGATAATATGATAGCATAATTAAAATATGGGGTCTTCGTCTAGGTATGGCCTCACGGCCATACATCCTCGACACATATTTTAATTATATCCGGCAAGGTTTTTCTAGCCTTGAAAAGGACAGCAATGCTATGGTAAACAATTCTGCAGGAGGCAGAACCTAGTCCAAGTCCAATTTCGAGACTGGTTTTAACCTCGAAGAAAAAAAGGAAGGTTCAGGTTTGGAAAGGGCAAGCCCAGCAAAGTCTACAGGCAATACCTAGACCGATCGGGCAACTGCCTAGCGTGAAACTGAGCGTTACTTCCCTGGACCTGGACTTAATCCTTTTGCCGATAGGCTACCAGAAATTCCATTTTTTGGAATTTCGAAAGGCCAATTTCGTATTCCCTCAGCCTCAGGAGGTCGCACAAACCCTTAGACTGCCCATTCAAGACTGGAGTCTTTTGCAAGAGACAAGGAGGAGACCCAACGGAAGGAAGGTCGCAAAGCAGTTGAATCCCACAAGGGATCTTCGGTGATTGCGTTAGAATTAAGGGCGCGAGCCCGTCTACATAATGTAATGTAATGTAATGATAATATGATAGCTCGAGGAAAGCAATTTTCTGTCATTTTTTCCCCATTGCCAATCCCTGAAGAAGTGGTGCCATTTTTCCAGCTTGATTTTAGTAGAAAAACTCTAACTTTCCCTACCTTTTTTAACTGGGACAAAAAATATTCTGTTACAATTTCAAAGGGTTAATTATTTTTTTCATAATAAAAAAATTACAATTAAACAATATAGAATGTATGAACTTAATTTATATTTATAAAGAATTAATTCAAAAATGATAGATTCAGTACTAGCTGTTTAAGCGCGGCATTATAATTCACTCCCTGAATTAAACAATTTATATAAAAATATTATAAAATTTTGGTTACAATTTAAAGACCCAAAAAATGAATATTTAGTTCCAATAAAAAGGGGCAGTAAAGTAAGCAATCCACTGACAGAAAGCGTGATTTTAGATCAATTTTATAATGTAAGGCTGTGTTTGCAAGAGTTTAAAATCCAATTAGATCAGCCTGTAGTAAGAATGTCGCTGTCTGTGCTGCGCAGTTTGATGGATTCTATAGCAGAGCCCTCGATGATGAGGTCTAATACTATGTATAAGTTTTTAAATAAAAAAAAATATATAAGTTTTATTATAAAGCTATATTTTATATAGGAATGGTAATGACAGGCAGGAATTACACCACAAAATCTTTAAAAAGAATACATTGTGTCTGCTGTGAGTACAGATAAATATTTAGATCCTTCTAATTTATCGCTATCATTTATCCCTAACCAAAAAGCAAACAGTGTGTTTATTAATGAAATGAATTTGGAATCCCTCCATTTAAACTTGACTTTTAAGAGCTCAAAACAAAGGTTTGAAATGGAAAATGATCCAAGGCAGATGTTTGGGATTGGGCAAATTTTGTCATCTGTTGGAGGAGCGATCATTAATATTTCAGAAACACCTATCAAGCTTATATTTTTTTTTAATGAATTAATGATTTTTATATTTAAATTAAAAAGATCAAAAATAGTATAAAATAGCATAATCAGCTAAAAATGAACGACGTTTTCAGTACCATCCCAGACCTCCAACGAAAAATCATTACCCATTACGTAAAACAAGGACTTTACCAGCTCTACAAAATTCTCGGATCAAGCGATTTAATAGGAAATCCTGTGCAGCTGATCGATAAACTTGGAAAAGGAGTCTACCAGTTCATTAGTGAACCTTATAAAGGACTATTAAAAAACCCTAAAGAGTTTGTGAAAGGGGTAGGAAAAGGCGTAAAAGGCCTAGTAGGAGGGGTGGTTACAGGAGGGTTTGGGAGCATTTCAAAAATAACAGGAAGCTTGTATGGAGTTCTCAAAAATGTCAGTGGAGATGAAGAAGGGGCTGATAGAATTAAAGAAACAAGAAATGTGGTCACTGGGACGTTTTATGGAGTTGTAGGAGGAGTTAAAGATTTGGGTGAAGGGGTGACTGGGATTTTTACAAAACCATTCAAAGGGGCGAAAAAACAAGGCGCAAAAGGATTTATCAAAGGGGTCGGAATTGGGCTGTTTGGGGCAATTTCTGCGCCATTTTCAGCGATTTTGCATTTTGGGACTTCTGTATCATCAGGTGTAGCAAATTCTACGGCGTGGGATGATAAAAATAAGCAACGTCTGCATGGGAGATCAAGATTTCCAAGGCAATTTTCAACAACTATGGTTGTTGAAAAATATAACCATGAGATTGCACAAGCCCAAGAATTTTTATTAATTTATTTTTAAAAAATATTTATTTTTTTTTTGCTGCTTTATTTTATAGTTATTTAATCAATATTTAAAACAAAATAACCAAGAATTTTTAAGAACAAATATCAAGAATAAATGGGAAAGACTTGTAATGTACCAAAACTTTGAAGACTTAAACGACGTTATGATCCTCATCACTTCTGTCAGAGTTTTACTCTTCATAGAAGGTGAAAAGAAAGCCGGTCTCAAGTTAAAACAAATCAAGCATTGCAAGTTTTTAAAAGTTGGCGAAACTATTACATTCGAAATGCGTGATATGGTTAGCAATATAATCATATCAAGCACACTTATTGCTGGCTTGCTAAAAGTATTTGAAACTGTCACTGCAATGAACAATAAAATTCCAAAGGACGTAGCATTACAACAAATATTATCGATTAAAGATATTCTACGCTAAATTAAGCTTAATTTTCTACTACAATTTAATGGCATTTTTATATAAAATAAGCTGTTTATGGCTTACAACTACTTAATCTTAATAATCACTTTATAAAGATAGCTCTAACGCTTTGGTAGTCTCCTGCAGTCTGCTTATTTTTCTACCAATATCGTCGCATGCAGTTTCTACATTTATTAATTTTTCATTCATTGAGCTCATCTTGTGAGAAAGTGTGCCTACAACTTTTGACAGTTCTTTGGTTTTTATCGCAAATTGGGTTAAAACTGGGTTTGTGATTTTTTCTGAGTCTAAAAAGTCAATCACTTCTAACGCTTCAGGTGGGATTTCTCCTTTTGAAATTTTCAGGGCTATCGCAGTATGGCCTTTTTCTTCAGCAGTCACAATAGCTCGGATTTTTTCGACCATAGCTTTGACGCTGCTAGTGACTTTGGTGTTTTTTCTATTTCGCTTTTTCATTATAAGCTTAATCACTTCATTTTTTACTTTGATTTTGGATTTCCAAGCTTTTCGGTTGGCAGTTTTGTCGTATTTAAAGCATTTGGAATAGTCTAATGGGATTTGTTTTCTTAGGTACTCTTGCCTGAAATTATCCCAAACTTGCATTTCAATTTTTTGAGCTTCTATTTTCCTCTTCAATTTTGGAAAATCTACCAATAAGTCTTCAAGATCAGGATTTGTAATTACCATAACCCTTGTAGGCTCAATAACTCTACAAATAACTGTAGCTGGATATTGCATTAATAAATGCCTGGAGCATAACACACTTCCCATGCCTAGCTCATCTATAACTATTTTGACTCCTTTTAAATTCCCATACCCTGAGTTGCTTTTTTTACTTCTTGAGCTTAATCCTAAATTTTCTCCACCATAAACTGAAGAATGCCTATGTTTATTTTTCAAAATATATGTAAGGTTACTATCAAAAACGACAAAAATTATCTGGACTTTTCCTTCTAAAATTAAAAATGCTTTATCAATAGTTTGGCCTTGTTGGAAAAGGTATGAGTTTGGGGCATAGTTTTCGACATCAAGGGAATAAATTAAATGGTCTGCTGCTCTTGGTGAGATGTTATCAAAATATGGGACTCTAGCTAAGGTTCGCTTTAGGAAGGACTTATAATTATCTTTATAAGTGGAAACTGAGTTCAAAAAAGTTTGCTTTACTTCAGGGAATTTTTTTAAAAGTTCACCAAGAATAGGTTTTGTTATAACAGCAAGGGTAGAATAAGTCCGAGTTTTAACACTTGCAGTTCTAGGTGTCTTATAAAGCGCTGAAACTTCTCCAAAATAAGAGCCTGGTTCCAATATTCTGACAGAATGTGAATTTTTATACTCATCTAAGACTTCTACTTCACAAGACCCCATCCCTACAAAATAAATGCAATCCTCAGTATCAAACTGATTTACAACAGAATATTCCGGCTGAAAAAACTGACTATCTAATTTTTGCAAAACAAATTTTATCAATTGTGAATTTCCTTCAAAAAACTCACTTTCCCTAAAAACTTTTTCAAATAAACACGCACTGATTTTTTGTTTTTTACTAGGGGGAATTAATTTTGAAAAATCTTCGTAGCTTTCTTGCTGGTCTAAAATTTTGAATGAGGAGGTTAAATAGTCAGTGATTTTCATTTGGAGCTCATCAGGCAACTTCATGTTTCTCATTGCGGTATTAACAACATCGTGTAGGTCGCTTAGTCTTTGGGATTCTCGGGTCAAGCTTGCCATGATGACTGAAATTTGACCGAAGACGACAGCAGTAATGATTGAGCCGACTAGTACTAGAATTCCACCTATTGCATATTGAAGGGTTGTGCGAGGCCAAAATTCAATCCCAGAATATGCAAAAACCATCGCATATAAGGCCTGGGAGTATTTAAAATAATTGGGAGACTCATATAGATATTTTAAGTTAGAGTCTAGAGAAAGGCAAGGCGGCACCCAAGAGTGACTATCATCTTGTTCATTTACTAAATAAAACCAAAAGCAAGCTAAAAGATGAAGATAAATACCAAGCCATAACAAAATTGTGCAAAATCTAATAAAAAGCTTAATCCATTCAGTCATTTTCATGAACATCAAATCATTGGTAACTTTAAGGATCCTTTCTAGTTTTGTAAGCTTGAACAGTGTAAATGCAGGAATGTCATAAAAATATTCTGAAGGTAAAGCAGCTAGTATATCAAAAACAAGCCTATTTTTTAAATAGTTAATAGCTATTTCTTTAGTGTCAAACACTTCATCACCGGAAGTGGAGTCATAATAAGTGGTTCTAAAATTCATTATTATATCACCTGAAAAAACTATCATATTAATAAGCCCAATAGCTTTAATTGAAGGGTTTGCCATTTCTTCTATAGCAAAACCTAAAATATAAGGGATAGTGAACGTGTTATATAAGACTACAATAATGATAAATATATCTCATTTTACCCTCATAAAACCTGACTTATGAAACATAAATTCAGGGAGGGTGACTTTTGAAACCAAGTGCGAATGCGAACTTCTTAAGGAAGAAAACGACAATGATAGGCTAGCGTCGTCGTCTTCTTCTATGTGAGAAACACTCTCATAGCCGCTTGAATGTATTGATTCATTGTGACTTTTTGCTTTAGATAACATTTTTTATTATAAGAGAGTGAAATAATTTTTATTAATTGGAAAATATATATATTGCAAAAACCATGGCTTTATATTAGGAAATAATACTTATGGTGGGTTATGCTTTAATGATATGAATTCTTGTAGATAATTTTATAATATATTTTAAATTCATAGCTTCGAAGTTTTTGAATCAATTTTCTCCATTTTAAATTTAATAAAGCTGAATTATTACTTAAAGGCTTTAATTAAAATAATTTCTATTTGAAACTTAATTATTCCTTTATGTAGTTATTAAATATTGAGAGTTAAATCTTTTTAGAATTTTTGAATTTTATTTATTTGATTAAGATTTTTGAAAATTATTAGTTAAAAACGAAAATGTATATGCAATTTGCAAGAAATAGGAATATTTCATGTATTTAAGCACTTAAGATATTCAATTAAAAATTTGTGAAACTTAGTGATTGTATTTTAAAATTATGAAAAATTATACTAATTGTGTATTTCTTGTCTGGTTTCTGGATTTTTTATTTTTATTTACTATTATGATTCAGGTACTTCTCTAATTTAAAAAATTTGAAAAATTGAATAGAAAATACCTAAATTCTAATTACTTTTAGATCCTATCAAAGAAATTACCTTGCAAATTAATCTTAAATTTACCATTACAACTTTCAAATTTTCCATCATTTTAAGCGGCCATTCCCACAAAACTTCAACTCAATGCAATGAAACCTTTAAATAATTGACAAATATATCAGAAGGCATTTATATTTTAATTATTGAAAACTCATAATTCCTTCTTATTTAATTTTTCCTCTATCTCTTCCTATTTCCCTCTCTTCTATCTAGTAAAATAATTTTTTCCTTATTTTCATCTATTTATCCAAAAAAATTTATCTCAGCTTCAATTTGTTAAAGGAGCATTTTGGCATTACTTAACTCCATAAAATGAATTGTCAATATTAAATGGAGATTACCACACTTGCACCTTCTAACTCAACAGAAAATATATTGTAAGAAAATTACTTAGCTCCTTAGAAGATTGAGTTGCGTCTTGTGCAAATTGCTCACAGCTTTTATCTCAGGACGAATATGAAGGCCACATAAGCCACCATTGTGCACTTACTAGAAGAGACTCATTAAGTCCCATAGGCAGCACAGAAACTTTCACTGACTTTACCCCAACAAATGATCTTAGAGACACGTGTAAATTTTGCCACAGAAAATTTTTACCTGACAGGATTTCAAAACACGAGTCCGCTTGCGAATTTTCGTCTATAAAACGACCTCAATTTGATATGAAGCGAAAACGTCTCCCTATGCTGGATTTTGACAATTCAAAAGTCCTCCAAAACCAGAAAAAAATCACTTTGACCTCGAAATTTAACGACAAGAAGTGATTCAAACTGCATGAAAATTTTTTAAATTCTATCGGATATGAAAGGAAGGTGAAGTCCTTCGGAGAAAAAGGCAAAGATTTAAATAGTCTAAAACCACCCAGTGTTTTATATGATGACTATATACAGTGCCCAACCTGCCTTAGAAAATTCGCACCAGTTTCAGCTGAAAGACATATAGCAATTTGCAAAAATATTATAAACAAGCCGAAACAGCTAATGCGAGTTCCATCTGATTTATGTTTGCCGACTATAAAAATAAGGCAAAAAAAACATAATAAAAAAATAAATTCTCTTGATGCTTCTCCACTGAAAGACGAAAATTTTCAAGGATATTTTAATTTTTCATTAGCTGACACTCCAAATGAATTTACTGTAAAAAAAACT
Organism: Blepharisma stoltei; assembly: GCA_914767885.1. NCBI lineage: Eukaryota > Ciliophora > Heterotrichea > Heterotrichida > Blepharismidae > Blepharisma > Blepharisma stoltei. The sequence goes on along the minus strand of CAJZBQ010000020.1, from coordinate 109,508 downwards.
TCGATTCCTCCAGTTATGAGAAATTCACCTGAACTAAGTGGCCAATGTACAATAAAAACTCGAAGGCAAGATTCTTTTGCTTTCCCAATCCAATGCTCTCATTGCTCAAAGATTTTTGATTCTAAAGGACTTGAAAAACATGTTAAAGATTACTCTAAAGAATTATCAAAAATAAAGCGGTTTAGGGTATTGTCAGAAACTCCTTGCCCAAAATATAATCCGACTAATGGCCAGTTGAAAAATGCACATCTGATTAAAGAAGCATCAACATTAAGACTGCATAGATATGAAAAAGGAAATGCCCGAGAAGAGCCCTGTAAAAACTGTAAATCAATTTGCCCTATTAGTGCTAAGTTTTGCATGAATTGTGGATTGAAATTGGGTGATGAATAAATTAGCTTTTATTTATACAATAAATAATAATTCTAGTATCAGTTTAGTAAAAAGTCTTTTCATATATAATTTTAAAATAAATTTATAAGTAAGTCCCTAACTCCCACCCCCCCTCCGTGAGTGAACAAAAAAAATTTTGTTCACTCACGGAGGGGTTCATTTGTTTTTTTTTTTAAAAAATTTATATATAAATTTTATAGAATTTTTTTTTTCTTCGAAATTTAAAAAAAATCCTAATTTGCAAAAATTGGAAAGCAAATATTGATTTATTATAAAATTTATGTTTTAAAACGTAATTTGTTTAAAATTAAATATAATTAGCTCGAGATTTCATTGTACTAATTATCACTTATATATCAATTTTTTTTTCCATAAAAAATTTTTTGTTCAGTCACGGGGGTTTTTGGGCAAAAAATGGCGATTTTTCTAATGGTTTTGTTCACTCACGGAGGGGGGGAGTAAGTTTACAGACTTGGCAACTTCACTAAATCTTGGCAGTGAAAATTTTTTCACTAAGGCATGTTGCTGAGCATGCTTGATATTTTGCAGACATAGCTGCAGTTCTTTTGTACAAGCCTTTAAATCTTGTTTGCTGTATTTAGTTTGCTCAATCAATGCACTTGGTAATAGATCTTTTACATCATTCAGCTTATTTGTTAAATAAACTGCTGATATAGCTATAATAGAAGGAGAAAATTTGATCATTTTGTACTCCATAAGTGTCATCTCTATAAGATACTGTGCGAAATGGAAATCTTTTTCCTCAAACTCACATAGCCTGGAATAGCGTTCTAAGAACCTAAATGAGCTGGGCGTTGTAATGTTATATTGCAGCGTGCTGAGGATTTTCGCTTCCATTTCTAAAATTTCTGCTTTTGTATAGGTGTCATCTGTTATTTTTGCTAAATCTTTTATATCTGGAAAATAAATTTCCTCATATTTGCAAGCTATCAAAAGTGCAGAAACTCCAATTAACTGCAAAATCGAGGTGCTAACATTCACAATTTCTAGATATCTGTCAATTAAATTGACTGCTAAATAAAGCGTTTCTGGAAGAAGCTTAAATTTCAGGTGGACTTCTATGACCCAGTCTATTAAGATTGCTCTCATTCCTTCGTTAATCTCATGCTGTCGTCTCATATAGCCTTCTCTCGGAATATATAATTTTTCGGCTAATTTTATATGATATCGTTATTTGCTGATTTTTGAACATTACCACATAAATGTGGAATCTTTTCCGCGTGTGAAAAGATGATTCCACATGTGAAATCAAAAGGGCTTCATATGTGGAAAAGATTCCACATTTAGGTGGTAAAGTTCAAAAATCAGCATATAAACGATAATTTATTATTAATTTATTTTGGGAAAACTGTAAAAAAAATGCAAAAATCATGCACCATTTTTCAATTGATTGAAGATAGTTAAAAATATCGTGAGCATAATAGCCAAGCCGTTGGGGATCAAAAGAATCTTGGCTGTCAATATCAAGAGGGCGAAGAGTTATATTGGTAATATCATGGCCAAAGGATCTGAACCGGTTTTCTGCAACTCTTGGAGTCTTTTTGGAGATCTGGTTTTCCTTGTTTGAGTATAGGTCAAGCGAATGAGTATTCATGCTATTGGAAATAATTTATTATATGTTATGGCCTAACGGTCAAATTGTGTTTAAAATGTACGCACGTTATGAAAGTGATGCACATTATTTTGAAGGAATCGTTATAATACGCCATATTTAAATTTAAGTTCACTCTAAGCAGCAGATTATGAGGCTAGAACTTCTGATTTTTTGTAGGTTAGTCATTCGTTAGGTGATAATTTAAAGGGTATCCTGTTAATTATATAAAATTAATTTTTTCATTATTTAAACAATTAATCTAACTTCCCCCCCCCCTCCGTGAGTGAACAAAAAAATTTTGTTCACTCACGGAGGGAGGTTAATTTTTTTTTTTTTAAAAAAATTTATATATAAATTTTCTAAAAAATATTTTTTTTCGAAATTTAAAAAAAATCCTAATTCGCAAAAATTGGAAAGCAAATATTATTTAAATTTATAAAATTTATGTTTTAAAAAGCAATTCGTTTAAAATTAAATAGAATTAGCTCTAGATTTCATTATACTAATTATCATTTATATATCAAATTTTTTTTCCATAAAAAATTTTTGTTCACTCACAGAGGGTGGGTTTTTGGGCAAAAAATAGCGATTTTTCTAATGGTTTTGTTCACTCACGGAGGGGGGGGGGGAGTAATAAAACTCTTTGTACAGCATAAAGATAGGAATGAAATTTTTTATAGCTAAATTTGTGTTTGCATATTAAGAAGGGATGCTGGGTTTGAAATTCTATATCTAATTTTATCCATGAAGACTCAAAGAGATTCTAAAATAATTCTTCTGACTCCAATTAGAAACAAGAAGGGGTTTTAGTAGTTAGGGCTGGTTAATATAAAAATTATATCATTTTTTTTATTAAATTTCAATTATAGTTTTGTTCTCTAATCAAGGGAAGAGAGTTAGTGCTTTTAGAATATTTTTCCTTTCTCTTTCTATTTTTCTCTTGCTTCTTGATTAAGCTAAATTTTTGCTCAATTCTCTGGGCTAGTAAGAAAACTGCTGGAAAGAGAAAATTAGCCCCCATTATTATTGAGCAGAAATTGTTTTAGTATAAATGATTTAATTAAGTATATAATAATTAACAATAAAATCTCAAGTGAATTATATATATGCGTTCTCATAAAAATTAATTTTCATCTTAAAACATAAATTATATAAATAAATTAAATTTTCCATTACAAATTTTATAAATTTCTAGTTTTATAATAGCAAAAGTAACTCCCATGAATGATTAAAAAACATTAGTTAAGAAGGGGGGAGAGTTAGCAAAAGCGTTTCTTTATTTAGCTAAACTCATATTACATACAGCTAAGACTTTCACTGAATTTAATAGAGCTGAAAGATTGATAATTTTCAACTGAGCTTGGCTTTGAAATTTTCCAAGCTTTACAAATATCAGCTCCCTAAAAATAGTGTTTCAAAAGAAGTAGCAGAGAGCATTAGGGCATTGAGATCATTGCTCTGTTAGCTATTTGGCTATAAAACGATAATTTTTCAGCAAGTTTGAAATTTTTTGTTTTAATCACTCTTCTTACTTTCTCCATTTTATATTTGGAACAAATCATTTAATGACAATTATTATATTTTTCATACAAATTTATTTTTATAAAACTTATCAATTCAATGCGCTAGCTTCGCTTAATGTATTATAATTGTAACTTCTATTTAAAATAGAGCAAATTATATAAATTTCTGAATTTTTTGATATTAAATGGTTATCAAAATTATGTACTTGCTAGTTTATCAAAAAAACTTTGATTTATATATTCATTAAATTTAAAAGGAGAATTAGGATTATAAGACATTTTGAGTTTTATCGAATTTGTGCAGTTGCAGTCCGACTTTCAAAGAAAAGTGAATTTTGGAGAGGATCAGACATTTTGAAAATTTAATAAAATTCTTCATATTTAACTTATTTATTAGAAATCTCATTTCCGAAAATACTTGGCATCAATTAGTGAATTTAAAGTCAATTTTTTTACAAATTCAGAATTAAATCTACTGTTAAAGAATCTTCATGTCATCAAAAAGAAAAGTTCAGGATTTTCGTAATAGGATGGAGAAAGAGAAGAGATTTAAAAGAGAGTCAGAAGGAGATATAGCGAAAAAAGTCGAGAATAGCTTATTGATTTTTTAAAAAATATTAATTAAGGCCTTTTAAACCATTCTGCATATTTAACGCTTGTATTAGATTTGCTATATTAAGAGCAATTTCACCAATATAAATTGGTTAATCAATTCCTATCGTCTCAAATTTCACAATATATAATTAAACAAAATTATCAAAAAGTAAAATAAATGAAAATGGTCAATCAAAAAAATAAAAATATTAAACTCAATTTGCAAATAATTTTTTTAAAAATGATTGCAATTGATTATTAATTATAAACTAATTAATTTTATTTGAATTCGAACATTTTTTTTTCTCAATCCCAAGTGCCAAAGTATATAGCCTTGAGTCGAGCAAATAGTCATTCTCTTGACAAAGCTTGAAAAGGCTTTCCAAAAGTCCGTGAACTGGCACAGTTTCTATTTTAATCATTTCAGAGTCATCTCTCTCCCTAATCCCCATATTTTCTTCTAAACTTTGATTTATTTTGATTTTTACATATTGAATTGTTTCATTGCTTTTTCATGGGTCTGAATGAGTAGGGGTCCCAAGAATAGTGACATCCTCAGATTTCCCTAAGTATCCAGTTTTCCTATACAAAATATCTAAAGAATTTTCTACCAAGTCCCCATCTTGGACAAACCCTGAAGGCAAACTCAAAATTATTTTTTCCGACGAGCATCTATACATAGCCGTCAAGACCAGGATTTCATTGGAATTTTCTTTAAATGTGGGAATAATACAAACCATGTCAATAGACCTCAATTCTGGCCGATTGTTGCGTTGAACATATTCTCATTTCGCTTGTCATTTGTGATCTTTTATAGTGAATGGAATCGCTTTGACTTCAATGAAAGCGCCTCTATGGATTATTTCATCAGATTGCATTTATTACAAGGAGCCAACAGAAATTATTTTTTATATTAAATGGATTTTTGCTGTGATTAGATCAATCACAACTTATTCAGTTTTTAAAAATGAAACACAAAAAAGCGATTTAGAAATTTACATAAAATAAGCTGAAAATTAAAACAAATAAAATTAAAATTGACGTAGATAAATAACATTTAAGTAAGTCTGCGAGTTTTTGACTGTGCTTATTTCAAAAATCCTTTTGAATTTTGGTTGAAGAAGGAAAGATTCATATCAGATTGTTAAGATAATCGCAAAATAATTATAGAAAAAATGTTTTTAATTCACTAACTCCTCGCCCTCAGTGAGTTAAGTTTTTTTCGAGGTTTAAAAAACCCAATTCGCAAAACTGGAAAGCAAATATTTATTTAATTTGTAAAATTTATGTTTTAAAATGCAAGCTTTTTAAAATTCAACAGAATTAGCTAGATATTTCATTATAATAATTATCACTTATATATCAAAAATTTTTTTTTCATAAAAATTTTTTGTTCGCTCACGGAAGGTGGTTTTTGGCCAAGAAATAGGGATTTTTCTAATTATTTTGCTCGCTCACTGAGGGGGAGTAATATATCTATAGAATCTCAAAATTAAAAGGAACTATATTTATTAAGATATTAATATTTTTATTTATCAAATCCATAATAGCTCGCTATTTTTAACTATTTCTTTACTTTAACCCTCAAAAACTATTTAAAAAATCTTTTACATTTACTTAAACTCATTTGAAATACTCACAACTTGTTCAGGCTCTTCACTTTCTTCAGCTTCTAGCTCAATTTCTTCCTCTTCAGGCTCTTCTGGTTTTTCTATCAGAAATTCCATCCCATCCCCTCCCATTTTCATATCGACAATTCCCTGATGGTCTCCGCAAGTGCAACAGCTTGCATCAGGCTCGTCCTTATTAAATAATGAATAAGTTTCCTTTGTATAAGGAACTTGCCCAGGCTTACATTTGCAGCATTCCAAAACCGGTGAGCAATGAGGATTTTCACATACAAGATCACATTTAGGCTTAGGGCATTCTGGCTTATGACAGTCCCAGGTGCATTTTAAGTCTTCACATACCACTTGGCAATCAGGCTCAGGAGATTTGCAGCGAGTTACACATTCAGGGTTTTTACAGTCTGTATGACATGGGGGGCAGTTTTGGGATGTGCAAGGCTCTTCTGGACATTTTATGTCACAGACTGGAGCTGCACAGGATACATCACATTGAGGCTCTTCTGGAGGGGTGCATGAAACGTGGCAGGAAGGTGCTTCACAGATAGGATATAGGGTATTTAAGGTTTCTAATGCCAAATTTCCACTCAAGGAGAAGAGCCAAAAAAGGTGTGTCACGAGCATTTCCAATCCAAAAGATCGGACCATTCCAAAAATCTAACTGCAATCCTGACCAGTGCTTCTTACCCTGCATGATGCCTTGCCTGACTCAGCTCCTGCACATGCTCCGCCTAAGGTTTGCCTTCTCAGATGTGCTGAGTGGTAAAACCCTGAGTCTTTTGGTTGCATTATAGAGTAATTCCTCTGGCTATCCCCAAAGTTAAACCGCTTTTGCCACGCCGAAGTTCTCAAGAGAAACCAACTCCATAAATAAGATTCCATGAAGGATATAAAGTCACAGATCTAATTTCTCTCGAACTGAGTGCCATTTATTTATCTACAGATAGGGGAACAGATGGCAGCACAGTGAGGATCATCACATTTTCAGGAGCATTGAGGGTGGCAGTCTTGGGCGAGAGATAAGGTAAGGGATAATAAGTAGAGGAACATTTTAAATTTTAACGACATTTTAATAGGATGTGAAAAAGAGTGTTTAAGATGAAATTGGAAGTAAATATGAAGGAAAATTAAATAATAGACTGCATTTTAATAGTTATTTTAGTATATCCTTCATATATGAAAGGCTAATGTGAAATATGAAAGATAAAATTTTATTGTAATTAAGAAAAATTTGTATGGTGAGTAGAAAAAGTTGAGTCGAATTAAATAATAAATTTCTTGATATTTTATTTTATTTAAAAATCTGCCAATATTCCTCTTAATTTATGATACTTATAGGCATATAAAATATTATATTAAACTAAAATAGAATGGACAACTCAACCTTTACCTACAAATCACTACTCAAAAAACTTGTAAAAATTACTTATACCCCTTAAAATAAAAAAAAAATAATTTTTCAATTAAATTACAAAGAGTTTTTGATTTAAAATAATTTAAGAAAAAGAGCTAGAAAAACCAAGGAGGCGTTTCACAGCTTTCTTGTGAATTTTGTTTCAAAGACATCACAAATGCCACCTATATAAAATGTGCTGAATGCCCCAACATCTTGATATGTGTCAATTGCTACATCCAAGGCCTGGAAAAAGGCTGCCACACTCGGCTTCACAAATTTTTCATAATTGACAGCCTTAAATTCCCTTTATTCAATACTAGCTGATCAGCAAAAGAGGAAAATCTCCTTTTAGAATCAATGCTAAAATACGGGTATGGAAACTGGGGTGCTATATCTAAAGCTTTATATATCCTTCCCTATATGAATTTTCTATAAATAATTGAATTTTATAAATATCGAAAATCCATATAAAAAACAATACAAAAAAATCCAGCTGGGAATGCGAAAAGCATTACAAACAAATTTACATGAAAAAATCCCCTGCAGAGATGGCAAACATTGAAATAATCAGCTATAGAGACGATCGTGGATATATTGTCCAAACCCAATCAAATGCATTATCAAGATTCAAAGAGATCATGCGAGATCCCATGCCTATCCCAGACCGCCGAAATGAGCTAGAAAAGCCTGCCCTCAGTGACTTTGCAGGCTATATCCCATTTCGGCGCGATTTTGAGGTTGAGTGGGAAAACGACATAGAATTATACCTAGCAGACCTTGAGTTTTATGACGATGACAGATATGAAGAAACACAAATCAAGCTAAAACAACTAGAAGCCTATAATAAAGTCCTAGACGAGCGTGAAGAAAGGAAAAAGTTCGTAATGGAAAGATGGCCTATAGAAGTCAAAAATGAACGAAAATTCAGAAACCCTGTAGAAAAAAGCATTTACCAGTCAATGAAGCCATTTGCAAGACTTTTGCCGCCTGATAAACATATAGCGTTATGTGAGGGGCTGACTAAAGAATATATTTTGAAGCTGAAATTAGAAGAATTGAGAGAAGCAAGAAGTTTAGGGATCGCGACTGAAGAAGATTTTAAAAAATTTTTAAATGAAAAAAGAAATAGCTCGATTAAAGGCAAAGAGTATGATGTCATTTTTAAAGAGCCGTTCATGCACAAAATGGCACAGCAAGAAAGAGACCAACAGATTGCTGGGGCAGAAATTGCAGAATTAAACTCAACTATAAACCCATCCACGCAGTTAACCTCAGTTGAAGAAGAATTTTGTGATAAAATGGGCTTCACCCCTGACGAATATTTAGGCTTAAAAGACAAAATCTGTGAACAAATAGAAAGCAAAGGATTTATTACAGAAGAGCTATTGAACGGCTCAAGAGTAGAAACTAACAAGAAAAAAGAGCTTTTCGACTTTGTAGTGAAACTAACTCCCCCCCCCCCCTCCGTGAGAGAACAAAAAAAAATTTTGTTCGCTCACGGAGGGGGGTTAATTTTTTTTTTTAAAAAAATTTATATATAAAATTTTATAAAAAATATTTTTTTTCGAAATTTAAAAAAAATCCTAATTTGCAAAAATTGGGAAGCAAATATTAATTTAATTTGCAAAATTTATGTTTTAAAAACGCAATTTGTTTAAAATTAAACAGAATTAGCTCTAGATTTCATTATACTAATTATCACTTATATATCAAAATTTTTTTCCATTAAAATTTTTTCTATTAAAAAAATTTTTGTTCACTCACGGAGGGTGGGTTTTTGGTCAAAAAATGGCGATTTTTCTAATGGTTTTGTTCGCTCACGGAGGGGGGGGGAGTAAGAACAATTTAATAACTTTATAAATGATTTTAATAAACGATATATCTGCTTGTCAAGAACTCCATTCTTTCCTTATAAATTTGTTCACCCCCATCCACCCACTCAACGGCCATATCTTGATCTTCTTCTTCACTGCTTTCTTCGTCACTTTCTTCATTTTCTTCAATTTCTTCCTCAATGTCTTCAGAAGGGTGTTCAATTAAATAATTATCAATACACAGCTTAGTGACTGGGTCAACTTGGCTCATAAATTCAAACTGTTTTGAAGAGTCCTCAAACTCGTTTTCTTCTTGGATTTCTTCTTGCTGCGCAGATCGTAAAGCTTTGATGTCTTCTGCGTCTTCTACTTGTTTGCAGGCTTCCTCTAAGGCTTCGTCTGAGACATTTTCAAAGAATTCTTCAACTTTTACCCGCTGGTGCTGGAGATATTGTGTGGTAAATTGGCCTTCTTCCATGATAAGATCGTCAAGGTGGCTTTTTTGTAAGGATTTTTTGAGAATGTTTTCTTCAATTGTGTAAGAAGAAATAAGACGATATATGTGGACGTTTCTGGTTTGGCCGATTCTGTGGCAACGGTCTTGGGCTTGTTTATCCATTGCAGGGTTTCAATCGGTATCGTAAAATATGACTGTGTCAGCTCCTGTTAAGTTAATTCCTAATCCACCGCTTCTTGTAGAAGAAATAAAACAAAAAACTCTTGGATCTAAATTGAAGATATCAATGACCCTTTGCCGTGTCTCCACTTTGGTATTCCCATCAAGTCTCACATATGTATATCCATGCAGATTTAAAAATTTTTCAAGGATATCAAGCATCTTTGTCATTTGAGTAAAAATCACGCATTTATGATTTTCTTGGCTGAGCTTGTGGAGCAATGCTGAGAGTTTTCGCAGTTTTCCACAGTCATGCTCGATTGATTGGCGGTCAGGGAATAAAAGCTGCTGTCTGGTAATTAAATAGTGCAGGATTGCGATTTTTGGGAAAATTTTATATTGAAGATATTGCTCTTGAGCGATTAAATTATCAGAAACCTGGCAATTTTTGGCTAAATCCAGTATTGGTGAAGGATTTGAAACTTTAGGCTGAATCACTTGATATCTTATCATGGTTTCTGAGAGGCTTTTTAATCTGTCCTCAAGAGAAGAAATCAAAATTTTTGCTCATCTTGGATTAATAATTTTGATATAGCTTCCTTTTATTGCCCTTCTTTTATATTTATTTCCTTTATACACCTTATTAAGATTTGCTGAATATCCTCTGTAATTTTTCAATTTTTCAATTTTTAATAAATCATGCAAAGCAGCTCCATATATAGGCACAATATCAGTTTTTTTCTTATTATAAGGGACTGCTGATGGAGCTGCAGGGATTTTTATTCCAATTTTCAGTTCAGGAACCATCGTAATCCCTAATTTTCATCTTAAATTTGCTAAATAACTGATTTCTATAGCGTTAATTTTGCTGTTTTTTTCTCTATCTGCAAATCCTACCCATGGGTAGATTTTTTCATCATTAATTAAAAACATAGGGTGCATTTTAATTCGTAATTGGACACTTTGGAAAGGAGCTTTTACATCCCTTGGCTCAAAAAGGTCAGGATGGTTGCATACTTTTCGTAGTTGCATTAATATAATTCTATTATTAAATATTCTAAAATATAATATTAAATAAATAAAGCTTATTTCTGTTATTTTACTATACATTCATTAAGCTTACACAGTCTCCAGAGACTTGTACATATCTTCTTTCTAGAAATTCATCATAAAGGTATTGCTGCCTTCTTGATAATGGGCAAAAAATGATATGGTGTATTTTATCAGGAAGCTGCGTTTCTACATCTTTTTTCATTCTTCTCAATAAAAAAGGTCGGAGAATTGAGTGAAGTCTTTGAATGACTGTAAGCGAAAAATCAGTATTATTACTGATTGCGCTGTGAAATGGGCTTGAAAATCATGCATAGAAATCTTCATGGGATGTATATTTTACTATATAAAAAGCTATAAATCCTATAGAGCACTCCCTTTATTTTCATAGAAATATAACTGTACCTAAAATAATGACAAGTAAATTATAGAAAATAATAATAAATAAATCAGGCATTAAAAAATGCAACAAGCTTCATAGCTCCATCACATCATTCTGCAATGGAGTTCCTGTAAGCAAAAGTCTTCTCTGTGAATTAAATTTCAGTAATATTTGCCATCTTTGGGAGTGAAAATTCTTTATATGCTGAGCTTCGTCAAGAATCAAATAATACCATTGTTTCCTTTTAAATGCAAAATGGTCTTGGACGACTAGCTTATATGAAGTAATGCAAACGTGAAAAGAATTGGGCTTGGATCATCCTTGGCGCTTAAGTTTCCTTTCTTTTTGAGTCCCGAAGTATGTGAGGACTTTGAGTGCTGGGCACCATCTTTTTAGCTCCATTTCTCAGTTCATCACAATACTGGTCGGGACTACTATTAAATGTGGACCCCAAACCCCTCTTTCGCAGGCCAAATAAGAAAGCAGAGCAATAGTTTGGATTGTTTTGCCAAGACCCATTTCGTCAGCTAAAATCCCATTCAGCTTCTTATCGTGTAAGGTAACAAGCCAGTCAAGGCCAATATGCTGGTATTCTCTTAGCCGTCCTCTTATTAAAAACGGCAGCTTTGTAAACACCTTTGAGGTTGCTAATGTAATTCCTTTCGGCTGCATCAGGCTTGCCATTTCAGCTACATTTTGTACCTCATCTTTGTCTTCCCATGCCCTTCACTGTTCATTTTCTCATTTCAGCTGTATCACAACAGGCCCATTTCCCTGATGCAGCTTCTTCGCAACTTTATTTGACAATTCCAGCTGTTTATCCACAAGTTTATCTAACCTCCTATTCCTTAAGTTTTGTTTTTTCTCTTCCTCTTGTAACGACCTTATATGACAAGCTATTTTAACAACAGCGCTTCAATACTTAGTAATCATTTTAGAGACCCTATTGGCAAGTTTTTTTTTCATTGCAAGCTCTTCTTCAGAGACTTTTTGGGCTTGTTCTTGTTTTTGCTTTATGATTCCCAATGAAGCTCTTACTAGCTTCTTGGCAGACGCGATTTTTAGCTTTCTTTCTCTATCAAAATCTTCGGCCATTCATTCCATTTCGCCCAGAAGATGATCTCTATGTGTTCTTGGGCGCTCATATTCAGCTATATGATGTAGCTTGCGACCATAGATTTTTCGAAGGTATTTGATACGCTTGATAATGCTGTCTTGATATGATCTGAGGTCATCCAAACTTGGCTTTTGGCCAAGTTTTGTCAGTTTTGAGGACCCACAATTGTCAGAGAGAGATTCTGGCTCAGAGGATTCGGAAGGAAGATTTGGCTCAATTGTTTCTAATACGGATGGACTGTGCATTTGATATAATTCTTTATCGCGGACATAAATAAAATGAAGAATTGTCAACGGGATGATTTTAATTAAAATTGGGAGGGAAGAGGCAGAAAATTGTGGCTGAGACTAAGAGATTTTAATGTGGGAGAGATGAAAAGTGAGGAAATGAAAAAGATTGAGGATTATGCTACAAGAATTGACATTGGCGGGAAATTTATGGAGACGTGTAATAGATAGATGAGTTGGAAAAGTTTATAGGGTTCGCTTTAGAAATAAAATACTTTGCTAAAGAAGAAAACTCTGCTGTTTAGCTAAAAGTTGCTTGATATAAAAGATTAAGAATTTACAAAAAAAGAATCGCCAAATCTCATAACTTCCCCTATGAGCCGGCAAAATAATTTTTCTCTTTACTCCCCCCCCCCCTCCGTGAGCGAACAAAACCATTAGAAAAATCGCCATTTTTTGACCAAAAACCCACCCTCCGTGAGTGAACAAAAATTTTTTTAATAGAAAAAATTTTAATGGAAAAAAATTTTGATATATAAGTGATAATTAGTATAATGAAATCTAGAGCTAATTCTGTTTAATTTTAAACAAATTGCGTTTTAAAACATAAATTTTGCAAATTAAATTAATATTTGCTTCCCAATTTTTGCAAATTAGGATTTTTTTAAATTTCGAAAACAATATTTTTTATAAAATTTATATATAAATTTTTTTTAAAAAAAAAAATTAACCCCCCTCCGTGAGCGAACAAAATTTTTTTGTTCGCTCACGGAGGGGGGGGGGGAGTTAGGAGTTAATCGAAAATCAATAAAAGTAGCTAGCAATATCTTTATTATTTATATATCAAAATATGCTATATAAATAAATTTATATCAAAAAATCCTCTGCTCACATTTTAATTTATCCAAAAATCAGGATTTTTCTGATCATTAAGCCACTCACAGAGGAGTAAGAAGCTACTATTGGAGAAGGTGAGAAAATTAGAAATTGCATCATAAAAGATTTTATATTTTGTAAAAATAATCAAAAATTAGTTCAGCATTATTAACCCTATTGGTATAACCATAGCAATTATTAATGACTTATAATAAATATGAGGGAAGCTATAGGTGATGAATTTTCTTGTCAAGTGATAAATGATAAAAACTTTTATTCTGATGAATTTATATAATTTTACTTGCTTTTTTATATATTGCAATTTCCTCCTTCCACTAAAAAAATAAAATTCTTAATTCTCAATATCAATATACAAAATGTCCAACAGCCCTCTTCAATGATGGGCATCCTTTTTATATGGTTTTGAGACGAATATAGGTCTATCAATTAATATAATATTTTTTTATGAAAAAATATTTGATATATAAGTAATAATTATTATAATGAAATCTCTATTAATTCTGTTGAATTTTATACAGCTTGCATCATAAAACAAAATTTCACGAATTAAATTAGTTTTACTCTGACAAATTTGCTAATTGTTTTTTTATATTTTGAAAAAAATTACTTGGAAAGAAAAACTCCCTCATGAGAACAAATTTTTTTCACAGAGAAGAGAAGTTAATGATTCTACCCTGATTGACGAAGTGTTGAGTGTTCCCAACTTGGTGGCCTGGACATCTTCTGGTGGCACTCTAAGAAACCCCAAAAGGCGTTTTTCCTTTATATAAAGGTGTAAGCATTTTTTATAAATTACTCATAAAAATAAGAAAACATTTAATTTATCTTAAAGGTGTAAATTTCCTTCTTGGGGTATCTGATTTTATCTGCATCAACTTTACACTTGATTTTCTATTTTTTTCCACACTTTTTGACCTCGTCTTATGAGATTTTTTGCTTTTCACCTTTTTAGCCTTTCCCTCTTTTGTTAAAGCTGGGGTTTGCCTTGGTGTATCTTTTGACAAGGACTCAAGCGAATATTTTTTGGCGACATGTGTTTTCAATTTCTTATACCTACTACTTGTGGTATTAATTTTCTCTTCAAGCTCTTTAATTTTATCAGCGTTTTTCTTCATTTGGATTTCAAAATCTTTGATATCTGGCTGCTTAAAAGCTATATACATTAAAATGCCGTGGCAAACCAATTCATCATCCTAAGCTGTGGGCGACCTAGGACCTGGTGGAAGCGGAATGGCGTTCGTTAATGTGCTCCGGCCAAATTTTTACTTGGTCTGATGGAGCGCAATGTCGGATTAGGTCTACTGTAGCTTACTCCAAGTCAGGGTTTTAACTCTTGGGAAAGATGGATGCTTGAGATTGGAAGAAGAAAGCCTAGCAAAGTCCTTAGGACGAATCGGATGAATCCTAGCACAATACTGAGCGACTTCACAGGCTTCAATTCCATCTTGGCCAACACCTCGACCAGAAAAATCGTTTTTTTTCCGGATTTTCTAGAAGGGCAACCCAAGTCAGGTGTACTATACGGCGATCTAGTCCACTTCAATCTCCTTAGATTAGAGCCTCAGACAGAAGAGAAGTTAGCCCCTGATGAGGTGGCAGCAGACAGCCCAACGAAGACATGGAAGAGCTATGCACTCACAGGATCTACCAGAGCTTTTCTATAATCTTAATGAAGTTTAAGTTTAAGACTGCTTAAAAGCTACACGATTGTCATCATCAATTCTATTGAATTGCTTTTGCAGCTCTTTATTATAAGCGACTTGGTCTTGGTATTTCTCTTCTAACACTTGGTATTTATTTTCGAGCTTGTCTATATAGTCAGGGGAAGATTTCATAGTAAGCTTAATGTTTTCAGCTACTTGTTTATCTATATACATATATAATAATCATATTTTTTTTAAAAAAATAGATAACAAATAAGCAATTCTTATAGAAATGGTATAATTTTTGCTTGATTTCTGAATAATTTCTGCTGTATTCATTTTGCAGCTCCTGAAGTTTATCTTTGGCGAACTGAAGCTCTTGCATGATATTCACGTCTAAAGAGCCATTAGAAGAGTGTGAATGTACGTTGTAGAGATTATGATAATCTACCTCTAAAGATTTCTTTTCTCGCCTCATCATCTCTATTTCTGCTTGCAATTTTCCCTTTTCTTCTTCAAATTCGTTTTTAAGCTCCACAATTTCTTTCTTTAAAGCCTCGTTTTCGTTTTTAAGCTTGGCGAGTTCATTGTCAGTTGACAGCTTTCTTACATGATTTAGCTCGTTTTCTTTATTTGTCCCAAATTCAAAATCATTGGTAAATTCTTTAAACTCATCCTTTTCCAACGTCTGGTTAATCAAATTTTTCAACTCTTGGATTTGGTTTTCCTTATCAAGATCCCGCTTTTCATATTCCTGTAAGCAAACTCTGGTTTCTCTAAGGGCCTTTTCATAGTTTTTCTTCATTTGTTCTTCATTCTGCAGCCGCTCTTGTAGGTCTTTGATTTGGTCACTTTGAAGAAACCTGGAATCGAGGATTTTTGAATTGCCAATCGAAGGTGTTAAAGCCTCTTGCAAAGGTAAGATTTCATAATGAGGCGAACTTGACCGCAAAGATGAATAAATTGGTGGCTTTTTGTCTAGTTTTGAAGAAAATGAAGTTTGCTGGGAGTCTTCTTCCTCTTGAAAAGATTCAAATGATTTTTGGAGCTTTTTTTCGAGCTCAGCTTTTCGTTCAGCACTTTTTTTGGTCAGCTCGATAGAATCTTGTACCACTTTTCGACTGCGCGCAAGGGTATCGTCAATCCGAGCAATTGCATCTGAATCTGAATCTTCAAAATTATAGTTTAAATCTTTAGGAGAGCGGTACATATTTATGTAGTAAAATTGGTTTTATATTATTAAGCACTAAGGTATCTTTTTAATAAATTATTGATTTATTAAAATATATCAATGATAATGCAAGGCTTAAATATAAAATAAACATTTCAGCATTTTATTAATAAAAAACAATATGAGCAGCTTTGGAAGAGTTTATCGTGTGACAACATATGGAGAAAGCCATGGAAAAGCAGTAGGCTGCATTATAGAAGGAATGCCTTCAGGTTTTGAAATAACACAACAGCAAATTCAATATCATCTTTCTAGGCGCAGGCCAGGCCAAAGCTCATTAACTACAGAAAGATCTGAATCAGACACTGCTGTTATCCTCTCAGGTATACAGAATAATATAACTCTTGGCACACCTATTTGTATAAGCATTGCTAATTCTGACACCAGATCTTCTGATTATTCACAACTTTCTGCATTTCCTAGACCAGGACATGCTGATTTTTCATATAGAATGAAATACGGATGCAATGCAGAAAGTGGAGGTGGGAGGGCTTCAGCTAGAGAAACTGCAGCCCGAGTTGCAGCTGGTGCCTTGGCTATAAATTATTTACTTCCTTTCTAATTTTCAGACTTTATTAATTTTTAACAGATATAATTTATAAATTTTTCTATTGATTTTGTAATTAAATATTTTTAAAACCTTTTTGGATTAAATTTTTTAAAACTCTGGCTAGGGAGGAAAGTTAGAAGAAAAACACGGAATTTTAATAATTTCATGAGTAGAGTCTGTAGAGAACATAAAATTACCTGAAGATCTCATATGGACCGACCGAGAAGAAATAGATAGACTTGGCTCTATAGAAATAACCACAACCGAAAATGGAGACTGATTTTACAAAAATTGTGAAGGAGTCTCAATTGATAAGGATGGCAATATAATTAACGCTGAAATTGAAGGGCAAAGAGAAATTGTCAATACCCGATGTCCAAATCCTGATGCTGCTTTAAGAATTGCCAAAAAAATCCGTGACACTAAAATTGACGGGGATTCGTTAGGAGGGATAATCAGATGTAAATGTTATAATGTTCCATCAGGGCTAGGAGAGCCTTGTTTTGATAAGCTTCAAGCATTATTAGCTCACGCAATGCTTTCAATTCCTTCGACAAAAGGTTTTGAGATAGGCTCAGGATTTGAAGGGACTCATATGCTAGGCTCACAACATAATGATTGCTTTTTAAACTCTGAAAAAGGCTTATTTCCTATGACAAATCATGCTGGGGGAGTCTTAGGAGGAATTTCCTCAGGTGCCACAATAGATTTTAGGGTCGCTTTTAAACCAGTATCGACTATAAAGAAGCCTCAATTAACTGCTAACTCCCCTTGGTGAGCAAACAAAATCATTGGAAAACCTACTTTTTGGTAAAAAAACCCACCCTTTGTGAGTGAGCAAAAAATGTCTTTTATATAAAATTTACAATAAAAATTAATTTAAAAATAAAATTTTCCCTTCCGAGAGCCGACAAAAAATTTTGTTGGCTCACAGAGGGGAGGAATAAGTGAGATGGAGATTTAGAAGTTCTGGAAGCAAAAGGAAGACATGACTCTTGCGTTTTGCCCAGAGCTACTCCTATCGTAGAATCTATGGCTGCAATGGTAATTATGGACTGTTTATTATTACAAAAAATGCAAAGTTCTTCTTAATTTTAGTTACTTATTACATACATGCTTACTGTTTTAAAGCAAGATTTTACATTTTTATTAAAATTATGTATAAAATATAAGTAAAATATTGGCGGTATGTCAGATAATCTTGTTGACAAGCTTGAAGATTGCACCCATCTTAGCTGTGATTCCACTCTTATGGATCTTATAATTGATATTAAATGATCAGACGACGCTTCGATTCAGGAATTTGAAAGACTATATCATTCATTTGAAGCATTTACTATTAAAGGAAAATATACAGGCTCATGCTGGCGAGATCTTATGTATTTTTTATTAGAATTGCTGTCAAAACCCCAATATCAGAGCAAGCCTTTTGAAAGTGTCTTAGCTATTTTTATTAATGATACTTTTTCAGATCAGCTTCAGTTCCATTTTCTGCAAGACACTTTAAGGATTATTAAATCGCTAGCTGCGAAAGCTGAAAATATCAGTTTTAAATTCAGCAAGCTCAGAATTCATGAAGAATGCTATAAAGTTTTCCCCTTATTTGTCTTATATTAGTTTCAAGCCATTTTTGGCTGGGCAATCCTAGAGAAAACTCTATATAAAGATAACTGCAAAAAATTCCCATGCTGCACCACACTTAATTGCCAACATAAAGAAATCCAATTTCCTAAAGATCTTATATATGAATACAGAGGAGAAGAAGCCTTTATCAAGGCGAATTTTCTCATCCAAACTATAGCAGCTTTATATGAAGGAAAAATTGTAAAAAATATTCAAAGTCCTATCCTAGAAAATTTTAAATCACAAATAATTGACGTGCTTAGGAATTCTATTGGCTGCAAAGGGATAGCTTTTAGCTGTATTAAAGCTTTAACGCGGCTGCATTCTGATAATAGCATAGGGATTACTTCTCTATTAGAAAATGAATATTTCGACAAAGCAATCGAAAATGATCCAAATATTTTGAAATTTATTGATAAAGAAATTATAATTAATTTCACACAAATTGCATTGGCTAAATGGAATTTTAGAGGCAGAAATATAAAATCAAGCCAAACTTTTCCGTTAAAACCATTAGTGAATGCATGCTGTACAGCTTTACTATCTGAGCCAACAAAAATAAAGCTCTTTTCTTTGCCACAGATGATTGCGAATTATCCTGAATTTATTTGATTTTATTTATTATTAGCAAAAAAAAGTTTAAATAATTTTGATGAAACTATAGAAATCATTATGAATAGAATTCAAGTATCACAAAATACAAGCAAAGCAATAAAATCAGATAATGGGCAAAAAATACCTTTGAGAACATATGAATTGGATTTAAGACGGCCATTGAAATGCTATAATGAGGATAGCTCAATATTGAATGAGCTATGTAAGCATCTACAAATTACGATTGAAAATACTTCTTATTATGATTTATTATTTTGGTATGGTCTATCTAATAATATTTATATAAAAGAACTGATTGATGGAATTGAAACGCCAAACCAAAATTCCAGCTAGATGTCTTTTCCTTATGCATATTTTCTCTTGCAGACATTTTCTTTTGATTATTTATTAAAATTTTTATAGTCTTTACATTAGAAAAACTTTTTCGACCAATGGTTCCAATAAAGTTTCTACCAGGAAAACCTAATAGATGTCTACTCAAAATTCCTATTTAAAACTAGAAGTTGCTAAATTTCGTGCCTATTGTGGGAAAACTTATTCTGTTTCTGATCCTTTAGACCACTTTAAAGTGCTGCCATGATACAAAGGATCTGACTATTCTTTCATCCCTAGTCTAATTGAGTTTTTTAATCCTAATAGTGACTGAAAACAGCTTTTCCTTCTAAACTCTATACTCCCAATAGAAGCATTTAGCTACCCAGACCATATTCCTGATTTAAAAAACTATATATCTGAGGTTATGAATAGAGCTGAATGAAATTGTAATTTTTCGAAAAAAAATATAAAAAACTTTGTTAAATCAGTGCTTTTTTCTTTGCCTTTTCTCGATTTATTTAGCGAGTCCGTTGATAATCAATGACAAATTAATTTTCTAGAAATTAATACATGAACTTGTATTAATTGTGAAAGCGAAATTAATAATGAAATTTGCAATAATTGCGGGGGTTGTAACCCGAATTTTATTTATTCAGATAGGATTTTAATTGCTGATAGTCAGGATAGAAGAAATATTGTTTCTAGATCGTCTAAATCTGATATTGGCATAGAAAATTTTTATAGTAGAACGATAGAGAAATTGGCAAATTTTTATGAAAATTATTCCTGTAATGATATTATTAAGAGCACAGAGATTCAGCTTCTGCTATGTTATAGGAAATATGCAAATAAATGGTTTGGCCTTCGCTTTTCAGAACAATCATTAAAAAAATTGGTTTCTTTGCCTCTTTCTCTTAAACTAAACATATTCCCAATTGACTGGCTGTCTATTGGAGGTATAAAGCAATGCTCAAAAGTTACCCAAGACATAATGAATGAGCTTATTCAATCCATAGAATCCAATACTTTATCAAGAAAAGCTGCTTCTACAATAATAAAGCTCATAGATAACGAATCCCTTAAAACCTTCAAATACATTTTAGAACTTATTGAAATTCTATTTAATCCTTGTCCAGCTAAAAAACTAGCAAAAAACTCCCTAAAGTCCCTTTCCTATCTTTTTACAAAGTTAAATATAGATTTATTAACAGCCTTAGACTTTTTACCTCAAGAGTATATTTTCCAATGATGCTTAAAGACTTTAGAATGCAATGGATTTTTTGGTTTTCTATTAAAAATTTTTAAAATAAATCCTCAAGAATTTTCATCAAAAATTATGATGAAATTTCAATCAGTCGCTTTTGTAAGTGAAAATGCCGACCATTTAAAAATATACGAAATTATAGGCTATATTTCAAAGGAAACGCAAACTAATGTGACTTTATTATATTCAAATATACTTGTCGAAATAGCATGAAAAAAAGACCCTAGCCTTATGTTTAGACTTGAAAAGGCAGCATCATTATTTATGACTGGAAATAGTGATTCTGCACTCACTATTGGAAACTTGTTTAATCCTGAAGAAATTGGCCACATTTTTGAAGGGACTTCATATTTGTTATTAAATAAATTCGGGATGAGTGATGTAAATTCTACCAAATGGATGATGAATAAAAATTTTGGCTTGTCTACAGAGGTTTCTTTGGATGAAAGCTCGATTCAGGATTTTTTTGACAGTTTTTGTGTAATTAAATCACTGTTTAGAAATAATGAAGAAAGACTTTCACAGCAGCCCAAAAACTTGCAGCAGTTCAGCTGGGAAGATTTTTTGCCTCTTGCGGGGAAAATTGAAGAGTTTGTGCTTCCTTCTGACGTTTTTAAAATTAATGTACTTATCGGAATCGCCAAAATTTGTTTACTCCCACTCAATAAAGGGGCAAATTCCTATTTCTAGACAAAAATACCTCCATAAGCTAATGAAAAATAGTTTTATAAAAAAATTTGATATATAAAGTGATAATTTTTCCAATTCCAAATTTTTGTGATTTAGTTATTTTTTTAAAAATATATATAAAAATAAAAAAATTAGCATCTACCATTATAGAGTTTTTTTTTTTGCTTGAGAAGGGGAGTTAGCATTGCTAGATGGCAAAGACTGCTTACCATATCTTGTTCATAAAATCATAAGTATCTGCTCAGCATTGATGATATTAGAACCAAAAGCAGTATTAGAAATTCTTGAAAGAATTATTAATAAGCCATGCTGGAATATTGTAAAAGACCACTGCATCGCTATCATTTCATTAGCTTTTTCTTTTCGAAAAATATCTCCAAAAGCAGAAAAAATTCTATCAACAGTTTTAAACAAAATTTCAATCACTCTCCAATAATAGCAAAAAAATATGTTTTGGCTCTTAAAATAATAAAAAAAATAGATTCGTTAAAAACTATAAAAATTTTTATTTAAAAAATAAATTGTATTAAAAATATTCTGCTTGCTTTTGATATGGGATTAATTTCCCTAAAAAAGGCATTTCTCAATAGCTTTGTTCACTTTTAAAGGGGGGAGAGTCAGAGATATAGATGATCCATCTTCGCTTATTTTTATATGTCTGCCTATGCTTTTTTCAACAAACTTTACTTGCGTGGAAGCTCTCTGGAACAAAATAAAAAATAAAGCAAATATTGAGTGTGAGCTTTATTTTTCTCTAGCAAATGCAATTAAATCAAATTTTCCTATACTCCAGTATGCAGGGCTATCTATAATTGAAGAAGCTATTAATAAATGCAGTTTTAACTTTAAAAGCTATGTCGCTTTAGCTTTAAATAAAGCGACTTCTCTCCAAAGCTCCAGAGATAACATCCAAGAGCTCCCAATACCACTAGGCCAGCTTATTGACGAAATGACTGGAAAAATCGGAGCCATTGCCAATGGAAATCTAATAGGAATTAGTGAAAATTTTGTAATAGAAAAACCTACAAAATTCAATATAAAAACAATAAAAAATATAATGGAGCAAGTCTCACAAATTTATTGTTCATCAGAGAGAATTTATTATGGAGAACTTAGGCTAAAAGACAATATGACTGAAAATGAAGAAATCGTATTGGAAGTTTTGGATGGGATGTTTATGAAAGAATACTCCTCGCTCACAAATGAGCCATGCTTCAATGATATGAAGAGCTTAAGGGAATGGTCTCAGTGGCTTATTCACTCAAGCGATAATGAAGAATTTTTTCCAATTTTAAATCTTATTGATATCAGTCTTGAAGTGGTGGCTGATATTTTGCCTCATGCTTTGGCGCTATTTAAAAGTAAACAGGATTATTTTTTAAGGTATGTTACTGATTTTCTGCAAAATACTAATGCAGGGCATAAAAGACTGATGCTGCGGATTTTAGAAAAAACTGAAATGCCGATATATTCCTTATTGAATTTTCCACTGAAAATGAATTTATTAATTGACTTACAGGAATTTCCAAAAGCTTGGAATATTTTGGAACTATCTATTAGATCAAGAATTTCTTCTACGAAAAAGAGATATAGCCCAAGATTATTGACTAAAGAAGAAGTAGAATGATGCAGAACAATTTATGTTGAGCTTGCTAAAAATCGGTATATTAATGCAATTCCTGAAGTTCTTGAACTTTATTCGATTTCTCAAGATGACGATAAAAATATTCAAAATATTTTTTCTTCTGGAAATTATTTTATTTTAAATTCCTGAAATTTTTCTTTTAGTATAAACCCTCTTGTATTTGGAGCAGCTTGAAGACTTGGGAAGCCTAGAGAGTGCTACTCTATTTGCCATATTGAAAGTTTAATTGGAAATATATTATTTGCACTATTAAATAATCAGTCAGTTGAGCTTGCTATTAATAAAGCACGAAAAATATGAATCGCCCAGAGTTCAACAAGATCTGCATCTTATGCACAAGCTTATGACCACGCCTTATTCCAGCATATAATTGAAAATATTATTTTGCTTACAAATAAAAATAATTTGGAATATTATCCAACAGTATGTGAGAGGAATTCTCATATTGAGCAGAAGTTCGAATACGTCGAACTAGTAGAAAGAGTAACCTTAGTTATAGGGGTTTTCCCTATATGGCCCGATAAGGGCCGTGGGTTCTCCGTGGAATCCCTCTGTTGGTCAAACTAACTCAGTGCGTTGGTTTGACCAATTCACTGGTTGGTTCAGCCAGCAGAGGGATTCCACGGAGAACCCACGGCCCTTATCGGGCTATATAGGGAAAACACCTATATTTCTTCTAATAGGGATAACTGTATTAGTGCTTGCTTAGACTCCATTAGAAAAATATTAAAGGTGGGCATATTGGAGTACAAATACGAATATTGCAGAAATTTTTTAAAAGAAATTTTTTCTATTTATCCAAAACTGAACGGACATTTATTGAATTATTATAAATATAAGGTCGATTATTTATCTGAAAGAGAATTTTTATTTTCTAAAGAACTTAAAGCTGAAATGAAAGCGATCGAGCCAAATAAAGAAAAAGACCCGAAAAATGCAAATATTCCGAATATTTGTTTAAAATATAAATATGCGTTGCTTGTTATCAGGGTAAAATGCAGAAGTGGCTTAAATTTGAGTCATAATGCAGAAAAATACATTGAAAAGTATTTTGATGCTGATAATGACCAAAATTTTGAAATTGTTAGACTTTATATTGAAAAAGGATTCAATGAAATAGCTTCATTTATAGACAATAATCTAGTGAATTTTAAAGTTTCAGAAGAAAATGCAGAATCAGCAGCTTTGGCAGCTATTTTTTATGCAAAATCTTTATATTATGGCCATGCTCGATACCATTCATCAATGACAAGAGCTTTGTCATTATATTTTGCATTAAATAGGCTCCTCAGTGAAAATGAGCTTATAGACAAATTAAATGATATTATGGGACAGGCGGCTGAAGAATTTCCTATTTTTATTTGGGCTGACTGTGTCCATCAAATTTTAGCAGAAATTGAGCATCCAAAAGCGTCTTGTAGAGAGGTCGTTAATTCAATCATTTTGAGACTATTGATTCAACATCCTCAACAGATGTCGTGGCTTATTTTTGGGCTTGCTGATAAAAAATATGACAGAGATGGATTTTTTAACCATTTATTATCACAATATGAAAAAATTTGTGGGAGAAAATTACTAGACAGCTTAGAAGCTAATAAGAGCCTAATGAAGGAATTTGTTACCCTTGCTAAAGCTGACCACAAAAAAGCTGGAATTTCTAAAAAAATGCAAAATTTAAAAAATGTCTCTTTAGCGATGCCAATACAAGAAAATTTTTTAGTCCTTCCCATCCTTAGATCACCATAGGACTGGTGCTTTAAAAATTTTTGAAAGAAATTATATAAAATGTTTTATGTGCTAGAGATAAGAGATAAAGTATGAAATATATTTGTAAGTGTTCTAGAAATCACATTATAATTGCGGAAAAGTAGCTATACGTTATATATCTAATATTCATTACTATCAAAAATAGCTAGACTAGATATGGGGTACAGAAGTAAAATTTCATGCTTGACTATATGAAAATTTCAATCAAGGAATGGTAATTTTTCAATTTAGGAAAATTTTCAAGAATATTAGATCAAAGATGAGGAATTAGTAACGATGACCCCCCCCTAAATCTTCATGTCTATTGCAACAAAAATGCAATTTTTTAATATAAAATTTTATATAAAAAAAAAAATAATAATTTTCATGTCTCTTGCAACAAATTATATACATTAAAATGGCGACATGTGTCAATCTGCCCTCTTGGCGCAGCAGTCCAGACCTATGGCTACAGCGAATTGGGATAGACTCCGAGCAAAGAATCAGACGCAGGCTCAAGAAGTGTGTATCCGGGTAAGTTTTGGCTACTTTCCTGTGGTTGGAAATGGAGGTGTTCAACAACGTCCTTGGATCCAAGGACCCATGGGTATTCCTCTAACGAGAAACTGGGGTTTTAGCCCAGGCCACAGGGGAACAGTCTTTTTCCTGTAGCTGTCGAAGAAAGGCACTCTGATACCCAATAGAATTCAAGAGATGATCCTTGGAATCAAGCTACTCCCAATCGCCCAGGGCCACAGAAATCCATAAGCCGCCCACTCAAGACTGAACTCCCAAGGCAAGGAGGAGACAGAAGGTACCGGAAGGGCACTTGTAAGAGGGATAGATTCTCTGGGCTGGAGTCGAAAAGCAGTAGAACCTTCCGTACGGGAGGTCTTTAATGACTGCGTCATCAATATGGCTAGCGCCTGCCTGTAATAATCCTAATCCTCTTGCAACAAATTTCCGATGACATCTTAAATTTTTCCGTACTTTTTAGCTAGATAAGTTTAATAAAATGGCGAGCGATAGCAATAGCCGTCCAAATCTCGATGAGAAGGTCATTTCACCTACAGTAGCGCTATTTTATGGTTTTTTTGAGAAACTCACCTAGAGAAAAATGCATTAATTTTTTTTATAAAAATGTTGTGTTGCAGTAGTTAGTTAGTTAGTTAGTTTTAAAAGGCCATACGTCGAAAGACGACTCCAGGTCGGGTTCTGATGCAACCATACTCCCAGGCCCGACGCCATCTTGATTTCTGGTCAAAACCACCTGTCCAAGGGATCAGCACCTTTGGACAGAGCCACTTCTGTCTGAGTGCCCCGATGGTCCCGATGAAGGAAGACCATGTGGTAGGAAAAACCTGTCTAGCCCATCTGGCAGGGACAGGGAAAACCTTCGGGGGAGAAACAAAACTTCCTTTTCGGCACTGCTTCCCCACAACTGAAGGCCTACTTAGAACAGGAATGAGACCTGTATATTCAGCTTCATCAGCAATGGGTCTTACCAGCTCCATAGGAGGTGCGCCTCGGTGTCCAATTTCCGTCAACGTCACCATTTATTTCTCTCGTGTGTGTTGCAGTAGGCATGAAGATTTTTCGAAAAATTTTTGTTGCAGTAGCATGAAGATTGAGGGGGGGTCATCGTTAAAAAAATACCCAAAAACCTTATTTTGCCTAGGAAATGAGTTTCCAGGGTTTACTTTGACTCCAGTGTGCATTGAAAGAGTATCAGAAGAAATCACAATCATGCCTTCCAAAGCAAAACCCAAAAAAATATCAATGATTGGGAGCGATGGAGTCCGACGGTATTTTTTATGCAAATATGAAAGAAGCTCTGATATGCGAAAAGAGTCTCGGGTTGCCTCAATTATAGAAACTGCTAACACCCCCTCAGTGAGCGAACAAAAAAAAATTTTATTTGCTTATAGAGGGCGATTAATTTTTTTTCTAGATTTAAAAAATCCTTATTCGAAATAATTAAAGCAAATATTAGTTCAATTTGTAAACTTATCTTTAAAATTAAACAGATTAACTAGAGATTTCATTATAATATTATCACTTACATATCAAAATAATACTTCTTAAAAAATGATTTTGATCAAGGAGGGTGAGTTTTTACCAAAAATAGGGATTTTTCAATGGTTTTGTTCGCTTAGGGAGGAGGGTAATAGAATTCTAGAAAAAGACCCAAAAGCAAAAAGACTAGGCATACGGTTTCCAAGCTATAGCCTAATTCCTATAGGCTCTGACTGCGGCATTGTGGAATGGGTCGAAAACACAGCAACGCTTAAAAGTATTATTACCCAACAGTGGCTAAAAAATGGTATTAAACTAGACGTCGCAAGTGCCCAAAAACTGCATCCTTCTAAAGACACATATAACCCAGACCTTTGAGAAATACTACAGAGAACTATACGACCCTGTCTGCATCAGTATTTTTACGATAAATTTCCTCATCACAATAATTGGCTTAATGCAAGGCTAAAATTCACACGATCTCTTGCATCATGGTCTATGTTTGGATATATTATAGGTCTTGGGGACAGACATTGTGACAATATTTTAATGTTCAACGACACTGGTGAGCTTATGCTGATTGATTTTGAGTGCATTTTTAATATGGGAACCCTGCTTCCAAAGCCAGAAGTAGTGCCTTTTAGATTAACCCCTGAACTGCAAGATGCAATGGGGCTGTTTTTTGAGGACGGAGAGTTTACCTATACTTGTGAAATAGTGCTTAAATGTTTCCAAAATAATAAAGCAGTCCTTTTAAGCCAATTTGAAAGCTTTATTTCCGACCCTTTGAATTGTCCAATTAAAAATCCAGAAATTAGTAGAAATGATGAAAGTGTCAGTAATACGCTGAAAATTGTGGAAGCGAGGCTTGATAGGAAAAAGCAGGTGAATAGTGAGATGTATTATACGTCGACGCTGCAGCAGGTGAAAAGCTTGATAAAGGAAGCGACGGATACAGAAAATTTGAGAGTGATGTTTTATGGGTGGATGCCGTGGATGTAAAAATAGTGGGTAATGCTAAAATGAATAATTAGTGTCTAATGATTGGAGAAAAAAAATAATTTATACATTAATTTGGATTATATAGGACTTTTCTTTACTGGCCAAAGTGGATATATTCTAAGGCATTTTTCTTTATTGTATTTCTTGCTGTTTTGTGAAAAATTAGTAAATTTCATAATATTAAATGGCACATAGTGACCGATAGAGGAAGAAACATTTATTCGATTAAAAAAATGGCTATATTTAAATATGAAGTAAAATATTAAGTTATTAAAGCTCAAGCTGTAATAAAATGGTAGTAAGAAGAGCATTCATAAAAACTACAGATATGACTGAAGAAGAACAGCAAGATGCAGTCTTTTACACAAGTCAAGCAGTCGAGTTATTCAATACTGAAAGAGAAATAGCAAATTATATAAAGCAAAATTTAGAAAATAAATATAAACCGAACTGGCACTGCATTGTGGGGAGAAATTTCTCAATCTATCTGCCTAATGATTTAAGCCACTTCATTTACTTTTACTTTGGCCAGATAGCAATTTGGCTTTTTAAGCATGAATAAATAAATTTTATCTGACATCAGATTTAATACAAATACGATAAAATCTGGTTAAAAATACCATATTTCGAAAATAGAGCAGCTATTAATAAATTAATTTAGTTTATTTTAACTCTTTCTAGCTCTAGCTTTAGCTGCCTATTTTCTCTCACCAAATTCTCTATCTCTTTCCCCGTTTCTGCTTTCAGGTCTCTTTTCGCTTTCTGTTCATTTTTTAAATCTTGCATCACTGTAGCTATTTCTTTGTCATAATTCACAGTTTCCTCTTTAAATTTATTTGTTTGCTTCTGCAGGTCACTTTCTACTATTGACAATTGGTTCTTATATCATTCAATTGACCCTTTAGCTTGCAAAATTAGCGAGTTATTTTGCTTTATCTGCTCTGAGGCGTTTGATTTTACTTCTTCAATTTCTTCTTTATGGACATCTTTTAATAAAGAAATCTCATTGATATATTCATTAAATTGGTTTTGTGTAGACTCTTCAAGGCTGCGGATTTGGGCTATTAATTTGCTTAAAGTCTCTTTATATTTTTCTTCTAAATAAAATTTTGCTTTTTGTTGCTGCTGGCTAAGGTTTTTTTCGATATAGGATTTTTCGAATAAAGAGTTGTTGTAGGTTTCTGAGAGCTCGTTTTCTTTTTTAAGGATAAGCAGTCTGAGCTCGCTTTTGTCTTTTTCTAGCTGCTTATTTTTATAGATAGAGTCTTCTATAGAAACTTCGAGGTATTTTATTTTCTCGTCTTTTATTTCAGTTTCTCTCAGCAGCTGAGAGAATTTTGCTTTAAATTCTTCTTTCTCCATATTTCTTTCCTGCATATTTCTTTCTATATTTTCTTCTTTTAATGCATTTATCTCACTTAATTCTTTCTGCAAAGCATTGGCACGATTTTCTGATTTCTCCAATTTTTCAATTAATTTTCCAATTGAAAAACTTGCTTTGCTATTTAATCCTTTTACTAATTCAGAAATTGTGGAATTGAAATATTTTTTAAATTCAGCCAAATTATCAAATGTTTCTTTTTGCATTGCCATTATTTCTTGGATATATCTTTCTTTTAATTTATAAATAAATCTTTTCCATTTGTTATTTAATTTTTGTTGCTTAATCTTTGATTTAATTAGTGACTGGCTGAGTCTTTCGTTTTCTTCAGTTAAATGGTTTTCATTTATTTCAAATTCTTTTATTCTTGCTATGCTTTTTTGTAAATCCTCATGAAAATCTTCAATTTCAGCTTTAAAATTTCGTTCATTTTCTTGGCTTTTAGCTAGATCATTTTTAACAGAAATTACCTGTTTTTCTGACTGTTTAAGCTGGATTTTTAAAGTTTCGATATTTTCTGATGCTGAATGCAGCTGCTCTCTATATGAATCTTTTAGTCCTAATATTTCAAATTGATTTTTTTCGATTAATTTTTGCATTGTTATGGCTGCTTCTTTTTTATCTTTTTCTAGTGAATATATCGTCTGTTTTAAATAAGCAATTTCGTCTTTTTGCTTTTCGACGCTTTCTTCTAGCCTAGTTACTTCTTCATCAAATCCTTGACTTCTGTCTAAATGTTGACTTTTTTCTAAGTCAATATATTTTTTCATTGAAGTGTCTTTATCTTGGGCTATTTTTTCTAGGTAACTATTTTTGTCTAGCAATTCTTTGTATCTTATCTCTAAATCATCTTTAATATTTTGTGACAAATTCAGCTCAGCTTTGATTTTTCTTAAATTTTCGCTATTTTTTTCAGAAGTCCTTAAGTTTTCTTGCTTCAACTCTTCTAGTTCAGTTAATCTTTCTTCTAATTTTATTAATTTTTCCCTAAAAGCTGCACATTTTGATGTCTCAATTTCTAGCAAACTCTGCAAGTTTAGTTTATTCCTCAGCTCTTCCATTTTTTCATTTTCTGTTTGAGCTATACTATTTAATTAATAACCTAATAGTCTGAGCCTTCTAGCAAAACTTGCCCCATTCATTTTATTTCAGTATAGTTTAGCTTTCAAAGCCTGCACCATATTATCATGCTGCTGGTTAAGTCTTTTAATCTCCTTCCTATGTTCATTCCTTAAACTAGTCTCTTGGCTCTGCAAATCTCTTTGAAACTGTGATTTCTGCTCAATTGATTTTTCTGTAATTAAATCACTATGTGATTTTTTCGGCATATAATCATTTTCCAGCATATTTTTATGCTGAGCAAGCTTATATTCGAAATCTTGGATTTGGTCTTCATACTCTGATTTCAAGACTGACACATGTGACTCAAATTCTTTTTGCTTTTTATCAAGCCTATTTTGGCTACTTAAATTTAAATCCGAAATTTCTTTATCATGCTTGTCTTTCATTTCTTTTAGTTTTAATTCATAATCCTCATGAATTGAATTAATCTGCTGCTCATAGTAAGTTTCGACTTCTTTTATTTTCATCTCAAATCTCTCTCTGTCACTGAAACACTGTGCTTGCAGGTGCTCAAAGCTCAGCCTTAGCTCATTGAATTTTTCTTCTAAAATGCCTCTGTGGTCTTTTTCTTTTTTTAAAGCACTTTTTAATTTTTTTTCTTTGTCGTGGTTTTGCTTTGAAAGTGTCTCAATTTCTTTTTTCCAGTCATTTTGCAGTGAGATTTTTGTGTCTTCAGCTATTTTTCTATAATCTTCGAAATCTTTAGCTAATAAATTTTTTTCTTCATTTAAATTCTCAATTTCTCCAGCAAGTTTATTTATTTCTATTTCTGCGTCTTTCAGCTTGTCTTTTAGCTCATTATTCATAATTTCATTTTCTTGGCATCTTTCTTTTCATTTCCTCGAAGATTCTTGGAGTTGTGCTTCGTTATTTCTTGACTCTTTTAGCTGATTTTTTAAATCATTTCGAAACTCAAAATCTCTTTCCATCTGCTGCCTCAATATTTCTAGCTCTGATCTCTGTCTAAAATTTTCTTTTTCATTATTTTCCAACGTATGAATAAACTTTTCTGATTCAAATTTGCTTTGCATAAGCACATCTTGTAGCTCAGACGATTTTTGGTCCAAAATTTCTTTATGCTCTTCCAATATAGACTGTGTATTTGCCAAATTCTCTTTTAGCTGCCTTCTCTCAGCCTCAAGGTCTATTAATTTTCCTCTTTCTATATCCAGATTTTCCTGTTGGCGCTCTAGGCTTGTTTCCAGCTTACTTTTATCACTTTTAAGCAGCTGGATTTCAGTGAGACAGCTGCTTAATTCTTTTTTAAGTCCTTCTATCATTTCTTTGATAGCCCGGTCTTCGTTAAGTTCTTTAATTCTTAAAGGGACAAATGCTTCAGTTGCTGGGTCTTCTTTTAAAGTTATGAGAAGTTCGTCGTTGTGGACTTCTGAATAAGACGTTTTTAAGGATTGTCGTAAAGAATTGATGCGCTTGTGGTAGCTCTCTCTGGCAGCGTGGAGAATGGACTCGAGCTCTTTGTCAGAGTTTGCATTTATGTTGGAGTCGCTTAAGTTTTTCATATTACAAATATGAAAAATAATGCTAAGGCCGAGATATAGAAGATATTGAAACAAATTAATTTACATTAGGCTCAGCTTTTTCTTCCGCAAGCTGCGAATTATTATACGTGCTGTCTTGCGAATTTTCTTTATTTGTGATTATTTCCAGCTTATCTTTTTTCAAATCTTCTGCAATCTGTAGATGGTAAAATGTGTTGTCAATTGAATTTTCTTTATTGAGACTGTTTTCTATTTTTGAAAAATTAGGAACCCTCCGGTCCATTCTGAAAGGTAATTCTTCGTCCTCTTCTTTAGATACTATATAAGGCTCATAATATCTTTGTATTGATTCATTAGGATTGGCGTCAGGAGTAGTCTTGTTAGATCTCTATATAAATTTTACTTTAGCTTTATCTGCTCTCCTTGACAAAATATATTGATAAGTAGACATATGGTGGATCATAAGCCAAACATGGAACCCAAATAAGTGTCCAACTACTATAAATACCAGTGAACTAATAATAACGACTACTATATGATAAATATATATCCCTTCTATACCTTTCTTAGCATGTCCCAGCATTTCTTTGACATTTTCTTTTTCTTCTCAGCCGTTGTCGATCGCAATTAATAAATAAATCGAGCTTAAAATTTGAACTGCCATAAGTCCTTGCAGGCTCAAAATAGTCCCTATAAACTGCCGATAATTCATTTTCCCTATACAATTGTTCAGCCATTTGCAATGGTGGTCGAAATTATTGACACACCGGTTGCATTCTCGGCAGTGCTTTGAGTCACTGTGGACGTGGACTTTACAAATCTTGCAAAGCTTGGTGAGCTCAGATAAATCAAGCTCAATACTGTTTAAAGAATACCCTGAAATTTGTGAATTAAATGCAGCAAGAACCGCTGGGTCTGTAGGATCGATTGAAGTCACTTTAAATCCAAAAATACACATTACTATTGAAATTATTGAATATGAAATTCCTGACAAAACTTGCATATCAAGGTAAAGAGGTGGTAAAGTCAAGGAATAAAATGTCCCTGCTAAAATAAGAACTATTGCTCAGGAGAGGACTTGGAGAGGGTGATAAGGCCTTGTGAAGCCGTTCCGAACCATATATTTTATCATTTTAAGTAAATTGATGTTCCTGAAAATGCTAATAAATACTTTAAGAATTAGATTAAATGATTTTTGATATAAATAACGATTTGGGAAGAGATAATTTCTTTGAAAATTAAATTATTCTCTCCAAAGATGGAGATCTTAAATAAGTCAGAAAGCTAGCAGTTGTTATATAAGTGTTTTGGTGAAAATGAGATTAATTAATAAATTAGGGATTTTAATCATTAAACTAATAATATATTAAAATTAATATTATATGCACTAATAGATTAATTATTATAGAGGGTTTTAAGGGTGCTATGTGGCTTTTATTAACACGAATAAAGAATTTTTATAGAAGATTTTAATAGAGATTATATAATTAATGCAATTTGGGTAATGGCTGCGTATTTATATGCTATAGAGATATGGCCATATAACGAATAAGGATTAAACATGTTTAAATAATTTATCCTGTTATATGATAATTAAATTTTTGAGGAATCTAATGATAACTCCCTCAATCAATGATTGAGGCTTTATATAACTATTAATAATTGGGTAATAATTATTTAATTTAAATATTATTCAATTAATTTTTATGCAGATTAAGGATATTATTCGGTGCTAATTGGGAGGAGTAAACATATTCTCACACATGATTCATTTATCTCACCTTGTAACTTTATAGCATTTAGAATCGAGAAGATTTTCTTGTATAATATAAAAGTTCCATTACTTCTGATTGAAGTAGAATTAAATTATAAATTTTAAATCACAAAGAATATGGCTCTATTTCTTCATAATCCAGCAGGAACACTTTCAAAGCTCTCTTGATTTATAAGAAGAAAATCTATTAGAAATTCTTTTGTCTTAATAGAAATATTCTCACGGAAAACCTCAAATTTACTATAAAGCTAAAGAACTTTTTGAATCTAAAATTACAATCGGATTTTTGAGTTATAAGAGCAGCTAAATAGTTATTTAATTTTTTAGAATAATTAATTATATATCACATTT
Source organism: Blepharisma stoltei (assembly GCA_914767885.1). Taxonomy (NCBI): domain Eukaryota; phylum Ciliophora; class Heterotrichea; order Heterotrichida; family Blepharismidae; genus Blepharisma; species Blepharisma stoltei. The sequence continues at coordinate 75,792 of CAJZBQ010000020.1, read as the reverse complement.
AGTTATTCCATCTGAAAAATTTGATAAATACTACTAAGAAAAGTCTTAATAATTATCAAATTAAAAAATAATTTGCTCTTATTTAAATATTTTTTTCAATATTCCTTAATCATTTTTAGAAAACTTTAGTGACTCATTTAAATCTCCACAAAGATTTTGTTTTTAAATATTATTAATAATTAATATTTTAAATATCAATATTTATTATTCCAAGTAGCCTTTTAAACTAATGTTTTATTGAATCTCCATTTACCAAGCCTAGTCTATGATAAATCTCATGCAACTCATGACATATAAATATGTAAAAATAAAATGCAGATCATGTTTGGGCGTAAGAATAAACCGAAATCGGTTAAGTCCAATTCCTTCATCGAGCCTTCTCCATCATTGTCTTCAGGTTTCGCACAAGAAGTTTTAGATCTCGAAGGCGAATTAGATTTCTGCTGCAATATTGAGACAATTCAAAGACTTTTGCAGCTCTACACCCAGGCAATCGAATTCTTCGAGTCAATAAAAGACCCAAAATACCTCCACTATCAAGAAAGAATGCAAAATTTATTGGCACGAAAAGATGTGCTCCAAGTAATTAAAAATCCCCAAGGAGAAAACAGAAGTGTGACGCCAACCCCGACACTATCCACCGAAACCTTTAAGAAAAAAGCTGAACAAAGACAAAAAATGAGGGTCAAACAAGCAGATGTCCATTTAAACAAAGATGTGGCTATTGAAAGAAACGCTGAACAAACGATAATCACTCATGCCAGCTCAAATACCATGATTAAAGGCAAAATTAAAGAAAATTTAAAATTGCAGGCAGATTCACTTAATATGAGGCTTCATGAAAGAAAAAGCCACTGTAAGACGCCTTCACCTGATAAATTAAATAGGAGATCAACAATAGGAGAATTTACTATTAGACCAGAATTAAGCCCTGAAAATGAAGAAAGTGATAGGAGCGGCGGGTTTTGCAAAAAAACTCCGCTTGAATTGTTTGAACAAGAAGTAGAAAGCATTATGGAAAATTTTGTGGAAGAAAAAGCAAAAATAAAAAGCCGAATTATGGAAAATTATAACGAGGAGTTAAGAGAAGTGACAAAAATGGGAGACTCGCCACTATTAAATGACATTAAAAATCAGATGAAAAAAGTTATGGAAGAAGAACTAGCAGAAGCTTTAGCTGAGGTAGAAAAAAAGAGAAAGCAAGCGATTGACAATGCAAAGCAGAAGTTATTATCATCAAATTAGTAATTTTAACATAATAGTCTATATAAATCTCAAAATGGTATAGTGCATAGCTTTAATCTCTATAACGCCCTCCATGCCAAATCTATTTTGTCATTTTTCTAATAGCTTACATCTTTGTCTTCCAAAATTTATTTATCATTCAGAGTGTCCTTAAAGAAATCTATTATAAAATAATTTTAACTAGCCATGAATGAAGACGCAGAAAAAAGAGCAAGTTTAAATCCCTTTTCCAATGAAGAAGTTTGTCACATATGCCAAGAACCGTTTTCAATAAATAATATCAGAAAAACTTGCCGGCACTGTGGAAGTTTTGTGTGCATAGACCACTCTGCAAAGAAAAAATGAATTGATGATACTTTATCAAGAATGTGTGACAAATGCAGGTTTAATAAAACTAGGCTTTTTCTGATCAGCCAAAGTGCTCCGAAACTCAATGAGCTGAAAAGCGCGATTTCACAGATATCTTTAGATAATGAAAGATTATCTAAAGAAATTAAAGAGGTTAAGATCTGAGAGAGTGAGATTAATATAAAATTCAAAGAGAATAAACTTGACCATGAAAAGACTTGCTCTAAAATTGAACCAAAAATTGAAGAAGTTGTGGAAGAGAATGAAAGATTAATATATGCGATTTCGAATTATAAAAAAGTTATTGAAGATAGAGAAAAACTATACTGAAATTGATTAATTAATTTAATTTGAAAATAGTATAGGACAATAGAATTTTTTTTTAAAATTGAGCTTGGTAAGTTATAATTCTTGAGAGAAATAAGTATGCTTTAGAATTGGAAAATGAATTAAAAAAAGCTGAGAATGAAAAAGAGACAGATGCACAAAAATGTGAAAATTTGGCGAAAAATATAAAAACTCTTAAAAGCATCAATCAGAATAGCATCGTCATGCCAGCTATAGAAAGCTGTACATGTGAAGAGTGCAAAATCAAGCTATTTGGAACTGCTGCAATTAAATCTCAGCCAAAAGAGATGAAAAGCAACCAAAAATGCTATATATTTTAATAAAATTAACTATAGTCTAGAATCAATAATCGATTGTCCTAGGCTGTAAAATGCTGAAAAACTGCCCGAGTTATTTCTGACGAAATAAGTTGATAAATACCTAAAATCCGCCTATTTATCAACCCGGTTGGCTCGTCAACTAGAGTTGGAAAATCAATTCAGAGAGTTTTCTAGAATTTTTGCAGTTCAAGACGATCTATAATCGTTTCTGAGGCATAAGCTTTAATTTAGCAATAATTTAAATAAAATTCTTGACTCTAATCGTTCTAATATTTTAATCCATCTCATAAAATATTTAATTTTTTTTTATTTTTTCTTCCTATCCTAAAGAAATTTAAAATCCATGTGAAGTTTCAACCATTTTTAGTATTTAAATGTCCATTGCAGGATCCAAAAAATCAGCGACTTCTTCCTATATGAGCGACCAGCATCGCCAAAAACTGATAATGATCAAAGAAAGAGAAGATTTAAAAGGCCAACTCATTACCAAATTCCTCGCAAAGTATGGAAAACGCCGCCGTTTGTCTTTTATTGAAAAAGAAGTCAACAACGTCCTCAACACTCTTCCACTTACAGAAGAAAACCTAAGAAAGCTCGACGAGCGCATTGGGCAAGGCTCCTCAATCGCCCCTTCTGCTTCTCGAATTGAAAGCCAAGAAGGCAAGTCCATCATCTCCGGAATATCTGTAAGAACTGGTGCAAGTCAAGGCCGAATGTCAGACAAACCCCCAGAATCAGTTAAATCGATCTCCTAAGGACCCCCCCCCCATTTGTCCAATTTTCTAGTCTTTTATCATTTGTCCATTTTTCTAGTTTTTTTTATAGGAAAAAAAAATTTTTCTAGGACCTCATTTGTCCAATTTTCTAGTCAAAATTTTGATGAGAAAAAAAAATTTTCAGGACCTCAATTGTCTCATTTTCTAGTTTTTTTAAAGTAAAAAACTAGAATTTAGGGAATTCGAAAAAATCCAAAAAAGACTAGAAAATTGGACAAATCATTTTTGACTAGATTTTGGGACAAATGAGGTCCTGAAAAAAAAAAATTTCTTATAAAAAAAAGACTAGAAAATTCGACAAATGAGGGGGGGGTCCTTATATGTCAGGGGCTTCTCGACTTTCAGAGACCACCGCCAAAGAAATTGACCAAAAGAGCACAGTTTCATCAGTCTCAAAAATTTCTAGCGAAGCCTTGCCGTCTGATAAAGACGAATGGGCAGTCATTTTGGAGTATAACCAAGCTGTCTATAGAGAAGAAGAAAGAAAAAGGCTAGAAAGAGAAAGACAGCAGAAACTGTCACTCAAAAGGGAGCTAGACCGACAAATTGAAGAGAAAAAACAAAAAGAAGCCCAGGAAAGGCAAGAATTGCAGCAGTATATAGAAGTCCAAGCACATAATCTGAATGATTTTGATCAAAAAGAAGCTGAAAAAGCAAGGCTGATGAAGGAGAAAATCCTTTATGAGAAATCTTTGAGGGACAAGCAGATGAAAGATCTGAAAAGAATGAGGCGGCAAAGGGAAAAAGAAGAAAAAAACACTGATGTGGCGATGGTAAAAAGGCTTCAAGAGGAGTATAAACAAGAGCTACAAGCCCTTAAAAATAAAAGAATTGAAGAAACCCACCAGAGGAAAAAAATGCTTGAAGAAAACTTGGCAGCTAAACAGAGACAAAGAGAAAGAGAAGAATTAGATAGGCTTGAAGACATTAAGCTGCAAAAAGCTCACGAGGCAATGCTAGAAAAAATAGAACAAGACAGGCTTGATGAGCTGAGAAAACGTGAAGAAAGGGTCCAGACTTTTTTAAACAACAACGCAAATGCTGTGTTGCAGCAGCAAGATCAGATGAATAAAGATGACGACAGAGCGTTGTTGCAGCATTATATGGATACCATTGACTATGACCAAGATGAACAAAATAGACTAAAAGCCAGAGATAAAGAACAGAAAAAAGAAATGAGAAAAATCCTCGAAGAACAGATGAAAATCAAGGACGCCAAAAAAAAGAGAGAAAAAGACGTCCAGGTAAGGCAAGCCCAGGTGTGGAAAAAAGAGTATAATGATTTTCTGCAGATGGAAAATGAGGAAAAAATGAAGCGGGAACAGCTTGTTCAGATGTATAAAGACGAGCTGAAGCAGCAAATTAAAGAAAAGAAAGAAAAGGATCTGGCCAGAATGGATGTCATTGAGAGAGCGCTTAATAAGCCGCTACTGAAGCAGGTGATAGAAACTACTGCTCCTATCCCTGAAGCCAAGCTGGGGAAGCGCTAAATAAATTATTTTAATCCAATCTTATACCAATTTTCTTGAAAAATAATCATTTAATTACTAAAAAAGCTTATGGACCTATTATTTTATGCAAGAATATAAATATTAATGCCAAAAGATAAACTAGGGGGAAACAAAAAGGCTACTGCAAAAGATGAATACCAAGAAGTTGAGTATTTGTCTAAGGTGTACAATGAGTACACTGAAGAAGACTTTTACAAAGTCAGATGGCTAAATTCGGCCAATGGGAAAAAATCTACATCTTTACTCCCTATAGAATGCTTTGACCAAGAGTCTCAAGAAATATTGAAAAAAGAAAGTGAAAGCAAAAATAAGCCGAATAAAAGTAGCAAACAAGCTGTAAAAGTCGCAGAAACAAACGAAAAAAAGCCAAAGAGTGGCCAAAAAGAGAGCCCAACAAGCAATAATTTGGAAACATTTGAGCCTACTTCTGAAAAGAAGGCAGAAGCTGTGCAGCAAGCTCCTATAGACCCTGAAACCCTTCCAAAATCTTCAATCGGTAATATCACACTTCAAGCGTTGATAGAAAGTGAAGAAGATTTGCCTTCAAAAAAGCAGAAAAGTGAAAGCAAAAATTCTGCATTTACTGATGTCATTGATCTAGATGAAGAAAAGGAGCCTCCAAAAAAAACTATTAAGCTCTCAATTCCTTCTCAAAAAAAATTACAAACATCAGAAACTCTCCAAACCCCTAGTGTGGAAGCCAAAGAAGAACCTCCAAAAATAGCCAAATCTTTTGTTAAAGCTATACTTAGCTCGAAATCTCCACAAAGACCAGAAGAACAAAAGCCGATAAAGGATATCAACAATTCTAGAGGAATTAAAAGAATTAGAGAATTATATAAAAGAGGGGATATTGAAAAAGATAGGCCTGTTAAAATCCTTGGATGCTACCAGAATAACGGTGAGCTAAAATATGCAGTGCTTTATCGAGTTAATAAAGGAGTTTGTCCGAATATTCAACTTGTGGATCATCAAAAAGTCATGGAAAAGTACCCGTCGTTGTTTTTTGAATTTTTTACGAAAAATGCGAAGATTAAGGCCTTGTAGGAAGATAGATTTATTAAATGTATTAAATAGATTCCAACTACTTTTTAATAAAATATTTCCATAAGTCCTCTCACTTCTTGTATCATCAGAAATAAAGCTATTTTTCCATCCATTCCAAGTATATCTTGGACTCCAAAAGTTTCAATTCATCTTCCAAAAACTTTAAGAGCTCCCGTTACACAATCTTCAAGCCTTTTACTTGATTGGCAGCTTCTCCATCAAAATCAATTTATTAAAATGCTAACCTAGCTTGCAAGCTCTTTTGAACAGGCTCGACCGATACCATTTGTCCCATGTGTGACAAGAGCCCAGCTACTTTTGCCATATCTTGATGGCAAATCGAGAGATTTGCGTGTATATAAAAAGAAGACAAAACTTGAAAGCCAGGCCAAGTCACAGGATATAAAATGAGCCTAGTGCTACAAAGCCATAAATTGCTGCTTTGGTGTTTTTTCAACGATTTTATCAATAATTTTTGTTTTGCTGATATGACCTAAAATATATAAAAATATTATTAAATAGATTCTTTATAAAATTTTTCAGCTTAGAAAAATAATAGGAAGTAATTCTGTCTTTTATTTCATTAAATTCATATTTATCGCTAACGACATTTCTACAGAATAGTGATAATTCAGCAGAATTATAAGAAAATAATGGTAGACTCGGAGTATGATTATTTGGCAAATATCCTTGTAATTGGAGATATGCATGTTGGGAAAGCATGCCTACTCATAAGGTTTGTGAACAATGTTTTCTTTCCTGATCACTGAGATTGGCCAGAGCGGTCTTTTGTGGAAAAATTTGAACATTTTTATGAATTTTCTGTGAAAGTTACGATTTGAAAAGGAAAAGGAATAGAAAGAATTGCAACCTTTTGGCCCATGAGCTATAAAAATAAAGAAATTATAATAATAGTATTTGACTTATCTAGAAGAAGCACTTTTGATAGCATTGATTATTGGGTAGCCCAAACCAAAAATTATGCATCGAAAGATACAAATTTTTTACTAATTGGCAATAAAACTGACTTGGAAAGAGAGGTCGGATATCAAGAGGCTTGAAAAAAGGCATTAATGCTAGGAATGTTATATGTCGAAACTAGTGCTAAATATGGGCATCAGGTAAATTACGCTTTTAGAAGTTGTTTAGAAAGCTTAGTTTGGAGAATCAGACATAATTATGACAAATTGGTAAAATAAAAATGTTAAATCTCGAATTTAAATTTATAATAATTATCAGCAACTTATTGTGAACGAAGGAGGCTGGAGAAAACTTATAATTTTTTTAGATTTATTAAGAGTGGGGTTAATTTGGCTTACTCAATTTACAGACAAACTTTAATTGCTTACAGAGAGAAAGGAAAAATATATAATATTCCTTTTAAAAATATAAGTAAGGCCTGAATAACTAAATAATTCGAATGGTAGACTCGGAGTATGATTATTTGCTAAGAATAATTATAGTTGGAGACACCAATGTCGGTAAATCAAGCTTGATGACAAGGTTTGAGAAAAACGTTTTCTATCCTGATGACTGAAATTTATTCCCAAGCTCTTTTATGAACAAATATGAACAGTTTGATGATTGTTTTGTAAGGATGATGATCTGAGATGGAAGCAAAGCTAGGAGATATAACGATCTCCCAACGGTTGGCTTTCTAGATAAAGAAATTATAATGCTAGTCTTTGATTTATCAAGTCGAGAAACCTTTAATCATGTTGATTTATGGCATACTAAAGCTCAAAAAAACACTCAAAAAAGCACAGTTTTTGTATTAATTGGTAATAAAAATGATTTGCCAAGAGAAGTGAGTGATGCAGAAGCAAGGCAAAAAGCAAGGATGATGTCAGTGACTTATGTAGAAACTAGTGCTAAAACTGGAGAAAATATACATACAGCTTTTAGAATAAATACAGAAGAAGCAATTCAGAATATTCGAAGAAATTATGATAAACTAATAAAAAAATAAGATATAACAATAATTTTATTTTTGAAAGATAATGACAGAAGAGATAAGAAATTAATCATTATATGGCTGATTTAGAATACGATTACAGTATAAGAGCTGCTTTAATTGAGGATTATACTGTTGGAAAATCAAGTTTATTTGATAGATATGATAAAGGAGCTTCCAGATCTGACTTTTACAATTGTGCACATCCTTCTTTTACAATGAGATCTGAGCGTTTTAAAGAATTTATTATCAGAATTACGGTCTGAAACACAAGTGGATATGAAAGATTTGGCGAGCTTCCATAGGTCTACTATATATGATTATGCATTTTTAATTTTTTTTGGGATATCAAGGAAGCATAAGCATGAAAATTCAATTAATTTTCATACCTTATTTTTAATCGGAATATTAGATCATGAATAAAACGGATGCAAAGTTATATGAAAATAAAGATATTGTTATAATAGTATTTGACTTATCGAATAGGAAAACCTTTGAACATGCTGATTATTGATTTAGCAGGGCGAAAAATTTTGCTGCAAAAGAGACAGTTTTTGCCTTATTAGGGAATAAAAAGGACTTGATGAGAGAGATTAGTGAAGAAGAAGCTAGAGAAAAAGCAGAAAAATGGGCAGCGATATATATGGAAGTCAGTGCGTTAACTGGAGAAAATATAAATGACGTTTTTCGAAATACATCAGAAGAAGCTGCCTGAAACATCAGAAAAAATTATAGTAAAATCACAGAGAAATTTTAAATACTAATAGATGAGGCTGAAAGCTTAATAAAATTAATACAAATACGGCTTCAAAGCTTGTTTTAAACAATTAATTCTAATTTGATTTTATGTAAATTCAACTTAATTAACATTTCTTTTTTAAATACTAAAGGATAAGATCTAATTTTTTATAATAAAGTGTATCATGCCCATCTCGTTCTCCAAACAAAATAATCTTGTTCTTCCAAGTCACTTCGCTTTGAATTACCTTTCGAGTTAAATAATGCAGATTAAATTGCATTCCATTTTCCTTATTCAGCCACGTATTTATAATAAGTAATCATATGCTAAATTTACCACAACTAACTGTATCAAATCATTAAAATTGTAAGTAATATCATAACTTCTAACGCAAACAAAGAATCCTTATAAAATACCGAAGGGTGGCCAGTCCTTTATTAAGCCTGAAATTTGAGCTTGGGGAACTTCTTGCCATTATAAAGATGTTGTAGAGAACTGAAAAATAGCATTGAAATATTGTCCTTCTTTTTTAGTGTAGTCACCCAAAAAATTTATGTTTGTCCCTAACGTTGCCAGAATGAGCATATGAGGGATGCCTGAAGGATTAACTAAATGCCATATAAGACTTTGGGGATCGAAAATCTATAAGTCATTTTTACGAGCTGCACCATCTGTACATTTGAGGATCCAATAATAGGAATTTAAATATATTTGACGGAAGATTTATTTATCTGAAAACTTGCCTCTAAATTTAACAGAGAAATTGAACTTGGAAATATGATAATAAAGTATAGCAAAATTAAGCGATTTTCTGATTATTTTATGAGCTAGCCACATATGTGTATCAAAAAACAGTTTTTTTCAAAAGCTTAATTTATTTCATCAATCCGAAGAAGATACTATAAATATGAGGTTCTAGCATATTATTCAAATAAATTTCATCTATTTTTAGCATTTTAGAATTAGACTTTATGAAATTGGAACAAAGCATTAAATGTGCATGACTGGCAGATCATAAGCCTATAAATTTTTCTATTTCTTGATCATAAGCGGATCATTTCAATAATTGCTAAAATAACTGATCATAGCATTTTCAGTCCCCAGAATAGAAGAAATTAGAACAGAATATAAGAAAATTCACAGAATATAAAGGAAAAGAAATTAAAATTGAATAAATTGTAATTTAATAAGATTTTAATACCCCTCCTATAATTATGAAAAATCTTAAATTTTGATAATAAAATTTTTAACCTAAAAATTAGCCTACAAAAATCTGTGACTAACAGAGAAGATTAATTGAATTCATATTCTGCTAAACTTAAAAAACAAATCTAATTATAGATATTGTATAAGCACTCATAAATTTTTGGATTATATTCTGGTGCGTATTCTAATGGGCAGAAGGGACATTCATACACACTTTGCCCTTTTCTATTACTTTTACATTCCTTACAAACTGTATGTTTACATTTTGGATAATATAGTAATTTTTTCTGAATGTTCCTGCATCTGCGACATACTCCATTTATAAGTCGAATTTCTTCAGATTCTTTCGCTTCTTCATATGCATTATTAGCATTTTGATTTTGCATTCCATTTTGAATGATAGAGGGTGTATTAGCAGTATGGCTTTGTAAAGAAAGTGCATTTGAATCAACTATTTCATGATAATTAAGATTTTCAACCCAAAACACAGTCCCTTGGGTGCATTCTCAGCAATTAATAAGATACTGCCTGATATCCCCACTGTCGATAGCATAAATATAATTTTGGGGGACACATTGCTTATGAAATGGCCAACGATGGATGCACGTAAATTGAGAATCACTATTTTTGAAATTGCAAAAAACGCATTTATATGACAAAGAGGAGACTTTAATAACAGCTCCTGTTGATTTAGCAAAATTTATCAAGTCTGAGATATTGGGAGGCATTTGAGCAGAAATCGAGTCTGAAATGCGTAAAAAATAATTTTTTATTTTTGAGAATTTTACCCAGATTTTTATACGCTTATTTTTGAGCAAACTATTTCAGTTTCATCCTTGATTTGCTTTTAATTTTGTAGAGCTAGGTGGTTGCTGCTGAATGCCACTAGCCTTAACGGCAAGAGATCTTTTAGTCGCTTGAATTGGGCTTATTATTTGATTTTCGGGTTTATTTATTATCTGAGGTTTGCTTACACTCACAAAAGCAGGATATTTAGAAAGTCATACAAAATCAGGCCTTCTATCTTCATCAAAAATCAGCATTCTCGTTAATATTTCTTTTATTACATCACTATAGCCAATTTCCTGTATTCTTTCTCTCACTTTAAATTCCTGATTTCTTAAATCAGTTAAGTCAGGTAAATCTTTTAAGCTGGCCATGTATAAAAACGTAAGCCCAAGTGAATAAACATCAGACTTAATAGGATCATGCTGTGCCACTCCATTTCCAAGCCCATTTGTAAAATTAGCATACGCTTCTCTCAATTTCGGACTCAAATATAAAGGAGTCCCTGCTATTGTGAATTCTGAGTCTTCCAATATTAATGTTTTCATTTTATAAGCCCACCTTAAATCTGCAACGTGCAGATCACCATCATTACTAATTAAAATATTTCTTGGCTTTATATTTCTATGTGCAAGCTCTTTCCTCTGCAGTCAACAATGAGCATCAATCAGTGATTTAAAGTGATAAAGCAAGTCATTCTCACTTCATGGCCGGTTTTCTTTGATTCTTTTACTGATTTCATTAGATAAATCTCCATTTGGGTAATAATCCATGATGAAAAAAGCGTGCTCAATAGTCGACGCAAATGCAGTTATGAAGAATGACTTGAGCTCTACAATGTTTTGGTGCTGTATTGATGCCATTGTATTAGATCAATTTTGTATAGAATTCATTTCATCAATTGAATTAATCTTGAGCTTATTAACTGCAACTATCCTGCCGGTTTGGTTCATTCTTGCTTTAAATACTTCGACTGAGCTTGTTTTGTAGATGATTTCTTCTTTTGTGAAGTCACTTTCTGATAGATACATTAAGATAATGACAGAAGAGATAAGAAATGAGTTATAAATATTATTTATATGGCTGATTGAGAATATGACTACTGTATAAGAGCTGTTTTAATTGGGGATGCTACTGTTGGAAAGTCAAGTTTATTTGTTAGATATGATGAAGGAGCTTTCAGACCTGGCTTTTACAATTGCGTGCCTCCTTCTTTCACAATGAAATTTGAGCGTTTTAAAGAATTTATCGTCAGACTTATGGTCTGAGATACAAGTGGATCAGAAAGATTTGGCAAGCTTCCACAGGTATACTATATATGCTTATGCATTTTTAATTTTTTTTGGAATATCAAGGAATCATAAGCATAAAATTCAATTAATTTTCATATCAATTTTGGCTCAGAATATCAGAGCATTCGTAAAAAAAAATCAAAAGCCATATAAGAATAAAGATATCGCTATAATAGTATAATATCCTAGGCTTTTTTAAATTGATTTTGCAAATTTTAATAACACAAAATATAGTAGTTATAATATTTTTGGACATATGATAATAAAATATAGAACTGTTTATATTTGACTTATCGAATAGGGAAACCTTTGAACATGTTGATTATTGATTTAGCAGAGCGAAAAATTTTGCTGCAAAAGAGACAGTTTTTGCCTTATTAGGGAATAAAAAGGACTTGGTGAGAGAGATTAGTGAAGAAGAAGCTAGAGAAAAAGCAGAAAAATGGGCAGCGATATATATGGAAGTCAGTGCGTTAACTGGAGAAAATATAAATGACGTTTTTAGAAATACATCAGAAGAAGTTGTTTGAAATATCAGAAGAAATTATAGTAAAATCACAGAGAAATTTTAAATACTAATATGAGGCTGAAAGCTTAATAAAATTAATACAAATACGGCTTCAAAGCTTGTTTAAACAATTAAATCTAATTTGATTTTATGAAAATTCAACTTAATTAGCACTTTTTTTAAAATACTAAATGATAGCATCTAATTTTTTATAATAAAGTGTATCAATCCTATCCTCCAGCAAAGTTCATGTTTTGGAATCTTAGATTAAATAATTAGAAAAGTAAAAAGTCTCTACAAACTTATAGGAAGCATTAAAACTACTAAACTGCAAATAATCTCTTAACTTAATCAATTCTCAACAAATTTATTATCGGGGACTTTGTTTTTCAAAATTGTATCTAGTCTATATCCCTTTCTCTATAAATTTTTCACCATATCTGTTCCAATAAAACTGCTCTATCTCTATTCTACCCTTAAGTCAACTCCTCCAATTTCCCTAGCACATTATAATAAAATGGAGCCAATAGAGCTAACACAAAATGTAATCCAAAGCATGGATATCGGCAAAGTCTTCAAAGACTCCCAGCGCGACATCAACTCTATCAGTTTTTCCGACGACTGCTCCCTCCTGATCACCTCCGCAGACGACGATTCCGTCAACATCTACAATGTCCAGCGTGGAACCCGTGACAAGCTTCTCTACAACAAAGAATATGGCGTCGAGAACGTCCACTTCACTCACCACAACAACGCCTTCTTATGCTCCACAAAAAAGGGCAACGAGCATTTGGTCAAATATTGGAGCTCATACGACAACAGGATTATCCACAATTTCAGAGGCCACGGCGACGATATCACCTCTATTGATATGAGCCCGAAAAACGACATGTTTATTTCGACGTCAAAAGACAAGCTGCTGCTCTTATGGGAATTAAGAAGTAGAAGGGCTCTTGGCAGGCTTGATTATAAAGAAGCCTCAGCTGGCGGAATGTGCACTTTTGACCCGTCTGGAGCAATTTTTGCATTGGTTTACCCAGTGGTGACGCAAAATGTGACAAAAAATTACATAAAGCTGATAGATGCCAACAATTATGCAGATGGCGCTTTTTCGACCTGGGAAGTGGAGTGTCCAGAGATTAAAGGGATACAGTTCAGTGAGGACGGGCAGTATCTGTTAGCATATACAGTGGAAAATATGATTTTACTTTTAGATGCTTTGGATGGCCAGAAGAAACATATTTTTAAGGATTTTCAGAATGAGAATGGAAAGGTGATGGCGTGCTTTAGCCCAGATAGCAAGTATATCACAACTGGGGACGAAAAAAATAACTCAATTGTGTTCTTTGATGTGAATACCTATGAAAAAGTGCATGAACTTAGAGGACACCCGAAAACACCTACATGTCTGGCTTGGAGCAGAGAGCATGCACTGCTGACATCAGGGTGTCAAAACTTGTTGTTTTGGGTTCCTGATCAATCAAGAATTAGGCAATAATCCAGTAATTTAATATTTCTTTGATTATTATTGGTATTAAAAGGATTCTTTATAGTTATAGACATTATAAAATATTTTTATTCATATTGCTGAATAATTTCAAATGTATAGACATTCAAACCATTTTCATAAATCAAATCTTCATACCGTTAGAGATGGAAGGATACACTGAAGTTTTTAGTTGGGGAAATGACAACTCTGGACAGCTTGGCTTAGGCTCACACACAACTGGCAAAACTTATTGCTCTCCTCGCTTTTGTACATTTAATGTATTAATATCACAAGTCTCGTGTGGAGAAGAGCACGCTGCTTTTGTGTCAAGAACAGGCTACTTATATACAATGGGCAGTAATTTAAATGGGAGACTTGGAATTGGTGATAAAACGACGACTCAGAGCTCCTCTCCTTGTTTAGTCGACAAATTATCAGGATATAGGACTATAAGTGTATCATGTGGAGGTGGGCACTCAGCCGCTGTTGTTGAAGGTGGATTAGTATTTTCCTGGGGTTCTGGGGATTTTGGAGCTTTAGGATTAGGAGATACACAATGCAGATGGACTCCTGAAAATGTCACTTTAAATGAAGGCTTTAAAGCTTTACAAGTAAGTTGTGGGAGCAGACATACAGGGATTATCTGTGAAAATAACAGGAATAAGTCACTTTTTATGTGGGGAGCAGGAGATTCAGGCCAGCTGGGGACTGGGAAAAGAGAAAACGAGCTTTTGCCTGCTTTTATAAATTTGATTGATGCCCCAAAACAAGTAGCCTGTGGTCTTTATCACAGTATTGTGGTCACTGTCTCAGGGTTTGTTCTGGCTATGGGAGGTAACGCCTTTGGCCAGCTTGGGATTGGCAACAAAAAAAGCTCAAGTATACCAATAAGGGTCAATGGGCTGGATAGAGAAAGAATTGCAAAAGTCGCCTGTGGCTACCATTCAGCCGCAATTTCTGAGACTGGTGAACTTTATGTCTGGGGGACTGGCATTTTTGGAGAGTGCCTGGCTCCTAAGCTGCTGAATGAGCTGCCAGAAATCAAAGATTTAACCTTGGGTGGTACTTTTGGGGCTGTTTTAGATAAGGCTGGGAATATTTGAACGTGGGGAAGCAACTCTAATGGAGAATTAGGCATTGGGGACTATGAAAGGAGGGCTACTATTAATAGGCTGAATATTCTTGCAGGGAGACAAGTCAGCTTGGTGTCTTGTGGAGGAAATTTTGCCTTAGCACTTGGGCAGGATATATATGGAGAACAGGTAAAATCGCCTAGAAAAAGTCCTATTTTAGTAGCAAAAGGGCAAGACAGAGCTCAATCAGTCAAAAGATATATATCTCCTCCTAAAATTTCTGGCCCTAAAACACCTTCAAAATATACCTCCAAGCTTGAATCAGCCCGATCCTCAGCCTCAAAAGTCTATACCAAAAAAGAAAACAGCTTTATTGACGATTCCCACACCGACGCCACAAAATCCAGAAATATTAAAAGAGAAGCCAAAAAACATGAAGATTTAGAAAGCTCTTATATTAAAAAAGAAGAATACGAGCATAAGAAAAAAGACCAGGAATCTACTGAAAGGCATCAGTGTGGCGTCAAAATAAGGGAGCTTGAAGGAGAATTAAGCGACATGAGAATCGCTTTACAGAGGGTAAACGACACCAGTAAATACCAAAATGAGATCCATAGTAAAGAAATTCAAAGATTTAAAATCATAGCAGAAGAAAAAGAAAAAGAGGCAAAAGACATCAAGCAGAGCTTGGAGCTAAAAAGAAATTCGGACGCTAAAATTATTGAAAAGCTAGAAAACAGGCTTAAAGATATTGAAAATTTAAGGGAGCAAGAAATCCGCAGCAGGGTGAAGCTTGAGGCTGAACTTCAAAAACTTGAAGAAAAATACGCTTATGAAATAAAGCTAAAAGACCAAGAAATCCGCAAGCTTTTGACAAATAAAGAAAATGACCAAATCACCTTAGAAGAGACCATCAAGCAAAAAGAAAAACTAGCAGAGCTGCTCAGGAGTGAGGTCAGAAAAAATTCAAAACCAGCAGAAAATGCTGCTGACACAGAAGACCTCATCAAAAGATGTGACCAAATTGAAAAATCCATGACTTTACTAACAGAACAATGCGAAAATTACCAAAATAAAATCGCAAGCCAAGACAAAGCTATAATTGAATTCAAGCAAAAAATTCAAAACTTAGAAAAAGAAAACTGCAAGCTGAAAATGGATTTAAATGAAGCTGAATCAAAAAATAAGCAGCTGTTTACCAATCTAGAAAAAGATTTACGAGAAAGGGCAAAAGAGTATAAAGAAAGGACGCTTAATTTATTAAGCACCCCTATGGGAGCCAGAATGTCAGACCGTTACAACGGGGCAAGCCCAGACACAACTTTGCCGTTAGAGTCTCCTAACATTTCAATGGAAATCGATAGGAAAATTTTTAACAATTCTATAGAGCCCACTGTAACAGTTTCTCCAGTCCACAAAACAAAATGTGAAAATTATTTGTCACCAAGGCTACAAATGAAGCATGCCCAGCTGCAAGAACATCAGACTCCTCCTACATTTAGAGAAGGAGGAGGGGTGTTAAAAAACAGCTTAGCTGAAATAAGGCTTAGGCTGAACTTGTTGCAGGACAATAAAACTGAGCTCGAAAATAAACTTTCAGGGTTCAGAATATAAATTTGTTTAAATACTATTAAATATATTCAGCGATTTCTCTCACTAGTGCCTGAGGCAAGTTTTTGAGGATGTTTTCTTCTTTTTGGAATGGCTTCCAAAACAATAACAATCGGACTTTTATGACCCGGTTTGTGTACCAATGGTCTACAGCTGATCTTGATAGCTCAGATTTATTTTTGTGCTTGCCGATTGGGTCTAGGTTGACGTTAATTTCACACAATTCGGTAAAAAATTTTTCTTTCCCTGGCTTTGCAGCGTGGATTATAGCGCTGCTTTTGGTTGTTGTGACTTGGTTAATGTCAATGCTTGGTAGGGTGATAAGATAATGGAATCTTTCGTAGCAGTTGTTGATGATAGCTGTAGTTAAAGCAGTTTCTCCTTTGTAAACAAAGCGTAAATCAGCGTTTAGTTCTTCTACTAAGCATTTTAATATTTTAAGCCTTGAATTACAGATGCAGTAGAAGATTATTGGAGTATCTACATTTCCGATGTTTGTTATCGTAGTTGGAGTGTAGTCTAGATGAGAAAAAAGGATTTTTACTTCTCTTGTGGAGAGACATCTGAATACATAGTCAATACGAAGCCATTCTTCGGGAAAATTTAAAGGATTTTGGGATGATGCTGGCGTTTTGCTTTTGGTTAAATGAGAACCCATTTGGAAGAATTATTTTTAGATCCATTTCAGAAAGGAATAGAAAAAAGAATTTTGGCCAATTGATATAACTATTAATAATTATTGTAAAATTGATTAATAAAAGTCTCTTTGCTAAAACAACTAACGATGACCCCCCCTCAATCTTCATGTCTATTGCAACAAAAATGCAATTTTTTAATATAAAATTTTATATAAAAAAAAATAATAATTTTCATGTCTCTTATTATATATAAAAAAAATAATAATTTTCATGTCTCTTGCAACAAATTATATATATTAAAATGGCGGCACGTGTCAGCCTGCCCTCTTGGCGCAGCATTCCAGACCCCGAGCCGAGAATCAGACGCAGGCCCAAGAAGTGTATATCCGGGCAGGTTTTGGCTGCTTTCCTGTGGTTGGAAATAGATGCGCTCAACAACGTCCTTTTGATCCGAGGACCCAGGCATTCCTCTACCGAGAAACTGGGGTTTCTGCCCAGGCCACAGGGGAACAGTCTTTTTCGTGTAGCTGTCGAAGGAAGGTACTTTGACATCCGATAGACTCTAAGGAGCTGATCCTTGGAATCAAGTTACTCCAATTGCCCGTAGCAGGGACGCAGAAATCCATAAGCCGCCCACTCAAGACTGAAGCCGCAAGGCAAGGAGAAGACAGAAGTACCGGAAGGGAACTCGTAAGAGGAATAGACCCTCTGGGCTGGAATCGAAAAGCGGTAGAACCTTCTGCACGGGAGGTCTTTGGTGACTGTGCCACCAATATGGCTAGCGCCTGTCTGTATAATCCTAATCCTCTTGCAGCAAATTTTAGATGCGCATCTTAAATTTTAGCTAGATAAGTTTAATAAAACGGCGAGCAATGACAATAACCATCCAAATCTCGATTAGAGGTCATTGACACGCCTACAGCAGCGCTGTTTTATGGGGTTTTTGAGAAACTCACCTAGAGAAAAATGCATTAATTTTTTTTTATAAAAATGTTGTGTTGCAGTAGGCATGAAAATGTTGTTTTGCAGTAGGCATGAAAATGTTGTGTTGCAGTAGGCATGAAAATTTTTTCGAAAAATTTTTGTTGCAATAGACATGAAGATTGAGGGGGGGGGTCATTGTTATAATGGTATGCGAATTTTAATATCAATATACATTAGATCAATATTTTGGATTTTTTAAAAAATTAGGCCTTCCAAATAATTTTATAATAGATTTTGCGTTGAATTAATAGCTTTTAGATTTAATATAAAAAACACTTGTAAATAAAATGGTAAATTTATATTTAATTAGAAATATGGACAACCTTAAAAGATAAATAACCGACACAAATGTATAGCGAATATATATCTAAAAATAAGCAGATTTAGATTTTATCATGTGACAAATTAAGTTTATTACTAGCAAGCTTTATAACTCCCGAGTAATTCCTACATTATATAAGGATAGTTATAGTACTCACAAATATAATTTTTCTGCCTTAAAAGCATTCAACTCAATTAAATCTTAGAGCAGGCAGTTTCTGTTTAGTTTATCTAAAATGCTTATTTTTTATTTGGATTTTATTAGAAAATAATTAATGGGTAATAGTGAAGGATCAACAATTAAAGGAGGTCTTATAATATCAGCTGATAAAACTTCCTACATAGGCGGTGAAATAGTTACTGGTAATATTTTTATCCAAATTCAAGAAGCAATACCTCCTTCAAAAATCATTCTTGGCTTCAAAGGAAAAGAGTCCACGAAATGGAGCGAAAGAAGAGGTTCAGGCAAGAATAAGCATTGGAGAAACTATGAAGGCGACCACCACATTTCTAACTTTAAATTTCAAATTTATGCCTTAGACGCTTCTCAGCCTATGCGTAGCTTTACAATTCCTTTTTCTTTTAAGCTCCCAGATCACCTTCCTGGGTCATTTAATTATTCACATGACCGCGCCAGTGCTTTCATCAGGTACGAAATGAGAGCAAAGCTTGCTCCTATGAGTGGTAAAGCATTTTTAAAAAATAAATGCCCAATAGAAATTATAGGTGTTTACTGTGATTTGACAGATAGGGCGGAGAATGGAGAGTTGACAAATGAGCATCTCTCAGTAGATTTGGGCAAACTGACTTGGTAAACCCACTGGAAAATTACCTCTCCTTTCTCCTGCCCTTATCGGGCAAATCACTGTAAAGACCTTTAAACAAGTAGCTGAAAGTATTCATCAAAATATTGTATGCGAAAAAACAGCACAAATTTCGACTTGGTGTTGCTGCAGTAAAGGAAAAATTGGCATCAAAGCAAGGATTGCTAATTCCCCCCTCCGTGAGCGAACAAAAACCTTTAGAAAATTCCTATTTTTTGACCCTCCTTGAGCGAACAAATAATTTTTTATAAAAAAAAAATTTGATATACAAGTGATAACTAATATAATGAAATATCTAGCTAATTCTGTTTAATTTTAAACAAGTTGTGTTTTAAAAAAAAATTTGAAAATTAAATTAATATTTGCTTTACGATTTTTGTGAATTGGGATTATTTTGAAAAAAAAAATTTTATTATAATCCCTTGCATAAATTTCATTTTGCTTATTTATGGTAAATTGATTTTAAAATGCCAAAAAAATTTTTAACATACCATAGACTCAGTTTTATATATAATGGCATGTCAAAATTTTTTTGATATTTCAAAATCAATTTACCATAAATAAGCAAAATAAAATATTACCAATACATTATATAAAATTTATATATAAATTTTTTAAAAAAAAAAACAATTAACCCCCCCCTCCTTGAGAAACAAAACTTTTTGTTCGCTCACAGAGGGGTGAAGTAAGGATTATTACACTCCTGATGAAATTGCCATTGTCCTTGCTGATATCTTAATCTTAATCATAGTATATAAAGGTTCAAGGAGAGTCCAACAATGGTTAAATTTTCTGTTTTACTCTTGGTCAGAAGCCCAAAGTCTAACAACTTTTTTTAGGCTGGGAAAAATTAGCACACTGGTATGCTGGAATATTCTTTCCAACTCTCACTTCCCTTTGATACAAAAATCATTATCTGTTATAAAGCATGCAGTCAGCTTATCAGCATTACTCTTCACCAAATCAAGTAAAACTTAGGCAGATACACATTTTCCAAATGGCATCCTCCCTTCCTCAAAGTCCTGCGCTCCCTTGCGGGAGCCATCTACAAGATTTAAAAAATCTTCACGTCATTTTAATGTATTAGTTCTTGTTGATATCAATAATTCCCTTAGTCAGCTAAAAGTTAAAAGAGTAAAAGCATCCTTAATAAGACAAGTCAGATTAAATGGAAAAGAAACAGGGTTCAGTGCTGTGATGAATCTCAATTTAACGAATACTGGCCATACTCATTTTTATAGTGAAACTGTTATGCAAGCGTTTTCTGAAACTGGGATTCCTGAAGGAATTAAAAGTGACGGAAGCTCTGAAAAAGATCCTCTTTTGCAGGGAAAATTATTGCAGATTGCTTTAGATCTTACCCAGGCAAGAGATAAAATCATTGGCCATTTTACTACAAAAGGAACTATTGTAGAGTGTGGCTACAGTCTGAATATAGAGGCAGAAATGGATGGATCTTGCATGTGCTGTGGTGATAGCCCTTCTGTATTTTCGCCAGTAATGATATATCCTGCTGAATATGCTCCAGCGCCGTTGCCAACACCTCCTGCAAACTGGAACCCTGAGCTTATAGGACAAGTAAATTTAGCTTGGGATCAAAGGTACGAGGTTCAGCCTTCTACTAAGTAAGATCATAATTTAAAGTACTTAGATCAAATATATTTTTACTTCAATTAAAATTTCTTATCCAAAGCCAATATCTATAATATAAAATTGCTAAACCGCTTAAGATGGCAAAATCATTAACTTGAGAAAATATTTTTATTATACTTCAACTTAATTATAAAAGAATTTTACTTATTTTTGGATAATAAATTTTAAAGCATCAAAATAAAAAGCCATAAGTCAGGCATTCTATATATTTGTGTAACTCTTCAATTTTCCTTACCAGGATTTTGTTGATTTTGATATAAATAAAAACCAAAAAGAATTTATAGTTACTCAGAAAATTTACATTGTAACTTTCCGCTCATCTTTATATAGGATTAAAGATCATAAACCTATAAGGCTGCTTAATAAAAAATTAATAGAAAGTTGATTTTGAGACACAACAAGTTATTTAACTTGTGCAAATTCTATAAAACTGAATGTTTATTACTATTAAAAATCAATTTAATTCTGCCAAAAATTAATTTGAATTTAAAAGAGTTTGGAATTTTGTTTAGGTTTTATTAGAAATTAATTAATGGGCAATAGTCAAGGGTCAACAATAAGAGGAGGCCTTCATATCTCAACAGATAAATCTTCTTATGTCGGTGGTGAATTTGTGTCTGGAAATATTTTCCTTCAAATTGATGATCCGATTCCAAATTCACAAGTTATTCTTGGTTTCAAATTAAATTAAAGAGTCTTAAATATCTTCCAGATTTGACGCCTCCACATGCTTTCGACCAACGAAAACCTGCTTGGCAGACGGAAGTTCAGCAGCCGCTATTTGGAATAGTGATCTTCAATTGGAGCAGAGGCTTCTACTGTGACCTCCAAGAGTGTCGAGGGGTTAGGAAGACACCCTGCCAGTGCGCCATCGGATGCTATTTGAGGCAAAGGCTAGCTCGATACCCTCTGTCAGCCACCTTCGGGGCAGGTGGCATTCAGGGAAAAAAGAACCATGACACCCGGAATGGTAAGGAAGAGCACTTAGCCCAAAAGCCATCCTGAGATAGCTCCTGAAATATTTTAGATCATTATTGGTCATCCATTTTAATTTCAAAAATAATTTGTACTTGTCAGCTTTTTTGAGAAAATGACAGATCTCCATTTATGTTTTTAAAGTGCCTAATCAGACTTATACTTTATAAGGCAGGTGCCCTGTACCATATTTTTTTCTGGTCGGTATTCTGCTGGGGTAAAGATCTATTAAGGTGCATGAGCTTTAACTAATCCTGGACTGGAATGATCACCAGCTGACTCCTAAGGTTTACCCACCCCTTACGGCAGCGATTACGCATATTAAGGTTAGAATTAAAAACCTAAACGATTTAGGCTATAAAACCATTTTCGCGCCCAAAGTGGTGCGACCTCCTAAAGGACATATTTCGTCGCCGCCACCATATTAATTATTTGGCTTCAAAGGAAAAGAATACACTCATTGGAGCACAAACAAAGGCTCAGGGAAGCACAGGCATCTCAGATTTTATGAAGGTAAACACTGCATTTCTAATTTCAAGTATCAAATTTATGCTTTGGACGCTTCTCAGTCGGTACAAAGCTATACAATTCCTTTTTCTTTTAAATTGCCAGATAACCTTCCTGGTTCATTTAGTATTACGGCTAGCAGCGGCACTAGCGCTTTCATCAGATATGAGATGAGGGCAAAGCTAATTCCTGTGAGCGGAAAAGCTTTTTTTAAAAACAAACGAGAAATAGAAATCAAGCAAGTAGCTGAAAGCATTAACCAAAATATAGAGTGCGAAAAAACGGCTCAAATATCAACTTGGTGTTGCGTCAGTAAAGGAGCGCTTTCAATTAAAGCAAGGTTTGCTAACTCTTTTCCAAATTATTCCGATATTTTTTCTAATAAATTTCGTGTATATATAAAATTCTGAATATAATTATGTCTTTCCAAAAAGTAAAAATTTTTATAAAATTTTTAAAGATCTTTTTTTAAGTAGGGAAGTAAGGACTTTTACACTCCAGATGAAATTGCAACTGCGATTGTTGACGTGAATAACTCACTAAGCAAGCTAAAAGTTAAAAAGATAAGAACAGTCTTAACAAGAAAAGTTAGATTAACTGGAAAAGAATCTGCTCTTACTTCTTTGATCGACCTTAATCTCACCAGTTATACCCATTATCACCTTTTGAGTGATAATATTGTGGAATCATTCACTGAGTGTCTAATTCCTGAAGGAGTTGATGGAAGCTCTGAGACTGACCCCCTTTTGCAAGAAAGAGCACTAAATATTTCTTTGGATCTCAGCAAGTCAAGAGATAAAATTGTCGGGCATTTTACTACAAAAGGGAAAATAGTTGAGTGCAGCTACAGTTTGGCTGTTGAAGCAGAAATGGATGGAACCTGCATGTGCTGCGGAGACAGTACTTTTGTTTCTACGCCTGTGATGATATATCCTGCGGAATATGCCCCAGCGCCATTGCCATCACCTCCAGAAAACTGGAATCCGGAACTTGTGGGGCACGTGAATTTGGCTTGGGATGCAAAGTATGAGGTGCAGCCTGTAACACCAACTCAATGGTAAGAGGTCATAATTTAAAGTATTTCTTAAGAAATGCGTTTACATAGAAAAAACTCAATTATAACTACTAGAGAAAATTTATAATTCAATAAATCTATGCCAAAAATCCTTTTTTCTTTGCAATTATATATCTCTTATAATTACCCCAGAGCCATTTCTAAACTTAATAGTTATTTAAGTCTTTTTAAATTTATTTCGATTAGAAAGATTCCCCTAAATTATTTAAATCCCAATTTTTGACTTTCTTAAAATAAGTTATAAACTTTTTGAATATGAAATAATTAAATTTTCAAAATGTCCGATTCCCTCCAAGAATCACTTTTCTTTGGAAGCCAACTTGCCAACTGCGCGAATTTCGAAGAAATTTTAAAATGCTTTATCTGTCTCGGAAGAGTCGTCGACGCAAAAATGTGTCCATCATGTTCAAAACTATGCTGCTACACTTGTATAGTGAAATGGCTAACAGAACAACGCTCTCAGTGCCCTCACTGCCGTTCTCCTTTAAGACCCCAAAACCTTGTAAGCTGCCGTTTCGTCGCTGAAATTTCTCAAGCTTTAGAAAGCCTCCAAGTGGCCAAGCCAGACCTAATCGAAAAATGTTCAGTCCATTCAGCTCCTTTGAATTACTTTTGTATCACCTGTTCTCTTGCTATTTGTTCAGACTGTGCTATGTTTGGGCTGGAGCACAAAGGCCATGAATTTAAACACCTTTCCCCTATCTACGACAAACATGTAGAAATTATCAAGCAAGAAGCCCAAGGTCTTAGAAAAAGGCTGAAAGAATTGACAGTGATTTTGCACACAATTGATCAGAATATTGAAAAAGTTAAAAAAAATCAAGAAACCAAAAGTAATGAGCTTATACAATATGTAGGGACTATGAAAGATAAGCTGGAAATGCAGCTGCAAGGGAAATTACAAAAATTTAATGAGCATAGGGATATTATTTGTGAAGAAATTGATAATCTTGAAAATATTAAAAATGAGATAAGCAAGCAGGTGGAGCAGAGCTGCAAGTCGAAATTGATATCAAAAAGCCCAGAAATTATGAATATTTTGAAAGAAATAAAAAATAAGCCGATTGTGGATTTTCAGAATGAAAATGTGTCAGTTGAATTTGTATCAGAAATTTCGCCAGCTTATGATGCAGGGGTTTTTGAAATAAATAACTTTTCTAGGCTTAGGACTACTACGGAAGTGGTTTATTCGGACCTTTTGCAAGTGTGTGGAATTTCTTGGAGGCTAAAAGTGTATCCAAATGGAAATGGAGTAGCAAGAAATCATTACATTTCTGTTTTTCTAGAAATGGTTAAAGGGCTTCAAGATACTAATAATTACGAATACCGTGTCGAAATGGTGAACCACGCTGACCCAAACTTGTGTGTGGTCCGAGAATTTGCTTCAGATTTTGAGTCTGGCGAATGCTGGGGCTATAATAAATTTTTCAAAATTGATTTGTTAAAAGAAGAAGGCTACCTCAGCAAAAATGACTCAATAGTGCTCAGATACTACGTAAGGCCTCCCACATATTTCCAGAAATGCAAAGAACAAAAACAATATATCGAGTACCTCGAAACAAATAAAGCCCAACTTCAAGCGAAGCTTGAAGAATATCAAAAACTTGAGAACAAAGAGCCAAAACCTTCAGTTTTCAGCTCTTGTGATAACCCATTAGAAACTCTTGAAGAAGAGCTGAAAACTGAAAATCCAGTCGACGAGCAAGCTTTTAATTGACTGAAATATGAGGCAGATCAAGAAGAGCTTTCCCTTGCTCCCCTCCTCCATGAGCGAACAAAGCCATTGAAAAAACCCTTTTTTTTTGGTAAAAATCCACTCTTCGTTAGCGAACAATTTTTTATTTATATAGAATTTTTGTAAAAAAAATTTCGATATATAAGTGATAATTTTATGAAATTTCTAATCAATTCTATTTAATTAAGCAGTTTCATTTAAAAAACATAAATTTTACAAATTAAATTAATTTTTACTACTTCTCAATTTTTGCGAATTTGGATTTTTTGAAAAAAAATGTTAACTCTCATGAGCGAACAAAATTTTTGTGTTCGCTCAACGAGCGAGGTGGGATAGTGAAAAACTTAAAAAATTAGCTAAATTGAGGCATGAGGAAAAGAAATATAGAGAAGAAGAAATTTCAAAAGAGCAGTCAGTAGCTCCAGCTCATACATTGAGCACCGTTATGCAGAAATATATGATGAGCCCAGGCGATATGAGCTCTGGGTCTGATACTCCTAGACAATTGAGGTGGACTGAAGAAACTGAAGTCCAAGAATTGCATAGCTGCTCAGAATTATTGCCACAGGACTTTTTGGACTCTCCTGGAGAAAACCAGAATTGGGAGCTGTCAGATGGACAGTTGACTCCTGACGTGCTGGGGTAAAATTTATATAGAGAAAATTTCATGCTTGCTTTTAATGCTATACAAAAGGCTTGTCTAGATTAATTGTTTAAAATATTTTTTAATTTATATAAAAATGGACTTGACAAATAAAATTTCTTCACTGCAAAACCGCCTGCGAGCAGGACTGCATGCCAATAAAATTGATGGGCTTGAAAAAGCAATCCAGCTGTTTTATGTAAGCTTTATATAGGAATGCGACTCAGACAGAAATAACAGCTTAAATCGTGCCAAATTTGAAACTTTTTTAAACAAGACTGGCTTGTTTTTGCCAACGCAAGAGCTTAACGACCTTTTTAGGTTTTTCAATAAAAGCCGCAGCGGCGAGGTCACAGAATCTGAGCTTGTTTCTGGGCTACAGTTAAATCTTTCTGAAAGCAGGCTAACAGCTGTAAATCGAGCATGGCAAAATCTAGATTTTGAAAGAAGAGGAGCATTGCCGCTTGAGCAGCTTTATAAGCTTTACAATGAAAATCAGCATCCACGTGTCCTTGCTAGAGAAAAAACTCCTGAAGCAATTAGGCAAGATTTCCAAAGCTCAATAAGAAAATATGCTCAAAATCAGTCCATTTCAAAGCCCAGCTTTATTTCTTATTATACAAGTGTGAATTCTACAATCCCAGCTGAGCAAGAACGGTTTTTCACAAATTTGCTTGTGGGATGCTGAAATTTCAGCTCAATTCTCCTCTCCAAAAATGAACAGAGAGAAGCATGCTTTTATAAAAAAAAAAATTTTAAATATCTAAATAATATTTTAGGGTGTTAGTTTTCCCAAAATAATATTTTATTCATAAATTGAGGGTGTTAATTTCCAAAAATTTGCTATTTTTCGCTATTTCTTAGCGGAGTCAGCACAATCATTGGTCCCATTACCAAGAATTGAGCAGATTGAAGAAATGATATATGAGAAAATCAGACAAAGATGCAAAGGCGATGAAGATGAAGGAAGAGCCATGCTTAAAACTTTTCGGCATTTCGATAGGGACAGATCAGGGTCTATTTCTCTTGACGAATTTAAAAGATGCCTAGAGAACTGGGGCTGTGTTTTTACAGAAATCGAAATCAGGTCGCTTTTCGACAAATTTGACGCTGATCATTCAGGGTTTTTAGACTACGAAGAATTCTCAGGACATTTCGCCAAAAAAGGAGCTGCTGGCCGACATCAATTTTTACCAAAAGAAGAATTCCCAGCTGACGCTTTAAATAAAGTCAAATCTGAACTATTAAGAAGAGGCACCAATGGTATCCGAGGCCTTGGCATAGTTTTCAGAAGAATGGACCGGTCCAGAGACCGAAACTTATCCCACTCAGAATTTGAATGGGGCTTGCGAGAAAACGGGCACATGTTAAGCCCAGTCGACGTCGATAAACTTTTCAAATTCTTCGACCGCAACAAGGACGGAAAAGTCTCTTATGATGAATTTCTCTACGCCCTCCGAGGAGATCTCAATTCTCGCCGCAAAAGACTTATAGACCTCGCTTACCAAAAACTTGACAAAAATGGTGACGGCCACGTCACATTAGAAGACATGAGAATTGCCTATGACGTCTCTTTCCACCCTGAGTTCCAAGCAGGGACCAAAACGCGGGACCAAATTTTGACTGAATTTATGTCACAATGGGACACTATAAAGCAGGACGGCATTGTAAGTGTCGAAGAATTCGAAGAATATTATAAAGACGTCTCAGCTAGCATTGATAGAGATGATGAATTTGAACTTATGATCAGAAATGCCTGGCATATAGTAGGCGGAGAAGGCTGGTGCGAGAATACAACGATTCCTAGATACTTAGAAACTGATGCGGCGGGAAACCAAAAGGTAGTGATGGCCAAAGGAAGCGAAACTTTTAATTATGGAAAAAGTCAGAAGAGATTCTGGGGAGGAGATATATAAGTAAAAGATTAATAAGTAATTGCCAATGATGGGCTTAAGTCTTCTAAAAACCTTTTGATTTCGTTGCGAGCGTTATTGCAGTGCAGCTTACTTGGGCCTTCTATGAACAGGTGGATTCGTCTTTGCCCAATGCCTGTTTTCTTGCTAGGGTCGACATAAGTGCCTCTTACACTTACAGAGCAGCCAGTTAGGTCGTTTATGGTGTTCAAATAGTCTCGGCTCATAACTCTTGTTCTTGCAGACAAAGGATAATCATTGATATCTAATTCAACAAATACTTTTCCGGTGCTTTCTGCCACTTTGGCAGCCCATTCATCTCTGATTTTAAGGACATTTTCTAACTCTTCGATTGGTTTTCAGGTAAAGTCCTTATTAAAGGATATAAAATATTTTGATATATATCGTTATAAGAGAAATCCCATTTAATTTTATTAAATTTTAGACAGCTTGCATAATGAAAGGAAGTAAGGATTCTTCAGGGGTAGGCTGGTTTTTCATTTGCAGGACAATTAATTCTATAGCTTCTTTAGCTGCGTTTAGGGCATTGTGAGAGTTTCCACTCATTATTGCAGCCTTAGCTGCAGTCTGCGCAGCAGACATAGCCGCAGCCTTAATTTTGGGGTCTTTTATGAAATCCGCAATAGTCATTTCAGACTTTTTAAGTGGTTTTGAGTCCTCCACATCTGACACATCAGTGTCACTATCGCTAAACACATAGTCTTTTTTCGATTTTTTTCTGCTTTCTTTGACTTTTTCCTTCTCTTCCCCAGTAAACTTAAATCCTTTCCCTCTAAATCCTCTTGATCTATATGGTTTTGCCTCTCCAGAATCAACCATCTGTTTAAATTCTAGTGAAAGGTCTAGCAAGTCTTCAGAAATGTCCTGATTTGACGCTTCCAACACCTTGATAAGCTCCCAGGCATACTTTTTTTCTTCTTTTGTTATAAAAGTAATCGCTGTACCTTTATTACCTGCGCGGCCTGTTCTCCCAATCCTGTGGATATAGTCTTCCATGTGGTTTGGACATCGGTAGTTTATGACGAGATTAAGCTGCTTTATATCAAGCCCTCGGGCTGCTAAAGAAGTAGCTACCATTAAAGTCTTTTCGCCTTTTTTGAAGTCGGAGATGGTGAAATCTCTGTCAACTTGATCATGCCCACCATGAAGGACTAAGCACTCATAGCCTTCTTTGATTAAGTCTTTAAAAAGCTCGTCAGCTTCGTCATGCCGCTCAACAAAAATCAAAATGCTGCCATTTCTACTGGTATAAAAAACATTATATCTATTTTTTCTAGAAATTATAGGATTTTTACCACATAAAATTTTTATGCAAACCCATTTCCAACCCATTCTTCAAGGATTTCTAGCAGTCTGTTGAACTTTTCGTCCTCTTCGACGACCTCTACAAACTGGTCTATAGTGTCACAAGTCTTGTTTCTGCCTCCAACGACGATTTCTACAGGCTTTACTAAAATTTGTTTGGCAAGCTTTTCCACTGACCGAGGAAAAGTAGCAGAAAACATTACTGTTTGGCGGTCAGGGCGGGTATTTTCAACAATTTTGCTTATTTGTGGCTCGAAGCCCATGTCAAACATACGGTCAGCCTCATCTATTACTAAATAAGTGACTCTTCTGAGATTAGTAATTTTACTGTTACTGAGGCACAGAACGTCAATCATTCTCCCAGGAGTGCAGACTACTATTTCAGCGCCTCTTTTTAGGTCTGATAGTTGGGTTGAAACCCCTGAGCCTCCATATACACATACACAGCGTAAATTGAGGTGTTTGCAGAATGATTTTGCCTCAGCGTAGATCTGGAAAGCCAGCTCCCTGGTAGGAGCTAAAATTAAAGCTATTGGACCATCACCATCTTGTAGAGGTCTTTGGTCTAAAATATGACGGAACATAGGTAATAAATAAGCTAAAGTTTTGCCTGAGCCTGTTTCTGCAATTCCTATTACATCTCGGCCTGCCATTATTGCTGGGATTGCCTATATAGTAATTACTTGAGATTGTATAGCGAATGGGCCTTTAAACTGTTTTTTATCCAGTACCCCTAACATTTTGTCACTTAACCCGCACTGATACCAATTAAGTATTGGTGCTGGGCATCTTTTGCCTCTGACCTTTATATCTCCGACATCTTCTCGCATTTGTTGCAATTCTTCGTACTCAAGATTGGTTAGTTCTTTACAAGGTATATACAAGTCTTTCCTAAAAGGTTCGTACTGTATCTGAGAGTGGTCAATCGTAGGCAGGGTTCTTTTGTCTTGCATTTTTCTTTGCTATATATTTTTTACCTTTTTTAAAAATTCCTCAGTTTCATCGTTTTCTAGTAGCATGTCCCATGCGGTTTCTCCTTCTTCCTCAAACAAGACTTCAGGTTTTTTATCGTTTTCTTGGACAGGATCTTGTTTTTTAGTGAAGGCTTGGAGAAATTGCATATGGTATTCGTCTTCGTCTAGGCCGTCTTCATCTATTTCTTCATCTACCTCATCAATTTGTTGGTTTCTTGCTTTGCCTTCTTGTGGGACTGCTTCTTTGTCGATTTCCATCATATATTGATCGAGGGGGTCAATTTCTGAGCTCAGGTCTTTTACAGGGTGAATTGGGTTGTCAATAAAAAACCACTTCTTATTTTTTTTTTTAAAAAAATGAAAGCAAATTTTTTATTTTCATGTATATTTTCAAAAAAATTTTACATTCATAGAAAAAATGTCCCTTACTCCCCCCCCCCCTCCGTGAGCGAACAAAACCATTAGAAAAATCGCCATTTTTTGACCAAAAACCCACCCTCCGTGAGTGAACAAAAATTTTTTTAATAGAAAAAATTTTAATGGAAAAAAAATTTTGATATATAAGTGATAATTAGTATAATGAAATCTAGAGCTAATTCTGTTTAATTTTAAACAAATTGCGTTTTAAAACATAAATTTTGCAAATTAAATTAATATTTGCTTCCCAATTTTTGCAAATTAGGATTTTTTTTAAATTTCGAAAAAAATATTATTTTTTATAAAATTTATATATATAAATTTTTTTTAAAAAAAAAAAAATTAACCCCCCTCCGTGAGCGAACAAAATTTTTTTGTTCGCTCACGGAGGGGGGGGGGGAGTTAGAGATTTTCATAACTTGCCAGGTGAATTGGCATTTCTTCATCAAACTCCAGTTCGTCACGAAAGCGGTCCTGCTGAGAAGGATTCTCAGAGTTTTGCACATCTTTTGAAGCGTCCTGTGCCATAGGGAGCATTTCGGCTTCTTCTTCCTCTTGAAGAAGCAGAATTCTGGCCTTGGCAAGTCGTTCTTGTTTTTTGCGCAATTCTCGCTCTTCGCTTGTTCTTTTGCTTTTTCTATGATTCCTATGCCGAGAGTCACTCTTACGGTGCTTGCGCTCAGATGAATGATCTCGAGAATGAGAGCGGCGATCTCTTGATCTGTGTCTTGAATGGTGGTGACTTCTAGAATGATGTCCCATTTTAATTTATAAAATTTTAAATATTTGCAAAATAGAGAGTTTGGCAACTATTTAGAGAATTTTTATGAAAGACAGCTTGCAAGAAGGATATAATTTAGGAGAAAGAAATTTGATTGATATTTAGATATGAATAAAAGCAAAAATTTGGCATAACTAAACATTGAAATGAGATCTCTATAAGTTGCTATTTCACTTCAGAGATTATTAGTGCCAAGCATTTTCAAAAGATTAAGATATAGCTTTGTAATAATATAAATTCACCAAATGAACAATACAAGGCTGCATAGTTTTTAAATTAAAGCAAATGATAGGTCTAGAAAAAAATTTAAAAGACTTACAGTTTAATCTGAACTTCAATATGATTATAAATAGAAGCTCTTTATTTCCAATAAATTTTTATAATAACGAAATTAAGAAGCCGACAATTGAATAAATGATAAATTAAAATAAATTTTCATTTTTTGATGAACCTAACTCCCCCCCCCCTCCGTGAGCGAACAAAACCATTAGAAAAATCGCCATTTTTTGACCAAAAACCCACCCTCCGTGAGTGAACAAAAATTTTTTTAATAGAAAAAATTTTAATGGAAAAAAATTTTGATATATAAGTGATAATTAGTATAATGAAATCTAGAGCTAATTCTGTTTAATTTTAAACAAATTGCGTTTTAAAACATAAATTTTGCAAATTAAATTAATATTTGCTTCCCAATTTTTGCAAATTAGGATTTTTTTAAATTTCGAAAAAAATATTTTTTTTTATAAAAATTATATATAAAATTTTTTTTAAAAAAAAAAATTAACCCCCCTCCGTGAGCGAACAAAATTTTTTTGTTCGCTCACGGAGGGGGGGGGGGGGGAGTAAGCAAATATAATATCTGAGTGACAGAAATGGCGCTAAATCAATCGAGTCTCATAGGATTCAGCTCATGCTATTAGCTCCATTTTAAATGCTTAGATAAGCTTATAAAGCAGAGAACGTCAAACCAACTATTTTTTTATTTAAGAATTAAAAATTATAACCACTGAGACTTCTAAATCAATTTTAACTCCTGCATACTTAGTGTACCTTGACTCAAGGCTCTTCTTCGTAACTTGAAGCTCTGACGAGTCAACTAAAGGCGACAAGTCAACCCAAAGTTGGCCAAACACCTTCTTTTGCCAGGATTTGTCGACTGGAGTTAACTTGCCACTTTTAGGCGACTTCTCAGAGCTCCAGGCTGCGAAGAAGAATTTTCAGTCAAAGCGATTAAAAGGTGTTAAGAAACTATATTTTGCAAATGAAAATAATTTAGAACGTATTAATGCAGTCGAGAGAAAATCCATTATCACATCAGTATTTTCATTTTGACTTTTAAAATGCCGATTCCCAAAGAACCTATACAAATACTAATAAATAGCCAGTTACCCTATTTTATTGCCTATGATAAATTTATTTAGAAATGTAATCTACATTTCCAACTCCCGCTTCAGTAATTGAGCAAGAAATTTTTGCTTTTTTTTATAAATTAATAATTTCGAATAATAAATTTTTTAATTGAAAATATAATTCAATTTATAAACTTCTATTTTGATTAAAGGCGTCTATTTATGTGTGATTAAGTATATATCAAACTAATATTTGTAAAACACTTTAATATAAATTTTTTCCTTGATAGCAAAAAAGGTTTTAATATCTAAATACTATTTTTCTAATGGTTTGTCTGGAATATTTGAGAGTGTGCCATATTTTTTCCTCGTGAAAAATTTCATCAGATTTTAACTATTTTTAGCCAAATGCAAAACGAGGAAAAGTTATGGCCAATAGTCCGATAAAAAAAATGTTCCCATCAAATGGCTGACAACGTTTTATTTACTTTTTAACCAAAGGAGGTAAGCAATAATGTTAAACTTAGTAAGTGAATTTAAAATTTGTAAATTATAATAACTATCCATTACATATCTAATAATAATCCAATGAAAACCATTTTGTTTTTTGCTTTACTTGCTTTCGTGCTCACAATTATAGCAATTCTCAAAGAAGACGAACTTGAAGATTCCAGTGCAAGCCTAACAAGATGGCTACAAAAAAGAGATAACGAAACTATCGAATATATTTTTAGTCATGTAGGAAAGGTTACAGGCGTTGGTTTCCTCCTCATGAGTGGCACGCTTTTCCTAATTGGCAAAAGAGACATAGGGTTAGTAGGCCTGATATGTGGCCTTCTTGGTGTCTGCATTTCTGGAGCCCTTAAAATGGAATTTGCACATCCCAGACCTTTTTGGAAATATTCAAATTTAGAAGGAGAAGAATGCCCAAAGGACTTTGGAACGCCTTCAGGCCACGCTATGTCAGCTGGCGGAGGCTTATTTATTTTAGGCTATATATGGATTAAAACTGCAGATTCCAAGCTCTGGAGAACAATAATCGTTATTTTTATATCACTTATTACAGCTATTGATAGGGTATATATCGGTGTCCATTTCCATTTCCAAGTTATTTTGGGATATTCATATGCAGCACTTGTTGTGGCAATTCTTTTACACCCTAACACCCTGGAGTACATTAAAAGCTTCAGAAATAATACTAATTCAGTTTTACAAACACATGTAGTTTTAGTTGCTGGATTGATAGTTGGAGCTTTTATATACGATTACAGAAATCCTTTATGGAATCCAAGCTGGAGCGAGAAATATAGGGAAAGATGCCATACTGGGCTATCGGTATATAGTCCGATGATAAAAAGCTTTGGGGAAACCAACATTGTGATGTTTATTGCCGGAATGATTATTGGTGTCTATTTTTTGAAAAATAAAGCCTATCCCAAGTTTAGCATCATACTGCTTATCGTATCTATCGTCTTACACCACTTTTTAATGGCATCATTAAAATATATTGACGCTATGATCCTTGAGAAATTTATAATTAAAATATGGCGTCTTCGTCTAGGTATGCTCTCACGGCCATACATCGACACATATTTTAATTATATCCGCAAGGTTTTTCTAGCCTTGAAAAGGACAGCAATGCCACGTAACCAATTCTGCAGGAGGCAGAGCCTGGCCCAAGTCCAATTTCGAGACTGGTTTTTACCTCGAAGGAAAGGAGGGTTCAGATCTGGAAAGGGCAAGCCCAGCAAGGTCTACAGGTAATACCTAGACCAATCGGGCAACTGCCTAGCGTGAAATGGGCGTTTACGTCCCAGGATCTGAACTTTATCCTTTTGCCGATAGGCTACCAGAAATTCCATTTTTGGAATTTCGGAATGCCAACTTCGTATTCCCTCAGCCTTAGGAGGCTGAACAAACCCGTAGCCTGCCCACTCAACACTGGAGCTTTTTACAAGAAGTAAGGAGGAGACCGGACGGAAGGAAGGTCGCAAAACGGGTGAATCCCCTAGGGGATTATCGGTGATTGCGTTAAAATTAAGGGCACGAGCCCGGCTATCTAGTAAGATAAGATCCTTGAGAATTTTAAACGGTCTAGTTCTTATTTTCGTGCTGAGTATCCATAGATACACATTTGGGTTTGCCCACACCTTTCTTTTGCCGCAATTGCTATCAATTATATTTGGTGAAGAAAAACATCATGATTCAGATGACTCATTCCATTGGATTAAGTTGAAATCTAATTAAGCTATATAAAAAGCTAATTAATATTATCTTCAGTTATTTGTTTTCGACAATACGGACATGCTGATTTTATTCTAACTCCCCCCCCCCTCCGTGAGCGAACAAAACCATTAGAAAAATCGCCATTTTTTGACCAAAAACCCACCCTCCGTGAGTGAACAAAAATTGTTTTAATAGAAAAAATTTTAATGGAAAAAAATTTTGATATATAAGTGATAATTAGTATAATGAAATCTAGAGCTAATTCTGTTTAATTTTAAACAAATTGCGTTTTAAAAACATAAATTTTGCAAATTAAATTAATATTTGCTTCCCAATTTTTGCAAATTAGGATTTTTTTAAATTTCGAAAAAAATATTTTTTATAAAATTTATATATAAATTTTTTTAAAAAAAAAAATTAACCCCCCTCCGTGAGCGAACAAAATTTTTTTTGTTCGCTCACGGAGGGGGGGGGGGGAGTAAGCCATTGCTTGCAGCAAGTTTCATGGAAGAAATGTCTTGAATCACAGGGCAGAACAATAATAGAGTCTCCTTCTACAAATTCATAGGAGCAAATTGTACATGCAGTTTCTCCTATATGATTTTCTGGGCTAAAATTTTGGGATTTCAACTTATTTATCAATGATTCGCTGGCATGTTTTTGTACTTTTACTTTTAATAATAGTAAAACCACAAGAGTAATAGGAAAACATATGCACATCCCAATACACAAAAATACAGGCATACAAAAATACATATACCCTAAAAATATCAAGCTAAAAGCAAGCCAAGTTAACAAAGGAGCATCGTCAAAGCACCCATCACAAGTATAAAACCAGTAGTTTCCTATTACAAGCCATATAAAATAACCTCTAATTATAGATTACAGTCCAACTATACTGTGCACGATAAGTAAATTTTTCTTAACTGTCATAGAGCAGTCGAATTCATTAGATAAATATTTCAACCCAAGAATAAGCATAAATAAAGCATCAATTATTAAATTTCCAATAATAAAAGCGTTCAGTGGGGTATCAGTGTCAGTTTTAGCATAGTGAAAAATCGTTACACAAGTAATAAGCTAAATTAAATTTACTTTGGCAGAGCATAAGGTAAAAAGAATGAAAATAAAGCTATTTGATGAGATATAGCTGACGTAAACAGCTTCTCCAATTGCATTTCGAAATTCTCGGCGAGTGTCGTTGACTAAAGGAGTAATTTCAGATACGTTTCTTATATCGACTTCATTCGAGTTCTCTTCCATTTAAGCAAAACGGATATTTTTAATTATTTAAATATTAATTCTTAAATTAAAGCTGCCAATGTGATATTAGGGCAACTGCAAAAACTACTCTTTAAAGGTATAGCACAGCTTTCCACATTTAATATTTGCCAATACGCCTATTGTTTCTCTAGCTTTGCTTAAAAGATTTCTTGAATATAAGAGCATTCTGAATAATGCCATTCGATTAAAAATTTTTTTCAGGCAAAGCCATTAAAATAACTTTTCTGTCATCACCACTCTATTTTTCTTCTAAAATCTCGCAATCCAAAATTGTTAACCCTCTCAACTAGTTTTAATTTTACTCAAAGTTTTAATAAGATCTTTCATTTTAATTTTCCGAAGACTTTGAGTTTGTTTTATTTTTCTACATCTGATTGGTTGAGGATGCTTACATTGGCTCTGTACAGGTAGATTTTTAATTATTAAGGGTTTTCACTATAAATATTCTGATCTAAATTGAGAAATTAACAATCTTGAAGCATTTCATCAGTAAATTGTTTTATTGATCATAATGCTCTTACTTAATTCTTAATTTCCCATTGTTCTGATTTAAAAGAGGAGCTTTTTGAAAAAATTAATATAAAATTTCAAAAATAGATATATAAATATTGCGATTTTAATTTACTTCCCCCCCCCCCTCCGTGAGCGAACAAAACCATTAGAAAAATCGCCATTTTTTGACCAAAAACCACCCCTCCGTGAGTGAACAAAAATTTTTTTAATAGAAAAAATTTTAATGGAAAAAAATTTTGATATATAAGTGATAATTAGTATAATGAAATCTAGAGCTAATTCTGTTTAATTTTAAACAAATTGCGTTTTAAAAACATAAATTTTGCAAATTAAATTAATATTTGCTTCCCAATTTTGCAAATTAGGATTTTTTTAAATTTCGAAAAAAAATATATTTTTTATAAAATTTATATATAAATTTGTTTTAAAAAAAAAAAATTAACCCCCCTCCGTGAGCGAACAAAATTTTTTTGTTCGCTCACGGAGGGGGGGGGGGAGTTAGAATTAATTAAAAATTACCTATTCAGGTGTCAAGCGTTTTAAAACAGTATTCCTTTTGCAATATCCCCATTTAAATTAGGTTAAAGCCGTTTATATCAAAATTGTATATTCATAAATAAAATTATTAGCTGAAAACATAAAATTAAAGGTGATAAATTTACCCCAATAATAAGAATTTTACAGATATTTTGATTCAAAGGTGGAGTTAACATTTCATGCTTAATAATTATTAAGTGGCTCCAGTCTTATCACTCTTCCATAAAAACTATATCTCATTTCAATTTACTTTAGCTTTCTTTCCTCACTGATATCTTAATATCTAATACTTAATTAATTTATACTTTTAGCTTATGCTTAAAACTTCAAAAATCAAAAATATTATTTCTATACAACCCTAATAAAAAATAATTCCATTTCTTCCCCTAAATAATTCCCATTTTAATAAAATCTGCATAACGACATCCTTACCTCAATCCAAAATTTTTATCAAATATCACTAGAAATCTTTCTAATTCTAGCTGAAAAATAAATAAAAAAACGAATCTTCACATAAAATATGGGATGCTCTGCATCAAATACCAACAGTCTTCCCCATTTGAAAATCGATGATTCTAAAATCTCCCACTGAGAAAGAGAGCTAAACTTCTATGACTGCAAAGCTGAAGAAATGATAGAGTGCATAGAATCAAACCAAGAGTCTGAAGAATTTATTTCTGAAAAATCATTATGCGAGATCTTGTTCTTCTTTAAATTTCCTTCTAATTCTTTTCCACACAACAGTGGAAGAGTCAGCACATTTTATCAAAACTTGACACAAGATGACAAAATTTCCATAAAAAAACTGAAAATTTTGGTCATTTTATAGTATAGGTCTTATTTAGACCAGAATATATGATTTTTTCTGAAAGATCAAAAATAAAATTTCCCAATTTTTGGCTGAAAAAATGCTTTAAAAGATAGTTTTCCTTTTTGAGCCTTTTCCTAATTACTCTAAAAGAGCCTAAACGCTATATTATCAGAAGATTTGCTAAAGGTAAAAGCTCGTCTATTTCACCATGCAATGAGATGGACAACTAACAAAATCAATGAAGAACAAATAGAAGAATTTCTTGAAATTCTTTCCTCATTATCAATCAATCTTGTATGCTTAGCACAAGGCAAAAAACCTGACCAGATTTCTATGGAAAAACTGGCAGATATCGAACAAAAGCTCATCGATGGGCAAAAAGATTTTATTTCCTCTTACAAAAAGCAGCTTCTCTCACAAAATATCCACATTTCAGCTAGAGAATTCATAAATAGAACCCTTAAGCACCCTTACTTATTCACCCCTACAGGAATTCGGGCTATGATAAACCAATGCATTAAAGAAAACATTTTTTTATCGACAAGTACCTCGAACCAATACCATTTAGCAGCCACTTCTGACACCACTTTGACCAGCACTGAAAAAATCCTTAATTTTATGAAGCGGAATGCTGAGAAAATAAATCGCCACGACTCAGACTCTTGACTTAATAGCAGCAAGCTTGACAACTTAAGCTTTCATAAAGATCATCCACAAAAACCCCACCAATTCCGAAGGCATCACTCAGAAAAATCTAATAAAGAAGCCAAGACTGCAGAAAATGACATAGAAATCCTCAAAGAAAAGCTTAAAAAGCTCCAGTCAGAGAACAAAGAGCTGCAAGCCAAAGCTGCTATATTCCAAGAAGAGTCTCGGTTAGCCTTAAAAGACATTGATAACGTCCAAAAATACGGAACAGCCATACCTAATAAAGCTTGTAAACAAGAGCTTGAAGCCAAACAAGAAGAATTTATGCTAAAACTGTCCCAGTTGCAGTCAAAACTCCAAGATTTATCATTAAAAAATGATAAACATATGAGCATGACCGCAGTCAGACTATCCCTAATTATATATAAATCAACGCTCAGATCTGCCTTTGGCAAGTGGAAAATCAAGCCAATCAAGATCCCAGCCTATATTTCTAGGCCATTTAAGGTGGAAACAGATGATCTCACAAAGGACACGATCACTGCCACCACAATTGTTACAAAAGAAATGGTACAAGAGATCAAAAGTATGGTAACGAAAATTGTGAGGAAAAAAAGGAAGGTCAAGTAAGGCTTTTGTGGAATTATTAATATAAGATTATAATAAGTAAAAGGGTAATATAAACTTTATAAATGGAGTACGAGCTCTATTTCTTGCTGAATGTGCTGGGAGCTGTGGTTGTTGTGATGATTATTGGGTACCATTTCTTGTGTCTTGATGAGGATGAGATAGCAGAAGGAAGTAAGACAAAACAGACGTTAAAGCAGAAAGAAAAAGCTAAAGAAAACTAGGATAAGTAATATTTTGGATTTTCTAATAAATATATGAAGTATTATTGTAAAGTCACACTTTTGGATTTCCTGAGGTAGTTAAGTCTATAATAATAAAAATTAATTGGACTAGCTAATCCACATATCCTTAATAAAGATCGGCAAAGGAAATCCAGAAGAATGACTTTCCTATAATGAAATTATCTATGGATTAATTGTGTTATATCTCTAAACAAACCCAAAGACTTTCTGGTAAAACTCCTGATAAGAAATCGGCAAAAGTGTCCTATCTTCCACAAGCTTCGAGAAAAAGCTGATTTTTTCTTACCTTTGTTCTCTGCTATCCCCATTCAGAATTATCGTCAAACTCTGATACACCCCACAGCTTCCTCTTTGACTATTAATAAACTCCATCAAATTTTCATCTTTCAGCTCAAGTTCCTGATACATCTTGCTTAAATCAAACTTCTCCATCCCTACCAAGTCTTGGAGATAATCAGAATTGACATCTCTCCCATAAATAAATACTTACCTATTCATAATAGCATTTCCACCCCTGTGTCTAATAAATAAACTCCTTCAGGGTCAATATTTTTACTAGAAAGCCCTATAGGTGTTGCTGGCTCATTTGGCTTCACCTGAAACAGATAAGGGCAGCTAAAAATTTTGGTGCCTGAAATCCCTAAAGTTTCTAGCTTCCTCCTATAAAATTGGAATAAATCTAAATTTGTATTGTCTATATGACTATTACAGCCTAAATACTGATTAGCAAAAAGGAAGCTTTTCATCATCCCTTGGATCCCAAAAGTAAACCCTTCTAAATTCTTTGGCATTTTCCCTAAATTTCTTACACATACCAGTGCTATTTCTTTGCAGCGGGTTTCTAAAAATTCTCGTCCTAAGTTAAGCCTATCTGCATGCACCATTTCTTGTAAAGCTCTTTTAGAAAAAAAATTGATTAAAGCGTCAGAATTTGCGTGATTTAAAACGTCATGAATTGTTTTGGCTATGTCTACCCTGATGTTATGGACTCTTACCTTTCTTTCACCTTCGCTTGAGGAATAAAGCATTGCTGTCTGCATTTGCATTGACTGCAAAGGATCAGTCCCATGAATATGAAATTCATATACGATAGTCTGATGGTAATTAAATGTAGGAAAACACAACAAATCTCTAGATTTAACAGAAAAATGCCCATAAACTGTTTCAGCTTTAAACTCTTTGTTAGTTCTAAGCCTAAATGCAGCTTCCCAGCATATATCTTTAGTCACTGCTATATTTATTTCATTTCTCAGCTTTTCCATTGAGCTTTTTCCTCTGAATGGTGAATAAAAATATACGTCTCCTCCAGTGTGCCAAGAAAGCTCAGATAAAGTCTGTACATTACAAAACTGAGAACATGTGGCAAAAAGGTCACAAGAAATATGCATTGAGCTCATATTGTGGGCTTGCTCTTTATAATAAGGATTATCCATATCTAATTTCAAATCTTTTGGGTGTCCTGACTCTATAAGACAGTCTGATAAGAAAAATAAAGCTTTTCCCCCTTGGTTGTATAAGACTTGATAAGCGGCCATTACAGCTGAGCGGAACCCAACGCCAAAAGGAGTGCTATGAAGCGTCCTTATAAGGTCTAAAGCAGATGTAAGCAAGTCAGAGCATTCTTCTAATGGTACAAGGAGAGATTGATAAGGAACAGGCAAAAATACTTCTTCAAAAGTCCCAGCGACCGTATACACCATTGGCTGGTCTTGATTAGGGTCAAGACTCACAAAATGCAAATCGGTATCAAACGCCAAAAGCCCTACAAGTGTCCTTGGCATCCCTGGAAATGACTTTTTTGTTATTAGCGACTGAATTGTATCACAAATGGTATCAAGAAAATCTGCGTCGTGAGAAGAAGCTGAAATATCAATAACAAAATAATAGACTGCTGGCATAGGAGGTCTCGTCATGTAGTCCTCAGTTGCAATAATATCATAAGAATTATGGGTAAGCTCAGGTCTTTTATTTAGATCTGTTCTTTTGCCTTGATCATCAATTGGAGCCATATACCAGGATGGGGTAGGGTTTAAAGCAGAGCAGATATTGCATCTTCAATATTGGCAGACTTCTTCAAAAGTTACATAAGGGTTTATATAGGACAAACAGTCCTTGCACCGGATAATGGACTCGTGGAAGACTACTTGGGGTAATGGGGATTCATTGGGGAGAAATGGGGCGATTATGGCAGCGATAGGGATTTTTGAGTCCTCAGACATCTGCTTGGAGGAGGGGATGCAAGAAGTGGTCAAGGCTATGTAAGGTGACTCACTGGATACCTCCATATAAAATTTATGTGAAGAGTTATGATATTAAAAAGGATTTAGAGGAAATAGTCCATGGCTGGGTTTTTGCTTGGTGGCTCTCTGACGTCTGCGGGGGCTGCTTCAAAAGTTTTATAGCTACGATTAAGATGCTCGTCTAGCTCTAAAATAGCAGCAACGTTTCCGCATCTATAGCAGTTATTAGGGATATACATTAAAATGGCATGGCGAACTAACCCGTAAACTTAATACCTGTAGCTGGGCCGAGCCCAGGGACCTTTTGGAAGGGAGAATTGCGTTCAGGAATGTGTATCCGACCAGTTTTTAATTGGCTTGGGCGATATATCGACCACAGCTGATTCCAGGTCAAGGTTTTACCTCGGAAGAAGATGAAGTTCTGAGTTGGAAAAGGATTTCCCTGCAAAATCAGTGAGGCTCCTCCTGATAAATTGGTAACATTTCCCATCGCAATATCAGGAGGTGCGTCCTGGGCAACGAATTTCATCTTGGCTGACCGGTGACCAGAAAATTTAATTTTCAAATTTTACAGAAGAAACCCCGCTTACATACGATTGTTGCAAGCAGGGCGATTATAGCATTTAAGGATTTTCGGATCCTGACAGTGAGCTTTTCGATAATTTAAGTTAATGTTATGTTAATAGCAGTAATTAGGGGCAGACCATACAGTCACCAGTGTATCTCCAAACATACTTTTATACCCTTCCATTACCAACTGGTGAGCTCTTGCAATAAGCTCAATATTGTTATCGTTGTTCCACTTACTTCTCTCTTTGGTCTTTAACCACCTTTTGAAAAAAGGAAAGATTTAATATCTAATTTTAAAAAAAATTCAAATAGAATATTTTTTAAATTGCTTTGAATAATGTTTCATAAATAAATTATAATCCAAAAACATATGCTTATTTTATATTATTTTTAATTTTTAGAATTTTTTAAAACAAAATTAACTCCTCTTTAAAATTGGAAGAGTTTTTTTGTTCAAATTTAAAAAGGGGGAGTTAGCGACTACATCTTTGCCAAATAAATATCCAGCACCTCTTGGACTTACACTCCACCCAGTAGTTTCTTCAGCTCAGTAGCATTTAACCAGAACATTATTCTCCTCGGGCATTTTTTTCGATTTGTTTTTTCTTATTATAAATTTGATAGAATTTTTCGTTTTTTGACGAGCAATTGTCTCGAGAGTAAACCCGAGAAAATGTTACACAATGAAAAATTCTTATCAAATTTCTGGCAGCAAGTTTCTTCAGGATCTGACCACATTAAATCACACATTGTACCTTCATGAGGGACTTCTTGTTTTCTATTAATATTTCTTAGCTCATCTATTGTATTTATAGTAGGACTTAACCCTCCATGAACACAAAAAATCCTATTATCAATAAGTGCAGCTAAGGCTAAATAATCAAAGACTTCTGTGCAGTATCTCCATACATTGACAGAGCCGTATTTCCTTAAACATTCGTCGTAGAACCCATAGACTTGTGTAATTTGACGACTTTCATGATTTCCTCTGATTAAGGTGATCCTGTCTGGGTATCTGACCTTTAAAGCAAGCATCAAGAGAAAGGTTTCGACGCTGTTAAAGCCTCGGTCGACAAAGTCGCCCATAAAAAGATATATTAAATTTATGCTGAATAAGGGAAATATATGATAATTTATCAGAAAATAAGGGAAAAGGGATAATTGGTAAGAGGAAGTTCTCCACCTACCATGAAAAGTTCACATAAATCATGAAATTGACCGTGGATGTCTCCACAGACTGTCACA
Source organism: Blepharisma stoltei (assembly GCA_914767885.1). Classification (NCBI taxonomy): domain Eukaryota; phylum Ciliophora; class Heterotrichea; order Heterotrichida; family Blepharismidae; genus Blepharisma; species Blepharisma stoltei. The sequence continues at coordinate 32,478 of CAJZBQ010000020.1, read as the reverse complement.
GGTGCGGCAATTAGCTGAACGTTGCTTTCTTCTGAAAGAATTTCGCGGGCTTTAAGACATAAAGCTTTGACTTCAGACTCTTTTATGATTTCACAACGACGGAGCTGTTCTATTTGACGATCGAGATCTGAAGTGGACATTTATCTCCAAGGATAAAAGAAATTTACAATTATAAATATTATTTTGCCTAGAGATTATATTAGAACGAGAAAAGGTTGAAATTTGGATTTCGGCTGGCAGAGATTACTCAATAATATAATCCAAAATTTTGCTTTTTAGTTAGTTGATGTACTTAAATTGTTTTATGTAGAAAATCTTATATATTAATTTACTGTGGTTTTGGATAAAATTAGTCTTTGTAAAGAAAATTTTTTCTTTTGATTGATATTTGCCCGAAATTTTTAGTAAAAATTCTAAGTATAAGAAATATTCACTTCAAAATTTTTTGAATTATATTTTAAATTAATCATTATAGTAAAATTAATAATTATCGCCATGGCTTCATTTAGCTTGTCCGATCTATGATTTGTCTGGGCAACATAAATTTTCTAGTCAACTTTACAAGTTGATAAATAGCAGCATACTTTTTATTCTATGGATTTTCCAAAAGGCTTAAACTGCCAAAAGCTACTTAGCTAGATGAGGAGCAAGCACAATTTAAAGAATTTTAGATGATATTTTGATATATTTTAGATGCAGGGTATCTTATTGAAATCCTTGATGACTGCATTGAAATTTATAATTGTGATCTAAATAAGGCTGATTAAATGAGACTTCAAGAGTAAATAGTCAAGATGAAATAAACAGAATTCGAAATAGAAAAGAGATCGCTGGATTGGCAGTAAAGCAATAGGGAAAAGTTTTAAATAATTTATACCTGACTATTGTCACACAATCGGGCAACTTAATGTCCTATAGACGAGAATTTAGTTGCGGAACAAAGCACGCAAGTAAATGAAGCTCATCAAGAGAAGAGCCCTTAAGTTAAGTTAATTAAAGGAAGGCTAAAGCTATATTGTAACAACGCTTGTCTCCTACTTGGTCTCTGATACCATGGACATCCGAAGCGTCGCCTCCTCTTCCAACGCTTCCTTATTAGTTCGAGGCTCCAGTTTTGAGTAGGCAGGAATGCTTTTTATCTGGCATTGCTTGTGGTCGATGAGTGAACGAAGGTTCGGCAAAATTCAAAAAAAATAATATTTTTGGTTGGCTCACAAAAAGGAAGAGCGTAAAATTTGAGACTTACCAGATTATCCTAATATTGCCGATATGCTTGGTTTCTTCTTTTCAACTCTTTAATCTTATTTTCCCTCTAGGTAAAATCTAATTTTGAAAGCAGGCTAAGACTAGACTCTGTACATTACTAGAGTTGCTGTCTAGCATAGATGTCTATTTCTGAGTTTGAAAGCCTTACCGGATATAATAAGAGCCCGAAGGTGTATGCCCGAACTAAGACGCCAAAATTTAATTATCCATCCAGAGAAAAGCAAAAAACTTTAAGGAAAAGAGTAGAAACTAAAGCAAAAAGTCAAGCAGAAGCAGCATTGTGGAAGAAAGGGGAAAAATAGAAAGAAGCAAAAAATATAGGAAAAAGCTATAAGAGCTTCAAATATAGAGATAGCATTGTTATAATCAATAATGACAAATGATAATATGCACTCTATCATATCTACTCATTGTGTTGATTTTGAAAGAGGCAACTTAACGAATTTAGTAAAGTTCATAGTCCAGGTGAGTTCAATGCAGCCTGAAGTCATATGACATATTAAACTAACTATAAATAGTGTCACATGAGCGGCAATACTTTTTTTTCAGCCTCTTTTTCAATTAAGCTAGCAATACTATTCATAATGTAGCAAGTGACGAGCAGCCTATCTGTTTTAATTACTTTTTATTCATCGGCGGGGCTACCCAGGCCTTTAAGCATCTTAATTATTTTTTCCCTCTTTCTTAACACTTTTTTCTGCTCAACCTTGTCTTTATTTTCATATTCGTTATCGAACTCATCATTCGATTCATCTTTAGGCTCATCTTTGGGTTCATATTTGGGCTCATATTTGTGTTCATCTTTAGGTTCATCTTTTATTCATACTTGGATTCATCTTTGGGTGTATCTTTGGGTGTATCTTAGGGTGTATCTTTGGGTGTATCTTTGGGTGTATCTTCGGGCTCATCTTTTGTGCTCATCTTTGAGCTCATCTTTTGGCTCATTTTTTGATGTATCTTTGGGTTTGTCTTTGGATTTGTCTTTGGGTTTAGACTTGGTCCATTTTTTGTTTCTTTTTTATATTCTTCTTTAGACCCATCTTCCGTCATCTTTCTTCACCCAAAAGTTTGCGGCTACTACCCGCCTCAAAATTTTCTGCTTTATTTGTCTCCTCTAATTATTTCCCCTATTTCTTATCTCCCAATTCTTCTACTTACGAACTGATTGATTGTGTGTCATAATCAGCTCCCAATTTCCCAGCATTCTTCTCTCTCATTTTCTGTCTCTTCATCTTCATCTCAGCTTTCTTCTGATCAATCTTCACCTCGCTTTCATGCTAGTAAATGTAATCATCAAGGGCATTGTCAATCTTCATCTTCGTCCTCGCTTGCATAATAGTCAATGCATTCATCAAGGACATCTTCTATAAATTCTGTACCGACAAAATCTTCAAAACTATCATCAAGAATCTCTTTAATTATGCTTACTGAACGTTCACATCATCTCGTTTGGGTAGCTCATGGCATTATAAGTCTTTTTGGAAATTTGTTAAAATAAAAAGTGACTTTCTATAAATCAGTGATGAGCGTCCTACGTATCTAGGTATAAGAAGTTCCCAAAGGATTGGGCTATCCTCGAGGAAAGAAGACCAGAGCTATTCAGCTGGATAATGGTCTGGGCTCGAGTGGCAGTTATTTACCAACAGTATCCAAGCTCAAATTGGGTTTATGAAAGAGACAGCGTACCTGCCTAAACTGCTTGAAGGTCTGTCCTGAATAGGAAAGCTTTTGAATTCTTTTTTTGAGGTAACAGGGGAAAAGGGATTGTAGATTCGACCGGATTCCAGATGCAAGTCTCTCCATTTTAAAGAAATCTTCGCATAAAGAATGATCTGGCTGGAGGTTTCAGCAAAATCCGCGTAACCTGGACCATGGAGTAAATCATCAATACCGAAAAATCGGAGGTTTGACCCTGTCTAAAACTACCTTGAGCGGAATAGAGACTAAAATATACATAGTTAATCTAATTAAATCTACCTAGTAATATTGGTTCTAGCTATATGACTAAAATACTAAAGCTATATTCATAGATATGCAATAAGAAAAGAATATTATTTATCGACTAAACTATTTTAAACTGTTATAAATGCCATTTGCATAATCCCTGCAGTTAGCTTTGAAATAATTATAATTTTTGGTGCACTTTTGGACAATTTGGTTTAGACTGCTGACACGAGTATCCCTCAAAGACTTGAATTTTTTAAGTACGGCACTTTTATAGTTTTTATATTCAAGATTTCCCAATCTAACAGCAGTTTCGCGGCGTAATGTATAGTAAGAAATATGTTTAGCCTTTGATTTAGAAGAAATAAAAAAATATTCATCCCCGCTGTTAGCCCGAATTTTACAAACGATCCATAAATGCTCGCCAAATGTATTGTCACCATAAATGTACGCTTCAGTAACATTGTTTGATTGGCTATAAAGTTCGTCTATTTCAGGAGCGACTCTTTGGTCTTGAGGGCATTCTAAACCAGAGCCATCCTTTTTAATCGGAGTGTCCTCATGATCTTTCTTGTATTTCTTGTATTTGAAACACATTTAATTAATTTTTATAGAATAGGATCTAAATCGAAAATGGATTTGTAGAACCAAGATAAGACACAGATAAAATGGCTTAAGATAAAAAGAGATATTATATACTCTTGGTTGAAAGTGAACATAATATTTTGCTAGATTATAGTTGAGGTTTTAAAATATAGAAAGCAAGCTAACTCAAATTTAGCAAAATCCAATGTTTTTAGAAATTTTATTCAATCTTAGAAAAATTTGGCCATTTAGATAAGTGATAACAATATAATTTTTCAAGACAAAAACTTTGTTTGTTTCTGTAAATAATTGAATTTTATTGATTATATTGTAAAGATATCTAATATTGTAAATATAAAACATAAATAATTTTCTAATTAAGACTATTATAAATCTCGTCGGCACAGCTTCTGCTACTTTTATCCGGTCATTTGTTTGGAAGAGCCTTAGTGACTTCAATTAGGGTCTTTTCTTTCAGTGATTTACATTTTAATTCCTTTGGATTTTCATTAGGCTTCTGATTATTTGCATACTTATGGCAACATTTCAAATCAGTCATCAAATAATTTGTACCTTTTTCTTCAGTATTCCCTTCAAATTTTGATGAGACAAGATAACATAATTCTCCTTCAGTGTTTTTAATAGTAAAAATATTATATATTTGTTCAGGATTCATATCGGCTTGAAACATCGTTATTGTCTCAACTTTATCTCCATTGAATCATTCACATACCACTTCAGGGGATTTTTTTAACTCAATTGTTATTTTTTGCTCTGGTTCAATATCACCTCCCTTTACTCCTTTTGAAGACATGCAGCCCATTTTTATATTTATAGAATTTCAAAAATAGCATAATTTATTTGGAGAGAAGTATAATTCTCTAATAATCGATTTTTTGGACATTTCTTACTCCTTGCAGTCTTCTAAGAATTTATTGCTTTAGCGCATATAGTGAGCTTCAGCTTTATGCTTCTCTGTAATCATATAAATTTTAGGTTATGATATATGCTACAGCTATAAAGATAATGCCTGAGTAGAGATAATTTCAAAAGTGATCATTAACTTAATAAGGAATTATATTGAAAATTAAATTTACCTTCTAAGATGCAAACTATAAATTAAAATTCTACAAAAATGGACTAATTTTAAAATTTTTAAAAGTATAGCTTTGCTTGAATAAAGATTCTAAAGTTATGATTTATCTATCTAATATTTATACTAGCAATTAAAAGTTTTTCTGCATTACTTAAAATCTAATATTATTCCTCAGCTATCGATAATACCATTTGGAAGAAGCACCTAAGTTTTCTAGTGTTTCTTTTAATAAATCATATATGCTGTTGAAATCTTTAAGCTGCTGAACAGCTTGGATAAGGTCTTTAACATTTTTCCCATCAATATTAACTTCATCTAAAATTTGGACGGCATCATTTGAAATCGACTTTTTATCATAATTGCATCTTAAGGCTATCTTTTCCGCTGTAGTTATATTTGAAATAAAATGATTATCTACTTTTGTTGGAACGAAATAATACTCATCACCTTCAAGATCGCCTATTAAGCAGACAAATCATATAATGGCTGCTTCTTGATCATTCCCATAGATAAATAGCTTTTTAACTTTGTCTTCCAGTCTAAACTTTAATTTAACTTCAGGAGATATTTCGAAGTTGGACGGTACTGGATCATCGTAATGGATAGGTTTCGAGCTGCCCATTTTAATATTTATAGAATTTCATTTTAATATGTAATTCTTTAGATAAATTATATTATCAAATTGAACAAGGCATAAGAATACTTGGCACATCTTCCTCAATTATTATAAAACTAAAAATATAAAAAATTGAGTATTGAACGAATTCTATATTATTTCATAAATTAATTGTCAAAGGCTAAAGAATTATTTTTCAGAATTAGGAAATATATAGAAAAATTCTGAGATTGAAAGAAATGAATCATCCATTCTATATGAGTTCACAAAAAATTATTGCTTTTACGAGGCATCTAATTTTAATTAAAAAGTTTTATATAAATTTAAAACTAGTAATCTATTTTATTCAAATTTGCTTGAGATTCTAACACGATTTAATCATGAAATAACTGCATTTGTAATGATGTTATTATTCATGTTTTCCATACCTTTGGAATTGTGCAGCATGCAGCTCATTTATAGCCATTTTCCTTGAGTTTCCTATAGTGTATAGCGCAAGCAAATTTCTTGTTATAAATAAAACTTCCTGTTGCTAGTATTTTGGTGATAAATATAATATTGAAACCGATCAGTGCCGGCTATTATATTGAGGTCTGGAATTATAAAAATTAAACTTTATTGAGAATTGAGTAAATTTAAAATTTGATCGCTGCATTTTTGTCCAAACTAAGCTACAGAATTTCTTAATAGGCAATAAATCTGCTATTATGAGAATTTCGATTATTAAAATTTTATATTCATTAAAATTTGACTTAAATTTTGATTAAAATAAATGCTGATTTCATCTTACAAATATGAGCCTCAAAAAGATATAGACACTCGATTTCTTTATAGTATAGCCTGCAGCAATAATTCAACTTTTTTATCAGTTTATGATATTAAAAATCGGTAATTAACCCAAGAATGCATCAAAAACCCACAAATTTTAAATTACTTTACAAGCATTCTTGAACTCCCTAGCTTTAAGATTTTTTATTTTAGGTCTAATAATCTTAAGATTTAAGCCTTAATAGAGTATGTGAATACAAAATAATTTAATATATAATTAAAGGACATCTGTGAGAAAATGATCAATTTTTAATAAAATTTAAAATTAGCTAAAGAGATTATATCAAGTCTCATTATTAATGCAATGAAAATAAGCATGAGTGTGCTATAAAGTCTTTAATCGGTCTTAAATATTCATGGATATTTTTTCATTAAATCTTAACTGATACCTCTGCGTTAAATAAAGCTTTTAAGATCCCTACTGCAATATTACTTAATCAATTTTGGAATTTTAGCATCTTTTATTCTCTTTTTAAGAGTCAAATATCAATTTAATTACCTTTATACTCTAACTTCCGCATTCAATAGAAAACTTTATTTTATTGTTTGTCGATCAGGTAGATAGATCGAGCCTTCATTAATTCTAAATCAATTAATCAGTCCTAGCTTTAAAATTATAGAAATACTCTCTTAGCAGCTAAACTGCACTTACTTCAATGTGCTTTTATTCATCTTCTGAGTGACAAAAAACAATTTAATATAAATTTATATATAAGTTTTTTAAAAATAAATTAGCCCCTTGGTTACAAACAAACGTTTTTTTCTCTCTTAAGAGGGAAAGTTAGAGAATTTTATTGCAGTAATTTTTAAATTGCATCTTTAATAGCCTGTGAAATTGCCAGAAATATAGGGTTGGATTTAAATTACTATTAGATGAGCTTATTTGTGATTTGTCAAATTAACTATCAGGAGAAGCGCATACTATGTATAATGCGCTTAGTTATTCCAGTTTTGTAGGTAGCATATTTTAGCAGTCATATTAAATTTTTAGAATACAATTTTCTTAAAGAACTAATTTAAAGTTTATATTATAATATATATCATGGCTAATAAATATAAGCCAATGTATATTTGCTATCCATCTAATTGGACTCTTAAGTGTAATTAAACTTTTGATTTATGCTAGGCTATAAATATAAGCTATGCTTGCTCATATGCAAACTAGGTAACTATATTTATTCAGATTAAAAGCAATTTTAATTAGTATCCAATGCTTATTAAGTAGGCAGCCAAACTATTGCATTTCTCATAACAAAGAAAACGATTCTCATTTTCAGATTTTAATTCGAAATTCCAACTAGCAAATATAATTGTCTGAGAGGTTTTAAAAATTCAAGCACCTCCTCCTGGTTTCCATAATTAAATTCTTGAGTTTTTATTAGAAACTAAAGAGTATCTTTCATTATTAATTCTTATAACTATTTCAAAAGTCGATTGGAAATTCAAAACTGATCGTATCATATCGATTTCGTTCACAGAATAGTAATCGATCATATATTCACTCAGTGATAAATCAGGGATTAAAGCCAGCACCTTTATATCATAAAGTGAAAGAATCGCTGCATGATCAATGCAGCTTGTTGATTCTCATTCGTTTTTCATATTAAGTTCGCTGAGGAGATAGCAATCGATGAAGGCTTGCCACGACATAATTATTATAAAAGAGCTTTTATTTGAAAAAGGGATAGTAATTCAAGGCAACAAATTTCATTCACTAAATTATAATTTTCTTGATCTGAATTAGCTCAATCTATTATTTTTAGTAGCTTCAGCATAATTTTAGAAAATTTTACATAAAGAAATTCAATTATAAATAAGGGTTTTAAGTATCATCTTTCTACAAAATTTAAAATTGAAAACAAAATGTTTAAAATTAAAATAGGTTGAGATTTTTGGTATATGTATATAATTTTTAATGTTATTCTTATATTTTAAAGCGAAATTGTCACACTTCTCTCGTTTTAATTTAAAAAATACAAATCTCAACAAAACTCCACAACTTTCAAAACACTTCTAAACTTCAGCCAAATCCACCAACAGATCCATGGTTTTTTGCATGCCTCATTTTGAAAGCTGCATTGATGAACCATCTATTTGAACCTCCGAAGTAGACCATCAGCTGCTGCAGATTCTTTCACACGCCTTTAAAAACAGCTCCATGAATTCTCCAGTGCTTTATCGGTCCTCCAATGTATATTAATATAATAAATTCAAAGGATCATTTACTATCCGGCTTGGGTGGCGCAACCCACATTGAATATTTATTTCCTGAAATTTGTCCATAAGTTCTTTTGTCCTACTGATGAGTGATGAAAGTAGTCTTAGGGCTCTATTTCAGAATAGCCAGTCTTAAAGTAAATCTGGGATTAGATTAGTCAGAAGGTTTTGTATAGTACTTGAATCTTGCTAGGGAGGAAATAATGTAAATCTCTTATATGACGATACAAGTCTTCGTCCATGCCTAATTCTTAACTCCAACTACATGAAGTGAAGATGAAAATCTCTATTAATTTATTGAAAAGTATTTTATTATAATTTACGCCTCTAGAAGAGAGACAAGAATTATTAAACCAATCTGATGATTATGATAAATCTTCTCATTATTTTGTCATACAGATTAAACTGATAGTATTCGATGCGGGGAAATCATAAATTTCCAATATAGTCTCTCTGCTCTTGTATAGAAATATTGACTCAGAATGGCTAGTCCCTTGCTCTTATTAGGAAATATTTCCTAGTAACTCAATATCTGAAGCACTTAATTGATGAAAAACTTCAAAAGATATTTAAGAAATAGTTTGATAATTTCAAAGATGCAATTTTATGTATGAAATCTTAGTCAAATATATATTATTTATTAACTATTTACGGATGGGCTTCTGAAATACATTATTTTCTCTAAAAAAGATTTTAGTTTTCATTGTTTGACCTTAGATAGTTGAAAAATAATTACTTAATGATCATGCATTAGAATCAGAAAACTATATTTGCCATAAATAGTAAAATTTTAATTTTATTTATGAATAATTTTAATTTATAAAAAGAGGGTTGCTATATTTTTGAAGGAATATTTTTCGATACATGGTTTATTTAAATCTTTATGATAAATGAGAAATTAAAAATTGCAATTTTAAATTCTCAATGCTGTATTAAAAATGAAGAGCTGAAACTTAACTTTATTCATCCTAAGCTTGGTAAATCATTAAAAAACATTATTTTTCTCAAATAATTTTCCTATTAATTGTCGGAGATTTAATTTTAGTGAAATAGATTATTTGAAAAAATTAATAAAACATATACTTTAAGATTTTAATATTAAATGTTGTAATTATATTTATAATTCATTAATTTAAATAGTATTATTGATATATTAAAAGATTATGGCTCCATAGAGGACTTTCAACTTCCCAATTCTAAAATAAAGAAAAGAAATTAATAATTATATCATTTCAGTTGAACTGCCAAATCTAATAATCCATTTCATTATATATAATAATATAATTGGCAAGGAGGAGTAATTAAGGACTATTGAGTCTGCTATTCTTTCCAAATATCCATCTTTCATCTCACTTTTATAAATAAATCTTTCTTTTGCACTCTGCAAAGTAAGCGGATATATTGAAAAAGACTCACTATCAATAGAATATAACAAAATTTTATCCAGAAATCAAAATATTCCCATTAAATTTTTTTTATTACAATAATATTCAGCTTGGGGCATGGGGATAGAGCTAATCATCAGCTTTATTTCTAGAAAGAGTTGCAGAATCTCAGGATTTATACAATTCTCCCAGGCCATATGCTAATCCTTTGAAACAGATATAGCCTTTAGGCTGGATATCTAATCATATAGAATATTGCTTTATTACTGAAATTCAAATCAGTAAGCATAGCTAATGAGCAGCGAGAAGGCTATAGAGTAAAAATTTGATATCCCTATAGCTGGTAATTCAAAACATATGTTAAAAGAAAAACATGCCCCAATATTTTTGACGATAAAAACCTTAAACTATTTAAGTCTGTATTTTATACCTCTTTAAGATAAAACAATTTATTTTTTTTTTGAGACTAAATTAATCTAATCTTATTGCTAGCTTAATTTCTAGCAGTTGGAACACAGATTTGTCCATTATAGTAGAACCCAGATTTGCATGTACAAATTTTAGCCCATTCCACATAATATGCATTCGGATCCAAACAAGTGCATGAATTTCCTACCAAAGCCATATGAGCAGAGTCATAGCACCTCAAGCATTTGTTATATCTGCACTTAGCGCAGCCTGGTCCACATGCACTGCAGATGTTATTATAGTAGCCATATGGGCATTCACACTTAAGTGTGGTTGAATTAAACACTGCGTTAGGGTCAATACAACTGCATACTCCTTCATTTAAAATCATATTATTTTATCAACGCACGAAGTGCATGTTGTCCCATCATCCAAGCAATCATAGCAAGTTGTCAAGCAAGCTTTACATTTAGAGCCCTTACTGTAATAGCCAGTGCTGCATTCACATTGACTGATTTGACTGTTATACACAGCGTTAAAATCTGAGCAAAGACAATTTTTATTAACTAGCACAAAATCACCACGACAAGATGTGCAAATGGTAGCTGAAATGCATGTTGCGCAATTCTCAGGGCATGGCAAGCATGAGTAAGTTGAGTTCATATAGTATCCGTCCTTACAAATGCAAGTATTCCATGATTGAACTGCATTAGGATCGCACATACAATTTTCATTTTGAGCCAGAAATGGTGCTTGGCATGATAAGCATGTACTATTGCTTGAACAATTGTTGCAGAATATACTGCAAGCAGGAACGCATTTATTTAGTTGCGAATTATAGGCAGAGTTAAAAGGGCATAAACATAAGATTCCCTTGTTGTCGTTTATCAATTCCATGCTTGATACACAAGCACCGCAATAACCTCGACTTCTATCACTACACGTTCTACTCATAGTGCAGCATTGATTTGGACTGCATTCATAAAAACCATTATTGCATGTGCATTTCCCATAGATTCAAGTGCTGTTTTGGGAGCATGGCTCTAAGCAAGCTCCATTTGTTGAGCACGAGTAACAACCACAAGAAGGGCATTGGGTACTATTTCAGTAGCCGCGTAGGCAAACACAAGTACCTATAAAATCATTCCAAATTTGCCCAGATAAGCAATTACATCTATTCCAATCTAATCTCATTCCCTTCTGACACTCCAAGCAAATACCGCTATTGCAGTTAACACAACCATTAATACCCCCATACAGCTGACTATCGCATGGCTGACAAAGCTTACTATAGGCTGTTAATTGATAACCGAAATTGCAAGTACAGTTTTGAGTTGTCTTATTATATGAAGCATTAGGGTCTAAGCAATAACATTGACCTTGATATAATTGCATACTATTATCAGCGCACTTCAAGCATAAGCCATCTACTGAAAACTCTCTGCATGGACTTCATATTGGAACACATTTCAGAGTATTTTCAATTAAATTTGGCTCAAAATCATGTAAACATTCACAAAGGCCTGATGAAGTATTAAAATATGAATTTGGATCGCTACACGAGCAGATTCCACAGCTTAGATCCATATTAACAGGATAATTGCACGATGAGCATCTATTATTTTCACATCTAGCGCACAAAGGAGATTGGCAAGCAACACATTCATTTCCATCATAATAATATTTCTCTTTGCAAGAACAGCTATTTGAAAAAGAATCATAAATCGTATTATTTATATTGCAAATACAAGCTACTGATATGACAGTCATTTCTTCTGGATTTACGCATTGTGTGCATACATTACTAGCAGAGCATGCAGAATATTCCACAGGGCATTCTATGCACACGCTATTAACTAATTGATATCCTTGATTGCACACACACTTTTTTTGGCTCGAAATAAAACTTGCATTAGTATCGTTGCAAGCACAGATACCATTAATTAAGTTCATATAATCTTTATCAATGCAGCCTGTGCAGGCTATGCTATTTTCGCATGTGCTGCAAGTAACTTGGCAAGCCCTACATGCTGAATTTACCATAAAGTATCCATCATTGCAAACACACAAGTCTTCAACGTTATTAAAATGTGCATTGGGATCTCTGCATCTACACTCTCCATTTTTCAAAGCAAAATTATTTGGATCCATACAGCTTAGGCAAATAGTTTGGCTTACACATTTATTGCATGGTGACTTGCAATAAGTGCACTCTAATCCACGTCAGAAATAATTATTATTGCAAACGCAAGCTTTTCCGTCAAAAGTTGAGTTTTTAGGACAAGTGCAAATCCCATTATTACCAATTGTCATATGAATTGGGTCTACACAACTTAAGCAATTTGCACTACTCTCACAGCTCATACAGGTTGCTGGACAAACGTCGCAGTTTGTATTATTCAGATATTTCCCTGTTGGACAAATGCATTCATTAAGTTTCAAGTCATAAATAGAGCTACTTGGAGAGGTGCATGAGCAAGTGTTATTTAGCAAAGTCATTTGACCAGGAAGTGCACAAGAAGTACAATTTAGGGGATCAGTTGTGCAGTTTCCACATGGCAAAGAGCAAAGGCTGCATGTGTCATTGCTCAAATAATAGCCTCCATTACACTGGCAAGACTTTAACTGAGAGGAGAAATAAGAATTCGATAGCCCACATTGGCATAAGCCATTGGAACTGATAAACATTCGAGGATCAACACATGATAAGCAGCATACACTTTGATTTTGTCCACAGAAGCCGTTAAAAGAGGAGCAAGTTAGGCAGCCATCTGGACAATCCAAACACTGAAGTTTATCTTGAGTTAGGTAGTACCCTTCTGAGCAGGAACATCCATTACTTCCATCAGAAAATGAGTTATTATAAAGCTAGTTAGTTAGTTAGTTAGTTAGTTTTAAAAGGCCATACGTGGGCGAACCAGCGGACCTCAACATCTCAGCTCGAAAACGACTCCCGGTCGGGTTCTGATGATACCATACTCCCAGGCCGGACGCCATCTTGATTTCTGTTCTGAACCGCCTGTCCAGAGGATCATCTCCTCAGGGCATAGCCACTTCTTGGAGAGTGCCCCGATGGTCCCGGTGAGGGAAGACCATGTGGTAGGAAAAACCTGTCTAGCCCACCTGGCAGGGACAGGGAAAACCTTCGGGGGAGAAATAAAAATTCCCTGTTCTGCACGGCTTCCCCACAACTGAAGGCCTACTTAGGACAGGAGTGAGACCTGTATCTTCAGCTTCATCAGCAATGGGTCCTACCAGCTCCATAGGAGGTGCGCCTCGGAGTCCAGTTTCCGTCAACGTCACCATTTTATTTAAGTTATTATAAAGGCATTCGCAACTGCCGCTTATCAAAGTATATGGATAATCAAACTCTCTTGGCTCAAAACAAGATAAACATTCTGTTTCACTTGTGCATGATAAACACCCATCAGAGCACGAAAAGCATTCTGATCCATTTCTAAACATCCCAACAGGACAATCACACTTATTCGTGGTTGAATTGAAGTGCGCTCCTGGAAATCTGCAACTACAGACTCCATTCTGAATAGTCATCGCACCTGGATCCATACAACTTAAGCATGACGAATCATTGCAAGTAGCGCATCCTAGGAAGCAAGACTGGCATACTTGGGATTGATCTAAAAAATATCCAATGATGCAATGGCAAACTCCATCTGCCAAACTAAATGTAGAATTTGCAGGACAAGAGCAGATGCCATCAGCTAAAGTCATATTTGAGCCAAGGCAAGAACTGCAAAAAGTGCTATTAATGCATGTTTTGCAAGGAGGTTGGCAGGCATAACAAATTGAATTTTCCATATAATACCCAGCTTGGTATTCACAGAGACCTGATGCTGGGTTTAAAGATGAGGATGGATCCTTGCAGCTGCAAGTTCCTTGTATTAAGTTCATATTTGTTGTGTCAATGCAGGATGTGCATGTAGGGCCATCCCCCAATCTTCTTATTCTGACTATTTTAGCACGGAAGGAGTTAATTTTTTTTAAAATAATTATATATAATTTTATAATAATTTTTTTTTGAAATTTAAAGTAATCACATTTCGCAAAAATCTGAAGGCAGAGATTTATGTTTCTGTTTAAAATTAAACAGAATTAGCTAGATATATTTCATTATACTAATCATCACTTATATATCAATCTTATTTGCTCGTTTGCGGAGGGTGGTTTTTTACTCAAAAATAAGGATTTTCTAATAATTTTGTAGCTCGCAGGTAGGTTTCACATTGATTCGCATGTATCTTGGTTAGTGCAAGAGCTACAAGTTTCATTGCATGCTTGACAGTATCGTCCATCGTTCCATGTGCCATTAGGACAATTGCAATTTTTTGAAGTCGAATTAAATACTGACCCTTCAGGATTAGTACAATAGCATCAGTTATTATAAAAGGTCATTTCGGTAGGACTAATGCATGATAAGCAGCTTGTTGAGCTTGTACATGAGGCACAAATCGTAGGGCATGGAGCGCACACATTGGTACTATTTAAGTAATAGCCATTCATGCACACACAAAATTTGTTGGAGGGAAAAATGCTGCATTTGGATCAGTACAGTAGCAAATCCCATTCTTTATTTCCATGTGAGTGGCGTCATATATCTTTTTGCAATTAATAGAAGCATGCTACTAATCATTAAAGTATTTTTTTTAGTAAGCAAAATAAGGGCTAGCAAATAAATGCATATATTTATTGTAAATAAGCATAGCATGTAATACATGCCCCTGAGCTTGAATCGCAAACTTTGCATGAACTAGTGCAAGAAATCCCTAAATTGGTATTAAAAAGACTGTCAAGTTTCCCACTCCCTCTCTAACAGAGAAAACATAATATAATCAATTTTTCTCATTTACTAATTATTTTATCAAAAATCTAAAGTTGGAATAAAAATATAATTAAAAAAAATTAAATTGCCTGCAATAAGTGAGAATTTATCAGGAGAGTAAGAATATTGGTATTTGCAAGGTAATTCTTTGATAAATTCTCCACAACTTTGAAAATTGTTGAGTTATCATTTTCTTTTAGAAGCAGAGGCATGCTTACCTTTATGAGCCCTAATTTTGAGGATAAGTGGCTGAAGAGCAGTCTTCAAAGCTTAACGATTTTTTTGTTTCTTTATCATTCGTAACAAGCAAAATGATATCTGAAGATGAGATCTGTGACGAAGTCAATTGGTTGAACTCAAGGCATAATGGATTTCTGGATGTAGATGGCAATATTGCTGAAGGAATTTCTTGAAGAAGGTAGGATGCCACTTGAATGGAATTTTCTAGAAGTTCTGTGATGGTCTGCTTTGAGATTTCATCAAAGTCGCTATCAACATCAAGGAAGTAGTCAATTGTAAGCTGCTTTGAGCCGAACTTTGGTACGGATAGAAAAGAGGAGTCAATGGGGTTTGATAAATTGCTGGAATTGGAGAAGACAAGGCCAAAAAGAATTGTGAAGAGAAGCCTAAGACTTGCTTTCATCTTTTATTATAGCCACACTTTATTACAACAAGAAGGACAAGAAAGACATTTAAATTCATAATAAATTAAAATATTGCTCTGACCCTATTGAAATTTTAGATAAAATCTGAAATGGACTACGGTAAAAATGCTTGTCTGAAATTATAGAAAATTTGAAAATGCAAGGATTAGTGAAAATTTTTAAATGGAATTGTTTAGGATAAAGCAATTTCTTTATATTCGGGAAAGATCGGCAATTAAAAATATTAAAGTATAAAGCTATTGATTTTCTAAAAATTATGGAGAGTGCAATTATATAATATTTTCTAGAAAAATTAGCTAAATCTTATGTAGTAGAAAAATAATGCTGCTAACACAGTGTATCTGAAATTAAACTAAACAAGCATAAATTCGATAAATATGGTTTTTAGAAAAAGTTTATTTTTCTTTTATCGAAGCAGAACTGACAAGATAGCCTGCATATGCTTTATCCCATTATAAGGAAAAGTGCGATTTTCGTACATTTATTTATCCCAAAAAAGGATTATATAGGGCTATTTGCTATAAAATTATAGCTTTGATAATTTGGCAAATTTTTAGACTATGTGCTAAACAATGAGCAGGTTTTTGTACTCTAAATCACTGGCGATGCTAAATGAATATCTCAGAATTTTAAAAATTTCGCTTCTTATGAATTTATAGTTAGCCTGCTAATTTCAATAGCATTACTTTTAATTTCAAATTTTATTAAGTTTTTAGGGCTGCTTTTAAGAATCTAAATTATTTTATCTGCTTGTTAAATATAAGACCTGGAAATGGGGCGCAGATCTGCCCATTATAATAGAACCCGGAATTGCAGGAGCAAATTTTTGCCCATTCCACAAAATATGAGTTTGGGTCTATGCAAGTGCATGAGTTTTCCACCAAAACCATATTAGCAGGGTCATAACAACTGTAGCATCTGTTATTAGAGCATTGAGAACAGCTTGACCCACAACCATTGCAAATCCCGTTATAATATCCATTTGGACACTCGCACTTCATTGTAGTTGAGTTAAACACCGCATTAGGGTCAACACAACTGCATACTCCTCCAATTAAAACCATATTCTTTTTATCAGCACAAGAAGTGCATGTAGTCCCATCATCCAAACAATTATAGCAAGACGCCAAGCAAGCAACACATTTAGAGCTTTTACCATAATACCCAGCTGCACATTTGCACTGACCGTCCTCAATGTTATATACAGCATTGATATCTGAGCAAAGGCATTTATTATTAACAAGCAACAAATCGCCATTGCAGGAAGTGCATTTGGTAGATGAAATGCAAGTTGCGCAATGTTCAGGACACGGCAAGCATGAATAATCTGAGCCTGTATAATACCCATCCTTACATATACAGTTATTTCATGATTGAATTGCGTTAGGATCGCAGGTACAAGTTTCGTTTTGAAGGAAAAATGGTGCTTGACATGAGATGCATTCCCCAGAATTTGTGCAGTTATTGCAATAGCGCGTGCAAGTATCGCAAAACCCGGTATTAAGGTAGTACTCGCCTTGAGGGCATACACAATCATTTAGTTCAGGACTATAAATACTGCCGCCTCCACATATGCATTCCAAATCAGTAGATAGATACATCTTTCCATTGCAGCCACCGCAATTATTTGAATTTCACATACTGCACGTTCTATCCAAGTTGCAGCATTGATTATCACCGCACTGATAAAAGCCGCTATTACAACTACAGACTCCATTATTCCAAAAGGAATCTTGAGCGCAAGGCTCCAAGCAAGTTCCATTTGCAAAACATGAATAACAGTCACAAGAAGGGCATTCAGTGCTATTTCAAAATCCTGGCGCACAAACACAAGTGCCTATACACTTTTAGAAGATTCAAAGGAAATATTTTAAGCATTTAAAGATCGCTATAAGTTAATTTTGATTTTCATGCTATTTTGCCTATTAAAAATGAAAATTAATTTATATAAAATAAACTTTAGAAATTCATAAGAAGCTTAATAGCACTTCTTTCTTAAAATTAATTCAAAGTTATTATATAAAAATTTAGTATTTTCACCTATAAATTCACACCATGAAAAAAATTAAAACTTTGCTCCAATTAAAGGTGATAATTTACCTAAAAAGCAGAATTTTGCCTATTTTTTTTTTAACTTAATATTCCGTACCAAACAAAATTATTTAATGCAGTAAAATATCAATAATAATGAATTCTGGCTGTAAAGTGTTTTTGAACATATCTAACATTGAAATATATACAAAGCTATTTTATGGTTTACAATAAGCTAATCTAGACTAGAATGTATCATTATCGAAAAATGTATAAAATATTGTCTAATACAAATCCAATTTTGCAAATGCAGTCACCATTAGAAAGTACCATATTTTTCTGGCACTCTAAACATTGGCCATTATTGCAATTAATGCAACCCATTATTCCTCCATTTAAATAGCTATCGCATGGCTGACAAAGCTTACTATAGGTTGTTAATTGATAACCGAAATTGCAAGTACAGTTTTGATTATTTTTATTATATGAAGTATTAGGATCTAAGCAATAGCATTGGCCTTCATATAATTCCATACTATTATCAGCACACTTCAAGCATATGCCATCCACTGAAAACTCTCTGCATGGGCTTGATAATGGGATGCATTGCAAAGCATTTCCAATTAAATATGATGGCTCCATGATTTTTTGCTTACTCTTGATCGAACGAATCACCATAGTTCGATCAAGGATGGGGGTTTAAAAAAAAAATTTTTATGGGAAAACATTTTATATATAAAATGAAAAATATATATATAGATTTTTGTTATTTACTTTTAAATAAGAGTGTTAAGAGTATTTAATAATTATTTTTACAGCAAAAATTGAATTAATTTCATAAAAATACCAATTTTTAATATTTTGATTTATTAGTTACTTTTAAAACTGTATAAATTTTAATTTAAATTAAATTTTTTTAAAAATTTTAAAGAATCTCTATTTTATTAGATTATTGAGTTTTTAAGCCTAGGTTGATGACTAAATCACTTCGGATGGTTGATTTTGCAGCTTTCTGTCGTCTCAAAACTCTGAAAACAACTTCATTAGGCACATCTTCCAAACTTTTGATAACTAATATTTTTTATATATATATAAAAATTTGCATGATATGAAAATCGTTCGATCAAGGATGGGGTAAATTTCCCCAAATTTTAGAATTTTTACAATCAATCGTTCGATCAAGGATGGGGGGGAGTTATTATCCTTACTTCTCCTTTGGTCAGGGACAAGATTTTTGCTAGAGATAATTAATAATAAAAATCTCCAGCTAATTCTATTAAAATCAAATTATTCAAATTAAAAAAATTAATTTGCTTGTTTGAAATAAAACTTTACTGTAAAATTTAAAATCAGCACCCTTCATAATTGATTAAAGTTGCTCGCTTATATTTTTATCAATGAAAACAACTTATAAAAAACAATTATCAAGTTTTTCATAGCTTATGAGCCATAGAGATCGCTATAACCTAGGGCAATACCGACCAGAAAGCATATGGTCCGGACGTATGCTTGTATAGTCTGAGTCTGATTGGCCCTCTTAAAAACACAAACGGAGATTTTTTCATTTTCGAATGTAATTTTTTCAAGAAAACTGGCAATAAAAATTAATGATGGGCTATGCAGAGACACATAAACAAATTTTAGCTCTTTTTAAGAAAAACTCATAACCGAGCAAAATATTTTTATTATAATTTAAGTTTAAGTTTAAGTTTAAGTTTACGATAACACTTTGTCGACCCACTCTTAGCTTAGGATCTAAAAAATACAAGCTCATCCTTCCATGAATTCCATCCTCTGACTAACAGCTCTGAACAACGGTAGGTGGAATCGGCCTAACCGTCGAACCGTTACGGTAGTCTATGGCCCTGACGAGTCTCTCTTGATAACCTGAAGGTGATTCAGGTACACAGGGAACTGCCGAAGCAGTTCCAGTGCTAATATCCTTCAGAAAGTCTGAACTTCCCTCACTAGGATGACCTTAGGGGACAGTGACCCTAATTCATGCACTCCATTTTTAATTGTGTTATTATAATTAAATATCCAGCTTATGTTTTAAGGATAAATTTTATAAATTAAATTAATTTTCCTTTCCAATTTTGCATAATTATATTGAAAAGAAAATTTTATATCTCTGAGTCCCATCAATAATAATTAAAATTATGCATCCTCCTGGGAGCGAGCTATTTTAAATGAATTCTTATTTAACAGCTAAATTTACCTATTATCTTATAAAGAACGATTTTGAACAACTAATTATTAGAATTCACCGATTAACCAAATAACCAAATATGCAAGATCTGCTATGTTTAAAGAAAAGTTTGAAATAGCTTTATCCCCTGAATAAAATTTCGCTGCAAATTTGATAAATAATTGCTTAAACACTGGCAACAGCTAGAAGAAGTATTAAAAAATGAATTTTGATCTCTACAGTAGCAAATCCCAGATTCCAAAGTCATATTAATAGGGTCGATACACGACAAGCATCTATCGTTTTCACATACATCACACATAGGAGACTGGCAAGCTACACACTCATCTCCATCATAATAATATTGCTGTCTGCAAATACAGCTGTTTGTCAATGGATTATAAACTGTATTATTTTTGTTACAAACACATACTGACGATATGATGGTCATTTCCTCTGAATTTGCACACTCAATGCAAACATCACTATCAGAGCATAAAGAGCATTCCACAGGACATTCTATGCATTCATTATTTCAATATTGATATCCTTGGTTGCAGACACACATTCTTTGACTTGAAATGAAGGTTGAATTTGGATCGCTGCAGCTGCAAGTGCCATTAACCAAAATCATATGATTTTCATCAATGCAGCTTGCGCAATTTGTATTGTT
This sequence comes from Blepharisma stoltei, assembly GCA_914767885.1. Taxonomy (NCBI): domain Eukaryota; phylum Ciliophora; class Heterotrichea; order Heterotrichida; family Blepharismidae; genus Blepharisma; species Blepharisma stoltei. The sequence continues at coordinate 11,736 of CAJZBQ010000020.1, read as the reverse complement.
ATCGCATGTAGAGCAAGTCTCTGGGCAAGCCCAACATGCATAATCTATCATAAAATATCCCTCAGAGCATAAGCATAAGCTTTCTTGAGGATCAAAATATGCGTGAGGATCTATGCAACTGCATTGACCATTATTTAAAATCATGCCATTTTGATCAATGCAGCTCGAGCAAAAATTAAATTCCTCACACTCTAGGCATGTTTGATAGCATTCCTCACACTCACCGCCATTTCAGTAGAATTGGCTTTTGCACTCGCATCCATCTTGTATAAAATATGAGTTTGCTGGGCAAATACAAGTCCCATTGTTTTCAAGTGTCATAACTGGGTTTATGCAAGTCAAGCACTCTGAACTGTTCTCGCAGCTATAACAAGTATCATGGCAAATGCTGCAGCTCGTACCATTCAAATATGTCCTTCCTGGACAAATACATTGGCTAAGTTCTGGATTAAAGACAGAGTTGCTTGGATCAGTGCAAGTGCAATATCCATTAACCAAGCTCATCTGATTTTCATTAACGCAGCTTGTGCAGTTATTATTGTTTTCACATGATGAGCATGTATCTGGACAAGAAAAGCACTGGGAATTACTCATAAAATATCCAATAGAGCATACACATACATTCTCATGGATATCGAAAACTGCATGTGGATCTCTACAATAGCATTCTCCATTATTTAAATACATGTTATATGGGTCCAAACAGCTTAGGCAAGTTGTTTCATTACTACATTGCTGACATGGAGGCTGGCACTTCGCACACTCGTATTCAGAAGAGAGCCAGAAATAACCATTGTTGCAAACACAAGTGTTTCCTTTAAAAGTTGAGTTTGCAGGACAAGTGCAGGTCCCATTGCTTTCGAGCGTCATGTGAGCAGGGTCTATGCATGCCAAGCATTCTGTGTTGCTCTCACAGCTCATGCAAGTTTCAGCGCAATTATCACAGGTTGTGCCGTTAAGATATGTCTGGTCTGGGCAAGTGCATTGATTCATAGTTGAATTATAGACAGAGTTGCTTGGCGAGGTGCAAGTACAATAATTATTTGATAAAGTCATTTGGTTTGGAAGAGCACAAGAAGTGCAATTCGTAGGAGAATTACAGTTCCTACAAGGCAAAGAGCAGGGGGTACACGGCGGGTAAACATACTTATAATAGCCTCCATTACACTGGCAAGACTTAGATTGAGTGACGAAATAAGAATTGCTGGGGCATTGGCATAAGCGACTATTGGTATAAGTCATGCCTGGATAAATGCAACTGTTACAAGTTATAAAATTATTTGTCGGATTGCCTGGGTCATAGTAACATGATTGGCATGTAGCTGGACAAGCAGTACATTTATTTCCATTCATATAATAATAATAATAACCTTGAGAGCAATAACAGCCCATATATCCTTGTGGAACGGAATTAGGGACTGAGCATTCGCAAACACCGTTTAGGCTCTTTAAAAAAGCAATAAACAGTTCAAAATTCTTAAAATAAAACGAAGTATTTTTATAGAATAAAAATCTCGATAAAATCACAACAGACCAAATTTGTCATTTTTTGTAAATATAAACAAATAAATTAGAGGTGAAGAATATTATTCATATCCCATATTTACTATATTTTCCTTAAAATCAAAGCATTAATTATTAAAAGTAAACCTATTCTAGCTGCTGGCTAGATAAGAAAATGAAGTCATAAAAATCGCATTCCTTTTTTATTTGGGAAGCAATATTCTCACAGAAATATATGCCGCAATGTTCAAATCTAGTCACAGCTATTTATGGACTCTATATAGAAAATAAGAAGCCATGCTATTACTTCTATACAATTTAGTGATTTTTATTTCAAAAGGTTAAAGTTGAATAAAGATGCTAATTATACAAAAATAAATAAAAATAATAATTTATATTTGATGTCCAAATATAAAGAAAAATGTGAGCCAAAGATGAAATTAACTTATTGACCTTAAGCTACTTTTATTTAAGTTTATTTCTACCCACTAACTTTAGGTGTTTTACTAATGCCAAGCCTTTCCATGGGCTAACAGGCCTTGGCTCATGGATAGGATGGCTGAAGAGGTGGATTGGCATCAAAGCGAGTTGAACGAAGACTGAGTTGTGCAGGCTGCTCGAATCTTTGCGTTGCTCAAGCTGGCCGAGAGATGAATCGTCTAAAGCAAGATGGAAGCAATTCTACAGAGAAGATTTAAAGGTAATTGGGAGTAATTGCGTCGAAGCAAAGTGTTTTGTTCAAGATAACGGGCGTGATGCTTAATATAAAAATCGCCTTGCTATAACTAGTGTTGGGTAATAACGGCCTTAAGTCCATGCAGTGAGCTTTGGTTCCGCCATAAATGGTCACTCGACCTCTAAATGTAAAGTTTAAAAGATATCCAAATACAAAGGAATGATGATTAGCCAGCTGTAGAATAAATTTGCTTTTAATGAAGAAATGCTTTTATTTTACGGAACGTGCAGCGAATATATGGCCAAACATAAACTCCGCCTGCCTTCTCAATACCAAACTACCTAGTCTTAATAATAAGAATGCAAGATATATTGCAGTATTTTTCCTCCAAATTATTAAAATGTGGTTTATAGCATGCTTGCACAATACTTTATTTCATATCCCTACTATGAATAAAATTTTTATATCGTAAAATTTTTTAGAGTAATAAATAAAGGAGTTAATAGAAAAATACGCTGAATATAACTTAATTAATGCATTTTAAGTATGAATACAGTAAATTCTTCTTTAAAATGGATAGAAACAAATAAATCAATTCAAGCATAATTATGTTTCATAGACAAATACAATGTTTAGAATCGACTTCGTTAAACTAATTGATTTTTAACAAATTTAATTTACCCAAATAGTTATTGTATATATAAAAAAATGATATATCTCATTTAAATTAAATCCAAAAATATGAGTTTAATTTGATAGTCAAATAAAAATTTTGTATATAGTAGGGATATGAAGTGAAGTATTAAATATGTGTATAAACATATTCTAATTGACCAAGAATAGCCCACTAAGGAGCCATTCTTGGTCTGCCAGAAAAATTTTGACAAAAGATCCTAATCTGCCATTACCACTTGAGTTTTGGTGTTTCCAAATTTTTGGGCAAGCCAAACGCAATAAAAAAAATTGATCTTTTGCGATGATGCATTTGGCTTGTCAAAATAATTTGGAAACACCAAAACTCAAGTGGTAATGGCAGATTAGGATCTTTTCTGCCATTACCACTGAGTTTTGATGTTACCAAATTTTTTTGACAAGCCAAATGCATCATCGCAAAAGAACAATTTTTTTTATTGCGTTTGGCTTGCCCAAAAAATTTGGAAAACACCAAAACTCAAGTGGTAATGGCAGATTAGGATCTTTTGTCAAAATTTTTCTGGCAGACCAAGAATGGCTCCTTAGTGGGCTATTCTTGGTCAATTAGTATACTATAAATTGCGTTTTAATAGCGAAGGAGTGAAAATGCTACAGTATCTCTTATATTTCTTATTATCGAACATAGGTAGTATGGCATTGAAGGGGTTTATGTTAGATCAGGGGTGGGGTTTATGTTTTGCTAAATGTAGTATACTTGAGTAATGCTCGCATCTCTAATTAATTTTTTTTATTTAGTTATTTATAAGAAATGGCATACTTATCTACTGTAATTTATTAAGATCTTGTTCTATAAATATCTTTTATTTTTATTTTGGCATACCTTGGTTGAAGCGAATGATACTTAAAAAAATGAGACTACCGTTTACCAGTTCATAATTAAAATACCCACCATAAGATGTAGTGTAGCAAGATACGCTTACTTATTTATTATCTAATGCCGATAGTTTCTGGTTCTGTCCCCTAAAATAGGGATATTGTCAAACTAGTGACGTCAGCGGGCGATTCTGCTCTTATTTTGGCTTATTTCAGCACCGCCTGCTAAACAAGTGGCACCACCAGCCTTGCTGCACTTCTTACTAGATGCTTGCTTATGGGCGTTACTCAGCTCCTGAAAGAATTCCCACCTAAAGGAACTTCCTCAGGTGTGCTGGTGGATTAAACCCTAATCTTTCAAGTACCCAAAGATGAGGCCAGAAGGTTGCCCAGCACTCCCATTAGCTTACCTTCTAGCTGGATAAGGATTCTGGGAAAGCTGAACCTCATAATGATAAAAGAGGAAATTTCGCTAGTGAATTTCGCATGCATCGCCATTTTATCATTATGGTATTAAGATATACAATATGTTGCGTTTTTGCAGGCAGCACACCCAGTATTAGAACATGAAGCACAAGTTGAACCTTCTCTCTAAACTGTTCAAATATCTATAAATTAAAATGGTAGCACTTGTTAGCTCTCACTTTTGGTATAATAACTATAGCTACAAGGCCTCGGAGAAGTAAATGGATTTCAAGCTGCATGCTGAAATAAAGAGAAACCTTAGTAAATATATTAGGACATAATCCTTTACTGTGTCTAAAACGGAGATCTTTAAGCAATGCTCTATAAACCCTTGGGTGTCGCATCTACCGAAAACCGGTTTTGGCTTTCCATAAAGAGAAAACTTTTCTGTAGCTGATGAAGAAAATAAATGACATTTGCTAGACCTCAAGTAAATAATTATTTGAGCTAAGCTTCTCCATACCTATTGCGGGGTGGCAGAAATGCATAAGCCAACCCTCAAGATTAAAGCCTGAAGGCAAAGGAGACTGTTGCACCTGATTAAGAAGTCGAGGATAAACCCAAACTGTCCAGCAGGACAAGTACACTCTCGAGTAGTTGTATTAAAGCTTCCCTGAGAATTGCAATAGCAAATGCCATTTTCAATTGTCATAAAATCTGGGTCAATACAAGTTAAGCATGATGTTGCATTATTGCAAGTAGCACATTCTGGTAGACAAGGCTCACAAACTTGGTCACTATTTAAAAACATTCCAATATCGCAAACACAGCTGTCTTCAGATTTGCTGAATGTAGTATTTGCAGGACAAGTGCAGTTGCCACCAATTAAAGGCATGCTTGATATGATGCACGAATTGCAAAAAGTTGCATTGCTGCATGTTTCACATGGTGGTTGACATGCATTACAAATTGCATTTTCCATGTAATATCCTTCTTCACATTTACAGAGTCCTAATGTTTCGTTAAAAATGGCATTTGGATCTTTGCAGCTGCAAATTCCTCCAATTAAATTCATATTAGCAGAATCACGGATTAGTGGAAAAGGATTATTTCGACAAATTTATAAATCGCCTTGCCTACTTTGCAAAAAATAATAATAATAGATAACTAAATTATTAAGTCTTATAAAAATTGCAAATTAAATTAAATTTTATGAATTGAAATTTTTTAAATCTTGAAAAAAATCAGCACAAAAATTTATATATATAAATTTAAAAAAAAAAAGTCTGTGAGCGAACAAAATTTTTTTGTTCGCTCACGGAGGGAGGGAGTTTATTCGTTATTTTAAATTTAGCTTTCAAAATTTTTTAAAAATGCCAATAATTTACACTTTTTTATTATTCCAAAATCACTGCATGATGTGCAAGTATCCAGATTAATGCAAGAGCTGCAAGTTGCATTGCATGCTTGGCATGCATCTCCATAAGTCCATGTACCATCGGGACAATTACAAATATTTAAAGTAGAATTAAAGACTGATCCTTCAGGAAATGAGCAATAGCATCAGTTATTATAAAGAGTCATTTGGGTAGGGTTTATGCAGGATAAGCAGTTTGTTGAGCTTGAGCAAGAGGCACAAATTGCAGGACATGGTGTACACAAGCTTGTGCTATTTAAATAGTAGCCATTCTTGCATACACAAGAGTTTGTTGGGGAGAAATATATTGCGTTCGGGTCAGAGCAATAACAAACCCCATTTTTTATTTTCATATGAGCAGAGTCATATATCTATTGCATAGAATAAAATGTTCTATAATTGACCTTAAATTTTATTATATTATAAGAATACAGAGTTTTGACTAACCATTTAGATGCTTTTATTAATTTATAATGGATTAGCATGTAACACATGAACCTGTATTGGTATTGCAAACTTTGCATGCTATAGTGCAAGAAGCACCCAAGTTTGAATTAAATATCTCATCAAGCTTCTCAAGAATTTCAGCATTTCCAAGGTAAGCCTTTGATAAGCTCTCAACTATTGTATAAATTGTTGAGATGTCATTTTCGGCAAGAAGTAGAGGCATGTTTACCTTTATAAGCCCAAGTTTTGCAGGATAAAGATCTGAAGAGCAGTCTTCAAAACTTAACGGATATCTTGATTTTTTATCATTTGCAATAAGCAAAATGATATCTGAATGAAAATTCTCTGAATAGGCTATTCATTCAATTTCAGGACAAAATGAGCTGTTGGATGCAGATGGCGATATAGTTGCTTGAGCATCTTGAAGAAGGTAGGATACAACTTGAATGGAATTTTCTAGAAGTTCTGTGAGAAATTGCTTTGAGATTTCATCAAAGTCGCTTTTAGCATCAATAATGTAGTCAATTTGAAGTTCTTCTTGGACGAGTTTTAATGGAGAAAGAAAAGAAGGATCGATAAAACTTGGGATTTTGCTTGTAATAGAAAAAGCGAAGCTAAATCCCCTTCAAAAAACTAGCATTGCATAATTAATAATCCTAGGATAATCGTTTTATTTTGCGAATGAGCAGAATTTTTAACTTTATAACAATTGATATCAATTAATTTATTTTAGTTAAAAACTTAATTAATTCTTCATCATTTACCAAAATCATTTTAACCTGCAAACAATGAAGATTGGCTTTTTTTGGGCAGAGTAAGAAGAAATGTAGAGAAAAGCCTAATACTTGCTTTCATTTTTTATAATGGCCACATCTTCTCAAGAAGATTAGGACTAACACATGGATAATAGGAGGATCAAGATGATGCAGACAAAAATTACTAGTTGATTAAAAGAAGATCCAATTGGATGGCTTGGCTGCTGTTGCAGCTCGATAATAAGATAAAGATTGCTGAAGTTCCCAGCGGGCTACCCGAAAATATTGTGCTCAGAAGTCACTTTAGAATTATAAAAGCATTTTATCAATTTCTGCCAAAGTTGGTGACAGCAAAAATACCAAGTCTCAATAATAGTTTGAAAAATTTAAGATCTATAAGGCTTATTGAGATTTTTAAAATAAATTTTTATAAGATGAAGCAGTTCGGGCAAGATCAGCATAAAATCGGTAATTTATAATGGCGAAAAATATATACATTTATCAGGGTCTTTTACGTCAAATAGAAATTTTTATCTAAGCACTATAATATAAAAATGAAATAAATAAAACTCTAGCAAATTAGGAAATTCAATTTCAAGAATATTTAGGGTTAAGGCATAATAAACCGAGTTAATTTTTAAAAGAATTTAATAATCCTATGTGTTAATTTTAATATAATTTAAAAATTATGCATAATTGATGTAAAATCCTCATCATAGATTTAGCCTTAAATCTTAAACCCTATCTAAATAATAAAAATATTGAATTACCATTACATCTTTTTGAAGCTAGCATAGATGGAAAAGTGCAAATCATGCCTATTGCATTTTGACTAGACTTGCTTATTGGAAGGATTTACTAATTGAATTTTAACCCCAACAATATAAAGATTCAAAATTCTAGCAATGAATTATGTGCATTAGCATAATCAAGAGCAAGAAAAAACATTTTGGAAAAACAAAATAAAAATATAAGGGATAAGTTTTAATACTGCATTAAGAGAGTGATGCAATTGATTTGTCAAAATCTAAGCCTATTTTAGAGACTAGGACCCAAATATTTTTTACTGAAAAAGGGTGTTTCAATCACATAAAATTGGCATATTTTATATGTTACTTATAATTTTTTTGCATCTAAATATTTCAAATGATTATAATGTATTTTCGACTTAATTTGACTCTTATCCCCTTATTTACTACTATATTATTAAATAACCCACTCATCTATTATTTAATCTTTAATTATTGATTTTAAAATCAGAATTTCTCCTTCATCAAGGCTTCTTTTGAACTCGTTATATAAATCTGGATTTTTATTTTGAAAGTTTGCTATTGAGTATTTACAATATTTATGGGATCTATTTCCCAGAATGATAAGCTACAAAATGGATAGCTTAGGGATGATAAATTAAAATAGTGAGACAATGAGACACCCCCTTAGCATCTATTGTCGTTAGGCTTCAAGACATGAAGACCTTATTGTTGAATATTGGTAGGCTCACTATTTCTAATGGCTCGAGCATGATACATGTAAAATGGCTATTATGGAAACTTTTCAAGCTTCTAATCTTGCATTAGTAGGGACCTTGTTTGGCCGTAAGCCAGAGAGAGTAAGTAATGGAGTTCTATGCTTGACTGCTTTACATCTTTAAGATTCCAAAAGTCCATTTTAGGGCATTCCAAATTCAGCTACACTCTGTTTAGAAAAACCTAGAAGCCCAATGAGCCAATTTTGGATGAAGCATTGACGTGCAAATGTTGCCTAGTTATCTCTTTAATAGTAATGCGCATGCCTAATTTATGAGGAGCAATGGGAGAGCAGAACAGCAGGCGTCTAGTGGAACTAGATGAAGATATAATTTAGTTTAAGCAACAATTTTAAGAAGTAATATAAAATAATGCTTACTAATAAGACTAAACATATTATGATTTTAGTGCTGCAATTTGAGAGATTTAGCATTAATTAGATGATAGATGAATTTGACTAAATAAATATATTTTAGGATTATCATTGAAGATAAGCTGCTTTTAAATTAAAGCCTTCAAGAGTGATGGATAAGCCCCACATAGCCGTCGATTTCCTTATCATAACTATCATTCAGCTCCTAATCTGATCCCTTATGAATTAAGCTTAGAATATGAAAGTTTTGACACTTTGGCTGCTATATGAAAAACTACAATTCCTGTTAGATATTAAATAGTTGATATTAGGGCTCTCATATGCGAAGATACTGTATATAAGTAATGATTTCAAATAAAATAAGGAAACTAATAAAACAAAATATTAATTAATTACCTAATAATATATAAATTTATCATAAAAAGATGATGGCTTTTGATTTAGAAGAAATGAGAAAGATTGCTGAGGATGAAGAGAAATTGGGCTTATTGGCAAAAATTGCGTTTGAAAGACTAGATGCTAATAGAAGGGGATATTTAGCCAAAGGAGATATAAGATCCTTATTTCAGGAAGTTTCAGATGAGATTGAGCTGCCCATAAGTGATACAGATTTAGATGAAATTTTTGTTGAAATTGATGAAAATAGTGATAGCAGGGTTTATATGGATGAGTTTAAGAAATTCTTAAGAGAAATGATTATATACTTAGCTAATAAGAATAATAATTTGTTTTAGATGAAGAATATCGAGATAATTAATGGGTTTTAATATAAAGGATTGAAGGGCTAAGAGCAGATTTATTAGGTAAAATTAAAAATGTCTATCGATTTCTTGAAAGAAATCAGTCTCTATGCGATTTTGATGCCTTTATCGAGGAAAATAAATTATAATTAATGACTATTTTTGACAATTTAAAGATAGAATTATTTACTGTGAGAATGCTAATTCTTAATTTTTCAGAGAATAAGTCTGAACCTTGATTAGGATATAATGTAATTTTATGTAATTCAAAAATATAAATAAATGAATTATATAGCTAGTTCTATGACTGGCTAAAGGCATAAACCTTATATGCAGTCAAACTTAATGCCCAGATATAGTCCCTTTTTCATTTTAGCTTCTTCTAGAGGTCATCCACCTCTCTGATTTGAAATTGAATGAAAATCTCTGCAAAATTAAAAAGATTTATTATCCCGATTTGACTTGGAGAATAAAACGCCCACTCTAAGAGACCAAAATTGGGGAATTTCTATATCAGAGTAATTTTAATTTAGAAAGGCAATCACAAATGTGATTCTGAATACATGAATCCATCTTCCAACTTTGATACTTTAATTATATTTGGCAGGCAAAATATCGAAAAAAGCTCTGATTACTATAAGATTTGCATTAATTCGATTGCTGTTGCCAGAAAACCTTTGAAATGGCATATGTGACGATTCTTTCAACACTCAAAATTGTGGCTTTGACTGGAGGAGATTGCACTTGCGGTCCTGGCTGCTTAATTAATATACTATGAAATGGTAATTGAGATGGAGCCTGTAATAATTGGGATTCTGAATTGATAATCATTATTGTGGGGCATATTGATGGTTTTTTCCAATAATGATTCAAAATGAAATATATAAACCGGAATGCAGTAATAAAGATTGCTTATATTATTATGAGGACTGCCAATGCACAACTTAGACACCAGATGCAGGATGGACAGTGTCACCTGTGCAACCTGCACGATACTAAAGAGCATTTATTAACAGAATATACAAGATACAATCATGTTAGAACTGAACTTCTGATGCAACTAGAAAAAATGGGCTTAGACTGAAGAGGAATAGGACTAATGCAAGTGTTGCTGTACGGTGAAAAGTATGAAGAATATATAAAGAAGAAGCTGGAGGAAGGAAAAGAAGTGATAGTATGCAGAGCAGACTGATACCACTGGAATTTGCTCAAAGAAAGAGCATGACGATACCCTAATTTTTGTAAATATTTGCAATTAGGAAGTAAATTTGAAAGCACACCTATTAGCATTTTCAGCTTGGCTCAATTGAATGGAACCTTTCTACGGAGGATATCAATTTTATTAACGACGCATTAGGCCAAGACCGTATTGAACTACTCCAAAAAATGCATATTTAGAAAAAAATTTGATTCTAATAAGTCATCATTATAATAATTATATAATAATCTTAAATTTCCTTAGCATTTTCCACTGTTTGCATAATTAATAATAATTTTATTCTTGGGTGTTAGGGTGTTAGGGTGTTAGGGTGTTAGGGTGTTAGGGTGTTAGGGTGTTAGGGTGTTAGGGTGTTAGGGTGTTAGGGTGTTAGGGTGTTAGGGTTAGGGTGTTAGGGTGTTAGGGTGTTAGGGTGTTAGGGTGTTAGGGTGTTAGGGTGTTAGGGTGTTAGGGTGTTAGGTGTTAGGGTGTTAGGTTAGGGTGTTAGGGTGTTAGGGTGTTAGGGTGTTAGGGTGTTAGGGTGTTAGGGTGTTAGGGTGTTAGGGTGTTAGGGTGTTAGGGTGTTAGGGTGTTAGGGTGTTAGGGTGTTAGGGTGTTAGGGTGTTAGGGTGTTAGGGTGTTAGGGTGTTAGGGTGTTAGGGTGTTAGGGTGTTAGGGTGTTAGGGTGTTAGGGTGTTAGGGTGTTAGGGTGTTAGGGTGTTAGGGTGTTAGGGTGTTAGGGTGTTAGGGTGTTAGGGTGTTGGGGTGTTAGGGTGTTAGGGTGTTAGGGTGTTAGGGTGTTAGGGTGTTAGGGTGTTAGGGTGTTAGGGTGTTAGGGTGTTAGGGTGTAGGGTGTTAGGGTGTTAGGGTGTTAGGGTGTTAGGGTGTTAGGGTGTTAGGGTGTAGGGTGTAGGGTGTTAGGGTGTTAGGGTGTTAGGGTGTTAGGGTGTTAGGGTGTTAGGGTGTTAGGGTGTTAGGGTGTTAGGGTGTTAGGGTGTTAGGGTGTTAGGGTGTTAGGGTGTTAGGGTGTTAGGGTGTTAGGGTGTTAGGGTGTTAGGGTGTTAGGGTGTTAGGGGTGTTAGGGTGTTAGGGTGTTAGGGTGTTAGGGTGTTAGGGTGTTAGGGTGTTAGGGTGTTAGGGTGTTAGGGTGTTAGGGTGTTAGGGTGTTA